>WOAB01000531.1:2590000-3885000 GCA_027886185.1 Rheum nobile | reverse complement strand
ACGCTGGAACAACAAGAACAATTCTGGACAAACCCTCCGACCGAGCGCTCACCTCCAAATCTTCTGCCTCAAGAACTACAAAAAAGAAAAGTTAAAGCAAAGAGTTAAGACGCATAAACAAGCAAAGGAGAGAACAAACACATACTCTCTACTCGCCACTCCGTCAACAAGAATGAACACTCTCCCCCCTTCTCCAGAGACGAACGCTCGACAAAAAAGAACTTCGACCCCCATCCGCGGTCGTTGACATCAAGATTCTGCACCAAAGGCTTCCGACCCTGTCGAATGCGTAACTGGACACGGGAAGAACTCTTCGACCCAAGGAAATAATTGTACCACAAGGCATCAAAATCAAAACCAGCCCCAGATCGGACGTTCACAAGGTCCAAGACCCTGAGAGCCCTCCATGCCTGTGGCATCACCTGACATGGCGCCAGCGCCAAAGTGGCCAAAAAATCCCTAACAAGGGGAGAAAAGGGGAACCTGTGACCAATCCGAAATGGATACGCGTAAAAACAAACCCAACCCTCATATCGGGCATCAGCCCTCTCATCCGGGTGAGGCAATCTGGCGACCATTTCCGGGGGAAAGCCTCCAACTTGAAGTATTTGCTCGAGCTCCGCCTGGGACAAAGTACTTGTCAAAGCATCAGAATCCTTCAGAATAAAGAGTGGAGGAGCTTCGCCCTCGCGCGAGTCAGAGAGAGTCTTCGACGATTCAGAGGCTTCACTAGAAACCATCTCAAGAACAGAAAGAGAAGGAAATCGAAGAGCTATGGCGAAAAGGGTTGAGAAACCTACCATTGCAAGAGAAGAAAAAGTGAAGTCAAATCGCCAAGCGTCCGCTCCGAATTTATGGAGGGAGATGATGATCTGCAGAGATGTCGCATCATGCTCCAATCTCCCTCCACGTAGCCCTGGACAACCGCGCCAAAAACGGATGGTGGAGATCATGGCTTAGGAAGTTGCCTTGGACTCCGCCCACTCGCCTCGCCGAAGCCCAAAGCAACTTGGGGCTATTGTTGGGCCCAACATCTCCCTTGGAAGTCAGATCGGGCGAGACAAGCCCAAGCCCAAGACGAGTCGGAAGAACAGAGGAAAAACGTAGAGGAGTCATCAAAGCCTCCTCAGTCGAACGCTACCCGACAAATCGCGAAGATCACGTGGAGCATTAATATGCTAGGATGGACCAACGGCCACAGCATTCAAGCACCACAATAATGGCAGAAATAGAGTATAGAATCCCAGCAATCACTCCCGACATTGAAGACAAGATATGGCAAGATCACAAGGAAACGGTTAGAAGAAAGGGCACTTACCATATTTGGATTCAGAGGAGATAAGAGGGGGAGGAGAGCTGGAAAAAGGGCGAGATAACACACTTTCACTGACTTTGAACTCTAAAAAGACGCACGCGAAAGCTGGGGATCTTCACCACTCACTCCGTTGAACTCCGCTCTACGCCCACCGATCAAACATCATTATCTCCGGTCGAATCCAGTCCGACCTACTCCCCTCTAAGGATAAGTTGTAATCCGACTTAATTCGATTGTCAACACGTTAATAAAACTATCTCGCTGCTTCATATTTGCTTTTTATTTGTTGATTGTCTACTTGGTTTGGATTGATTTTTGTTACCCGATCGACTTGTTACCCCGTCTAAGGCGATTTAGGTCGTCTGATCTTTTCGCCCCAAAACAAACGTCATGACTCAGCCCGAGCTCGACAGGGCCTTGCAGGTTTTCCTAAGTATGCCATCTCTCACCTCCCATATCCAGACGAACGGGCCGACTCTAGATGTCCGAGTTGGGTTTGCTTCTATGAATATCCTTTCAAAATAGGCCATACCTTTCCTTTCTCTAAACTAGTTCAGTATGTGCTCTCTTCTTTCTCCTTAGCCCCTTGCCAAATAATGTCTCATGCCTGGTGTTTGCTTAAGGTCTTGGACCGTCTGAACAAAGATTTTGCTGCTGGCATAGATTTTAGGGTTTTAGATTATAACTACTGTCTGGGGTCCAAGCGATCGTACCAGTATAACCTTCGAAGCCGCTCTGACCGCCAACCCTTGGCTTTGAGGTTGAATGTGAACGATCGTGGATGGAAAAAGCGGTTCTTTTTCGTGAACGTTGCATCGTTGGGCTTGGGGGGCGATTGTCCGTTCTTGTTGACCGAATAGATGTGGAAAGGTTTGTGTTCTTTCATGTGCTTGAAGTAGGTCGCGTGGCTTTTAACTTTGGCTTACGTGTAACTTTTTGCAGACCCTGAGATCGAAGATCCGGAGGAGGATCATGTTCTAGATTCGAGGACGCAGGCAGTTCTGAAGTTTTCCCAGATCGAAAGGTCCTTTGCGAACATCAACATCTTTGCAACCGCTCAAACTCTCCCAGTCGAAGCAAATTCACCGATGTCGTCTTCTTCTTCTAAACGTGGGTTCCTACCAAGTCTGCCTTGCCTTGTTTCTCTTATCTACTATCTTTGATTATGTTTTCGTTGAATGCAGCCTTATCCCGGAGTGAAAGATCTAGCGCTCGTCTTTCGGCCAAGGATTTGCTGGCGCAGAGGATGCGTTCCAAGGCTCCTCCTAAAGGGTGTCCTCCCAAGTCGCTTCCCTCAAAGTCGTCTGGTCATAAGAGGAAACCTGTTCGTGCCTCAGAAGACGCGTCGAAAGGCAAGTCTATGAAGAAGAGCATTAATTTCCCCGAGCTCCTCACCCTGCCAGTACCTGACGATATCGAAGACCTCCCTGCTTTGGAGAATCTGGAAATGGCCGCCACGGGCTCTTGGACGGTTTGAACTCAAACTTCCCCTCTGTTTGTGTGTGTGTGTGTGTGTTGCATCTGCTGACTTGCTGTCTGCGTGGGTAGGTCTTCCAACATCTTAGGTCGAGTCATTTGAAGACGAAGCAGATGTAGGACGACGCTCAGTCGAAGATCTCCCAAGCTGTGGATAGGGCGAAAGAAGCAGAGGCATCGTTGAAGATGTCAGAGGGTATGCGTCGTGTTGCCGAGACTAACTTGAAGGTTTCTGAGCAACGTGTTAGTGATTTGGAGGCTCGACTGGAAAATGTCAAGAAGGAGGGCGGTGAGGTTTCCACTGATGTTGGAGCTTACTTCACGCTCAAGGCCAGGATTGAGATGATGGAGGATCTTAAGGCCGGTCGTCAAGAGTCATGGGACCTGGAGAAGGAACATGCTTATCTGGATGAGCAGTTCCCTAACGGTTGCCCTGGCGTCGACTTCCTTTAGGTGTGCGGGACCGTTGGAGTCATGGCGGAAGAAGGAATTGAAGTGAGTTCCGGACGAACAGAAACGGCACGCGATCTTGCCCCTGACGCTGCTCTCGATGCTGCCCCTGACGCTGCCCAAGGTAGAGATGTCGAAGCTTGAATCTCTCATCCCTTGACTTGTTGGTTTGTTTTCTTGGATATTTGGATTGATTGTTTTGGAAGTCCCACCGTCGTGTGGGCAAACTCTTGCGCTTTGGCGACCCGTCCACCGTTGCGGGTCGCGTGTTTGTAAGACGATGATGATTGGTGTTTTCGCCTTTTGTTTTTGAATAGCACTCTTTGGTTTCTGGCACCTGTCTGTGTTTGATGTATGTTTGCATGGATGCGTTCTCCGAAAGGAGGCCTGTGTAATGTGTTTGAGTTTAGTCATGACAGTTGTATATTGTAATCCAGGGAGGTAAGCAAATGTGTCTTGCGTTAGGTGTGTAGTTCAAGGCTTCGTGTACCTTATTTTGTAATAAGGCAGACGGTGTGCCGAAGTGCCTTTGTTGTTCAACTCCTTGTGTGTCGATCGATCGCGTTGTGTAAGTTTATAAGCGCTTTTGTGTGTCTTGGGTGGATCCACTGCTTTGTTTGAGCTTGTTACGCCTGTGTTTGGATGAGACAAAGCGAGGGGTTGCTAAGGAATGGTTGTCGGGGGTGAACCCAACGGCCCTCCGATGTTTAAGTCAGTGAGAAAAGAATGTAATTGATAATTTGACAAATAATAGAAAAGTTTTTAGAAATGATACTGCTTTAGGTACGTTGCGTTCCAGCTTCTTGGGATGTCGCGTCCTTTCATGTCTTGCAATCTGTAAGCGCCTTGTCCAACGACGTCTGTGATTAGGTAGGGTCCTTCCCATTGTAGGGCCAGCTTACCATCCCTGGAGTTTTTTGTGTTCTGAAATGTCTTCCTCAGTACCCAATCACCCTTTCTGAAAACTCGGACGCATACGTTTTTGTTATAGCCCCTTGCGACCTGTTGTTGATATTGGACCATCCTAAGCCTGGCTTTTTCTTTGACTTCGTCAATCGTGTCGAGGTTATGCGACAACTCTTCATCGTTCTGCTCTGGGGTCTGTAGGCCATATCTGGCTGTAGGGATAAGTATCTCAGCGGGGATGACCGCTTCACATCCGTAAACAAGCGAGAAGGGTGATTGTCCTGTCGCATTCTTTGGTGTGGTTCTATCAGACCAGAGGATGTATGGGAGTTCGTCTGTCCACTTGCCTTTCGCGCCTTCTAGCCTCTTTTTTAGGTTGTTGATGATGATTTTGTTATTGGACTCTGCCTGTCCGTTCAATTGTGGGTATCTGGGGGTGGATGTGACTAAGTTGATGTTCCACTGTTCACAGAAGGCTCTAGTCTTGCGATCGATGAATTGGGAGCCATTGTCGCATACGATCTCTGATGGCACGCCGAATCTGCACAAAATGTTTTGTTTGATGAATGAAATGACTTGAGTTTCTTTTACCTCTCGATAGGCTTCAGCTTCGATCCATTTGGAGAAGTAATCCGTCATGGCGAGGAAGAAGACGCGTTGCCCCTGTGTTGGCGGTAACTTGCCAACAATGTCCATTCCCCATCTCATGAACGGCCAAGGCGCGAGTGTCGGATGCAGGGGTTCAGACGGTTGGTGTGCGACCGGTGCGTGTCGTTGACAAGCGTCGCATCTCTTGGTGTAGCCCAATGCGTCTGCGTTCATCGTTGGCCAGTAGTATCCCATGCGTCGGGCTTTGCAAGCCAGGCTTCGTCCTCCGGCGTGATTGCCACACTTCTCATCGTGTAAAGACTGAAGAAGTTTTTGGGCTTCGACGGGCGCAAGGCACTTCAGTAGTAAGCATGTGACAGATCGTTTGAAAAGAAAACTCTCTTTCATTTCGAAGGACAGAGCTTGTACCTTTAGGCGTTTAGACGCAACTTTATCATCCGGTAGGGTACCGTGTACTATCCAGTCGATGAATGGTTTTGTCCAGTCTTCGGAATCACTTGTCGAATGAGTTTCGGACTCGTCTTGTGTTGTGGCGATTGACTTCCTGTAGCTCGTCTTGTTGCCTTGTATCTTTAGCTGTTCTTGATATTGCGGGCGTCGTGACATGAACTATGGGGATGTTAGGAAACTCTCTTGGGTCTAGCGCTGATCCCAGGTTGGCAAGTGCATTTGCTTGTGTATTCAGTTCCCTTGGCACTTGGCTGATGTCGAACATCTTAAATTGTGTGATCAACCCTTGAACGATGCTCAAGTAGGCGGCCATTCTATCATCTTTGGCGACGTACGATCCTTGGACCTGATTCACAATCAGTAATGAGTCGCAGATCACTTTTATGTCGTCAATCGCAAGGTCTCGGGCTAGGTTGAGGCCAAATATGAGCGCCTCATATTCCGTCTCGTTGTTTGTCGCATCCCATTCACATCTCACGGCTTGGGCTATATTGTCCCCTTGTGGTGATTTGAGTACAACACCCAAACCTGTGCCTCTGACGTTTGATGCTTCGTCGGTGTATAACTCCCAAGTACCTTGTGCGTCGGTCGAAAGTAGTTTCGTTGCCTCCTTGATGGCTTCTTGTTCCAGTGTTGGACTGAAATCTACCACAAAATCTGCCAATGCCTGAGATTTGATAGTTGTTCTGGGTTCATACTCGATCTCGTAACCGCCTAGTTGTACAACCCATTTAGCCATTCGACCTGTGAACTCAGTTTTCCTCATGATTGCTTTCATGGGATGATTAGTCCTTACAATAATAGTATGCGATTCAAAGTAAGGTTTTAACTTGTGCGAAGCCATGACTAATGCCAAAACTAACTTTTCCAACGAAGTGTACCTTGTTTAGGCTGGAAGTAATGATCGACTTACGTAATAAATCTGGGATTGTTTGTCGTCTTCTTCCCTTACCAAGACGGCACTTATCGATGTATCTGACACGACCAAATATATGGGCAATGGTTCGTCGTCCTTTGGCTTGGCAAGTAGTAGTGGACTTGACAAGTACTTCTTCAGCTCTTGGAATGCCACCTCGTGTTCTATGCCCCACTGGAATGACTTGTTCTTTTTGAGTATGCCGTAGAACGGCTTGCACTTGTCGGACGACTTTGAAATAAAACGGTTCAGCGCTGCTATTCGCCCCGTTAGTTTTTGAACATCTTTGACGCATCTGGGCGGCTTTAGATTGATAATTTCTTTTATTTGCTCGGGGCTTGCTTCGATCCCTCTTTGGGTCACCATATAGCCTAATAATTTCCCTGAAGAAACTCCGAAAGAACATTTAGTAGGGTTCAATTTCATGTTATAGCGTTTTAGTACTTCGAATGCTTCCTTCAAGTGTTCGACATGATCTTCTTTTGGCTTTGACTTGACCATCATGTCATCTATGTAGACCTCCATGGTGTCCTCAATCTGGTCTTTGAACATTTTATTCACCAGTCTTTGGTACGTTGCCCCTGCGTTCTTTAGACCGAAGGGCATTACCTTATAACAGTAGGTTCCTTGGCTAGTGATGAAGGCTGTCTTCTCTTGGTCTTGAGGGTCCATCAGTATCTGGTTATAGCCACTGAATGCATCCATGAAAGAGAGCATTTTGTGGCCTGTCGTCGCGTCGATCATTGCACCATGTATGGTAAAGGGAACGAATCTTTTGGGCTTGCTTTGTTGAGATCTTTGAAGTCTATACAGACTCTCCACTTTCCGTTCTTCTTTTCGACCACCACTACGTTAGCCAGCCACTCGGGATACTCGACTTCCCTAATCTTGCATGTCTCTAGCAGTTTCTTGACTTCGTCGTCGACTATTCTGTTTCGTTCCGCGGTGAACTTCTTGTGTTTCTGTTTGACAGGGGGAAAGCTTGCATCCACATTTAGTTTATGAGTTATGATGTCAGGGGAGATACCTACCATGTCTTCATGAGACCACGCAAAATAGTTGGAGTTCGACCGGAGGAATCCTATCAATCTTACACGGGTCGCATCGTCGAGATCGGACCTGATCCTGACTGTCTGACCTGGCGAGGTAGGGTCGATAGCAACTTCAATTAGCTTTTCTGTTTCTGGCTCAATGTATGTGCTCGACCCTTCCCCATTCTGTAATTGTTATGCCGTGTCGCTCTCGACTGCTTTCTTCATGGAAGTTACGTAGCACTCCCTAGCGAGCCTTTGCTCTCCTTTGATTTCTTGGACCCCCCATTTGGTTGGGAATTTGATCGTTTGATGATAGGTGGAAGGGATTGCCTTCATCGAGTGTATCCAAGGCCTGTCAATGATGCAATTGTAAGGAGATTCACAATCTATCACTACGAATTTTACCTGTCGATTAATTCATCCCGCATAAGTGGTGAGAGTGATCTCGCCGAGCGAGTATCGGACTTCGCCACTGAACCCCACCAAGGGTAGTCTCCTCTTAGTCATGTCTTCCTCGCTGAGGCCTATCTCTTTTAGGGTGTCTAGGGTGATCAGGTCGGTGGAACTACCTGTGTCAATTAGTACCTTGCGTACAAGACAATTTCCAATGGACAAGGATATTACCAGACTGTCGTGATGCTCTGCCCATCCGCTGGCGTCGGTCTCATCGACAGTGATTACCATACTTGTCGAACATTTTAACTAACTCTGCAATGGAAACACAGAAGTTATACGATTGTACCTTGGGGGGTAGTGAAGGATTTTTCTTCCATTCATGTCCCCTGTCTCGACTGCGATCGTCGCGTCCTCGGGGATATGGCAATGGTCGCCTGTCCTTACGACTGTCAGACGTCGATCTGCGACTGACTCGATCCGGACTTGGTTCGGCCCTAAAGGGTTCCTCGTCCTCTTCCAACCTGACCTGAGCCATTGTCTTGGCCTGGACGTCTTCGAAGGTTCGGCAGGGGTACTTCGTCAATTCTCGATATAACTCGCTGCCTCGAACCAGACCTCGTCAAAAGGCTTCGATGGATGTAGGGACATCGCAATGGGGTATGGCGACCTTTTCCTTATTGTACATGTTAAGATAAGTGCGCAGAGGTTCGTTATTCTTTTGGACAACACGGTATAGATCGCTAGATTGCTTTTCTAGCCTTCGACTACTAGCGAATTGAATTTTAAAAGCATTGACTAATTCTGCGAAGGATGCGATCGATCCTTGTGGCAGATGCATGAACCAAGTAAGCGCCGGCCCTGCGAGGGAGGTGCCGAAACTTTTACACATAACCGCCTCGCGATTGGTCCTGCAGACGGAAATTGTCATGAGCTTTTGCTTGTAGAGGGAGATGTGGTCATCTGGATCGCTTGTCCCATCATAACTGGTCATGCTGGGGAGATGAAACTTCTTCGGGATCTCTACTCGTGCGATATCATCCACGAAGGGAGATTCCTCGAAGCCATCCAATGCTTCTTTCTCGATGGGTTGGGGAACGCCCGGGATCTTTGTAAGACGCTCGTCGAAAGACTTCATATGCTCGCTGATAGCCTGTTGAATGAGCGTCTGGATGTTCAGCGTAGCCGCGACCTGTGGATTGTTTACTCGGATCCCTTCGGAGCCGGTAAGAGAAACATTATTAGTCATAACGGGGTTAACACGAGAAGTTTCAGGAATACCGGTCGTATGAGTTTGGTTTCGCCCGTTTGCTGGCGTTATGACCATAGCATCCATATCCAGTCGAGTTCGGATCCCATCAAGGTCGATTGAACGCCTGCTTCCGGCTGGTGCGAACGCAGCAGATTGGACCTGCGCTCTAAGAAATTCATTTTCATTAGTCAAACGATTAATTGCAGTAACGGAAGTCGCCTGGATCGACTCGTTAGTCCGACGCTGATCGGATAACTCTTCTTGTAGTGACGACAGGGTTAGCGCCATTTGACGGATCTGCTCTTGAGTAGAAGCCTCCGCTATGACGGCAACAACGTCGTTAGCGGTTGCTCCCTGGATTGGTCCATCTCCGGAAGTGCTAGGAGGAGCGTCGTTCACCATCTTGGATGATTCTTGATGAAGCTTTTGAATGCGAATCGGCTAACGGCCCCACGGTGGGCGCCAAATTGTTTTGGGCAAAAAGGTATCAAACCTAAATTGCCTTCGATGTGGTGCTATTAGTCGAACGAATCAGTTTATAACTTCAAACAAAATAGCAAACCAAGAATGATGAAACGAAACGGGAATAGTAAAGCTTAGCTGAGACGGATCACAATGAATCGAGTGAGATTAAGTAATGTCAGACGAACACGTAGAACGATCGAATGATTTCTTCCTTAAGAAAACTGTGTGCCGAATTACAATGAGAGTTCGAGAATACTAGCCAGTTGCATCCGTAGAGATGTGTGTACAATAGATCGATCCTAATTTATTTAAAATGAAAGGATTTAATGCCAGATTTGAGAGGATCACTCAGTTACTTAATGCCACGATTCTATCCACGATCTCCGCTCTGGACGTTACGAATGGAGCCGTTGGTTGCATCAACGGATGAATCTTCCTCTTCCGCACGCTGGGCCGTGATCTTTACTTGCTTCATGGGCCGATCCAATCCTGATAAAAACGTGGCCCAACAAGAGACACCATAAAAAATGGATCGAAAGGGTGATATTACCCCAAATTTGATGTAAAACAATATCGTTCATATTAAGGGAATGTCTGATATTTCATTCATAAATACTTATTATTTATAACACTTATTTCT
This sequence comes from Rheum nobile, assembly GCA_027886185.1. NCBI lineage: Eukaryota > Viridiplantae > Streptophyta > Magnoliopsida > Caryophyllales > Polygonaceae > Rheum > Rheum nobile. Next base: position 3,875,094 of record WOAB01000531.1, on the reverse strand, counting down.
TTTCTTTTATATTTTCCCATATCACCTAAAATTTAAAATTCTAAGTAAAAAAAAGGTCCTATAATGACATTTTTCCAAGCTTTTGAAGCCATTTTCTACCTTTTCGGTTTCTTATAGTCTACTTAATTAGCTTGTATACAGCTCTTTTGACATGATCTACAATAAGCTGGGTAATTGTCGACATTTTATCGCCTTGTTTTGGTACAATACGAGGTTTGTCACATACTAGATGAAGTAGAATAAGGCATTTGTCAAGTTTTGTGGGTCTACGCGGGGTGGGTACTGGGTACGTATGTGCGCAAATGCGCGTATGAGCCTAGTTTGTCTGTCAAATTTATGTAAATGGAGAAATTAATCAGAATATTTCATCAATATCAAATTCAATTATTTCTTCTCATAATATTATTTATGAACATGTTGATAAATGTATATGATGCTATATGATTCGTGATAAGGTAAAAATGTGCTTGTTAGAAATAGTCATAATCTATTTCTAATTACTAATAAAGAAGATGAAGAAGAATGCGGGCATCCTTATTTTGAGGAATTCAAATGGGAAAATGAATTAGTGATAGAAATGAAGGGTTGTTTAATATCACTAGTTATTTAAGGTATTTTGATGTTATATATACCTATGAGTTTTTCATTTGTTGTATCTAATTCCAAGAACAAAAGGAGAGAAAAGCTAGTTTAAATTAAAACAGAAAAGCTTTTGAGAATTCATTATTGTAAGGGAAATTCCAAATTTGGGTTGAAAATATTGTAAACATTTAATTATCCTTTTAATACAAGCAGTTTTTTAGAAAAATCGCATTCTCACAAATCTGATTAATAAGAAAAAATTGGGTATTTTTCCCAACAGTGCTATACAACCTTATAACCATATTCCCAAACAAACCCTAAATACATGTATTTTTTAGGTTAGGGTTCATAAGTCACACAACGCATAGCGATCATAAAAAAATGCCAAAATGCAGACAACACCACAGATCAGTAGAAATAAAGAGAGAAATATAAGAACAAGTTGATCATATAAAATTACAAAGATCAAGTTCATCAATACTTAGAACAATATTCAATAGTCCAAGTTCAAGCGTTGTTCTTGGCGGGAAGAAGCACCAACAGCAGTAGCTTTTATGTTTCTTGAGTAGCTTAATTTGTTATTACAAAAAAAGTTACAGCATGCGGCAGGTAATTTGAGCTTCTTCTCCATCATCACACTACCTTAATTTCACCATAAAAAAAACAACAAAAGAGTAAAACAACAGTTACCATACAAATCACTAACACTTTAACCCCAAAGCCAGGCTCCGACCCGACCCGACCCGACCCGACCCGACCCGAATCAAAGCATCCACCCGGGTATGAACCCGTTGACTTGACCAGCATGGGTGGTAGCAGTAGCCTGTTCCGTCACATCCGGGTTGTACCTAAACAACAATAGCGTTGGTTGGGTCAATTAAGGGTCCGGTTCGTTTGGCGCAGACTCAACGTACTCCTTATTAAATAATTAATTAGTATAAAAAATGACACGTGTGTAGTACCCGGTTTGGAGAGAGGGGTGGCAGGCTAAAGCTTGGAAGAAGCCATGGGAAGACTGAGGGTGCTGCTGGTGATGAGTTGCAAATGCAAAGCTTTGGTCTCCTGCACTTCCCCATGGTGACTGCCTCATGTGGATTTCTCTCCCTATTTGATCAAGCTGTGTCATTAAACACAGGTTAATTACACAATTATAGTTAGATTGCCGCATTCATAACACTTAGATAGGTAATTATTATGGACAATAAACGCCCTACATATATACTACTTTTTACTGGTAAATCACTCTTAAGGGTCCGTTTGACTATTGTGAGGGTGTGAAATTCGCTTCCACTTTCACCCATTTTCAACTCTACCAAACACACCCTAACTCGTTGGTAAGTTAATTACCTTATATTTACTATTAAGGTAACTGGTTTTTTATGAATGGACTAATACAGAACTAGCTGACATATGCAAGTTAAATGACTGGCTAGGTCACACATACTGGATTATATAAAACAAAGTTTTAACAAAAAATGTAATATGTAAATTCAAGGAGGATTTGTTTGGCATTATAATTTATAGACGCATTAATGTGTAGTCTTTTTGAAAAACATGATTATTTTGAAATATGTGTAGGAAAATAATTTTTTAAAACTAAATATGAGAGAATTTTGGGAAATGTGTTTGTAAGAGAAAAGTACTTATTTTTATATAATTATATAGGAATCCAAACATACTTATTTGGTACAATTCCATTACTTAGTAATAACTAATAATGTCTTTATAAGTTTCTTGCCAAACAAATTCTAAGATTTTTTTTAAAAGCGCCCATAAAATCGATTGGAATATGTAAAAAGTAGTGTAAGTATCTATGTACCTCAGCCCTCAAAGCCTTGTTAGTGTCGATCAAGTTCTGCTCCTGTTTACAATTAAAAGTACAAAAACGGATTAGATCAAAATGATTAATATTGACTCAGGATTAATGCACTAATTACAATCATTGACTGTACCTTGGTCTGGAGTTCATTCAGCTGATCCAACATCATTTGGGTCTGCTCAAATAACACAAATCAAGTACAACTTACTTACACAACTAAAAGTACTAATCTGGAGTTAGTCATTTTTTCTTTTCACAATCTACCATCCATTACTTTCAAATCTTGCAAAATTGCCCTTAATTTTTATGTTAATTGCGTCTTACGTACCCTAGTCGATCTAACCAGCTTCGCAGAGGACTCAAGTTGGCGCTCCAGATGATCCAGCTCCTTCACATTCAGTGGGCCCAACTCCTCTCCCAGCAAGTTCCTGTTTTATTACACACAAAAACAAATTTAATTAACTTAAAACAAGTTAGAGATTGCAAGAAGCTTGTAATTAAGCTTGAGATTATGCAAATTCTTACCTTTGGGAGCGTTGCAGCGAATCATAACGCTGTTTCAGCTTCAAATACTCCTTGTAGCTATTCTGTTAAAACACAAGAATTTTGGACTTCCTTTTTATCTCAATAATTAAATCAAATTTAACTCATAATTAAATTGATTAATTACCTCAAGCTCCTTGTTTGGCCTGTCAACTTCTGGGCTGCTAAAACTGCATTTTTGGTACCGCTCAAGCGTTTTTAGCATGCTGCTAATAAATACACACAAAAAATGTTCATGACTTAGATATCTTATCAGGATTCAAATTTATCAATTTACTGTACTAATTTTATCTCAAGCCTTGGGATTATGTACAATAATGTTAAATAAGCACAATTTTTTATGCAATTAATTGAAAGGAATCAATTTCAAATCATGATAAATCAAATAGTAATTATTCTAAATTCAGGCATTAGACCACCAGGTATTTCACTGATATTCAGGTTAAAATAGAGGGATTGACAAATTTACCGCCATGCTAACTACTTAATCAAGATCAAAACACAGCAGATATTAGGGTGAAATCCCTAGATTTGTGTGTTTTGCTCCCCCCAAACCCTCACACACATCTAGGGATTGATGGACGCATTGGAAATTGATTGAAGAGATACATATTCAGGACAAACGTCAAACTGATTTCAACCTTCATTTCTGTCAAATTAGATAACAATATTACTTTTATATAATTCTATTTTCTCGTCACAAAATGTCATTACCCAACAAATTAAAGCATAAGGAGGGAAAATAGACAATAATTTATTCAAGTGCGCAAAATTAAGAAAACCGCCTGAATTAGTTATCATGGATCAAAACCTTGAATTCTACTTATTTTTTTTATATAAGCTACTAATTATTTTTTGGAAAAAAAGTCACCATTGGTTGGAAGATTAAGCCTTTAGAAGATCAGATCTGGTTCCCTGTGATGATCTGAAAAAGCCCAAATTTCATGGGTCAAAAACCTTGAAATTCTCCTTCACCTAGAAACCCATTTAACAAAGATCATATACCTAAAATAGAAGGAAAAAAGAAAGTGGGTAGATCATACACAGGGAAGGAAATAAAAACTGAAAAAGCATCATTGAAGCATAAAACTGTAACAAGCAAAACCCAGATGAATGAAAAGAAGCAAATAATAAAATCATAACCCAAGGTTAGTATGTATTTGCAGTATAAAAAACTCTTTTGGTAACAACAACACTCTGAACTAACCCAAAACAAGAAGACAAGCAAAAAGGAAAGAACTTAACTCTTCTTTTTGCATTTCACAATCTTGAAACAACCCTTTTCTTTTTCTTTCTTTTTTTCATTTTTGGCTAATTAGGTAGCCAGATCTTGTGGAAGATCCAACAATAAGGTATAGAGAAGATGAGACATACAAAAAGAAAAATAAAAAAGAAACCTGGGGCCACTGCAGAACTCATAGAGCTTGCCACGAGTAGAGAAGATGATAAGAGCAACCTCAGCATCACAGAGAACAGAGAGTTCATAGGCTTTCTTAAGAAGCCCATTTCTCCTCTTTGCAAAGGTGACTTGCCTGTTTATTTTGTTCTCTATCCTCTTCAGCTCAACTCTTCCTCTCCCCATTATAACAACAACAACACACACTTGCTTAATTGCTTAATTACCCAGGACTTGTTGATTTAATTTGATTCCTTCCTTAATCACCCAACCTCTTGTTTGTGGTTTTTATGTCAAATCTTTCCCTTTACCCTCCTAATAGCCCTCTTTGCACACCTTCTCTGCTACCTCACCCTAATTTTGTGAAAACCAAAAGCCCAAGAAATGCTCTTTCTTATCTTTTTCTCGCCTTGTTACTCAGAAACCCTAGAAAGAGAGGATGGTATGATTATAAGGAGAAAGAAAGAGACATGCTTTTACTTTGTACCTATATCTCTCTTTTTCTCTCTCTTATCTCCACCTCTCTTAAATTTTTTTTTTTTTTTTTTTTTTGGGTTCAATTATTTGGGAGTAGAAATTGGTGGGTCGGCCTTAATTTGCAATCTTTATATCCATGGCTGTAATCCAACCAAAGGTTTTCCATTAAGGGTTAGGGTTGCCCGTATGAAGCTTTTTCAACTTGTCTGAACTCTTTTTACCATTCTCGTATCAATTCCCTTTCACTTCACTGTTGTTTTACAGTCACCCCCGTCACGCCTTTTAATGGAGCTTTTGCCCCCACCTCATCAAAGGTGATCCATCGACGACTTCGATCAGATATTTATAACATTGTAAATGTAATGTGCGGGTTGAGAAATAAACTAGAGTTAGATCCGTTCGGTAAAATCAAGTTTATAAGAGGCAAAACTAGGGTAGTTGAAGCTGATTTAATGAGGTGAAATCAATACGTATACGTGAATTAAGAACTTATTTTTTAATAAGCTATTTTGGGTATGATTGATTTTGTAAAATTATTAAAAAAATAGATAATATTTTGGGTATAATCAAATGTGAAGAATAATGGATGTATGAAAAAGAAAAGTTTGAGAGTAACATTTTTTTTTGAGTGAATCTATATATATATATATATATATATATATATATATATATATATATATATATATATATATATTAAAGTAAAGGAATTTAGAGTCACCATATTGATTTCGGCCCTATAAATCTTATGTGTCAATTTGTGATTAATTCACATTTTTTATTAATATTTTTATTCAATTTAAATCACAATATTTAATCATAACTAACTTCAAATATTTAAAATTATAAATCAAAATATCTAATCACAACTAACTTCAAATATATAAAAATTATATATAATTTTTTTATAAAATTTGATTTCTACAAATTACATATACAATAACCTTATAATATATGTTAAAATAATATATGATAAATTTCCTACTAAACTTATATATAAAATATATCTTATATTCGTTATGTAATTAGTAATATTATTTTCATGAGTTTGCATATATAATTTGACATATATAAATTTATGGGCTAAAATCATACAATATATACAATTTCCAACTCATAGTACATGTGCTTTTATAATTCAGCCCATTATATTATATTATTAAACATACATATTTCATGATCCATCTATATACATTAATTTTAAATGCTTATCAATTATAATTTTGCTATTTGTTACCGGAATTAATTTGTAGTTTATTATGTGGTTTGTTACCAGATTCTCCTCAAAACTAGATTAAAGGTTTTTTTTTCTTTTTCAAAACTCTTAACAAACTATATTAATTATTTTTTAATTTCTATGCTTTTTATTAAAAATCTGTAAATGCTGCTATTATTGAATAAATTATAAATTTAAAACTCTTAACAAACTGTCTTAATTTTTTATCAAAATTTCATATAAATATTTTATTAGATTTGGTAGTTCCATTTGTGATATTTATATTAAAAAACTGACTTTGTGGGTTCAATTAAATAAATCAATGTTGTTATAATTGAAATAAATGTTTGATTAAACAAATAAAGTTGTTAGGACTAGACTATTTAGATTTGGATTTTTTATTCTGCCGTATTTGAATCTTTAGAACGGATTTTAGATTTTGTAATTATATTTTATTTTCCTTAAACCTAACTTAAAACAAAATATTAAATATATATTTACAATTGATTGCTACCATTATCATATCATAACAAATCTTATTTTTCTTTTACATTTTTTATTTTGAAATAATAATATTTTTTATATTATTCAATTTACGTATATGTATTTAAGTATATAATAAGCCATTTTTAATGGAATATATTTATAATTATATTTAGAAATAATTTTTATACTAGAGATATTTTTTATTTTGTTTATTTAGATTAAGGTTTTTTTTGGATTGTTTTGATCGCATCCTTATCAAGATTGATTGTATATATTTTGATACAATTTTGTAAAACATTAACAAAAAATACTTATATTTTCATAAAATATTTATTGACGAGCCATTATTTAATTTTTTAACAAGTTGATGTGAATTACATTGCTTGTAACTCATTTTTTTAAGTTGACAATCAGTTTTTTATGTTTTATTTAAAAACTATATATTTCCAAAATTTCAAACGTCATGTGCTTCAATTTTAAGAAATATTTCAAATATTTATTCAATGTAATAATAATAAAAAATATTTAAAAAAACCCAAAGATATCAGATTTGTGTTTCAATTTTATTTACTTACGGCATGTGCTTCAATTGTAAGAACTATTTATAAACTTCACTTCGTTTTTAAGTTAGCCATTTGTGGTTAATTATTTTTTTATTTTTTAAAATTAACTAATTTTATACCCAAAATCTCACCAAATCTCCATGAGTAAACATATAAAAAACTAACTTATTTTTATAACAATATCCTTTAGCAATTTATTTGCGTAAGATACTTTTTTTGTAAAACAACTTATTGAAAATTCATTCAAAAGATTATTAAATATATATGACTTCGGTAATTTATTGTTCAAAAGATTTGTAAATCTGGATTTTTTTATATAGACTAAGGGAGTAAAGATAGATGATAAGGATTCATATTTAAAAATTAAAATTTTAAATTCTGTTAAACATATATGTACAAGAATTTCAATTAAAATTTCTATAGAATTTGTTCAAGTTGGATTGTTATCAAAACAACTGTATCTTTATATCAAAATCGTTGAATTATTTGTTTAACCAGCTCAGATTTGTTAGTTATGAGAATCTAAATTAATAATGAGTTCATAATCATTAAACTATAAAAATAATTATATAACTCTCCTTTTAAATAGAATTTTTATACATCTCTCTTTGTGTTAATGTAGGTGGGTAACGACACTCTATTCATATTATATAATTATTTAATAAAGTATATTAACATATATAATATAAATGAAATAGTGGGGTCCGTTGAGCTCGAATTCACGTTGTGGTCGGGTCCGAGTCGAGTTCGGGTCTTTTTGATTCAGATCCTTTTTGACCCAGCGAATTTCGGATCGGATCTCTATCCAAAAAAATCTCATCGGGTCGGATTTTCAGGTCGGTCAATTTAAGACATGTCTAATGTTTATTATAAATTTAATAAAAAATAATAATCTAATCCCGTGCTTGGCACGGGCACTGAACTAGTTATATTTTAGTTTCGATAAGTTTGAAATGCTTTCATAAGTTTCAATAATCTATTTTTATCAAACGGTGTATAGGAAGCTTATTGTCAAATATATGGAGCCTTAGACTTTATAAAGTCAATTTGTAAGAAAGAAAAGTTCAAATATTGTAAGTGTACCAATTCTCACATATATATTTATAGGCCGGGGTGGATACATTAGGGTTTTATTAATTTCGAAACACTGTTATTTTGGAAACGGTAATTTGATTTCCAAATGTTAAAGAAAACCATAGTTAAAAATATTGGTCACTCGATAATTCGGGAAAGAGTAGTCGAATCAGAGAAGTACGTGCATTGAAATTACAATGTCGATACAGTGTTGATGATGAGGCATATTTACAACACCAAGATTTTTTTATAGGTATGGAGTTATCGATGATAGACCCCTTTTTTTACAATATGAAGAACGTACATATTAGACTTGGTACAAGAAAGTACGTTATAAATGAAGGTTGAATTTTACCCAAAAAATGATATGGTTGAACTTGTTCCAAAGTTCTAAGTTCAAATTTCCATTTCATGAAGAAATAGTCAACATAAAATTTTGGCAGTGTATAATTATTGTTTGAACCCTAACCCTTCGATGTTGAACGTACTTAAGGGTGAAGAGTTGTTAAATCTTTCTCAACTTAGGGTTTGTTAGGTGAGATTGATTATAAAGGGTTTTTTTGTTTATAAGTAGTTAAAAAGTATGATTGGATAAAAAAAATATGTTTGATAAAAAAGTAGGTTTTATTGGTATATGTGTATTTTATTTTAAATGTATGAATAGTGAAAAAAAATATAAATTAATTTCATTACACGTTTATCAAAGCTTTAAAATTAGGTTTTTGAAATAACGTATTTATAAACAATAAACACCATTGGTCAAACACAACCTTAAGTGATAAATACGACATCTCATTATCATGAGATCACAAGTTCAATACCTTTATCCACGTTGTAACGATTTAAGTATCTTCTATGTAAAATAAAAGTTCAGAGTTTAGATTATTGAAAGTTGAACATATAAACTGTATATCTCATGGGACAAAAGAGAAAAGGATTCAGATCAGTTTGATGTAGTGGTAAAAATTAGTGTTGAATGTACTTAAAGGGTTAAGACTTGACTCGTTTAATTAATAAGCATGTCATTTTGTGATTACGAGATCACAAGTTTGATTTCCTTTCCCACATTGTAACAGTATAAGTGTTTCTTATAGATAAAAAAAGAGCTAACAGTAGACATTAATAAAAATATATTATATATCTAATAGTCAGACTAAATAAATTATATATCTCATGGTATGACAAAAAAAATCTATCTCTTATGGGATAAGAGAAGAAATTATTCAAATCAGTTATATGCATTTATGGGTGGGCACAAAAAAAACTACATCGAATAACCGACAATTTTTTTGGTTAACCGTATCGATTTTCAAAAATCTCAAACCCATAAACTCTATGTTTCGAAAATTCCAACACAAATAAGGAGAGATTTGACGAGTTTAAAATTGATTTATCTTGGCTCTTGAACAACGTTGAATGTAGATGGTCACATAGAAATCAAAGATCGTTAGAAAATGGACTCCAATCACATGAAAATTGTTGGAGAGATGTATGGAGTTGTTGCATTTTTGCTTTGTCCCCAAAAATGTCCAACATAGAGAGAAAGAGGAGATAGTGCATTTTTTTATTAAAGAGCTTGTGTGTAAATTTGGGTAAAGTTGTATTTTTTAATATATTTTATGGGTTGTACTTGTACATAACAAGTCTCTAATTAATTATAAATTATTATTAATTTGAAAAATACATATGTAATTTTGAAAAAAAATTAAGATTTTTTTTTGAAATTTTTAGCGGGGGTTGTACCCACGTGGGTCCACCCTTGCTTTGGTCAAACTTTGTTGTCTTGATTAACCGATTAACTGTATCAAATTACAGATGCCCGGTTAACCGGACTTAATGGTACGATTTTGAAAAATTAGTAACCAAAATATCGATTAACCGATACTATGATTAACCACCCATGACCACCCCTAGATGTAGTGGTAAAAATTAGTAAGGAACTCTCATAAAGTCTTTGTGGCAATAAACATACGGACAAGCTAAATACACGCGGAAAATTATCTAAATGGACGCTATTCTACACGCTTAAGGTAAGCGTCTGCTTTTACACGCCTAAGCTAAGCGTGGAGGGGTATTCTTGCCATTTTTGAAAACATGTATGAACCACACGCTTAGCTTAGGCGTTTAACTAGACGCCTAATCTAGGCGTGTGGTTATATGGGTTATTGGGCCGGCCCAATAGCCTTTGCCCATTCCCCAGTAAAACCAGACGCCTAACTTAGGCGTCTGGACAAACGCCTAAGTTAGGCATCTGGTTTTAGACGCTTAAGTTTCCACTTCGTCTTCTTCCTCCCGACGCGTTCAAAACCTAAAAAAATCGAAAACGATTTCGACGAAATCTCTCCTCCATTTGCTTTGATTGTTTGAAATTAGGCATGGATTGTGATTGGGATGGTTTGGGCGAGTTCATTGGCGGCGGAGAGAGGTCCAAAAGCGGCGGCGGAGCGGCAGCCGAAAATATGGAGCAAGGGGCGACCGGGGGCGCTCCCACTGGCGCGACGCCGAGAGAGGCTAGCGACGCGGAGGCTGCTGGAGGAGGCACAGAGGCGACTGCAGGCGGCATAGGTAGTTCCGGCGCCGGTGGTGCGAGCTCCGGCGGAATGTCTGCGTGGATGGCGGTAGAGGAGGAGGAGGAGGAGGGCTTGGTGGTTTCCGGCGGAGCTCGGACCCGTGGTGGAAGGGGAGGTTGAGCTAGGGACCTAGCGGATACAACTCCGATGACGCCTGGATCGAGTCAAATCGGTCTACGAGCGGTATTATTTTAAATTTTAAATTGATCATTATTATCGTAATTGTTTTTCTAAATAATTAGTCTCTAATTTAGCAAATAATTTAGTAAATTCTAAAATTAATTTAGTAAATAATTTAGTAAATAATGTTGTTAATTTGAAATAGAATAATTTAGTAAATAATTAGTCCCTAATTTTCGTAAATTAGGTAGTTATAGATTAGAATTATTGGCTCGTATAGTATATTTAGAAAATAATAAGTATAATAAATTCTAAAATTAATCATTTAAGTTCATAAATGTATTAATTAGTCCCTAATTAAAATAGTATCTAAAAAATTAGAGTATATTGGCGGTCATCACCCCTACTGGGCGGACGGAGCCGACACCTGTTGTTGCTGACCGCACCCGGCGTGTTGGTATATCGGAGTCTATTCGTCGCCGCGCCGGTACTGTGAGTACTGATATATTGTCGTCTAGTGCGGTATCTTCGCAGCCGCCTATGACCGGCACCGCTGATGATGACTATTTGGAGGACGCCGAGGACTTGGTAGCTGAGCCCATGACGATTGATGATGAGGCTGTTGAGGAGCAGTCGCGTCATGGGGCAGGGTATGACTTTGTTGAGTCTGTGGAGCCTACATTACCGACGCAGGAGTTGAGTACGGACGACATTCCATTTTTTCATTCCCCGCCTTTTTTTGGGTCGATACCTACTCCTGTCCCCTCTCCATCCCATGCCGGTCCTTCTTCTACACCTTCTGCCGATATTTCTTCTCCACTTTCTGCCGGTCCTTCTTCTCCACCTCATGCTGGTCCTTCTTCTCCACCTCATGCTGGTCCTTCTTCTCCACCTCCTCCTGGTCCATTTGTTGTACATACTTACCATCCTTGGATGCATGGAGGCCCAAGGTGTCTGATTCTTCTCCCTAGCTACGAGACACACATTGCTCGGGCCATATTTGACCGTCCTATACCTCAGCCCGCTCCTGAGGCACTTCCGCAGATGCCGCCTCATGTACAGCAGAGGAGACGGAGACGTAGAGGAGACATTGCAGTTGTTGAGGATGCTCTTGTTCCTCAGATTGCCGAGCAGGCGGAGCCTCGTCGTAGCGGGGTAGCCCGTCGTCAGGCAGAGCAGGACCTGGTATGTTTTAGGTTTTTTAGTTTATGTGTTTTACCTATAAATATTTTTTATTCGAAATTGTATACTAATTTTAAATACCGTTAATTCAGAGTCGTAAGATTCTGAGGATCCATTTCCGCACAACCCATTGTTCTACACACGAGCATTACATTAGCCCTGAGCCACATACGTGGTTTAGGCTGGCGGAGCGGGCTTACCGGTCTACGCACACTAGGCATAGCATACAGCATGGATGCGGCGTTGATTTCGGCATTTGTGGAGAGATGGCATCCCGAGATGAACACATTTCATATGCCCTTCGGAGAGATGACCATCACCCTTGCTGATATTCACCAGATCTTACAGGTTCCCATACGTGGGAGGAGCTGCACTTCAGACCTCGATGAGCCGACAGTGAGACAACGCATATGTGCTGATCTGGGCATTGCTGAGGAGGAGGTGAGGAGATGGCACACAGCTAGTGATATTCCTTTGGGGCATTTAGAGACTACAGTACTGGAGGCCTGGATGAGGAGTGAGGTTCGTGACAAGGGCGTTATTGCTATGTACTACCTCTTCTTGCTTCTCGGCTCGACTGTCCTGGTGGACAAGTCCACTAACGCCGCGAAGCAGAAGTGGTTGGCGCTTTTGTTTGACCACGACGTCACATGCGACACTGCATGGGGAGCTGGGATTCTAGCGTACGTCTACTGCAACTTGGGAGAGGCGTCTAGGCGTGGAGCACATGGCATTACATCGTGCGGGATTCTGATCAGGGTAAGATATTAGATAGATTAGTCAAATATTAAGTTACGTTTTAATATTTTGGTCATTAATGTCCTTAGTTATTCATTTACAGTGCTGGGTTTGGGCATATTTCCCACATTTTCGGGAACAATATGTCACGAACCCTCAGGCCTTTGGAGGAGCTGTTTCTGGTGCCGCGGAGGTGCCGAACAGTAGAGACATCGGTCATTTGATCGCCATACGCCGCATGTTGGACCGCATGAGATACGAGGAGGTAGAATAGTACACGTAATTTTCGATATCTTAGTCTTTAATTTATTTTAGTATGTATGTATTCACTTTGCCTTTTCTACTTTACAGGTTACTTGGACCCCCTGGGTGGGGTTGGACTTCCAGGCTCCTGAGATAGCTCCTGCCAGGTTTCGCGGTATACTGTGCATTGTAGATGTTCAGGAGCCGTACCACCCGGACAGAGTCCTCAGGCAGTTTGGGATGATGCAGCCTATCCCAGTTCTGCCCATTCAGCCGGCCAAGGTCGTCAGGAAAGCGGAAATCAAGGGATACGAGGTGAGTTTTACGGATGAGCTTCTACTGGCTTGGGATGCAGACCCGAGACCCATGATTGACCTCCAGGGATTGGTTGCGACACATGGGTGGGACATGTCTGCCGATTATTTAGATTGGTATGATGAGTGTTCTCATCCATTGGTCGATCCCGGTTCAGTCAGACGTGATCGTCCGGTCGGCCCTATCCACGTCCCTCCAAGCGTTGACGCAGTCGCGGTACGCTAACTTTTGTCGAATTATTTGAATGATTTATCTATAATTTTATATTTTGCAATATTTTGACAAATATTACTTGCTTTCTATACAGCGCATTCAGGTGGTTGCCGGTGATATCCGCACTTATTTACGCACACCTGAGGCGGCGACACGGACGTTCGAGCAACACGCGGCGTTATGGCTGCATATGCTGACTGGGCAACCTCCCCCCATGGCCCCACCCCCACCTCGCCAGTCCCAGATGTTTCGTGATTCTGTCACGGAACCTGGCGAAGGTAGTGGCTCGCAGCCATAGTAGTTTTTATGTTTTGGGTTAGACAGGATTCATATGTACAGTATTTATGTAAAAGTTATGTATTTATCTTATTTGGTTTACTATGTTTGTTCATGTTTATTATGTAGTTTGATGCTTACCTATGTGTACGAGAGAGCAACATAACGTTATCGAACCATAAAATAGAAGGACAACGTACGGTGGTTGGGAGCTCATTAATTCCAGTCGTTTTGAACATACCTGCATGGAGAATGCATGGCAGTCCCATGAATCACCATGCATAATCACACGCTTAAGCTAAGCGTGTTCCTAGACGCATAGCTTAAGCGTGTAGTCACAAGCTTAGCTTAAGCGTGTGATGAACAAGCTTAGCTTAAGCGCGTGATGTCTAAACCCTAAGAACCCAATACCCTAACAATCTAGTATAGTTACACTTATATACTATAGTATTTCATTATATCTAGTATACTTAGACTTATGTACTATAGTATTTCATTATATCTAGTACACTTAGACTTATGTACTATAGTATTTCATTATATTTCATATAGTTACACTTATATACTATAGTATTTCATTATATCTAGTATACTTAGACTTATGTACTATAGTATTTCATTATATCTAGTACACTTAGACTTATGTACTATAGTATTTCATTGTATTTCATATAGTTACACTTATATACTATAGTATTTCATTATATCTAGTATAGTTACACTTATGTACTATAGTATTTCATTATATTTCATATAGTTACACTTATATACTATAATATTTTATTATATCTAGTATACTTAGACTTATGTACTATAGTATTTCATTATATCTAGTACACTTAGACTTATGTACTATAATATTTCATTATATTTCATATAGTTACACTTATATACTATAGTATTTCATTATATCTAGTATAGTTACACTTATGTACTATAGTATTTCATTATATCTAGTATACTTAGACTTATGTAGTATAGTATTTCATTATATCTAGTACACTTAGACTTATCTAGTATACTTAGGGTTTAGATTGTTTTTGTAACATTGGGCCTAGTTAAAACACAAAATTAGATTAGCTAAGACAAGGTCTAAGTGTTTGTATAGCTAAGCGTGTATCTACACATATAAGCTAAGCGTGTAGATACACGTATAACCTAAGCGTGTATCTACACGCTTAGCTTATACGTGTATCTACACGCTTAGCTTATACGTGTAGATACACGCTTAGCTTATACGTATAGTCTGGTAACGGTCATTCTTCAACGGCTAACCGTCCAACGACTCTATTTCATCCTACAAATACCAACATACAATGTCGTCCTAAGCCTTGTACACCCTTCTCTATCCCTACAAAAAACTCGTTACATGTTAGTATGGCATCTTCGTCGAGTTCGAGTTCAAGTACAGGAGATAGATTTTGCTTCTGTAATTTTAAGGCGGTCATACACACTTGTGACCGACAGTGGCAATACGGAAGAAGGTATTGGGGATGCCCAGAATTGGGGATGTACGATGTCCACAAACCTGATAATAAATGGGGATGCGATTTCTTTGCGTGGTTCGATCCACCATACGACGCGAGGGCATACGAGGTCATTATGGAGTTGTGGAAGGAAAGAAAACAATTTATAAAGCAGAATGAGGGTCTTTGTAGGTATTGTTTACGAAAATTAACAAATAAACGTTGTAGGTGTTAGAAAGATAGAAGTAACTATTTGTCATGTTTTATAGGAAGCAAGCGGAATTAGCGAAAGAGGGAGATCGATAATGAATCAAGCAGAATTAGCTCCAAAATGAATCAATCAGAATTAGCGAAACAAGGGATGTGATTTGTTATGTTTTGTACTACTTTACACTAGTATAGGCCCATTAAATCGAGATAAAAAAGCGAGTTTGAACTACTTCGAACTTAAATAAAAACACATCAAATTAATGATATGAACACATCAAAGCTGTCTAAATATTACATTACATAATCGTGTAATCAATCAAGTACATGAACGGATCCGTCTCCCACATACATAAAAGGATCTGGTGCCCGACAATATGCAATGCGGTAATCTCGATACATCTTCAAATTCAACTCAAACTTTATTGTCCACCACAGAATATTTCGATCTGCGTTTCTACGCCACGCACCAGGTGTGCGGTATTGGCGACCCTTCCTTAAGCACCACCTACATATACACACACAAACTATTTTAGTAGTGAAAACAATGTAACCTAATTTCATAAATATTTTTATTAGAAAAAACATTTACCGGTATGAAGTGATCATGATTGCCTACGTGTGCCATGGCGAGAATCTTGTCTGGAGGTCCCATGCTTGATGTCCTATTCCTCAACGGTAAGCAAAACGTCGGAACTTCCCACGTTAATAAGACGAGACGAGCCTGCTAGAGTGTGGCAAACACTAAACCCATCAATGGCATGTGAAGCCAGTATAATTCTGAGCAAGGGCTTCTGCAATGGTTTACTTGCAAGATAAGATCCTCCCAAGACCCTTGTCGAAGACGGCAACGTATCGGCTCGTATAGCTCTCGATTGTCAAGCAACTCTGTTACCATCTCGCGTCGGATGTTGGCATATTCATGCTCTTGCCTCCCCAACAATACAACCATCGACCGATATCCACAATGTCCGTCGGGGCGTACATCTCTAACATTCTTGATGTACGGAATCCAAAAGTCATCCACATTGTCAATCCCAAAGTTCACCCCCATATGAACAAGGGGAAAAATTGGTTCTTAAGGCCACTGCAAATCTTCTGGTTGTGATTCTTCTAGTATGGGTTGGGATTGCAAGTCGTCAAAGTCCATCACTACTGCAGTAGATGCACCTGCTTGGTTTTTAGGTCGACTTGGGCCTCTACCAGTGCTCGCACTTGCCTTCCCCTTCCCCTTTGTCTTCGGCCCCGCCTTCTTCTCATTCTCGTGGAGCTCATCCCGTCTATGCTCAAACAAGCACTTATCCCTCTTGTCCGCCTTCTCATCCACCTTCTCCTTGTTCCTAGCACCACTTGGCCTTCCTTTTGACTTGATTCCCGTCGGCTCCAACAAAGTACTCTGTTCTGGATGCTCCAAGTCGTCGTACAACTCACCTAGTAGGAATGCCGTGCCTTTCTTCAATGTCCCAACCTCTAACTTGGCAAACATTTCACGAAGTCTAATCTCTGTAATGTCCATTCGAACATAGGCAGAAGGGCCAAGTGTTGTGGTTGGAGTCTCTTCCCATTCCAAGTCCCTCCAGAACTCGTGAACGTCTGACGGAATGAGAGGTGTTCTTGAAATGATGGCTCTTGCAATACTGTGCACGCAAGGCAACCCAAGGCAATCTCTCACCCAATGGTCGTTGCATTCTTCTGAGAACCCCCCCTTCTTCAACATATCGTAATATCCCAACAACATATCAAAGCACCTATCAGACACTTGGTAGAAGAGCCTAGAAAAAGTAGCTCATACAACTGCCGGCATCGATGCATCATCGAAATCCGTTAGTCGTTTGGAAAGTGAAAGGTTCATGCTCCCCCTAATCTGATCTACTTGAAGGATGATGGCATGGTGAATCCTCACGATCACTCTGTTGAAGCCCCCTCTGCTAGAGCCAATAATATCTTTCAAAACCTTGTGCATCCCCTCAACCCTGTCAAATCACATGACGTTACTACGACATTAACAACTATGAGTACAAAAAACAACATATTGTGCACGTCATACCTGTTTGAAGTCCTCGTGAAGAAGTGAAGATGATGATCCATCCACGCCCTTACTATGCTCGTCTTGTACGGAATAATCCATGTGCCCTCCACGTATCCGACAAGGCCTTTCTTCCACGATGTCCGTAATACGGCAAGCCTCTCTTCATAGCTTTCTTCACTAGCTGAGCAAAAAAGTGCCCAACATTGGTTTGCAAAGGCATCCACACTTTCCTTCCTCTTCAAGATGGACGAGGCACGTGCCTCGATGTTGTGCTTTATATGCACCCAGCACAAGAGGTGTTAAACTTCGGTGCCGAAAACACTCCGGATAGCAGTTATGAGGGCCTTCTCACAATCTGTCATTATTGCAGCAGGCATCACTCCCAAATCCAAACACAATGCTCGAACTTTCCTCATTATCCACGTGTAATGGTAAATCTATTCCGCCCGGGTGAATGCATAAGCAATGTTGAACGTCTTATGAGTGTTGGTGAAACCAACAATCTCCACAAGTGGCATTCCATATCTATGGAAAACATTTCAAAATACAATACACATTTTTAAATGAAATACTATAACAATTTATGTCATAATAAACTACACATTATTACAATTAATGACTTACTTGTTTGTCTTGTATGTCGCGTCAATGATTATCACGTACATGAACTTCTTCAACAATCACAGCGACTCCGGATTAGCAAAAAGTAATATTGCAACCTCATCAGTCTTTGCATCCCTCAAAGGATGAACTATGTAATTCTGCTCAACCATAAACCTTATGGACCACTGTGTAACCGTTAAGTCTCCCAAATCCTCGTACTGCAGCTTCTGCAAGAAGTTGGCCACTTGCTTCCTGGAAGTCACATTTCCCGGGAAGTTTTGCCTCAATTCCAAAACAATTTGATTCGGCGTCTTGCGACCGTCTCCCCACCTCCTAGCGCACACCTGCTCCGCCTCGGTCATTCGACCCATGAATGCATGGCCTTCAAAGCTAGTTCGTAGCTTATGGTTGTGCCGACCTTCAATCACACCCAACATCCACTTTTCACCAACCGTCCATGCCTCTTTCTTCTTGCGAACACCCATTATCTCAAACTTACACCCATACTTTTTGGATCTCGACTTTCGGATTTTAGGAACCGGCAACTCTGGATTCTCTTTGTTCACCTTCGGCCTCCCCGATCTCTAGGGCCCAAACCTATCGCACACTATACTAATTTGGTACGGACTTGAGTTACGCTTCACCAAAGCTATCACAAGCTCCTTTCCTTTTTCTTTCACCCATTTGTACAATTCTTCCTTACTATTCCACACTAGGTCCGTAGTAAAATGCTCTTTATAGTCTTTCCCCTATAAATGTAGCGGTTTATGTTAACTATGTTATACACTACATATGATTTCCAATTATATAACTACGAATTCATGCTAAATATTGGCTACCTAATTAAGTGCAATATTTAAGATACTAATTACGAATTAAAATACCGATGAACGAATGAGCAATTTTTTTTAATTTGGTGCAATATTTAAGACACTAATTATGAATTAAAATAACGATGAACGAATGAGCTCAATTTTTTAATGACTACATCATTACACTACATATGATTTCCAATTATATAACTACAAATTCATGCTAAATATTGACTATCTAATTAAGTATAATATTTAACACACTAATTATGAATTAAATTACCGATGAACGAAAGAACAATTTTTTAAACACTAACCACAAATTCGCCGCTAGGGTCCCAATCACCTTCCGCTTCCTCGTCTAACACAAATTTCGACTGCATCCATTCGTCGCCCTCCTCCTCTTCTTCTTCACTTTGAACCCACTCGTTTTGTTCGTCACTACTATTCTCACCACTATGATACATCTTTAAAATTTAGGAGTACACAATTTCAGTTTCTGGGAAATGAAATGGACCTTCGACTATAAATAGAAAGAAATATAATCATTAAGCAACAACTATAATATACACGCCTAAGCTAGGCGTGTAACCAGACGCCTAGCTTAGACGTGTAACCAGACGCCTAGCTTAGGCGTGTAACCAGACGCCTAGCTTAGGCGTGTAACCAGACGCCTAGCTTAGGCGTGTAACCAGACGCCTAAGCTAAGCGTGTGTTTTTGGTTCTCTCGTGGGATCTGTTGTCTGTCTTTTCAAAATACCAATAATATCCCTATACGCCTAGATTAAGCGTGTAAAACCACACGCCTAGCTTAAGCGTGTAGAATAGCGTCCATTTAGCTATTTTTCCGCGTGTATTTAGCCATTGCCTAAACATATATGTATGGGATCGTGCACGTAAGAGCGTAAATGCGCATATAACTAGCCCTATACATAAGCCAATTGGAGTTTTATTTTAAATATCAATTGATAATAGTAGGAGTAGTTCATAAACCTTATATATTATATTATATCCCAACAGATCACTTCAAGTACAATTGGGATGAGATAATTGACACTTGGAAAAAAGGTAGATATTAGGCGAGTAGCATTCACTAAGTCCATTACAAACAATTAAAGAATGAGTCTTAGGACTAGACTTGCTCTGATACCATAATAAAGTATTTAAATGGATAGTCGATGCTTTACATATACCAACACATATGCACATATAAACCCAATACATAAGCATGGTGAAGTTTTTCTTTCAACCCAATAAACAATAAGATGAATAATTCACCAATTGTATACGTACAATATATCAACAAATTCTCTTTTTTTTGGTGAAACTCCGCCTCATGGATCTCCTAAAGTTTCCTTAATAAGTTTCTAAATACAATATATCATTCATGATAATCTTAAGTATACTAAATTATTTTTTTCTAAGTGTCAACTTGTGAGTTATACCACATAGACAAATCTTAACGTTCATTTTGTGCACCATAATATATTGAATTGTGCACCAAAATTTTATTGAACTTTGCACTTGTAAACAGTGGCGAATCCAGGAATTTATCAAAGGGGGGGTAATTTTCCTTCAAGAATTTTTTTTCGCGCTTAATGGATCAACATTTATATTAATATCTTAAAACTACAAAAAGTATGACATTCACCTCTTAAAATTTGACTAATTCATATAATACATATTCTATCTTTTTGCATTTTTTTTTATTATTATTAATGTAAGATTTTTTATTTTGTTTTTAATAAAAAAAATAAAACATGTAAGGAAAAATAAAAAACAAAACAGAAATAAACATATTTAATAAGCTTAAAGATTTTAATAAGGCTATTAAGACACAATTTTTTAATAAAAATAGGAAAAAAAAAGAGTTAGGAGGGATTGAAGATTTGAACCCATGACATATTGCTTTTCTTACACAAGTACCAAGACAAAAACCACTAGACTAATGTATTTTTATTATGATTTAATTATCATTCTATGTATATACAATGGAAATTGAAAATTCAAAGGGGGGCTAAAACCAAATATTTAATATATTCTAAGGGGTTCGTCGGGGGGAAGCGGGGGCTGTCGCCCCTTCAAGCCCCCCCTAGATCCGCCCCTGCTTGTAAATACAATAGCAGGCTACAAACACACCATCCATCTCAGTGCACAAACATATGAATTGTGGTGCACAATTATTTGTAATATGGTACATATTTATTTATGACATGATGCACAACCATCTTAGTGCACAAACACACCATCCATCTCAGTGCACAAACACATGAACGTACTGTGGTGCACAATAATTGTAACATGGTGCATATTTATTTATGACATGATGTACAACCATCTCAGTGCACAATTATTTATAATATTGTGCACATTTCATCGTAGTGCGCAATTATCTATATGAACATTTATTTGTAAGGTGTACAATTATTTATAACATGATACACATCCAAAATCGTGCACAATTATGTGTAACTCTAGTGCACCAAGTGATGGTCAAACTCGGTCAACTGTGGTCAACGACTGGTCAACAATGAAACTCTGGTAGGTCAATGGGGAGACCAATTTGTGCACCAAATTGCACTGAATTGTGCACATCACCCCTTTGTGCACCACAATGCACAGACCTGTGCACCAAAATATGTGTGCACCATATTGCACTGAATTGTGCATCTCATCCCCTTATCCACCACAATGCACAGACATGTGCACCAAAATATGTGTGCACCATATTGCACTGAATTGTGCATCTCATCCCCTTGTCCACCACAATGCACAGACTTATGCACCATACGCACGTCGCACTTTTAGCCTCGTACACATCTGATCAGCCCCTTAATAAATTTATATGGTAGTTTTTTCTATCTTAGATTGAAATTAAAATTAATAAATTTCATTATATATCTAGGGGAAAAGACATAAAACCACCCATTATTATCACTTGTTTGCACAAAACCACCCCTTATAAAAAAAGTTTGTACAAAACCACCCCTTATTTATATTTTGTTGTAAACAACCACCCAAAATTTTATTTTGTAAAATAATCTTATTAAATATACTAAGATACTTAAAATACACTTATCTTTTCTTAACATTTTTTTTCTTTTCGTGTACTTGTAACACCCCAAAATATATCCTTGAAAGGTATCACCGCCAGTGACCTCAGATTCCACATCCGAAGCCACCCAAGGCTTAACCAGTTTATACAAATCATAAAACAACATTTATAATACGAAATGTCATAGTATTGGATTAAATCAAAGTTTTGGAATTACATCCATAATCCAAATACAACCAAAATATATTACAATGGAAGTCTTTTTAAAATAAATGACACAAAAGTCTTGATCTAGCGATCACACGCCTAGGATCTCAACCTGATAAAACTCTTTAAAATTCCATCTGTCTTCCTCGTCGTTTCTAACCTTCATGGAACTGCAGTTTATCTGATGTGCCGTATGAGACGGATGACACCAGCCAACCATGCAAGGAAATATAACCGGTTGGTTAGTCTAATGAAAGACTATGCAAGGGTAAAACAGAAAGGTTTTAAGTAGTCGTATTAGGTTAGACCCATCGCTTCTCGAATGAAAGCCGATGACGATAGTAAACCTCAATACTTCTACTGAAATATACGAAATAGAATGATCAAGAGAAAACTCTGAAAGATTGAGTCTTACGGAAACATATGAAGAGAAGACTCCAACGAATTGAGTCTTATCGGAAGTATGACAAGTGTTTGGGAACATTAAAGTTTCACGCAAACGTTTAAAAGCGACTTGACTATTTGGGTCCACGACCAAACTCACCGCATAATGCGAATTCAGATTCAGAAGGTGGACTTACTCTAATCGAAGCCCAGACGAGTTTCCATGTTGTACTTCTTGCCCAAGGTTCATTAATTATGTGCCTAATCGCACTTATCTTATTTAATTCCAAAACGTACATTTACGTTATAAGCTTTTATAATATCTCATCACAAGAGATAATATCTCCTCACAAGAGATGTAAAAGGAATATCTCATCACAAGAGATAATCCAACCCTGAGTAAGGGCATGGTCATGACTAGAGAGAGTACTAGGAAAAATCCACATAGCACCAGTTATAAAGAAACAACTAAACCTCGCAAGGTACATATCGTTCCTACGAATACTCGTACTAACTAAACAGTTAAAACACGCAATAGTCCACATCAATGTCATCTAGGCAATAACAGATATAATAACGTTATTTCTAGCAATATATACAACCTATTATAATATATGTATTTCAATCATATATATATATATAATAGCGTTGTTTCTAACAGTATGTATAACCTATTATAATATTCCTTTTTAAATCACATACAGTTATCAAAACTGTTCCCAGACGAAAACAATATTCATCCCAAATTAATTAACAATTAAACAATTGATAATTAATATAAATATGGAATGATAAGCAAGAGCGAACCGCCACTTGCCTTAGATTAGACGAAGCTCAACGAAGCTCAAAGACAACGGGTTTCCGGGTCTGAAACGAGGACAAAACTCGGATTTCAGATCCCTACGGAACGACCCATAACGAAACCCTAAGTTAGATTCGATAATAAAATATACGAATCTAAGGAAAGACGAACGAAATCGAACGAACGGAAATCCCAAACGAGATCACAAAGCCCAAGCCACAACCACAAGCGCCCAGGCACACCGCGGGGGCGGTGGCTCTGCCGCGGGTGTGGTGGATCTGCCGCGGGTGCGGTCGTCGGGGACGAAGAACTCCGACGACACGACGAGGAAGAAAACCTCATCGGGGAAGACGATGGGGCTCGACTCGTGATGGCTCTGACTTCTGGATTCCTTGGACTTCCAAATGACCACCTTGAGAGCACCACCACTTCTAACAAGAGCTCCGACGAAGAATGAAGCTTTTCCGGCGAGAGCTTGAGCTTTCCGACGTCAATGGAACAAGAGGAAGAGAGAGAGAGAGAGAGAGAGAGAGAGAGAGAGAGAGAGAGAGAGAGAGAGAGAGAGAGAGAGAGAGAGCTCGGATTGGGTGCCTTTCCCAGCCTCCACGTCTTCTCCTTTTATAGGCCAAGCAAGCAGCACCCCAAACCGCCTCGCCCCCGACCGAATGAGACAAGCAGCTCAGGCGGCGCGACGATCGAAGCAGGCGGAACAGAAAAGGCATGATGACACCGCGGGGTGCGGTGGATTGACCGCGGGTGCGGTGGAGTCAAATTTCTGCCTCTTTCGCCCTCTTTTGTCCGGGAAGAATTATGGGTATGGGTTTTAACCCCGAGTTAAATATATTTGTACCCGAACGAATATTTTAACCCCAAAAATATATCAAATGTATTTTATTCCACTCAGAGAATTATTACGGAGATCAAGGATTTTACAGAAAATCTGAACTCCTCTGAAAATAATCCAACTAGTAGTACGGGAGTTGGAAAAATTACCAAAATGCCCTTATCAAAATGAGGGGTATTACAGTACTTTTACCCGAACAAGATAAAACACCCCAAGTTTAGAGATGTTATTGGTTTAAACCATAATCGATTCAGAATCTTTTCAAAACCTAGACGGAAGACCGAACCAAAACAATTCAGTTCGTTCCATTTTCGATTTGGTCCAAACCAGTCCGGACTCGATTATGGACCGATATAATTAATTTTTTCTTTTGTTATTTTTTTCTTAATGCTTTTGATGACGTAAACATAATAGTATTAATAAAATTCTAATTAAGTTATATTTATTTTTTAGTAGAAAATATTAGAATAATCAAAATTAGGGAATGAAACTCGTTAGACGGTCACTCTCGTGCGAAATGCGAACATCATATCGGTATAAAATATATGCACATGCAAAGAAAATTACACTACAAAACTCATGTGCATTTAGAAAAAAATATATGCATGTTTTAAAATATATAATTTTTTTCTAATTGTGCATATAGTTTACACATTATGTGCATGTTTTTTTAGTATATAAACTATGAACTAGAATTATAGCTAAATTGAATTATTTAACAAAAAAAGGATTGGGATAGTTGTTTATAACAAATAATAAATAAAGAGTAGTTTTCTACAAACTTTTTTATAAAGGATGGTCTGTTACAAATAAGTATAAATAATGGGTGGTTTTTATACATTTTCCCCATATATCTACGCGACCGCTAGATACGTTCAAATTTTCTTCTCTTTACGCTCAAAAGACTCACGCTTACGGAAAGCGGGTGCGAGACTGAATCCACGCATATGAAAAACGGGAGCGAACAAATAATTTAGGGTATCCGATTTTTTAATGTCACGCAACCGCAAAGCGGGAGCGTGACATTTTGTGGGTTAAGTAAATAATGTCCCGCACCCGCAGACTTTTTTTTTTTTTGAGCTCTTCTTAATTTTATTAATTGACTAATATATTGACTAATATGAGTGGCTCGTTGGCGGCTCGAAGAGCAACCACATAGAGCAAGGCTAGTGTCGTTGGTTTTATGGAGCTGCAAAGTTTCTCCTAGGATAGGTCGCATCGGCTGGTATGTTCCACAAAACTTAGAAAAGCGCTTCAAAGTGGTAAGGTTCACTGATTTTTGTGCATAACATGGACAAGTTCGGAGGTGATTCGATACTGTTCGGGTATGGTTCCAGACGATTATGGAGTCAAGTTCAACTGACTTGAGCACGAGGAAGATGATGGTACGGTCGGAGTTTGGATTAGATGGCTCGAGAGGGGTCTTTCTTGGGGACGAACATGGCTAGACGATGCCATATATATGAGGGGTCTTTCTGGAGAAGTTCACTGATTTTTGTGCAAAACATGGACAAGTTCGGAGGTGATTCGATACCGTTCGGGTATGATTTTAGACGATTCTAGAATCAAGTTCAACTGACTTGAGCACGAGGAAGATGATGGTATGGTCGGAGTTTGGATTAGATGACTCAAGAGGGGTCTTTCTTGGGGACGAATATGGCTAGACGGTGCCATATATATGATATATATGAGGAGAGTTGAACAAAGAGGCACGCACACGCTTTGCGGAAGCGTGACTCTTTGTGATTTTCGACCTCCATCGCATACCCGTTCAGTCTGTCCCGCTCCCACTTTGCGTATCCGTGCATCTGATTCCGGTCCCGCTTTTTGTACGCGTAGACAATTGAGCTTATTTAATAGAAAAATTTGAGCGTAGCTAGCACCTCTCTATATATAACACATTTTCTCACACGCCTTTTAATTTCGTACCCGGAATAAAAAAGGATTAAATTTATTTATTGATTGATAGGTTCATCGAATCAGAACATCGTTGTTATGATGTTTGGACACGTGTTGCTTAACCATTGGATTTCCATCTCTATCATGCAACACCTTTCTTTTCTCATATTTTGCGTGTTAATTCATCAAGCACTCTCCGTCGTCATTTTCACATTGTGAAAATGGCAAGGTACAGCTACTCAATATATGCCATACAAACAAATATGTCACCCTTTGAAAGTTAAGAGACAAAAAAAAAGACGTGTCTTACATTATTCTTCATCGTAGCCTATACATATACGTACACACACAATCTTTGGTCTTCTGCTAAATTACACAAAATCATCCAATTAAGACATACTATAGCGTATAGCGATGTGACGATAATACATACACATGTCTAACAATATTGGGTGTAGTTTTAAACATTAAAAAAAGGGAAAGTTTGTTTATCAATATCCAACGAGAAGTACGTTTGCGTTAATGCAGCTTTATGTATGAAATTAGGGTAAGGTTTTACCGTACGTCTGTGTTCCTAGCTCCCCCAAACTAACCTATCGAATTTCAGGAAATTACACAAGTTCTTCCTTGTCTTTCTTCCCTCCTTTAGCCTTTTAGTGGTTCGAATGTGTTGGTGATTTTAGTATTTTTGGTCATTTGATGTGATCGAGGCTCACAAAAGACCCATAAGGTTTGATTAGCTTTAATGCAGGCTTGGAGATGTGGGGTGCACGCTCGTATAAGCGGACTCAAACTCGAAGATAATAATGTCACACTTTGCGAGTTTGGACGGCGTTGTGATTCGTGCCTTTT
Organism: Rheum nobile; assembly: GCA_027886185.1. Taxonomy (NCBI): domain Eukaryota; kingdom Viridiplantae; phylum Streptophyta; class Magnoliopsida; order Caryophyllales; family Polygonaceae; genus Rheum; species Rheum nobile. The sequence goes on along the minus strand of WOAB01000531.1, from coordinate 3,848,124 downwards.
GGTGCACGGACTGTGTTATGCGGTGCATTTGTAATACGTTGTGGCCTGTGCATTTTATTTGCATGAACCGTTCACTTGGTTATGTTAAGCGATCGAGAAACTATTAGCGGGAAGGAAAGCATGGTCTGTGCGTTTAGTGCACGGTTGGTGTGATCCCTCAGTTGTTGACTTGAGCACATTTTAATTGTGTTTTAACCTCCCTAATCGACATGATAACTGATTGTCCGACCCATAACCTATATAAGGGCATATCAAGACATGTTTTGGTTCTTTAGAGATAAGAGATTGATCTCTAGAAATTTGGTTAATTTACATTCTTACATAATCAAAACTCCATAGGAGGCATAAACAATTACAATTAGAAAGATAATCAAATTCATAATCAGAGTGTCATACTTACCAATCAAGTTAAATAAACTTACTATAATACTGAGTGTTATGTCAAACAGAATAAATCCATATCAAGATGTATCAAATATCATACTTATGAATTAGGATCCGGTAAAACAATGTTTTACGGTAGAACGGAAGTACTAATGATATCCATTGGATGAGAAAAGAATCAATGATCCAGATCTAATCCTAATGGGTGCAAAATATAAAAAAAGGATCACATATACCGGATTATATCACAACCGAATTTTTAGGGATTTAGTTTAGGGTTTCCTCCATACCACCCACAATTGCTGAACTGTGCCCCGCTTATATATCGGAGCATCACTATGAATACGAACCGACGATGTCTATTTTGCAGGGAGGATTACGGCGCCGCCGAGGACGACACTTGCAAGGAGTGCTACGAGGAGGCCAGCGAGACCGAGGAAGAACTCAAGCATGAGATCGAAGAGCTCAAAGCCAAGGTCACTTTCTTGAGGTTCTGGTCGCCGCTTGACCACCAACATTGCGGTTCCCCCGCCTTCTCCGACGTCATCCTCGTAGCCGCCGACGAGTCCCACACCAACTCCGTCTCTATCCCCCCCCCCCCCCCCACAGGACTGTTCTGGTGAGCTCTTGCTGTCCGAATTTGGGTTTTCATTGTCTGGATCTCATGGGTCGATTTGCTTGCCCTCATTGTGTTTGATGAAATGTCTCTGTGAGGTTGCAGTTGATGTGTTGGTGTCTACAATTAATTGCTTGATCTCAATTGGTGTCAATTCTCCCTCGTTCTCCGGCCGCGTCCTCCGGCCAACCTCGCTCGAACCCTTCACCAGCCCAAACCTACACGCCACACCACCACACCCGGACCAGCCCCGCTCGGACCTCCACGCCGGACCTACTTCTGTTGCACGAGCCCGTTGATTGCTACTCTGTTCCGCTGTGTCGCCCACTGCACCCTGGCGGCGGCTCTATCTTGCCTTTTCCGTGAAGCAAACCGCTTCTTGCATTCCGCCTCTTACTCAAGCTCAACTTCCATTACCGATGAGCAAAGCCCTAGAAGTGCTGGAGATGATAGGGGGAAATGGCTCACTTTGCCGTCGTTTTCTCCCACTGTCGATGGTCCTGAACTTGGGAGAAAGTCATCGGACGGAGAATGGAAGCAGGCAACTCCGTCGCTGCCGCGACGTCCACCATGGTGCTTCGTTTCTGCCCGCGGCTGCCTAGGTCGCTCATACAGAATTAGTTTCAATTGAGACAGGTATAAATCCTTCAATTACTAGGGAAATTTAGTTAAAACCACTATTGTAATTGTATATCAGAGTGAATTAGTGACAATTTTTGTCAAATTCAGGGTTAGGAAATTGTATGACTACTCGTGCACAATGGAATACATTTTGGCTGTTGTATTGTGTTTGTCCTCTATCTGTAATTCATGCTTTTCTTTTGTTAATGAACATCTAATTAATTTTTTGTGCTTCTAATGTGATGTCTTGTCTTTATGACTAATTGCTCAAATTTGGTACTAACAGGTCAGAAGAGAATGTTGTGACTAATTTCTCAAATTTGGTACTAACAATTGCTACTGTTTTGAATGTTATTGTAAAGGATTTGCTTGCACTTGGCTGTTATGTTTTACCATTGGAAGTGCCAGAGTAGTCGATATTTTAAATTTATGATGTGATATTCACTATAATGTTATTGATATTCATGTTGGATCAGTTTTGGTGTTTTGGGGTGTTGTTTGTATTGTTTGCAATTGATATTCAAATTGTTTAATGTAATATTCATACAAATGCTTTTGATATTCATATTGGATGTAGGTTTCATGCGTTGAGTATTTGATATTTGTGATGTGATATTCACCTAAACTCTGAATAATAATCATGTGTGAATTAAACTCTGAATATCGACACTGTTTTTATGAATATCAACTACTTACTTGTATGACTATGCGTACAAAATACGTGAATATCATCACACATGGAATGAATATCGCTATTATGGTATTCAAATTGCTTGTTGATGGTATTGTTTGTACTGTTTGCAATTGATATTCAAATTGTTTGATGTGATATTCATACAAATGTTTTTGATATTCATGTTGTATGTACGTTTCATGATATGAGTAGTTGATATTCAAATTTTATGATGTGATATTCACTATGATGTTGTTGATATTCAACGTTGTTTTCAGGCCTAACTGTTGCACTGACGAAGAGACGTTTGAAGCTTCCTGCTCGTTTAAAAAAGCATAAGTCGTTGTGTAATAGCGATATTCATGTTTGTCATTCTTAATATTCATGTAATCAATACTAATGTTCATGTATATTTTTTCGTGTATAACTATATGTGTTAGTGTGAAGTGATTATTTTTTGTTTGGGTTATGATATTCATGGTGAAACATAGTGATATTCATACTAATATAGAATGATATTCATGGTGTAATTGATTATTATTCATATATTATTAAGTGGTGATATTCATATTTTAAGTTGTGTTATTCATGTCTTTAATTGGTGATATCCATATATTAAACAAATATATTCTTACAAACATGAACGATATTCAAGAAACAATGACAAAAGCAACAAGAATAAATTTGCAAATCTACGAATTTGCAAAGCATTAGGACACTGAAAAAATCAAGTGGTGATATTCATGTTTTAAGTGGAGATATTCACATCCATCGATATTCATAAATGCATGAACAATATTCATAAAGACGCGATCGCAAAATTGAGCGGTTTTAGGAAAGAGAAAATATTGTATTTTCTCTCTCATCTAACAACCTTATTTATTTTCTTTTTCTAATTAAAAATTAAATAATTGCCTTATTAGAGTAGATTTGGTGATTACACCCCTACCATATCTATTGTAAGGCCTAATCATCCAACCATCCATCATCATCAATCAAACGCTCCAGATTAATACTTTCGTTTTACCATAACTCTCGTTTTACCGGAGCATTCATCTCATACTTATAATGATATCATTATAAATAATAGTGTGATATCGATTATTAAAATCCTAAAATTTGAGAACTATGAAAGGAAATATATACTCCGGAATTGATTAGGAAGTTCAGAGAAAGCGGAAAAATAGTTTAACCTAGGAAAAGCCATAACGAAATTCTCTGAGGACAAAGTAAAAAAATTTACGTGTCAAATTCTTATTGGATCAGTCGGTCATTTGCTTTATGCTCAACTCAGGTGACGGGAGAATATCGATGATAAAAAAACAAAAACCTAGTCCAACGACGTCGTTCACCGGTTCTGAAATCTAACGTACCAAACAGGCCGTGAATCCAGCCCGTTGGATCGCATGGGCACGGATCCAGTACAATGCCACATCTGAAAGCGTGGTATGAATGACGTGACCAGCAACATCAATCAGTCGGATCCTCGATTTCCCTTTTCACTTTTCAAGTCGAATTCCTATTTTACCCTTTCCTAAATTCCACAAATGAGTAGTGTACTAGTCTATAGGAATGGCAACAGGGCGAGTTTGGGACGGGGAGTACTCTCTCCATCCCCGTTTAGAATTTCATTCTTCGTCCCTGTCCTTATTCTCGTTTCTTGTTTAAAATTTTCCACGTTTCCATCCCCGTTTCGTTAATTTTTCGCATTTAAATTCTCCAATGAGGATTTTCCATCCCCGTTAATTTTTTTTCATGCGTAACATAGTCCTAATTAGAAAATAATTCATTGACTAATCACAAAACGTAAACATAGGTAATCAAGAATATGATATAGACAAACTAACTAACAATATATCCAGCCAAATAAAAACATAGAAAATATAGTTTAACATCAAATACCCATTCAGTATGTAAACAACTCCAAATAGTAAATACTCATAATCATTTAAAAAACCAAAAAGTAATACTAGTAGTAAAGTTGAAATTCTAGTCCAAATTAAGCAATGATTGATAGTGAATTTAGCTCCTTCGGTCCTTCCGACAGAGACGAGGGTGGGGATCCCCGACGGGGACGAGGACGGGACGGGAACAGGAGCGGGGAACACTATCCCCAACCCCGTCCCCATCCCCGCGGCGGGGATATAATTTCCCCCATCCCCGTATAAAATCCCCATGCCCATTCCCGTGGCGGGGATTCCCTGCGGGTAACGGGGATTCCCCGCCCCACTGCCATCCCTAAGTGTATATTGTTTTTTTTTCCTTAGAGTTGGCCATTCCTGAACCAGAACCGGCAAACCGGACCCGAACTGAACCCGAATCGGACCGGGTCAAACCCGATCAAACTCTGAACCGGATTGGACCGGAACCGGACCGGCCGGTTCAGGTTCAAGGCATAGTTGAATCGGCGGTTAACCATCAGTTTAGGTGAAATATAAATATTTTTAAAAAGAAATATCCATTATCATTACCCTAAAATCCAACACACCCCTTAAACCCTAAAGTCCTACATCCTACTAATCCCTTTAAATATTAAAAAAGCTATACAACTCATAAACACATTAAAAAACGTTTAAAAAATTACATATTAAAAAAAACCATAAACCATACTCTACAAAGTAACAAAACCTTAAAATACAAACCCTTAACCCTAAACCCTAAAACTATGTCTAATGTCTATAAACTCTAACCTAAATCATATAATGTTACATAATTACATTACTCTTTAAATCTTAAAAAAGCTACGAAAATCATAAACACATTAAAAACATTTAAATAATTAAATATAAAAAAAACTAACCATATAGTTATACAAAACCTTAAAATACAAACCCTTAACCCTAAAACTATAAACGCTAACCTAAATCATATAATTTTACATTACCCTTTAAATCTTAAAAAAGCTACAAAAATCATAAACACATTAAAAAATGTTCAAATAATTAAATATAAAAAACTAATCATAACTCATAAACTATACAAACCCTTAACCCTAAACTATACACCCTAACCTAGAGTCCTAAATCCTACATTACCCTTTAAATATTAAAAAAGCTACAAAAAACATAAACACATTAAAACATTCAAATAATTAAATTTAAAATAAAACCTAAACATAAACCATAAACAATACAAAACCTTAAAATACAAACCCTTAACCCTAAACTATAAACCCTAACCTAGAGTCCTAAATCCTACATTACCCTTTAAATCTTAAAAAAGCTACAAAAAACATAAATACATTAAAAACATTCAAATAATTAAATTTAAAATAAAATCTAACCATAAACAATACAAAACCTTAAAATACAAACCCTTAACCCTAAACTATAAACCCTAACCTAGAGTCCTAAATCCTACATTATCCTTTAATGATTAAATCTTAAAAAATCTACAAAAATCATAAATACATTAAAAAACAACAAAATAATTAAATATAAAAAACCTAACCATAAACCATAAACTATACAAAACCTTAACATACAAACCCTTAATCCTAAACTATAAACCCTAACCTAAATACTATAATGTTACAATACCCTTTAAATTTTAAATCTTAAAAAAGCTACAAAACCTAGTCCTTTTTTTATTTTATTTTATTTAAAATTTTTTAAAATTAAAAAATTAATGTTTTATTATTTTTTTTTAACCGGATTCCGAACCGGCGGGAAATCGGCCGAACCTGAACCAGAACCGGACCGCCGGTTCCGGGGGGTATGATGTGTTCTTGCCTCCAATGACGAGCACACTTGTCAAAGGTGGCACCTTGGATCTAGTCTTGGGCGAGAAGTCACTCTTGTCCTTGTCAAACCTGTCGTGGAATCCTTGGGTGCAAACCCTTGTTGTCTTGCACGAAAGGTTGACAAGATTGGTGGCGAAGTGAATAGTGCTTTTAGAGGTTATCGGACACGATGGTGGCTAATGGCAAACCCGGTGGAGAGCGTCTGGGTGGTATCGGCGGCGGCGACGATGAGTGTCACGACAGCAAAGACGACGGCGATGGCGATTGTGAAGGAGATGGTGTTGGCGAGCGATCGACTGGGTTAGTGTCTGGGCTCGTTGGCGGCGGCAATAGCGATGGCAAAGATGGATGTCACAAGCGATGCTAGCGACGGCGACAACGAAGGGTTTGGGTTCGATAGTGGGTGTGATGGAAGCGATTGGTTTGCGATGGCGGAAGCGATTCTTTGGATGGTTTGGCGAAGTGATGGTGTGATGATTTGGGGATAGATGACTTGAAAAGACAAGTCTTTGCCATAGCGTCGGCGCGGAGGAAGGGAGATGCGAAGGAAGACTTTGCTTGAGGGTTCAAGCGGTTGCCGTAGCGTCGACGCATGTGAAGGGGATGCGAAGATAGAGGGTGACGTCTGATCAAGGGTAGGAGGATAAACACTCTACTAAAGCCTTGATTAAAATTGAACGTAAGTAAAAACAATAACAAAGTTTGACTTAAATACTAGAGGCGAGAACTCGGATGGGCCGAGTCGAGCCTATTGGGCTAGCCCATGCAACATGCAATAGACACACACCCAAAAATAGTAACTTGCTATAAAAGGAAACTATCTAAAACAAGCAATAATACTAAAGATAGAAGTGTCTCAAAAACAATGTCAAAACAGAGGTAAATAAACCTCTAAGTGTCAAAACCCGATAGCGGTGAGGGCATGGACGCAAACACTACGAGCGGCGGCGACGATGGGTCGACTGGCTCGGCGGTGGGTGCACCCGGTGCCGGCTGCGATGGGCTCGATTCTTCGATGCCGATGGTAGCGAGGACGACGAGTCTGGGTTCGGTGTCTGGGCTCCCTTGGCTAGCGATGACGCGCGTGACTAGCGAGTGCACGGCGTCGGGGCTGGCCTTGGACCTAGACCTTGTCATTGGGCCCTCTGAGCGAAGGCTCATGTCTTGCTCCTCGTCTTTGACCGTCATGGGAGGTGGGCTCACATCACCCTCCCGCACTTGGTTATGAAGCGTCCCCGCTTCACCATCATCGAACTCAGGCTCCACATATGGTGTCAAGTCCGCTACGTTGAAGGACGCATGTACTCCAAAATCTAGTGGGAGCTCGAGCTGATAGGCATTGTCCCCTATGGCATTGATCACGCAGAATGGACCATCACCACGTGGTGACAGTTTGTGCTTGCGCCACGAGGGGAATCTCTCTTTTCTCATATGCACCCAGACAAGGTCTCCGGGGTGCGAAAATGACGTGGTGGCGGCCATAATTCTTTTGCGAGGCATATTGCGAGGCCCTCCTCTCCAATTGTTCGCGTGTCTTGTGATGGAGCTCTTGCACTTGCTCGGCGCAATGGGCGGCGGAGATGTACACTGGGTCTCTCAACGGACGCGACGACAAATCCAGTGGCGTCAAGGGGTTCCTTCCATAGACCACTTCGAACGGTGTCAACTTGGTCGCCGTGTGCCTGCATCTATTGTAACAAAACTCGACAAGAGATAGTAAGTCCTCCCAACGCCTAGGGTTGGCTTTAAGCATCGTGCGAATAAGGGCTCCTAGGGTTCGATTCGTGACCTCAGTTTGGCCATCGGTCTGGGGTGATAGCTAGTGGAGAATAGGAGCTTAGTGTCTAGCTTACCCCAAAGTGTTCTAAAAAAATGACCAACAAATTTAGAATCCCTATCACTAACAATGGTATAAGGGACTCCATGAAGACGCACCACATGCTCAAAGAAGAAATCGGTTATCTCACTAGCACTATGGGTGGTCTTACAAGCTATAAAATGTGCCATCTTAGAAAATCTATCTACAACCACAAAAATGGACTCTTTACCTCATTTAGAGAGGGGCAAACCCGTGATAAAATCCATAGAAAGGTCTTCCCAGGGAGCAGTGGGTACGGGCAAGGGTGTGTAGAGGCCATGTGGACTAGATTTGGCTTTGGCCCTTTGGCAAGTCACACAACTTCTACAATAGCGGCTCACCTGGTGGGTCATCTTAGGCCAAAAGAAGTGTTCTCTAAGCGCGGCCAAGGTTTTGCTAATCCCAAAATGTCCACGAGTCTCGTGTGTTCCTGAATCAAAAGGAGCCTAATGGAGGACCTAGGGATGCATAGGTAGACCTGTACAAGTCCGGGCTAGCCCGACCGGCCCGGCCCGCCCGCCCGGTTAAAAAACCGGGCCTGGACAACAATATTGGCCCGGTCGGGCCGGGCCTGGCCAATCCGGTAGAGTAACGGGCCGGGCACGGACGGTCCTCTAGGCCCGACCGGGCCTAGAAGCCCGGCCCGGTACCCGTTACTATTTATATAATTAATATTTGTTTATAATTATATTTATATTTATAATTTTATATATATATATATTTATAATTATATATATATATATATTTATAATTTTTTTTATATATATTTATAATTATATATATATATATATAAAATTATATATATATTTATAATTTTACCCGATCGGGCCAGCCCGCCGGGTAACCCGGCCCGATTGACCGGGCGGGCCTGGACAAAAAACCCAGCCCGGTTGACCGGGCAAAAAAATACAAAAAACCTGGCCCGGGCCCGACCCGAACCCGGATTTGTACAGGTCTATGCATAAGCGGCCAGCCTTGTACAAATAACCCTCAGAAATAAAATAAGACTCAAACTCACGTAGTCTAAGACAATGCTCGAATATAGGGGCAAAGAAAGGATCATTAGCATATAATTCCTTAATCAAAGCAAAGCCTAGGATCTTAGTTTGCACATGAGTCAAGAGAACGTACCTACGAGAGAGTGCGTCGGCCACTACATTCTCTTTTCCCTTCTTGTGGACCACGACATAGGGAAATGTCTCAAGGAATTCCACCCAACGAGCATGGCGGCGGTTGAGGTGGGCTTGGCTCTTCAAATAGCCCAAGGCGGCGTGGTCGCTGTGGATGACAAATTCACGTGGCCAAAGATAATGTTGCCAAGTCTTTAGCACACATACTAGGGCATACAATTCCTTGTCATAGGTGGGGTAGTTGAGTGTGGCTCCCGTGAGCTTCTCACTAAAAAAAGCAATGGGCCTCCTCTCTTGGTGTAGCACACCACCAATGCCTACGTCTGAGGCATCACACTCCACCTCAAAATGCTTGGCAAAGTCGGGGAGCTGGAGCAATGGCGCGTGGCACAAGGCATGCTTCAAGGCCGAGAAGGCCTTCTCATGAATCTCAAGCCAAGTGACTGTGGTCCCCTTCTTCGTTAGCTCGTGCAAAGGCGCATCAATGGAGGAGAAATCTCGCACAAAGCGCCTATAGAATCCTGCGAGACCGAGGAAGCTTCGCACTTGGGTTGGCGTCGTCGGCGTCGGCCAATCCTTGATGGCCCTGATCTTGTCTTCGTCGATGCGCAAGCCATCTTTACTCACAACATAGCCAAGAAAGTTTGTAGTGTCGCTACAGAAATGACACTTGCCAAGGTTGGCGAATAAGCTCTCACGTCGAAGGCATTCAAGCACAAGGCGTAGGTGATCGACGTGCTCTTCAAGGCTGCGTGAGTATACACGAATGTCATCGAAATAAACGACAACAAACTTGCACAAAAATGCTCTCAAGACGTGGTTCATCAAGCGCATGAAGGTGTTGTGCGCGTTGGTGAGCCCAAAAGGCATGACAAGCCACTCATAGAGCCCATACTTGGTCTTGAAGGCGGTCTTCCACTCATCACCTTCTTTCATCCGAATTTGGTGATAACCACTCTTCAAATCAATCTTGGAGAAAAGTGTGGCGCCATGGAGCTCATCAAGCATATCGTGCAAGCGTGGGATTGGATGCCTATACTTCACAATAATCTGGTTAATAGCACGGCAATCAACACACATTCTCCACGTGCCATCTTTCTTGGGCACAAGGATCACGGGCACAACACAAGGGCTCAAAGATTCCCTGACATAGCCGTGATCCAACAACTCTTGCACCTGACGCTGCAGCTCTTGGGTCTTTTCTGGGCCAGCGCGGTAAGCAGTGCGATTGGGCAAGGAGGCACCAGGTCAATTTGGTGCTCAATGCCCCTCAATGGAGGTAGCCACTGTGGCAACTCATCGGGGAAGACGTCATCGAAGGCGGCGAGCAACGCGGCGACGGCAGGCGACAGCGACGCGACGTGCGATGACTCAGGGATGCATTGAGTTGGCACAAGCAGAAAACAAGAAACTTTTCCAGTCAAAGTAGCAATGAGCTCACTGGGCCTGGCCAAAAGCAAACGGTGCTCACATCGTCCTTGCAAAGGGGTCATCTACGGTGATCGAACGGCCAACTGTGTCGATGGCGAGGCACTGGGTGAGTTTTGTGAGGCATGGGGTGTATGGACATCTGTGCTCGAGCCAGAATGGGGAGAACCTGGCCAAGCCTCTGGTGTGCCTCTCTTGGCCTTGCTAGCGGCAACAGCAGCGGTGCCATGACGATCCAGATGTGTAATATCCCTCATTTTATAAGGATATTTTGGAATTTTTCCAACTCCTGTATTACAAGTCGGATTAATTTTAGAGAGGTTCGGACATTCTGTAAATTGTTTGATCTCTGTAATATTTTTCTGAGTAATATAAAATACAGTTGACGTATGTTCAAGGTTAAATAGTCGTTCGTGTACGAATATATTTAACCCGGGGTTAAGATATTTAACCCAAGATTTAAAACGGACAAGAGAGTGAAAAATGGCCTTGACCGCACCCCGTGGTCAAGTGGCCGCACCCGCGGCAAAAGCCAAACAAGTGAGTCGGTCATTGGGCGCCACTGCACCCTTCCGCACCCTTGCCGTACCCCGCGGTGAACGTCATCTTCTTCGTCATCGCGATAAGTCTCGCCTGACTTCGCCGGGGATGTCAGGCCTAGGCCGCCCAAGTTGGCACCTAGCCTTGCCCCCTGGTCTCCTTGCTTGTTCCCTCAGAGGAGGCTCATTTTGGGCTATAAAAGGGGTCGAAATCAGAAAGGAAAGGAGCGTCATCTTCCTCCTCTGTTTTCTTCCTCCTCTGTTTTCTCCATTGAAGCACCAAGCTTTGAGCTTTGTTGTGAAGGTGTTCGAATCCCTTTGAGTGTTGGAAAAGGTCCTCCTAAGTGGTGTTAGAAGGTCTAAGGTGTTGGGAGATCGAACCATAATCAAATCGAAAGCAAACGAAGTGATTGGGTGAGTTTTCTCCATTAAAACACTGTCGCGAGCTCGCCACTGTAACACCACCGCACCCTGCGGTAAGAGCTCCACCGCACCCGCGGCGAGCCTTGTCCGAGTGTGTGTTCTTCGGTGTTTGGCTTGGGGCGAGGCTTGGTTCATTTGATTCTTTTCCTATTCTTTTAGATTCAATTATGTAGATATTGAATCTAACTTAGGATTTCTTTATGGGTCGATCCGAAGGAATCTGTGTTGCCAGATCTATCCCTGTTTCGAGCCCGGAAATCCCATCGTCGTCTTTAAGCTTCTGCGGATCTAAGGCAAGTGGCGGTTTGCTCTTGCTCATCATTCCATATTTCAATTAATTATCAATTATTTAGTTGTTAATTAATTTGGGATGATTTACTGTTTTCGTTGGGAACAGTTTTGATAACTGTTTGTGATTTCAAAAGATATTATAATAGGTTGTATATCTGCTAGAACAACGCTATTATAGATATAATTGATTAAAAGATGATATTATAATAGGTTGTATATCTGTTAGAACAACGCTATTATAGATATAATTGATTAAAAGATGATATTATACTAGGTTATATATCTACTAGAACGACGCTAGTATAAATATATGTTTATGATGTTGGCCATCCTAGCTTGGATGTGGACTATTACTGTATTGAACTGTTAGTTAGCACGAGTATTCGTAGGAACGCTTGGACTTTGCGAGGTCCATTCGTTTCTTTATAACTTGGCAAATAACAGGGCGATCAAGACCCTATGCCAAACTTTCTGGTCATGACCAACCACGATGTGGATATAGAGGCTTGGACTCTGCGATGTGGATATAAAAGCTTATAACGTGATGTGAGTTTTGGAAATAAATAAGATAAGTGTTCTTGACACACATAATTAATATACCTTCGGCGAGTAGTGTAGCTAGGCGATAGTGCAGCTAGGAAAGCTCGTTTTAACTTTTAAATCGCTCGTATGCGATACTGTGATTCTATGATTAATTAAGTTTCCCAACATTTGTCATATTTCCGATAAGACTCAATTCGTTGGAGTCTTCTTTTGGGATTGATTGCGGTAAGACTCAGTCTTCCAGAATCTTCTCTTGATCATGCCTTTTCATATAATTCAGTAGAAGTATGGTGGTTGACTATCGTGATCGGTTGTTATTCGAGAGACGATGAGTCTAACCTAATACGACTACTCGAACCACTCTGCTTTGTACCCCTTGATTGGTCTTTCATTAGACTAACCAACCGTAATTGTTCTCTGCATGGTTGGCTGGTGTCATCCGTTCGATTCGGCACATCAGATAAATTGCGGATCCGAAAAGGCTAGAATGACTATAAAGGCGAACGATGTTTTGTTGTTATTTTAAGACTTCCGCTGTGTTAATTATGTTTTGTATTTAAGACTTCTGCTGTAATAATTCTAATAATGTATTTTGATGTATTTGGAATAATGCTGTAATTCCGAGACTTGATTTTAATGGAAGTTATGATATGTTGTATCATAACTGTGGTTTAATGATTTATATCAACTGGAAAAGCCTTGGGTGACATCGGACAGTACGTCTGAGGTCACTGACGGTAATACTTTCAAGAGGTTATTTGGGGGTGTTACAGACTTGGTATCAGAGCCTAAAATTTTAAAACGGGTTGGGTATTTGAAAACCATTTACTCGTTTTGATTGAAAAGTGTTTTCAAAAGGCTCTGAGTTTTAAAAAAATAAAAACGGTGTTTCATTTTCAAACTGTTCATAGTCATGTCTTCTATATAGTCTGATGTAGTAAGCTTGCTTCTATGTCTAGAAAGACTAACTCTCTTCTCGTCGCCCGTAGTTTTGGGTTCTTTCGTTTCTCTTCAGAGGACTCGGAAGAAGCCGATGTGGTTTCGCCATCTCCAATAAGGCTTGAATTCCCAATTCCCTCGTTAAGATTTAAGGTTGTAGAACCTAGTAACTCGGTTTGAATTCATCAATAGAAATTACCAAGTTAATCTACTCTGAGTTGATTACATTAAGTATTTTTGAGAAATATTAATGTATAAAATACTTGGAACCTGATCGGTAAACAGATGGTGAACATGAGGAACACTATTCGTGTTGGTGCTGGGCCAAGCAATAACCCCAGACCAAATGCGAGGAATGTTGCGAACCCTGGAAAGGAACACGAGTTTGTTGCTCACAACAATCCAGTGGGCAATGGCCAAGTTCAGGTAAACACACCAGTGATGTTTGATGCCGCAACAATAGAGGCAATCCGGGGTTTGGTGATACAAGCGCTCATCGACATTATACGAACAATCGCGCCTCAGGCACAAGTTGTGCCAGATCCTCCAGCGGTTCCCAGATTTGAGGAGCCAGCTGTCCAAATACCTCATGAGGATACTGTCGGGAATAGAGACAATTATGGCCAAGCATTGAAAGCCATAAGCTCTATAAGGCCTGACAACTACGATGGGGAAAGAGAGCCAATAAAGAAGCGTAATAGCCAGAGGCAAGTGCAGAACCAGTCTCAGGCGAGTGGGTTTAAACGTCATGCGCCATATTCTGATTTTGCCAAATCTAGCCGAGCAAAGACAGAAATGACTCAAGGTGGGTCAACACAGCAATCAGGGTAGAATAAGAGTCTGATCCAGTGCTACAACTATAGTACACACGGGCACAAGAGTAATGTGTGCCCAAAGGAGAAAAAGACGTGCTTTGCCTGCAAAAGGGAAGGACATTTACAAGCGTTCTGTCAATGGAAGAGGCAGAAAAGAGCTAAGTCACGGCAGGCTTATCAATGCGATGGCTGCATTTAAGCTACTACGACAAGGTTGTGTCGGGTATCTTTGCTACCTGGATCCGCCCGCAAAAGATGAACCTTCAGTTCTTGATATTCCAGTGGTTAGAGAATTTTCGGATGTCTTTCCGAAAGAAATTCCTGGATTACCCCCGAAGCGTGACGTGGAATTTTCTATCGATCTTGAGCCTGGTATCGCGCCGATTTCTAAAGCACTGTACCAGATGGTTCCTGCAGAGATGAAAGAGTTGAAGAAGCAACTTGAGGATCTTTTCGACAAAGGTTATGTAAGGCCGAGCGCATCACCTTGGGGCGCTCCGGTGTTATTTAAGAAGGATGGATCGTTTCGACTTTGCATCGACTATCGTGAGTTGAATAAAGTCACGATCAAGAACAAATATCCTTTGCCAAGGATTGATGATCTGTTAGATCAACTACAAGGAGCAAAAGTCTTTTCCAAGATCAATCTGAGATCTGGTTATCACCAGCTCAGGATTCATGAGGAAGATATTCCGAGGACTGCATTCCGGACGAGATATGGTCACTACGAGTTCGTAGTCATGCCATTTGGACTTACCAATGCTCTAGTAGTCTTCATGGATCTGATGAACCGATGTTTTTACCAGTACTTGGATAAGTTCGTGGTGGTCTTCATCAACGACATTTTGATCTACTCCCCGAGCATGGAAGCTCATGAGGAACATCTTCAGATTATTTTATCAGTCCTTAGACAAAATCAATTATATGAGAAATTGTCTAAGTGCGACTTTTGGATCAAGGAAGTGGCTTTCTTAGGCCATGTGATCAATGAGAATGGGGTGATAGTTGATCCCCAGAAGATTGAATCAGTAGCCAATTGGAAGCGGCCTCAGAACGTGAAAGAGGTGCATAGTTTTCTAGGACTTGCGGGTTACTATAGACGGTTCGTAGAGGGATTTTATAAGATCGCTCTACCTATGACCGGTTTGCTCCGCAAGGCCCATAAGAAATTTGTCTGGAATGACAAGTGCGAGGCCAGTTTTCAGGAATTGAAACAGTGTCTGACCTCTGCACCAGTATTAGCGCTACCAAAGGGAAATGTATAAGAGAGATAGTTCATAGGGAACTCGTTTCCTCTATTACGACCTTGAGTAGGACTTTAGAGTTCAGAGTTGTGGATACAACCGGTGTAGGACCAATGATTAAGGGTTGCTTTTGAAAAGCCGAGTGTGTAAAGTCATAAGTATTATCTTGGAAGATCTATTCGAAGTTTCGTTTTGGGGTATGTTATGAGACTTCCTTTAGAGAAGCAATATAAGGATTAGACAGACAATGATTGATGTCTATTATGGCGATTTGATGTCACGATTAAGGAAATAAGTGATTAGGCTCAACTGTGCTAATTGATTGATTGCGATCCTGTTTCGAAGAAACTAGAGGCCTGAGTTGGCAGTGAATTTTAGGGCCAAATTTAAGTAGGCCAAAGGATTGGAGTTAGAATGTTGTCATTTCGAAGAATAAAGAGTTATGACACTTGGGAATTTACAAGATTCGATATTTGGACTTTATGTGATTGGGCCACCCATAAGGCGTATGGTACAACCCTTATTGGAAAAATCAAGTTGTGAAGTTACTGTATTAAGGAAGATGCCACTTAAATGGAAGGATTTTAGTTTAGGGATCGATCATGTTGATGATTTCGATAAACTGAAGGATTTAGTACATAGATTAAGTTTATGTATGCTTAAGGAGTAAAGTAACAATGTTACTCGTGTACATCTATTGAAGGATTAAGACGCAAGTGATTGATTCGGTTGGTAATGAATCATTTAGCAATTCGATACTTTGAGAAAATAGGAGTAAGCTCTCATGTGATTGGGTTGAGGAGCATACGAATAAATGTTGTGATTATTCTTGGAGAAAGTATGGGAATCTTAAAGGATTTAAATTAGAAATGACATAAGGTCAAACTTACTCCAGATAATTGATGGAATAGTAAGAGGTACCTTTAAGGAAATTGAGGATGTAATGTTTTGAGATTACTAAGAGTTGACAATTGGATTGTAAGGAATTAAGATGTGAACTTTGGGATTTTGCATATAAGGAAATTGTGAGGGAGATGCGTGTTCTCCTATTAAAGGTATAATATATAGAGATGAGGTTGCGGATGAGATCAAGTAGACTTGAGAAAAAGGGGCAACCCACGTTGGTTAAGGTAATCTTATAAAACGTTCGGGTGAGACAAGAGTATAATCCTATGGAATGGATTAGTGAATCATGTTGTGGTAATCAAGCATAGATTGTGAGATAAATATATGGCATAAGGGCCGGATATGATAAGGGTAACAAGTGAATCGTTTATGTAAGGTCTGTATGACAGGTGGAAGTACTAAGTTGTTGTACTGTTGATTTCTAAGTATATATTCAAGGACCGAACTGTCGAAAGAAGGTTAGTAGAAAGATGTTGTATTCTTCTATGAAAGGACATTAAGGTCTTCCGGAGGAAGAATGCATGACAACAAGGTTACATTGGAGATTTTTGTAAGGATACTCTGGTTAAGGCAATGGTAATCATGTAGATGATTACATCTATTCTATCGAGAGTAAGGATTGTAGACCAAATTGGTTAAGGATACCAACCTAAGGAGGTTAGGGTATTTACTTCGAGAGGAGTTTAGAAGTAAGAGTAAGAGAATATGTATTCTCATAATTAGTATAGAGAATCTATTGTGGTGATCATAACTTTGAGAATGGTCACGAGTTAGTACAAGTATAGCATATGGCGATAGGATATGCTGAGAACTTGTGTACTCGATCGTCCGACTAGCTGGAGGGACAACCTGAGTCTGATTGAGTTCACATACAATAATAGCTGGCATGCTACTATCAAGATGGTTCCATTCGAGGCTTTGTATGGTCGAAAGTGCAGATTTCCGATTTGTTGGGATGAGAATGCCGATAAGATTCTGCTCGGACCAGAGCTAGTCGAAAGGACCGCCTCAGACATTGCCTTGATAAGATAAAGAATGTTGACCGCCCATAGTCGACAAAAGTCCTACGCTGACCCGAAGCGTAGGAATGTTGAATTCGAGGTTGGTGACAAAGTATTTGTCAAGGTGTCACCATCCAAAGGTTTGTTCAGATTTGGTAAGTGTGGGAAGCTTAACTCTCGCTACGTGGGACCATTCGAGATCCTTGATAGGGTGGGATCTCTAGCGTACCGTTTGGCATTACCGCCATCGGCACATCCAGTGCACAACGTGTTTCACGTATCCTTGTTAAGGAAGTATGTTCCAGATGAATCTCATGTGATGAGTTATGAAGACATCGAGATCCAGGCAAACGGTACCTACGAGGAGATACCTGTGCATATTCTCGAGCGTCGTGAGAAGCAGCTACGCAGCAGGGTGGTACCGTTGGTACAAATTTTGTGGTCCAAGTCAGGAACCGAAAAGGTTACTTAGGAGACTTGGGAGACTGAAGAAGATATGCTTAGACGCTTTCCCGAGTTGTTTTCGGCCTAGAATAATCAAGTTTCGGGGTCGAAACTTCTTTTAAGGGGGAGGTAATGTAATATCCCTCATTTTATAAGGATATTTTGGAATTTTTCCAACTCCTGTATTACAAGTCGGATTAATTTTAGAGAGGTTCGGACATTCTATAAATTGTTTGATCTCTGTAATATTTTTCTGAGTAATATAAAATACAGTTGACGTATGTTCAAGGTTAAATAGTCGTTCGTGTACGAATATATTTAACCCGGGGTTAAGATATTTAACCCAAGATTTAAAACGGACAAGAGGGTGAAAAATGGCCTTGACTGCACCCCGCGGTCAAGTGGCCGCACCCGCGGCGAAAGCCAAACAAGTGAGTCGGTCACTGGGTGCCACCGCACCTTGCCGCACCCCGCGGTGAACGTCATCTTCTTCGTCATCGCGATAAGTCTCGGCTGACTTCGCCGGGGATGTCAGGCCTAGGCCGCCCAAGTTGGCACCTAGCCTTGCCCCCTGGTCTCCTTGCTTGTTCCCTCAGAGGAGGCTCGTTTTGGGCTATAAAAGGGGTCGAAATCAGAAAGGGAAGGAGCATCATCTTCCTCCTTTGTTTTCTTCCTCCTTTGTTTTCTCCATTGAAGCACCAAGCTTTGAGCTTTGTTGTGAAGGTGTTCGAATCCCTTTGAGTGTTGGAAAAGTTACTCCTAAGTGGTGTTAGAAGGTCTAAGGTATTGGGAGATCGAACCATAATCAAATCGAAAGCAAACGAAGTGATTGGGTGAGTTTTCTCCATTAAAACACTGTCGTGAGCTCGCTACTGTAACACCACCGCACCCCGGGGTAAGAGCTCCACCGCACCCGCGACGAGCCTTGTCCGAGTGTGTGTTCTTGGGTGTTTGGCTTGGGGCGAGGCTTGATTCATTTGATTCTTTTCCTATTCTTTTAGATTCAATTATGTAGATATTGAATCTAACTTAGGATTTCTTTATGGGTCGATCCGAAGGAATCTGTGTTGCCAGATCTATCCCTGTTTCGAGCCCGGAAATCCCATCGTTGTCTTTAAGCTTCTGCGGATCTAAGGCAAGTGGCGGTTTGCTCTTGCTCATCATTCCATATTTCAATTAATTATCAATTGTTTAGTTGTTAATTAATTTGGGATGATTTACTGTTTTCGTTGGGAACAATTTTGATAACTGTTTGTGATTTTAAAAGATATTATAATAGATTGTATATCTGCTAGAACAACGCTATTATAGATATAATTGATTAAAAGATGATATTATAATAGATTGTATATCTGCTAGAACAACGCTATTATAGATATAATTGATTAAAAGATGATATTATACTAGGTTGTATATCTACTAGAACGACGCTAGTATAAATATATGTTTATGATGTTGGCCATGTTGGCTTGGATGTGGACTATTACTGTATTGATCTGTTAGTTAGCACGAGTATTCGTAGAAACGCTTGGACTTTGCGAGGTCCATTCGTTTCTTTATAACTTGGCAAATACCAGGGCGATCAAGACCCTATGCCAAACTTTCTAGTCATGACCAACCGCGATGTGGATATAGAGGCTTGGACTCTGCGATGTGGATATAAAAGCTTATAACATGATGTGAGTTTTGGAATTAAATAAGATAAGTGCTCTTGACGCACATAATTAATATACCTTCGGCGAGTAGTGCAGCTAAGCGATAGTGCAGCTAGGAAAGCTCGTTTTAACTTTTAAATCGCTCGTATGCGATACTGTGATTCTTTGATTAATTAAGCTTCCCAACATTTGTCATATTTCCGATAAGACTCAATTCGTTGGAGTCTTCTTTTGGGATTGATTGCGATAAGACTCGGTCTTCCAGAATCTTCTCTTGATCATGCCTTTTCATATAATTCAGTAGAAGTATGGTGTTTGACTATCGTGATCGATTGTTATTCGAGAGACGATGAGTCTAACCTAATACGACTACTCAAACCACTCTGCTTTGTACCCCTTGCTTGGTCTTTCATTAGACTAACCAACCGTAATTGTTCTCTGCATGGTTGGCTGGTGTCATCCATTCGATTCGGCACATCAAATAAATTGCGGATCCGAGAAGGCTAGAACGAATATAAAGGCGAACGATGTTTTGTTGTTATTTTAAGACTTCCGCTGTGTTAATTATGTTTTATATTTAAGACTTCCGCTATAATAATTCTGATAATGTATTTTGATATATTTGGAATTATACTGTAATTCCGAGACTTGGTTTTAATGGAAGTTATGATATGTTGTATTATAACTGTGGTTTAATGATTTATATCAACTGGAAAAGCCTTGGGTGACATCGGACAGTACGTCTGAGGTCACTGGTGGTAATACTTTCAAGAGGTTATTTGGGGGTGTTACAAGATGGGCACTGGGTGGCCCACCTATGGCGTTCATATTCTTCTTGGCAGGGCCTATTGGAGACGAAATTTGGCCAGAATTGGAGGAGTTTTGCTTCTGGAGTGCCTCTGGGGACTCGTTTGGCCTTTGAGCGGCGGCCTCAATAGCTTTCTGGCGGTCTCGCTCAACCTGGTCCTACAAGATCTCATGGGGAGACATTGGATGCAAATTGACGCGCTCCCCGTGGTAATTGAACACATAAGTGTTCAAATAGCCGTCATGGAGCACGCGCCTGCCGAATTGCCATGGGCGCCCAAGCAAAATATGGGTGGCGTCCATTGCAATGACATCACATAGTATAGAATCACAGTATTGACCTATGGAAAAAGAAATTAAGCACTGTCGAGATACTGTGTTACCTGGACTAGAAGAAATCCATTGGAGGGCATAAGGTTGGGGATGAGGCGTCGTGGGCAATTTGAAGTGCTTGACGACCTTCTCATTCACAATGTTTGCACACGATCCGCCATCAATTATAACACTCAAGGAAGTCGTCTGGACGAGAGCTCTTGTGTGGAACAAGTTCTCACGTTGGTCACGTAGGCTCACTTCCTTGACAGTGAGGATACACCTTGTCACCAAGCTAAGTGGCGTTTCGCAGTCGTAGGCGTTCTCATTGTCTTTGTGGCCTTCATCGATAGGCTCGAGAGTGAGCTCCTCGTCGTCGACGGACTCGTAGCCAGCGGCAGCCGTGGAGAACAGTATGTTTCGAGCATTGGGGCAGTCCTTCTTATAGTGTCCCCTCCCACCACACTTGTAGCACTGGAGGTCGTGCGCGCGATCTGTGCCCACTGGAGGTTGTCTAGGCGCGTTGGCGCACGTCACTGCAGTTTGCGTCGATGGCTTTGCCTTGGCGGCTTGGCTAGACGCGGCTGTGGAAGAAGCACTGGGGCGCACATTAGTAGAAGGCAAACTACTAGGGTTAGAAGAATACCTTTGTTGGCCACTTTGCCAAGTGTATGACTTTCGGCGATTGAGTTGGGCATGTATTTGCATCGTCGTATGCGTCAATGTGTTCAAGTCCTTGATTGGCAAGATTTCTAGTTGATCACGAATGGGAGTGTTCAAGCCACTCAAGAACTTGGTTCTCAAAGTCGATGGTGCAACACTGATATTAGCCTTGTAGTACATGTCCTCTAAGGCGGAGAAGAACTCGAGTGGAGTCTTGGAGCCTTGGCGAGCCATGGCTATCTCCATGCGCATTTGGTTGTGATAATCTGGAGGCACATACTTCTTGGTCATCACGTACACCAATTGGTGCCATTCGGTGATGAGAGGGAGGCGGCGTCGGACGCTGTCATCGACAAATCTATGCCACCACACACGGGCGGCGCCTCGGAAGTGGAGCGTCACGGCGTCGACATGGTCCTCAGGTGGCACGCGACAATAGCGTAGTGTGTACTCCGTGGCCTGTACCCATTCAAGAAAAACAGAGGGATTGTATTCACCAAAGAAATGCTCGATTTTTACCTTGACTTCGTGTCATTGGTATCGAGGCTGTGGAGGCGCTGGCATGGGCGCGTTGTTGGGCGCATCTGCATAGAGGGGGTTCTCGTAGGCACGCACACCATGGTGTCTACCGCGTCCAAGTTGGCGCCTTTCGCGAGCTGGGTGATCATCGACGCGAGCGAACCCGTCTCTAGGCGCGTAGGCGTCGTCGCATCAGTGCTGTCGCGGCTGGGCATCGTAGTCGGCTCGGCGAACATCTCTTGGCATGGCATGGCATCGCGGCGCTCACCGCCAATGCCACGATCACGATCTCCTTGGGGCTGGAGACGCGGTGGGGGGATCCAATCCGATGAGCGATCCCGCAATTCAATAGGATCTCCAAGATGGGGATGGAAAAAGTTGGGATTGACCATACCTGAGTCCTCAATTTCTTCGTCGTCGAACTCGTCGAAGTCGTCTTGGACTGTGGGTGTCAAGGACGCATAGCCATTGGACCCATAGTGTGGCGTCCGAGCGCTTTGGTGTCGAAGATGGTCACGCACATCGTATGTTCTGGGCTGGGTAGTAGGTGTCCTTAGGGCCGCATCGTCGCGTCACTGTGAACGACTGGGTCGTCCACTCGGTCTTCTCGGCGTCGCATCGGCTTGCTCGGCGAGGTCGGCCGTCGCGTGGCGCTAAGCGTGACACGCGTCATTGGGTTCTCCGAGAGGCATACCTAGCATCAAAATCATAGGGTTCGTAATACTCACCTTGGGAGTCGTCGGCGTCTTCGGAGCCGATGTTGAAGCCAGCGGGTGTGGCTCTGGGCACGTATCTATCTTGGTGAGAAACGTAGCCTTGTCGACTCTCGATCACAATTTGGATTCTGTTGAGGCGTGGCTGGAGATTGGAAGTTGAAGGCATGATTCCCTTGCCTTTGTCCACGCGAGCTTTGGATGGACCCGCATTGGTGGCTCTGGGTTGAGCCGGCGCGTCCATGTTGATCATTGGGGTGGGAGTGGGCACGATCGGTGCCACTCGTTGTTATGCTTGCAAGGTCGCAACTTGTTGTCGTAGAGCTTGTATCAATTGTTGCTCCTCGGACAACTCAATGAGGGGGTCTTGTTGGGGAAGATCTTGTGGCGGTGGATCTTGTTGTGGACCCAACAGTTGAGGTTGTAGGTTGGTGTTGTCGGCGCCTGTGTTGTCTTCACCAGATCCGATCGTCATGCTACCTATAACAATAGGGCCAGACATAGGAGTAAAAACGAACCAAAAGACACAAAGAACAACAACCAAGAAATCACTAATCAAGTCACAAAGTTCACGTAGGGTAGGGCTTGTATGGGCTTGCCGTGAGGGCGGCTAGGCTAGTCACAAGAGATGGTGTGAGAAGCAAGTTATCAATCAAACACACAAGAACAAATTGAAACCCTAGATCAAACGTAAACAAAGCAACCAAATTAGCAAGACAATACCTTCTAGGAAGCTTACCTAGACGGCGGAGGGGTTGAGAAGATGAGCCTAGACCGAGGCGAGTGGGTTAGGGTTGCCTTATTTTGGCTTTCCCTAACTTGGAAACTTTTTTTGTTTGTTTTGAATATCCGATTGGATTATCTTGTTTTGTTTTTTGAATATCCGAGATCGTATCTTCTAATCTTTCAGATTAAAAAAAAGGAAAATAAAATCGGTCTAAGTAACAAGAATATCACGCGTGTGATCTTAGAGATAGGAGAGAGAAGATAAGATTTGATGATATCTTATAGAAGGAAATTCGGCTAACAACCTAAAAAGCAAAGCAAGCAAATATGGAAAACTCTATCAACGCAAGAAACAAGGAAACAAATTATTCTAGCATGCAAGATATCAAAGTTACCAAACACACCAAAACTTAGGGAGCAAGGAAAAAAAATCGGCCAAGGAATTACCTTGTAGAAACCAATTGGACTTAGCAAATATGGAAACTTTTGGTTTTTCTCACAATGATGATGTGAAAGCAACGATGGGGGTCAAGAAAAAAATTTGTGAACAAAATGCAAACTTGAGTTCGTGACTTACAAGACTGTTGGGCTTTGATGTCAGTTGATGTGTTCTTGCCTCCAATGACGAGCACACTTGTCAAAGGTGACACCTTGGATCTAGTCTTGGGCGAGAAGTCACTCTTGTCCTTGTCAAACCTGTCGTGGAATCCTTGGGTGCAAACCCTTGTTGTCTTGCACGAAAGGTTGACAAGATTGGTGGCGAACTGAATAGTGCTTTTAGAGGTTATCGGACACGGTGGTGGCCGATGGCAAACCCGGTGGAGAGCGTCTGGGTGGTATCGGCGACAGCGACGATGAGTGTCACGACAGCGAAGACGACGAAGGCGATTGCGAAGGCGATGGTGTTGGCAAGCGATCGACTGGGTTAGTGGCTGGGCTCGTTGGCGGCGGCAATAGCGATGGCGAAGATGGATGTCACAAGCGATGCTAGCGACGGCGACATCGAAGGGTTTGGGTTCGATAGTGGGTGCGATGGAAGCGATTGGTGAAGCGATTGGTTTGCGATGACGAAAGCGATTGTTTGGATGGTTTGGCGAAGTGATGGTGTGATGATTTGGGGATAGATGACTTGAAAAGACAAGTCTTTGCCGTAGCGTCAGCGCGGAGGAAGGGAGATGCAAAGGAAGACTTTGCTTGAGGGTTCAAGCGGTTGCCGTAGCGTCGGTGCGGGTGAAAGGGATGCAAAGATAGAGGGTGACGTCCGATCAAGGGTAGGAGGATAAACACTCTACTAAAGCCTTGATTAAAATTGAACGTAAGTAAAAACAATAACAAAGTTTGACTTAAATACTAGAGGCGAGAACTCGGATGGGCCGAGTCGAGCCTAGTGGGCTAGCCCATGCAATAGGCACACACCCTGAAATAGTAACTTGCTATAAAATGAAACTATCTAAGACAAGCAATAATACTAAAGATAGAATTGTCTCAAAAACAATGTCAAAACAGAGGTAAATAAACCTTTAAGTGTCAAAACCCGATAGCGGCGAGGGCATGGACGCAGACACTGCGAGCGGCGGCGACGATGGGTCGACTGGCTCAGCGGTGAGTGCACCCGGTGCCGGCTGCGATGGGCTCGATTCTTCGATGCCGATGGTGGCGAGGACGACGAGTCTGGGTTCGGTGTCTGGGCTCCTTTGGCTAGCAATGACGCGCGTGACTAGCGAATGCACGGCGTCGGCGATGGCCTTGGACCTAGACCTTGTCACTGGGTCCTCTGAGCGAAGGCTCATGGCTTGCTCCTCGTCTGTGGCCGTCATGGGAGGTGGGCTCACATCAGGGTAGCCGGTTCATGTTCCGCTTGAATTGGCGGTTCATGAACCTGAATCGGCGGTTCACGGTTCATGAACCGTGGCCACCTCTAGATGGCTTGAAGTGTTTTAGCTGCTCATTGTATTTGAAAAACCTAGCTTCAAAAATATATAGAAGTATTCGAGGTTCTCGTTCATAATGAGACCTCGAATTGGCCATTAAGTCTTAGTCAAAGCTATGGGTCAATAGACCTGTCAATTGGGTTGGACGGGTCGAGTTCGGATCGGGTCAAGTCGGGTTCGGCTCGATCGAGTTCGTTAAAATTTTTGAGTCGGACGGGTCGAGTTCGGGTTGACCCAACGGGTCGAAGGTGCCCATTTTTTTATGATAAATATTATGATTTTTAATTTTAATAAAAAATTAATATTATATAATTATTTAATAAAGTATTTTAAAATATTTAATATAAATGAAATAAGATATATGAATTAACGGGGTCCCTCGAGCTCAGATTCACTATCGGGGTCGGGTCGGGTCCTTCGGGTTTGAGTTTGGGTCCTACGGGTTCAGGTCCTTCTTGACCCAGTGACTTTCGGGTCGGGTCGGATAGGTTTTTGACAGGTCTATATGGGTGTGTTTGGATCATGTTTCATAAATATATTATGCGCAACGGTCCAAACACACTCTAAGTTAATTCTTACTTCATAAAGAAATAGTAACAATGATAAAAACAACTATAAAATATATACTTATATGGGGTTTGATGAAGTGAGAATGTTATTACCATGTAAAATGAGAATGTTATTACCATGTAAAATGAGAATGAAGCACACACAAGCAAAAACTTACGAACATACAAGCAAATACTTATGCACTTTTAAAACTCGTGCACATAAAAGCAAAAAATTAGCACTTTTCGAATGTGCACAAGTTTTTACTTGTATGTGCATAAGTTTTCGACTGTGTGAGCGTGAATTTGTGCAAATTCGAAAAAGTGCATAAATTTTAGCTTATATGTGCATGAATTTTAAAAATGCATAAGTTTTTGTGTGTATGTGCACAAGTTTCTGATTATATGTGCATCATTATCATTTTACATGGTAATAATCACTCTCACCTGATCAATGCCTTATTTATATTGAAAAGACTTGATATTATTTAAAATTTAATGACTAAAAATTAATCATATATATTCATGTTTAAATTATTCTATTTTTATAGACTTATTTTTTTACAATATACGTTATTTAAGTTTTAAAAGTTATTATATTTAATCACGTAAAATAGAATGATTTCAATAGTCACACACTCACACTTGAATGAATGGAAATTCAGTAGACTTGAATAATAAACGGGAGGGATACTTGCACCCTGACACCATCCTATTTGCCGCGCGGCAGTGAGTGTCGGCCGGCAGCCGACGCTGGCGGTCCGGTGCCGGCGGTGGGTGTCTCCGTTGGGTGTCTCCGGTGTTCGATCTGGCGCCGGTGATGGGTTTAAGATTTAGGGTTTATCCGACTCGACTCGAACCTGACTCGATATTTTTAATCACTAGTTTAATTTTTTTAAGGGTTTATTCATTCTCTATTAGGGAATATTTTGTAGATAGTTTAATATTTTTTTTAGCCACTAGTTTAATCTTTTTAGCCACTAGTTTAATTTTTTGGGTTTAGTGTTTATCCATTCTTTATTAGGGAATATTTTTAAGGGTTTTAAAATCAATATTATTTTTAGCCACTAGTTTAATCTTTTTTTTTAAGGTTTATCCATTCTCTATTAGGGAATATTTTGTAGGGTTTAAAATTCAACGCCATCGCCGGCATCCAACGCCATCGCCGGCATCCAACGCCATCGCCGGCATCCACCGCCACCGCCGGCAACCATCTCCCCGCGGCGACCAGCTCTGCGCGGCAACCACCTCCGCGCGGACTGCTGGTGCAATTTGCAGCCTGCAAATCCGGCTCAAATAGCATTCACCCTATAAACAAGTTTATACGGAGTTTTTTTTATATAAAAAAACAGAGAGACCGCAGTTTATTGAGAATAAAAAAGGTTAATTATGAATTAAACGGGGAGTGAAAAAGGGCTTAGAGAAGTGGAAAAGTCCACACCACTTGAACTGCACAAGCCTTAGCCTCTCGTCAGTAGGGACATCCAGGAACCCGTGGAACTCAGGTTGACTGAGGGAAGTGGAAAAGGGCTCAGAGAAGTCAAGCCTAGAAGGCCCAGCCGCAACACCGACGATTACACCACACGGGCCTAGATCTCGTCCAAAAGGCACAATTTTGATTCACTTGTGAGTTTGGGCTGAATTTTGGATATGTTTGAGCTAATGGGCTTATCTATCTCGTGTCCAAATTTCAGGCCCAACGGAGCCTTGTGGCATCTAAAACAATTAGGGTTTCTTAGAGAATTTGGGTTTCATATAACATTTGGTCTATTTATATGTTTTGCCATATTTATTTTTAAGTTAAGCTTTGATTAATTGAATATACAGAACTTTGAGTTTCTTAAATGAACTTTGAAGTTACAATCTTGAGTGTTTTTGTCTTGGTGAGTCATATCCATTTCAATATACTCAGTTTTGATAAGTCACATCCAAAACGGTTGTGAAACCTAGGTGTGTCATATCCATGGTGAATCAACAAACCTCTTTATGAATCTATTGGTGCGTCATATCCAGTAGATCCAAATTGTCTATCCCTTTATCTTCTTGCAAACATAAATCCTAAAATTCACAATTCTAGACGACAATCCATGTCTTGATTAACACAAAGCCTTTGACGACGACTTTTCTTGAACCATAACGAAGATCCTTAGGCGGAAATGCATCATCTATGATTTGTTTAATTCTATCAATCGCCAGAAGATTGGAACTCAATTATCTTGAATTATATTTTAAAGAGTCTAAATGTTTCACTGAACTAATTGTTGTATGGATAAATATATATAATTTGATAAGGGAAAATTTAAACTAAACCCTGATACCGGTTAGAGGACCATCGAAGAGCATCATTGCGGATGAGAGCGTAGAGCTTTGAATCAGACAAAAGATCTATCGAGGAGGAAGAGTGATCTAACAAGGCGATTCGATCAACAACTCGATTCACGTCTTGAAAGATGTGGACGAAGCGCACCTCTAAGTATGAAGTCAGGTCGTGACAGATGTCTGAAATCACCATCTCAATCTCTCACAAACATGACCAAGCACTTGTAATTAAACATTAATAACACACGGGTTGTCCCCTTCAACATCAATTAATTTAAGACCTGTTTCTTTATCTATATAGATACTTTGGCATAGAGCAAACGTTCCAGTCATGAGGATGTTGTTGGTACCACATTTTATTGCTTTCCATATAGATTCATTCAGCTTTTTCATCTCGAATAATGAAACATGTTGTTGGCCTGGCATTCTGTGACTTGGATCCATCGAAGTTAATTTTGAAGAATCCACAAGGTGGTTTCTGCCATTTAATTCTCTATGTTTTTCTTAGTTGTTTGATTTTGTTATTGTTACCCTTTTTTTTTGATGAGGAAAGAATTAGACGGAGCCTAGCAACGATGCAAGGTCCGGTCTAGAGCATCCATTAGGATGAGAACATGAAGTTCTGGGTTTGAATCCAAGGCAAATCTCGAAGGTGAGAAGTTGAGTTTAGCAATTTGATCAGCAGAGCGGTTCACCTCCCGAAAAACATGCCTAATAAGGACTTCCTGAAAAGAACGGAGATCGATGAGGATGTCAGCGATGACCATTTCAATTTCCCAAGGGCAAGTCCAAGTGCCTAAGATGGAGTTGATAAGGCACAGATTGTCCCCTTCGATTTCGATTTTATTAAGACGAAGGGAGACAATTGTTTTGATACTGTTTTTCAGGGCTAGGGTTTCAGCCATTAGGACGGAGAGACATCCGTATTGTTTGTTGGACATATGGATTATTTCAGCATCTTTATTTCTGATGATGAAACTCGTACCTGTTTTACCATTTGGTATTTTCGTACCATCAAAATTTATTTTGCAAAATCCTGATTTTGGTTTATCCTATTTAATGTTTTTAGTCTTACGCCTAATGGCTGGGTTGGGTTTTTTAGTTGTTGTTTCCTCTGTATCTAATACCTTACTTTTATTCCAATTTTGGATTAGGGTTTTGATGTATATTGCGAGATCCTTGATTTTGTCCGGGTTAGGTGTTTGGAAGATTACTTGGTTTCTATTGATCCAAGTGCCCCACCAGGTGGTAGCAAGACAAACCCATTCATTTTTAGTGAGTAAGGATTGCATTTCACGGATTAAGTCGATAGGTCTTTTGTTATTAGTATTTAAACTTCTAATGATGAAATCATTAGGAAGATTTTGTTTCTTGATTTGTTCCAGCGTTTTGGGGCACTTGAATAAGAAGTGGTTTAGGTCTTTATGCGGATTATTGCACGTGTCACATGCTAGTGGGACTGAGACATGTTTTTGTAATAGCCTAGCTTTCGTAGGTAGGCCATCATGACATATTTTCCATAAGAAATTCTTCACTTTTGGGTAGGTATCAAGTTTTCAAACCCATGACAGGTCATTAGTAGGGGGGTTTGTTTGTTTGGTTATTAATTCAAAGGCTGTTTTAGTAGAGAACCATCCAGATTTATTTGGAGCCCAATAAAGTCGATCGGGTATGTTGTTATTTGGTATTTGGATATTGTTAATAAACTCAACAGCTTTATCCTGAAGCACACCTTTTAGTTTAGGAATATCCCATTCTTTGTTAGTGATGAAATCACTCACTTTGATTTGGTCATCAAAGTAGATGTTTGGAAGAATGTAGTCTTTAAGTGTAAAATTGGGGGTCCATGGGTCCACCTTGTTATTGTTACCTTTAATCGTGGGGTCAAATAATCCTGAAACAGATTATTTGATTTTTTTTTTCCAATTTTGTGACTATATCTTAATGAAACTGATAAAGTCTTTAATCGATTCTAGTTCTAGTCCATTTTTGTTTAAAACTAGAAATCGAAGCCCGTACTTGTAATTTTAACATTTTAAATAAATATTAAAAAATATGATAATTTAGCTAAAATATAAAATTCACACGGGCTGCGATTTCTAGTTGTTATAACAAATGTAATGGTTGTGAAAAATAAAAAATAAAACACCTAGAGTAATGGCTGATGTATAACAAATGTAACGTTGACAAAAAAATGATATGAACATATTTTCTGGTGAATTTTCCGACGGATTTGCTGATGTAGAGTCGAAAAAATGAATTGTTAAATTTCCATTTAAAATATCAAATTACACCTCATTTATATAATAAAAAAAAAGTACATAAACCAATATCAGTAATTCACATCTTACAACAACACAAACATAAGAAAATCAGTCATATTTTTGACAGATCACTTTTTAAACAAATCAGTCATTATTATACAAATAAAGTGTAATTTAATGTATAATTTTTTTTAACAAATTACATTTTCGACTCCATCTCAACATACGTGTTAGGAAATTCACTGAAAAAATGCTCATACCATTTTTTGTTTATGTTGTCATAGTTTAGGTATATTTTTACAATTTTAAAATTCGTATTATTTTTTGTTCAAAGGTGATAGTTGATATTATTTATAGTCATTTTTTTTAATATATACGTTGTTATAATAATTTTGAAATTAATGGAAAATCTATGTCAAACTATTATTGAATGTTTGCCAATAGAATATTGAAATATCATTGTTCTCGTGTAATTGTATTAACGCGTCCAACTCCACGTACGTAGCTCCGCTTTACTCTTTCCTTAACCCCAAAGCAATCTCTCTCCTCATCTCCTTCACTTCACCGCCATCACCCATTTCCCAGATCGCTCTCCTCCTTCCCAAATCTCTGCAATCCGCCATGGATCTACAACTAGAGGAGCTCCAATTCCTCTCCCTCACCGACATAATCAAGGAATCCACCTGACCACCTCCATCCCCAAGCTTTCCCCCAAAACTTTTTACCTCATAACCCTAACCCTAATCTTCCCCCTTTCCTTCGCCATTCTCGCGCACTCCCTCTTCACGCACCCGGTTCTCTCCCGATTGCAAGATCCCGATCTCCCTCTCAACTCCCAGTCTCATCAATGGGTGCTGCTTCTCCTCTTCCAGTTTATATACCTGATTTTCCTGTTCGTATTCTCCCTCCTCTCCACCGCCGCCGTCTTCACCGTTGCATCAACAGTCGTCGGTGGTGGCTCAACAACAGTCGATTGGAAGTATGTGTGATCACTCTGTAAAACAGATTTTTTCCCTTGGTGTTTATGCGAAGTTTGGTTCTGTCATAAATTTCTTCCATCTAATCTATGAAAGTTAATTAATCACTTATGTTTATATGAAGCATATATTCTAAAATTGTTTGTTATAATGTTCAGGATGTCGTTTTACAGGCACCCGTGATATATTTCAATCGAGCTATTTGGGCACTTTTGCTCGCAGAGGTCGTGATGCAGATGGTCTAGTTAACGTGTACTATCTTATGGAGTTGTCACGTAGAAATGATCCTAAAGCAGTGATCAGAATTTTTGAGTCTCATCCTTCACTCCATTATAGCCCTACAGCTGTTGCAGAGTATGTTAAGGCTTTGGTCAAGGTAGATAGACTGGGTAACAGTGAGTTGTTTCGGATACTGCTTTTCTTATATGGAAATCTGACTGTTTGTATCCCCTTTTTCAGTCTATTGACTTCTCTTCTGCTAGATACATCTTGAGTGTGTGAAAAATCAAAATACACGCTTGCTATATTTCATGTATTTGGTCTGTAAATTGGGATTTCTTGTTTGATTTTCTTAATACTTGAATAAAAGGATGTAAGGGCATTTATTCCTATTTCCTTTGTCCACCTCAGTTTGCAAACATTTGGGGGATCTTTTGTGTCAGTTAATTTCAAGGCTTTCTGTCATCTTGCTTGCAAAAAGTTGAATATTTTTGAACAGCTTATAAAGTAGTTTAGACTGAATTGAAGAAATTCCATATTGCCTATGTAACCCACACTAAGGACCAACAATTGCTTTCAATGCTCGTCTTCGGTGGCGAACAATCTCCTTTTTGGGGGGTTGAGGGCTCCAGATTTGTCTGTGATACCATCTTCAAGGCTGCATGACAAAATGTAGAATGAGATTGGTTATGCAATGACATGAAGAACAAATTAACACTAAAGGAGGAGTGGAAGGGAAATAGACATGTTTCATACCTAGTAGTGTTGCTGTCTGCTTGCAGGTCACCAGTTTGCTCCGAGGGAGATGAGAAGCCACTCAGTTTTTGCTTTTTGGACCGGGGCTCGGTTTTGCCACGTAACTCCATGCCTTCAGCTGAGCTGAGAACAATTACGATAAGGGTAATTTGTTATTCATGCTAAAATTTAATTATTATACCTTTTCATATATGTTAGCTCCAATAGTCTTTTTCTTACGTATTAGCCCCTTTTGACGAATCTTGGCCAGTTAAATTTTCCTTTGTATGCAGCGTTTCAGCTTCAGGGCACACTTCTTATGGGAGAACAACATCATATGTAGCATCCTACACATGATATTTTGCACAGGTTGGATGACCAGTCAAGAAGGGTAAACAGGGTGAACAATTACAAGCAGGAAAGGGATTTCAATACCTTTGGACTTGGTAAGATCCTAACCATCTTGCTTGCAGTAAAGCTTTCATGGTCGCCATGGGTAAAGTATGTATGCGTTTTGAGTTCCAGGAGGTGATATGTATTTGTGAGGGACTGGATTTCCTCGGGGAGAAGGCTTTCATCGGCATCATCAATCTCAGTGATTTCTTTGGCACCCTGGATGGAGGTTGCTGAGGTGCTTGATAAATATATCTCTCCTGGATATGGATGAAATGAGACGGGGAAAAGAATTCAGAATTTGCAGAATGGTTGTAACAGCAGAAAATGGAAGGTGAAATGAACATTTCAATACCACGTGCTAAACAAAATAATGAACATTTGGTTTTACTATTTGTTATTCATTTCAGTAGGCAGGTTTTCTTAGCCTTTCACTAATAACAGTACAAAGTAGTAGTAGTTTGAACCTTTCCACTCTTTCACATGCATGCCAGGAAGGATGAGGACGTAGTTGGATTGCGCGCGAGCATTTCTCTCGACAAACTCATCGCATAGGCTGCCCCACAGTGTCACTCGCAGCTGTTTGCCTCTGCAAAGATTCGAAGGTAAACAATTTTGCGTTTAAGTAAGCAGTAATCTAACAATCATAGAGTAGGCATAAGTCGGTATAATCATTTAAGACAAACATGGTAGGGAAGAATTCGATACCAGATGAGTGTACATATGTTTATAAAATATTTAGGGTGCAAGGAATGATTTTTCAGATTTGATAAGTTGTGTATATTTGAATGCAGAAGTTGGACGTATGGGTGTTGGCATCTGCTATGAGGAGTAATGATGAGTAAATTTAATATGACAACTGGACCGCTGCACTGGGAATTGCTACAGAGAGCAAGGTATTATATATGTGATTCTGCCTATTCTATAGGACAAGACAATTATTTTAGTCACTATATATTTATTTGGAGGTAGCTTACTGTTATGAATGGCTGAGTTATCCTATTGTTTGGCCATGTAAGAAATGACGTATTTACCATGAATGGGTATGTTAATGACTTAATGTGGTATCTTTGTGCTGGCAGAGAATTGAGGATTCCTTTTTATATAACAAATAATGCACAGAGACAAAGGGTATGATTATTTTCAGATATGTATCACCCTAGACAATGAATCAAAAAGGTACCTTTCATTTTGAATATGGATATCGAGTAACTGAGAACTGTTTCTAGTGGGATTGATATGCCCAATACGGCTCACAATGCCTATCACATCTGCACAGAAATGAATCACAGAATAGTATAAACGGTTGGCTTTGTTGTGCTTTAATATTTCAGGTGTATAAATAATGGCATACCAAGAAGGAACTTCGACCCATTCAATGCAATATCTTGAAATGGTGTTAGCTGAAAGGGATACCGCAGAAAGAGGGAAGTATCACATTGGAGTTTCTTGACAACCGTATTGCCTTCAAGGTGGATGCAATGATTGTCGCCGTTGCGCACCCGGAATTTGTCCTTGTTTGGCTTCAAGGTAAACCCTTTGATAGTGCAACAATTGCCTTCTTCTAATGCTTTGGTAAAACGATGGCTAATTCCCCTCCATGCAGTACAATGTATAGCCCCTCCCTAGTGTAGAGTCCAAGAAGACTTATGGTTAACAACAAAAAATATTACACGTGCATAGGAACTATGGAGTAGCAAAAAACAATGCATAATTCATAATACAATATCTGCTCATCTGAAATTATATAATCGGTGCTTATACGGTTCCCCTTCAAATCAGTTGACTCCCACTTACGGCATACCATCACTCTTACTGTGCAGGCCATTCCAAAGGTCAGTTTGGCAAGAGAAATGTGGGCGTTGTCCGAGTCGACCACCGCTACAGGAGAGGCGTTCTTGTTGGGAGGGGTTGTGGGCCCAGTAATGATTCTGACACCTTTCCCTTTCATGGACGCAGCACAAGTAGCAGCCGACGAATGCGCACCTTGCAAGCCTTCTGAAGCCATGTGCTGTGTAAGAGGAGAGGTAAATCCTATAAATGAAGAGGGTGAAGGCATATGTGGTTATGACCAACACTTTTAAAAGGGCATGTTTCTCGACAGTTTCTTATTCGTGCAGGTGAAAAGGCAAGCTCATAATTCTACAAATTCAATTTTGGAGTTATATTAGGGCCTCTTGTTGTAGCCTGTAGGTGAAGTTAAGGGGCAACCGACAGACTCTTGAAATTCAATTCCTCAGCCGTTTATTTAGTCTGTATTTTTACTTTAGGCAGACTCTTGAAATTCAGTTTCTCAGCCGTTTAGTCTGTATTCTTACTTTAGGTTGGGCCATCCTTGAGGCCCAATTCTTTAGCTGCTCTTTCAGGCTATGGGTTGGTAAATAAGGCCCATTTCAAAAGGTGGGCCCATTTTATAATTGTTTCAGGCTAAACGTAAGATGTTCAGGGGTTGAAAATGTGGGCTAATTTCAGCATTGTTTTAATGTTTTGGGATTAAAAGTTAGCATTGATTACACCACAATAAATTGCTTGAAAACGCTAAATTTATAATATACAAATCAGGGCTGCTCTATCAGGCTGGGGTTAGAAAATTGGGTTTATAAGCCCGTTTCAGGGATATTCTTTCAGAATTGGTTTAATGTTTTGGGATTAAAAGTTAGCATTCATTGTCCCAATGAAGCTAACTTTTAAATATATATTGATTGTTTGGTTGCGGTAGCACCAAATGTACCTCCAGACAGTCCCAAGTTTTGAAAAATCTTTACCGCTTAAAGATGAATAAATTTCATTTGTTTGCTTCGTGGGTTTTATTTGTTGTATCAATATTCTGAAGTAAAATACTTGTTTTCTAATTTTTCTTCTCATTTTTTTTGGTTTTATAAAAAAGTGGGCGAAGTCTTTATATAAATTATCACAAAGGGCACATTATAGCGGAATGACTAATCCTCTTAGACTAAGTCTTGCTTTAGTAGATAGTCAATTATTAATAGTTTTTCAAATGCGTTTTTGACTTTGGGAGTTGTCTCTTTTGTATTGTTGGTGATGAGAAAATTATTAAATTTTGGACTGATATTTGGATAACTCCTACTAGTTAGACTATGTGATCTTGTCAATAATATTCTCCCTTTGAAATCAACAAAACAGTAAATAATTCCATTAATAACGATAAAAAAATAATAATAAAAAATAATAATAATAATAAGAAAAAGATAATTTCTTAATATTTTTTTCTAAATTCTACTAGTTTACTCCATCTCCATCACCAAGAGGTGTGTTATTATGTTTTTCACATAGTCTTGTATTTTTGAGATATTTTTCCTTAATATATATTTGATTTTGTTAACCGTTGCCGTTGATAACATTATTTCTTTAGTTTTTTTTTTTTTTTTTTTTACGATACTAAAACCCACCACTTATGGGATGATAAATTCGCGGATCCGAAACCTAGCCGGTAAAAATCCTGAACCGGATAAACCGGCTTGTGCCGACCGGCTCGACCCAACGACAAGAGATACGATAAACTCCTGAGAGTTACACCAAGGAAAAAGGGGGCAGGCATGGATCGAACCCGAGACCTGCCCTTACCCCCTCCGTGCCCTTACCACCCAGCCACCACCGAGATGGCTTATTTATTTAGTTTGTTATCTAGGCAAAAAACGTGCTTAAACATCAGAATCATAGTTCCATTCCATAAACGTATTAACAAAGTAGGTTTCCTTTTGTTATGATTCTGCAAAGTTCCCTCCCTAAATCGAAACCCATGAGTAACAAAATGTCCGTCATGTATATAAAGGTTAGATTCACCCGCATTATATGTTTACATGTTCTTCTCCAATTCCCACTCCTTTTTGCTCCTTTCTGTGGCTCTCAAGAGGCTCGAAAAATCCCTAAATCTGAGAACAACCCTTCTTCCACCACTGAAACGCCCATTTTCTTCGCCTTCAAACGCTTGTAAATTCGTTAAGAACAAGCAAAGGGAGAAAAGAGGAAGGGGAGAAGGAGCAGGTACAAACGCAGCGTTTAAGAAGATGGGCGGCCGAAACAGGGCGGTGGTCGGCGAAGCAGAGACGAACAAGGAAGGGGTTAACGGCGGTGAATTGAAGAATAAGACCATTGATCTCAATGATTTTAAGGTTATTAAGGAGGGAGAGGCTGATATTCTTATGCACGCCGGAAACGAAGTGTTCTATAACAAAACCCAGGTTTCTTTCTTTCTTTCTGTTTGTCCCTTTTCTGGTCGTTGACTTGCTGCTTAGTGTGATTAGTTTTAGTTTATTGATGCTTCAAAGATTGAACTTGGGAATTATTTTGAGACGTGAATTTAATTTGAAATGAGCGTCAGTGTGTATTCTGGTTTTAGAGTTGGTTACTCAGCAAATTGCAACTTTGATTGATGTATTTGATTTAAGTTCTCTGTACTTCATTGAGTAAATTTGTTTTCACATAATTGCAGATTCCTGAATTAGATAGTCCTGTGTCAAATGTATAAACTTTCTAGCAAACCAGTAATGCCCAGTGCTGTGATTATGCTAAGTTGAAATCCTAGTATAGTAGAAGTTCATATTAAAAGAACAATGTTACTACATTGAGTAGCTATGGACAGATGAGTAATTTGGACTGTTCTTTTTAGTATGTCCTTATCCAATGGTTGCTTTAATTCTCAGGCCTCACTATGAGCTCAGGAATGTGGTCAAAATTGAGTACCATCCTTTACTGCAAATGCTTCTTAAGCTTAGTGATGGTGCTTATAGTATTTAAGGCTAGGATTAAACAAGTGCTGGGGGTCTGTAGAATGCATTAGCAATTGGACTCTCACTGATTAGGGTTCAGTCTACCAAGGTTTATATGAGATTGATGTATAAGCTGTAAAGCTGATATGTATGGTTCAGCAATAGTGCACCTTTTGTAAGAAATTCAATATGTTGGTGAAAAACATTTTTTATTTACCTAGAACATTTATCGTGTTATGTGACTTTGTGTACAATTTGTCTGAATGTCTACTCATAAGCATATCACATTAGCTTAAAATGATTGCTCTATTTTTTATCAGGTTAACAACCGCGATATGTCTATTGCTGTATTAAGGACATTTATATCCAGACGTAAGGAAGAACATGAATCAAAGATGTCAAGAAAACTCAGAAGAGGTCAGAAAATTCCAGAGGAAAAACCCGGAAAACCCGTTGATGAGGAGGGTTCTTCAAAGCTCATTGTAAACAATGATGATTCTAATGGAGACTTAGAAGAAGGCG
The DNA here is from genome assembly GCA_027886185.1 of Rheum nobile. Classification (NCBI taxonomy): domain Eukaryota; kingdom Viridiplantae; phylum Streptophyta; class Magnoliopsida; order Caryophyllales; family Polygonaceae; genus Rheum; species Rheum nobile. Next base: position 3,810,494 of record WOAB01000531.1, on the reverse strand, counting down.
TGGCTGATGCTTTGTCTTCTGTGGGTACTGAAGAACTGATTAAACCCACAGAAGTGAAATCTAAATATGAACTGAAGCCACCTAGAGTTCTCGAGGTACTAATCCTTCATTAAGCTATTTGATCACTATGCATATAGTTCTGAACTGAAAATTTCACCTTTATAATCATATGTCACTTCTCTTGAAAACCTACAGGCCTTATCTGCCTCAGGTTTAAGATCACTAAGGTATGCACGAGAAGTAGAAGGTCTAGGTCAGATTGTTGCTTTGGACAACGATCAAGGTAATCATGCGTGCTTTCTTTTATATTAATGCAAAGGATGCTGTTATCAGAATACCCGACAAGTTGATGGTAGTAAATACATGCTCTTAGATTGCATAACTTACTTGTGCAACATTTTGCAGGGGCGGTGGAATCCTGCAGGAGAAACATTAAGTTTAATGGTCCTGTGGCATGTGCAAAGGTGGAGTCTCATCTTGCAGATGCTCGTGTCTACATGCTTACTCATCCTAATGAATTTGACGTGGTGAGGTGTCTATATTTTGGTACACTTTGATGGTTCTTCTTCCTGTTCAAGAGAGTACATTTTTATTTCATTTTATTGTGTTGGTTTTGCTTACAAGAGAAATATCTATATGTATCATGGAAGACCTCTGATTATGAATATGATGATGACTCACCCCCTGTTTATGAAATTTAACTTGTGCTTTAGGTTGACCTTGACCCGTATGGTTCTCCATCTGTGTTCTTGGACTCAGCCATCCAGTCTGTAGCTGACGGTGGGATGCTAATGTGCACAGCAACTGATATGGCAGTACTTTGTGGTGGTAATGGTAATTCAGAGGTTTGCTACTCCAAGTAAGAATTTGCCGACAATTATTCAAAAGTAAATATTCTGCTGTTTAACTATGATTGCCCTCTATTCAGTAGGAAATATAATTGGGACTTTTTTAGTTGACGAAATACTCAATTTCTCTCAAGTGCTAACAAATTACCACACAAACAGATACGGTTCATATCCACTGAGAGCAAAATACTGCCATGAAATGGCTTTGAGAATTCTCCTCGCCTGCATTGAGGTACTCATTTTTTGTGTGTCAAGCAAAACGACACATGTTTGAATTTCATGAACAAGTTAAAAGTCTGCTGTTTCTCTTACCTTGGGCATGCTAGGGGTTTATTCTATGCTTTTCTGATGCAAACATCTAATTTATATTTCAATGATGTACTACAATTTTTGTTTCTAACTGTATTTGTTATGGTTGGGTCCAGAGTCATGCAAATCGGTATAAACGGTACATAGTTCCAGTGTTATCTGTGCAGATGGATTTCTATGTACGTGTTTTTGTTCGAGTGTACACGTGAGTAACATCTATTTTTCAACTTAGTTTTTTCGTTTTACTGGCTGAAGAGCCTCATATTGAACTTTGTACATGTTCAATATGTATTAATGCAGTTCCGCAATTGCAATGAAGAGCACTCCTCTTAAGCTGTCATATATTTACCAGTGCACTGGCTGTGATTCTTTTCATCTTCAGCCACTTGGGAGAGCAGTCACCAAGGTAAAAGTAATTCCTAATTCTTTTCATCTAATGTTAACCCAACCCAAACCCGTTTTAGATCCGTGTCCATGGACTCAAGATGTGATAGGCCTGGCCCAAACCCGTTATTGATAAGCTCTAGAATCTTATAGTGGTATCCCCAGTGATGTTTGTGTCTGGAAGTTACATGTAAATTCAAGAAATCGAAACTAGATCTAATTTTACTAATTTCCTTTCTCCTTTATTGGTTTTAATTTACGTCCCGCTTCTTATTTCAATCAATTTTACATTTGTTGCTTTGCCTGTATACCTTATTTTATCAGGATAAAAGTGTCAAATACCTTCCAGGATCCGGCCCTGTTGTCCCACAACAGTGCAGTGATTGTGGCTGGAAATACAACATGGGAGGGCCTATATGGTCTGCTCCAATTCACGATCAGGAATGGGTTACTTCCATATTAGCTGATGTCAAAGCTAAGAAGGACCGTTATCCTGCTTATGAACGTATTGTTGCCGTGTTAACAACAATTTCAGAGGTATCTATTCCCACCATAGCAACAATTATTATCTAATTACAAACTTGTATCCTCATTCATATTTGTACTCATCTCTCATTCATCGGGTCTATTGTTTGCAGGAACTGCCTGATGTTCCACTGTATCTAAGCTTGCACAACATTTGTGCAGCACTAAAGTGCACTTCTCCATCAGGTCCAATCTTTCGTTCTGCGGTACTTAACGCAGGATATCGTATATCAGGAACACATGTGAACCCATTGGGCATGAAATCAGATGCTCCCATGAACGTCATTTGGGATATCTTGCGCTGCTGGGTAAGAAAAAAGCTTTATGTATGACAATCAATTCGGTACCAATCAACTTTGAGATAATTTCTGTATCATGTAGTTGACCCGTGCTCTTTGCTTCTCATACGTTATCGTTTATACTTGAACTCTGCTTACATTTTTCGTGATTTTGAAACATAGGTGAAGAACCATCCAGTAAAAGCTCAACCATCTGTTCTACCGGGGTGTGTTATACTCTCCAAAGAGCCCGAAATTCAGGTTACTACCCATCTTTACTCACTTTCTGTGGATGATACAAACCCAGATTATCCATTTTATTAGTTTTATTTATTCTTTTTCTGGTTAGTTTGTTTGAGTTTCCAGAATTCCACTTTCTAATTCTTAGGCACTTTCCCACTTTCTCCATTTCCTCCATGTTGTTTTCCATTATCTAACATTATTATCATTATTTTGGTTTAAGATTTAGTTATCTGTTTATCCATTATAAAATATGTAATTGGCAGACTTGTGAATTGAATTGAATATATCACAAAATTGGAATTCTCCACCAAATTCCTGTGTTAGATTCTGACACTCAATTCGGTACCAGAAAACACACAGGAATTTTCATTTTCTTGTGCATTTTGAATTGGTGGATGTTAACGGTAACTAAAATCAAACGCTCGACAGGCAAATTTCAGCCAATCTGCGGCCTCGGCAAAAACTAAGAGAGTGGTTCGCTTCCTCCCAAACCCAGAAAAGAACTGGGGTCCAAAGCTCCGGGCTGGTCGCCAGGTCACAAGGAAACATATTTCCATTCTGGGTGAAGATGCTGTGAATGGATCTATGAAGAACAGTGGAGATAACAAAGAACATGAAGAAGATGAAGAGGCTAAAGGTAACAACCAAGCTTCTGGTTAATGAGAGTGGTTTCCTTAACATGTTCTTGTAACATGACAGCGAATGCACAGACGAACGTTGATCTGAGGACGGTGCACCCAATGAGGAGAATGAGAGCTGAACCATTGTGAGAAATTATTGAACATCATCACTTTTTGAAAGTTGTCTAATTTTTGGCTTGTCATGTATCTGTGTTGATTGAAATTTGCTAACTTGATTCATGAGATCTTTGATCTGATTCTGCTACTCTGTATTCTTTTGAAAGGGCTAGGCTGTCTTTTTTCCTGGGTTAGTGTTGAGTTTATAACTCTAGATTGGTGATCTCATGAATCATAATTGCTCTTTATTTTTTCTTTAGCTCTTTCAATTTGGTTGTTGGATCAATGGGATAGAGGGTAGGGATCAAATGGAGTATCAAATGGTTTACTTTAATAGATATTTGTATCATGTATTGGTTTTGTGTTGGACAGTAAACATGCTTTGTTAGCTATATTTTTCTTCCACCTCAACAATTTGCGTGGAGAAAGGAAAACAAATGTGATAAATCGGATACTGAATGTTTTATGGAATGATGGTTTATCATGAGTGCTAGTACAGACAGCCTATTTTTTGAATTTCTTTAAAGAGATGAGGTATTTTTATGATATGCAACTACATAATGGGCCCTAAGAGAATCTGCAAAAAAGCCCAATCGGCCCACAAAGGCTGATGGGATCCATTGTTAGCCCATCACAGCTCAAAATCCTCCATTTTTCTATATATTGCAAGGTTGTTCTTACAGAAAAGTACGGTATCTCCGTAGTTGCAGTCCTGTAAAAAAAATGCTATTGACTTACTAAATAGGATTAACATATTCATAGTTCTTTTTTATCAAATGATAAGTATGATATCTCCATAGTTGGTAGTCCTTTATTCAAATTTCCCACCATTTTTCACCCCATAAAGATTGAAGTTTGAACACTTCCTAAGCTTAAAATTTCCTTCCACTTTGCCTATCTCATATCCATACTTGATATCCTGATATCAATACTAAACGGGTCCTGATTGGTTATAACGTGATGTGTTGATTGGTTATAAGATACTTAATTATGTAGTTAAGGTCGAGCAATCATTTTTGCCTCTTTTCCAACCAAACATGCCTAATAGCAACCAACACCCATGTCCAAAATGGCCCCAACATTCAGATCAAGGGGCAAATGCTTATAATTGAGATGCAAATGAGAAGCATTAGAAGAGGCCATGATTAGGAACATATTGATAGCCTCAAAAGGAAGAAGAAGAAGAAGAAGAAGAGAATCTGAGTTCAATTATGAAGTTAAGAAGCATAAAGCTTGTTAGTTGATCATGTCAATTGCAATAACAAAAGAGGGATTAAATGCACTAAAAAGATTGCATATGGAGAATGCACTTAAAGGCAGACCAGACTGGACCATCTCCCCAATCCAGTCTGTACTTATCATTTGAATGATTCTTGTGAGATTTTCAGCCTTTGGGAGCAATCATTTTTTTCACCCCCTAATTCCAGTTCATTTTCTAACTCTATTATCATATATCCTTAACTTCACCCTTCTCTTTTATAAAGCCAATGCTTCATGGACCAATCAATGTTATCTTTTTGATCAGGTATATATGTGCAATCTTGTAACAAATCATTACCTTCTTTTTCCTTTCTTGATCTTATGTGGCTTCTTCTTTAGTATAGTCACAACCAACTTTTATCATCAAGTTTGATCTTTTGTAGAGAGAATAAAAATTGAAGCTTCAGCTGAACATTATAAATCAGGAACTCATGATATATCTTACAAGAGCAAAACAATTCTCAGTTTCCTACTCTACTGGATTGATGTTAGAGGAAAAAAAACAGGTTACTTTTACAAACTCTATCTCATCAATCTTAAACTCTAGTAATCGCGATTTTATGTACATTAATCGAAGGCCTAATCGATCGATTAGTAGCTTGAAACACGGATATGGAGTCCGTTTGGAGCCTCGACGCGAGGAAACTTCACAAGCTTATCTCCACCTATTTCTTCCCACCTGCAAACAAGGAAGATCCATCAGAATTTGCTTAAGATCAACTAATACAAGCATTAAATTATAAACTATATATATAATGAGGATGATCATTTGTTCTTACCTATATCTAGTTACAAAATAGTGAAGGAAAGTTGAGATCTCAGCAACCCCTAGCTCCTTTCCTGGACACTGCCTTGTGCCACCTCCAAATATCAAGAAGTAACTCTGTGATTCCAAGCTCTTATCCTACATAACATTAGGGAAAAAACAAGAAATACCCGTAAATAATCGAGGAATTTGTCGAGTTCAAGAACGAGTTTATATCAAATTGTTTGAGCTTGAGACGCGTATCTTACCATCCATCGCCATGGGTTGAAGGTGTATGGATCCGGATACAAAAACGGGTCGTAGTTAACTTCCCTTGTGTATACATATATCCTCCATCCTTTTGGAATCACAAATCCTGAAAAAAACCAGATAAATATTTGCTGTCAAATAACATTTGTGTGTTAAGAGGATGTTGAAAGGAGATGTGAATGTCCTTTTGCATGGATTCTAGCTTGGAGTGGCCCTATGAAGAATTTAGACCACTGAAAAATAAATAAAGACATATATCCTCCAAAATATTTGTCTTTGGATCATCCCATAGCAGAGAACATTTGTGTTATGGTTTAATTATGCATCATAGTTTGAAGGAAAAAGAAACAATAATATTCAGGATGATTGAATTAAAACATTCTGGGTCAGTTGGGTGTGCATACCATGTGAATAATCACTTGCTATTAGGGTCCACCAAAACCCTAAACAATGAAATGGAAATTGGAAAAAAAAATGAAGAAGAAAAAGCAAAACAGAGAAGGATGAACTCAAAGTTGATTATTCAAATGTTTTTTTTTTATAGTTTATAATCATCAAAAATAGCTCAAGAAAGTGGTGCAGCTAGCTGCCATAGCAGTTTCTTGAGCACATAACCTCAGTAGATACCAAAATGAACTTTAAATTATGAAAATACTTTAATTAAAAGGAGACCATATTTTGACTTTTGTTCTAGCACTTGAAATTATATAAGTACATTAGTTTATTGGGGATTACAGATAATACCCACCATTTATTTCCATCTCTTTGGTGGTTTTCCTCAAAACTCCATTCACAATTGTGGCTAATCTTGATGTCTCAAAGATAACCTGCATCAAATTTACACCAATTTTTTAAAATAAATTTCCATGTTCCTTGAATGTTTCTAAAGAATATTAGATTAGTCATTTATCAAACTTACAGCTCTGGTGAATCTCATTGACTTATAATCCTCCCAATTTATAGGATCATCTGCCTTTTTCCTTGCTCTGATTTCCAAATGCTCCTTCTGAACAACCAAAAAGAACAAATTTTAGACCAAGTTAACAACAATTCAAAGAAATAAAAAATCAGCATTTTCAGCACAAGAACATGACAATATTCAAAACTCACCCTAAGCTCATTAAGGACATGGGGATGATCATGAAGATACTTGACAGCCATCATAGAAGTCGTCGACACGGTCTCATAACCCGAATACAAGAGGGTAATAACAAGATCTATGATCTCCTCATCAGACAATGTGTGCTTGTTCTCCTCCCTCATTAGGCAACCAAGCATGTCAAGATGAGTTTCCTTGGAAGCCTTTCTTGATTCTATTAGCTTTCTGATAATGTCCACTATAATCTTCCTAGCCTAATACAGAGGAAAATAAAAAAACATGTTATTCATCTCAATAGCTAAAATTGATGCACAAAAACAGAGTCATGCTTTCAACTCTGTTGAGAAATTCACCTGGAAAGCCCTGCGGTAGTTTGTGCCAGGGAGATCAATTGGGAGGGAAAGAGTCCCCAAGACAAGCTTGAAGAACTCAGGCATGAAATCACCACAAATCGAGTTCGAGTCGATTCCGGCTATCTGCTTCAAGGCAGAGTGGAAGGCCATCTAGAAAACAAGAACAGAGGAACTAAATATATAAGCAAACTAAACTAGCCAACAACAACAAACATAGAAGCCAAAAAAATGTTGCAACAACTAGAAATTCAGAAAGTTGTAAGGAAAAAACATGTATAACTACAGTCTACAGTCTACAGTACAAGTAAATAGTATAATACCTCTTTGCTTTTGTGTTGAATATCAATGATCTGATCAGCCCAATTGGTGAGGTGGGATCTCATGAACTCATCAATTTTGGGCAAAATCTGGTCTCTTATCATGGTGGGGCTGATTAGGGAAAGAAGGGCACCTCTCATGTACTTGTGGGTGGAGCCATGGACAGCTGCTATGTTGCATTTGCCAAGGATGTCAAGCATGGATTGTGGGTATCCAGGAACCAAACCCTTTGATTCATTCATTAAGATGTATCTGTTCAGCTCTGGATCCATTGATACTATTGTAGGGCACCCTAGAATGTGGGACTTGAAGAATGTCCCAAACCTATCAAAACACAATCAGCTTGTCACACACAGATTCTGGGTTTCCTAATGGAAAAGTTTTTGAGATTTTGGGAATATGGGTTTTGCTCACAAGGACCCATAGAAAAACGGGTCATCCTTTTTTCATGAGATTTTGAGAATGATGAGAAGAAAGGGAGAAAAAAAAGGTGCAGTGAAAGTGCTCTGTTTTTACTCTGTTTTTGCTCTGTTTAGTGAAAACAGGGGAGGAAAGATAAATAATAAGAATAATATAGGAGAACTGACCTTGCTCTTTGGTTCTTGATGAAACTAGGGCCTTGTTTAAGAAACTCAGTGGTTTCTCCAAATACAGGCCAGCCCATAGTGCCAGGGGGGAGCCCTTTCTTGTTGAATCTGAGCTCATTCCACCTCAAAAGGGCAGTGCAAAGAACACAAACCCAGAAAAACACTATATAAGCCACCAAGAAAAGTGCCATTTTTGGTACTTGCTTGCCTCTGCAAATCTCTGCCCTCTCCCACACAAACAACAAGTTGAAAGAGAGGGAATTGGAAAGAGAAGAAGAGAGACAGCTTGAAATGGTAAATGAGGGAAAGGTTGCACTTGTGTGAGTTAGGGGAGGAGTGTATATATAGGGCTGTGGCCTGTGGGTGGGTGCTCTGCCCTGCACATTCTTGTGCACATGTGTGGGTGTGGGACTTTGGGGTAAGAATTGGAAGTAGTTATGTCATTATTTTATAATAAAGAAAAAGCCTTTAAATTATATTTGTACATTATCAGTTTTATGTTGACCTGTCAAAAACCGACCCAAATCGAAAATCCGACCCGATCCAACCCAAAAGGATCCGAATATCACTGGGTCAAGAAGGATCCGAACCCGAACCCGAAGGACCCGAACCCGACTCGACCCGGACGCAAATTTGAGCTCGCGGGTTTCCTTTATTTTGTATATTTTATTTCATTTATATTAAATATTTTAATATATTTTATTAAATAATAATATAATATTAATTTCATTATTATAATTATTTTATTAAAGTTAAAAATAATAATAATAATCATAAAAAAAGGACATGTTCGACCCGCCGGGTCAACCCGAACGACCCGGACATTTTACCAACCCAATCGACCCGAACCCGATTTGACCCGAATCCGACATGACCCGAACCCGAACCTGACCAACCCGACCAGTTGACAGGTCTAGTTTTATGCTTTTATATTATTATAGCTAGAAGAATAATTGTTTTAGAATATCGATTATAGTTTTTTTAATGTGGGTTTTAGTATAAATATTTATAATACATATACTAAGCTGGTCTAGTAATTAAGTGACGCTAGACTTCTTAAGTGTTGTCTAAGATTCGAGTTCGAATACCCGATGGCATCTATTTCAGAATTGATATTGGGGAGAAACTTTCCGAAACGGGGCTATGAAATATACGCTCAGAACGTAGAGCGATAGTGACCGGTCGAATTGTACGAGTCATGGAAAAGCATAAACATATACTTTTTCAAAATTTGTTATAATCAATATATAGACTGAATGATTAAATGATACACCGAAGATAACACTTGGGTCATATAGAATTCGGAGAATAAAGAGGCCAAAGTGACCCATGCGTGGAAGAAGTGCAGGTCCCCTAATCTATTATGAGGAGGGGAAGAAAGGGATTATAGGTTCACTCTTACCATCGCAAATTAAATGCCTTTGATTAATGCCATTTATGTTTAGTAAATATTGCTTTTAATTGCGCACGAGGGTGGTTGAAGCAGTAAAAATATTAGAGCTTTTATATAATTCCGCTGCAACATAACTCATACATCTAAAATATCTTATTTTCATTGCAGTCATTTCGAGTTTAAACTCATATCGGTGCACAAAAAAAGAGTTTAAACTCATATCTAAACTCCCTTCAATGTCTTTCTCTACTAATGAACCGCTATAAATGACACTCATGTCGGAGGTTGGATATTTTTACTATTTTAGTCATTTTCTACTCCGAATATAATTATGTGTTCTTAAAATAATTTCAGTATTCATAATTGCTATTTACTTATTCACCGACACCATATGTTAATGGCAGAATATTTTTTATTGAATATAATTAAAATAAGCAATACGTAGTATAGTTTTTCAAACACATAACACCATTTAATATCTCAAATTATAAAATTTAAGAGGTATATATATTCTTATTATATAATATGTAATAAGGAAATAAAGTTAACAAAATTGGATTTAAAAATCGGAAACGTGAAGTAATAACAAAATGAGTTTTTGATAATCTGACGGAGAGAAATAAAAAATTAGCTAAAAATTCATGTTAATAGACAGGATTGCGGGTGTACTTAAGAGATGGAAAACCACATACATCACTCTAAATTTTTGTTTAATTTTTGTTGGTTTTTTGTAAACAAAATTATTTTAGTATATTGTCTTTTTATGTGTATAGACGGGTCAATCTATAAATTGACCATTCTATTAATTTTGAAATTTATAAAGAGTTTGTAGTTCTAATTAGCGTAATTTCTGTGCAATTTTCATATCACACATATCATGTATAAAATATTAATAATAATTTTAAAGTAATATATATTTAAAATAATTATAAATGTATTGGTATTAAGGTGTAAAATTCATTGAATTATCAAATTTTGTTATTAATATAACTTTTTTACAAAGTATTTTTCTCAATAATGTATTATATAATATAGTTAATTATAAAATTATATTTTTAAAATTTAAACACAAAAAATTATTAACATAAAAGAATTGTATATAAAAATAATATAATTATTACGTTATAAAATATATCATGTGATGCGATAAATTGTGAAAATGACACATGTCATAACTAAGACGACTTTATGGATAGAGACATTTAGTCTTATTGAACAACTTCTTTAGTGTTATATAGATTTATATCATAGTAATATAGATTATAAAATAGATATGACATTATAAGTATGTAGAGAAATGTACCAATATATATATTTTTATTTTATTAAATAAAAAATAACTTATTAGGAGTATAATCACATTAAAAAAAATTGCTATAACTTTTATATTTGGAAATCTAGATCATGTAAGGCTAAAAGAAAAGTAAGATCATCACAAACATAATTATAATCATTAATAAAATTTATAGAAAAATCAATAAAGATACGTAACGGATTGTAGAGTTAAAATGTCATAAAAGGTGAGTTGACTCAATGTGAGAATGACAAGTAACATTAGTCATTTCAACTTTAGTTTACACTCCATTTGTTAAGAAAATAAGTGTCATTTTTATCTTTTTTTTTATTAAAAATATATTTGTCATTTAAGAATTTTAGGTAATGATTTATTAGTGACTTACGAGGTATGTTATTAAAAGTTGTACATGTCGATACAATCTATGCAAATTCCCTTTTCAATTAGTTAAGAGCATATCTAATGATGATATTGAAGGTGTGTATCATAATTTTTTGAAAAAAATCAAAAAGAAAATAAATGTCAGAAATGAGAGTGAATCAAGATTTGAGTCTCTTGCCCATGATATTCACTTGTAATTAATGTATTGGTTTTATATAAAATTATGATATTTATTTTTAATTAATTTTAAAAAAAGACATAAAATATTATGACTCTCATCATTAAAGATGATCTCAAATTGAGATGAGTAATTATTAAATTATAATTTGATTTTTTTTTATAAACTATTAGTTTAATAATTATATTTTTAATAATTGTGTTAAAGATTAAAATGAGACTTATATCTTAACAGATGAGATAGTTTATATAGTAGATTAGTATGCTTAGAAAATACATTTTGTTAGATTACTATGTACACAACTAGCAAATCTTTCAGTCACATAATAAGACATCAATAAATTGTATGAAGAGATTATACTTTCCATATATCGAGTTGTGTTTACACTATAGTGATGGCCAAATTCATTCTTAAGGAGTATAATTTCCATATATCATGTTCCGTGCAACTCCCGATGAGAAAATAATGTTTGTGTTGAGTAACAAAAGTAGGGTGTTTGAAGCCTAGCCTACTTTCCCAAGAGAGGTTTAATTGTCTGCAAATGTTTGTTGGTCTCTGGAAACCCAGAAAGACATGTGTCAATCCTTGCAGACCCATAGTTGACTAAATTGTTCGTGAGGGTAAAATAGTCATTTGAACCGTATTAAATTCCTTTTGAATTTTCTAACTAGACTAGCTTATAGCCTCCCTCTTTTCTTTAGCCACCATGCACAATTAGGGGTGTTTAAATCTTGTCCGGACAGGATCGGTGAAATTACGGTCCGGTCTTCGATTCAAGTTTTTTCTTTAATCCGGTTTCGGTTCGGTTCAAATCCGGGAAAAAATCGGTTTGGATCATTTTTTTTTAACTAAGAAAAATAAAAATAATAAGTTAGGAGTTTAAATGTTATTTTTTATAGATATTTTTCTTAAGTTAATAAGTTAGAAGTATAAATGTTTTTTAGATATTTTTTTTAGATATTAAATAAGAATTTGATTATTTTTAAAAAATAAATAAATTCCGGTCTAAACCGATCTCCGGTCCACACTTTTGAAAAAATTCGGTCCAGTCTGGACCGGATGAACACCCCTATGCACAATGGTTATTTTTTTAACAAAGTTTTTTAGCTAACTTTTCAACTTTTACTTTTTTTCATACTCATAATTTTTCAATCCAGATCCTTTCACTCTATAAATTTTATGAAAAACATATATAAATGGGTGTCTATGGATATATAAAAATCAATTATAAGTATTGGATATACTTTTTAAAACAAACAAAACTAAATTTGAGCTGAAAATGACTAAAATAGCTATAAAATCCAACTTTTCATCTTAAATGCATTTTTTAACAGTTTCTTAATAAGAAACTATAGATAAGATTTTTTAGCAAAAGTACATTATAGCTAAAAAACTTATTATATTTTAATGCTAAAAAACCACCATTATGGGTGGTCTAATATGAATTATGCTCCACATTCCCCGCACAAAGATTGTGGATTATAAAGAGTTTATTAGATTTCTTATGACAACCTCCAGAATTCCGACTGACCATTGAATAATACGGAGAAGTTTCTAACTATATAATATTGTGCTATTATATATCTGTATTGCAATAAATTGATAATAGTGATGACGAGAATCCGCAATTTCAGTGAACGTCGATCCTTTATATTTTATTCTGGTGTCTCAGAACATAGAGAAAGCCAAAGGCGGAGATTTATCCCCCGTTTCACCTCCGACGCTGAAGTCAGATCTCACGAAATGTTAATGGTGGCCAGGGTTTCAGAGCATGAAAATTGAATGAATCAAATCCCCTAATTAGGGTTGGAAGAAAGCAATATATATCTTTTTTTCTTCTTGGAAACCTCTCAATTGGCCTTTAGCATTAATGAGTTTTTTCCTCTTGCTTGTTAAACATATAATGCTGAAATATTAATAATAATAAATTAAAATTAATCTAATAATTTTACCTCCACAAATATCCCTCGAGTTCCTCAAGCATCAATCTTGGTTGATGAAGCTAATTATTGTAATATTTCATTCGGATTGAGCTTATGTGTAACATCTCATTACTTTGCATAATGACTTGTACGCTTCATGCTTTCTTGGCTATCAAGCTAATATAGAAGTCATCATCTCGTGCTATTTGGCCATCATGCTAAAAGAGAATCAAGCTACTTGTGCTTTTTTCGTATCACGACAGTTAGTACTTATATCATGGCAGCATGTGCCTTTTAGTATCACGACAGCATGTGCCATAATGTATCACGACAACCTGTGCCTCGTGGTAGCATGTGACAATTTGTATCAAGTGCGCGACTTGCACTATGCATGTAGGCTATTCAAGTTGTGCAACCTATGCTATTATGCCATGTAGCCATGTAGGCTAGTCGGAACTTCAACAACATGTGTTGTTTCTCCCTTAGGCTAGTTCAAATTGTGCAACCCGTGCTTTTATGCCCTCATGCTAGTCAGAACCTCAACAACCCGTGTTGTTTCGCCCTTAAGCTAGTTCAAATTGTACAACCCGTGCTTTTATGCCCTCAGGCTAGTTGGAACCCGAACAACCCGTGTTGTTTAGCCATCAGACTAGTTCAATTGCAACTCGTGTGTTGATGCCACATAGGCTAGTATGTGATTTCAACATGTGTTGATGTGCACGTAGGGTAGCTAGAACTTCAGCAACATGTGATATTTTGCCTTTAGTCTAATTCTAGTATGCAATATGTGCTATTATGCCATGTAGGCTAGTCGTAACTTCAACAACCCGTGTTGTTTTGCCCTTAGGCTAGTTCAAATTGTGAAACCTGTGCTTTTATGCCCTCAGACTAGTCGAAATCCCAACAACCCGTGCTTTTTAGCGCTCAGACTAGTTCAATTGCAACTCGTGCTTTGATGCCACGCATGCTAGTTTGTGATTTCAACAACCTGTGCTGATGTGCTTATAGGCTAGCTAGAACTTCAACAACCCGTGTTGTTTCGCTCTTAGGCTAGTTCTAGTATGCAACTTGTGCGTGGATGCCACATAGGCTAGTATGTGATTTCAACAACCTGTGCTGATTTGCCCGTAGGCTAGTTTGAGTCTTTTCTTTGCTCTCATGGTACACCACTGGACATTATGTACCCGTTTCTAACCGCCGTCAGGCCCCCTCATCGCAGGAGCGGGTCCCTCCCAGCTCACACCAACCAAACCCCGACACAGATTGCACCAAGAAAACATTAATAAAAGGCGGTAGAAGACGATCCAACGGGAGTGTTGTTGATGAGATTAAAAATAGATCTCACTTGCCAATTGTCAATGAAGTGATGCGGTGGATGACAATGGCTAGGACGGAGCCCGAACGGAAGACGACGCGAGAGAGAAGTGAAGTCAGACTTGAAGAGGGGGTAAATTAACGTTACCTTTGACCAGAGGAGGCTTTGTTTAGGCTTCACTTACATGGGGTTTATATATGTGTCCTCCGCTTTTAGGGTTCCTTAGATGAGTTCTAACGCTGGCATATCAACTGAAGGCGGCGACGATTAGTGCTTATGCGGAAAACGCGCAAAACAGAGGAGATGAGTTCGAGCGTCGTCGTCTTCGTTTCCCACGGACGATGCCAATTGTGTTAGCATAAATATGCACCACAATAAAGTGATGACGATGACGACGAATACCCGCAACTCCGACGAACGTCGATCCTTCACATCCTCATTTCAGTGCCCTGTAAACATAAAGAAAGACCAAAGGCAGGGCTTTGTCCCCCATTTCATTTCCGAAGCTCAACTCATATCTCACCAAATGTCAATGGTGGCTAGGGTTTCAGAGCATGAGAAATAAATGAATCGGATCCCCCATTTAGGGTTGGATGAAAACATTAAATACCTATATTCTTCTTGAAAACCTCTTAATGACATTTAACATTAATGGATCCTTTCTTCTTGCTTGTTAAATAAGGCTGAAATATTATTAATAATAAATTAAAATTAACCTTATAATTTTTACCTCCACAAATGTAGTATTTGTCTTAAAAAAGGGCCATTTGGAGAATGTTAAATCGTAGAGTGTTACTATTATTTTCAGCTAAAAGCTTAAAATTTTTATGATCAATCTTATGAGAACAGAAGCTTAGAGCATCTTTAATGGAGTCCCATAGGATGGGTCTTATAGGGGGGGTTTTTGAGAGAATTATTTGCTAAAAAACCCATGGTGTATTGGGGGTTTTATTGGTGTCTTTTAGATGGGTCTTTTAGGTTTAGTTTAAATTATAATTATATCCTTTTATTTATATTAAATTACCAATATACTTTTTATGGTTTATTTAAACTTAATTATATTAAAAGACCCGCGGCTTTGCAAGTCAGGAAGGACGCAAAATATGGTTTATTTGGACTTAATTATATTAAAATTTGTAAAAAATATACATTAAATTTTAAAAATTTATTTACAATATAATTTTCATATAAAGAAATTAAATTGATATTTATTTTATTTTAAACCACCAATAATAATAATAAAATGATTTATTTTCACTTAATGATACCTATAATACAAAAAAATATTAAAATCTACCAAATATATCCAAAATGGATGTCTATGGATAGAGAAAAATATAATTAGAATTATGATAATTTTTTTTTTTTTTTTAACTAGCCAATTTTTATATAAATCAATTTTTTTTTAAAAAAACGGACGGCCAGGAATAAATCCTGGTCGTCCGTGGCGTGCCACGTGGCGCGCATCAGGCGCGCAAGCAGGCGCCAACCAGCACGCGCCATGTGGCACTTTCCTCTCTCTCCATGTGATGGGATGCGTTTGGTTTGGCAGCTCCTGAACGTTATTTTGGGTTTCTTTTTGGGCAAATTGTTGTGGGAACCAAACAACCCTTAATATGTATATTTATGGGACGGTCCCGTAAAACCTTCCAAATTTGGGACTCTTATAGAGTCTTATAGCATACTTGCAATATTTTATAAAAAAATATTTAAAAGACTCTCTAAGAGACTACCGTTAAAAATGCCCTTATATACAGACGTGATAACATGAGTATGCAGTAAAAAAATTATGAGTACGAGGGAAAAATGATATGACTGTATTATATAAAAAATGTATACGTACGCGTGCATAAATTTTATAATGTGTATAAATTTGTTAAAAAATGGGTGTTCGTAAATTTTGTATTATGTGTACATAAATTTTGAAATGTTTGTGCATCAATTTATTGAAAAACGCATGTGCATAAATTTTGTAATATATGTGCATACATTTTATAATATATGTCAATCGTTTTGTTACATGATCATGAAACTTATACTATGTATACATCGTTCTCAAATGTATATAAATATCCGTTCTCATCTGAATCTTACTCTAATTTTATACTCACCAGGTTTAATTTGATACAAGATCGTGATTTATCTTGTACTCCATATATTGAAAGAATTAAATTGAAAATTGGCCGTCTCATATTGGATTCTTCATGGACCAGAATATGATTTTTTTATTTACGGTTTGTCTAACCTATGCGTCCTTAGGGTATAGGTTAAGAATTCCTACTAAGGAATATAAACCCTAAATAGAAAAGAGTGAATCCATTTAAAAAAAATTAAAAATTCTAAAAAATTAACACATAATCAAAACTTTCTATATAAGAGATCTTAACCTATGTCCTAGAAAAATCGTATTACTTATTAGCTTAATTCTCGGGACTTGCACGAGTGATTTAATTATTGTGTATAAGTTTGATATATATTTTGCATAATTAATTATCATACTCCAAATGAAAAATCAAATAAAAAAAATCAAATATCAGTTATAGAGAGGGACAAAGATATTCAAGGATGTATTTGTAAGTGGATATGATTACAATTTTTTTAATAAATAGTTAATAAATATGTACTACAAAAATTACAATTTTCTTATATGCTTCCCTCTTAAAATTGAGCAGTATGCGTCGTCATGGTATAACTTGATAGAAATGCGTGAACCTAAATTATTATTACTTTTGAATGACCAATTTTCACACAATTTGTTCAAATTTGTGTCACATTCAAAGTTCTAACTCCCATGAAACTTAAATTTATATCACAATTATAGTCTTGTTTGCAATCACATTAGATTGAAGTTTGTGTTTTTAGATATTTGATAAATAAATTGTCATAATTTTCTTTAATTTAAAATCATTTTAGATATTTAAATCAAATTATAAAAATAGTATTTTAGGAAGATTTATACATATTTTCATAATTTTGTTGTTGTTGAAATTAGAAAGAAAAGAGACATGCATTCATTTTGAAAAATTGTATAAAAAATAGTGAAAAATTAAGGTAATGACATATATCAATAATGTTTTTTTTAAACAAGCAAACAAAATGTATCCTTACAATCATGAAGGCATACCTAAATCATTACAACAGATGATTTTTACAAATGTTTTACAAGCTGAGGAAACAGTAGAGCTCGAATCTAAAAACTAAAGACGGGATCGATACATCTATGCACACCCACGGTGCGACGAAAGGTAATCCCTAATGGCATTGCGAAGAAGAGTGGAGGAGATGTTAGAAGTAGCCAGGAAATCTGCGACTTTGTTAGACTCTCGGTAGCAGTGATGAACCTGAAAATAATCCAAACCACGTAACAAGGATTGAATTTCCATAATTATAGGAGAAATTTCCCAAGGAATTTTACAAATTCCACGGATGGAATTAATGACAGATAGATTATCTCCTTCAAGAACTACTCGCGAAAACTGAAGCGAAATAGCCCTACGAAGACATTCAAGAGCGGCCAACGCCTTAGCTTTAATAGGTGAGGAGCAGAGAATCTGCCTATGGTCTAAGAAGACCACCTCACCAGAGTGGTTGTGGAATACGTATCCAATGTGTGTAGAACCATTAGGTTTGACCGATGTGTCAAAATTTAATTTCATGCAATTAGGAGGAGGTTTTTGCCATCGAGAAAATTGTCTAGAGTGCTTCCTTTTGTTGGCAGAGGAATCCTGCTGGGATAAAGACAAGGTCCAGTCTTTGTACGAAATGTAAGCACTGTTGACAGTTTTCTGAATATTAATAGGATGTTTTCTAAAGATTATAGAATTTCGGTCTTTCCAGATGGTCCACCAGAGGAAAAGGACCGGAATAATATCTCTGTTTTTGGAGTGGAAGAATTTCATATTAGAACAGAAATCATTGTTGAAGTCAAAGTTATATGTGTGACCAATGAGATTTTGAAATAGTTATAAGGATCGTAAAGTGAAGGAACAACCAAAAAACAAATGAGTGGAGTCCTCGCTAGGGAAATCGCAAAGGACGCAGTGAGACGGAACCTTAGAGAAGTGCCTATTTAGACGTTCTGTTATGGGTAAAGAGTCAGAGAAACATTTCCAAAGAAAATTTTAAAGTTTTGGAGGAATTTGCAATTTCCAAAACCAAGTTGGAAAGGTTGGTGAGGCATAAGTATGACTATTTAAAGAGCGAGCACTCTTAACTGAGAAAATACCATCAGTTGAAGGATACCTAATAAGTTTATCAGGTATGTAAGTTGTAGGTATATAAATATTCAGTATTTTAGGGATTAAGTAAGAAGGTAGAATAAGCTGTAGAGTACCCAAATCCCAATTTTTATCAGGAGTGATATATTGTAAAACAGTGGTCTTGCGGTCATGGTTTCCCGCAAACTGTGTCAGAATACAGTTAGGAATCCAATGGTCTTCCCAGGATTTGATATGAGTTCCATCACCAATTTGTCAGAACAGTCCTTTTTGGAAATGTTGTCGTAGTTGCAGAAGTCTGGAAAATTGCCATGAATTTGAAAGTTTCTTTTTGTAGGAGAAAATGTTAGAATTTCGTAAATACTTTTCAGAGATAAGCCGAACCCAGAAGGACTGAGGTTCCAAAATTAATTTCCAGAGCAGTTTCAATTGCATAACAATGTTTATATTGTGAGCAAGTTCGAGATCAAGACCCCCAAAACACTTAGGTTGACAAATAGAATCCCAACTAATAAGGGAATGATAGTTTGGGGTTGAATGATTCCAGAAAAAGTTTTTATTAATTTTGTCAATCTCTTGACAGATTCCTTTCGGAAGAAGGAAATTTTGCATTAAGTAATTAGTTTGAGACTGAAGATTAGATTGAATAAGAATACAACAACCAACTTGAGACAATGAGTTAGCTTTCCATTTTCCAAGTTGCTTCTTTAGTTTTAAAATTGCACCAGAGAAAAATTGATTTTTAACTCGACCCCTGATAACAGGTATTCCTAGATACTTTTCCATAGATCGAGTAACCTGTAAATTAAGAATACTTGCAAGTGAAAGAGATTGTTGCCTGGAAATGTTACTGGATGTTTGGAAGATACTTTTATGGTAATTAATAGAGAGTCCAGACTTTAGAGAAAAGTCATCAAGTATGGACTTGATGAAAACCATATTATCCTAGTTTGTGTTTGCAAAGATTAAAGTATCATCAGCAAAATTTAAGAAGGGAATGCATGTACCATTTTTCGTTATTTGAATGCCGACCTTTTTGTGAGAAGAACGGGATTCATAAATCAGGGTACGTGCCAAATATTTCATCACAAGAATAAAAATGAAAGGGGCTATGGGGTCATCTTGTCGTAATCCACAATGAGGGTGGAACACATAGTCAGGTTCATTATTGATAAGGACTGAGGATGAAGTACTTGTGATACAAGTCATAACACGTTCAACCCATAGATTGGAAAATCCGAAACTGAGGAGGATACGGGTAATAAAGTTCCAATTGAGTTTATCAAAAGCTTTTTCCATATCTAGTTTAAGAGCCATCCATCCATGTTTTCCCTTTTTTCTTTTATGGAAGGAGTGAAAGATTTTATGAGCAATTAGAATGTTATCCTGAATAAGTCGCCCATGAACAAACGCTCCTTGCAGATGACTACTTAATTTATGGAGAAGTGGTGATAACCGAGTTGACATAATTTTGGTTATGATTTTATAAGATGTGTTACAAAGGCTGATATGCATGTAGTGGTTAATAGTACTAGGGTTTTCTGATTTTGGAATTAAAGTAATGAAGGACTGAGCAGACTCGCGAAGAAGCTGTCCTGAATGAAAAAAGGATTGAATAGCAGAGATAAGTGAATTTCCAATTGTGTTCCAGTATTTTTGATAGAATTCAGCAGTAAATCCATCTGGACCTGTCATTTTGTTCGCTGGCAAGTTAAAAACAGTATATTTAATTTCCGTGGCTGTTGGAGAATGACAAAGTTGATAGTTATCATGTGCAGAAATTAGAAAGGGTATTATTGTGAAATCCGCATCCGTTAAGGGAACAAAGTGTGTTGGTGTAAACTGGGCTGCTAGTTCATCCGTGATTGTGTTTCTAATTAACGGGTCATCAAAAATATGATTTCCATTTTGAGAAGTGAAGGAAGTGATTTTTTGTTTATAAGTTCTAATTTTTGAAATTGTCTGAAAGTATCGTGTATTCATTTCTGCATTGATGTCATGTTTAACTTTATCACGTTGTTTCGAGTAATATGTTGAAATTTTAATAGTTTGTTATATTTAAGGAGGTGAGTATCGTGTATCCGGTAATCATATAGCAATAATGTTGTAGTTTATTTTGCAGGCGTCACATTAGAGAGTTTGAATTTAATATTATATACATTATAGAAAAATAGATAAATCAAATGGTCCAACTATTCATGTAGTTCGGCCTAGTTACGAGCACATCGTTCGTGTGCAGCCAGCATGCGCTTGTGATAGGATGGTAATAGGCAATGGGCTTTTACTCGAAACATATATAATAAATTAGAATCTAATTACGCTATATAATATTCCATCATTAAAATCGTCATATGTCATTTTTTTTTTCATTTTTTAAAATAAGGTCAATTATAAATCAAAGATTTTTATCCTAAATCTATCACGACTCTCTTTCTAATATAAATACAAATCAAGCACAAAGATTACAAGTTAATCACAAAGATTACAAATCCAAAATTTCAACATTATTTACAAATCCAAAATTTTATAATTTTATGGATGATTGAGATACTAAATTATGATTCGAATCTGATTTTGATATCAATATTATCTAAATATGTATTTTTAATATATTGATTACATTTAATAATTATTAATATTATTTATTCAACATATATGATGTAAAAACCTGTGTCTGTGCACGGGAGTTACACTAGTTAATTATAAAAAATCACAACTAAATTGTAGTATTTTCACAAAATTACTGTATATATAGAAATTATTTAAGGCTATCTGCAAATTAGGTTTTCCTACAAAGAACCACTAACAACCTTAGTTCATGATTAAAAGAAGTTTAAAATATCACAACCTTTTTTATATTATCACTTTAATTATCAACTCGCTATAACTATAAAAAAATTAATATTTTTTAAGCATGGTAATTTTTTGAAAAATACCTAAATTATTGAGGATTTTGTGTGATTTCCAAATTTGACGACTTTGTTAACATTAAAGTATCATGATTTATGGATAGTTTTGTGTATTTACCCTTTACATATTAGGAGTAGGTAGGGGTGTTCATCCGGACCGGATTTTTCCAAAAGTCCGGACTGGACCGGTCCAGTTCCGGTCCGGTCCGATCCTGGACCAGTTTAGATTGAATTTTATTTAAAAAAAATATATTTAAATTCTTATTTAAAATTTATAAAAAATATCTAAAAAATATATATACTCCTAACTTATTAAATTAAGAAAAATATCTACAAAAAATACATATAAATCTCTAAAAAAACATATAAATTAAAAAAGAATATTTTATAAAAAAAAATCCGGTCCACCGGTCCGGACCGATTTTTTTCCGGATTTAGACCGGACCGGATTAAGGAAATTATCTGGACCGGAGACCGGACCGTATTTTCACCGGTCCGGTCCGGTCATTTCCGGTCCGATTTTCCGGTCCGGTCGAGATTTGAACAGCCCTAGGAGTAGGAGCTAGGGAGTTGGACAAACACAAATTCTCTTTATTCTTTATTTTTTACTTATTTTTGATTATTTGTTTTAATAAAATCTTCATACCCACATAAGTGTTTTTTTTAACCAGGCAAACAGAAGGTATCCTTACAAACAAGAAGGCATACCTAAATCATCACAACGGATGATTTTTACAAAGAATTTGCAAGCTAATGAAATACTAGATCTCGAATCTAGATACTGTAGTCGAGATCGTTGATGTTGATCAAGATCAGTATGTGGCAGAAGGAAGTCTGAAATAGCTCTACGAAGAGTAGTAGAGGAGATGTTAAAAGAAGTCAGGAAGTCAACAACTTTGTTAGACTCTCTGTAGCAGTGATGAACCTGAAAAAAATCCAAACCATGTAACAAAGATCTAATTTATGTGATAATAGGAGAAATTTCCCATAGAATTTTCCAGATTCTACAGATAGAATTAATGACTAAAAGATTATCTCCTTCAAGAACTATTCGCGTAAACCGATGCGAAATAGCCCTACGAAGTCACTCAAGCGCGGCCAAAGCCTCAACTTTACGAGGTGAGGAGCAGAGAATCTGCCTATGGTCTAAGAAGACCACCTCACCAGAATGATTTCGAAAAACATAACCAATATGTGTACTCCCATTATTTTTAACTGATGCGTCAAAGTTTAGTTTGATACAGTTAGGTGGAGGTTTTCGCCATAGGGAAAACTCTGTTGATTTCATCCTTTTGGTGGAGGGGGATGGTAGTTGAGAATCAGAAACCGTCCACTCCTTGAAGGAGATGTAGGCATTGTTGACAGTTGTCTGAGGATTAGAAGAAACCTTTCTAAAGATTGTGTCATTTCGGACTTTCCAAACAGTCCATCAAAGGAAAATGACTGGGATAATGATGTGACCCTGCCCCCCATGACGGCCCACGAGGAAGAACAAGCCATGAGCCTGCGCTCAGATGGCCCAGTGACAAGGTCCAGGGCCAAAGCCATCGCCGAAGCTGTCGCATCCCGTGTTGCACGCTTCGTCGCTGGCCAAGGCAGCCCGGAAACCGAGCCAAGACTTGTCGTCCTCTCCACCATCGAGGAACGTGCTGAAGACGTCTCGCTCACAAAGGAGCGCACTGAAGAAGACGTCGGACGAAGCAACGAGCTCACTGCTACAAGAGAACAGCTCGCTAAGAGCATCAATACAACAGAGGAGCTCGCTGAAGGCATCGCTCCAACAGAAGAGCTCGTTGAGGAGCGCGTTCGAAGAGTTCGCTGAAGGGCTCGCTCGAAGAGCTCGCTTTAGAACACGTTTGCCTTATCTGTTTTGAGACACTTTCCCTATTTAGCGCTATTGCTTGTTTTAGCTAGTTTCCCTTTTATAGTTTGTCTATTTTCGGGTGTGTGCCTTTGCATGCTTGCATGGGCTAGCCCACTAGGCTCGACTTGGCCCAAACCGATGTCTCACCTCTAGTATTTATAGTTTTGAACCTTGTTATTATTTTCTTACGTTCAAATTAAAGTTCAAGGCTTAAGTAGAGTGTTTATCCTCCTTCCCTTGATCGAACGTCACATATCCCTCTCATCTCCATTCACTCTGCCGCCGACGCTACGGCACCGCTTGATCTCAAGCAAACATATCCTTCGCATCTCCCTTCATCCGCAGTCGACGCTATGACACCAAAGACTTGTCTCTTCAAGTCTTCCATCCCTCAATCAATTCGCTTCCTCCATCGCCTTCCATCCTTCCAACAGATCGCTATCATCACCACCAACGCTTCCACCGTCGAGACGAGTGACTTCCCAACCAAGACTAGATCCGAAAGTTGTCACCTTTGACAATTGGCTTGTCATCGGAGGCAGGAACACATCAACTGGCATCAGAGCCCAGCAGTCTTGTAAGTCACAAACTCAAGTTGCATTCGTTCACAAAATTTTTCTCTTGACCCCCATCGTTTGTTTCATCAAATTGTTCGAAAAACCAAAAAGTTACCATATTTGCTCACCTTCGGTTTCTACAAGATAATATCTTGGCCGATTTTTTTTTTCTTTTCTTTTTTCCTTGCCCCTTAAGTTTTGGTGTGTTAGGTAATTTTTGTTATCTTGCATGCTAGATATTTTATTTCCTTATTTCCAACGTAGATATAATTTTCTTGTTTGCATGTTATTACTTTTTAGTTAGTTAACCACTTTCCTTATAAGATAAAATCAAATCTTCTCTTCTCTCTCCAATCTTTCCTAAATCACACTTGTGATATCTTCTAGTTACTTAAGCCGATTTTGTTTTATTTTCTTTCCTTCAATCCGAAAACAAAGATCACAAAAAAAAGATCTCGGATATTAATTCAAAAAAAAAAAAAAAAGAGTTCCAAGTTTGGGAAAGCCAAAATAAGGCAACCCTAACTCAATCACCTCGGCTTAGGCTCATCTTCTCTACCCCTCCATCGTCTAGGTTTACTTCCTAGAAGGTGATTTCTTGCTCACTTTGGTCACTTTGTTTACGTTTGTCTAGGGTTTCAATTTGTTCTTGTGTGTATGATTGCAACTTTGCTTGATACACCACTACTTGTTCAAGCCAAGCCGCCCTCACGGCAAGCCCAAACAGCCCTACCTTACGTGAACCTTGTGACTTGACTTGTGATTTTGCTTGATTGTTGTTCTTTGTTACCTTTTGGTTCGTTTTTACTCCCATGTCTGACAAACTTGTTATAGGTAGCATGACGCTTGGACAAGGTAACGACCAACCCGGTGATGACAACAACAACCAACCACAGAACCCGACGTTGGTTCCCTCATAGGAACAACCACAACAAGACCCAAATCCACAAGATACTCTCTTGGAATTGACGGAAGATCAAATTTTGATCCAAGCTCTTCGCCAAGAGCTCGCTACTTTGAGAGCAAACCAACGAGTGGCCACCAACGTGCCCACTCCGGCTTCTTTACCTGCCATGGAGGCACCGGCTCAACCAAAAGCCACCGACGCCGGTTCTTCCAAGACAAGAGTTGACAAGGGCAAAGGCATCATGCCTTCCCATCAACCACAACCCTAACTCAAGAGGTTGCAGAGTGTCATAGAAAGTCGCCAAGGGCTCGCATCGCATACATCTACGTGCCGACCACCGCGCATAGTGGCATTGACACCGGCTCAGACCGCGACGCCGACGCTCAAGGTGAATTTTCTGAACCTTATGATTTTAATGAGAGATATGCTTCTCGCAGAACACAACATCAAGTAACAGGCTCCGCGCCAAGGGATGGACGCCGTCGCCAAGCAACTCTAATCGACACAACGCTGAGAAGGCCCAATGGTAGATCAGGCCGTTCTAAGCAACAGGACGCTGACGATTACAGGACACTAAACACACAGCCCCTCAGCCGTGCATTGCGCTCTAACCTTCAACAACAGAGTGCTCGGACACCACGCTACGGCTCGGATGGCTACGTTTCGATCACTCCTAATGTTGACGATGACTTCGACGAATATGACGACGAAGAAATTGAAGACTCAGGTATGGTCAATCCCAATTTGTTTCACCCCCCTCTTGGAGATCCTATTGAATTGTAGGACCATCCATCGGACTATATTCCATCACCACGACTCCAGCCACAAGGAGGTCGCCATCACGACATTGACGGCCGGCGCCGTGATGCCATGCCCAGAGATGCCCCCCGAGACAACTTCGATGTCCAGCCGAGAAGACGTCGTCAAGACGACGTCTACGCGCCCAGAGAAGACTATGTCCGCGACGAGCCTCACCAAGCCAGAGAAAGACGCCACAATGGCCGTGAACGACCTCATGGTTTGCGCGCTGTTGAACAACCATACTATGATGATGCTCACAATCAGGACGTTCAACCACCTCGCTACGTGAGACACGACGTTAAGGTAAAGATTGAACATTTTTATGGTGAATACAACCCTGCTGTTTTTCTTGAATGGATACAGGCCACAAAGTATACACTCCGCTATTGTCAAGTGCCTCCCCAAGAGCATGTCAACGCAATGACTCTCAACTTCCGAGGTGCTGTAAGAGTTTGGTGGCACAGGTTTGAAGATGACTGCGTCCGACGCAACAGGACGAGAGTCACCGAGTGGCATCAGCTCGTTTATGTGATGACCAGGAAATACGTGCCTCCAGATTATCGAAATCAAATGCGAATGGAGATCGCCATGGCTCGCCAAGGCTCACAGACTCCACTCGAGTTCTTTTCGAAGCTGGAAGATATGTATTACAAGGCGAACATCTCTGTTGCTCCTTCTACCTTGAGGACAAAATTCTTGAGTGGTTTGAACGCTAATATTCGTGATCAGCTCGAGATTCTGCCCATCAAGGACTTGAACACCCTTACTTACACGGCGATGCAACTACATGCTCAGATCGCTCGGCGAAAGTCCTATACGAGTAACTCCTCCAGGTATGCTTCTAACCCTAGTGGTTTCAATTCTTCTAACACTCGTCCTAGTGCTTCTGCTGCCAATAACTCGTCTATCAAGGCGAGGCCGCCGACAACGAACACAACAGCGCGCTAGACCACCCACAGACCGGGTCCAGTGAACACTGACCGCGCGCAAGATCTCGAGTGTTTCAAGTGTGGTGGCAGAGGCCACTACAAGAAGGATTGCCCAAATGCTCGAAAGGTTTTGTTCTCTGCTACCGCCGCTGGCTCTGAGTCTTGTGAAGACGATGAACAACCCCTATAGCCAATTGACGAAGGGAATGAAGACGAAGAGGACGCTTACGATTGTGAACCCGCTTCACTGAACGCGGGCACTCCATTGAGCTTAGTGACCCGGCGTATCCTCACAGTCCAGGACTCTAGTCTCCGAAACCAAAGAGAGAATTTGTTTCACACACGAGCCCTCGTCTAGACGGCCACCTTGAGTGTGATTGTTGATGGCGGCTCTTGTGCCAATATTGTGAATGAGAAGGTCGTTACACACTTCAACTTGCCAACAACTCCTCATCCCCAACCGTACGCTCTCCAATGGATTTCTTCTAGTCCAAGTAACACAGTATCTCGCCAGTGCTTAATTTCTTTTTCAATTGGCCAATACTATGATTTTGTTTTATGTGATGTCATTGCAATGGATGCCACCCATATCTTGCTTGGACGCCCATGGCAATTCGACAGGCACGTTCTCCACGATGGATATTTGAACACTTATGTGTTCACTTACCACGGGAAGCGCGCCACTTTGCATCCAATGTCTCCCCATGAGATCTTACAGGACCAGGTGGAAAGAGATCGTCAGAAGGCCATTGAGGCCGCTGCAAACAGGCCGATCGAGTCACCAGAGACACTCGTGAAGCAACACAACACAAATTCTGGAACAACGACTTCTCCACAAGGCACTGCAAAGAAGAAGACCAAACAGGCCGTTCAGTTACCGCCGAAGAGTCCGTTGCAGGGCTCTTGTGAGCACAGACTATTTCTCGCCAGGCCCAGTGACATCACGCCATGTTTGACTAGCAAGGTGCCCTGTTTTCTGCTTGTGCCAACTCCTTGCATTCCAGAGTCGTCGAGAGCCAAGGATGTGCCTCCTCCCGTCACCGCCTTGCTCGCTGAGTTTGACGACATCTTCCCCGATGAGTTGCCCCAAGGTTTACCTCCCTTGCGAGGCATTGAGCATCAGATCGATCTTGTGCCAGGTGCCTCGTTGCCAAACCGCGCTGCTTACAGGGCTGGCCCAGAAGAGTCCAGTGAGCTGCAGCGACAGGTTAACGACCTGCTGGATCGAGGCTACGTGAGGGAATCTCTTTCCCCTTGCGTTGTGCCTGTGATCCTTGTGCCCAAGAAAGATGGCACATGGAGGATGTGTGTTGATTGACGAGCTATTAACCAGATTACTGTCAAGTACATGCATCTGATCCCTCGCCTTGACGATATGCTCGATGAACTTCACGGCGCTACCACATTTTCCAAGATTGATTTGAAGAGTGGATATCATCAAATCAGAATGAAGGACGGTGATGAATGGAAGACTGCCTTCAAGACTAAGTACGGGCTTTATGAGTGGCTCGTCATGCCGTTTGGGCTAATAAACACCCCCAGCACCTTCATGCGCTTGATGAACCACGTTCTGCGAGCTTTCCTTGGCAAGTTTGTCATCGTTTATTTCGATGACATCCTTGTATATTCGAAAAGCCTAGAAGAGCACGTTGAGCACCTTCGAGCCGTCCTGCTGTGTCTTTGCAGCGAGCGCTTGTTTGCCAACCTCACCAAGTGTTCGTTCTGTTCTACATCTACGAACTTTCTGGGCTACGTTGTGAGTGCTGATGGCATACGTGTTGATGAGGAGAAAATCACCGCCATCAAGGACTGGCCGACGCCGACGACCCCAACACAAGTCCGAAGCTTCCTCGGCCTCGCTGGATTTTATTGGCGCTTTGTAAGAAATTTCTCATCCATTGCAGCGCCTTTACACGAGCTGACCAAGAAGGGCACAACGGTGTCTTGGCAAGAGCAACATGAAACGGCCTTTTCGGCCTTGAAGCACGCATTATGCCAGGCACCATTGCTCCAACTTCCTGACTTTAACAGACCGTTCGAGGTGGAATGTGATGCCTCAGACATTGGCATTGGTGGTGTGCTACACCAAGAGAGGAGGCCGATCGCTTACTTCAGTGAGAAGCTCTCTGGGGCCATACTCAACTATCCCACCTACGACAAGGAGTTATATGCCCTCATCCGAGTACTCAAGACGTGGCAACACTATCTTTGGCCACATGAATTTGTCATCCACAGCGATCACGCCGTGTTGGGCTATTTGAAGAGCCAAACACATCTCAACCGCCGTCATGCTCGCTGGTTGGAATTCCTTGAGACGTTCCCTTACGTCGTTGTCCATAAGAAGGGCAAAGAGAACGTTGTTGCAGACGCCCTGTCTAGGAGGTACGTTCTCTTGACTCATGTGCAGACTAAAGTTTTAGGCTTTGATTTGATTAAGGAATTATATACTGTTAATCCTTTCTTTGCCCCCATAGTCGAGCATTGCCTAAGAGTTCGAGAGTTTGAGTCATATTTTCTCTCTGAGGGTTATTTATATAAGGCCAATCGCCTTTGCATCCCTAGGTCCTTCATTAGGCTCCTTTTGATTCAGGAAGCTCACGAAAGTCGTGGACACTTTGGGATTAGGAAGACACTGTCCGCTTTAAGAGAACATTTCTTTTGGCCTAAGATGACCCACCAAGTGACTAGGTTTTGTAGGAGTTGTGTGACTTGCCAACGCGCTAAAGCTAGGTCTAGTCCTCACGGCCTCTACACCCCTTTTCCCATACCGAGTGCCCCCTGGGAAGATCTATCTATGGATTTCATTACGGGTTTACCCCTCTCTCGACGAGGTCGTGACTCCATTTTTGTGGTCGTAGATAAATTTTCTAAGATGGCCCATTTTATTGCATGTAAGACTACCCACAGTGCTAGTGAGATTGCAGATTTATTTTTTGAGCATGTGGTTCGTCTTCATGGTATCCCTAGAACTATTGTTAGTGATAGGGATTCGAAGTTTGTAGGTCACTTTTAGAGAACTCTTTGGGGAAAGCTATGTACAAAACTCCTTTTTTCCACTAGCTACTACCCCCAAACGGACGGCCAAACAGAGGCCACCAACAAGACGCTAGGAGCCCTCCTTCGCACCATGCTAAAGGCCAACCCTAGGCGTTGGGAGGACTTACTATCTCTTGTCGAGTTTTGTTATAATAGATGCAGGCACACAACGACCAACATGAGTCCGTTCGAAGTGGTGTATGGGTTGAATCCATTGACGCCGCTTGATTTGTCGCCGCGCCCACTACGAGAACCAGTGCACGTATCCGCCGCCAATCGGGCCGAGCATGTGCAGGAGCTACACCGCCGAACTAGGGCACAACTGGAAAGAAGGGCCGCACAGTATACCAAGCAGAAGAATTCAGGCCGCCGCCGCGTTGTGTTCGCTCCCGGAGACCTAGTCTGGGTGCATATGCGAAAGGGAAGATTTCCCCAGTGGCGCAAGCACAAATTGGCACCATGTGGAGATGGTCCCTTTCGCGTGATCAAGGCCATCGGGGACAATGCTTATCAACTCGAGCTCCCACCTGATTTCGGAGTCCATTCGACCTTCAATGTGTCGGACTTGACTCCACACATTGAGCATGAGTTTGAAGATGGTGAAGCGGGGACGCTTCAAAGCCAAGTGGGGGAGGATGATGTGACCCTGCCCCCCATGACGGCCCACGAGGAAGAACAAGCCATGAGCCTGCGCTCAGATGGCCCAGTGACAAGGTCCAGGGCCAAAGCCATTGCCGAAGTTGTCACATCCCTTGTTGCACGCTTCGTCGCTGGCCAAGGCAGCCCGGAAACCGAGCCAAGACTTGTCGTCCTCTCCACCATCGAGGAACGTGCTAAAGACGTCTCGCTCACAAAGGAGCGCAGTGAAGAAGACGTCGGACAAAGCAACGAGCTCACTGCTACAAGAGAACAGCTCGCTAAGAGCATCAATACAACAGAGAAGCTCGCTGAAGGCATCGCTCCAACAGAAGAGCTCGTTGAGGAGCGCGTTCGAAGAGTTCGCTGAAGGGATCGCTCGAAGAGCTCGCTTTAGAACACGTTTGCCTTATCTGTTTTGAGACAGTTTCCCTATTTAGCGCTATTGCTTGTTTTAGCTAGTTTCCCTTTTATAGTTTGTCTATTTTCGGGTGTATGCCTTTGCATGCTTGCATGGGCTAGCCCACTAGGCTCGACTTGGCCCAAACCTATGTCTCGCCTCTAGTATTTATAGTTTCGAACCTTGTTATTATTTTCTTACGTTCAAATTAAAGTTCAAGGCTTAAGTAGAGTGTTTATCCTCCTTCCCTTGATCGAACGTCACATATCCCTCTCATCTCCATTCACTCCGCCGCCGACGCTACGGCACCTCTTGATCTCAAGCAAACATATCCTTCGCATCTCCCTTCATCCGCAGTCGACGCTATGACACCAAAGACTTGTCTCTTCAAGTCTTCCATCCCTCAATCAATTCGCTTCTACTATAGCCTTCCATCCTTCCAACAGATCGCTATCATCACCACCAATGCTTCCACCGTCGAGACGAGTGACTTCCCAACTAAGACTAGATCCAAAAGTTGTCACCTTTGCCAATTGGCTTATCATCGGAGGCAAGAACACATCATATAATATCTCTGTTTGTGGAATGTATGATTTCCAAATTGGTGTAGAAGTCATTTTCAAGGTTAAGATTGTATGTGTGGCCAACGAGAATTTGAAGTAAATGTAGGCAACATAAGGTGAATGGACAATTAAAAAATAAATGGTTGGAATCTTCGAATGGGGAGTTACAAAGGACACATTGAGATGAAACCCTGGAGAAATACCTATTTAGGCATTCTGTTGTAGGTAGAGAGTCAGTGAAACATTTCCACAAGAAGTTTTTTATTTTTGGAGGAATTTTCAATTTCCAAAACCAAGTTGGAAAACTCGGAGAAGCTTCGGTATGCGTAGTTAATGAACGAGCACTCTTGACAGAAAAACTACCGTCAGTTGAAAGGTATCAAATAAGTTTAACAGGAATATAAGTTTTAGGTATGAAAATATTCAATATTTTAGGAATTAAGTGAGGTGGAATAATACGCTAAAGAGCTCCTAAGTCCCATTTTTATCAGGTGTAATGTATTGAGAAACAGTGCTCCTACGGTCATGGTTTCCTGTAAATTGTGAAAGAATACAGTCAGGGATCCAATGGTCTTCCCAGAAATTAGTATGAGTACCATCACCGATTTGCCAGAACAAACCTTGTTTGAACTGTTCTCTTAATTACAGAAGCCTAGAGAATTGCCAAGAATATGAAGGCTTCTTTCTGTAAGAGAAAATATTAGAGTTTCGTAAATACTTTTCAGATCATACCCGCATAAGTGTTGAAAAAGATGAAATCTCCATCCAGAGGATCCCACTATATAATCAACCTAAAAGGATTAATAAAGATATAAATCGCGGGATATGCCTCAATAGAGCAAAGATTCTATGTCATTGGGAAGAATCGAACTCATCAAGCTATGTTCATAA
Source organism: Rheum nobile (assembly GCA_027886185.1). NCBI lineage: Eukaryota > Viridiplantae > Streptophyta > Magnoliopsida > Caryophyllales > Polygonaceae > Rheum > Rheum nobile. Next base: position 3,778,345 of record WOAB01000531.1, on the reverse strand, counting down.
TTCTCTACTTTCATGAATTAGCTAGGCTCAACGCGTTTACCCCCCATAATGTGTAAATTACTATTGCTAATATGCTATTATAGAAAATGCATATGAAAATCTAGGTAAATTTAGAGAAAAAATGCATAAATAAGTATGAACACCTTGAATTATATGTGTTGTATAAGTTGAACATCTAGATAGATAACTTGAGGTAAATAGTATTGGTGACTTATTCACCTTTTCTTCAACCCCTTTGTTTTTACATCCACCCTTGGCCTGTAAATAAAGGCTTCTACCATTGTGAAAGATGTAAAAAAAAACATTTCCGTAGTTATTGTTCTCTCTTCATACCTTCTAATATCTTAAAGTTGATATAAGTGTTTCTTTATACAAGACTAAGGGATCTTTTCTTAATCACTTCATAATACGTTATCAGTACGAGTCTCTAATTACAAATTGAGCTTTGAGAATCATTAAGGTATAAACCTCTACCCTCACATTAGTTTAATATGCAAGCAAATTATTTACTAAATCGGTTCGAGGAGTATATTTTGTAATTGCCCAAATTTGGGATCTTTTACATCAGAAACTCAATTTGTCTTCCTAGATTTTAGAATTTTTTACCAAAAATAGAAGCATATTCTTTTGACAAGCCATAAACAAAATACTAGTTTGCTTACCTCTTTTGGTGTCTAACCCCGAATTCTCTTCGGTAAATTCTTGATTTCACCACTTGAATTGTGAGTAAATTTTCCCAAATAAGATGAGTGTGATAATAATAATCATGATAAGAACAAGGCAAAAGAAAAGTTCGATAAAAACTAATCATTACTACTTGTAAGATGACAAAAAATCTCATCGCTGGCCATGAAAATGGTTGAAAGAAAATGGTAAGGAGATGAAAAACGAAGATGAGGAGGAGAAGATAATGCCGGTGAAAAAGGGTAAGAACGGATGGTTATAAATAAAAGCGGGTACAAGAAACCATCATGTTTAAATTTTCCTGTCATAATTATTTTTGTGTAATTTCTTACTTGCATCATATCTATACACTATGATCACTATTCTGATTCACACCTTCTGTTTACATCCTATATGCATCTATTAAGTAAAAGTCTATCTACATGGTATACATATATTATCTACATACCTATATTGATATGAAAAGTAGTATGACATGACTTCAACAATTGTTTTATTATTCGGCCATACCGTCTCATACACGACCAAAAAATCATACATGCATTATGTTAAACAAACTAATTAATTCATATTTCAGAGCTCTTTTTTGTAGTAACTAAATGGCAAGCATCTCTAGGGGAAATTTGACATCCTTGATTTGTCGGGTCACAAATACCTCAAAATGGAGGGTGTATGCCATAGCTCACCTCAAGGAAAATGACCTTGAGGAAATAATTGTGGAAAACAATGATGCCACTCCACAAGAAAAGGCAAAAGCCATTTGTGTTTTTCCGCCACAACATTCATGAAAGTCTCAAAACTGAGTACTTATTTATAATAACTTTTGATTTTTTTAAATAAGTAATATTATATACTCCCTCCGATCTAATTTTAGTGTCGTTTTAGCACTTGAATTTTGATAAACTTTTTATGCCATTTTAGGATTTCTAGGGAATTAATTAAGAGTGAGTTAGTTATGAGAATTGTTGTTGGAATTTGTTTTTGTTGACTTTTTTGTTCTGAACTCTCCATTAATTGGTTAAAGAGCGTAGTGATTATTTATTGTGTAAAAAGATGAAGTAAAATGTAAGATTCTAGGTGTACTTAATACTTTTTTTTAAATATTGTATCCAAGACTAAAACGACACTTATTTTAGATTGGAGGGAGTAATTATATAATAAAGTATTAAAAATATTAAATATAAATGAAATAAAATATATGATTTAACGTGTTCATCGATCTTGGATTTGTGTTTGGATCGAGTTCATGTCCTTCTTTACCCAGTGACTTTCGGGTCGGGTCTCGATCCTAGAAATTTGGGTCGTGTTGGGTTTTCGGGTCAATTCGGTTTTTGACATGTCTATAATCATGTAAGGAATTGTATCCTATATAAATGGAGGAAAGATTATTGAGAGAATAGAAAATGGTTATAAGATCTTCCTTCTAATACCTAGGATTGCCTAGGATTTTGTAACATTTACTTACCATGAATGAAAAAAAGATACCTTTTCATTCAAAAAAAAATTGCTTGAAATGCGAGAAGTTTTTGAGCATATAGTTCATACACCAAAAGGTGTAAGACCAGTTGGCTACAAATGAGTCTTCATAGTTAATGCAACTAAACTTTGGTTTGGTGTAAAGCCAGTTGGCTACAAATGCCTAAGGTTTTTCTCATATTTTTGGAATTGATTTTGAAGAAACATACTCTCAGTAGTTGATGCAACTACGTTGAGATTCCTAATTGGCATGAATGTGTTTGAAAAGTTACATATACACCTTATGGATGTCGTGACGACATACTTATATGGATCACTTGATATAAACATCTACATGAAAGTCCCATAAGCTAGGACTAAAATTGCTTGAGCCAACAACTCTGAACCTCGCAAAATATACTCAATAAAACTGAGAAGGTCAGTGTAATGGATTAGAACAATCAAGATATAGGTGGTACAACCATCTTAGTGAATATCTTATGAAAGAGGGAAATAAGAAAAAATGCCACATGTTCATGTGTTTTCATCAAGCGATTCAAGAATGGATTTGCTATTATTGCAATCTATGTTGGCGATTCGAACATCGTTGGAACTTCCCGTGAACTTCAAGATATTGCGAATTTTTTTATGAAAGAATTTGAGATGAAAGATATTGGTACAACTAAGCTTTGCATTGGCTTATAAATTGAGCACTTAATTGGAGTGTTTAACCATCAGTCTAATTATAATGAGAAAATCTTGATTTTTTTATATGGACAAGGCATATCCTTTGAACTCTCCTATGAAAGTTCAATCCCTCGATGTAGAAAATGATCAATTTTGCCCTCAAGAAGAGAACAAAGAGGTTCTTGGTCCCAAATTGCCATATCTAAGTGAAGTGGATGCACTGATGTATTTAACTAACAATATAAGACCATATATATCTTTTGCGTGAATCTATTGTCCATATTTTGTTCTACGCCTACAAGGAGGCATTGGATCTTGGGTTGTTCTACTAAAACCAAAGGGACGCCACCTTGGTCGGATATGCATATGCAAGGTACTTGTCTAACCCATGGAAAACCAAGTCACAAAATGGTTATGTATTTACATATGGAGGCACAACCATATCATGGAGATCAACCAAGTGAACTGTGACTGCCACATCGTCAAATCAAGCAGAGTTGATTTCTTTGTATGAGGCAAGAAGAGAATGTGTGGCCCTACGAGATATGATAAAATTCATCCAGAAAAATGTGGAATGAGGCCTATCACTGACGACCTAACAATGATGTATGAAGACAACTCAACAGTGTTTCTCAGATGAAGAAATGCTACATTAAGAGAGACCGTACAAAACACATATTACATAAGTTCTTCTCTACTCATGAGCTGGAAGAAGTTGATATCTAACAAATCTGATTAAATGAAAATTAGGCCGATTTGTTCACAAAGTCATTGACTCCTAAGAATTTTGGAGAATTGGTATCCAAGATTAGAATGTGCAGACTTTGAGACACACGTTGATGTCAAGGAGAGCATCATTCATGTTGCACTCTTTTCTCTTTCGATTAGGCTTATATCGCATTGGGTTTTGCATGACAACTTGTAAGGTTTTAATGAGGCATCATTAAGACATATAATGGCTTCGTAGTTGTACTATTTTTCCCTTCGATCATGTTTTATCCCACTAGGTTTCTTCTGACTATGTTTTTTAAACGAGGCAATGTACACCCATATCCCACAACAAGTCGATTCAAGGGGGGGGGGGGGGATATGAACATGTATAAATAAGTATGAACACCTTGAATTATGTGTATTATAAGTTTGAACATCTAGATAGATAATTGGAGGATAATAATAATTGTGAATTGTTCACCTTCTTCACCTCTTTTGTTTCATACTTAAATCAAGAAGATTAATAAAATATTTGTTTTTGGTTATTCAAAAAATAAGAATTAAATATGTCATCCTTGGCCTATAAATTGAGGCTTCTACCATTGTGAAGGTGCAACAACAAAAAAACAATAGTACTTATTCTTATTCCCTACCATGTAAGTTTGAACACCTTGAATTATGTGTTGTATAAGTTTGAACATCTAGATAGATAATTGGAGGATAATAATAATTGTGAATTGTTCACCTTCTTCACCTCTTTTGTTTCATACTTAAATCAAGAAGATTAATAAAATATTTGTTTTTGGTTATTCAAAAAATAAGAATTAAATATGTCATCCTTGGCCTATAAATTGAGGCTTCTACCATTGTGAAGGTGCAACAACAAAAAAACAATAGTACTTATTCTTATTCCCTACCATGTAATATGTTAAAAGTTGTTCTAATTTTTTTTTTTAAAAGATTAAGTGATCTTCTCTTAATTACTTCGTAACAAATAATTGAAAAAAAGTCAATTTTCTTTAAGGAAAAAATAAAGACGTTAGGGATAGCAATAGAAAAAACTTATACAATTGAAATGCACATACGTTAAAAAAACATTATTAGTGGTTGAAAATAAGAGGGGTTGTTTGGTTGTTGGGGTTGAGGAATGAAGAATGAGGTTGAGAAGGGTTGGAGAATCCCAACCCAAAATCTGTATTTGGCGTTTATCATCTTGGAATCAAATTCATTCCCCAAACCTAGTCAAATCTAAGTTATCAAATCCCTTAATTTTTTTGGGATTGAAATGAATGAATGAAGTATGGAAACAGTTGAGAAAATAGGCTTCAAAACTTCATTCCAAAATACAAACCAAATACATAAATTCATCTATCACTTTTCAAATCCATACCTTCTCAATCCGATATCTTATTTTCACCCGATACCTTATTTTCACCCAATACCTAATTTTTACCAAATTGTATCTTGTATTGATTAAGAGTTTAGCATCTGAACCTTTGAGTATCAACCTAACTTGAAGATAACATTTATAGATCCCATTCTCCTCCTAAGAATACCATTATCTTTCACTTTCCAAACAAAATTACACTAATTAGCCCTTAACTATATATAGTACCCTATGCAACTTCGTCCAATTATGTAATGCTTCTTTAAACACAATTACTCATTGATTCAGATTAGCCAATCGATTAGCACAGCCCGTTGTTTGGTGAGAAAAAGGTCACATCCTATAGAGAGATAAGAGACATTCTTGGGTGCACATGGTGGCCACTTCAAGTGGGATAGAAGAGGTACTTAATTGATCTCTTAGCTAGAGCAAAGGCCGTCACATATCTGTCAATTAGATTGCAAACGTACATCCCATAACCTGACAAATTAGTCTTCATCCCCACTTATTACCATCTCAAGGATTATATTTAATCCATTTTTCTATCTTATGTCTTGTTTGGTCAAGCTTTAATAAATGCTTTATTTGAAAAAAAAAAATCCATACTTTCCATTATCATCTAAATTCGAAATTTAAAAATTAATTTCTTTTATAAAAAAGTACATTACAAATGAAACAGTCTCCATAAAGACTCTTAATAAAAAAACTCTTATTTTCTTCGAGTAGGATAAAAATTATGAGGAATTCGTTTAGGATTTTGTTATATATGTTTTTAAAAGGATTTATTTTTTCTTAAGTGTAGGATTTTAGTTTTTAAAATTTGAATCTTTATCATGTGCTAGAGTTAAAAAAATGATAGTTTTTAACCTTTATTTTTTCAATTTTATTTGGAGGAAATTAATAAATAGGCCAGCTAGCTAGTGGAGTAGTGGCTAGGGTTTTTGTTCTGTTTTTAACTTCCCCCTAGGCTACATTTCAAACCATATAAACTGTCCATTGAAATTTGACCTATAGATTAATTCAGCTATTCACCTTGGATTCTCCTTCGTTACTACTATTATAGGTTTATAAACTAGCATAGTTAGGGTTATAAATTTTTTATAATAATTTTTTATTAGATAAATATCGTATTAAAATTTATTATTATTAGAGATAAATATTATAAATTATCTTTATTTTACCAAAAGTTAGGGATTATACGAAATTAACAAAAAATATTATTATTATTATGATTATTAGATATTATCTTTTTAATTAATACATAATTATTATTATTATTAGAGATAGATATAAATTATCCTCTTTTTACCAAAAATGAAAATATACGACATTATCTATTTGTTTATTTATTATTATATATCATCTTCTTATTTAATATAAAATAATTAAGGATTTATTATTATAATATGCTTTTGGTGGGTTGGATGAGGTAGCATAGGTCAGAGGCTGACACATAGACGAATCGAACGTAGTGACAACACATGTGCGAATTGAACGTGGGCTTAAACATGTATGCAGATCAAACTTTCTGTAAAGTATAAACCAATCAAAGTTAATATTTACCAATTATAAGTATAATTCTTACGTAGATATTGTACATTAGAAATATCTCAACCATTGAATTTGATATGTTAGTTACGGTTAAAATAATGACAATTAAGATAAAAAACATGTTTTGAAGTTGTAATTTTTTTTTTTAAATCCGAAATAATAAGATAAAGTTTTATATTGTCAAAATTAAATTGGTTTTAAATAGTTATGGTAAAATTCAAATAAATAAGATAAAGTTTTTATAAAGAAATAGGAACAAATAAACAATAAGATAAGAAAGGATATAATTATTATTTAGTTTTAAATAGTTATGGTAAATATAGATTGTTCATAAAGATAGTTTATATCTTATACTTTGAGATATATTAAAAGTATGAGGAAAGTTATACAAAAATACAATTTTTTTTGGATTTATTAGTTTTTAAATTACAAATAGTTTTTATTATAAAAAATTCAAAATTATTATTTTTAGACTGAAATAATAAGATAAAGTTTTTATATTATCAATATTATCTAGTTTTAAATAGTTATGGTAAAAATTCGGGAAGAAGATAAGAAATGATATAATTGTTATTTAGTTTTAAATTAGTATATATATATATAGATAGTTATGGATTTAATAGTTTTTAAATCATAAATAATTTTTATTAAAAAAATTCAAATTTACTATTTTTAAAATGAAATAATAAGATAAGTTTTTTATATTGTCAATATTATTTACTTAGTTATGGTAAAAATTCGGAAATAAGATAAGAAATGATATAATTATTATTTAGTTTTATATAGTTATGGAAACAAACTATAAGATAAGATAAATAGTTATGGTAAAAATTCGAAAATAAGATAAGAAATGATATAATTATTATTTAGTTTTAAATAGTTATGAAAATAAATAATAAGATAAGATATCAGATGACGTGATAGAGGTCGACACATAGGTGAATTGAACGTGGTGATGACACGTATACAAATTGAATATGAGGCCGACACGTAAAATTTAGGCTTTTATTTTAATATATATATAGATAAGTAACTTTTGGTTCAGTATGTATGTAATATAGAATATGTTAATCATTTTGATATGCTAGTTATAATGCAGAGCTTATATATAAAGGAATCCGAGGTCAAGGGTGCGCGCAAGTACACGCCGTCCACCAATACATATATACTTTGGAAGGTGATGGAACAAAGTGATATAATTTGGATCCAAATGAAAAAAATACACGATTACTTTTCGGCGCATAGGCATTTTACCGTTTGACGCATAGGCTCACACGTAACGTGAGGGTACAAACCACACGTTACGTGTGACAGTGCTCCACACGTTACGTGTGGGACAATTTCACACGTTACGTGTGGTTTGTACCCTCACGCTACGTGTGAGTTAGTCAATAGGGTTTAGAATGTTTATTTATAGTATTTATTTGTTTATCTAAAACCCTACAAAAAACACCCCAAAATAATCAACATAGAAGATAGAATAGAATTGTTCATTACGTTGGATGAATACAATCACATACAAGAAATAATACAAGTTCTTCATAAACTTAGAAAACCTAGCACAAAATAAATGACATCGTCTAGTTGCGTTTGAAAAAATTAGGATAGTCTCTTGTAAAACTTCGCGACATATCATGTCTCTGCTTTGATAAAATTACTTGCTCCCTACAAAGGTTGATAGTACGTAAACAACATTACACAAAAGATACGACATCAAGGCATTATATGATGTACATCATTATATAGATTGAGGTTATACCTACGCATCTTATCCATATCTTGTAAAAGTTCTTGCTTAACAACATCTTGATTCACCTTAATAAGATCTTGTTTTTCCCGCCATTGTTGTCGAATAACCGCGTGTGCCCTCTCCTCGTACACAGGATCAATCCAATTCATGTATAAACACCCTAGTCTTGGGCATCCCCAATACCTCCTTCCGTAGTTCCACTGCAAATCCCAACGGACAATGGTTTTCAAATTACACTCGCATTGTGGAGCACTTATTTGTTGATGGTGCCTATTTAGGTTTGATGATGATTCGGATGAAGATGTCATTATTTGATGTAGTGCTTGGTTTCCTACAAATCCATTAATATGAAAAGGCCAATTAGGGTTACTAAATCGAAAGAAACTGGAAGAAGAAGCTTACCCACAAATGAATCTTCAATCTCGCTTGTGTTGGAAGTGTTGTAGTGAACAAACAACCCTAATGCCTCTTATATAGTGAAATGATATATACAGCTGTAGTAATTAAAGACCACAACCACAAGAATTAAAGACCTCAACTACTAGCATTAAAAACCTCAACCACTAGCATTAAGGACCTCAACCACTCTTACCCTAATAACCCTAAACCCTAAACGTCAACCACTCTCATAAACAATATAACTCGTATACCCAAATTCACCCTTAATAATTAAAGATAAACTCTAAACTCAAACCTTAATCATAACACTAACCCTAAGACCTAAACCCTAACCCTAACCCTAACCCTAAACCCTAAACTTAAAACTCATTATTCTAAACTCTACCGAAATGCCATAACCCTATACCACAAAAAACCTAAACCCTACCCCTATCCATCCTATCCTACCCTACCCTACATACGCCTAAACCCTAAACCCTAGTAATCACACGTTACGTGTTAGTGTGTTTCACACGTAACGTGCCAATCTACTTCACTCGTAACGTGTGGCACGGTTTGACACGTAACGTGTGGTTCAGTCTGTTGCAAAACGCATTGAATTAACCGTCTTGTCCCCACCTAACTGTAATAATGACCCATCTTCTTTGTCCGCTAACAACCCATTTCGAATCCATTTCGAACCTAAACCCTCATCCTAAACACTCCCAAAATCTTGATTTTCACTCATATTTTTTGTACAAAAAATGGACAATCCGAACAACAACGAGTATTGGAGCAACAATGGGGAAGATATTCCACTTTGGAACGAGGTAATTTCTATAAGTAACCCTAAAGTTGTCTTTTTTATTTCTTGTTTTGAAAATGTTTAAAGTTCTTAGCTTCATGGTTAGGGTTTAGAGAAGTTATTTTTGATGGCCCATTATATTTGTTGTTTAGGATTTAGGAAAGCTATTTTTGATACTTATTGTTTAATATTAAAGATCTCATTTTATTGTTTAGGGTATTAGAAACAAAGATTGAGCGTTGTTTAGGGTTTAGGGCTACAAATTTGCTGTTACATTGAAGAACAGTTTCACACGTTACGTGTGAAGAATGTTCACACATAACATGTGAAGGTGTTCAACACGTTACGTGTGGGTGTGTTTCACACGTAACGTGTGGACACTCTTCACACGTTACGTGTGTAATCACCACCCGAAACCAGGTTTCATTTTGTAATATGGCACGGTTTGACAGTAAACATGCTTTTTTATAATCAGTGCACTAATTGATGACATGATTTCGTGTATGCAGACGAACTATCATTTATACGAGGGGTTAAACAATATCTCCCTCAATGACTGGAGCACTCCACAGAAGACATTTCCGGTTTGGGAAACGCCTGAAAAACTGCAGGATTGGAGCACGCCTCAGAAGACATTTCCGGTTTGGGAAACGCCGGAAAAACTGCAGGATTGGAACACGCCTCAACCGGTTATTGATATACCATCATTTGATGTTGGGATACCGTTTCCTCCAGAAGCATCTTCATCTCATGCTACCCCACAGCTGTGCTTTCCATCCCTACACACACAGCCTCAGTTCAGTGTACTACCGGAGGAGGATGTGTACGTCTCGGCCGATTATTCAAGGTTCTTCACATCTGATCAAATCTGGGAGTCTAGAGAAGAAGCCTTTTTGTGGGCGCGGGAGATTGCTATGAATCAGCAATTCTGCATCAAAAAGTGGAGGAATAAAGCTTCCACCCCTTCGACCCTCGGGGGGACTTGGTTACCGTGTGATAGGCATGGACAAACGTCCCTAAAGGAGCTGACCAAGTGAGAGACATCACAAGGTCAAAGAAATGTGGGTGTCCCTTCATGTTGAGGCTGAAAGAAAGGCCGAAGGGATTGTGGAGGATCACTGTACAACATGGAACTCACAACCATGTCATAGGAGACAATTTGTATGGTAGTGCATTAGCTGGACGACCAACTGCTGAAGAGAAGGAGATTATAAGGGTGATGACGGTCAATCATTGCAAGCCTCAGAAGATTCATACTACAATCCAGTCGTCCCCTGGAAATTTGACCAAGATGAAGTAAGTATACAACATCATGCACGAGATAAGAAAGAAGGGCATGGAAGGAAGAGCAGTTGTACAACAGTTCTTGTATGAGTGTAATGAGAAGGGGTACTTCATGGAGTATAGATTCAACAAGGAGACCAACAAGATAACGGATATCTTCTTTGCAAGCCAGGATCAGTTGCGGTTGCTGAAGGCATTTCCGTACATTGTGCTGCTGGACTCTACATATGCAACTAACTGGTTAGTAACAAACATATGAATTATACTCTTCATTTGTTCATGTCAAGGTTAGGACGCCATTGTATTTTATATATGATAATGTGTGCAGCTACAATTTGCCCTTCCTTGAAATTGTCGGCATCACATCAGTTTGGAAAAACTACAATATTGCCGGGGCGTTTCTGGAGAAGGAGGACGAAGACAGTTACAAATGGGCCATAGAGCAACTTTCTAAGATGTTTGCCAAGGTGCAACGAGCACCCACATGTGCGGTCACTGATCGGGAGAAGGCGTTGATGAACGCATTAGAGAAGCAGTTTCCAGAAGCAAAATTCCTCCTATGTAGGCGGCATGTGAGAAAGAATATTGAAGACTTCGGGAAGAAGGCCATGGGCAAGTTTAAGGGCACAACGTTTTCCAACGACTGCATGAAGCTCTTCAAGGAAACGACCATACAAGGGTACGAAAGATCACTCTGGAAGCTGAAGTGTGATTGGAAGAAAGCTCCAAAATGTGTTCAGTACCTACAAAAAAACTGGCTTGACCCCTACAAGGAAAGAATCGTCTCTGTATGGACAGATACAGTGTTCACGCTCGGTACTACCACCACTAACAGGTATGTGCATCAATGGTTTATCTAAATTTAGCTAGTTATTTGAACTTAGTTAGACCTTTACAACAATCAAACAAATTTTCGGATTCTTGATTGTAATACAGGGTTGAAGGGGCCCATTCCAGTCTGCAAAGCTTCTTCACAAGCAACGATGGCAACCTTTGCACTGTGTTCGATCAATATGATACACGGTTGCGCAATCATATTACTGAGATTAGGGGGGCATTGAATGAGAGCATTGGGAAGAGATATACGCTGCTAACAGACGCACATCTTTTTCGTAAGCTGCACTTCAAGGTGTCTGCGGTTGCACTAGCTCGTTTGATTGAGGAATACAGGAAAGGAGAAGCTCCAGTGTGGAGCACTATATGCAGATGCCAGATGAGGGTCAGAGATGGCTTGCCTTGCGTTCATGACATGGCGCAAAATGTTCGGAGCGAGACCCCAATTGAACCTAGCTCGTTGCATCCGTTCTGGAGGCAACTGACCTTGTCAGAAGTGAAGACATCAGAAGAGGAAGAATTATGCACACGCAACGTGAATAGATCTTTGCTTGACGAATTTGCCCGAAGCGTCTTCCCCACATTGCCAGTGGAGATTCAACAAAGAGCAGTCTGTACACTTAGAAGTATAGCACATCCAGAGCAGACTACTCTGGAAGAGCCAGCCAAAGTCAGGCATAAGGGTCGGCCTCAAGGAGCTCTGAACTTTGCCACCAAAATACAACCCTCATCATGGGAGCACACTGACCAACAGATGGACGGAACACCTCCGAAAAAGCAAAAAGGAAGACCACCGAAGACGGGCCTACCCTTACCGTGTGGTGCCACGTCATTGATCAAGAACCCGTGGCGATATCTTTCACAGTTCCCCAAGTGTATGAGACCACACTTTGGAGGATGGTATGAGATAGTGGGTGATGGAAACTGCGGGTACAGAGCCATTGCGCATGGTCTGGGCTTAGGGCAAGATAAGTGGGAATTTGTTCGACGTACCATGATCGCTACGTTGAGAAAAGAGTATGAGCTACTCGCGCCACTTTGGGTGTCTACGATGACACTTGAGGCAATGGAGGCGAAGCTTGATTGGTTTCCTTCGCCGAACAGGCCGGCCCCACCGGAGACGTGGTTGGAGCTCCCGGATATGGGATGTTTGGTGGCAACGGCATTCACATGTGTGTTCGTTACCGTCGGTCGTGGCGTGGGGATGACATACCTGCCTATGAGGGGGAAGACAAATGAAGCATCGATTAGGGAGAATTTGAAGACGGTATGCATTTGCCATGTCGAGAACGAGCAACATTTTATTGCGGTACATTTATACAATCTTGTGTTAAAACATCTGTTTATACTATCTTGTGTTAAAACATCTGTTTATACTATCTTGTGTTAAAACATATGTATGATGCATTGATTTTCATGTAGATTGGGCTGGCCAAAACTTCGCCCTTGCCTCCTATTTACTCGGGGTGGCTGTATCATCATGACCCGTCTGCGGGTGATTACGTAGATCAATGGCTATTAGATCGTTCGTTGGAGTATGAACCAGACAAGGACGAAAAGAAGCCAAAACGAAAGAAGAAGGTCGAAATAGTCAATTTATGTAATGAATGATATGATGCAATGAGTACGACATTCCTATTGTTGTCATAATCCAAACAACTTCCCCAAAACATTCAAACTGAAGTCATAACATTCAAACTTCAACAAAACATTCAAACTCAATTCATAACATTCAAACTTCAACAAACACATTCAAACTCAAGTCATAACATTCAAATTTCAAAAAAACATTCAAACTAATGCTCAAATGACGAAACAGCCAAGTTCAATGGTTCGAAAGGAAGGGATATATTTGCTCCAATGATTGTCGTAACGCCTCGGCTACGTCTTCACATCGGTCATCTCCATGGTGATGATCGCGATATGGATCCATACGTGAATAACAACTATCAAGGCACTGCACAGAAGATAAGTGGATACGATTAATAAACATACACGAAGTCAAAAATAAACAGGATATAATTACATGATTACTTACCTGCTGCTGAGTGTAACGATCCTCTTGAGGGATGATGAATGGATGTGTATGTTGGAGGTACCACTGCATGTAATCATCGATACACTGGTGGTGTTGACGAACTGGAGGACCCATGGCTTGCAGGCTAATGGAATGTTCATTGCGGGCATTCCATGCATGTAAGGATCTATCGTACTCCACCGTGTAACTGCTAATCTTCACGCCCCTCCATGCCTTAATGGGAACAATCGGTGGTCTTGGACATTGTTGTACACGCCCAAACTGCCGAGCTACTCGATCCGGCATGTAAGGCTCGGTGACCCACAAACAGGATATGACTCCATGAAATCGCGATGAAGCAAACATCTCATTATTGAAGTCAATGGAGCCGTATGGCATCCACTCAACCTAAACACAATTGAATTTCAAATAACTTATCATGCATATATATTTTAACATAATAGATAAGGACCGTATATGCACTTACACTATCAGCATGCATCCCATCCAGCTCCTCCCTATAATTCCTGGTCCGGTTGGGTTCATGTGACATGTCCCATTTTCTGGCGTATGGGACCGGCTGTTGTGGGTCCCAGTAAACACTCTGTGCAGGTCTAAACATGGGAAAGTACTGATATATCCATGACTACAAAATAATTACACATATGTCAATTCCCTATATAACAAATATATAATATATCTATAACAAAAATTTAGATATTTTTATTCAAGCCATTTAATACCTGGATCAGAGTGAAACATGTGGACATGACCCGTGCCTCTTTTCTTGTGCACTCGCCCAAGCTGTGGTACACGTGTGCAAGAACACCGGTACCCCATGCATAGTTCATGACTTTTGTGAGATCAGTCACGAACGGAGTGTAATAAACGGGCAAGCGATGCTGAGACTTGTCAGGAAAGAGGGCAGACCCCACCAAGTACATCAAGAACCCAGCCGCCAGCTTCTTCGACGCCAACTCTTCGCAATGAGTCTTAAAATCTCCCGCGTGCAAGTTACCGGCGATGATAGCACCATCCTCTAGCTCAAAAAACTCATGCGTCTGCTCCATCAACGCCTTCTTCAAATCATTGCGGCTCAGCTGTTCATGCCATTTCTTTGGGGGACCCATGTCTTGCCCTTGTATGTTAAGCCCAAGGATCATCCACACATCATGGAGAGTTATAGTCATCTCTCCCCATGGCATGTGGAATGAGTTGGTTTCCGGTTGCCAACGCTCGACGAAGGCACCAATCAGCGTCTCATCCACATGCTCATGCATGATGTCCGATAGATGACATAGCCCGGACACCAACGCCATGGTACCCCACGCGTCTTCCGTTGTGAGACGCCATGAGCGTAACTGCTTGCCTCGCTGCTGGAACCTCAAGGGTTGCACCGACTGTATATGAACATAATTAAGCAATCATACAGACTTATTTAAAACAAGATTAATAATTAAAAAAATTGTATTACGTGCAACTTACAACGCGCTGGTAAAGGAGATACGCCACGTGGTTTACAAAACTCTTTAGGAGTTCAGGTCTCTCCGGACCTCCAGGAACGCTCACCACCAGTTCAGGGTCGTATCTGACATTCTTCTTTGACCGGGGTGGTTTTCCCCGCAAAGAAGAGGCTTCTTGAGGCTCCTCGCCCGCCGTGTTTGGGGCGTCTTCTCTTGGAATCCACGCATTGCTGGACTGGGCCTGAGTCCCCTGGTCCTGAGTCCCCCATGTACAGGCATGATTCTACATTTATTAAATAGATCAGATGCAATAATGAATTGTAAACAAATGCATGTTATACTAAATGTACTTACCATAGGCTGATGATAGGCAGCGTTCGGGTACACTGCCGGGTTCTCCCACGGGTTGTCCTGCTCCTCATCTCCCTGATAATAATCCCTCGGGCTATGATGAGGGCTCACATGCGGCGGTAGTACCGACAGACTAAAATTCCGCCCGTAATAGTTATTCTGATCTATTGTATCAGAATAACAATGCAGCGGACTTCCTTCATAGTCTGGGTCCCTCGGAGGCTCAGAGCCTGCTCTACCCCCAATAAACGACGGCACTGCCATTAGGCTATGCACTCCTATCATGTCAGTATCGCCAGCAGTCCCACTACTGCTACCGACTCCAGTTTGAAACCCTAAACCAGCCCCAGTACTGCTACCTGCTCCAATCTGGTATGCGCCGGTCTCATCATCCCGGTAGCACACATCCCTCTGTTGCCTCCTTTCCGACCTTTTGACCTCTTCGCCAGTCACATACGACTGTTGGCGTACAAGGTTGCGACGTATCCTGCGTTCAGTTCTTTCCCCAGGTTCCATCTGCGTTTACATATCAACACATTTTAATCAACAAAAATCAACAAACAGAAAATCAACGTTTCAGATATCAAAAAAAATGCAAATTCACACGTTACGTGTGACTTGTTCTCACACGTAACGCGTGGTGCACATTCACACGTTACATGTGACTTGCTCTCACACGTAACGCGTGGTGCACATTCACACGTTACGTGTGAATGTGCACATTCCAATTTCACCGGCATATCGCCGGCGACTTTCCGGCGATATTCCGGTCGTCTTCTCCGGCGAGACAGTCCGGGTTTTTTTTTTTTTCAAATATACCCAAAATTCAACAACAAATCCACAATTTTTACCAATCTAACAATATCATCACTTCCACTTTCATTTTTCCACACAAAATGTCAACAAACCTAGATCTACCTAACCAAAACCCTAAACATCACAAAAACTTCTACAAAACCTAGATCTACCATCCAAATTATCTCCACATCGTAGATCTACCATCCAAACCTAGATCTACCTAACCAAATACTATGTGTGGATCTACATTTCCTAACCAAACACTTTAAATTTATTAAAAACAAAATCAAATAATTATTTCTAGGAACTAACCTTACGCGGGAGGGGCGAGGAGACGTTATGCGGGAGGGGCAAGGAGACGTTACGCGGGAGGGGCAAGGAGGCGCAGCGGCTGAGTGCTGGTTATGAATGAAGAGGAGGAGCCGAATCTGGCTTTTATAGCCAGATTCCCACACGTTACGTGTGATACAATGTCACACGTAACGTGTGAACCGATCCCACACGTAACGTGTGGGATCAATTCACACGTTACGTGTGGGTCTTGAATGGGTCAGTATCGACGCGTAACGTGGGAAGTCTATTCCCACGTTACGCGCGGCCCTATGCGCCAAAAGGCAAAAATGTCTATGCGCCGAATAGTTGAGCCCAAAAAATATTCTATAGGGTATATAGAGGGTTTATATTATAGCTAGCTAGGAATACATTGTTGCGTTGAGGTTGAACTAACAAACTGATCTATGTTTTGACCGGATTTTAAATAGATTTTAAAGTTTATAGAAGATATTAAAGATTTGCTTGACTAACTTAATTATAAAAATATTTTGGATATAAGTATTTATTTGTGATATATTTGTTTAGTTAATCTAATTATAATTTTGTTTTTATGTTTTATTAGAATCCTCACAAATTACTTTTTAACACAAATCTTAGAAGAGTTGTCTGCATGTACATAGTTGTCGTAGGGTGAATAGTGAGTAATTTTCTTGGCCGTTAGATCTAGCAAATGAACGATCATGATTAAAACATGAAAATACATTGAAAAAATTTGAAAGAGGTGGGCGCTTTATTTACAGTGGCACGAGTTATAATTTATGCCAAATTCTGCTTACCCCATTTGAAGAAAAATCTCATTCCCTTTTGTCCAAGGCTCTGAGCGTTTGTTTCTCTTTGAAACGCCATTGAAAACCTCGAGAGCTTCCTAAAAAAATATCGCTTCTCACCCCATCACCGTTCAATTTCTTGACGTCTCCATCCTTACACCTTCAATTGTCTTTCAATTACTCGATTTGTTCCATGTTCTCGGATATGAAGCTTAAAACTCAATCTTTCAACATTCAAGGTTGTGTATATGTGCGAACATGATAAACACCATTTTCTAGTCTTTATTTTCATTTTTTGATCAATTAGCGTTGCGATTTGTTGAAAGAAGCAAAAAATGTTGAAGCTAATTTTGGACGGTGCTAGTTGTTGAAGCTCATGTTGCGCTTTCTAGTGTGCAGGAAGTTGTGAGAATGGACTGCTCCAAAATATGGATAAAATATGATGTCATGTTGATTGTTCAAAATTGAATTCCACTAATGCTTTATTCTCTTATTTAAAATTAGTTTGTGAGGATGTCTTAGAAACTACTTAGAATTTCAGGTTGTTTTCAATTAGTCACATACTTACATGGCTATGTAGGGGAGGAAATTGCATTGCCTATTTGCTAGTTATGGTGATGCTGGATGATGAAACTCACTATTGACTACATGTGTAGTATACATGGAAATTTAGCCCAATTTTAGTGTGTTTTTGAATAGAAAAATTACAATATGCATAAATAAGTAACTAGAG
Organism: Rheum nobile; assembly: GCA_027886185.1. Lineage (NCBI taxonomy): Eukaryota > Viridiplantae > Streptophyta > Magnoliopsida > Caryophyllales > Polygonaceae > Rheum > Rheum nobile. Next base: position 3,760,357 of record WOAB01000531.1, on the reverse strand, counting down.
TGCATATACTAAGAATAAAAGTGCATATTTAAGTGCTAAAAAGCTCGTATTGTTAATTGTTAATGAAGTGATATTATCAATATTAAATAGTAAACAAAGTGTATAAATAAGGCCCTAAAGTATATGTGTTGTTTGTAAAAGTGCATACTTAAGAATTGAGCATCTTGCACAAATTTAGGGTTTGCATTTCTTAACTCAATAGACTTCCATAGGAGGTACATATCTTCATATTAAATGTGCATATTAAGTATCTAGAGGCATGTCGTGTATATGTGCATACTTAAGTGTCTGAAGTGTGTGTTATTATTTTGTTACCAATGTGCATAAGTGCCTAAAGTGCATGCCTTGATATTAAATGTGCAAAAATAAATGTTTGAAGTGCATAATGTTGTCATGCTATTAGAAACTCATAGTTAATCCTCTAAAGTTTATACTTAATCCAATACAATTGTTGATACTCGTGAATATTTTCAGGAGGAAGCACATTGATTATCTAAAATTGGCGAAACTACATAAGAAAGCCAAAATAAATATCGGTTGAATGCAAATGTCTATACATGACATTAAGTGATTGGATGAATTGTTGGCTAATTCTTTGATATGTACTTCTATTCAATGTGAATGTGCTTTGTATTAAAGTGGTATAGGTCCAAATATTTGATTTTTTCATAGCCTATCAGCTCAAATGGTAGAGCACTGTGTTAGTACACACAAATGTGGGTTCGAATCCCTTATAGGCTATAAATCATGCTTCATATTAACTTTATCCCTTTCATGGTGCACAATGGTGCATAAACAAGCGCTTAGGGTGCATGTATAGTTAACAAAAGTGTTTTAAGATTTTTTTTTGAATTGCCAGATTGCAATTGAAGAAAAACAATGCTCTAGCTTCTTCTATGTGATTTGGGATGAGATACATGTAATGTCACTATTTTGAAGACAAAAAATATAAAATGAATACTTCAAATTTCACTAAAATGTACAAATGAAGAAATCAATGGAGTGTAATGTGCATACACGTAAAACTATTACTTGCAAAAAGACCGTAAGTGAAAATTCTTATAGTGTTGACAACCCTATACTAAAAAAAGCATCATAGACATCATAACTTCCATACTAGCCACATCTGCTCTTGCATTTAACTACAACCTGCAAAAAAAATAAAAATAGCAAGCATAAAACCTCAATAGAATACAAATCAAAACTTTACACGTATCCACATAACACAATTGAAGCAAACATCGTCAAACTTAATTCATGTGAAAATATATCAGTTGAATTTCCCTATTGATTGAATGCTTTATTTGGCATAATGATTTCTTTACTTGTATATACACAACACAATTGCATCATTAGTGACAAATAACAAGGTACATCGAATGTCTAGATACTTACAGTGCATATATAAGTGCTTTTGGTGCATATATAAGTGCTTGAAGTGCATATCTAATATTAATGTGCAAAAATCAAGTTTCTCAAATACTTACATGTTCTAGAATTGTGCGATGTAAGTTTCTTGCATCATCCACAACGCCTTTTACCAATGCTACTTCTTTCAATTGTTATATCTTTAACACTTATAATACGGTCTACATATATAATACAATGCATTACGATATTAAGAAATAAAGTGCAGAAACAACACCATAAGGAAATCAATGTACAATGGTTAGCTAATAACTGCAAATTCAGAAAAGAAGCAAGCGATCAAAGCACTTCAATAAAGATAACAAAAGTGCACGGATCATTGCTAAGCAAAAAACAAATTTTGAAGGAAAGTTAATATGAAATCGTAATTCAAAGTAAGCAAAATTGAAAAAAGCAAAAAACAAATGAACGAAAATTTCATTCGATTACATATACAGAAGCGATTCAGAGATGGAGAAACACGAATTATAGCAAATTCAATTGAACATAGAAATCATCCTCATTGATTGATTTTCTTGGCTACTCCAAATCAATTTGATTGTCTTTCCCTTCAAAACCATCACAAAAGGCTGACAAGTTGCCAACGAGATCCTTGAAATTCTTTCCACTAGCCTTATTGCAATTTCTCCCCCTAAGTGCATAGCTAAGTGTCTAATAGTGCACGTCTTATTAGTAGAAGTGCATCAATAGTTGTTGTGGGCATCCAAATCTATGTGGTATTTCATTGGCTTCAAATCCGTCTTCTCACCCTCCAATTTATCAGCCTAATTGCTCCTTAGAACATATATAAGGGTTACTGAAGTTGTTATTGGAAGTGATAATTTCTTCAATTTCACAAATATTCACATGCTCGCCTGCACTCTTTCTACTCCCTTACCTCGCTCTTCGTGTTCTTTGAATACAACTTCATCCTCATACTCACTTCCTCTTTCAATTTGATCGCAATACCATAGAAGTTGTTGAATTTTCCTTCTACTTGATTAGTTGCAGTGCGAAGTTCAAACCTATAAAAGGAGGCAACATCGTCGTTGGTAGAAATTGTCACGACTGCAAGTTTAATTTATTGTGGTCATGGTTGAAGAGTGATAAGAGCTTGATGTGAACCTTAACATTGCACGATTTTAGATGAGAAAGCTTGGAGATATGTCCATCGCAATTTGATCGAAGCGAAAAAATGAAAAAATTGAAGTAGAGAGAGAGAACGGTGGAAGGAGAAGAACAAGCCTCAACGAAAATTGGTGAAGAGAATAGAGGATGGAAGCTGAAAAAGAAGGTTCATCAATGGCGGCATTGTATTTTGATACGATGGGAGAGGAAAGGGAATCAAAGAAAAAGCAAAATAGAAGAGTAAACTACCAAAAATACCCTCACCCTTATTAAAACGGGGTTAATCTCAACCCTATGATTGTCTTAATCCAATGGTCAAAATCTCTCCTCACTTTACACAATAAAAGCCCTCCTCATATGATCTTTTCTCCAATTTCTAAAGTCTAACAATTTTTTAAACAAAACATCTTTATAAATAGAAATATATTTATAAATAAATTAGTCAAATAAACCCTAAGCCGTGAAGAAAACTCAATAGTCACATTTATTAGTTTAGATCTTAAAAACCTGACTTTATCAAATATTATTTTGTTTTGTATGTACAATCTTCCTTTCCTATATAGATGTCACAATTATCCATATAAAAGAGTATATATAGTGTAAGGTCTGAGGCCTTAGATACATCATCCCATGCCAACCGATGACTTTTCAAGAGGTCACCTATCTCGATACTATTCCCTTCCCATCACGCTTAACTTTAGAGTTCTTTGTCCTCACTTGAACCCTGAAAAGGATCGAAAGAGCTCTTGTTGACATGAATATCACTCTAACCATTATATAGGATTACAAATATGGGGTGTTACATATACTAAAGCAAAATAAACTAATGCCACATGGCAATTTGCCACTTGTTATTTTTTTCTTCTTTTTTCATTTTTTTCAAATAAATTTAAATATATATTAAAGATTTCTATCCTTAAACATCACTAATCTTTCCTTATTTAAATACAAATCAATCAATTAAGAAGATTACAAATCAAATATGAATATTACAAATAAATTACAAAAAAAAATTTGGACTGAGCAACATGTGTCTTCTTCAACACAATATAATCGGCAGAACTCCATATGAGTTTTCTTCCTATGGAGACTCTATGGGTTCTAGATATTTATATGCAGAAGTTGAAAAATCGGGGTTAGCTTTTATAAGGTACACAATATTTGATGACGCAAAGAAGCCAAATCTGCCAAACTATAGACTGTACATTTTCTTGGATGATTAAAAAGATCCAATTTTATATTGATCAAAATGGACAATTAAATTTGATTCCCAACATACAAAAAACGGATGAAACACATATTCGATCAACAATAGAGCAAGTAGCACATTGTTTTGTTAAATTTCAAAAAATATGATTAAAAAACAACTTTTTCTCAAAATTATAAAGTATTTCGTTCAGACCATTCTCAAGTTATAATCTATAGACCGAGTCGAATAGTAGGTTCATAAAAAATATTGAATTGAACTAAGAAAATAAAACTGTCATAACAAAATTATTCCTACAATGAGAATTGAGTTAAAACGAATGATTGAAGATAACTCAAGATGTAAATGTAAATCTCTACTAAGGAGTATCTGTTGTACACTACTACAAAATAGCCCTAATAACCCGAGCGTTTAAGTGAATATTAGTTCGGGTTAAAGGTCAGCGCGATATTTGCCCTGGACCTAATAACCCGAACCTATATTTGACACGCTCGAGTTATTAGCCTTCACCAATTTTCCCACATAGTTTTGACATCCGGGTTATTTCAGTATTATATAACCCGAAGATATCTACATCTGGGTTATATAAAACACATACAAATCTGGGTTATTTGAAAACAAATACAACGTTTAATTACACATCCGGGTTATTTGGAAAACAAATACAATGGTTAATTGAAAACAAATACACAGGTTAATTAGATATCCGGGTTAGTTGTAGTTTTCATACTCTGAATTTGTTATGATAATATTCCTACAATGAGAATTGATTTTAAAGCAGAACACTCTGCAACGGAATTCAATGCTCGATAGAGCTGTATTCACAAAACATTATGCAACACGATTGAATAACTTATTAGGTTAGAAAATATTGGAAGAATATTATATATAATCAACAAGATTATTTTTATATTTTTAGATAGTTTTTTGTTCGGTATTATCTTTTCATTATACTGTTAGGTTTTCATTATTCTATTTTGATTATAAATCTTTTCTTCAACAAATCGGACTTCCAAAAACCATGGAATGGAGAGAGTTTACAACAACACAATTTCAATTGTGAGCATATATTTGTCTCTTTGGTGCCATTTTGTTTCGGTTCTTTATAGATTTAAATACGATAATTAATTTTGGTGTTCTAGATTTTTGGCTCTTCTCCCTATCATGGTCTAATGGTTGAATTCATCTATTCTATTTATAAATCTACTATATATATATATATTTATATATATATATATATACTAAACTAGAACCTAAGTACACCACATGATACCCCTTATTAAAATGCCACATGTAAACCATATCAAAATTGATGCGTTTTATTTTAAATTAATATTTTTTTGCCGGCACAATATCTAAATCAAAATTTATTTTTGTTATTTTGATTTTTTTTTCTAGAATTAAAATTCAATCTAATCATAAATATCTAGAGTTGTCAAAAGGTGACCGAACCCGTTTTACCGACCTGACCGGTCCGCATTTGAACCTGACCTGACCGAAATTTTTAGTAACTCGAATTTACCGAACCTGAATCTAACCCGAGAATGTATAACCGAACCTGACCAACCCGAACCCGACCCGATTAAAGAATAAATGTGGAGTATTAGTAATGTATAACATAATATATATGACAAACGACATATAAATAACGGTAATATGCTCAATTATCCTAGAAAAAGAACATTGTTGTAATTATATAATTTTTTATAATTAAGAAATTTATAAATTAATATAAATTAAATTAAAAATTAAAATTAAAATATGATTTTGGTCTATTAATATCAGTTACATTAAAATAATTAATAATATTATTATTTTTTCATTGATTTCAACTTATTTTGACATATTTAAATTAGTTTTTAATTATTATTAATATTTTAATAGTGAACAAAATATATAATATTTTATATACTAGGATAATTTAAATGTTGTTGTAATTAATAATATTCAAATATCTCAAAATTTTAAGTAGATTTTTATTGTTCGTGGAACAATATTATTTAAAAATTAATAAAAATAGTGTTATGGGACAATGTATTATCATATATTTTTATTATTTTGTTACACCTTTATATTTCTATATTTACAAGATTACTCATTTATATGATTGGTTTGAAGCTTTGATTTATAATCTACTATATAATACTAAAGTAAAACCTAGCTAAGACCACTTGTCGTTTTAACATTGCGCTATATCATTTTTATCACATGTCTACTCCAAATCGTTTCACATCACTAAATTATCTTTTGTTCTATTATTATAATTATATAAAATATCTTATATATGATCATGATTTTTTTTTCAATATATAAATTATGATCATTTGATCATTTTTTTTATATTAGATAGAATACATTAGGTATTTTTGAATATTCTCTTTTAATTTTTTCATTTAATTAGTCACATCTTATTTAAATTCCTTTTAATTCGTTTATTTCTAGGTATAAGACGGGATTCAGTATATTACGTATGTACGAAAATACATTGATCTTTATTAATTGATTATTAGTACATATCTCTTTATATTATCATACTTATCTTAATTTCACATATATATTTTTGCTATTTATATATATATGTATTTCATTTATTTAATATTTTTTGAAATAGATATATTTTTAATAATTAAAAAGAATATCAATACAAAATTTTACACAAACCTCGTGCATGATAATATACTATATGCTGACTGCATTAATCTGTTCAATGAGAGATTGCCACGTATTAGCTGAGAAATATATCTTTGATTTAGGCAAACTATCTTTTTGACCCGAAGCCGCACAAAAATCATTTGAGACCTTCTTAATCACCTAAATTTGGCCAACAGAGGCCTCCACAAATAGGATGAGATCATCCACAAATCAAATATGTGATACTGGGGGTCCGAATATGCTCAACTTAATCGATTTCCACTCACCACTACCCACAACGCGCTTAATAGAGTGACACATTCTCTCGAGGCAAAGAACAAAGAGGTAAGGCGATATTGGGTCGCCTTGACAAGCACCTCGCAAGGGCTAAATAGGTTTGTAGCCTCCCTATTCCAAACGTGTCTATAGCGTAAACGGGTCCGAACGAGGCTTGAAGAATCACAAAGAATGAATCTCCGAGACAAGAGTCGAAAGAACGTGCTCTCTACTATAGGCGGCATAACCTCAACCGAGGGTGGCAACACCCTTGAATAAGAAGCCATTATGATTGAACCACATCCGCTGTCCACGTGACGTCCTTCACGTTGCTCCAATCAATAAGAGACATGCCCTTGGTGACTCATCCAACATAATCGCGAGCCCCACCCACGTGACGTCTTTGCTCTTCGTCCAATCAACGCCCGACGCGTTTCACCACCTTGCCAACAATCATAAGCATGTCGCATATACTATAAATAGGCTACGAAGGGATCTTTCATTTTGGGATCCAATTTTCTGGTGTTTTCCTAAGTAAGGATTTGTGGTTGATTTTCAAGTTAATCACTTCGTCGATTTGTAATTTCCAATAGAGTTCTCTCGACATAAATAGAATGAGTTCGTTATACAAATCACTCTAAAAAATGCGTTGATTTCATAACTAATGTCGCGATAGATTTATTGATCGACGAATAAAATACCCGGAAATCACCAATATATACGTCGAATGAAAATTTACTTTTTGGTCATTTCAACGAAAAAATCTAAATCTTTGGGCAAGGGTAAGGAAATAATAGATTTTACTTGCTAAGTAACTCTTGAACCCCAATCTCCCGTTTTCCCCTTCCGTCGTCACACAATTAACTTGTCTCCTTCTAAGGGGCTACTTTATATAAGACCTTTACATTAATGACTTTATTAGTATATCGTTTTGTTGAAGTCCGGTGGCTCGATGAACACGAGTACATGTCAGTACGTCTGTGCGCAACACGCCATATAAGCCCAATAAATAAGTTTGATAGGGTTAATTCTAAAACAATTGGGCACTAGGAATACTAGCTTACTGATGCGACCCGGGCTCGTATCGAGCCAGGCAACGACGAGCCCAAGACGACCAAGACCGTGACGTCCCCCTTGGTTTAGGACTTAACTTATTTTAGCTTATTTTGTGTTATTTCCTGTTTTAACAAGTTTCCTGTTTTAGTAGTTTCCGTTTTCAGCATTGCTGTTTTTGAGACTTTCTATGTTTAGAAAGTTTCCACATTTGACACTTTCCATTTTTAACAGTTTCTATTTCGGGCGTATGCTCCACTCTTGTCGAGTGGGCTAGCCCATTAGCGTGTCCGCGGCCCAAGCCCATTAGGATTCTTGGCTGCGCCACATGTCTTTAAAAACCTTCGTCGTTGTACTTGTTTCTTACGTTGAAATTAAAGCTTTAGCCTACCGTTGAGTTAAACTCCGTCCTAAAGCCTTGACGTCACCCGTGTTCCCTTCGGCCGCCGCACCGCCGGCCACCAAACCCTCCTCGCTAGCGATTCCCTCGCGAACGAAACCCTCTCGCCCCACCCTCGCTCACGCGAGCATAAGAGAGCCGCGAACCATCCTTCCTGGTGGTTCGTACTTATCCGGTTACCAAGAGAAGGATCCGAGACCGCTTCCTGCCTAGATCCGGCGTCAAACGTGTTCTGAGTCCATCGGATCGCATCAATTGGTATCAGAGTGCCAGGGGTACGAGGTGTGTCTTTCCTTCTCCTTCCTTTCTCCCTACCCACCACCACAAAAACAAAAACTCCCAAAACCGAACTCGACTCCTGCCCAGATTTCGTCCAAAAAAATTCGTCCTTCTGCAATTTTCTTTCATAACCCTGTAGAGCATCTCGATACGAGTCCGGGCATATAAAATTCACCCAAAACGGACATTATTTGACCCTTCAAAAGGCCAAAATACGAACCCTTCTCCGCTCCCCAAACCCTAGCTGCCGCGACCGCGGCCCACACTGCCATTGCCGAGACTTGCCTTTCCTTAACCAACCCGTCCTTATCCACACCACAATCTGGCCCGGCGCTAGCCAAGCCGGCCCCATGACCTACTGGCGCCACCAATGGGACTATGAAGGCGAAGACATTGACAGATGGTCCAAGTACTACACCGAGCTTCGTTGCGAGGCGGACTCAGATTGGATCCCGCCGAGCATCCCGACGCCGCCCGTACTGTCCGCCCCGGCGTCCATCCTACCCGCCCAAGCGCCAACACAACTCGCCACCGCGCCGCGAGTACGCCCCAGTGCGCTACCCTGAGCAACCGCATGTGCGTCGTTCCGAGCACCCTCCCGTGTCACCGGTTCCAACGGTCGCACACAACGCCACTGCCAAGTGCCAAGCGTTGGCCGCTAGCTAGGCCACCGAGGAGGCCCGTGCCCGAGAGGTCGCCGAGCTTCGAGCCCAGCTCGCGGAGGCTAGAATTCTCACTGTCGCGCAAGCCGCGATCGCAACAGCCGTGACCGCGGCTACAACACTCACTCCTTCACCGGCCTCCAGCGCAGCAGCCCCCTTGTCCACGACAGCGGGTCCGTGCCCCAGTGCACCCGCTCCCGAGCTCGATGCTTCCATGCCCGACGTGCCTACGCCGGCCCTTCCAAAGGTGTCGACTCCAGTTCCGGGCTTCCGCGTGATGATGATGACTAAGACACCCGAGCCCAAGCCTGCTCCCGCATCCGCGTCATTCTTGCTGACATTTGTGATGCCGAGAGCCAGAACTGAGCCCTTCTCCGACGCCGCACTCTCGCTGGCCGCCGAGCACCTGCTCTCCCTGGCTCCATCCAGCTCGAAGCGAGGACTCTTCGATTCTAAGGGAGGGAGAATGATGCGACCCGGGCTCGTATCGAGCCAGGCAACGACGAGCCCAAGACGACTAAGACCGTGGCGTCCCCCTTGGCTTAGGACTTAGCTTATTTTAGCTTGATTTGTGTTATTTCCTGTTTTAGCAAGTTTCCTGTTTTAGTAGTTTCCGTTTTTAACATTGCTATTTTGGGACTTTCTATGTTTAGAAAGTTCCCACATTTGGCACTTTTCATTTTTAACAGTTTCTATTTCGGACGTGTACTCCACTCTTGTCGAGTGGGCTAGCCCATTAGCGTGTCTGCAGCCCAAGCCCATTAGGGTTCTTGGCTGCGCCACATGTCTTTAAAAACCTTCGTCGTTGTACTTGTTTCTTACGTTGAAATTAAAGCTTTAGCCTACCATTGAGTTAAACTCCGCCCTAAAGCCATGACGTCGCCCGTGTTCCATTCGGCCGCCACACCGCCGGCCACCAAAACCTCCTCGCTAGCGATTCCCTCGCGAACGAAACCCTCTCGCCCCACCCTCGCTCACACGAGCATAAGAGAGTCGCGAACCATCCTTCCCGGTGGTTTGTACTTATCCGGTTACCAAGAGAAGGATCCGAGACCGCTTCGCTTCCTGCCTAGATCCGGCGTCAAACGTGGTCCGAGTCCATCGGATCACATCACTCACCAACCAACTTTATGTACTAGTGTTGTTTTAGTCTCAATTTCTGATGTGGGTAACTTTTTATTTCCACACATCCTCAAGTGCAATTGCCTGAACTAGTTGACACTTGACAACATGCCTTAAGGCCATCAAGTCAGACAAGCTAGCCCACATCACGCATGGTAGGCTAAGCCCAAACAAACCAGGAAGTGAACCCAGATTGGAAGACCGTTTTGATACCATTTGAATGTCTGTGGGCCGATTGAGTGAAACCCCATTGGTTTTAGGATGAAATCTCATTAGGCTTATGTACTGAGCTTATATGCGCATGTGCGCGTGGATATACATGACCCCCAGTCCATCGGCCCACAAACATTCACATGGTATCAGATTGTAGGTTTGGTCACGGGTTCGTTTCTTGGGTTGATTGGATCTGGTCGTGAATCTCACCCACACTCGTTTGTCTAAGTGTCAACTAGGTCAAGCTTGTTGATATAATACCCCCAAATTTCCTCTTGAAAGTATTACTGCCAGTGACCTCGGATTCCTCATCCCGAAGTCACCCCAGGCTTTTCCAGTTGATATAAATCATCAAACAACAATTATGATACAAAATATCATAACCTTCGATTAAAACCATAGTCGCGGAATTTCAACACAATTCCAAATATGACCAAATACATCAGAAATACATCGGAAGTCTTTATAATACAGAGTAGTCTTAATACAAGACATTTTTAACACAACGGAAGTCTTTGAAATAACAACAGGGTCTTGATCGCCATGATCACCCGCCAAGGATCCTTAACCTGGATAAAACTCTTTAAAACACCGTTTGCCTTCATAGTCGTTCTAGCCTTTTTGGACCTGCAACCTATCTGATGTGCCGAATCGAACGGATGACACCAGCCAACAAAGCAGATAACAAATGCGGTTGGTTAGTCTAAATGAATAGACCATGCAAGGGCACAAAGCAGAGTGGTTCGAAGTAGTCGTATTAGGTTAGACTCTTCGTCTCTCGAATAACAGTCGAGTACGATAGTCAACCACCATACTACTACTAGAATATATTAAAAGGCATGATCAAGAGGAGATTCTGGAAGACCGAGTCTTACAGCAATAAATCGCAAAAGAAGACTCCAACTGAAATGAGCCTTATAGGAAAATTATGATGAATGTTTGGGAACATTAATACACACAAACATTAAAAACAAATTGGTGTTTCGGTTCATAACCGACCTCACCGCTTAACGCGAATTCAGAATAGAAAGAGAACTTTACTCTAACCCAAGTCAAGACGAGTTCTCCTAACTGCACTACTCTTAGCTGCACTACTCTTAGCTGCACTAATCTTAGCTGCACTAATATTAGCTGCACTACTCTTAGCTGTAATACTCTCCCAAGAGTATACTAAAATATATGCATCACCGCACTTAACTTATAATAGGAGAACACACATTTCTCATTTCCTTAAATGAGAAATCCCGAGCTCACACATTACTTCTTATAATCAGATATTAACCTTAATAACCTCGAATCTTACAACCTCAATTTCGTTAAAGATACTTCCCATAATTCCATTACTCATTCTCATCGAATTTGGCCCTTATGCCAAATTCTAACTTAAATCCTTTAAAATTCAAGAACAATCACAATATCTTGTTCCTACGTTCCTTGAAACGTATCTCATGAGATATTACTCTTAATTCCTTAAGATATCATTCTGAAAATGATTCACCTACTATAATGCTTATAACACAAGCTCACTTATAAGAGATAACTCTTAATCTCTTAGAACATTAATTCCACACATTTATCCTTTATCACTTCATCATCTCACAACCTTATCTCCATACTACACATCATGTAATAATTCTTACTGAATTCTTATTACCTTAGGATCATCAGCATATCCTATCCTTAAACTGTGACCTTTCTATTTAAGTGGTCACCTCTTAACACAATAACTTTACAACTTAATCTTCTTCAAAGAGTTGCACCTTAAGCCTTATAGATGACATACTCACAAGATGTCCATCCTTAACAGTTCCCAAGAGTCATAACTCTTCATCCTCTGGAAATTTCACTTATCGAGTCCAACGACTCATACTGTCTTTAAACGACTTATTTCTATCTTAAATCCTTATATTCCGTACACCATCGACTATCCATCCAGGACTTAATCGCATTATTTCCTTATATTATTTCAAACAAATTTCAATTAGATCTCCCCAAAGGATACCTATGATTTCATACACTTGGCTTTCCCAAAAGCTTTAACCATTGGTCCTACATGGGTCATACTTTACGTATGATCCTGACCATTCTAAGTCCGGATTTCACAGTCTTACTCAAGACTACAATAGGGAAAACGAGATCCTGAAGAATTATTCCCTTAGTCAATTATTCCTTCACAACACTTTATCCACACTAATGCTTACAACATGATTAAGAGCAACTACAAAGCTTTAAACCTTAGGGTGACAATTATGTTCACCCAAATTAATACAACTACCAAAGCTTATTAATTATGTGCTTAACCGTACTTATCTTATTAAATTACAACACACACACACACACACACACACACACACACACACACACACACACACACACACACACACACACACACACACACACACACACACACACACACACACACACACACACACACACACACACACACACACACACACACACACACACACACACACGTTATAAGCTTTTAAATATATGTTCCGCCAAGCAGGACATATATCGAAGGAATAAACCTCGCTGAGTCCAATCCTCCATATCTATTGAAGGAATGAACCTCGCAGAGTCCAAGCCTCTATATCTATCGAAGGAATGAACCTCGCAGAGTCCAAGCCTCTATATCTATTGAAGGAATGAACCTCGCAGAGTCTAAGCCTCTACATCCGTAGGGTCTTGATCGCCCTTATCACCAAGTTATAAGGAAACGAATGGACCTCGCGGAGTCCAGGCGTTCCTACTAATACTCGTGCTAACTAACAGTTCCACACAGTAATAATCCATATTAAAGCCTTCCAGGCAATCAACTTAAACACAAATATAATAGAAACGACTAATCCTTACCTAGACTTAGCTTCCCTACGAATACTCGTGCTAACTAACAGTTCAACACAGTAATTATTCACATCAAAGCCATCCTGGCAAACAACTTAAACATAGATATAGTAGAACGACAAATCCTTACCTGGACTTAGCGTTCCTGCAAATCCACGTGCTATTCTAGCATTAAGTCAACATTAAATTCACAACAATACCATCACGGTAATTAACACACAGTACTCGAGCTAATTAAACAGTTCACTTTAATTGCCCTAGCCCAAATCCGAACAACAGAATATTCCCGAATCTGCATTCAATATGATTTTGGCCATAACTTTAGTTATACAACTCGGAATCCAATTCCGCGAAGTTCCAGACGCTCGTATGAAAGTCTACTATTTACTGAGCTTAACTCCAACTTTATCAAAATTACAGAACTGGCCCGGTATTTCCGGCAGTGCACGAACACGTCCTTCAGGCAACATATGTCTATAATAGCGTTGATCTAGCAGATATACAACCTATTATAACATCATATTCTTTTCATCAAATTATTTATCAAAACTGTTCCCGACATAAACAGTAAATCATTCCAAATTAATTAACAACTAATAATTGATAATTAAGGAAAGTATGGAAGGATGAGCAAGAGCGAACCGTCACTTGCCTTAGATCCGACGAAAGCTTAGCAAGGCGGGGAAGATGACGGGGCGACGTGTCGGGGCTCGGTTCGTGGTGGCTCCAACTTCTGGACATCTAACACCACCTTGAGAGCACCACCAACACCAACCAATCTCTGGCGACAACACCGGCGAGAGCTTCGAAACTCCGGCGAGATTCAAGCTTTCCGGCGAAGGCCTTGGGAGAGAGAGAACCGAGAGAGAGAGAGCTCAAAGAGAGAGAGAGAGCCATGAGGGAGAGAGAGAGAGAGAAAAATGAGAGAGAAGGCTTATATATAGCCTAGATATTTTATATAAAATATCTCAACAAATATCTCAACAAATATCTCACAAATATCTTGCGTAAATATCTTACACAAATATCTTGCGTAAATATCTTACACAAATATCTTGCGTAAATATCTAAGCCCTAAAATTACATTGAATGTAATTTATTTCACTCAGCGAATTATTAAGGAGAGCAAGGATTTTACCGAAAATCCAACTCCACTGAAAGCGAAAAATTTATCGATCGAAGGATGGGAAAATTACCCAAATACCCTTACTAAAAATGAGGGATATTACAGTTGAACACACCCAAAAAACACTCTAACCGAAACCATGGTCAAATTTGAATCAGATTGAGGTTAGAATACAAGAAACCATGGAAAAGGAAATCACAAGCGTAATCTTCATGGTGCACACAATATATTAGACAATTAGACGTTGCAAATCTTGACTATTTTCCTTTTTTTTTTCCATCCCCTCGAGCCTCAATGTAGAGATGTTCACAATTCTGGAACCGTAGGTTTCGATTCCAAAAAATCATGAACCGAAACCGGAACCGACCAAGTCCGATTCCGTTCGGTTTTGCCGGATCCGGCCGGTTTTGAGCCGGTTCCGAATCGGATTAAAATTAATATTTTTAAAAAAAAATCCAAAAAAAGTTGAATATAAAAAAAATATTAATATTAATATTGATCATTTTATCTTTATATTTTTATTATAAAATATATTCTTAAACTAAAAAAATATAATAATCATTTGTCTTTATACAAAATTATAAGAAAAAAATGGAAAAATAAAGGGTTTGAACATAATTAAGTTGCTTATGTGTTCTCTCCGGGTTAAAGAAATCAAAACTCACGTAGTCCTCTTACCTTTATTATGGAAATTCACTTAGCTAATAGGTTTGAAATTGGCGGTTCTGAAACGGTTTGGAACTGTCGGTTCCACGGTTCTATGAAATCATGAACCAAAACCGAAACTGGCCTCAAACGGTTTCAGTCGATTCCGGTTTGGTTACGGTTCCAGACAGTTTTGGGCGGTTCCAAAACCACCGGTTCAACGGTTCAAAGGAACCGATGAACACCTCTACCTCAATGATTGAAAAAACATATGTAACTGGAGCATGCATCAAATCTAGTAAAGGGCTCGAATCTCACTCCTCAAAAATTAAATCACACTTTTGTTTCAACATACATGATATCAAAGTTGATCATGTTGGTGATTTTAGTATCATCGGCCATTTGGTGTAGTCGGGATTCACTCAAGACTTAAGGAATTCGTTCGGCGCATAACGAGTTTCGGGGGTGCGGAGTGCACACTCGTGTGCGTGGATTCGGACTCGGGGTTGCGGAGCTTGTTGGTTTAAATAAGAGTAGTTTGGCGGTTTTTTAACCAATTTTTGGCGGTTTTTTAACCAATTTTCAACCGCCATACAACCGCCCAACCGCAATGCAATCGCCCAACCACCATGCAACCGCCGTGTAACCGCCTAACTACTTATACCCTATATAAGGGTGAGGTTGGGGCAAGTCTTGGGAGATCCAAAAAGAGAACGATCTCTTGTATCTAACAAACACAAAAACACCAAGTGCTCTCTATTGATATTGCCTTGTTCAATAGAGGTTTGATTGCCTTATCCCGAATCAAATTTCATGCAACCCTAAGGCTACAAGAATAAGGGTCAAAATATTGGTTTTGGAAAGTGCGTTGGCACGGTTCAATCTATATCCAAGTCGAACCGAAGTTTGATCAACGTTACACCCTTTTATAACATTATAAACCAATATTTTCTGTGTTGATTAATAGCGGCTGCATCGGTACGTGAGATGACATCCAAGTTTGGAAAGTTGGAGAAGTTCGAAGGCGTGGACTTACGGAGATGGAAAAAGAAGATGCATTTCCTCCTCACGACGCTCAAGGTGGTGTACGTCCTGAGTATGCCAATGCCACCCGTGCCGGAGGATCCAGAGAATGAGCCCTTGGAGGAGACAAGGAAGCGCAACAAGTGGGAGAATGACGACTACATATGTCGTGGCCATATTCTAAACGGTATGTCGGATTTGCTCTTTGATGTCTACCAGAATGTCGAGTCCTCAAAGGAGTTGTGGGATGCGCTGGAATCCAAATACATGGCGGAGGATGCTTCTAGTAAGAAGTTCCTTGTAAGTAATTTCAACAATTACAAGACGTGTGATTCCAGGCCGGTTATGGATCAATTCAATGAAGTGCTTCGGATCCTAGGGCAATTCGCCCAACACAACATGAAGATGGATGAATCTATCTCGGTGTCGAGCATTATCGACAAATTGCCACCTTTATGGAAATACTTTAAACACATGTTGAAGCACAAGAAGAAAGAGTTGTCTCTTGTACAACTTGGAAGCCATATGCGTATAGAGGAATCTTTAAGGGCGCAAGAGGGCGGTAAACCAAAGGAGACTCCCGGATCTTCCTCCGTGAATATGATGGAGGAGGGTGGGAATTCTAAGAAGAATAACAAGAGGAAGAAGCAATCCTCTAAGGACACCAACAGTAGGTCTAACAAGAAGCCTAACGGTGCTTGTTGGATATGTGGCAAACCGGGCCACTTCAAGCGTGATTGCCGGTTTGCAAAGGATAGGAATGAAGCGTGGCAAAACCGTTCGGGGCAAGGGTCTAAGGACCAAGGCCCATCCACTCATCAAGGTCGGTTTTCAGATTTTGGTTCAAGTTCGGATATGAATTATGTACCATTAATTTCTGAGGCATTTTATGAGCAAGATGATGAAGTGGCTTGGTGGATTGACTCGGGTGCAACTAAGCATGTTTGCAAGGACCGTGGCTGGTTTAAGACGTATGAACCGATGAATGATGGGTCCGTCCTTCATATGGTCAACGAGTCAACCGCCTCTATCCTAGGCCGTGGAAAAGTGGTGTTAGAATTTAGTTCCGGGAAGACCCTTGAACTCAAGGATGTCTTACATGTACCCGGAATTAGGAAAAACTTAGTCTCCGGTAGTGTTTTAAATAAGTATGATTTTAAGCAAGTCTTTGAATCCGATAAGTATATCTTATCGAAGTGTGGTGTGTTTGTAGGATTTGTGTATTTCTGTAATGGCATGTTTATGTTGAATATTAATAAAGTGGTCAATTCTACTTATATGGCATGTTCTAGTACAAATGAATCTTCTTTATGGCATGCAAGATTAGGTCATGTGCATTATAAGAGAATGACAGATATGTCTAAGGAAGGATTAATCCCTGCATTTGACATGAATTTAGAGAAGTGTAGAACTTGCATGTTGACTAAAATTATTAGACAACCATTCAAAGACATTGAAAGAAATTTTGCGGTGCTTGGACTTGTACATAGTGATCTATGTGATTTGCATGCTACTCCGTCTTTAGGAAACAAGAAATATTTCATCACTTTCATTGATGATTATTCTCGTTATTGTTATGTGTATTTATTACATGATAAAGACGAGGCCCTAGATAAATTTAAGGTTTATAAAACCGAGGTTGAATTACAACAAAATGACTTGATTAAGAAACTACGCACCGATAGAGGTAGAGAATTTTATGATCCTGTGTATTTCCAGTCTGTAGGCATTATACATGAGACTACGTCTCCCTATACGCCATAACAAAATGGTGTGTCGGAGAGGAAAAATTGATTCCTAAAAGAGATGTTTAATTCCATGTTATCCTACTTGGGATTGAGTGACGGATTCTGGGGTGAAGCCATGTTAACGGCTTGCTATTTATTAAATAGGGTTCCTAACAAAAGGAACAAGGTCACCCCTTATGAACTTTGGTACAAAAAGAAACCAAGCTTGAATTATCTTCGAGTTTGGGGATGTAGGGCGGTCGTTAGACTACCCCAGCCCAAGATTAAAACCTTGGGGGAAAGAGGTATCGATTGCATCATTATTGGATATGCTGAGCATTCCAAAGCTTATAGGTTGAATGTAATAAAGCCTAATGATTCTATTTCGGTTAACACCGTGATTGAGTCAAGAGATGCGATATTTGATGAGAATCGGTTCTCGTCCATAGCTAGACCAAAGGATTTGGTTCCGAGTACTAGTGGAACTAAAGAAGGAGACGGCTCGGCCGTACCTCCTAACGAGTCACCTATGCTCCGTAGGAGCAAGAGAGGGAGGATTGAAAAGTCTTTCGGTCCATATTTCCAAGTTTATTTGGTTGAAGGATCTAGAGATGAAGTTGAGTTCCAATACTCATATTGTTATCATATTGATGAGGATCCTAGGACTTTTGGTGAGGCAATGAGGTCTCAAGATGTTGCTTTATGGAAAGAAGCAATAAATGATGAGATGGATTCCATCATGGGAAATAATACATGGGTCTTATCGGATCTCCCACCGGGTTGCAAGCCTTTGGGCTGCAAGTGGATCTTCAAGAAGAAGATGAAAGTCGATGGTACTATCGATAAGTTTAAGGCCCGATTGGTTATCCAAGGCTTTAGACAAAGGGAAGGTAATGACTATTTCGATACCTATGCTCTGGTTGTTCGGATCTCCACCATTAGGTTGTTGATTGCCTTGGCGGCTATTAACAATCTTGTGATTCACCAAATGGATGTCAAAACGGCATTTTTGAATGGTGATTTGGAGGAGGAGGTGTACATGAAGCAATATGAAGGGTTCGTTATGCCCGGTAATGAGCATAAGGTGTGTAAGTTGGTAAAGTCATTGTATGGGCTAAAGCAAGCACCTAAGCAGTGGCATCAAAAGTTTGATGAGGTTATCTTGTCGAGCGAATTCGAGTTAAATCAGTCGGACAAGTGTGTATACAACAAATTTGATAAATCCGGCAATGGAGTAATCATTTGCTTCTATGTTGATGACATGTTGATCTTTGGTACGGACAAAAAACAAGTAGACCTTACAAAGGCCTTTTTGTCATCAAGTTTTTCCATGAAGGACATGAGGGAGGCGGATGCCATTCTTGGTATAAGAATCAAACGTGAGAATAAGGGACTATCTTTGTCACAATCTCATTACATTGAGAAAGTGCTTAAAAAGTTCAATTGTGAGACTTGTTCTCCGGTAAGCACTCCCATGGATCCGAGTGTGAAGCTTATGTCTAATACGGGTAAAACGGTATCACAACTCAAGTACTCACAAGTGATTGGTTGCTTAATGTATGCCATGACGAGTACGAGGCCGGATATCGCTTATGCGGTAGGAAGGTTGAGTAGATACACTAGTAATCCTAGTACTTACCATTGGCAAGCATGAATTATGGTTTGTCATATGTCGGATTTCCTTCAATTCTAGAAGGGTATTCGGATGCGAGTTGGATCACTAACGTGGAAGATCATTCTTCTACTAGTGGTTGGGTATTCTTGCTTGGGGGAGGTGTCATTTCATGAGCTTCTAAGAAGCAAACTTGCACTACAAGTTCGACTATGGAATCGAAATTCGTAGCATTGGCCGCTGCCGGTAGAGAGGCGAAATGCCTAAGGAACTTAGTCTACGAGATTCCTTTGTGGCCGAAACCGGTGTCACCCATATCTATCCATTGTGATAGTCAAGCTACTTTGGCTAAGGCTTATAGCCAAGTGTATAATGGTAAATCGCGACACCTTGGCTTCAGACATAACGCGGTACGTGAGTTGATCACTCATGGGGTGATCACTATTGAGTTTGTTCGGTCTCAACAAAATTTGGGGGACCACTTGAGAAAGGGGTTAGCTAGGGACTTGGTGATCAAGTCGTCTATCGGTATGAGTTTAAAGCCCGTTTAAAATTTCTAATGGTGGGATACCCAATTCCCCTCTAATATGACGTTAGAGGGGAATTGGGTATCCCACCATTAGAAATTTGTGGCCGTTTAAAGCCCGTTTAAAGCCCGTTTAAACTTAGTCTATGAGATTCCTTTGTGGCCGAAACCGGTGTCACCCATATCTATCCATTGTGATAGTCAAGCTACTTTGGCTAAGGCTTATAGCCAAGTGTATAATGGTAAATCGCGACACCTTGGCTTCAGACATAGCGCGGTACGTGAGTTGATCACTCATGGGGTGATCACTATTGAGTTTGTTCGGTCTCAACAAAATTTGGGGGACCACTTGGGAAAGGGGTTAGCTAGGGACTTGGTGATCAAGTCGTCTATCGGTATGAGTTCAAAGCCCGTTTAAAATTTCTAATGGTGGGATACCCAATTCCCCTCTAATATGACGTTAGAGGTTGAATTCAATGTGCAAAGCCTACACTTAGAGTCCGGAGCATATGTTCAATATCATCCCAAGGTATATGCTCGAACCTGCAAGTAAAGTTAGGTTGAAGTTTATCTTCTTAATGGATCTTTTGAAAAAATGCATTTGCAGGTGCATGATTGAAAAGAGTCCACCTATACGAGTGTGAAGTGGTGCCGCTTCAACTAGCCCGGGCTTGGCTTTGTATACGCTCATAAATGGATAAGGACACATGGCTATAATAGTGTCAAGTTAGCACTTGGAGTAGTGTAGAAACTTGTGTGTGTTGTATCTTCAAGTATTCAGATGAGTTGAAGGGTTCAATCTATAGGACACCCTGATTCTCGATTATTTGAAATGTGTACTACACTAATGTGGAAATTCAATCCTAAGGACATTTTCATTTATGCATAAGTTTGTGTTTGATGTATGTATTTAAGTGAATCAAGGATTACACTAAAATGAGGGAGGAATGTTGGTGATTTCAGTGTTATCGGCCATTTGGTGCAGTCGGGATTCGCTCAAGACTTAAGGAGTTCGTTCGGCGCATAACGAGTTTCGGGGGTGCGGAGTGCACACTCGTGTGCGTGGATTCGGACTCGGGGTTGCGGAGCTTGTTGGTTTAAATAAGAGTAGTTTGACGGGTTTTTAACCAATTTTTGGCGGTTTTTAACCAATTTTCAACCGTCATGCAACCGCCCAACCGCCATGCAACCGCCCAACCACCATGCAACTGCCGTGTAACCGTCTAACTACTTATGCCCTATATAAGGGTGAGGTTGGGACAAGTTGTAACACCCCCAAAATACCCCTTGGAAATATTACCGCCAGTGACCTCAGATTACACATCTGGGGTCACCCAAGGCTTAACCATTTTATAACAAACTGTATAATAACATAAACTTCATTAAATGACATACAACTGCCCAAATAATAATTTATTTCAAATGTTGAAATTACAATTCGATAACAAAATCGAATACAAATATTTATTACAGCGGAAGTCTTTAGAATAAAATGACTCAACATGTCTTGACCTTACGATCTTACACCTAGGATCTCAACCTTGGAAAGAAACACACAAAACGCCAACTGCCCTCACGTCGAGTCCTTGCCTTTACTGATGCGGGAACTTTATCTGATGTGCCGTATGAGACGGATGACACCAGCCAACCATGCAAAGGAAAATAAACGGTTGGTTAGTCTAATGAAAGACTATGCAAGGGTAGAAATAGAAAGGTTCTAGTGATCGTAACCGTTTACTATCATTGTCCCTCGAATAATAACCGAAAGAACGATACATAACCCAGAACTTTCACGGAATGATTAGAAAGAGACATGTACTGAAAAGAAGACTCCAAAGGGACTAAGTCTTATGGGAAACGTATGACAAATGTTTGGAAACGTTAAGTTTTCACACACAAGTTTTAAAACACGACCTTGATTATTTGGGTCCACGACCAACCTCACCGCGTAATGCGAATCCAGATTGGAAAGAGGACTTACTCTAACAAGAGTCTGGGCGGTTTCCACATTGTACTCCTCGCCCGAGGGTATATTAATTATGTGCATAATCGCACTTATCTTATTTAATTCCAAAACATATATTCACGTTAAAGCTTTTATTATATATATATATCATCTCGATACGAGAGATATCTTGGGAACATTTCCCGAATGTTTGGCACCAGCTGTGTGCACCACCACCTATACTCGGATATGGGTAGGTCATGACCAGGAACGTGTTAGGGCAAAATCATCCTAAGCACCAAGTTATAAAGAAACGACTAGACCTCGCAAGGTACATAGCGTTCCTACGAATACTCGTTCTAACTACACATTTAAGTTCACACATAAAATCCACACCAATACCATCATGGTAATAACAGATATAATAGCGTCGTTCTAGCAATATATACAACCTATTTTAATATTATATTTTAATCACATCATTTATAAAATCTGTTCCCAAACGAAAACAATACTTCACTCCATTTTAATTAACAATTAAGTAATTGATAATTAACGGAAATATGGAATGATAAGAGAAAGCGAACCGCCACTTGCCTTAATTAGACGAACGAAGATTTGCGGGTCGGGAATACTGGACATGAGCTCAACAGCCTACTGGAAATCCCATCGAATCCCATCGACGTTCCAAGGTCCATTCCAACGACGCATGCGAAACGAGGCACAAATATCTAAATTAGATATGGCAAAACAACCTAAACAAAAACGGGGGAAACGAACTAAGCCGCGGCCACGACGGGTATGGCCGCGATCGTGGCTTTGCTGGGCAAAGCCGCGGTCGCGGTATATACACCCGCGGTCACGGTTTTCTGGGCAGGGCCGTGGTCACGGTGTTCATAGCCGCGGTCACGGTCCTTCCTCCCGACGCGACGCCAAAAAAGATTTGAGGCTCACCGACGACGAAGACGACGATGCTAGCCTCTCCTCCTTGCAACACCACCACTCCAAGCTCCCAAGGCACTATGGCGACCACCAAAAACTCCGGCGAGACACTCCGACGAACTCACGAACTCCGGCGAACTTGAAAACGAGAGAAAGAGAGAGATCGAGATGCTGGATGCTACTCTCCTCCACTGAAGACCCCTATTTATAGGGTAGGACGGAGCTTAACGCCGGCCACACGAATCGACTCACCTCCCTCAACGGCGGAGTTACAAAACGTGGGAAAATCCAATCGGCGTTCTCGGATAAGAACAACGAAGAAGGCGATCCACAGAGACTAGCGGTTGTCCACAACAAAACCACGCCCGCGGTTTCAAAACCGCGGTCGCGGTTACCCTGCACTCGCGCCTCTGGCTTCTTGGCCGCGGTTTCCTCTCACGGTCTTGGCTAGGTCCTATTTTTAGCATATCTAAAAATAGTCTAAGACCCCATACACCTTAAACGTATATTAATACGTTCAAAAGATCTCACTGAGATTACAGAAATTGCCCAACACGTCTTTCATACAAAACGACAGTTTGGAACTTTTTAGGGTTATTACACAAGTCTTGGGAGATTCCGAAAGAGAACGATCTCTTGTATCGAACAAACACAAAAACACCAAGTGCTCTCTATTGATATTGCCTTGTTCAATAGAGGTTTGATTGTCTTATCCCGAATCAAATTTCGTGCAACCCTACAAGAGTAAGGGTCGAAATATTAGTTTTGAAAAGTGCGTTGTCACGATTCAATCTATATTCAAGTCAAACCGAAGTTTGATCAACGTTACACCCTGTTACAACAGATCATGCATATTTCGTTCCTTTAGCCTATACAAGTGTAGCAAATAATGAATCGAATTTTGAAAGGGAGGACAATCGGTATAAGGTTGGTACCTGCATCACTCCATCCATTGTCAATTTATACAGACACGTTTTTTGTAATTGGCCCACCAAACCTTAATAATATATAAGTTGTAAATAAATTCGACGGTATTTTAATTATCAACTATATTCCATCCAGAATATATACATAAGATCTATATTATATACAGTTTTGGTACGTTAATTGATTATATGTTCTATTCAATGATAAGCAATCGATGAAGAGAAGGTCCACAAAGACGTGTTTGTGATCATAAAGGAGTGCTCCTAGTAGATCGATCCAAAGACTTGTTCACATCATTTTGTTTGCATCGAATAACTTACGGCTATACTATATATATAGAAGTAAGTTGAAGTGCATATAGGTGATATGGTAAATAATGAAGAGTTTTATTGACCGTTAGATTAAACTAATCCAAGGATAGAGATTTTAATCAAATAATTTAAAATATTTTGTGAAATAGGGAATCACAACTCAAATCACACCCAACTTCCTTAATTATCGCTTCTTCTTTTTTGATATTATTGTTATGCTGTAACCACCGATTTACATTGAGACGATTGCTTTAATTTCGATTGATTTCATCTCTTACAAACCTTCATGAGTGATTTTCAAAATCTTAATGGTTTGGGTTTGTGTGGTGATTTTGATATGGAAACGAAAATTCAAGTTTCAAAAAGCACCAACAATGAATTATACAATCATGAACAACAAGATGAGGGTAATGTTTCAACGCCTGTAATTTCAATGGATAGAGGTTTGTTCACGGTGTTTATGTTTTTTTCAATTTCATTAGATTTTTCTTTCTTGTCTTGTTCATTAAGCCAAATTTGAAGTTGTTCATCATATGACGTTGTTCAGATCTGTGAATCGCAACTTCTACGTTGATGTTCTTCTTGTTCATCTCGAAAGTTATTGTTGTTCATTAGGATACAAAATATACCATAGATTTTTATTCATCTTGCCCTAGACATCAGTGTTGACTTTATTAATTTTCTTCTTGTTCATCTCGAAAGTTATTGTTGTTCATTAGGTCACAAAATGAACTATAGATTTTTATTCATCTTGTCCTAGACATCAGTGTTGACTTTGTTATACGAACTATAGTTTTTTCATTTGTATTATTGTTCATTAAGTCGAATTTGAAGTTGTTCATTATATAAAGTTGTTCATCTTGTTCACCACATTTTTCTTTCTTGTTCATTAGGCTTAGTTGTTCATATTTATTTTTCACGTTTTTCATGTTTTCCCATTCAATTTTGTAGTTGTTCATATTGTTCATTAGTTAATTTTTTCTACAAGACCTTCCGAGTCTGCGAAACTGAGAGGGAGAACAAATCCGGCAGTAAGGTGGATCGACACAAGAGAATTGAGAGAGAGAGTCTGCAAATTACTCCTAGAGAAGATAAGAAGACGAAGAGTCAAAAAGAATGAAAAGATTTCGGCATTTTAAAAAAAAAACGAAGAGTTACTTTTTGGAAACCGCCACACACAATCAAAATCTTTTCATGGGAGAGATTTTAGGAAACGAGTTGGGTAATTTCCTAATAGGATTTTTTTTTTTAATTTTGTGATAGTGTTTTCATGTGAACAAGTTGTATTATAATTTCCATGAACACTATTATATTAATCGTAGGATCAAAAACATCAACGCTCCATATAACTCCTCACTATTTACTATAGGATGTTTCCTCACCAAAACCCAACTCTCTCTCTCTCTCTCTCTCTCTCTCTCTCTCTCTCTCTCTCTCTCTCTCTCTCTCTCTCTCTCTCTCTCTCTCTCTCTCTCTCTCTCTCTCTCTCGTATTACTCTCTGGCGCTGCAGGGAACCACCATTGACGACCTCACCGAGCTTCGTTTCTCCTTGTCGATCGCGCCTCCTCGTCAACGTCCTCTCACTCTCTCGTGTTCCTCTCTGCTGCAGGATCGATGGGGCTCGACCACCAGACGTCGTCGGATCATCAATTAACGGATGGAATAGAGAAGGATATTGACGATCTGGTGTTCGATAAGTTTGATGTCGACGGGAACGGATCGATCGACGGCGAGGAGTTTCGGCCGATGATAATGGAGATGTTGATTGTCTGTATGGGCGCGCCATTCCTAAAAGTTAAATCCCTAATTTATCAACAAATATTTGCTTAATTCTCTAAGTATATATATCCTTAAAAATGATCTCTTGCACGTACGGCATGCACGCTAACCCGTTCAACATATGTTCTTATTTGAGAATCATATTCGATGTTTGAATTGATATATATGAGGGTAATTAAAGTTCAAATACAGAAACGATGATTAGAACCAAGAGATCGTCTAATGAATCATGACAGAGTCAAATAATCTGATGAATGCAAGTTCAACTTCTACTATTTTCGTTAAGATGAGGTATATATAAACAACTTTATGTATA
Organism: Rheum nobile; assembly: GCA_027886185.1. Taxonomy (NCBI): domain Eukaryota; kingdom Viridiplantae; phylum Streptophyta; class Magnoliopsida; order Caryophyllales; family Polygonaceae; genus Rheum; species Rheum nobile. Next base: position 3,734,252 of record WOAB01000531.1, on the reverse strand, counting down.
ACTACTGATCTTTGAGCGCAATGGTCTTCCTAGTATTGGATTGAAACACCATTATTCTAGCATGAGTGCAGTAACTATCGAAGATATTGATATGGGTATCAATTATCAAGATATGAATTTGAGTAATATTAAGATATTAAATATATGAATGATATTTCTGATATCAAAATGATATCACTTTGATATCGCTCATACATATATCTTGATGTTCATAACTAATATCAAGTATCAGTTTGATATCGATATCAGAATTATGTCAAATACAAAATATTCATATTAATAATTTAATATCAAAACTAAACGGATTCTAAAAGATTCTGAAGCCATCACCCATTTTTTGGTGACATTAAACATATACTAATCATAGGAGTGAAGTGAGTTAGCAACATATATACGTACTCTTCTTCCTTAGGTATGGAATTTGACTCACGGGAAATAAAAACTTTCCGAACTTGTAAGGAATGCTTATCCTTTTATTGGACTAATTTTGTGGAGTGAAGTGGCCTGTTAATGATCAAGAAGAGTAAAAAAATCATTTACCGGACTAGCTAGTAGTTAGCAAACCGATTTTCTATTACCTTAATTTCAAGGTAGAAAACAATAAGATCAACATAGAAGTCTAATAGGGTTACTATTATATATGAACAACAATTATCATTACATTGAATTGATTTATGGATTGACCCCCCTAATTAAGGAGAAAACTTCTTAAACTATATGGATTTAATAGATTTTGTACCGTAGCGGATATATATAGTCCAATGACAAGCATTATATAATTTATATCCAATCTAGTGCAATTATGTGATTTGACTTGATTAAAATTGAAAATGTTATAAATTTGGGAAACATATATTCCAAAATCAAATGACTTAAAAACTTTATTTCATAAAAAAACTCCTAAAGAATGAGTGAAAAATAATAATTTACCTTTCTTTCTTAATCAATAAGAGAAATAAAATCTTACTCATTTTTTCTAAATCTAATTAGTTTTAATTTACACCAAAACTTCTTTGTAAAATTATTGGGAGATATTAGATAGATCTTTTCTTATATATATTGTTAGATAGATCTTATCTTGTATAGAGGATAGATTTTTAGGATACTTTACTTATTCATCAAGCTTTGTTATTGGGATCAAGTACAAACAAGACTTACAGTGAGAACTACGAAGCAACTCCGCCAGTTGATTTAAGCCATCTGACGGTCCTCATAAAACGCGCATCATTTTGCTTTTTATTTATTTCAGGGGCTTTCTTGTAATTTGGCCTATTTTTATCAAGAGCTTCTTCCCCAAGCATACCCCGTTCTTCTACAGAGAATTTGAGTTCGCCATCGTCATCGTTGTTCGCTCAAATCGATCGTGTTCATTTGATTTCGTCCTCATCAATCCATCTTCATCATTTTTGTCATAGTCAATTCTCCCTCGTGGTTATGTGTTGTTAGATTTTTTTTTGTTTTTAAGCTTCAACTTTTTTATTTGAATGGAGTATTTAGGTTTGTTTTTGTGTGTAAAAATTCAGCTTCTTGTCTTTTGATTCCACATTTCGGGATAAGTTTAGGATTGTTGTTAGTGAAGATGATTGATTACCATCTTTAAGACTCTTTGGTTTGGTTAGGATAGATGAGTTAAGTGATGCCCACAAGGTGTTCGATAAAATGTTTGAGAGAGATATTCTGAGTTTGTGCATGGATGAAAGGCCTTCTATGTTGCATATCTCATTTTGTTCTTGACATTTTGAAGACTTTTGACATGAAGAATATGAGAAAATCATGATAGTATAAACAAATGTTTGCCTCAGTTGGTTTTTAAATATGCACAGATTATGAACCTCAAGCAATTAATTATGAATATTTTGGTATTACTTAAGAATTTAATATGTTTTTGGGCTGAAGTTGTGATTATTTTAATTGGTGTCTTGATTGTGCTAATTCTTTCCATTGATCAATCTAAATCTGACATCTTTCTATTGATCAATTTAGTGTTAGTCTTTTTCTTTTTCTTAGCTTTTTTTTTTTCGCTTTTGTGTTTTGGGAGAAGCCCTCAAAGTGTTCGATTAAATGTTTGAGATAGATGTTGTGATTTGGACATGGATGAATGCCCTCTATTAGTAAATAATCAGACATTTGAAGTGAAGAACATGAGAAAGCCATTATAAAGGCACAAAATGAAATGAACCACAATGAGATTAATATGAACATTGACATTATTATATATGAACGTCATGTGACTATATATGAACCTTGCAACATAAAATATAAACCTTAAGTTTATTTATATGGTCCACATAGTATGGAAAAGAAAATAAACTTTTCAAAAATAAGTATGAACATTATATGGTTATATATGAACATTGACATTTTACATATGAACCCTTATGTTGGCATTATTCCTAAACCATGAAAATTCAAATATGAACATTAAGAGAATGTATATGAACTTGAACATGATACACGTGAACAATGGCGGATCTAGAACGAATTATAAGGGGGACTCAAAGACTTATAACACACTCTCTCCTAACATCATCTCTAATATGAAGATCATATTCATTGATTGGTTTTCGTAATGTCGGATCACTAACAATATCCTCTTCACATATAGTCTTCATTTTAGCTCTTGTGGGACTAGATTCACCCACATTCTTATCAATATTTTGGGATTCACTCGGTCCACCCAAATTCATATCAACTTGAGGCTCACTTGGTCCACCCACATTTATATCAACTCGAGGCATATTCTACTCACCCACATTCATATCAACTTGAGGCTCATTCAATCCATCCACATTCATATCAACAAAATTTGTAGTTGAATTTGCGGTTCTCTTAGTCCGAGTCCATTTTCCTAAACATAAACAATTCAATTTAAACTACATCAATTAAAATATTCAAGTATTTAACCAATGTTCAACATTTCAAACAATTTAATCAATCCCCAAAAAATTAACTATAAGTCTATAAATTTTTTTTTAACTAGTATTCAATATATAATTATAGATTCAATGTAAATATGTAATCCTTAAGCAAATATATAGATATGATTCATAGAAGATTTTCAATTTTCCTTAAACCCTAAACAACTAAAACTCACAATTTTTGGACGAAATGAAAGATAGTGGGCGCGCCGGACTGGTCGGCGGTGGGCGTCAGGCGGCGGGAGAGGCGTAGGACTTCAGAATTCCACCGAAAATTGGGAGTTGAAAACTTGGAGATGAAAGGTCGGTGCGGTGCGGCCGGTGCTTAGTCTGCAGCTTCTCAGGAACATCAACGAAAAAGAAGCGAAGAATAATCAATTAAAACTCATTTTTTTTTAAAAGAAAAAGTTATAGGTGTTTTAAATTTTTTATCAAAACGGATTGGGCCAAAATGACGTCGTTTTAACACTTAAAAAAAATGAAAATAGTTCATCTTCTTCACTCCGTCCGCCAGATCTGAGATCTGCCACTACAACTTAGGCCCTCCACAGTCCGCCCTCACTCCCCTCAGGCCTCAGCGACTTCTCCGCGTGTGCAGCAGCCAGCATGGGCTCCCTCCTACTATCTTGATCTTCTCCTTCAATGGCGTCGGGGGGCTCATCGCTCCGGTTAAGCTTCTCGCCGGCGGTGAGCGGGGGCGGCCGGCCCCCTAGCCCCCCCGTAGATCCGCCTCTACACGTGAACCCAACATGAACTGAGATTTTTCACAAGCACAATATGTAGCCTATGAGGGATTTGAACCCACATTCATGTGTACCAACACATTGCTCTATCATTTGAGCTAATAGGCTTTGACAAAATCAATTATTTGAACATCTATCAAATTACTAAATATGAACCCTAGAGTATTATATATGAACATATAAACTTAATACATGAACGCAATCATCTGCGTAGTCTGTTATCCTTCATATAAACCCTAGAATGTTTTGAATCTAGAAAATTCTAAAGTCGGCACAAAAATATAGATTCAATGTACCTATAAACCATAAAAACACTACAATTCACGATTTAAGTTATCACAATAGTTCAATACAAGTTTTTGATAATTTGACAATGAACCACAAAAATATCTTTATTCACACAAATTCAAGGTGTTTTAAGAAAATTAAAAAATTGAAACCATTAGAAGTAAAAGCGAAGTAGTAAAAGAAGAATTTTTACCTTTGTTGTGCATCTTTGTTTGTCGAGCCATTCATGAGCCTCCATATTGAAGTTTTAGGTGGAGTTTAATGGAGATTCGAAAGATGATAAAAATGGGGGTTTGTGTTTTGGAAGAGAAGGGGAGGGAGAGAGAAAGTGTGTGTGAGGTGCAAAAAACGAGGTCAGAATTTACAAAAATGTCATTTTTAATGATGATGACACGCGGATCTTTTTTATAATGATCTTTTAATCCCGTTCGTCTATACATAGATCTAATGGTTGATATTATTTCGTATTTTATACTGTACTGTTACTTTACATCCGAATCCGCCTCACTATATATATTGTAATTATTCTTTGATATAAGCACGAAGAATATTTTCCATACCTGCCTCTTTACAAAAATTCATCCATAATTCAAAACTTCTCGACACAACAATATTTAAGGACAAAACTCGAGCTGTTGAGCTGCAATTTGATGCTGAGACATGCCATGATGCATATAGGTACACGTAAAATCAGCAATTAGATTGACAAGATTGCATGATTAGAATCATTGATCCAAGATTTTATATGTTCATACTTCATATCGTGTGATTTTTGTTCCCAATGCTTATCCCCTAAATTTAAAATCATTGTAGTTACATTGGGAGTAGTCCTATTATTCAATTCATTTTTGAATTGGTGTCGAAGCAGAAAGTTGTGTCCTCTTGTGACACAAAAGTTTACATTGGACAGTGACTTACAAGCAAAAAGTGTGAATCTGTGGAGAGATCCATAGAAAGGGATTGGACACAAAAGGTTTCAAATTCATACACCCCAATTTCTAAGACTTAACTGTACAATATTTCCCTACAATGATATCTTACTGACAACTTTTTTATTTTTTCCTTTCTCTAAAGTTTTTTTTATTTCTTCATTGAATCGGAGGATGTGAATAATATATACTGTGTGTGGCAAAAAGGGAACAGGAAATGGCAAACGAGTGGTACTAAACAGGTTCTATACTTGGATATGTAAACTCTTTGCTCTCAATTCTAACAAGGCCTCAGTTTGTTTGCTTGGATTTGCACAGACAATGCAAGGGGAGTCAGATGAAACCTTTTTTCATGAATTTCGATATCTAAGTTCAGAAGTTGTTGTTTTTTCTTCACTTTGATTATTGCAGTGCGTTAGTTGTATTCATATTTTTATGCAAGCATTTATTCTTCTTAGTAATAATTATACTCCAACTGTATAATTTTTTTTTTGTCATTTTAGACATTTATATAACTATTAAAAATTTCAATAATTATTTTATGTTTTCATCATTTTTTTTTCTAAAATTTACATTTAATTAATAGCCCACCTCATTTTTCTCCAATCAATAAATAGAATTTTCATAAAAAGAGTACAAAATTACAATTTTTGTTAACAACCTTCATAACTCACCAACAAATTATTATCTAAAATTCTAGAATGACAAACTTTTCTAAGCAAATTTTATGTGTTAGAATGACAACATTTTCTATATGGAGGGAGTATTACAATTTTATAAAAAAAAAATACTCCACCTGTTTACCTTTAGTTGTCTTTTTAGACTTGAACACACGTGTTTGTTAACACGTTGACAGTTAACAAGTAAATGATTTGTTAAAACAATTCTTAATACTTACAATTAATTTTTTTAGTCCAAGTACCACTTTTAAAGTCGGTAGACAGATAAATAGAAGGACGTGGTAGTCTGTGTGCACGTACGTATACAAATCCAACACATAAATCCAGTAAAGTTTCATCCTAAAATCAATAGATTATAGAAAAACTAGTCCGTCAACCTTATATAAGCCATGTTTTAATCTCAAGATGCGGGATAACTTTATCTCCATAATTATCATGCTCTTAGATCATCCACAAAGGAGGTTTGGTGAATTTCTCAAATAAATATTAAAAATAATATAAAAATAATTTGTGTCAGAAAATTTCAACAGAGAGTTTTCTAGATAAAAGTTTCTAGTGCTAGAAACTTTTACTGTATAATAAGAAATTTAATTCTGAAAATATCAGTTTTTTTGTTTTTTTAATTAACGCATAAGAAATCATGGATTTCTTTGTTGTGGATGGCCTTAGAGGGTGACCGTCGGTGATTCAAGTAAATTTGGCACAAGGAAAATCAAACACGGGTAAGATGATGTTACCCAACTCAGCAAATGGTCCAAATCAAACCCGTACTACAATTAAGTCCATGTGTGATTGAGTAGGTTAGCCTAAATTAAGACCCTAGCTAACACACATTAATGTGGGATATGAAGAGCAAGTACAATGGAAGTAGTTTGATGTGAAGTGAACAATAAATGCACAAGGTAAAAGGGAGGGACAAATGAGACTAGAGAGGAGAAGAGAATGGGGGGTGTTTGGCAAGGAGAAGAAGATAGAATAGGTCACGTACATGTTTGTCACAGTAGATAAGGATGTATACAGGAATGAATGAATTTAATCTCTCTTTTTTGGGGCCCAAATTTCAATGAAACAAGAAAAAGTGGGAGGAAAAGTGCACGAGTGGCTACACCCACACCCACACGTTGGGGTTTTTGTTCTGGTGGGAAATTCAGACAAACCAAACAGGCCCCAACTTGTCCAATAAGTGAAGAGAGGGAGGGAGAGAGAGAGAGTTGGAAACCAACAACAAAGCTTCTTGATTGAAATGAAGGGGAGATGGAAAAATCCAAGTTTTGCACGAGTGTGTGAATTTTGTTGCTTTCTGGGTTTGATTTGTGCCTCTCACTAGTTTATTGCTAGTGAACAAAGTGTGTATCATCTTCATAAGACTTTGTGATAAGTTTCGGACCATGTGTTACTATAATATTCAATCAATTAGAAAATCGGTCATATCTCAACTATTTGTTCAAAATCGAAAAAAAAAAGTATCTTACATAACCTATGTTAATTAGAAGATATACGAGGAATGAATTAAAATAGGATGGGACCTCAGCGAGGTTATTTTTTGATATTCAGATGAAACAATGGGAGTAGAAGTAACATAAAGAAAATTGATCATACTTGTTTTATTAATTTCTTCTCAGTTTACAGAAAATGAGCTCATAAAGCTTTTTCATCATTGCATTAGAGTTTGTTATAAGGTAACTAACTCTCACGTAGTAAGCACATGCCTACCTTTCCTAATACTCCTTCTCAAATTGGTGGTGCAGGAATCAAAGTCAATTTGCTCAACATAGAGGTATGAGAGGAACCAGATAATTAAAGATTTTGTTAAAACATCAGCCAACTGAATATGAGGAGGCACATGAGTCAAAGTGATAAGTAGCTGAGCAAGTTTAGAACGAGCAAAGTGGCAATCGATTTCGATGTGCTTCGTGCGTTAATGAAAAATAAGATTTTTAGTGATGTAAATGGCAATTTGGCTATCACAATTTATTGGAACAAGGGTTAAGATAGGGATTTCAAGTTCATGTAAGAGACGAGTTAACCAAGAGAGTTTTGTTATGATTCGCTGTATTGATCTATACTCTGCCTCTGCATATGACAAAGAGATTGTAGTTTGCTTCTTTGATTTCCATGATCCATGAGAGGAGCCAAGAAGGATAATGTATCCACTAACTGATCTTTGTGTGCAAGAGCATGCAGCCCAATCAGAGTCACACTATGCTTGAAGAAGAAATTCATGCGAGGAAGACAATAATAAGCCACAATCAAGAGTGCCTTTAAGAAAACAAAGGGTGTGCATTGTTGCCTTGAAGTGAGAGTAGGAGGGACTTTGCATGAATTGACTGAGATGTTGAATGGAGAAGCAAATGTATGGGCGTGAAGTTGTCACAAAATTGAGTTTGCCAACAAGTCTCCTAATAAGGAGTTGGATCATGGAGAAGATCAGAAGTTGAAGCTGACAACTTAGCTGATGGATTGATGCGATCCTGCATCGATCCAAGCCGGGCTCGTCCAAAACCTTGGAGACCACATTGGTTCAAGACTTAGTCTAGTTTAGCTTCATATTTCTTATTTTAGCAACTTTCCTGTTTTAGCAGCTTTCTATTTTTAGCATTGTTATTTTTGGAACTTACTATGTGTAGTAAGTTTCCATCTTTGGAACTTTCTATTTTAGGACTTACTATGTTTAACAGTTTCTATTTATAGCAGTTTCTATTTCGGGCGTTGCTCCACTATTGCATAGTGGGTTAACCCATAGGTTCGTTTCGGCCCAAGCCCATTAGGTCTTGGCCGAGTTTCATTGGCTATTTAAAGCCCCCTTTGTCTTGTTATTTCCTTACGTTCAAACTAGTAATCTAAGTCTTAAAGTTGAGAGTGAATCCTCCTTATTCTTAGATCGAGCGTCAAACACAAGTCTGCTTCGCATCTCCTTCATTGTCTGCTTCACATCTCCTTCACCGTCTCGCCCCACCCTCGCCCAAAGCGAGCATAAGAGACTCGCGAGCCATCCTCTAGGTGGTTCGTATCTATCTCGGTTACCAAGAGAAGAAACATCCAGTCGTTGCCTGCCTAGATCGGGCAAATCGTGAGCCGATCCCAGTCGGATCACATCAACTGGTATCAGAGCAGCCAGGGGCACGCAACGCGCCTTCTTCTCCGACGACGTCACCACCACCACCACAAAAAAACTCCCAAACAAAAAAACGACGAGCCTTCTGCCCAGATTTCGTCCAAAATATTTTCGTCCTTTCCGCAATTTGTTTCCATATTCCTGTAGAGAATCTCGATACGAGTCCGGACATATAAAATTTGCCCAAAATGGACATCGTTTGACCCCTCAAAAGGCCAAAATACAAACCGTCCGCCGCCAAAACCCTAGCCGCCGCGACCGCAGTTAACAAACCGCGACCGCGATTTTCCACACTGCCGTTTCCGAATCCCTTTTACATACCCAAACCCTAACCAATTTTATTTTTTTCCCTTTCCGTTGCCTACCTTATCCGAAATCACCATATTTTCGGAAATTCCCATACCCTTTCCTTATCTTTTCCTTCACAATATTATCCTTCCTTATCCAAATCCCCAAGATTTTATCTTTAACCAAAAGATATTATCTTCCCTTAACCATATCTTTCCCAAATCATATCCGAACCCTAGAGCACTCGGATCCACACTAGCTCCGTGCCTACGCCCAGCCAACCCACATCCACACCGAACCCACATCCACACCCGGGTCCATGACCGACCCTTAGCCACCCTACTCCATGGCCCGTTTGTACCCTTACTTCGAGCCTGACGAGTGGGAAGACGAACCTTGGTTCGGTGGCGTGAACCCATACGCGCATCCGGATTGGATCACGCTGCATCGACTCCATGCACCTCCGCCACCGCACCCACGCACCCACGCGTCCCAGCCGCGACGCCGCGCCCACTACCGCGACGTTGACCCGGACTGGATTCCCCCTCCTCGGCTCCGACCACAGGTCCGCACGCATGACCGCGAACGAACCCAGTATTACACCCATACCAACGCGCAAGCCGCTGCCTCCGACATCGACCGACGACCCGCTACCACTGTGCATGAGCTCACACCCGCACAACGCGAGATCCGAAAGCTACGGCGACAGAATGCCCGCCTTCGAGCCGAGTTGGCCACGTCGCCCCCACCCATCGAGCCGAGATCCCTTCGCCGAACCACGCTCGAATCGCGTGAACGCGAAAACAGAAGCCAAAACCGCGACCGCGGTTTTGTTCCCGCGACTGCGGTTTCCCCCACGACAACTTCCGAAATTCAGCCAATCGTTACGATATTCAGCGAGCAAGGTTGCTGCGCGTCCCATGACGAACCCGCTGTCGCGCATCCGGGTTCGACCTTCGCGAACCCACACCGGCACCCACTGCCGCGACAACACCGATTGCAGACGCGCCACCCGAGAAGCCCGTAGCCGTGCCCCTGAGTCCGACGACGACTGTACCCGTGCCCTTGGATGCAGGTCCGTGCCCCGCCGCACCTGTCGTTGCACACATGGTTGCGATTTTCTGCCTTGGCGCGCCCGCTCCAGCCATCGAGCTCGCTCCTGAACCCGAGTCTTCCTTGGTCTTCATAGAGGTTGCACGACCCGAACTCAAGACCGACTCCGTCTTCCTGCTGCCCGACGTGTGTATCTTCTCCTTGGCCCCACCCAGTTCGAAGCGAGGATGCTTCGATTCTAAGGGGAGGAGAATGATGCGATCCTGCATCGACCCAAGCCGGGCTCAAGCGAGCCCCATGCGTCCAAGACCTTGGAGACCACCTTGGTTCAAGACTTAGTCTAGTTTAGCTTCATATTTCTTATTTTAGCAACTTTCCTGTTTTAGCAGCTTTCTATTTTTAGCATTGCTATTTTTGGAACTTACTATGTGTAGTAAGTTTCCATCTTTGGCACTTTCTATTTTAGGACTTACTATGTTTAACAGTTTCTATTTCGGGCGTTGCTCCACTATTGCATAGTGGGCTAGCCCATAGGTTCGTTTCGGCCCAAGCCCATTAGGTCTTGGCCGAGTTTCATTGGCTATTTAAAGCCCCCTTTGTCTTGTTATTTCCTTACGTTCAAACCAGTAATCTAAGTCTTAAAGTTGAGAGTGAATCCTCCTTATTCTTAGATCGAGCGTCAAACACAAGTCTGCTTCGCATCCCCTTCATTGTCTGCTTCGCATCTCCTTCATCGTCTCACCCCACCCTCGCCCAAAGCGAGCATAAGAGACCCGCGAGCCATCCTCTAGGTGGTTCGTATCTATCTCGGTTACCAAGAGAAGAAACATCCAGCCGTTGCCTGCCTAGATCGGGCAAATCGTGAGCCGACCCCAGTCGGATCACATCAGGGATTCAGGGGACTTTTAGTGATAGGCAAATCTTCAACATCAAAATCCTTCAATATATCCATTATAATCGTTCGTTGAGAAAGAATAATACGTACCCTGAGAAGAGTGTAAAAATTCCATCCCTAAGAAATAGATCAGGATTCCCAAGTCATTGATTCTGAACTATGCATCAATATAAAAGCAATTTCAGGTGAATTTTTATTAGTGACAAGAATGTCATCATCATATATAGCTAGAAAAACAAAACAAGGGAACCTGATTTCTTATAGAAAAAAGAACAATCATTAGGAGATTGAGTGTACCCTTGAGAGAAAAGAGCTTGAGATAACTTTGAATGCCATTGTCCCAAGGCTCACTTTAAGGCATTTAAAGATTTGTTCAGGTGACATGCTTTCCCAGGTTCAATAGAAAGTTCCAAAGGAATATTCATAAACACCTCATGAAGATCTCCATGAATAAACACATTATTTACATCAAGTTGTGACGACATCCATTTATTCTTTACAACTTCTACTATAATTCTTATTATTGTTGTCATTTTCACCACAAGAGAAAAAGTTTCAGAGTAATCTATACGCTCCTTCTGTGTACAACCCTTGATGATCAATCTGACCTTGTGTCTCTTAAGAGTACCATCATCTCTATACTTCATTTTATAGACCCATTTTGAACTGATAGGATTTTTTCCTTAAGGCAAATCAACCACATCCTAAGTATGGTTAGCATCTAATGCTACTAGCTCTGTATTCATAGCTTTTTGTCATTATGGAAAAGTGTTAACAACCTCAAAAGAAGATGGTTCAACCATAGTAGAAACATCAGCACCATGTGTTGATTAATAGGAGCAAGAGTAGAGAAGTCAATACGTGTGGAGTGTAGATGAAGAAGCCAAAACATTGCTACAAGCACCTTTAGAACAAACAAAATCTTGAAGATAGACCGGTTTTTGAACTACTCTTGAAGACCTATGAAGGAGATTAGGATCCGATGAACTAAGAGAGTAGGATGATCAAGAAAAGAAACCAATTCAGTAACATCCCGAGGACCAATATAGTAGGAACATATTGAGATTGGAGGGCATTAGGCTCCCAAAAATCCAAGACATCATATGGTAGAGTAGATTCAGTATCATGTGGCATGAGGAGAAAGGGCATGATATTTTCATAAAAGACTACATCTCTCGAATAAAACACTTCATAGCTCTTGGCATAAACTTATCTCGACCTTCCTTCACATTAGAAGAGAATGCTAAACAACCAAAGGTTCTTAAATGATCAAGAGGAGGCTAAGAAAATAAAACTGTATAAGGTGATTTTCCATATAAACAGAATTATGATAACGGTTGATCAAATATACGACAGTAAGAACTGAATCACCCCAGTATTTGAGAGGAAGTTTGGCTTCAAATAACAAAGCATGTGCCACCTCCAGTAAGTGTATGTTTCCTCTCAACGACCCCATTTTGTTGTGGAGTATAGACACAAGAAGTTTGATGTATGATCCCTTTAGATGTAAAGAACTAAGAGAAATCAAAATTGTCACCAAGATTATAAGCATGTCACTTCTCACAATTTTGACAACTGTAAGAAAATGTGTTTCTACCATGGAAATAAAAGATTTCAAAGCTGAGAAGCTACTTTGTCCTTTAATAATTGCACCCAATGAGTAACTTTGGAATAATCATCCACTATAGTCAAAATGTATTCGAATCCATCATGAGTAGGCAACTATAAAGGGCCCCAAGTATCTACATGTATGAGCTCAAATACACAAGATGTAGAAATGGAACTATAAGGAAAAGTCATTCTAAGGTGTCTAGCCTTAGAACAAACAAGACAAGGAGGCATATCCTCTTTATTTAAATCGATACTACAAAGAAATTTGAACTTTGCAAAATGGAAGGTGTCCTAATCCCCTATGCATAAGAAGGAGCTCGTTTAGAGCAGCTTTTGACACAGTAGTGGTTATTAGAGATTGACTAGTTGCAGCATTTAGAGACAAGTTCATTAGGGTTAGATCATTGAGTTGCTCAAGCATATATAGGCCCTTAGAAACTTTACTAAGGACTATAGGCTTGGTCAAAGCTTGGCCCTGGAAAGCACAAAATAGAGAAAACAACTAGGTAAAGTTGAGCAACTAACCACTTACTGATAGCATATCGTACTTGAAACTGGGAACAAAAAGCACCTTCTAGAATAATCTAACTAAGAATCTGAACTCACCCAACTAAATTAACAGAAATACAATGTCCATTTGGAAGATTCACAATAATAGGGACAATCAACTTCTTGTGATCCAAGAAATAAGCTAAGTTGTGACATATATGATCACTAGCGTCGGTGTCTATTATCCAAACATGATTAAACATAGAAGTTACATATCCAGGAAAAGAATATGCAAACATACCAACCAAATTATTGAAAGCTTGATCAGTAGAAGAACCAGGTGAAGTATGTTACAAGAGATTTATAAGCTAAGCAAATTCAATAGATGTCAATCCCTGGAAAGCGTTGGACTCAGAAGATGATGAAAGAGATGTAGAGGCTTCGCCTTGAACACATCTTCATGAAGAAGCAAGACATTTTCCATCTTTTGGAAAACCAATTAATTTGTAACAAGACTCAACAAGGTGACCTGTTTTCTCGCAATAAGAACATGTCTTCGGATTCTTCCATTTATAGTTAAAATTCTATGAAGAATTCACAAGGAAGGAACTCCAATCAATACAAAACTGAGGAGAAGACTTAATTTCTCGTTGTTGTTCTTCTTGAATCAACATTTAGTAGGTTTGATCAATGGCTGGTGCTAAAGACACCGACAAAATATTTCCACGAATCATGGAGTATGAGTCGTTAAGGCCCATGAGAAACTAAAAAAGAATTTCGTGTTCATTATCTTGATTTGCTTCAATAGAGCCACAAGAACATGGAGGAACAAGACTTAGAGAATAAAATTCATCCCACAAGCGTTTGATTTTTGAAAAATAAGAGCAAATGTCACCCATCCCTTAAGCAAGAGAAACTATTTCCTTTTAAATAACATATTTTTGTGCACCATTAGATCTACCATACCTGAAATTGAGCTGAGTCCAAATAGTTTACGTAGAAGTGGCAAATAGAATACTATTAGCAATGTCTTTTCCAAGGCGTTCACAATCCAAGAAATAACCAAATCATTGCAATGATCCCAAAGACGAAGTCTTGAAGGATTGTCAAGCTAGGAGGAATGTGGATAAGAGCCATCGATGACGGCGAGCTTGTTCTTGGCGCTAAGAGCAACCCATGCAGACCGCCGTCATGAGAGAAAACCCTTGCCATCGAAGACCTTGGAGAACATGACCATTCTGGACTATCTTAACCATGAAGATGAAGAGGGTCATCCAAATATGTGATAACAACAGAAGGACAAAACATTCACCATTGTTCAAATGAAGGAATAAAAACAAACTGAATTGGAAGTCTCAAGACGGACAAAAAGAGATTTGGAATCGAAAAGTGATCGATTAAGATCTTATCGAAGAAGAACAAGCAATCGAATACAAAAAAGCAATCAAATCAAAAGGAACGAGTGAAATTAATTCAACAAAATCGCAATTTAAAGAGAAGAGTGAAAGCAAGATCGAAAAACCCTAACTGATACCATGTTGATATTCAGATGAAACAAAGGAGTAGAAGCAACATAGAGAAAATCGATCATACTTGATTCATTATTTTCCTTCTCAGTTTACAAAGAAATTGAGCTTATATATAAAGCTCTTTCATTCTTTCGACAAAAAAAAAAGAAGCTCTTTCATTCTTGCAACATGGTTTATTATAAGCTTTCTAAAAGTGATAAGCATGTATCTACCTCTTCTACTAGTTATGTACTTGACTTATCGGCGTATGTATGTTCGTACATATACGACTCTAATCTAAGCAAATCACCGACTTTCATTATATATAAGGATAGTCTCCATGCACCTCCAGAATTATTTCGTGCATCCCAAATTTCACACACTTTTACAGAGAAAGACAACTCGTGTTTGAAGGCTTTGATTTGTCAAACATTTTTCAGGAGAATAGACCACGAGTGAGCTAGCTCTTTGCCATGTTATTGTTATAGCAAATGAAAATCCAATTTGAAGAAAGAAGGATATTTTCGGGATTAAGAGGTGCACACCGTAATTTTTGTGGTGTGCCTAGTATGACCCATATATATGATATATCCGTAATTTAGGCAAATTATGTGTCTATATTAGAGCTTTGGAGGTAGCCTTCCTATCCACTTGTTTGATGTCATACACAGACTGGTGTGCTTACGTGTTCTTTCTTTTGGAGGTTTTCAATTTGGTCCGACTTTCAAGCTTGTCCTTTTGCCAAAAAATGGAATATTTTAGAACACTTCAGCATGCTTAGATACATTTTTTATTGCCTACAAAAAAAGATATATTTTATAAAGTCGAAAAAAGTTATGTCAAAAGAATGATTATTAATGCAATTGAACTTGTAGTGTGAAGTTATTCCCTATATCATTAATTTGGTGAATTAAAATCCTTTCCGAACAAGAGAATAAGTTGATGAAACAAAATACGGAGTATCAACTTTAATTTGGTTGATTAGTTACTCAATAGACTCTAAAAAAACCGATACATTGAACTTGAAGTTTGAAGCTAAGGTTTTCGTATATCAATAATTTTATGGCCATATACTTGTTAATTCACTATATTGTTGTGGCTGATGGAATGGGGGACTGCATATATAAACGAACAAATATAAGTCTTTTATTTTAAAATCAATTAACAATAAAAATATAAATTTACCAATCTAATTTATTTATTTTCTAATTCCCATAGTTCAGTGTGGGACTGAGATAGATTATCTCCACGATTGTCGATAGGATAAACAATCTCACAAGTCTAGTGGGGTTCTGTGGTAGAAAAAATCTCACAATAATAAATTTCAGGTAGAGAAACAGTCACCAAGCAACTCTGACGAACTCCAACCGCAATTACCTGAAAACCCCGAGGGTGGTTACCCACAGAAGACTCTCCGATGCTCAAGTCAGTAATGAATTCCCTCGATCAAGGAAGGTATGGAGGCTGGAAAATAAGAACGTACCAAAGAATAGAATAGGATGAATGTTTTTTGTCTCCTAGGTCATTATTTACCTTGCTATGATAAGATGAATGAATCTTTTTACCTTGACGGACTTCTTTAATTAGGCTCATGGCTTCTTAATTGCTGAAAATAAAATAAGTTAATTAGAAAATATGGAAATTATATTATTGGTATTAATTTACCTCCTCAATTTGCCCCTCGGACTCTCGAGGCTAGATTTAGCGTCGAGGGTTCGATTAATTCTTCTGCGATTTGGATTGACTGGATTATCTGGACCCGTTTCGGTTCAAAACAGTCTGGCACGGTTTGCAGCATAACGGGCACGATTTGTGACAAACTGTGCCGTTTTACAGAATGAATTCTCTGAGCTTCCGAGGTAGGCACGGTTTGCAGCGTAATGCGCACGGTTTGTAACAAACTGTGCCATCTTACAGAGGACGAGTTTCCAGCGCCTGACAGGTCGACACGGTTTGTGACAATTTGGCACGGTTTGTCACAAACCGTGCCACTTTGCAGAGGACGAGTTTCTGGCTCTCGGCATGGTCGACAGTAGATCGGCACGGTTTGTAACAAACCGTGCCGTCTTACAGAGAGCTAGTTTTCTGCGTTCTGGACGTGGGCACGGTTTACGACAGATTGGGCACGATTTGTAACAAACTGTGCCATCTTACAGAGAGCCACTCTCTTCCCCTGAAACCTGGCACGGTGCTCGGCACGGTTTATAACAAACCGTGCCGCCCTACAGAATGTCTCTTTCAGTCAATTTTTATGTCTGGCGATTTCTGGCTGATGAGCCTTGGTTGATTCCAGATTCCATGATCATATATACTCGCTTTTAAGTCATTCTCTATTGGCCCGGAGGCGCGAGGACAGTGACATGTCGAAGTGGCCCGAAGGCGTAGAGCTCCTGCTGTATTAGTTTCAGGCCCTAAGGCGCGACGGCAACGAGGTGTCGAAGTGGCCCGAAGGCGCGACGACCGTGAGATGTCGAAGTGGCCCAAAGGCGTGATTATGACAACACTTTGGAGAGGACGCGCGACCCTCGTAAATGCTAGCACCAACATATAAAACAAAATAGTCTTGGCATTACCAACAATTAAGTGCGGATAACAAAAATGCTGAAAATGTAAACCCGGGGGGCCTCGTGAAAACCTCTTCACAGGAAAACCTCATGGGAAAAAACCGTACGAAGAGGAAAAAGAGTACCCCCATACCATTATTGTCTCTAAATGTAGAACTTCTTGAGGTTGGAGGCATTCTAGGTGCGTGGAACCTCTTTCCCGGACATGTCCTCTAGCTTGTAAGAACCATTTCCTGGAGCGGAAGTCACCCGGTATGGCCCTTCCCAGTTTGGACCTAACTTCCCATCGTTGGGATCCTTGGTGTTGGTGAGGACCTTTTGCAGCACAAAATCTCCTACAACGAACTCTCGGGGCCTGACGCGTTTCCCCTATGCCCGGACAAGCTCTCGCTGGTACTCAGCCAATCGGATGGTTGACGCTTCCCTTTTCTCTTCCAGCAGGTCCAAATCGACCCTTAATGCATGGTCGTTGCCCCCCTGCTCGAATGCTTCGGTCCTAATGGTGGGGAGACCCATCTCTAGCGGAATTACTGCTTCTGACCCGTAGGTGAGGGCGAAAGGGGTCTCGCCTGTCGACCTACGAGGGGTCGTCTTGTATGCCCAGAGGACAGTTGGGAGCTCCTCTACCCACAGTCCCTTCGCCTTGTCAAGCCTTCTCTTGATCCCATCCAATATGACCTTGTTAGTTGCTTCTGTATGCCCGTTCGCCTGTGCATACGCTACTGATGAGTAAAAATTCTTATTGACATAGCTTGCACAGAAAGACTTAAACGAGGCACTATTAAATTATGTTCCGTTATCAGAAATCAAGGCATAAGGAATGCCAAATCTAGTGATGATCGATTCCCAAACAAACTTCTTCATGTTGTTGTCTCGGATCCCAGACAGAGGCTTAGCCTCCACCCACTTTGTAAAATAGTCGGTAGCAGTCACGAGATAGCGCTTGTTCCCTGGGGCCCTCGGAAAGGGTCCCACGATGTCCAAACCCCACTGAGCAAATGGCCACGGACTTGTCAAGGGATGCAAATCAGCAACATGCAAATGGATCAATTTGGCAAATGATAGGCAATTAGTCGTGTATACCTAACAAAGAAACCTTAAAAACCCAACTAATGTAGTCTGACAAGTAAGGGTCGAACCCACAGAGAATCAAGTTATTTATCCTGTTTGCATAAATTGTTTATCAACGGTAACAAAGGGGGTTTTGATTGTTTTGTTCTAAACTATGAAATAAACTAGCAGAATTAATGATGATGTAAATAGATATTGATCAAAGTACTCAGCCAGACAGATATCCATACTTCAGTTTGATTGGTTGATCCTGGATTATCTCTAGTTCTTTAGACCAGTGAATGTTCCTATTTCTTTTCTTAAGTTATTAACTGGACAACCAGACCCTGATAATACTAACTATCAAACAACAAGGAAACTATCCAGATTTAATTCAATAGCAGCAGGAAGTTCAGGAATTTCAGAAACCAGATACATGCAATATAAAGCAACCGGTTTTACTTAGCATGCAATTAATTCTCTTCTACAATAAACTATCACAACCAGTTCTAGAATATCGTAGTTGCTACTCTGAATTAGATATTTCAACCAGAAATAATCTAATTCTAGCAGAAGAATAATACTAATGGCCAATTAGCAAAACTCAAAGGGATTAAGCACAAGAAAATCAATAACATTCAAAGGAATAGAACAATAATTATAATCTCACAACCAAAACAAAGGAAGGCTTCAATCGTCTGACTAAACAAAGGAAACTTAGTTCTTCATGATCTTGCAAAAACTCTAAACTGTCGTTCCGTAGAATATGATAGAATGAATGATTGATAAACCTAAAGGAAACTAAGTACTTATAACCTAAGTAAATCTTCTAAAATAATAATATCCGAAATAACAAATTATAAAATAAAGAAAATAAGGAAAATAAAGTAAACAAGGAAATCCGCATCGAAGATCCTCCGCGTCGGCTTGACTTGCAAAACCGCGACCGCGACATTCATGGCCGCGACCGCGGCTTACCCTTCATGGCACTCCAGCGAGTTCTTCATTGTCCGCGACCGCGGCACTCCAAACCGCGCCCGCGGCTTTGCCTTCTTTGCTTCCTGACGAACTCTTCCCATGCCGCGCTTTCTCCTCGTTAGCCGCGGTTGCGGCTTTTCCTTCCTCATCTCATCTACGCTCCAACACTTCACTAAAATCAACCGTTTCTCCACTTCCTCTCTACTACTCCATCATCCTGAATTATCTCCTAAACCCATACAGATGGTACGTAATAACCTAGTAACAACTCCTAGTTACGCACTACAAAGTAGAGCGTATCAAATTCCCCCATGCTTAGACCTTGCTCGTCCTCGAGTAAGCTAATAGAAACCTACTCCTCCAATAAAATACCCAAGGTCTCAGGAAGCACAACAAAATTCTCCACTAAGAACTGTACCTACTCATGAATCCCCAACAACACCAACACAGAAACATAACACACCAGCCTTAAGGGAAACAGAGTATCTCCCCCAAGCTTAACCCAAACTCCAGATGTGAATAAAAATATTTAATCCTAGATCCAGTCTATCTTCTTATAACTCCCAAAGTGCCCTACCCAAAACCTCCTTATAACTCCACCACTTATGTTGCCACGCCAAAATGAATGAATCCTAATAATCACTCCTCTTTTTTTCACTCATTTTGCCTAGGCGCCCTTTCGGGTTTTCACTTAGCCATTCATTTCATTTTTCACAGACGAGCTCACCAATCCTCACATCGCTCTTTAGCCTCTTATTACCCCAGCCTAATACTGGTTCGGACCCCTGAATTTTGCCTAAACCGCCCTTTCGGGTTTTCAGCTCAGCCACGTTTATTCTCGTTTTTTATTTTTATTTTATATATATATATACAGACATCAAGTATAAATTCCTCCCCCATGCTTAAATATTGCATTGTCCTCAATGTAATGAAAGACGAAAAATAAAACTCTGGGGGAAAAGAAAGATACCCACTAGCGATGCCGAGGTGGTCTGTGTCTCGGATGTCGTGGCAGGCGTGGCGGTGGAAAATCATGGAAACAAGAGTCTCTGGTGCCATGGCGGGAGGCAATGAAATTAAGCCCATCGGTTGTCGGTCCCCTATATGCCTCCCACCTGTGTGAAGCAGAGGCATCCCAATGCTTGATGTAAAAGCACTACATCAGCGACTGATCTCGGAGCATCCGCCCGTCCTCATCAAACTCAGCTATTCACTCCTCATACTGTCTATATGGGTCTGCAGGACCACTCGAAGTGCCTGCCTCACTGTGTCAGCGGTCTCATACTGTCTCTCCAGCTCGAACATATATCAGTCGATGCCTTTGGAATCTCCTCCTCATCAGCTGTATCATGTGGTTCCATCATTAGTGTCCAAATAAAAGTCCCAGGCTACATCGCCTCTTCATCATCTACAACATGTCGTTCCTTCATCTCAGTAGCGGAATAAAATTGGGCAGCGGGGCCGCAATCGCGGTTTTCACCCGCGCCCATGGCTTCTTCTTTTTTCGATTTTTTTTTTGAAACAAGTCCAAACCGCACAGGCTGTGCGGTGCTCTCGGCAAATCTGCAAAATTAAAAGAAATTGAACAGGAAAATAGAGCAGCGTCCACGGCTTCACGTACAAGGAAGGCCATGATCGCGGTTTTTAGGCCGCGGTCGTGGCTCTGCCTTGAAAGCGACTTTCCTGCATGTTAGTCTAAAAACGCAGCAAAGAAAAAGACTAATAGAAGGAGAGGAAAACAAATGACAAGAAAACAAACTTCATACCTCAGGTTGCCTCCCGAGAAGCGCCTTGGTTAATGTCGTGGCTCGACATAGTGTCTTGCAGATCAACTTAAGTTATCACATCAACAGAACTCATAGAATCATTACCAGGAGGGTGTTTCTTAGCATCATAGATGGTGTATTCTACCCTTTCACCATCAAATTCCATTGTAAGTGAACCACTGCTTACATCAATTTTAGTGTTGGCGGTTTTAAGAAACGGCCTACCTAACATAACAGGGCCTGCATGCTTATTATGTCCCATATCCATCACAAAGAAATTAGCAGGAAAAATCAAATTTTCAACCTTCACAAGGACGTCCTCTACTACTCCTTTCGGATAAACATTAGACAAATCAGCTAACTGAATCACCGTCCCAGTTTCATGCAATGGTCCCAACCCCAAAGATTCATATAAAGAGTAAGACAACACATTAATATATGCACCTAGATCTAGCATGGCTCGTTCAAACTTGGTGTCACCTATCGTACAAGGAATACTAAACATGTCAGGGTCATCACACTTCTTAGGCATTCGCCTTTACAACACAACAGATACATGTTCATTAACTTTAACCTACTTCTTGCTTTTCACTTTTTGATTTCTCTTAATTGTACAAAGTTATTTCAGAAACTTTGCATAGCGAGGAATACTTTTAATCAATTTAAGCAAGAGAATGTTTACCTCACACTTACTGAAGGTTTCAAAAATCTCTTTGTCATTCTCCAGCGTTCTTGTATCTTTCAGCGCCTCAGGGAATGGCGGAATTGGCTTCTGTGAGCCAAGGGGAGGAAAATCCGGACGAACATAACCATCTTGGCAATATGTAGCAAACCACGGTTTTGGACCCGCGATTGCGGTTCCTCTTGGTGGCTTTCTATAACTTTCTCGCGGTCGCTGCTTTGTTCTGCTGTAGGCCGCGCTTCTTCTTCTGAGGTAAAACCGCGATCGCGGTTTTCCACCCGCGATTGCGGGTCTGCTTTCTGACTTGCTTCTACAGAATCGTCTCCCTGCAGTATCTCTTCTGTAAACAAACCGTGGTCGCGGTTTTGGACCCGCGGTCGCGGTTCCTCTTGACTGGTTTCTGCAGGAATTTCGTTGTTTGCAGCTTCCGTCTCTTCATATAATTCGTCCCTTTCAGCTAAGAGGACATTGTTCTCCATTGTTTCGTTTAGCTTCTTCCCACTTCTTAGCATAATTGCACTCATATTTTGATGTGACTATGGGAATCGTCATTTTTGAAGAAGGTCAAAAACTTGTCCCAAGAAAATGGTTCGAAACTTGGAAGGTGTCAAAACCGAAGAATCTGTTGCGTCGACACCTACTCAGTTTTCTGGCCATATCTGGAGTTACAAACGTTCAATGGAGGCCCATGAGTAGTCATTGGAAAGATAAGGAAAATATCTACAACTATCGTTAAGGTCTTCCTCAAATTCCCGGCAAAGAAACCCAGAAACCGTTGTCTTTACGACAGTTCAGCAGAAGCTGGCCATTTTGGGGCCATTTAATTTAATCCTATTATTAGTGAATTTAAGACAATTTATTACAACAAAAGATGTAGTGGGACATGTTGATTCGGTTAGTGGAAGTTACTTTCCTTGTTTTTAGGTTAGTGCTAGATCGTGGGTTTAGTGCTAGCATTAAGTTATTAAGTTAGTGGCAAGGTTAGTGTTAGATCGTGGGTTTATTTTATATTTTCTTTATTGTCAATTTGGCACCTATATATATGGTGACCGAGCTTTGTAATTGGAAGTTTTGAATTGGATTAAAAAAAGAAGCCTAGAACTGAGTGTTTTATGAGAGAATTTCTCTTGTTTGCTCGTGAGTCATATCGAGTGTGTTCGTGTGTAATATCGAACAAACCGATCTTGTTTCAAGAGTGAGTCATATCTCTTGAATCTCGATCTCTCCTAAACTTGAGTGGTGAGTCATATCCACAATAGTGTTAGGTGATTATCCCTCTACCAATCCATCTCATCCATCCTCAAGTCCATCACCGTTACGAGCCATCCCAAACTCCACTCACACCGTCGCAGATTTCCTTTCCAGAACTTTCGACAGCATCTCAGTAGAACCGGCATATCTTTTTATTCCCTACCCAGAAAATTCTAAAAATTTGAGGGAATAAACTAGACTTCAAGGTCTAACTCTGGGATTTGGAATCACTTCATTCCGATCTCACAAGAGCGAGAACGAGCTAGTTGAAGTCAGGCCTATTTTCTGGGCTTTGGGTTGACGATTGCTTGAAGATCTTTCGAGCCTTTCCTTGCACCGTGTCATTCTCGATCCTTGATTCTCAACATATTTTGTCTCGGGTTCAACTCTGTTTGCGACGGTAGCTTACTCGCCTCCCTAGCCTCCAGTTTGCTTACTGCTTGAGAGATCTGTCCCACTTGATTCTCCAAGTTCTGAATGCTTGACTTGGTCTCATGTTGAAATTGAACCAGATTGCTCTGCATGGTGGTCATATTCCGAGTCATGGTGATCATGTTCTGCACAAGGGCCTTTATCATGTCCTCTACAGACATAGATGAATTCGAATTATGCCCCTGAGGTCTAGGGTGATATGGTGGTCTGAATGGTTGTTGCTGATGACCTCCAGGCTGCTGAAATTGTTGTTGTCGCTGATTGAACTGTTGGTTCTGCTGGTTCCCATATCTCAGATTCGGGTGATATCTCCATCCAGGATTGTAGGTGTCGGAGTATGGGTCATATCTTGGTCTAGGAGGTCCAAATCCTCCCATAGCATTCACTTCAGCTACAAGCTCTTGCAGTTGTGGGCACGCATCAGTAGGGTACAACGTGTCATAACAGATGCCGCAGGCCTTAACTTGCTGCGGTATACCTTTCATCATAAAACATTTCATCATCTCCTTTAACTCATTCACGTCAAATTGCAGTGAAGATGATGGATGAGAGTCAGCTGCTTTGGTTTCTTGAAAGCTTGCTCTCTTGCTGAATTGCCTTGAGCCTTCAGATAGCTTAGAAAACATCTCAAAAGCTACAGCAACAATTTTATTCAAAATGTTACCGCCACAGGCTGCGTTCACCATTCTACGCTCATCGTCAAGAAGCCCGCCATACAGATATAGAACGAGGTCTTGGTCAGAATAACCATGGTATGGACAGCTTGATATTAACCTCTTGAATCTCTCATAGTACTCATACAAAGTCTCAATAGCATGTTGTTCAATGTTGTTGATATTCTTTTTCAGGCTATTGAGCTTTGTTGCAGGAAAGTACTTCTCAAGAAAGGCTTTCTTCTTCTTTGTCCATGTATCAATGCTTCCTGGAGCTAGATAGTAGAACCAGTCATTGGCTGAATCCTTCAGAGAGAAAGGAAAGGCCCTCAGCTTGATTTGGTCCTCTGTCACGCCCCTTGGCTTTATACCGGTACAGACAATGTGAAACTCAGATAAGTGCTTGTTGGGGTCTTTGTCATTCATCCCATGGAAGTGGGGTAGCAAGTGAATCAGTCCAGACATCAACTCAAAGTTGACACCATCGGCCAACTCAAGAAATTGCACAGCAAGCGGTTGATGCTCTAAATTCGGTGCAGTCAACTGCCTCAAAGTCTGGTGTTCAGCCATCTCGAGTTGCTCACGCACTTCTCTGCGGTTCCTCGAAAGTGTTCGCTCAATTTCTATATCAAGATCTAAGATTGGAGAATTAGTAGCACGGGTGTGGACCATAAGACAAGTCCACACAACAGTTGGTAAATAATCACACACAAACACGAAAAGAATAAAACTTAGACTCCCCGGCAACGGCGCCAAATTTGATAGGCAATTAGTCGTGTATACCTAACAAAGAAACCTTAAAAACCCAACTAATGTAGTCTGACAAGTAAGGGTCGAACCCACAGAGAATCAAGTTATTTATCTTGTTTGCATAAATTGTTTATCAACGGTAACAAATGGGGTTTTGATTGTTTTGTTCTAAACTATGAAATAAACTAGCAGAATTAATGATGATGTAAACATATATTGATCAAAGTACTCAGCCATCCAGATATCCACACTTTAGTTTGATTGGTTGATCCTTGATTATCTCTAGTTCTTTAGACCAGTGAATATTCCTATTCCTTTTCTTAAGTTATTAACAGGACAACCAGACCCTGATAATACTAACTATCAAACAACCAGGAAACTATCCAGATTTAATTCAATAGCAGTAGGAAGTTCAGGAATTTCAGAAACCAGATACATGCAATATAAAGCAACCAGTTTTACTTAGCATGCAATTAATTCTCTTCTATAATAAACTATCACAACCAGTTCTAGAATATCGTAGTTGCTACTCTGAATTAGATATTTCAACCAGAAACAATCTAACTCTAGCAGAAGAATAATACTAACGGCCAATTAGCAAAACTCAAAGGGATTAAGCACAAGAAAATCAATAACATTCAAAGCAATAGAACAAGAATTATAATCTCACAACCAAAACAAAGGAAGGCTTCAATCGTCTGACTAAGCAAAAGAAACTTAGTTCTTCATGATCTTGCAAAAACTCTAAACTGCCGTTCCGTAGAATATGATAGAATGAATGATTGATAAACCTAAAGGAAACTAAGTACTTATAACCTAAGTAAATCTTCTAAAATAATAATATCTGAAATAACAAATTATAAAATAAAGAAAATAAGGAAAATAAAGTAAACAAGGAAATCTGCGTCGAAGATCCTCCGCGTCGGCTTGACTTGCAAAACCGCGACTGCGGCATTCATGGCTACGACCGCGGCTTACCCTTCATGGCACTCCAGCGAGTTCTTCATTGGCCGCGACCGCATCACTCCAAACCGTGCCCGCGGCTTTGCCTTCTTTGCTTCCTGACGAACTCTTCCCATGGCGCGCTTTCTCCTCCTTGCCGCGGTTGTGGCTTTTCCTTCCTCATCTCCTCTACGCTACAACACTTCACTAAAATCAACCCTTTCTCCACTTCTTCTCTACTATTCCATCATCTTGAATTATCTCCTAAACTCATACAGATGGTTCCTAATAACCTAGTAACAACTCCTAGTTACGCACTACAAAGTAGAGCGTATCAGCAAATCTCTGTCGTTTTTCACATTTCTTGACATAGCTCTCGACATCTTTCTGCATATATGGCCACCAATAACCCTAGGCCATAGCCCTCATCGCTAGGCTCCTTCCAACAGCATGAATCCCGCACACACCCTCATGAATCTCATATAGAAAGTTTTGTACCTTAGATGGTGGAACACACTTCAAGTAAGGCCCCGAAAATGACTTCCTGTACAATGCCCCTGCGGGCGACAACTAGTAGTTGACCGCCTTCAGCCTGACCGACTTGGCCTCTTTTTTGTCGCTCGGTAATACCTCATTTTTTAGATAGTAAAAAATGGGATCCATCTAGCTTTCTTCCTCATCCACATAAGCAATCTCCTCACCCTAAATATTCGACACCTCCAGCTCTTCAATACGAACAGACTCTCCAGGCTTTGCCAGGCTAGATGACGCAAGGGTTGCCAAGGCATCGACCACCTCATTCTGCTCCCTCGGAATATGGTGCACCCGGAACTCTGCTAGCAAGCTCCTTGCTCTCTCCAAGTAAGCAAGCATTCTAGTTGATTTTGCCCCATAATCTCCTGTCACCTGATTCACTATAAGCTGAGAATCTGAATAGACGACTAACTCTATTGCTCCTTGATTCCTGGCTGCCCTTAGACCCAAGATCAAAGCTTCATACTCAGCCTTATTATTCATCGTTGGGAACTTCAATTTCATTGCGGTGTAGATGACTTCCCCGGTCAGAGATTTCAGGACCAAACTTGCGCCTGACCCTCTACTTTTGCTCCATCGACCTAGAGCTCCCAAGTTTGCTGCAAATTAACTTGGAGGCTCCAAGACTTCTCCTTTGGGTCAGGAGCCTCTCCCACGAATTCTGCTATGAAGTCCGCCAACGCTTGCCCTTAATGGAGGTTCGTGGGACAAATCGTAGCTCATACTGCCCGAGCTCCATGCCTCATTTAGCCACTATTCCTGACAAATCTGAGCTAGCCAACACGGCCTTTAGAGGGAAAGCCGTCACCACCGCGATCGCGTGGGCTTGAAAATAATGGTTCAGTTTTCGCGAAGCAACAACCAATGCCAGCAATAGCTTCTCCATGGGTGTGTACCTTGTTTCTGCATTGAGCAAAGTCTTATTGACGTAGTACACTGGCCGTTGCGCCCTCTTATCTTCCTTGAGCAGTACTGCACTCACAACCCTTTCCGACACAGATAAGTACATGACCAGTTCCTCACCAGGCTCCGGCACAGACAATATAGGAGGCTCTTGCAAATATTTCTTCAATTCAGACAAATACTGCTCGCATTCGTCGTCCCACTGAAAATTTTTGTCCCCCTTCAGAGCCTTGAAAAACGCCCCACAACGGTCTGACGACTTGTTAATAAAGTGATTTAAAGCGGCGGCCATTCCAGTTAACCTCTTAACCTCCCTAACAGTGGTAGGACTTCAGATAGCTTGAATTGCCTTGATTTATTCCGGACTAGCTTCAATGCCTCGCCTTGTCACGAAATGCCCCAGAAACTTTCCTGAGCCCACCCCGAACACGCATTTCGAGGCAGTGGGCCGTAGCTTGGCCCTCCTCATTATATCAAAAACCTGCTGCAGATCTTCCAGATGATCGGAACACTCCTTGCTTTTCACCACCATATCGTCGATGTACACCTCCACTGTCCTCCCAATTAAATTAGAGAACAAGCTTACCACCATCCTCTGGAACGTTGCCCTTGCGTTCTTAAGTCCAAAGGGCATCACCTTGTAGTAAAAGATCCCTCTAGGAGTCATAAACGCAATCTTCTCCTGGTCTCCCTCGAACAAAGGGATTTGATGGTATCCTCTGTATGCATCCAGGAAGCTCATTCTTGCATGACATGCCGTAGAGTCAACAAGTTGGTCGATCTTTGGAAGAGGGAACATATCCTTCGGGCAAGCCTTGTTCAAATCTGTAAAGCCCACGCAGACTCTCCACTCGTCGTTCTTCTTCTTTACTACCACTGTGTTCGCGACCCAAGTGGGATACCGAACCTCTCTGATTTCCCCTGCCTCAAGCAACTTGCCCAGCTCAAGCAAAACTGCTTCAGAATGTTGAACTGATGACCGCCTGGACCTCTGAATTACCGGCTTAGCACTATCCCGGACATCCAGCTTGTGACACGTAACTTCCGGACTGAGCCCAGGCATCTCATACGGGCCCCAGGCGAACACTTCCCCATTTCGTCTCAACAACCCAACTAACGACTCGAGTTCATCACCTGAAACGTTAGAACCAATCAAAAAGTATTTCTCTGGTTCAGATTCACTTACCAGGACCTTTTGGAGCTCCTCCACACACTTGTCAGCAGGGTGGGTACCGACTTCATCAAGAACTTGAGGCGCCTCTTGGGCCATCAGTACACTCCCCCCGACTCCTTCGACCCCCAAGCACGGGCGTGCAACCCGCTGGTCGCCCCGGACGCGCATCACCACTCCCTGGAAGGGGAAAACGATTGCCTGATGCAGAGTGGAGTGCACCGCCTCCATTGCATGTAGCCATGGTCGCCCCAGAATTGCATTGTAGGACGAGGGCACGTTAACCACCAAAAGATCTGCCTCCACGAGCTTGCCTCCTATTCCGACCTCAGCATCCCCAACGGCCACACAGGGAACAAACCGAGTCCCATCAACTGCGTAGAGATGTGGATTAGATCCTCTTGCTTTTTTTTCAAGCTTCTTAAACATTTTGAAGTACATAATATCAATAGAACTGCCAGAATCAACCAACACTCGACGTACCTCGAAGTTGCCTAGCCCCACCGTAAGGACTAGGGGATCGTTGTGAGGCATATGCACGCCCTCCAAATCAGCCTGAGAAAAGGTCAAGTCTTGCTTTCTGTCAACCCGAGGATTCTTCCTTACAACCGCCTCAGCTTTCAACACCTCGAGAGCATGACACCCCTTCCTGAATCTATGCCTACTGGCACCACTCTGCCTTACAGACGCCTCTATCATGTGGATGACCTGCCTGGGGGGCTCTTGTGCCCTCCTCGCCGGCACAGCCAGGGCCTTTTCCCATGCCTGGTTGTTTCCTGGAGTCGCCTTCTGCGCAACAAACTCTCGCAGATGCCCCTTCTCTACCATCTGCTCCAAGAATCGCCTAAAAGCTTTGCAGTCTGTAGTAGCGTGACCTCTATCCTTATGATAAAAGCAAAATTTGGACAAGTCACGGTCACTAAGATCCGACCTCATAGGAGTGGGCCAGCGGAAATATGGCCTATCCTTAATCTGAGTCAGAATCTGGTATGGATTAGAATTGAAAGCGGTATGGACTGTTTGCATGGCAGGGACTGGCGGTAATCCCCTCTCACGCCCATGTGGCGGACGCCTACGGTCCGACGGTGCCTCTAGAAATGGTGGCCTGTGGGCAGGGGATCGGGATCTCCTTTCTCGGGATAGCTTCAAATCAGCTTCTAACTTCACATATTGTCGCAGCCGCTCCTGCAACTTTGTCATATTCGCAGGCCGTCTTAGTGTCAAACTTTCCCTCAGCTTACTTCTGGGAGACAAAGCGAGCCTGAACGCAGCAACAACAGATTTCTCATCACAATCATCAATATCAGAATAGCACTCTAGAAATCTCACAGCAAACTGCCTCAACCCCTTATCCTTATGCATCCGCATGGCAAACAGGGAATCCACGAACGCAAGCTCCCTGCTATTCGCAATGAAGTGGGAAACAAATCTCTTCGCCAATTGAAACCAGGATCGGATTGAATCAGCTTTCAATGAATGAAACCACCTTGCAGCAGATTTTCCTAAACTTGCAGGGAACATTTTGCACATCAGCGCATCATTCGAAATCCACAACGCCATCTTATGCGAATACATAGCTATATGCCCCACAGGGTCCGACTTTGCATCATATAACTCAAAAGAAGGGGACGAAAACTTAGCTGGTAGGGGTTGGTCCCGGATGCTCCTTATGAATGGAGTGGAAGTCATCTGAGCAAGTTTCTGCTCTGCATGTTCCTGCGCATTAACCAAGGACTCTCCCTGATTGTTTAGTAGGCCTAGCAGACGCCTCTCAGCATTTCTGACAGCACCCTCTTTGCGCTCCTCTTCTCTGCCAGAGCTCACGCTCTCCGCCCTTGCTCGGAAACCCCGCTTGTGTGACCTGGAACGGTCTCGCCCCTCACGAGTGGCTCGTCTGACACCATTCCTGCGGGCTTGATCTCTCCTTTCGTCACGACGAGTCTCACGCCGAGATGTAGAGGAAGACGCCCTAGCCTCCCTACAGAGCCGCTCTCGACTGCGCCTGCGCTCGACATATCTGGCGTCATCGCGGGCGGCCTCTCCGAACTGTCCTCCGCTCACAGCCCAACGGGGGACTTGCTCGCGCTGCGTAGGAATTTCAATCGCGTTGCGCAGCCTTCTTCCGGCCCCGTTCGTCTCAACCCCCTCCAAAGGACGCTTCTTCTGCGCCCGCTCAAACATCCGGCGCAATTCAGCCACCTCCCCCCTAGCCACACGGAGTTGTGCATCCCTCTCGGCTAGAGAAGCCTCAAAGGCGGTGCAATCTCGGTCTCTCTCCGCCAATGCTTGCTCCAGCTCGGCCCTTTGGCCGTCAACAGTCGCGGCCAGACTCGTGTTAGTTCTCCTGGTAACCATTCTCGACTTCGCTTTCCACAGACGGTGCCAATTGTGGTAGAAAAAATCCCACCACAATAAATTCCAGGTAGAGAAACAGTCACCAAGTAACTCTGACGAACTCCAACCGCAATGACCTGAAAAACCCGAGGGTGGTTACCCCCGGAAGAGTCTCCGACGCTCAAGTCAGTAATGAATTCCCTCGATCAAGGAAGCTATGGAGGCTGGAAAATAGAATGTACCAAGGAATAGAATAGGATGGAGGCTTTGTCTCCTAGGTCATTATTTACCTTGTTAGGATAAGATAAATGAGCCTTTTTACCTTGACGGACTTCTTTAATTAGGCCCATGGCTTCTTAATTGCTGAAAATAAAATAAGTTAATTAAAAAATATAGAAAATATATTATTGGTATTAATTTACCTCATCAGGTTTCATCCTAAACTCAATTGGCAATAGGAGGAGTAGCCCATCAAACTTATATACTAGGCAAGTTATGTCACAACTTTAGATATGGGACGTTTATATTCCAACACGCCCCCGCAAGTGCAACGGGCGGGCAATTGGCCTGGCCCAGTTGACACTTGGACAAACGGATGTGGGTGGGCAATTCAATCTCTTTATAGTCAGACCCAATCGACCCAAGAAATGGGCCCAGGACCGAACCAGCTCTGATACCATCTGAAAGTCTGTGGGCCCAATGACCGGGGGTCGTGTGGACACGAGCGCATAGGCGCAGATAAGCCCAGTATATAAGCCTAGTGGGGTTCTATCCTAAAATCAATTGACAATAGGAAGAGTAGTCCATCAAACTTATATACTAGACAAGTTATGTCCCAATTTTAGAGGTGAGACGTTTATATTTTAACAATAATGAAACAATTGTCTCTTTTACATAGCTTTTTTTTAAGCGAAAAAAGTAACATATAATATCCAGATCCTCAAGTTTAATTATATTTTGCGGAAATTCATGTGTGATACATAATATCAAGTCATTTGGTGGCGTTATACGAACAATAAAATGAGACACCATGTTACCCAGGGCCATTCTAATAATTTAGGTGACCCTGTGCTATAGGATGAACGAAATTCCAATAATATTATTATAATCTAATTTTATACTCATTTTAGAATTGACACTTATTTTTAACATTAACTTTGAATTATGACACTTCCTTATTAGTAAACAAACTATTTTAATACTAGTTAACAATTGAAAACGGTAAGGCTATTTGCGCCCTGACACGGTGCTATTTGCACCGTGTCAGTGGCGCGCGGCGCTCACTGCCGCGGAGGGGGCGGAATCCGTCGTAGGCCGGCGATCTGGCGTCGTCAAAGGGAGTTCGATCTGACGCGGAGGGAGTTCGATCTGGCGCGATGGTGGTGGTACCGGGAGTTCGATCTCGCCGGTGATGGACGATCTCGCCGTTAATGGACGTCGGTGATGGTTTAGGGTAGAATATTCGGTGGATTTCAATCAGAATTATTGATGCGTCCGTGAACGAATTACTTTCGATGGATTTCAATCACAATTTTTTCGGTGAATTTTAAGAACTCGACCCGAACCTGACTCGATATTTTTTAAGACTAGATATAATTTTAAAATTCAATATTTTTTAAATATCGAAGAAGAACCCGACTCGACCTAAACCCGATCCGAACTCATTTTTCCATTGATTGGACCGCGCACGAGGCCCACCGTCGCGCAGCAGCGGGCGCCGCACGGCATCCACTGTCGCGCGCCACTGCAGGGCCCAAATAGCACCCTGCAGTGGTGCAAATAGGTTCTGCTTGAAAACATCATAAGTCAATATAGAATATTGATTATTATTTTTATAAAAAATGAATAATTTTAGAAATGTGTGTACATTCTGAATAAAAATTTGTAGGACAATTTCGATACACTCTTTAAAAGAAAAAAAAAATCCATATATTCGTTTTCACATTCGCGTGGTCGTTAATAAATTAACGTACATTAGAAGAAGTATACATGGAAGAAAACAAATTTGGAGATGGGAGGCGAATGGGCAAGGATAAAAATATTGAAAGAAAGTGTTAAATGAAGATTAGAACCTAGGTCTATTCTTATAAATGTTGGGTATTGCTCTAACTAAGCTAGATAGTTTTACTAACACACATTAGACTTTCTATAATATATTGGACCCATATTATTCGGGGGCCCTGTTTTATAAGGAATATAGGGAACACCCTCAAGTACGACCTTAATATAACCCTCTATTTTTACATGACTTACATTAAAAGAACTAAAATTAGAAGTTAAAGTAACTATATATATCATTACAAACTGACTTAGTATAAGAACTAGTATAAGAGTATAGTTGCGAATGATTTTAACCACCTAAATGGCATTACTTTGGAGAGAAAGAGATGAGATCCCTTTTATATAGCTTTGTTATGCACTTGTGCATGATTCCTAAAATACATTAATAAATAATTAAAAATAAACTTCAAAAAACTGTAGATTAGTCCTTGAAATATATTTTTTACATTAGTCCTTGGGCAATCTTTTGAATTTATCCCACTAATTTTTTTTTTGATGAAACCCACTAAAATTTTAGTGAAGAACCATCTAACAAAAAAAATGTTTTTCTATCACTTATGTTAGGTTGTGTGTAGCTGCTATGAGCAATAAACATGTTGTTGGAATATAAAGTTCAATCTCACGTTGGAAGTGGTGGATTTCAATGCCTAATATATAAGTTTAGTAAATTATTTTTCTTATTGTCAATTGATTTTGTAATGAAATCTCACCGGATTTATGTATTGGGCTTATCTGCACATGTACGTGTATACGTGCACGACCACCGGTCTATCAGCCCACCGGATTTATGTATTCATTAGCATTTTGATTTAAGCAAAATTTTTATAGCTCCTTTAACTACTACCACTATATTCCATAAGGTCTAAGTGATCAGCATATGCAAATATGACACCTTATCTTCTCTCATACTCCGCATATTTTTTAATGTTATGTTAATAATTCATACTCCATTAACGGGATTGAGGATATATAAAGGGTGTATATGCAAGAATTGTAAAAATAAGGGATTGTCAAATACAAATAAAACAAAAGGGAGTAAATGGTTTTTATTTATGACTTTTAGACATAAAGCAAAAATTGTCAAAATTTGTCGGAAGGACTTAGACAAGCTATGTGTTTGAATATATGAAAACTTGTTATTGAAGAGATATTTTGGTTGTCATTAACAATATTAAAAAGATTTAAAGGTCCTTGAGATTAGAGGTGTTCAGTGGTTTCTTTGAACCGTTCAACCGGCGGTTCTGAAACCGCCCAAAATCGTCTGAAACCGTAATCGAACCGGAACCGACTAAAACCGTTCGAGACCGGTTTCGGTTTCGGTTCAAGATTTCATAGAACCGTGGAACCAGTGGTTCGAAGCGGTTTGAAACCGGCGGTTCTAAACCGTTTCAGAACCGCCAATTTCAAACCTATTAGCTAAGTGAATTTCCATAATAAAGGTAAGAGGATTACGTGGATTTTGATTTCTCTAACCCGGAGAGAACACGTAAGCAATTTAATTATGTTCAAACCTTTATTTTTCCAATTTTTTCCCTTATAATTTTGTATAAAGACAAATGCTTATTATATTTTTTAGTTTAAGAATATATTTTATAATTAAAATATAAAGATTAAATGATTAATGTTAATATTTTCTTATTTTTTTATATTCAACTTTTTTTTAGATATTTTGTATAAAAATATTAATTTTTATCCGGTTCGGAACCGTAACCGGAACCGGTTCAAAACCGGATCAAAACCGTCCGCAACCGGATCCGGAACCGCAACCGGAACCGGAAAAACCGGATGGAACCGGACTTGGTCGGTTCCGGTTTCGGTTCATGATTTTTTAGAACCGGAATCGGCGGTTCTAGAACCGTAACCGGCGGTTCCAAAACCGTGAACATCTCTACCTGGGATTATTCTTGACTTTATTTCTCTCTTGAATTACTTTCAGCCTTTCATTATTTTTCATTTTTACAGGGAATGTATGACAGCTAAAAAAAATCTTGCATAAAAAGATTTCAACATTTCTTATCTTCAAGAAGTCATCCGAAAAATATCTTCTACAAGAGAAATAGACGGAGAACTTATGCAGAGACAAGAGCTTCATCTTGGAGCACTACTTTTGGTTCTCTTTTGTTTGCTTGTACAAAAAAAATTGTAAGTAATAGAGATATAAAAAGATTAAGTGAAAGAAAGTGTTGGAATCTAAAATAATCTCATATCGAAAGTGGATGAGTATTAATGCATACTATATAATATTGGTGAATTATTCATTCTATTGTTAATTGGTTTCATAATGGAACATCACCAGATTTTTGTACTTACTTATATGTGTCTATATGCTTATACGACGTTCCCAATCTACCAACCCACAAACTTAAATAAGAAATGTAAAGATGAATACTTTGAGTGAAACTAAAGTAAACAAAGAAGGCTATTTATTATGATATGCTTAGCGATCCGTTTTTTACAAAAAAGAAAAATAACAACTCGTTTTACGAAATACAATTCATTCACACTAGAGCATATTTGGCAAGGCAAAACACTAGTGTTTGAATTTTAGTTATTTGTAAAACAAAGTATGAGTGTTTACTAACTAATTGTAGAAGTAGCATTGAATGTTTAGTAGTTTTTGAATTACTACTTTTTAAAAGTTATTTTCATTAGCGTTTTGATTTAAGCAAAAAAATTATGTCTCTCGTAACCACTACCACTATATTTCATATTAAACACCACCATTGACATGCCAAACAAGGTCTAAGTAATGAGCATGTGCAAATATGACACCTTACCTTCTCTCATACTCCGCATATTTTTAGATGTTATGTTAATAATTTATATTCCATTAATGGGATTGAGGATATAAAAAGGGTGTATATGCATGAATTGTAAAATT
The DNA here is from genome assembly GCA_027886185.1 of Rheum nobile. Taxonomy (NCBI): domain Eukaryota; kingdom Viridiplantae; phylum Streptophyta; class Magnoliopsida; order Caryophyllales; family Polygonaceae; genus Rheum; species Rheum nobile. Next base: position 3,698,783 of record WOAB01000531.1, on the reverse strand, counting down.
AAGGCAAATACAAATAAAAGAAAAGGGAGTTAATGGTTTCTACGACTTTTAGACATAAAGCAAAATTTGGATACCAAAAAAATGAAATAACAATCCAAATTATCATAACGCTAGGAGTGTCAACCAGAATTTATACTCCCTTGTCATTTTAGCATTTGAATTAATTATTAAGGAATGTAATAATTAAGTTAAAATATTATAATTTTTTCAAAATTTTTTAATAAATATTCATCTTATTTTTAACAAATGAATAAAGAGAATTTACATAAAAAGTGTCAATATGTATAATTTTTCATTGTATACTCGTAATTCATCGATAAATTATTATCTAAAACTCTAAAATGACAAATTTTTGTAACTAAAACAAAATGCTAAAATGATACTTACATATGGAGTATAAAATAACTTCTTTTTCCGCTAGGTGTAAGTTGGAATCTATACTCGATTTAGCACAATCAACCGATGAGATTAATTTATTTTATTTTTTTGATAAAGAAAAAATTAGATTGGCTCTAATCCCTGTTAGAAAACCATCCTAGAGCATTCTTTCGGCTGAGAGCCTAGAGCTCTAGATCAGACCAAAAATCACACAAAGCGGGAGGATGACCAAGGGAAGCAATCCAATCAGCAACACGATTAACTTTCTGAAAGACGTGGACGAATTGGACTTCCGAGAAGGAAAGCATGTCGTAACGAATATTAGAGATCATCATCTCAATATCCCAAGGACAAGGCCATAAGGTGAAATTAATTGAACTCGATTTTTTTTTTATTCAGTAAGAATTCAAGAATCCAGAACAATCAAACCTGAAAACTCAAGAGGCCGAACAAACGGCGTCGGAACACCCGACAAGAGCAACCAACCAACGACAAACAGAAAAGCAAAAACAAAAATAAAAGACAACAGACACAACAAAGAAAAAATACAGACTCAACCGAGGAAGCAAACCAACAAGGCTAAATCTACGAGAAAGGCTTCAAACATGGGTTGGAAAAAACCAACAAGGCGTTTGAAGCAGCCGGAAAGAAGAAACAAGACACAATCTGGAGGCATTTCGTCGGTAGAAACCACCAGGGATCACACGATCACTGTCTTGTCTCGAACCGAAACAACAATCTCCAAACGAACCGAAAGGAGAACCTGCAACAGGAAAGACTGAAACAAAACAACACAAGAATGAAGGCAGAGAAAGAAACAAGGAGGAAGGCGGGGACAGGGGACAAGAACAGCACGGCGTGGGACGGGGAAAGGAGGTGGACGGCGGAGAAGGAGGAGGGGAGGAAGAAGACAAGGAGATGGTGGCCGAGGTGGCGCGGTGGTCGGAAACTGGATCGGCGGGAAGGCGGAAGAAAGGAGGTCGGAAACTTAAACGGAGACTGAGGCGGAGCGCAGAGACGGTGGGGCAGAGGTGTGAAGCGGGGTGGGCACTGGAGTGGATCCAAGGTCCGGGTGACCCGGCGTGGTCGGAATCGAAACAGCGCGGTCGGGGGCGGCGGGGGCGCGGTCGGAACGGGGCTCGGTCGGAGGGGGGGGCTTGGTCGGAGTGCCGGTGAGGCGGGAGCCATGGTAGCGGCGGCGGAACGGGGCTCGGTCGGAGCGAGGTGCTTGGTCGGAGTGCCGGTGAGCGGGTGTTGGTGGATCTCCGGTGGGCGGTGGGTGGTGGCCTGGCTTGCTAGAAAACACTCCCAGAAGGGAGTGTTTATAGGGCCGGCGCTTCTCTAAAAGGGGGGGATTTTGGAATCTATAATTGAACTCGAATATGATTGGCTTGAAATATTAAATGTTTTTTTTGTAAAAGAAAAAATAACCCAAAAAAATCTCGACTTTCACTAGTAGATAAAAATAATTCTAACTTTCAAGTCAATCAATAAAATATCAACTTTAAACCCATGAACCAAAAATAATACTGCCTCTTTTTAGACATATTTGTCATTTTAGATTTTGACACATGTATTAAGAAATGTAATCATTGAGCTAAGACACTACAAATATTTTCTAAAATTTTCAAACTACCCATCTAAATTTTTATCAATAAATAAAGATAATTTGCATAAAAAATGACAATATGGTGCAACTTTCAATAACATATCTCGTAACTCATCAATAAGTCATTACCTAAAACTCTAAAATGACAAATAATTCTCTTAAAAAATCAAAGGCTAAAACGACACTTATCTATAAAGGAGAGAGTATAAATGATTTTTTCGGTTGAAATTCTGGCTAATTCAGTGACGTTTACTCAAGATATCTCTTTTATGCAAGATCTCTTAGGGCTTGTTTGGTATTGAAATCAGGATATCAGATATGGATATGGATATTACTCATACTCATATATGCGTTAATACTAATATCGATATGAAATTGATATCTGTTGTTTGATATCAGATATAAATATCAAGATATGAGTGATATCAGAGTGTTATTTTGATATCTTCTATAAAATGAGTATATCAAAAATATCACTCATATATATACTTATATTAGATACCTTGATATCACTCAAACCAATATCTTGATACACATACCTGATTATTCATGTCTTTGGTATACCAAACGAGTCCCTATAAAATATCATGATGTCATCCAATTACCCCAAATTTCAACTTAAATTTTTTTCTATTATTTTTAGTGTATAGATTGAAAGTTGAGATTGTTTAATTTAAAAGTTTGAATTACTTTTAGTGGAGTGGTAAACTTATTATTGTTGTCAACATGTTTTTTTTGTTTTTATATTCCAAATCTCGTCATTATGCTGTGAAAGCTGAGGGTAGCTTCCCAAGGAATTGCTGACACTAATGGACTGCACGTGTGCCTCAACGTGTACTCGTTGCTATTCTACTCTAATAAATTCCCTTTGTCTTCATCTAAGTGTATTTTACTGTATTTACTACAGTACTATCATCCTTTGGTAAAAAAAAAAGCTATAAACTGATTCACCCCCTTGGAGCGGAGCAAATATTGACAGCATGGAATATCTAAGGGAGTAATTAATGGTCGTTGTATGCGGTTTTAGTATTAAAATACGGAATTTTCGCATGGTATCCTCCAGGTTATTGGAGGTTATGCAATTTTTGAGAGATGTTCAGAGGTTTTAGTATTCTCGTATGGTACCCCCGAGTTTTTAATTTTTTTTTGTCAAATACTCTTCCGTTAAAAAATCGTTTCAAATCCGTTAAATCTCTTTAAAAAAAAAAAATTACCCTGCTTTTATAAAAAAATACCACATTTTACCCGCCACATTACCCTTGACTTTTACCCAGCCACAGCACCACGACGACGAAGCTCTGCAACATTTTAATGGAGAAATCGCTGGAGCGGTGGCCGGCCGTTTGAGCGGAGGGGTGGACGACGACGAAGGCAACTACGGCGAAGTCAACCACGGCGAAGCCAACCCATTTCAACGCGAAATTTGTGGACGACAGAGACGCAAAGTCTGTGAACGACGACGGAGACCAACACGACGGTGGACGAAGAGCACTTCAGGTGAGTTCTCTTTCAATCCCTATTGCTAATTTTGAGGTTTAAGGTTGGTCGGATTGGAACTAGGAGATGATATTAGATTTAGGGTTTTTTCTGAAATTTGGGGAAAAGTTCAAATGATAAGATACATTTAAATTGATTTTGGGGAGATGATACTTATCTATGATTTCAATATTGGATATGACTGTGTGTAGATATGCTTGGTTTGAAATATGAAGTAATTGGTGTCCTTTAATCGGGCAAGCTACTGATGGCTTCAATATAAGATTCAGAAATCAAAATTTTTGAGATTGTAAAACTTTTCTTTATCTTTTGATGTCTGATATCTGCATTTAAATGATAAAGAGCTTGGTCTTGTCAGTTTCTTTCTAAACTGCAAGCAAAATAGAGATATATAATCGATCTCTTAGGAATGGATATGTATAAACTAAAAGAAAAGAAGGCTATGATTATAACCGTAACATTTTTTGCATTTGCTGTTTTTAGAATGAGCTGTCAATCTTCCACAAGTAAGGGAATATATGAAAAAAATTGTAGAAGGGTGGTTTGCTTCCACCAAATGCCCACTGTGATCCTGAATGTTTCGAAGCGAAATGAAAATTTTGAGAAACGCTTTTATAGGTGCTCTAAGTGGCAGGTATTTCATACCTCTTTTGTATAATTTTGGTAGGGGGTGTATGTTTTCAAATATTTCATTTATGATTTAATTTCTTTTTAGGGGAAAGATGATTGTGGCTTTTTTAGATGGTGTGAGAGTGATGCTTATTCAGAAGTGACTGTACCGTCTGTCGATCATGTGTGTGAAGACTTGAAAACACAAATGAAGGCCTTAGAGGAGAAGGTTGCTAAGATGAAGGAGAAGAAAAAGACCTTACTTATGGAGGTCAAGGAAGTATGTTCTCAAAACAATACTTTGAAGGCTGAAAACAATATATTGAAGGCTGAAAATTATACGTTGAAGGCTGAAAAAATTGTAATTGTCGCAAGGGAAAAAACTGTAACGAGACTTCTACTATTTTCTTGGTTTTCTATTTTTGTCTTAGCATTTTGGTATGTTGCGTTGCTTAGGATTAATTAGCTTGCAGGAAGTGTTGTATACTTGTATTCAAGTATTAGTAACTTGACATAGTTTATGCACAATGATGAGCAATGATGAGCATTTTGGTATGTTGCATTTTGGTATGTTTTTTTCGTGCCATTTGGGATTTGGATCTATTAACTCTTGCTGATGAGCAATTTTTATGATTTATCTTCAGTCCTCTCTTCTATGACCATTGTTAATAGCAAATGTATGACAATGATTTGCGAGCATTCTGCACTGATTGGTCTTGCTTTGATGCAGTGATTTGCGAGCATTCTGCACTGCAGAGGATCAACAATTAATTAGTCGATTCATGACATTGACTCCAAGCATGATAAGAAGAATGGATCGTTAAACATATATACTAGAAAATCAATTTCAAATTAATTAGTCGGTTCATGACATTGACTCTAAACTGTTGCCAGTGACCAATTTTTATGACTGCTCTACAAGTCCTCTCCTTTGTGATCCTTGTAATAAAATTCAGTGACCAATTTTCATGATTGCTCTACAGTGACCAATTTTCAGACTAGTAATAAAATTCAAACACAAATACAAGTCTAACCAAATTTGGCTAAAAAAGTGCTAACATTAAAGAAAACACAAGGTATAAATTGAGCTGACAAAACACCCTCATTTAGCATCCTTCCTGATAGCATATCCAAGGGGCATTTGCAAAGATTAAGATGTAAGTGAGCTTCAATAGTTGTGAAATCAACATGCCTCTTTGATTCAATCAAACCTCGAGCTAGTTCTAGATTCTTACATGGTACCTCAACAGAACTTATTGCCAACTTAATCAATTTCTGATCATGAAACAAACTGAACATCTTCATAAGATCACTGTCACTTTCTAATTTGAAATTTTGAGACGCATGTGTATACCATAAAGTTGGTTCTTGTGGAAGAGCCATTCCGTTCCTTGCAGCCCCCTCAAGTAAATCAACAAGTATGTCGAGAATAGTACACCTATCTGGATCATCCACATCAATTTCCAATTTTTCTAGATACATGTAACGCATTCTCAACACTATTTTATCCCCCATTCTGCAAATTATTAAAGAGAACAAATCATTCAATCAAAGTAGTTACACAATTCAATAAGATAGAATATCAAAATACAAAAACAAGTAAATTAGATTCAAACAGTTAATTCATCCTAAAAAAATTGCACAATGTAAAATGACCCAACCTACTTCATATTTCAAACCAATTACTTCATATTTACACAGTCAGTAGCTTGCACTATGTAAAAATTTGCACATCAGTAGTTTGCCCGATTAAAGGACACCAATTACTTCATATTTCAAACCAAGCATATCTACACACAGTCATATCAAATATTGAAATCATAGATAAGTATCATCTCCCCAAAATCAATTTAAATGTATCTTATCATTTGAACTTTTCTCCAAATTTCAGAAAAAACCCTAAATCTAATATCATCTCTTAGTTTCAATCCGACCAACCTTAAACCTCAAAATTAGCAATAGGGATTGAAAGAGAACTCACCTGAAGTGCTCTTCGTCCACCGTCGTCCACCGCCGTATTGGTCTTCGTCGTCGTTCACAGACTTTGCGTCTCTGTCGTCCACAAATTTTGCGTTGAAATGGGTTGGCTTCGCCGTGGTTGCCTTCCTCGTTGTCCACCCCTCCGCTCAGACGGCCGGCCACCGCTCCAGCGATTTCTCCATTGAAATGTTGCAGAGCTTCATCGTCGGGGTGTTGTGGCTGGGTAAAAGTCAAGGGTAATGTGGCAGGTAAAATGGGGTATTTTTTTGTAAAATCAAGGTAATTTTTTTTAAGGGATTTAACGGGGTTGAAACGATTTTTTAACGGAAGGGTATTTGACAAAAAAAATTAAAAACTCGGGGGTACCACACGAAAATACCAAAACCTCTGAGCATCTCGCGAAAATTGCATAACCTGGAGGGTACCACGCGAAAATTACGATTAAAATACTAGTAGCACGGGATATGTTTTGAATTTGGATAATGAATTGTAATGAACTTAGTGAAGGATTTGTAAATTATTTTCATTTTTTTTTTAAAAAAAATATTTTAATATTAGTTTATTTTGATTTAAAATTGTAATTTGTGTATACATATTTGTACCATGTAATCAACAATGTGCACTTATATTTTGATTTTATCCGAATTTGTAATTTGGTATTATGTTTCGTTCATTCCATTAGTGATTTGTTAAATTATTAATATATGTAATGCTTTATTTGTTTGACCTTGTTTACAACATTGTTTAGGACAGATGTTTATACATGTATATTGTAGTGTATATAAAAATCATTTTTTGGTTTATTTTGTAAATCGAATGTGATTAGCTTTGTTTTAATATAGTGAAGCAAACATGATTATCGTACGTCGTTGTTGGCACAGGACAAGAAAAAATGTAAAACTTAATTGTATTATCTTGTGTTGATTTGAAGCAATCATTTTGAAAGTCTAAATTAATTGAATGGTGAGAATGATTTTATATGTAATGATATTTTAATTTTTTTAATTAATTTTGGTGATGTGTGATTTTTTTTGGTAATTATAATTTGTTCTCTATGGGAAAAAAAATTCGTCATTTTTTTGATATTGTAATCTTCATTTTTTTTTAGAAATGACTGTTATATTTAGGGGTGTTCAAAATCGGCCCGGCCCGGATAGGAAAAGACCGGACTGGTGAAATTCCGATCCGGTCTCCGGTCAAAGGTTTTCCCTTAATCCGGTCTGGTCCGGTCCGGACCGGTGGACCGGTTTTTTTTTTTTTAATTTATATGTTTTTTTTTGGAGATTTATAAGTATTTTTTTTATTTTAATAAGTTAGGAGTATATATGTTTTATAGATATTTTTTTAGATTTTAAATAAGAATTTAATTATTTTTTTATAAAAATAAAGTCTGATCCGATTCTGATCCAGTCTGGACCGGATGAACACCCCTAGTTATATCAGTACTGCATGAATTTCTTTCATGATATTGATGGTGGGAGGAGATGAAAAGTTAGGGTGTTACTCTATTGAGGAGAGGAAAAGATATGCTCTCTTCAAATATCCGTGTATGCAGAGATTAAAATGTGGGTTTATATGACAGTTTATGCAGGGATTAAGAGGCTGAGTAAATATATTTGGAAGACAATAAATCTCATTGGTATAGGCGTTACTCCATTGCCCTCTCATTGTTACAAAAAAAACCTCATAATTAAATTGAGCCTCTGCTCATTATATATATACATTAATATTAGGTGTGTAAAATTTTCATTTGTGCAGGAATTTCAGCGTATGCAGAGACACACAAAAATGTACAAATCTCATGGTGGTTACAACATATAGTTTAAAAAACAATGTATGTAACAATGAGAGGAATTATCATATAACAAATATTTATGTACATTAATATTCCTGATATTAGGCGTAAAAAAATATTCATTGCTGGTGGTTAGACCTGAGCAAACGCGGGCCGACCTGCCCGCCCGCCCGGTCCGCCCGACATAAATGGGCGGATATGGTTATTATATTTAGCCCATTTTGCCCGGATAGCCCGGCCCACCCGTTTATATAGGCGGAATACGGTCACTGATAATATCCCATTTAGCCCGGATAGCCCGCCCAGAAGCCCAAATTAATTTTTAAATTTAAATAAAATAAATAAATTCTTATATATAATAAAATTCATATAAAATAAATATTTATTTATACTGTAAGCAACCTAATATTTATACCCACAAGACACTTAAAATTGGCGATGTTGGTTATGACGAGTTTGAGGACAAAGAAGATTCAACTAAGGTGTGATTGTGTGATGTATGCACTACGCTGGAGGCAACAAAAAGAGACAACCAACTCCATTTTCTTTTGAAATTTGCTTAATTGTGTAATGTTGTGTTATTTTGTGGAAAATTTGTTACGATAAGTTTGTAACAATAACTATGTTTACCATTTGTAATAAAAAGACACTTTTTATGGGTATTATACGTAAAATTATATTTGCTATGTTTCGTTTTATGACAGATTTGTCTTGTCTCGCGGACTAAATGGGACCCGCGGGCTACCCGGGTCCGGATGTTCGGGAGGATCCGAAAAGCCTCCCCAGCCCGTTTCTTTGGCATGCCCGGATCCGGCCCGCCCATCCGGACATGACTTTTGTCCAAAGCCCGGCCCGATTCCCGCCGGGATCCGAGTTTGATCAGGTCTACTGGTGGTTTTGAATCCTTTCATTCTTCCTCATTTCAATGTCTACATAACTATGTAACTTCAATTTGGTTTAAATAAAAAAAGATTCATAATTAAAGCTGATAGAGAGGCTTGTTTGCAGATTTATTTAGATTAAAATAAAAATAAATGTGTGTTATTTATGAGATCCTGATGGAGAGGCTTGTTTGTAGATTTATTTAGATTAAAAAAAAAGATAAACGTGGATCACTGAACACGCCTATTGGCCCAACCCCTTCATTGGGCCGATGACATGGAAGTATAATGCTCGTGCAGGTCAGCCCACGGCCTTGTTCGGCCCACAATCATTTCAAATAGTGTTGTTTGCTGATTCACAATGCAATGAATGGGGGCATTAATTGGCCCTTCCGTTCTACTTTATATATTTATAGATACTCTCTCCGTTCAGATATGTATGTCATTTTAGACTTAAAATCTTGTTTATTAATATTTGTCATTCTACCTATTTTAATTAAAAAGTTATTGATGATTAATAATGATTGTTCTTGAAAATTGATTTTTTTCTACTTTAGTATCATATCTCTCTATTCATTGGCTTAAAAATAAACATGTAAAAAAAGTAGGTAAAAAAATAATTAAAATTAGAAATTTTTTAAGCTAAATGATGAAACTCTTAAAATGTGTGTCAAAATCTAAAATGACATATATTGTCAAACAGAGGAAGTATTAAGTATTTTAGTTATAGTGTATTTTTGCTAAAAAGTTACTTTTAGGTTTTTATTAAGAAAAAAACTTTTCTCAAACTTAAAAGTTGGATTTTTAGTTATTTTAACCATTTTTAGATTAAATTTAGTTTTGTTTGTTTAAAAAATACATTTAATATTCATAATTGATTTTTATCTATTTATAGAGACCCATTTTATATATGTTTTTTTATAAAATTTATAGAGTTAAAAAACCCTTGATTAAAAAACCACTAACATGAAAAAAAATAAAAGATTTTTTTGATGATATGACAAAAAAAAATATTGAAAAATTAGCTACAAACCTTGTTATAAGAAAAACGATTGTGCATGCTGGAGAACGTATATTAGTCCTCGTTGTGCTATGAAATTGAATATTAGCAAGGCTTATGATACAATTAATTAGGTGTTCTTACCAAAAAAATAAATCAATTAGGTCATTTGAGACATATATTATATATAAGATTAACTTCATGTGAGGAGCACCCTTAGGGTGAAACGTGGGGAGCATTCTAGGCCATTCATTTTAATATTACCATATATACCCTATCACACTCAATCCCGGTCAACGATCAACGTTGACCGGTTAACGGTCAATGGCAAGATTTATTTTTTAAAGTTATTATTATTATTTTTTTATACACATTTTTATTATAAAATTTGTATGAAAATAATTGAACAATTAATTCTTAAAGTTGAACAATTGTATGTTTAAAGTTGCACAATTAAAATTCGAACAATGATCAAGTTGAACAATTGTATCTTAAAAGTTGAACTATTGTATCTTAAAGTTGAACAATTTCATTTTTATAGTTCGACAACTGTGTTCGCTATGTATATAAATTTGAACAATTATCTCTTAATGTTGAACAATTTCATTTTTTAAATATTTTTTAGGTGTGCATGGCCGTTTTTCTATATTTATTTTCCTACACATTTGGGATTTAGGGTTTATGTTTTGAACATTTTTGAGTTGTATTATGTTTATATTACATTATAAACAAAACATCAAGTTTATTTGACAATTATTAAAATTTTAATGAAGTATTGTTCAATCTATCTTTTGTTATAAGTTTGAATTTTCATGCAATTTAAATTGTTCAACTTTTCTGGTTCAGTTGTTCAACTTTATATATTGTTAAAAAAGTTGTTCAATTTGTATGATACAATTGTTTAAATTTAAGAGAGAATTTTTCAATTTTTTAGAAACAATTTTATGAGGAAAGCGTGTAAGGAAACAAGAAAAAAAATAAAAAAAATGTTTTATCCGGAAAAAAAATTGGCCAAAAAAACAAAACTAACCATTGCTTAGTCAAAACAGATGTGTAATTATAAAAATGAAATTGTTCAACTTTTTTCGTATAATTGTTAAACTTTATATATTGTTCAAAAAACATTGTTCAACTTTTAACATACAATGTTTCAAATGTAATAGGGAATTGTTCAACTTTTTTAATTACAATTTTATGATAAAAACGTATAGAAAAACAAGAAAAAAATTTGCCTGAAAAAAAAAAACTAAAATTTGCTTAGTGAAACAGTCGTCTAACCATAAAAATGAAATTGTTCAACTTTAAGATACAATTGTTCAACTTTGTTCGTACAATTGTTCAAAAAATGTGTTCAACTTTTAATATACAATTGTTCAAATTTAATAGGAAATTGTTCATTTTTTTAGAAATAAATTTATAATTAAATTGTGTATAAAAACAAGAATAAAAAGTACCCCAAAAAAATATGGACAAAGTCAGTTTGACCGGTCAACGGTGACCGTTGACCGGTCAATGATCAGATGTTGACCATGGAGTGTGATTGTGTGTGAGAAAGTGTATGTTTGCTATGTTCCATCATAGCCTTCCATTGTCCCAAAAATGGTTGGCTCTCATTCCTCCTCACGTTTCACCGTAAGCATCCGTTTTACCGAAGTCTAACTATATATATATATTCTATTAGAGTTTGGATTCCACCAAAGAAATGATCTTGTGGCCGGATCATGAAATGCGTCACAACGTCATACTTTCAACTTTTGGCCAAGATGAGTTCAATGGTACTTCTAAGTTCTAATTTAAATAGGTCCGGTCATCGGTCCAAACCGAATAAAACCGAAATTGAATATTAGAATTTTTTGGACCGAAAACCGAACGGAATACACTATGTTCGGTTCGATTCGGTTATAAATCGGAATAACCGAACATGTTAAAAATAGGTTAATTTGGATTACTACAACGTGTCTTAGTGAACCAAACTGAACTGGCCGAACCAAATCTGGGCCGAATTAAGCTGAATTGAACCGAATTAGACCGAACCGAATAAGAGTTAACTAATTTATCTAGAAAACTAGGATTGTATTTTTATTTTAAAATACAATTGATTCGGTTTAGTCCAAAACCGAATATTGGACCGACCAATGAACAACCCTAAAAATAAGCATAGGCTATGTTAAGGTGACCCCGTAGTCTCATATTTGTTTGTAGTGGTGATGGAATCTATCTATTATCTCTATATATATATATATATATATATATTAAAGCAAAGGAATTTGAAGCCATCATATTGATTATGGTCCCACAAATCCTATGTATCAATTTGTGGGTAATCTAATTTATTTTTATATTAATAATTCTATTTAATTTATAACACAATATCTAATCACAACTAACTTCAAATATTTAAAATTTTAAATCACAATATTTAATCACAACTAACTTCAAATATATAAAAACTGAATACAACTTTTTTATAAAATTTATTTTCTACAAATTACACATACAATAAGCTTATAATATATGATAGATTTCTTACTAAACTTATATATAAAATACATCTTATATTCATTTATGTAATTAGTAATATTAGTTTCATGCGTTTGCATATATAATTTGACCTATATTAATTTGTGGACCAAAATCATACCATATATACAATTTTCAACTCATAGTATATGTGCTTTTATAATTAAGCCCACTATATTATATTATTACACATACAAATTTATGGCCCATTTAGAGTAAAATGACCCGAATAAATTTTATGGTCCATCTATATATATTAAAGCTATTGAATTTCGAGCCACTAAAATGCTTTTGGCCCCATAAATCCTACATGCCATTTTGTTATTAATGCACTTTTTTTTTCTTAACATTATATTTCAATTTAAACCACAATATCTAATCACACCTAACTTCAAATATATAAAAACTATATACAACTTTGTTGAATGCTTATACATTTTTTTATGGGTCAATTACCGGAAACCACCCGTTGAATGTGTCATATTGCCCAAAACCACCTCTTTAAATCGATATTACCGGAAACCACCCGTGTTTCACATGCCGTTAAAAAATCGCCACCCTACCTCTGACTCCGTTTGAAATCCGTTAAGTTCGGTCCCACAAGTCTTTTTCCTGGATATTTTATGTGAAATAAAATTTAAAAATAATTTTAAAAAGTGAAATTAAAAACCCTAAAATTTGGGTCTTCTTCCCCAATTCATCGTTCCATCTCAGTTACATCACAATCCTCAACTGGTATGTTTACAATCTCTCGCCATTTTGTGTCTGGTTCGAGAGTAGGTTCTGTCAGATCTCTGAGTAGGAAGCAGATTTTGATTCGGGGTGCTAGTTTAGTGGAAGATTCATACTATTCTGATTTCAACTATGTGTCCGATTTTGAATCTACGGCGTCGGCGAAGAGGCGTTGCAGTGAGCTGAGACCGAAATTTGAAGAAACACTCATCAGTATCTCCTGAGGCAAAGATTCAAGAACAGTATGATTTTGAATCTACGGCGCCAACTAGAAGAATTAACGTAAAATATTCAGGAAAAAGACTTGTGGGACCAGACTTAACAGATTTTAAACGGAGTCAGGGATATGGTGGCGATTATTTAACGGCATGTGAAACACGGGTGGTTTCCGGTAATATCGATTTAAAGAGGTGGTTTTGGGCAATATGTCCCATTCAACGGGTGATTTCCGGTAATTGACTCATTTTTTATAAATTTTGATCTCTACAAATTGCCCAAAAAATAAGCTTATATCTGTCAAACTAATATATGATAGAATTCCTACTAAACTTATATATAAAATAAATCTTATATTCATTTATGTAATTATTAATACTATTTTTATGACTTTGCATATATAGTATGATATATATAAATTTATGGGCCAAAATCATACAATATATACAATTTTCAACTCACAGTACATGTGCTTTTATAATTCAACCCACTATATTATATTGTTACACATACATATTTTATTAACAATTTAGTGAAATTTCAGACTAATATATCTTAACAAACTTAATTTATATAATCTTGAGATTTTCTTCTAATCCTTTCAATTTTAACAACTCATCTTAACAACGATTATATCATATCAGATTTTTAACGAAGGTATATTGTACGTTCCCATTTAACAATTTTTATTTTATTATAATTTTCTATAAAAAATACATGGTCTCCATTTTCCGATTTTACAATGTTTCTATGTGCTTATTACTTATCATTTTGCAAAATGTAATTTTCAGTTTTAAAAAATTAAATTGAGTTTGTTAATCACCAATAAAATATTCACTAACAAACCGTGAAATATCAATTATAAATTACCAAGAAAATTTTGTGAAATCAAACAAAAAGTTTCAACTAAAAAATCTAGCTAAATCTTTGTTGTATCAAACTTTCAATTTCATATGATTATACACATTATCAAAAGTAAATTAAATGTAGTACGTATACAAATTTTAAAATTATTTGAATTTGAGATAACTTTACACCTACATAAATCAGCCACTACTGATTAATTAATTATTCAAATAAATTCATACATATCATAGCATATCATTTCCAATGATCCAGCGAGAACTATATTTTTCTAAAAAATACTTCGATATAACATTAATTTAATTCAATCATAATTTTTTTTTGATTTTCTCAAATTATATTTACTCGTACGAGGTACGGGTTCTATACTAGTTATATATATTAAAGCTCATTCTTTTTGAACCACCAGAGTGTTTTTAGGCCCAAGTTGTTAAGGTTTATTTTATTTTTTTCTATTTTTCTATTTATTATTATATTAAATCTTTAGCAAAATACAAATTAACAAGAAAACCTTAACAAGATTTTCACCAACAAATACAAATTTTACAATTGTTACTTCTTTACTTTAATAAAAAATATTTTTGTCAAAAATATTTTTCAGGAATAAAACTGAAAACTCACAAGGGTATCAAATGAACCCATAACTTTTCATTCAACATATCCAATATTAATTTTGGAAAATTAATTTACTTAACTCAAAAATCTACTTTAATTTTCCGAGCATCTTGGACTCTTGGTTGTCGATTTACTAAAATTTTGTTACTTGAATGAGTCACTCTAAAACTACTTTTTGGTAGAATAAAGTTGAAATCAATATACAAAGTAATTTAAAAATTTTAATCAGTTAATATACGTTATATGTAATTTTATATATTATATGGATTGATTTTACATATCCATAACACTTTGTTTTTTGGGTATATTGTCACACAATATCTTATAGAATTGCTAACAAGTAATAAGTTATAACTAATAATTGTTTTGTTTTTTTGTCAAAAACAAAATTTTGGTTATTTTAATTTGTTGCATTTTATAATATTCCAAACAATACAATATAGATTTGGAGAAATAATAATTTTATAAATATTTTAAAAATAATAATAATGATGATAACATATTATATCATTTTTTATTTAAATTGTATGTATTAAGTATACACTTTAGAGAACTCTGTCTATATATATATTAAACCTATCATTTATTTATAATTTACGGTAATTTTTTAGTATGGTACAGATACTACTTACGGTACTTAAAATTTAGAAAAAAATATTGAACCATATGAAAAATTTGTTTTGCAATTAAAAATAAAATACTAGTATACTCCAAACTATCAAACTTATCATTTTGATGATCCAACCAAAAAATTAGTTTACAGTTTTCTTATGATTCAAATCAAAACCCAAATCTATATTTCTAAAAATTGGATTTATACTTTGTTGTTGGAATTATAAAATACTTATATTTTAATCCATTAATTAGTTCATTTTTATTTAAATATGCAATGAAATTATTATTTTTATTGAAATATTTAAGATTCTTTATTCACAAATGATATAAGTTGTTATTAGTATCTCCATATATAAAATTTGGTAATCCAATATTCAAGAAATATGTTAAAAAACCATTGTTTAGGAAGTATCATAACATAACTTAATATGATGTATAACATTCAACTTTGGTTTAAGTGAATATTATGACTCTTTTCGATTTATTTATTTATCATATAGTATGATATTTTTAATAAGTATTGTGGTATAAAAGACCGATAATTTTTCAGTATTAGGAAACATGTTTCACTTTGTAGATGATATTGATGTCAATTTATTAAATAATTTTTCTAATCTATCCCCGGCCCAAGACATATGTTAAGAATTCCAGTTTTAGAAACTAACCCTAAAACGAAAATAAGAATACTATAAAATACTTTAACTAAATTAAAAAACTATGCTTAATATTTCTAAATATTGATTCTTAAGGTTATAGGTTATAAAAATTGTAATTGAAAATATCTAATATCTCGTGTTTGGCACGTGCACTATGCTAGTATCTTTCAAAGCTTATTAAATTTCGGATTAAATTCCATCCAAGATGATCCCACACTCGAATGACACACGTTTTTTTTTTTTGCTGATGATGATGTTCTTTTGTTCTCCAAATGTACGTGAATTGGGATCGATCCCTGCAAATTCTTATAAAACGTGGTCGATTCTCTTTCTGTATTGATCAGAGAATTGAGGGTTACTTTTGCAAATATGGTGAATTGTTCTGTTAGAGGCTATTTGTAGCTAGGTCGTTATTCGATCAATTCATTCAAGAATCAATAACAAACTTCCTTTCCTTATAACCCTAATCTCCCTATCTTCTCATCTCCATTTCAATGGAGGTTCATCTATCCTGATCGAGTCGTCACAAGTGGTATCAGAGTTCTTCTTTCCTTGGCAATGGCGGATGGAACATGTATGAAGCTGCTGGAGGAGAATCTCAAGAAGATGGAAGCAATCACTTAGTAACACGCATCAATGCTTAACCAGTGGATGGAATCCACGACTTCAAATCTTGGTGAATTTCGCCAAGAATTTGAAGAACAGAAGGCGAATGTGGTAGAATTACAGAATCACATTGGCTCAGACGATCAGCAGCTTGAGAATTTTCAGAAGAATACAGATCACTGTTTGGAAATTTTGATGGACATGATGAGAAATATGTCCAGGGACCGAGAGCAAGCGCAATTCCATCGAGGCGGCCGAGTTGAGGTTGATCTGATTAGTGAAGGAGCCAATTCAATTTCCAGAGCAGTACAATCTGGAGTTCAACCAAATTCAGTGAGGCCTAATGTTGATCGCCGCATTCCAGTTGAATTTCAGGGAGAAACTCATCGAGATTGCAATGTTTGCAGTGGTTTAGGAGGAACCGACTTTTCAAAAGGTAACATTCGCCTTTCGAAATTGGATTTTCCAACTTTTGATGGCATGAAACCTAAAAGTTGGATATGTAAGTGCAACAAGTACTTTAGAATCTTTGATGTGATTGATGGTCAGAGAGTAGAAACTGCCATGATGTACTTGAATGGGAAAGCAGATATTTGGGCCCAAGTGTTCTTGTTACAGAATTAAGATGTGTGCAATGGGATAAATTTTCTGATGCAATTTGTGAAAGATTTGGTGAAAAACGAGGTGTTGACATTGTTGAGGAATTTAACAAACTGAATCAGGGGGAGATATTGAGGAATACAATGAAAAGTTCGAAGAACTCAAATCTTGCATGTTAGATTGCAATCATCGCCTCCTTGAAGCTTACTTTGTCTCCAGTTATATCAATGGTCTCAAGGAAGAGATCAAATCTCTTGTCAATCTCAGACATTTGACAACTCTTGCCATGGTTTATGAACATGCAAGGCTTCATAATGGTGCAATTCAGGCCAACGTGAAGTTGAACAGAGGTTCTTGGAGACCAGGATCTCAATACCATAATTCACAAACTTGTAGACCTTCCTACCCTACCAATCAACCACCATTTAAGCCTACTACTCCTTCTTCACAACTTGTCCCACCTACTCATTCCCAACCACACAAGCATGCACCTAGCACGTCTTTTAATCCACCTGTAGAGCATAGAAGAACCCCCGGCCTTTTTATCGTTGTGGTGACAAGTATTTCGTAGGTCATAAATGTAAATCCCAGTCTTTGCATAGTTTGGTGGCAGATGAAGTTGAGCATGTACAGTTAGCTGAATCGGATGAATTGGATATTCAATGGTACTGACCATGAGAATATTGAATTTGAGGAGGAACCTGAGGTATATGTGCATACCTTAACAGGCAACAATCCCATGAACACCATCAAGATCAAGGGTTTGGTGAATGACTCCTATTACAATTCTTGTTGATAGCGAGAGTACACACAGTTTCTTGGATCCTAGAGTGGCCAATGATACAGGGTTTGAGCTCCAGGATTCAGAGGTGATGTCAGTAGCCATTGCTATTGGCAATAAGATGTTTAGCCACTAGTCGTGCAATGCTTTTCAATGGTCTATGCAGGGTACTACTGACTTCAGTTTTGACATTCGTATACTAATGTTAGGCGGTTGTGATATGATCTTAGGAATGGACTGGTTAAGGGAATTCAGTCCTCTCACATTTGATTTTAGACAGCTTAAGTTGTCATTCATTAAAGAAGGCCGTAAGGTGGAGTTGTTGGGCTTCAGTGAGCAAGCCAATGTACGAATGATGAAGGGTACAAAGTTGCAGAAATTGTTCAGGAAGAGAGTGTCTATGGTGATTACACAAATTGCTCATTGTTTCAGTATTGCAGATTAAGAGCAACATTTGCCTGATGCAATCCAGTCCTTGTTGTTACAATTTGATGATGTCTTTGCCACTTCTACTGAGTTGCCCCTCTCCGTAACCATGAACATTACATCCATCTCAAGCCTGGAACCAAGTTAAAGAGATGCTCACTAATACAACTATTTGTCCCAACCATATCCCATTTGCTTCCCCTACCCTTTTGGTGAAGAAGAAGGATGATACATGGCGGTTTTGTATTGATTACAGACGTTTGAATGATGCCACTATTAAAAACAAATTTCCAATTCCCCACATTGAGGAGCTTTTGGTTGAGTTGTAGGGTGCCTGCATTTTCTCTAAATTGGACCTTCGAGCAGGTTACCATCAGGTCCGAATGGCATCAGAAGATATATACAAGACTGCTTTCCATACTCATCAGGGCCATTATGAGTTTAAGGTAATGCCTTTTGGCCTTACCAATGCACCAACCACCTTCCAATCTTTAATGAATGAAGTGTTTGGTGCACATTTGAGGCAGTTTGTGTTAGTGTTTTTCGATGATATTTTGGTTTATAGCACTGACTTAGACTCCCACGTTCAACATTTGACTGTGGTCTTGCAATTGTTGAGAGATCACAAGCTATTTGCCAAGAGAAACAAGCATGAGTTTGCTAAGCCACATGTAGATTATCTGGGGCATATTATTTATGGTCAAGGTGTAGCTACTGACCCTTCGAAAGTTGAAGCCATGGTCTCTTGGACATCATTAAGATCAGTTAAAGAACTTTGCGGTTTTTTGGGGTTAAATGGCTATTATCGAAGGTTCATTGAGAACTATGGGGTTATCAGTCGACCTTTGACTGAGTTATTGAAGGATGCCTTCAAATGGGATTTGTCAGGTGAACAAGCCTTTCAACATTTGAAGAGTTTGCTTTCTTCTGCTCTAATTTTGAGGTTGCCTGGTTTTTTTGTTCAATTTGAAGTGGAGACTGATGCTTGTGATCATGGTATGGGGGTTGTTTTGATGCAGCAGGGTAGGCCTTTGGCTTATCTTAGCAAGGCTTTAAATGGTGGCAATCTCCTTCTATCGACATATGAGAAGGAATTATTGGAAATCTTAATGGTTGTGGATAAATGGAGGCATTATCTTGGCCTAAGATGAAGCACTTGGTTGAGGGACTGGTTAGGACCTATTACGTTTGCCAACGTAGTAAGCATGAACATGTTGCCTTGCCTGGTCTGCTTAACCCCTTGCCTATTCCAGCTCAGGCCTGGAGTCACATTAGCATTGATTTCATTAAGGGCTTACCTTGCTCTTTTGGTAAGGATTCCATTCTTGTAGTTGTGGACCAACTTAATAAATACGCCCATTTCCTTCCCTTAAAAACCCCTTTTACTGCTGCCATTGTTGCCAATCTTTTCCTCGACCATATCTATAAACTTCATGGCCTTCCCTAATATATTGTTTTTTTACCGTGATAAGGTGTTGCTTAGCCATTTTTGGCAAGACCTTTTCAAAGCATTAGGCACTTCCCTGCACATGTCCACGGCTTATCACCCGCAAACTGATGGCCAAACGTAGAGGGTAAACCAATGTCTGGAATCCTTCCTCCGTTGTATGACAACTGACAAACCTTCTCATTGGTATAAATGGTTGTCCTTAGCCAAACTTTGGTAAAATACCAATTTCCATTCCTCTTTGGTTATGACACCCTTTCAGGCTTTGTATGGGTATCTACCTCCTACATTGGGTGTTTGCCCTACCGCCATCACTACTGCATCTGTTGATGAATGGTTTCGTGAGCGTGAGCACATGCTTCAGCTCTGCAAGAATTATCTTTTACTTGCTTAATCTCGTATGAAGCAGTATGTTGATAAACACCGATCGGAGCGTTCATTTGAGGTGGGCGGCTAGGTGTTTCTCAAATTACAGCCATATCGGCAAACATTGGTGGCACTTTGTCGTAATCTGAAGCTTAGTGCCAAATTTTATGGCCATTTTCTAGTTCTCAGTCGTGTGGATTCGGCTGCTTATCGCCTTGCCTTGCCTCGTCAATCTTGCATTCACCCTGTCTTTCATATCTCTCAATTGAAGAAGAGAATAGGCGACAATGTGGTCGTTGCTTTATTACCCCCGATTGTCACTCCTACTGAGGAGATTGACATTGCTCCTGAGGCTATCCTGAATTCTCGTGTACATCACCTTGCTAATGGTGACCCAGTGACAGAATGGCTTGTACAGTGGAAGAATTTGTCACCAGAGGAAGCAACTTGGGAACAGGCTGGTCATCTGCTTTATCAATTCCCCGATTTCAAGTTGTAACCTTGAAAACAAGGTTTTTAATGGGGGGGTGATGTAATGATTAGAGAATTGAGGGTCACTTTTGTAAATATGGTAAATTGTTCTATTAGAGGCTATTTGTAGCCTAGTCGTTATTCGATCAATTCATTCAAGAATCAATAACAAACTTCATCTCCTTTTATATCTCTCTTTCCCTTTCCTTCTAACCCTAATCTCCCTATCTTCCGATCTCTATTTCAATGGAGGTTCATCTTTCCCGATCGAGTCGTCACACTTTCCCCTCTAGTGGTGGTAACCTTTGATAGAATACTATTACTACCGTACCACCACACATCCATCTTAAACCCTTTATTATGCTTCTATTATCTCCTGTTGTCATTCCTCTAGTTAAATTTGTTATTCTATAGTGATGTAAGTTGATGATATCATCGTTAATTCGTTATTGACAATTATTCTTTATTCCATCCTTCATTTCTATATTATGAATATAGTTTACAACTAGTATATGTTCTCGTTTCATGTACGGGCTTGGTTAATAAAATTTAAATATTATTAAATAATTATGAAAACTAATATGACAAAATTATAAGCTTGACACATATGGTGATAAGATTTTTGTATGATTATAATTGAAAGTATATTTACGTGGATTTGTATACAAAAATGAAAAATAAATTACGAATTTCATACAAATAACTAAACAAAAAAAAAGTTAAATTTAAGTAATGAGAATATTATTTATTTATAAATAATTAAAAGGGGAAAACGGTCATATCACATATTTATTTTAAATATTTTTAATATATATTATCACTTTTGCATCATGAATCATATATTACCAATTATGTTCAATTGTATGTTATTAATTATATAAATATAAGTATTAAAATTATAAGAAGTATTGTAACTAATAAGGTAAAAGTATATTATAAATAATAAGAAACAAATAAGGCAAAAAGATATAAATAATCTTTGAGATGATACTATCAATATAATCAAGGTAAGTTATTTTAGGTAAAAAAAATAAGTAGATAAAAAATAGAATATGTAAATATCAAAATTAGGGGAAGATAAAATTGTAATTGTACTTTGAGATTTGCCTACGTGACATAGATCACGGGTTGACACGTAGAAAAAATAATTAGGGCTTCAACATAGTATATAGATGAAATCCTATGCAATCTTCATTCACTAATTACTTAATTGAGTTTAGGAGGTAGATAAGTGAAGTTTATACTGTTAATATTTTTTTTGTAAGATTAAGAAAATTTTAAAATAATCAATTATTATTCAAAGTTGGAGTATGGATGATTAATCAGTAACTAATTTTTAAAAGAAAAATCAGTGATAAATTTTTTAAATTTGTTTTTAAATGTAATTATTATTATAATATTTATAAATGTAAATGAAAATATGTATTTTATATATTTCATTGTTCTTTATTTTTTTGTCAAAGACGAGGCAGCACTCTTCGCAAATTTATTGAAAAGAAAACCGTGCTAAAAAGTAGTAAACCGGGGAGAGCCCGACCCCTTACATCATTAAACAACAAAATCGAAATACTAGCAGGAGGTTCATCTAAAACATGAAAATCTACATGAAATAATAAGCAAAACTAGCTAGGCGATCAACAACAACGTTTGCTTCCCTAAAAATATGACGAAATTGGATGACCCAGTCTTTACGAAAGAAGCCTTGGCACTGAGACACTAGGCTGGAAAGAGGATGAAAACGGGGGAGAGTCTTCTTCAACAACCCAACGGCCAATTACGAGTCCGACTCAATAATCCCTCATAGCTCAGCCATAGGAACCGTACAAAGACCAATATGGTGAGCAAAACCATCGATCCACAAACCATTAGAGTCCTGCAAGACTCTACCCACAGTAGCAAGCCCATTCGAATTGACAGCTCCATTCGTATTCACTTTGACCCAATTCTCATCCGGTTTAGTCCAACTAATAAAACGCTTGATCCGAGCAGCCCCTGTACTACTACATTGTCCAACACTCGACTCCAGGAAGCGAGATATCCACCAAGATAGGACCGCACAAAATGCGACCGATCCCCACAAAACTCTTCCCTCGAGAAGACCCAGTTGTTGCGCCACTACCAAAGCCACCACAAGGAGGTGGCAAACATATCCGACCAACAATGCCCCTCACTAGTACAAATTTTAGCTTAGATAACACTAAATTTATGGCGCTAAATAAAAGCGCAATAACAAAGAAAAACGCTTAGCGGTTTTTTTAAAAAACCGCTAAGAAGTATTTTAATTTTTTTTTATTCAGATATTTTCATCTCTTAGCGCTTTTCTGTAAAAAGCGCTAAGAGATAGGAAATTCTCTTAGCGCTTTTTTATAAAAAAGCGCTATAATAATTTATGCTGTTTATTTAAAAAAAATAAAACTTTGTCTTAGCGCTTTTTGGTAAAAAGCGCTAAGAGATAGAAAAGCACTCTTAGCGCTTTTTTATAAAAAGCGCTATAATAAATCATTTTTTTTATAAAGAGCACTTTTTATAGCGCTTTTTATAAAAAAATGCTATAACAAATAGATTCCCTTAGCGCTTTTTACAAACAAGCGCTAAGAATATTAAAAATTTTGGGGCAAATTTTTTTGCCTTATCAGTTCCCGTGACCCTGTTTCATCTCTCGCGCCCTAATTTTGCCTTACCACTTCGCCTGTTTCATCCTCTCCTGCTACCCTGTTTCATCTCTCGCCCTTCATCTCTCGCCGGATCGTTTCCTCTCTGTCGCCGACCGTTTCCTCTCTGTCGCCAGCCGTTTCCTCTCGCGCCCTAGCTTCCAGAAGCTCATCTCGGCGGCTCATCTCGGTATCGTCTTCGCAGAAGATTCTTTCGTTGCCTTCTCTCGGTGGCTTCTCTCGCCGGTGTGTTTTCTTGCTAAATTATACTCAACTGGTTTCAATGTTACAATTGCTGAACCAAACCTTGCTCGTGGTTGTGCTATTGCTAAACCAAACCTTGATATTTGTTGTTACATCTATCTCGTTTCCATGAGCATAAGCAAGCCCTAATTTTAGTCTTCTTGTTGATTATATTGATTGTTTCTTCCGATTTGCTGTTGTTGTTGCTCACTATTTTGCATTTGAAGTTGTTCATTTTTTCACTGCAACACATGTGTTTGTGAGTTCCGAATCTCTTTCCAATTTTCGAGCTTTGTTTATACAAAAATGAACATCAGTTCCTGGTGCACCTATAACTATAAACCGGTGCTAAGTCTGACTTGTTGTAGTCAATTGATGCCAAGTTTTGTGGTGATAGTTGCAACAAATATTGGATCTTGAGTCTGACTTGTTAGCAGCTTGTAGTTTGGTGTCCTGCAACTCAAGTTTCAGCAACTATAAATTTGAGAAACATGAAATCAGAATGTGCTTCATTGCCAACAACTGGACTCTAACAAGGTGTTAAAGGTTAATATAGACACCGTTATTCCTGGATGTGGAGACGTTGCAGTGCCATACCCACTTGACGATGTCAAGTGTCTTTCAGATGCCCCGGGATATATAATTGGATGGCCAACTTCATTAGTTGTTATTGAACCGGTATGTATCTCTTGTTTTTCTTTCAATAATAAACAATCTTATTATATTATATATATCTTTTTATCTTCTCTAGGATTCTATTGAGAGCTCAAAAGCTAGTAGAGCAGATGTACTTGAGCCAATGCAAGTTGAAAATGATGTTATTCCTCAACCACGTCAACAATCTAACATGGTTATGAGATGTATGTCACTGCTGTCAACCAAAAATCAGTTTCTCATACAAGTAGATATGCAGAAGGATATTACACAACACTCCCATAAATTGTGCATACCAAAGGATGTCATTGAGATGTGGTTAGAACAAGGGGAGCTTGAAGCTGTACATGTTAGCTTTTATATCAAGTATGTACTTAAATATTCTTCTATCAAGTATGTACTTAAATATTCTTCTGTTATTTTGTTTAATATCATTGCACTTAATTCAAATAATGAGTACCTATTACATATGTGAAATATTTCAGGTTCTTGTTTGACAAGTACAAGCCGACCTCACATTCGTTTCTTTGTCTAACACGCTTGAGTGTTCTTCGTGATAAAAATGGAAAAGTGATTCAATCTAAGGATGAAAAACGTGATCCAAGAGAATTATACATGACTTCTTCATTATGTCAAGAAAATGCAAGTCAACGTCTATGCCTTGCTCCATACAACTCTGGGTAATTTTTTTTATAATTTATGCAGTAGCAGAATGCTCTTGCACTTGTTAATACTACTGACTTTGTACATATTTGTTTTATGTTTTTATTATTGTAGGAATCATTGGACGCTCGGCATGATAAATCCACAATTAAGTAGAGTGTATTGGTTAGATCCTTTGAGAAGAAAGGATCCATTAGATTTTGCTAAGATCTGCACCAAGTAAGTATTTCAATCTTTATTTTCCTTACTAAAAAAAATATGCATTTATTAGCACATTATTATAATCCTAAAAAAATTTATTATGTAGGGCCTTGCATAACTTTCATGTTAAGGTGCTCAAATCAAAACCACCTAACACATCATGGATAAACATAAAGGTTGGAACACATTTACTTAGCAATTGACATAGTTATATTTTAAGTAATGTCATTATATATTTTTCCCTTAAAAAGTTCAGCTGACATTAATTATATATGATTTTGTGGTTCTTTTGAATTTGTGTGTTTGTGTAGAAGTGTCCTCTTCAACCCAACTCTGTGCAATGTGGTTTTTACATATGTCGGATGATGAGAGACATTATTGAACAAGGTGTCAAAGAAATCCCTGAATCGGTATGCCTAATATCTTTAACATTTAAGTTATTATAAAAATGAATACATGAACTTAATTTGAAGTGTATGTATATGCAATACTTGTTGGGTTCAGCAGAGTCATACACACAAGAAGAAATTGATGAGATAACAGATGAGTGGCTTGGATATCTTGAACCTCATTTGCAAATGATCACCTAATAGCTAGTTTCATAGCCTTGTATATGGTTGTTAATTATGAATATTGTAGTGATTTTGGGACTTCATTTTGGTAAGGGAGACTACTAGGTGCTCATTTTGTGGATATATATGATGATTCATTTTGTTAGGGGGATTAGACTTTTTTGTGGATATATATGGTGTTCAATTGACTAAGTACAGATTTTGTGGATACAATACTAATTTTAACTAGATAATTAAGTATTTTGTGGATGTTGGATATTTGGATGTTGGATCCAGTATTGGTTCGATGTGATTTTGAGTTCTGAATGCTTGTTGCTGTAAATCTGACAGCAGGTTGGTGGTGCAGGAGCTTCCACTGGAAATATTGAAATTAAAAAAAAAACATAACAAATATAGCGCTTTTATAATAAAACCGCTAAGATACGAATACGTATAACAAAAAACATAGCGTTTTTTTAAGAAAAGCGCTAAGAGACGAATATGTATAACAAAAAACATAGCGTTTTTCTTAAAAAAGCGCTAAGAGAAATAACACCACTCTTAGCGTTTTTTTAAGAAAAGCGCTAAGAGACGAATATGTATAACAAAAAAAAAGTGCTTTTCTTAAAAAAAGCGTTAAGAGTGGTGTTACTTCTCTTAGCGCTTTTCTTAAAAAAGCGCTAAGAGTGTTATCGTTCCTTCAACCGAAAAAACACTTAAAACATAGCGCTTTTCTGTAAAAAAACGCTATCCGTGTTTTTGTTATAGCGCTTTCTTGTTAGCGCTATAGTGATTTATTATTACGGACGCTTAGATAGCGGTTGTAAAACCGCTATCCGTATAATAAAAAAACCGCTATGTCAAGACTATTCTGTACTAGTGGGCCTCCTCCGACAAGTACGTACATCAGAGATTCTTGCGCACCCAAAGACTATATTCATCAACATAAAATTTATTAGACGGGTAAGACAAAGTCACATTATCCCACAACTTCTTGGCGAAGGCACAATCACGAAAAATATGACCCAAGGATTCCTCGTGACTAGTAAGAAAGGAAAAAAAAAAAAAAGATTTGCTTTTGATGTCTTTGTTGCAATATAATATCACACGAGTGTATGCTACCTTGAAATCCTCTTCTGAAGGTGGTAACATCAAGAATCAAACCAATTGACTATTTTAATTTTTCTAAAATACAAAGTGCGCTTTTAAATTCAGATGGATTAATCAGGAAGCGGTGAGATTAATCGACATTTAAAGGTGTGTTATGTGCATGCTTTAGGAGGTTATTGTAGGTTTGTAGATTTAAAACCTACAAAATTAACTGTTTCGTAAAATAAGATTTTTCAGAAGGTGGAGGTTTTAATAGGTTATTGAGGGGGTTAAATACTGAAAATAGAAACATATAGACAAAAAGATTTTTGGATATTTTAGAAGGTTAGAGAAATTTTTCTCACAATATTTATGTAAATTTATATTAATATTTATTCTTTTTCATAATTTCAAAGGTAAGATCTATCGAAAAATCTTATAATATCAAACATTCAACTAGATTTTAGGAGGTTTTAAATAATAATTCAAACACTTATCAGAAAATCTTCACCTACCCAAAAACCTTTTAAAAAACTTCACCTTCCTAAAAACCTTGTATTGCCGAACATAGTCTAATATAAAACCGAAATCCAAATTTTAATTCAAAAATTCAAACTAATGTGTAGGATTTCACCTCACCTTATATATTACTATTCCTATATTCATTTTCTCGACGTGGGTAAAACTCCACCAAACTCTCAACAAAAGCAAATATTAAAACCAGTCGTCTAGTATAGAATGAGTAGATATAAGTGTAAGTTGTACTTGCTTTTCATATCGTTGCACCATGTGCACGAAAGGTTGAAATAAAAGTTGCCAATCTTCAGAGGATGGAATGGATGCCTACAATTTAAGTCCAACCCCCACCCCATGTGTTCACGGGGAATCCAATTTGGCCGTTGCCTCTTGTGGGGTTTTAATTATTCCTTTTTATTATTATTATTATTATTATTATTATTATTATTATTATTATTATTATATCAAGTGTTTTGTCTCTTCTCTCATTTTCTTCATTCCCTGTAGATATACACACCATATCGATTCCTCTATATTTCGCCTGGTAATCCTGGGTATCGCTTAATTTGGGCGATATATCAAAGTTTGACATATTTCGCGTGATAGTCTCAAGATTTAATTTTTTTTTGCAAAATACCCAAATCGTTAAGATAAACGGTTTCCGTTTATTTTCTATAAAAAAACTCTAAACCCCAAAAAAGTTTTTAGAGTTAAGGATTTAGGTTTAGGTTCTAGGGTTTAGGATTTAGGTTTTGGGTTTAGGATTTAGGACATAGGATTTATGAGTTTAGGGTTTATATTTTATTTAAAAATAATAATAAACGGAAACCGTAAACCCTAAACTCTAAAAAAGTTATTAGGATTAAGGGTGTAGGGTTTAGGATTAGGATTTAGGGTTTAGCGTTTGGGTTTTGGGGTTTAGATAGGAATTAGGGTTTATTTATTAAAAAATAGACGGAAATCATTTGTATTTAACGATTTTGGTATTTCGCGAAAAAAATAAAAACCTCAAGATGATCACGCGAAATATACCAAACTTTGGTGTACCGCGTGAATTAAGCGATAACTCGGGGTTACCAGGCGAAAAAACCGTATATATTTTCTACTTGCCACATTTTTTCCTTTTTTTCAAGGTTTCCTTTTCTTGGTTTGGGACCATTTTAGGGTGGCTAGCTTTTTGGTAGGTCTCAAACGAAAAGGACTAAACTAGATGGAGTGAATACAAATTCAAAAAGTCAAGATTAAAAGGGTGATTGAATCAATATTGATGTTGATGAAACAATGTTTGATCAATCAATTCTCACTAAAGTAAGTTGTTGTACATAATGGCTAGAGTTGCATGTGACGATTGTAATTGGTTAGAAATGGCGGGAGGCTTTGATTGTAATTAGTGGAAAGTAAATAGGGCAGATTATAAATCAACCGGGCTTATATGGCAGATTGTTAATTTGTTACGGGTATCAAATCAGTACAACAGAATTTCCCTTTCTCTCTCTCTCTCTCTCTCTCTCTCTTTTCATTTCCCTCCTCTTTCTTTCTTTCCTTTCAACTGAGCTTCCATGGATGCTCATCTATCGTGATTCGAATCATCACAAATTGGTATCATAGCCTTTCCTTCCTTGGAAATGGTTGAAGGCACTCGAATGAAGACGTTTGAAGAAAATCATAAGAGGTTGGAGCAGATGCAACAACAGCACGCGACGATACTCAACTAGTGGTTGGAGTCTTTGCATGCGAATATCGGAGAATTTCGCAAGGATTTCGAAGGGCATATGATTCAGACAGAGGATCTGCAAGTCCGAGTAGAAACGGTGGATCAAAATGTGAAGAATTTCCAACAGAACATGGAGCAGAGACTTGAGAGTCTTACGGACATGGTTCGTAACATTCCGAGGGAGCGTGATCAAGATTTCTTCAATGGGAGAAATGCGCGAGTGGAGCAGAATCAGGGGGAGAACTTCGCTTCAAGATTGGTGAATTCTGGTGATAGATCGACTCCTCGCAGCCAGAATCAGGATCGAGCTACACTAAGAGGAATTTCAAAGAACTCAACACAGGATCGAGCGAAGGCGAATGCGTTTTAAGAAGAATTTCGCCATGAGCCGCCAGATCGTAGTCTTTCCATGGGAACGGATTCACTGAAAGGTAATCTTCGATTGCCTAAACTTGATTTTCCAGTATTTGATGGGGCTAAGCCGCGTAGCTGGATGAGGAAAAGTAACAAGTATTTTGGAATCTTTGGAATTCCAATTGACCAGAGGATAGAAATTGTCGTGATGTACCTAATGGTAATGCAGATGTTTGGGCACAAGGATATCTTTTGCAAATTTTGAATGTTAGTTGGGAAACCTTTTGTGAGGCTATTTGTGAGAGATTTGGTGAAAAACAAGGGGTGGATGTTGTAGAATAATTCAATAAATTGGCACAAGGTGACAATATTGAGGATTATAATGAAAAGTTTGAAGAACTTAAAGCTTGTATGCTTGCTTATAATCCAAACCTACCTAAGTCTTACTTTGTTTCAAGTTACATCAGTGGTTTGAAAGAGGAAATAAAGTCACTCGTGAAGCTATGTCACCGCACAAGCTTGGCCATGGTGTATGAGCAGGCTAGATTGCGTCACAGTGTTGTTCAAGCGATTGTGAAGCTCAGTCGAGGTTCTTGGAAACCAAGCCCACAATTCCAGAGTCCTAACTCCTTTAGAAACTCTTCTTTTGTCCCTAGAAACACCAACAAACCTTCCTGGCCTAACACAAATTCCAATCCTTCCTAACCTACCACTGTTAACCCAACTAAACCAGCCACAAACACAACCCCTAATCCTATCACCGAGGTGAGGAGAACTCTTGGATTTTGTTACAAGTGTGGAGACAGATATTATGTGGGCCATAAATGCAAGGTTCAATCACTACACAACTTGGTGACAAGAGAAGTACAGTTAGCTGAGTTTGGGGAATTGGTAGTAGATGATCAAGTTCAGGAAAGTGATGGTTTGGAGGAAGATCCAGAAGTGTATGTTCATACACTTACAGGTAGCAATCCCATGAACACTATTAAAATCAAGGGAGTTGTTAAAGGTTGAACTATTACTATATTGGTGGATAGTGGTAGTACCCACAGTTTTTTGGATTCCAAAGTTGCTAAAGAAGCTGGAATGGAACTGCAGGAATCTGTAGTAATGTCTGTAGCAGTAGCTAACAACAATAAAATGTTCAGCCATCAAGTTTGTTCAGGTTTTAAGTGGGATATACAGAGCACATGCTTTACATTCAACATCATGATCTTAAAGTTAGGTGGATGTGACATGATTCTTGGTGTTGATTGGTTGAGGGAGTTCAGTCCCCTAACTTTTGATTTCAAACAGTTGAAGCTTTATGTTGTTAAAGAATGTCAGAAGGTAGAATTAAATGGCTTTAAGGAGCAAGCTAATGTGAGGATGATGACAAGCAGTAAATTGGGAAAGTTGTTGAGAAGAAGGTTCCCTTATTTGTTACTCAGATTGGTCATTGTTTCAGTTTTGAGGGCATCAGTTTAGAGTCTCCTCCAGTTATTCAGTCCTTGCTGTAGCAATTTGATGATGTTTTTGCTATACCTACTACACTTCATCCCATTAGAGATCACGAGCATCACATCCATTTGAAACCAGGCTGTCAACCAGGAGCAGATACTCATTATTTCAAAAGAATGAGATTGAAAAGCGGGTGACTGATATGCTCACCAATGCAACCATTCGACCAAGTCACTCTCCTTTTGCTTCTCCTACTTTATTGGTGAAGAAAAATGATGGTACTTGGCGGTTTTGCATAGACTATAGACAATTGAATGAAGTGATTGTTAAGAATAAATATCATATACCCCATATTAAAGATCTTCTAGATGAGTTGAAGGGTGCTTATTTGTTTTCTAAACTTGATTTGCGAGCAGGCTATCATCAAGTCAGGATGGCCCCCCATGATATTCACAAGACTGACTTTAGGACTCATCAAGGCCATTATGAGTTCATTGTCATGCCTTTTGGTCTAACCAACACACTAGCTACATTTCGGTCTCTTATGAATGAAGTTTTTAACAGTTATCTGAGGCGATTTATTTTGGTATTCTTCGATGATATATTGGTCTACAGGCTTCTCTTGAGGATCATGTTCAGCATCTGACCGTGGTTTTACAGTTGTTAAGACACCATAAATTATTTGCTAAGAAAAGCAAATGTGCTTTTGCTCAATAGCAGGTTGAGTATCTGGGGCATATTATCTCTGGGCAGGGAGTGGCTACATATCCCTCTAAAATTGAGGCTATGGTTTCTTGGACCTCTCCTAAAACCATAAAGGAAATGTGTGGGTTTCTTGGACTGACTGGGTATTACAGGAGGTTCACTAAAAAATATAGGGCCATCAGTCGACCTTTAATTGAACTGCTTCGCAAGGATTCCTTCAAGTGGAATGAAACAGTTGAGTAGGCCTTCCAGTTATTGAAGCAACTCTTGTCTTTCACTCTTATCTTGGGGCTGCCAGACTTTTCTATTCCCTTTGAAATTGAGGCAGATGCCTGTGATTATGGGATAGGAGCTGTGTTGATGCAGCAGGGAGACCCCTATCCTTTCTGAGCAAAGCTTTACATGGTCAACATCTCTTGTTGTCCACTTATGAGAAGGAACACCTTGCTATTTTAATGGTAGTTGAGAAATGGCGCCATTACTTAAAACCTGCTAATTTCTTCATCATGACAGATCATCAGTCACTTAGACATTTTCTAGGGCAGCAAGTTACAACTCATTTACATAAGAAGGCAGTAAGAAAGCTTTTTGGCTTGTCATACTCCATTTCTTACAAGCAAGGTAAGGAAAATTCAGTGGATGATGCATTATCCAGACGTTTTGATCCATTGGAGTCCAATTGTGCAGTGTTGACTATGATTAAGCATGTTTGGATGACTCAAATCATGGATAGTTACAAGGAGGATTCGATGGCTCAAGAATTGATAGCTTAGAGTATTTAGGAGGATGGTCCTTTGTATAAGTTTCATAAGGGAATCCTCGGGTACAAAGGTAAACTTTTCATTGGTGATCAACTGCAGCTCAAAAAGCAGATTATTCTTGCCTTATATGTTGATCCTCTTGGTGGTCACTTGAGCATTATGGGTACTTACCAGAGAGTGAAAGCACTGTTTCATTGGCCTTATATGAAGCAGTTGGTGGAGACAGTTGTCAAGGAATGTGACATTTGTCAACGGAGTAAACATGAACACATACCCTCACCTGGCCTTCTTCAAACCTTACCCATTCCTAGCCAAGCCTCGACCCAAATCAGCATGGATTTAATTGAGGGGTTACCTCGTTTAGTGGGTAAAGATACAATTCTTGTGGTGGTGGATCGTTTAACCAAGTATGCCCACTTCATTCCCTTAACTCATCCTTTCTCTGCCACCAAAGTTGCCACTGAATTTATGCATCATATCTATAAGCTCCATGGGTTGCCACAAAGTATTGTCTCTGATCGGGACAAAATCTTTTTGAGCCATTTCTGGAAAGAATTGTTTTCTGTATTGAAAACTTCCTTGCATCTTTCTATGGCATATATCCTTAGTCGGATGGACAAACGGAGAGAGTAAACCAATGCCTAGAAACATACCTTCGTTGTATGACCTCCGCCAAACCTTCCCTTTGGGCTAACTGGCTACCATTGGCAGAGTATTGGTACAATACCAATTTTCATTCTTCTCTGTGAATGACACCATTTCAAGCTTTATATGGTTACCTTCCATCCTCTTTAGGGTTGTCTTCATCAGAGGTAACCACTGCTTTAGTAGATGATTGGTTACGAGACAGAGAACATATTTTGCGGCTTTGTAAGGATCATCTTCTTCAAGCTCAATTGCGTATGAAGCAATTTGCCGATCGACATCGCTTTGATCGCTCCTTTGATGTGGGAGACTGGGTCTACCTTAAATTGCAGCCTTACATGCAGTCTTCCCTTGCTCTTCGCCGCAATCTTAAGCTGGGTGTCAAGTTCTATGGACCTTATTAGATTCTCGACAAAGTGGGCTATGTTGCTTATCATTTAGCCCGTCCTTCTACTGCTCGAATTCACCCCGTCTTCCATGTATCTCAGTTGAAACGCATAATTGGTGCTTCTGTGCAACCATCAACTGATCCTCCTTTAGTGACTGCATTGGGTGAAATTGAGGTTGCTCATGAGGCTATCTTAGATACCATGTGTCATCAACTTTCCAATGGGGATCCTATCAGTGAATGGCTGATTAAGTGGAAGAACTTGTCTTCCTAAGAGGCCACCTGGGAACCTGCCGCTCATCTCCTCCAACAATTTCTTGAATTCCAGTTACAACCTTGAGGACAATGTTCTTAAGAGGGAGTATAATGTGACGATTGTAATTGGTTAGAAATGGCGGAAGGCTTTCATTGTAATTAGTGGAAAGTAAAAGGGGCAGATTGTAAATCAACCGGACTTATATGGCAGGTTGTTAGCTTGTTACATGTATCAAAACAGTACAACAGAATTTCCTTTCTCTCTCTTCTTCCTTTCCCTCCTCTTTCTTTCTTTCCTCTCAATTGAGCTTCCATGGATGGCTCATCTATCGTGATTCGAATCATCACATTGCGAAAAACGGTCGATCCATGTTGAGTAGAGAATGTCGACAAGGACCAATTAAATTGGGTGGATTCTAGTCCAATTGCTTTTAAATAATTGTTGCTCTGTTCTCATTCCAACGATATAGGATTACGTTAATTTAAACTTTGTTGATCCGGTTTAATTAATTCATTGTTGGTAATATAATGATCGCGGTTTCATTTGCTCCTTTGTTTGGTACTAGTTAGAGTCTTTTATTGGGTGAATTTCCTTTTATAGTCTCTTACGTTCTTGTTGTTCAATATTGATCCTTAACCATTAATTTATAAATGTTCAAGTTGGTCCTTAATTTATAATAAAGTGTCATTGTTTAGTTTTATTTATTTTTTACTTTAAAATTGATTATATACCAAACTTGAATTAGTTTTTTCAAAATGTTAATCTTGATCACTTTTAGATAATTTTATGCGTTTTTTAGAGTAAAATATAAACTATCACCACTTATTTACACAATTTTCACAAAATGAATAGTTTTTTGTATGTTTTTTGAACTTTAAAAATCGACCACTTTAAAAAAAAAAATCTTTCAAAAACACCGACATTAGAAGTTTTTAGAAAGTTTATATAGCATTTTGAAAAAACATTAAAATTTATAAAATTCCCTTAAAAATTTAAATTCACCTACTTAATTCTTTCAAATGTGAAAAAATTTAAGAGACCCAACTTTAGGTGTTGTTTTGAAAGGACAATAATTATTCCGAAAGTGATGAATATTTAATAAAAAAAATGGATGATTTTTCAAAAGATATGTTTTCATATATAAAAAACGAATACTATTTTTGTCAAAA
Source organism: Rheum nobile (assembly GCA_027886185.1). Taxonomy (NCBI): domain Eukaryota; kingdom Viridiplantae; phylum Streptophyta; class Magnoliopsida; order Caryophyllales; family Polygonaceae; genus Rheum; species Rheum nobile. Next base: position 3,664,119 of record WOAB01000531.1, on the reverse strand, counting down.
TTGTCTAAATAAGGGGCTATGTTTAAGTTCCTCTATAAAGTTATAGATTGAGGTAAATTTTTAAAAAGGATAAAGATTGACATTTTGAGACAATAAGCTTAAAATTTGGGAGATGTAGTACAACTAATCTGAAAGTCTAAAATTATAAAGGAATAAATAGTGACATTTTATCAATTCTTAAGGACTAACTTAAACATTTATAAGATTGGGGACTACAAAGCAAGGGTTTAAGGTTATTGATTGTAGAGAAAATTTACCCGTTTTTTATTTGCAATGAAATTTCATAGGAAGAAATAGTTCCGAGGTAATTTTTATGGAGTATATATACATAGTATATTTTATCAGTCTTTCATTTTCTACATCAACTTTTACAACTTTTACAACTTTTACAATGACACTTTTTTTATGTGGTAATGTGTTATGCATATGACCACTTAAATTATATAATTACATGATTAGTTTTTTATGTTGACCAGTCAACGTTTTCTTTTGGAAAATCTTTTTCTTTTCGTGCCAAAATTTTACATGCATATTATGACTAATTTCATGCACATTTACGCAAGGTTTTATGCAAATCAAACCAGGCCAAAATTTTCAATACAAACTCACATTTCAAAATAAATATTCATCAATTTACACAAAATCACATTTTATAAGCAAACATTACTTTTTAGCACTATGTATTCACTAATCATAGTTTAAATTTTATAAGAAAGACTAGGGATGGCAGCGGGGCGGGGAATCCCTGTTATTCACGGGGAATCCCCGCCACGGGGACGGGGATGAGGATTTTATATGGGGACGGGGGCGGGGATGGCAGCGGGGTGGGGAATCCCTGTTATTCACGGGGAATCCCCGCCACGGGGACGAGGATGAGGATTTTATATGGGGACGGGGGCGAGGATGGGGGAAATAATATCCCCGCTGCGGGGATGGGGACGGGATTGGGGATAGTGGTCCCCGCCCCCGTCCCCGTCGGAAGGACCGGATGAGCTAAATCCACGATCGACCATTGCTTAATTTGGACTAGAATTTCAACTTTGCTACTAGTATTACTTGTTGGTTTTTTAAATGATTAAGAGTATTTACTATTTGGAGTTGTTTACGTACTGAATGGGTATTTAATGTTAAACTATCTTTTATATGCTTGTATTTGGTTGGATATATTGTTAGTTAACTAGTCTATATCATGTTCTTGGTTATCTATGCTTACGTTTTGTGATTTGTGAATGAACTATTTTCTAATTAGGGCTATATTACGCATGGAAAAAAATAGCGGGGATGGTAAATCCCTGTTGGAGAATTTAAATGGCGAAAATCAACGGGGATAGATGGGGATGGGGCGGGGATGGGGACGGGAATTTTTTTTAACAAGAAACGGGGATGGGGACGGGAAATGCAATTCTAAACGGGGATGGGGAGGATACCCGCCCCGTTGCCATCCCTAAAAAAGACTAGATATTCATATTCTGTTAGACTTGATCTAATCTTTCCACTAGGAATATATTAAATGTTTTTTAAGCATATTTAGTATTAATATGCAAAAATACAAGATATCATAGATATAAGACATCGATACATTTATGAAATGTTATATATATATATATATAGATCTATGCTCTAGTAAAACAACCTCTTATGGTGAAACGAGTGGACAAATTTGGGGCATTGGATGAAGATGAAATGGATGGACTAGATTAAATAGAGAGAGGTGCACAATATTTTGAAAGGAATGCACACACCATATTTTTTATCCATCCGATATTTTTGGGATATGATTTTCATCCTCTGATTTAGTTCCCTTAATTGACGCCCCACTCTTCTCTCTCTCGAAGACCCCTCTCTCTCTCGCAGATCTGCCTCCATTGAAGCGTCTCTTCAACCTTCATCGAAGACCACTTCTTGCTCTCAACGACGGCCTTCTACCCAACCATGACGGCGGTTCGGCGGACGGGGCCAGCGCGACTGCACTTTAACCTCAATCGGTGGTGGGGAAGGCCCATTCGCCGCCTTTAGAGATCGTGCGGAAGAAGACGGGGAGGCCGAGGAAGTACGACACGCCGGAGACCGCTGCAGCTGCGAAGAGAGCGTTTGGATCTCATCCGTCTGCAAGGGCGAAAACAAAGAGCGGATTAGGTTTTGCGAACTGACAATTTTATTTTGCTAACCGAAGCGATCGACGCCCAATTGAACTAAACAGAGGTCCAGAGTTCAATTGGTGGCTTTTTCCGAGATGCAATCGACGGCTTCCATCTTCAAATTCATAAAGACCTTCAACATCTAGATCGTGTCTGAGATGATTTCGGTGAACAGTTTTGACTTGTTTTACATTGATATTTAAATTCCTAACTCAATCTTGACTTGCTTTACATTGATAATTTTTTTGGTGAGCGTGGTCTTCTAGGAAATCATTACATTGAAATCATGTACATCTTCTCTCTCATTGTCTATGTATGATATACAATAATTGGATTATTTCATTAACCTATTAATAGATTTTTGCATGATTGTTTGTTTTTAGGTGTTGGTTTTGCTGCTACAAGTAAGTACGATGAGTTGAAGGTGTTACTTGAATTGTGAATGGTCTATTGGTGCGTGCACTTTACTCCTCATGTCTAAATTAATTACTTCATCTTTTGAATTGGATTGGCAGTATAATTGTTGTGTTTGGTTTGATTTGCCCAATTTGGTGTCTGATCTTGTGGTTTCCATCTGAGATTGTACTTGTGGTGGTATTAGTTATGGCTTGCCTGACATATCTTTAACAGTGATGGGTGACCTTGGTTATATTTGGATAACTATGATTTACTTTGAATTAAGGTGGTCATCTCATTTGGATTTGGTTATTTTGTGCTAATATTGTGCTTGAATTGATTATCTTGTGTGAGGAATATGTGTTTAAATGTGTCTGAACAAGCGAAACTGTTGTATGATATGCATTCTGTGATTATGGATTATGTTTCTGGCCGTGAATGTGATATTCAGTTGTATGGAAGTGATATGCATTTTCCATACAGTGATATGCAGAATATACTTGTATTATATGCAATTTGTAATTATGGATTATTCCCTTGGCCGTGAATATGATATTCATTTGTGTGGATGTGATATGCATTTTTCATAAATTGATATGCAGAATATACTTGTATGATATGCAATTTTTTATGATAGATTATTTCATTGGATGTGATTATGATGTTCATTTGTGTGGATGAGTTATGCATTTTCTATATATTGATATGCAGAATAAGTCGTGGGCGCGGCCAAGGAAGATCTCGCTGAATGATATTCTCGTCAGAAGCTGAGAAGAACAAACCGCGGGCACGGAAAGGAAGCCGCGGGCGCGACCAAGGAAGATCTCGCTGAGTTCGGCCATGCAATTATGTGGATGAGATATGCATTTATTGTAAAGTGATATGTAGAAATGTAGAATACACTTGTATGATATGCAATTTGTAATTATGGATTATTTCCTTGACCGTAAATATGATATTCATTTGTGTGGATGGGATATGCATTTTTTGTACAGTGATATGCAGAATATACTTGTATGATATGCAATTTTTCTCTCTCCAATCTCCTTCTCCTTGTATAGTGCTATGCAAAATATACTTGTATGTTTTAAATTGTAATATCAATTACCACAATATGCATATCTGTTCAATATTTTTGAATATCAGTATATATACGATTGACCATGGTCCATGATCACGAATAACAGTTTTATTCAATAATATTTGTAAAATATTCATCTTTTTTGTGTCGATATGCAGATTTTTCGTGTCGATATGCAAATGTTTCGTGTCGATATGCAGAACGGTTTATAAATTTCTGGACCGAAGCTCTGCGTGGAGGATCTACGTTTTCTCTCTCCAATCTCCTTCTAACTTCCTATTTTGGAGGATATTCTCTCTCCTATTTTAGATTTTCTTTTTTTTTCTCATCTGTTTTTTATGGTAACTGATTATTATGGGCCTTGTATTATGGAAACCCTCCTACCATAAAATCCCTACAACCCCTCAATCCATCCATCCATTTGCTTTAATCCAACGATCCTCATTTATGCACCCGTTTTACCACAAGACTCGTTTTACCTGAGCGCCCCTCTATATATATATATATATATATATATTAAATATGGATAAGTATGATATATAAAGATTTTTCTAACCAATGTTTTTAGGACATGACAATTTTATAAATATAAAAATATTAGATAGGAATTTAACTTTGTAGAATTATTTAACATTTTTTAATAGGGCTTACTATTTTTTTAGGGTTTAGTTTCCTAACTCGGAGTTTTTAATGGCATAGATTAAAAAACAGGTATACAAAGGTATCAGCTATGAATCGGGCCGATAGTACTAATATATATTTAATTATTTTATATATTTAATTATTTCAAAAATAAAGACAAATATTAAGCTAGAGGTGAGTTCTGATAAAACGAGTATTGTGGTAAAACGGAATGACAAATATGAGACATTGAATGAGAGGTGATGTACGGTTGGATTAAGAGGAAATAGAGAGAGTAATGTGTTCTTGTTTCTATAGGATTATGCTCTAAATAAGGTAGTTAGGGTCTGTTTGGATTCCCTCATAGAATGCATTAAATTGTCAATTTAATGCAAGATAATGCAGTTTAATGCATTCTACGTGCTATCCAAACGCACCCTTACAATATAGAGGGAGAATATTAATTAACAAAATTTAAATAAGGGAAGAATGAGAAAATGATATCTTCTTTCAAATCTTTTTTATTGTGTTGAATGGGAAAATAAATTTAAATTCCCACATGTAATGACTAAATTTAAATTCGTTCAAATTTGTGATGATTTGGTAAATTTGAATTCGTTCTCCTCGTTTATCGATTTTTCCAGCATTCATGAATATCGATAATGAGTTTATGAATATCGATAATAAGTTTATGAATATCGTCAAGTGCGTCCTGATGCTCTACAAATTCGCATATTATAAGTTTGTTTCTTGAGTATCGTCCATGTTTGTATGAATATCTTTCTTTAATATGTGAATACTTAATTTCTTAAAGACATGAATATCACCACTTAATAATATGAATATCACACTCAGTTACATGAATATCACATTCAGATACATGAATATCACATTCAGAAACATGAATATCACACTCAATTACATGGATATCATACTCAATTACATGAATATCATCCCCAACTTCATGAATATCGATCATCACCATATTACATTAATATCACCACCCCATTACATGAATATCATCACCTAATTACATGAATATCACCACCCAAAACGTGAATATCACCGTCTAATATCGTAATTACCATCTTCAGTCGACTTTTTCGAAGCTTTGATTCAGGGCAATTGACAATGGCGTAGTCTGACAAGCACGTCATGAGTCATTGATGACATCCAATTTGTTACATGTTTAGGATATGCATTTGTGCTTAATCTAGGTGGTTTTATGCATTTTGTGTTGCATTTATAGCTAGTTGCATTATTTTCTTTGTTATGGAGGTCTACACTAGGAAATGTGTGTTTTCAGGTACTTGGGTGGATTTTTGGAGCTGTCTAAGGATGCCGCTAGAACCTAGGATGTCATCTGGAGGCTAACGGGACGGACCATGAAGAATTTGGGCCGGAGGTGAACTAAAACATAAGGCTGTGCGTTCCACCGCACGGCCGTGCATGCGGTGATTTCTCGCTATTAGGATGTGCGCTTGCATGTGCGCTTTTCGCAGGGCTGTGCGTTTTTCACTTTGCCTGTGCGTTTTGCCTGTGCGTTTTCATTCATGTAGGATTTGGCCGTGCGTTTTTCGCACAGTCAAGGCACGGGCCGTGCGTTTTACCCGGATGACTTTATTTTTAGAATATGTATAAATACTTCGTTTTAGGTTTTTGGAATTATCTCTTGCCACTTTTTCTAACTCTCTAGACCTAGTTATTTGCCTCATTTGAAAGATTGCAACTTGGGAGATTGTTCTATTGGATTCAAGACTAAGTTTCTCTTTCTCTTTAATCTTGTTTATGGTTTCCATCGTTAATATGAATTCTTTTGTTGATCTTGCAATTATGTCTAGCTAATTTTCATATTTCTGGGGTTGGGGTGATCCCAACTATGCGTAGGTAGACTTGTTTGATATTTGCCTGAATGGAAATCTGAAACTTTGTTGATTCATTCCTAGATGCTTAATGCTCATATTAGCTTTTGCGAATTGGATCCTATTAGGGTTTGCAACCGAGAGGTAAAAACGTTAATAGGTAGTCAGATAGGGTTTGAGACCGAGAGGTAATAACTTCTATTGGAATCCTAGGAATTGAACCTGAGATTTTATTATTGCGAGAGCGTCTTAATTTCTCATGTGGATTAATAACTATCATAGAAACCATAAGATTAGGTTGGATTTAGCAAGTCACAAGAGTGGATGTTAATTCAGTTTGACCTTAGATTCTAAGTGCCCAGAGGGTCTAGATCTTAATTAGCAAGTCGCGAGAGTGAATGTTAATTGAATCTAAGCACATTTACTATCATCTGAGAGGAATTAGTAATTACCCAAGATAGTTACCTTCAACAAAGACAGACTAAATTCAGACATTTATCTAGTTAAGTCTACTGAAGCATAGTTGTGGGGATCCCTTGTCTTGGAAACTTTCCCTTCATTGATTACAATCATCAATTGCATTTGTTTCTCAATTTTAGTTATTAGTTCAACAAAATTCTCAATCTTTTGGCTTAGCTTACTGGTTTAAGATACAATCGATACTACTTAGTCCTCGTTGAAAACGACACTTGAAAAGCTACAACTGAACCCATACGCTTGTGGGTAGGTTTTTGTCCTATTAGTCCTCTACGTTTCTTCCCTTTCATCCTCTTCGGTGGAATGAAAACACGAATACCACCACGAACCCTAAAAATTATAAGCCTCCACCAGAGAACACGAACAGATCCTATGAATTTCATAGTATAAATCAAATCGTTATCACAAATTAGAAATTGTAAGAACTCACTATCATTGTATTACGAACGGATATAAATCTAATGCATCTGAAAATCAACAGTCACAAATCCCCATAGAAACACTGTTAGGATTTTTCATGTAGCCAAATATTACAATGATTTTAGTCATGTAAACTACATGAGATATTGCACAAAATATACATGCCGGTACTAAAAATGCATGAATGAAGTTCAACGAAAGTGCCTAGATTTGTTATTGCATTATTATAATGAAATTCCAAAACTTTTTCTGAATCATTGTAGTATTTGGCTACATGAAGTGGATGGATCGAATTAAATGCATACCAATCGAAACTCCACCATCGGCATCGCAACCACCACCGTGTTCTACCTCTTATGCGGCTGCATCGGCTACGCGGCCTTCGGCAACGACGCCCCCGACGACTTCCTCACCGACTTCGGCCTCTTCGACCCCTTCTGGCTCGTCGACTTTGCGAACATGTGCATCGCCGTCCACCTCATCGGCGCCTACCAGGTGTTCGTACAACCGATGTTCGGCTTCATCGACAGTCGTTGCTCTAGAGCGTGGCCCGACAGCAGCTTCGTCAACCGGGACTACCCGATCAGGATCCCAGTCTTAGGCGGGGTCTACGCTTTCAACTGGTACCGCCTAGTGGCCCGACAGCGGCGGAGGCAGCCGACGGAGAGATTTCCGGATGGGCCGAGGAGATCGGAGACAACCGCTGGAGGAGAGATCTGGTGGTTTATGTGGCGGTGGATGCAGGCAGCGAAGGTGGTGATTCGGTGGAGGACGGCGGCGGGTGAGTGGGGCATTTTGAAAATCTGATGGAAAGGGTTTCGAGTAGAATGAGATACAGAGAGAGTAAATCGAGAGAGAGAGAGTAAAAGAAAAAAAAAAGGAAAGTGAAGGATCTCCTGTAATTTGGGTAAAAAAATCCCTAAATTAATGGAAATCATATGTGTTTAATTCCACCATACAAAGATGCACCCATTTACTTTTAATCAGGGCTGCTTCATTTGTAATTCAATGACTCTTATTTGTACTCTCATTTTACTCTAAAAAATTGTTTTACCATAACCAAATTCTATTAAGCTATTCATTTGATATAGGGTCAATCTAATGGTGATACCACTGTTTTTCTTAAGATGGCAAGTCATGCCTTAATCTAACATGCATTCATGTGAGTAATACCAAACACTAGATGTTATCCACACTAATATCGAAATATGTTAAACATAAAAATATGATTTCTCGATATCAATATCAATCAAGTCCGGAGTATTTTGGACATCTCACAATTTCTAAAACATTTTATAAATTAAAATTATGTATGAGAGTTGAATTAGTAAGAAAGTATGAATTATCACATGTACGTGATATGATTATTTGTAATTCGTTTAAGAAAAACTAGTTTTATACATAACGTGTTTTTTCTGTGAATTCGTTTAGCATAATATATGATTATTATTTTTGTATTATTTTTAGGGGGCTTGATTACATGATAATAGTTTCACATATGAAAAATGAGAATAGACTTTCATTTTTGGATGGATTTTCATTCAACCGTGGATATTAGACTTTCATTTAAGTAGTCATGTGTTATGTACATGACCACTTAAATTGTTTGATTTGGTCATATGACCGGTCTCCGGTGTTGACCGGTCACTAGACCTGTCAACTGGGTCGGGTTGGTCGGGTTCGGGTCATGTCGAGTTCGGGTCAAATCGGGTTCGGGTCGATCGGGTTGGTAAAATTTTCGGGTCGGGCGGGTTCGGGTTCGGGTTGACCCGGCGGGTCGAACATGACTTTTTTTATGATTATTATTATGATTTTTAACTTTAATAAAATAATTATAATAATATAATTAATATTATATTATTTAATAAAGTATATTAAAATATTTAATATAAATAAAATAAAATATACAAAATAAAGGGGACCCGCGAGCTCGAATTTGCGTTCGGGTCGAGTCGGGTTCGGGTCCTTCGGGTTTGGGTCCTTCTTGACCCAGTGACGTTCGGGTCGGGTTCGAGTCCTTTCGGGTCGGGTCGGGTCAGGTTTTCGGGTTGGGTCGGTTTTTGACAGGTCTACCGGTCACCGTTTTTTTGGGTAATTTTTTTCTCTCCAGGCCAAAATTTTCAACACACATCTAATACATTCAAACCAATTTACATGCACATTCACGCAAGATTTTATGCACATCAAACTGGGCCAAAAAAAATTTTGCTCCTAACTTGTTTCTCTTTGGGTCAAATATTTTATGCACATTTAGGCAAAAATTCATAAACATATTTTAAAAAACCGATGCACGTAAAAAAATGCACATCTAGTATAAAATTAGATACACATGTAGAGTAATTTATGTGCACATATATACAAAAACGTATGCAATTCAAAATTCATGCACACAATTTAAAACTCATGCACATTTCAATACAAACATGATATATGCACATCTGGTGCAAATTAGGTGCATATACAAGTCGTTATTCATGCACATACACGTAAAAATATATGCACTTCACAAGTCATGCACACACAGTTTAAACTCGTGCACATTTTAATACAAACATGATATATGCACACGTAGTACAAATTAAATGAACATATAAGTCATTATGCATGCACATATATGAAAAAACGTATGCACATAACAAGTCATACACACATAGTTTAAAGCTCATTCACATTTTTATCAGAAAAACTTATGCGAAACATATGCACATAGCATCCCAGGTGCGAGCGCAAAGAAAAAAAATGTCCCAAAAAAATGGTCGGTCAAAACTTGTGGACATACGAGTAAATATTTATGCACATACTTGCCAAAATATGTACACATTCGATCTTAAATAGGCGTGCAATAAAACAATTGCCCATGAGAATAAGATTCGTTGTTCGACATTTACCGTCAAAAACGTTTGAACAAACTTTCTAAATAAGATCATGTACATGATATATGACTTTTTAATTCATAACCCTAAATATCTCTTTCTCCAAAGACTAGAACATTATTACTTTTCATAGTAATAATTATTTTAATATGATTAATTTCATAGTAACTTCGTAAAATTTGTTTAAAGATTATATAACAACATTATTCTTTCTAGTTTTCGCTTCGGTATATATGGAGCTTTTACGAGTTGGAGCTAGATTTAGTAGTTGGAGCTTAATAAAGCTGGAATGAAAAACCGGAGTTGGAATAAGTAGTTGGATTAAAAATAAGTGTTCGATATTTTGAAGCTGAATTTGTAAAAGTAAATGAAGAAATGACCGGGTTTGTTTGGCACCCACCGGCCACCATTATAAAGGGTTTATCATTTATAATGGGATTTTTACAAACAAAAAAAAAGTGTTATAAAACTATGGGAGTTGTGCCATTTAAAATATTTCTGAAAAAAAGAGTGTAATATAAAAAAAAGCCTTTATAATTGAAAAATATAACCTATACCAAACATACTTATTTTCAATAACTATTTATTTTTAAAATGACATTATAAATTACAATACCAAACAAACCCCAAAAAGTTCCTAAAATAAAAATACGGAGGGCATCACATGGCTTGCACAATGCACATGATTTTCTTCCCCCAAATCCGAATCCCCCTTCTTCTTTCCCCAAATCCCTTCCTATGAATCTTCCTTCCATCATCAATCCCTTTCATAATCCCCCTTCTTATTCCCCTAACCTTGTAATTTCCACTTTCCATCAAGTTAAACTCAGCTTCTCAAAGCCCTCTGACTGAGAAGCCTTGATCGTTGCTGCTACAGAGGTACTCCGGAGACGGATACGCCATTAGCTGACCTTCCTCGCAACTCGTCGCCAAGCTCTCAGTCTCTTCGACTGTCGATCTGTTCTCCTCGCCCTCAGTGATTTCGAGCTTCAATTCTTCTCATCGTCTCCGTTCTTCTCTAAAACCCTAGCTAATCTGAAATCTTCGAGCTTGGCGTCGAATTGACTGTCGAGGACGTTTCTCGGTGTGGATCACCTGCGTCGGACTGCATAATTGGTCGTCGAGCCTCGACGTAGTTTGTTGGATTACAGATTTTAGAGAGCCTTGGGAGGTCGATAATACTCAAAAGGCAATTAGAAAAGTAAAAATTATATTTTACACAAATTCATCTCCTACCAGCTAGTACGTCAAGCTTGAGGGTACCTTGCTCAATTCAATGAATTTCCATCTACTTCAAACTAAGTTCATCCACTTCTATCTTCTTACCAAATACATTTTGGATTTCCATCTATAGTGAACGGGGCCTAAAATATTTTTTCAATAAGAATAACAATTTCAACACAATTATTATTGTGGAATTAACTAGCCAAGATTCAAAACAAACAAAGAAGAAAAACATGCAAGATCAACACAAGCAATTTTAACGAGGTTCGGACACAGCCTACTCCTCGTGGCCTCAAGTACGATCCACTAAGTATGTCAAAAAGGTTACAAGAGAGCAAGTGTTCAGACTTCACACAAACAGATCACAAAAACAAAATCAAGCCAAGAAGAAACCACTCCCTGAACCAAACAAAGTCACCGGCCTCCAACGAGACGCCACCACCGAGCACCTCGAAGCGAAACACCGCGCAACCATTGCAGATCCTCTTCTCTGGAGCAAGACCATTGTCTTCTCCTTCAACCTCTCAACAACAAAAGCTTTGTTAAGAGAAGATCGACAAAACACTCGCAAGAACACGCGGGAGAGGAAACCTCTCAAGATCTCTCTCTTTCTCTGTGAAACAAGCGAAGCGGTGAGAAGCAGAATGCCAGAATAGGGTTCCAAAAAACCCTTATGTACTCAGGTTTCAACAGAGACGCGCGGAGCTCCAGATTCCTCAGGCGGGTTGGGTCAAGGGTGAACCGGCAACACTCAAATGGCAGTGAACTAGGCTTCTCCCTAATGGGCCAACAACAAGCCCAACAACTTAACCACTAACATGATCTGCTAAGTAAAGTCCGAATAATAGGCTAATTCCCACAACTTAGGAAATCACCATTACAATTTGCCCTCTTGATTTTCTAAGACATACAATACCTAGCCCTAGTTGTAGAACACATCTATTTCAACTAAGCTAGGAGCTGATTTTGGACATCCTAACCATCGTCGGCCAGTTCTCTGAATTTTCCTTAAGGTACATCCCAAATGTGCAAGTAATCCCTGCAAAATGCAAACTTATCAGCATTTACAATCTTTGTACCAAAATCTGCAGGGTTCAGATCACCCTTAATCTTCTTTACCACAATATGCTTCTTTTCAACCAGATCACGGATAAAAAGATGTCTTACATCAATGTGTTTGGATCTCTCATGATACACAGGATCCTTACACAAATACAAAGCACTCTGACTATCCATATACAACTCAGGCAAGTATGACATGCAATGGATTTCATTCAATATGTCGGTCAACCATGTTCCTTCTTTAGCAGCTTATGTAGCTGCTATATACTCAGCTTTAGTGGATGACAAAGTCACAACAGACTGTTGTTGTGACTCCCAAGAAACACAATTACCTGCCCATGTATAGAAGTATGCAGTAGTGGATTTTCTCGTATCCTTATTACTAGCATAATCAGAATCTACAAAGCCATGTAATTCATTTCTAGAAGTATGTTCCGAAAATACTAAGCACATATTTTTAGTACCACACATGTATCTCAGAACATATTTCATAGCAATCCAATGAAGTTCACCAGGATTAGACATGTATCGACTTAGCACACTGATAGCAAATGCAACGTCAGGTCTAGTACACAACATAGCATACATAACATAACCAACAGCCACATCATATGGAATTTTAGACATCTTTTCTATGTCAGCACTGGTTTTGGGATAGTTTTCTCTAGAGAGCTCTAAGTGCCCTCCTAAGGGTATAGATGTAGGTTTAAAATTATCCATATTAAACCTATCAAGTACTTTCTGCACATAATCATTTTGAGAGAGCCACATAAGCATTTTCTTTCTGTCTCTAATGATTTTAACCCCTAGGATTCTCTTAGCAGCACCCAAGTCTTTCATGTCAAAATGCAATTTAAGGTCCCTTTTCACTCCAGAAAGCAACACTTTAGAATTGCACATCAACAAGATATCATCCACATATAGTAACACATACAAAGGAGATGAAGACTTAACATTTTTGAAATAAAGGCATGTATCATAACTGCTTCTTAGGAAGCCTAACTTTCTCATACAAGCATCAAATTTCAGGTTCCATTGTCTAGGAGACTGTTTTTAAACCATAAATTGATTTCTTAAGCAAGCATGCATAGTCAGATTTATTTTTATCCACAAAACCCTTAGGTTGTCTCATGTAGATAGTTTCATTTAAATCTCCATGCAAAAAAGTAGATCACATCCATTTGTTCCAATTCTCATTCGAACACAGTGCACATAGCAAGCAACAGCCTCATAGTTTTATATTTCACTACAGGGGCAAAGATGTCAATATAGTCCACTCCTTCTCTTTGAGTGAATCCTTTGGCCACTAGTCTAGCTTTAAACCTAGGAGATTCATTTGCATTAGTGCCCTCTTTTATCTTATAAATCCATTTACAATCAACAAGCTTAGCTTTTTCAGGTTTGGGCACTAAAGTCCAAGTCTTGTTTTTCATCATAGACTCAATTTCATCATGCATAGCACTCAGCCAATTTTTAGCATTCTTACATTTTACAGCTTGTTCATATGTATCAGGAGTATAAGAGTTGTCAATCACATCAGTAGTTATGAAGGCATATTCAATGAGGTTCACATCAGCAATCAATAAAACATACTCAACAATATTTGAATTTTTTTTTGTTTGGTATTCTAGGTCTAAGAGCTCTATCTCTAGTGAGCTGGTATTGTTCTAAGTCATGACCATCAGATATAGTAACATCATCACTAGACATCACAGAATCATGCATATCAGAAGACTTAGACAAGCTAGAGTTAGAATTTTTTTTCCCTGATTTCCCCCATTAATTGTTGTGTATTGTTTTCATTTTGTTGGTCTTCTTGACCATCCTCATTTGCCTCAGTTGAGCCTTGCTTAGTGTTGGTGTGATCTTAAGAGTATTGACCAACATCAAACTATTCCTCTTCATCATGCTCCAAGTGGTCATTTGGTTCATAGAACTGCCTTGGGATTGTGGCCTCCCCATCCTCAGCTTTTGTGGTACATGTCTTCTCAGTTGATTTTGTTAGTGCATTTTTGAAATGAAAATCATTTTCATTAAAGGTAACACTTCTTGAGGTAATCACTTTATACCCATGGGGTTGGATAAGAAGTAATTTATAATAGGGGTGTTCATCCGGTCCGGACCGGACCGGATTTTTTCAAAAGTCCGGACCGGACCTATTCGGTCCGGTCCAGTTCCGGTCCGGTCTAGACCGGTTTAGACCGGATTTTATTTTATTTTTAAAATAAAATAAATTCTTATTTAAAATCTATAAAAAAATATCTAAAAAATATATCTAAAAAACATATATACTCCTAACTTATTAAATTAAGAAAAATATCTATAAAAAAATACATATAAAACTCTAAAAAAACATATAAATTAAAAAAAATCCGGTCCGGACCGGTTTTTTTCCGGGTTTGGACCGGACCGGAACCGGATTAAGGAAATTATCTGGACCGGAGACCGGACCGTATTTTCACCGGTTCGGTCATTTTCGATCCGGTCCGGTTTTCCGGTCCGGTCGAGATTTGAACACCCCTAATTTATAACCTTTCACACCCTCTGGATAGCCTAACATGACACATTTATGTGCCCTTGGTTGCAGCTTTCCTTGATGAATCTAGGAGTAAGCTGTGTAGCCAAAGGGCCTCAAATGTGCCAGGCTAGGCTTCTTACATATCCACAGTTCCTGTGGTATTTTGAAATTCACCACAAATGAAGGTGATCTATTTATGAGGTAACTGGCTGTCACAACAACCTCACCCCATAGAAAAGGTTTCATACCTGCACTAATCAACATATATCTTGCCTTTTCAAGCAAAGTTCAATTCATTCTCTCAGTTGTACCATTTTGTTGAGGGGTACCTGGCACAGTCAAGCGTCTTTTTATCCCATTTTCATGACAATAAGTGTCAAAAACAGTATTGCAGAACTCAAGGCCATTATCAGTTCTAAGACATTTAAGCTTCATATCAGTTTGCATTTCAACAGAAGTTTTCCAATCCGTAAAGGCATTAAAGGCCTCATCTTCAGTTTTCAGCAAATAGACCCAAACTTTCCTAGAAAAGTGATCAATAAAGGAAATGAAATACTTTCTTCCCCCAATAGTATCTACCTGTGCAGGCTCGTACAAGTCAGAGTGAACATACTCTAAT
Organism: Rheum nobile; assembly: GCA_027886185.1. Taxonomy (NCBI): domain Eukaryota; kingdom Viridiplantae; phylum Streptophyta; class Magnoliopsida; order Caryophyllales; family Polygonaceae; genus Rheum; species Rheum nobile. The sequence continues at coordinate 3,648,828 of WOAB01000531.1, read as the reverse complement.
GGCCTTTTAGCAACATAGGTAGACCTATTGAAGGCATGGCTAGTCTTTTTGCCAAATATGCAATTTTCACATAAGCTCAAATCAGAAGGTTTTCATCAATTAAACCATGCTTGAACAAATAATGCAACCCTTTGTTCCCAATTTGTCCTAGTCTACTGTGCCAAATCTTTGTTTGATCTAATGTCATATTAGTGGGCACATTGGAGAGATTAAATTCAGGTGCAGTTATAACATAGTACAACCCACCCTTTTTAACTCCCTTGATAAGAGTAAGTTCATTTCTAATAACTTCTCTTATGCCATTATGTGTCACAATATGACAGTTTAAATCATCAAAGACAGATTTTGAAAGCAGATTTCTCCTCAATTCAGACATTCACCTGACATTTTGGAGAACCCTAACTTTTCCATCATGCATGCGTAATGGAACATTCCCAACCCCCTTAATAGCAAGAGAACTATTATCCCCAAGCATGACCTCACCCCCATTAAACTCATGCAATGAACTAAAACATGATTTATCAGGAGTAGCATGCATTGTGCAACCAGAATCTAGAATCCAAGCATTTTCATAGGAGACATGTGCACACATAAGCAATTCAAAGTCATAGACAGTTTGGGATTCAAACACAGAGGCAAAATTTTCAATTCTAATTTTATTTGCTTCTTCTTTCTTTTTCTTGTAGCAGTCCTTTATAAAATGACCAAGTTTACCACAATAGAAGCACTTCTTCTTTTTCTCATCTTTAGGACTAGGTTTTTCAGATTTCCTGTCCTTTTTTTGTTTGTACTTAGCCTTTCCTTTGCCATTAGCCATTAAAGCCTCAGCCTTAGTGTCAGTTTTCTTCTCAGATGTTTTAGTCTTAAACACTTTCAAGACTTCATTCTTTTCAGTTATAGCATCAAGAATTTTTGCTTTAGTCAAGGTGTCATTACTATATTGTATAACATCCTTTAAAGTGTCAAACTGAGCACACAAGGAATTAAGCAACAGAACAGCTTGGTGGGTCTCAGCTATAGTATCCTTGCATCTTTCTAGATCTTGAGTCATTTTTAAAAATTTATCAAGATTATCATTCAAGGTCAAACTAGTATCCATTTATAAAGGTGAACAATCTGCACAGCAAAGATATCCTAGAAGGCATGGACTTAGAGAGATATAATGCTTCTAAAGCATCCCACAGAGTTTTAGTAGTAGTAAATTTCACCACTTGTCGAGCAACATCATCTGAAAGCCTTATCATTATTTCATCATGGGCTTGCTCATCCATCTCCAACTTTGTAGCAGCATCAGTGCCCTCAGGATACTCAGCCTTGATAGCCCTGCTACACTTCTCTTTGGTCAAGATGGCTTTCATCTTCACTTGCCACATGGCAAAGTCAGTTGAGCCATTGAAGGGCTTCATTCTTATATTACTGTCATCCATAGTGTTGGAATAAGGTTCCCTCAAGGAACCTTAGGTGTTTTGATGATGATAAACACCATGCATTTGATGGTTTGTTCTTAAGTATTGTTTCAGGGAACAACAGAAAGCATGTGAGCTATTTGGAGAAGTTCTAGGGAACAATGGTTGTGACCAATGGATCAGTCATCCTAGGGAACAGTGGGAACAAGAGCATCAGAGCTCAAGAAGAAGAGAAGGAATGGAGATTCCAGGGAACAAGGAAAACAGAGCAGAGAAAGCTGTCAACGTTCCCAGCGAAGAGGCAAATCGCGAGATATTGCGTCTAGGGTTTCGAATGTTTGCTTGGAGCACAAGGAGACGTTCAAACAAGGAAAGTGAAGATTATATCTTGCAGATAATGGGTCGGAATTATCATGGAGAGATAAGATCTATTTATGGAAACAAGATAATGTCAAGTTGGAAGATATTGTTTGTGGTATTTTAGGAAGTTGTTTGATGGAAAGATATAATGTTATTTATGGGATAATATATCAGATTAGACCATAAATAATATATATTTTCGTCATCCTTTGGAGGCCTATAAATACAAGGCATTATCAACCTAGTTTGACATGCTTCCAAGAGAGAAAGATGAGCATCCAAGAGAGACGGCATTAGGAGCTTTGGAGGTTTCTAAGTAGCCATTGGAGAGCAAGAACACAGCTTGGAGTTCAAGAGACGAGTTTCAAGGCTGTTGGCTCAAGGGAATGACAGAGCCGTTCTATGTCAAGGAGAGTTGCGATCTTTAGGAGCTTCGTAGGGGAAGTTTCTGAGGTAAAGAAGGTAACTTTTCAGTGATTTTGAGTTTGCTGTGAGTTGATAATACGTGCTAAGGGTTGTTAAGCTTAGAGAGTATTCTAGTAGGGAAATCTAGTTTACGTTGGATCTTTATTTGACTTGTGTAGCTCGTGTTTATCAATAAAAGAAGTAGACTTTGAAATCCTACTAGGGTAACACCTAGAGGTAGAGGTTTTTCCTTGTCAACAAGTTGGTTGATTTGGTTTTTCTCTCTACGTGATTGTGTTGCTATTTGTGATATTCCGTTGTGCAAAGGTATCGTTCCCTATATAGGAACAATACTTTACTTTGTTACTAACACTTGGTTTCGATCCAACACATAGGGACACACCAGTCAGTATATATTCATAGTATAAGAAATCACAAAAGAATATGTATAGACACAACTATACACACAATCCAAGTTCACATAGAAAACCTCAGTTTACAAGAACCCTAGAGCAACACCAGAGGTTTCTCACTCAAAAATTACACAGACAATCAAGGTAACCAGGGAATGAAGATATTTCCCCAAGAACCACGAAATTAGGATGTCACTCCAACAATCTTAAGACATCAGTATGTAATCTCAAGCATCAGTTTCAAGTTCAGAGAGAATCAAGCGAGTCAACGACAGCGGAAGCAAGAACATGATCTCATGGAAGCACAAAACCCTAATCGGCGCAAATCTAGAGTCACACAAGAACAGATCTACGCAAACAAGGAAGCAAGGCTATGATACCAATCTATGAAATTAACTCGTCAAGATTCAAAACAAACAAAGAAGAAAAACATGCAAGATCAACACAAGCAATTTTAACGAGGTTCGGACACATCCTATTTCTCATGGCCTCAAGTACGAGAGTCAGATCCACTAAGTATGTCAAAGAGGTTACAAGAGTGGAAGTGTTCAGACTTCACACAAACAGATCACAAAAACAAGATCAAGCCAAGAAGAAACCACTCCCTGAACCAAACGAAGTCATCGGCCACCAGCGAGACGCCACCACCGAGCACCTCAAAGCGAAACACCGCGCAACCACTGCAGATCCTCTTCTCTGGAGCAAGACCACCGTCTTCTCCTTCAACCTCTCAACAGCAAAAGCTTTGCTAAAAGAAGATCGACAAAGCACTCGCAAGAACACGCAGGAGAGGAAACCTCTCAAGTTCTCTCTCTCTTTCTATGTGAAACAAGCGAAGCGACGAGAAGCAGAATGTCATAATAGGGTTCCAAAAAATCCTTATTTACTTAGGTTTCAACAGAGACGCACAGAGCTCCAAATTTCTCAGACAGGTCGGATTAAGGGCAACCGACAACACTCAAATGACAGCGAACTAGGCTTCTCCCTAATGTACCAACAACAAGCCCAACAACTTAACCAGTAACATAATCTGCTAAGTAAAGTCCGAATAATAGACTAATTCATACGACTTAGAAATCACCATTACAATTATCTTCTTCTTTTTTCATGTATCGTTGCTTTCTAATTTTCAAGAGACAAAATAAACGATGAAGTTGACTGGTGCACGTGTGGTACGGCGTACCCACGTCTGGCTGTTCTTCTCAATGATTTGACTGGTTGATTTGTCACTTTGGTTTCTGCCCCTTGCTTAATATTTACTCTTAAAATAAACCCCAAAATAAATCATTTCACACAAAATCACCAATTAAAATTAAAAGTTACAAATAAATTTATCCATTAAATTTACAAAACCACTCGTCAAACTAAAACTTGCACAAAACCATGATCAAGAGTATGCTAAATTTGGAGGAAAAAAAATACTACTAGACTCATTGTTTTTTATAATTTCTCATATTTGACTAAAAAATGTAGGTTTTGTTTATCATTCCAATTTATAATGTCATTATTTTTATAATATTTTTTTTATATAATAAGTATTTATAAAACATTGATATTTGTGTCAAGAATTTAATTTCATAAAATTAATATGTGGTAGATAACTCATTCTCATCTTATTATTTGAAAAAAATAATTATGCTTACCAAACACTAATTTCATAATTATTTCTAATAATGTTATTTCAATATATCCTTCCAAGCAAATCCTTAATGACCCGATTATAGTTCAACTAGTACGTATCTACTCTTTGTAACACTCTGTGGTCACAGATACATAGCTTCCATTGAAGCTAAGATCAAGATAGAGAAAAGCCAAGGAGAGAGATAAGAGGAAGGAAGAAAAGAGAGAGAAAGGTAGAGAGGAAATTTGTGATGATGATCATTACAGATAATCATGCAGTACAGAAGTTACAAAAACTTATCAATAGTAATATAAATGGGTGATTCTAATTTAGTTTAATTATTTTACGCCAAACATTTAATAATTTACGCAAAAAATAATAATGTTTGATATTTGGTTATTAAAAAAATCTTAACAAACTTTAATATTTTGTTATAATGGGTATTTATTTACAAATTTAAATTTAAAGGGTGATTTTCAACGAATTTCAATATAGCTGGTTTTTTAACATAGATTGATATGTTTAATGGGCGATTTTCAGCATTTTAGTTGTAACACTACTTACAAATCTAACGCATTATATGTGTTACCGCATTTAAAGTTTAAAATTAATGTGGCTAGATAACATACATCTACTCAACCTCAGCTCGCAAATTTCACGAAACCTTCATAATTGGTGACGGAGATGAATGTGGGAATCAATAAACAAGTGGATGATCATAGAAAAAGTTACACCAAGATTCGTTTGGTTGAAAAGTTTTGGTCAGGAGCCCAAAATTTATTTGCAACTAAGATATAATTTATCAGGATTTGTGCTCCATAGACCATATAGTATAGATCGACGACCATATAATTTTTCAGGAGTATAATATATGTATCTCGAGTTCCACATTCGCTGACTTTCATCACCTATGGGCTATGGTCCTATGTAATGAAAGCACAAATCAAAGATATAATAGTAATACATACTGTGTAAACGGGGCGGGGTGTCCAACAAGCCCGTATGGTTCCAACCTAAAATCAATTTGCAATAGGTGGAGAGGACCACTGTGCTTATATACAAGGCAAGTGTGTCTCAATCCTTCGATGTGGGATTCCAACACTCCTCCGCAAGTGTGACGGGCCTAACAGCCCGCAACGCACATTTGACCTGATAACCATGCTCTGATACCATGTGGAAACTCGGGGCGGGGTGCCCAACAAGCCCAGTGGGATTCCAACCTAAAACTAATTAGCAATTAGGGCTGAGCACGGTTCGGGTAAACCAAATTTTTTAAACGAACCGGACCGAAAAAACCGATCCAAACCGAAACCGAAATAATTCGGTTTTCGGTTTATATATTTTGGGGTTTCGGTTTTCGGTTTATATATTTTGGGGTTTCGGTTCGGTTCGGTTTAATTTCGATTCGGTTCGGTTAAACCGAAATTACAAAATAAATGGGCTGTCTTGAAGATATTGGGCTGGTTTAGGTATAAAAAAAAAGGCCCATATGATGGATCATGGAAGAAGTCACTGCCCAGCCCCAGTCGGCCCTACCTGTTGAGTGTTGACTGTTGAATCTTCAAGTTTCAGACTTTCAGTTTCGCCCGCCTCGCCCTCCGTCACCGCCTCGCCCTCGGCTCCGTCGCGTTCTTCCGCCTCCTTCCCCGCCGAACCAGCCTCCTCCCCCGCCAAATCTGGAAAATTTTATAGATCTGCATTCCGCTCTGCCGCGTTCCTCCCTCCGCCGCTTCTTCCCTCGCCGCCATCGCGCTCTTCCGCCTCCTCTCGCCGTCCCCGTCTCCCCCAGGCCCCAGGAACCGATGCGGCGCTGCCCCCACAACCCCTCAGTTGCTGCTGCTTGACGCCGCCGGTGGTGGACTGCGTCGATGCATTCCCGGTCCCCTGCCCCTCAGTCTCTCCGGTGTATCGTTTCCGGTGAGTCATACAAAAGTGATGGTCTGTTTGTGGTGGCATCAGACCCTCTGCAGATGAAATTCTACCCATTTTGAAGATGACATTCTACTCGTTTGGAACAAATTCGGTTTTTCGGTTTTTAGCCGAACTGAACCGGGTTCGGGCCGAACCGAACCGGGTTCGGGCCGAACCGAACCGATCCAATATAATTCGGTTCGGTTTTCGGTTCAGGTTTTGGGTAGTTTCGGTTTTCGGTTCGGTTCGGTTTAGGCCCATGCTCAGTCGGTTCGGTTTTGGACCGATGCTCACCCCTAGGGCTGAGCATGAGCCTAAACCCGACCCGAACCTGAAAAGCCCGAAACCCCAAAAAAATGGGACCGAAGACCGAACCGAATGTTCGGGTTCGGTTCGGGTTCGGGCTGAAACAACATTCGTACATAAAAACACACTAAAAACCGAATCCGAACCGAACCCGAAATCCTAAAATATTCGGCCCGAAACCCGAACCGAAATCATGTGGGTTCGGGTTCGGTTCGGGTTTTTCGGTTCGGGTGCGGTTCAGGCTTCGGTTTTCTCGGCCCGTGCTCAGCCCTACTCACCCCTATTAGCAATAGGTGGAGAGGACCACTGGGCTTATATACAAGGCAAGTGTGTCACAATCCTTCGATGTGGGATTCCAACACATACCCCTCCGTTTTATTATATTTGTAAATTAGGATGAAATTAAACATTTAAAATTAATTACTCATTATGATAATATTGTCGCAATTTTAATTTATATATTTATATGAAATTGAAATTTATCAAACAAGAAAATGTTCTTTGAAATAAATATTAAATTCCACCACTAGCCAATATTAAGAAAAACTTTCGTCAATAAACTTGTTACATCCGATAAAGCAAATTTAAATACTTTTATATTATAAGAAAATCACTAAAAATAAATCCAACATTTACTAAAAGATAAAAATATTTCAAATTTTCAAATTGACGAAAAATAAAGTCGATATTTACCTATGAACAAAAAATAATACAAACGAATTTTTCGATTGAAATTATGGTTGATTTGGTGACGTGTATTGAAGGTCATGGTAATTGATTATCCTTTTTACAAAATTTCCTATTAGGTTCCACGTTGTTCAGGAAACGTCATCGAATCAACCGGAAAAATTATATGTATTATTTTTTATTAAGCATATATAGTTGGAATTGTTTTTATTCGATTTAAAAGTTGAGATTATTTTTTATAACTAGTGAAAGGACAATGATTTATCATCATTTTCCTTATATTATTTATTGTACAAATGAAAGGAGTATATACATGTTTTTGTAATAATTTTTTAATCAACTCATTTCCCATTAGTCAAGTCAAAGAAGATCAAGAATCAAAGCACTACAGATTAGCTACTTGGCTAGTTATTAGAGTTTACCTTTGTTGGTTATCTTATACGGTGCATTCTTAATTCAGAGTGATGGTCATTCCGTTTTGGCGCATTCAATTTGCGAGACTTTTGCCATAATCTTAGGAAGAGAGACGACCAATCCTTGATTTATCAAGCACTTTTAAAAAATCAGTTTACTAGATTGAATGTCCATACTTTAAATAAGTGTACTATATTTACAACAAATAAAAGTATACTATAAAAAAACACTCTATTTTATATAGCCAAATTATATAAATTTTTTTGAAAAGGTTTTTATATTAAGAAATAATTTTAATATAAATAAATAAATTTATACAAAACTTGAAAAGGATAGAATTGAGATAAATTAGTATATGTTTTTCATTAATAATTAATAATCATTTTTATCATCAATATAAAAGTATATTCATACTTAACAAATAGTGAATATATCTTTATTACGGAGTATTTATATACGAAGGTTAAGGATTCCACACAATTTTATTCAAAATAGGAAATAAGCAAGAAAATAGATTTACATATTTATTTCATTTATATAAAGTAGTGGCCAACCAATTTATCCAAATTGAAAAATAAGTAGTTGTTGATAGTTTTATTAATTTATACTCCATCTGTTGCACAATATTTACCCTTTTATGCTATAATATGGTTCATATTATTTGGTCTTCTAAATATAATTAATAATTAAACATTTTAAAAGTAGTTGGTCTAGTATCTATGTATTTGTTTTTTGTAACTCCAACTCATCACATTCTTCCTTAGTACCTATAAATACTATACTTTCTATTTCAAATTTTTCTTAATAAGTGTAAAAATTATAAAAAGGAATAATATATATATATATTACTATATATTAAAGCTCTCCCCTTTTGAGCTCTTAGAACAATTATGGCCCCACCATGCTTATGTGTCAATTTATGGATAATTTTCTTTTAAAATTTTTAAGATTAATTTATTTTAACCCAAAAAGATTTTAAATAAAATCTTATCTAACAAACTTGGAGATTTTAGCATTAATATTAATCTTTTAATAACTTTTTGATTTGATAAATGAAGATTTTGACTAAATATGTAATTTTAAAATAAAGAGCAAATTCAAATATATATAATGGATTTTTTCTGATGGGTTGATCTCTTTTAAAGAATTATATATTAAATCCAAACATAAATTGAGTTGATCTTTTTTAATTATATGATTTATATTTGGGTTTTTTAGTCTTTTTCAAAACAGTTTTGTATAATATTTTAACAAATAATAAATATTATATTGTGTTACAAATTTGTGGGTAGGTGAAATTTTATCAATCTGTCTATATATATTAAATCTATTATTTTTGAGTCACTATTTTCAGGCCCATATTTGTAAAGCGAGCTAATTTTCATTGATTAAATTTACTTAGATTTTTTTGAAAAAAAAAATCTTCATCAAAATCACTATGTCGTTATTGTACCAATAATTTAGAAAATTTTAAAGTAACAAATCTTTAAAAACAAAACCATAATAAATCACTTTCTTCTCACCTTTTAAATTTTAACAAAGCATCTTAACAATTGTTTACGTATAGGAAGTTATATCATTTGTATCCAAAAGCACCCATTCTTGAGAAACTAATATGTTAAAGTATTGTTTTTTTTATTTCTTATTTTTTTAGCAATAATTTAGCAAACATTAAATTAACAAATCTTAACAAAATTTACACCATTAATCTTAGCAAAATATGAATCAACAAATCTTCAAAATTTTAATGATTTATAATCAATAATTGTTAACACTAATATATTAGATTGCACATAAATCATTAAATTTTGAAGATTTGTTGATTCATATTTTGTTAAGATTTATTTATATATCTATTTATCTATATTAAAGCTGACTCTTTTTAAGTCACCGAAGTGTTTTTAGGCTCAAGTTGTTAAGGTTTTATTTATTTTTTTCTATTTATTATTATTATATTAAATAATCAGTAAAATATAAATTAACAAAAAGACCTTAACAAGATTTTCAAATTAATTAGCTCTAAATTTTAAAATCTTATCAAATCTTGACCAAAATCTCATCAAACTAACTTATTTTTGCAATAAATATTAACGTAATTTTCTATTTGATGGAAATGTAAATGTGATACATATATTTTTGTTAATGCAACAATAATATTAATTGGCACTTAACATCATCAAAACAAATATTTAGTTAATTAATTTAAATATTAAATATTGTATAAGGTTAGGTTATATACTTAACTTTAGATACCATATAATTTAATGATTTTTTTGGTAAATGTCACGAATTAGTGACAAACTATTAGCAAATTAAATGAACTCATGTAAGTTAATTAGTATATTGACATAGCAACAAGATTAGTGAACCCACTTAAGTTAATTAGTAACGGCCTTTAGATAACATATATTTTAAATGATTTTTTTTATTTACTTACAATGCATTCACATTTTGAATTTTAAATAAACCCACGTAAATTTGATAGAAATAAAATCCACTTGATAGATTTCATATTTTCAAGATTTAATTACAAATTATTTATGAACTTGAAATAATTGATGATGAATAAAAAATATGTATGAAAATATCAATATACATATTTGAAATATAATTCAATTGGGTTTTATTTGATTCTCCAATTGAGTTAATTTAGTTTATTAATAATTACGATAATATAAATGCCCAACATATATATATATGTTATTACGGATGCGGGAAAGCGAACAAAAAACGAGAAGAACAAGAACACGAATTTACGTGGTTCACCAACGTTGTGTTGGCTACGTCCACGGACAGAAGGAGAACCGATTTTATTAGGAGGCAGACAATTCAGATTTCAGATTACATCGAGAGAAGGGAGAAAAAGAGTATATATGTAACCCTAAATCAATCTTAAACTGACTTGGCCCACAAGTTTAAGCCCAAGTAGAAAACATAAGTCCAAACTGAAAATCAAATAGGAATTAATATGATTCAAGGCATATCAACAATATATAATAATAAAACAATGAGTAAATTAATATGATTTTATTTTCAATAATATCATCTCAATGTCTAAAACCTTAATTGAATATTACAAAAGGTTAAAAAAAACAAAAGTAATATTCTATCAACAAACTTAAGAAGTTTTTAAAATAATATAGATCTAAACATATCATCAGTAATATATTGTTGAAAGATTGACAAATAACATTGTACTAACCTATTGAATTGAAGAAAAAAATAGTATATTTCGATTCATAAATTCAATCTCGGATACTATTTCACTCTAAATATACAAAAAAAATGTTATTGAGAATTGGTTAAGTAACATGTACAATCATAATTTTTACATATATTTCGAGTGAATTTTTTCCTATAATGTTATATATATAAATCCAATCACTTTCTTTCTATTAGTATGTAAATATTTGGAAAAAAATCTAATATAACTACATGTCAGTATATTCTCATTTCATGTATATCTTATCTTTTATAATCACGTAGTCATTAATTTGTATTCATGTGACGTTTATTCGTATACTAAAATTTTCTTTCATAAATATAAGTCGACTCGTGCATGGCACGAGGGTTTAAACTAGTATATATATTAAAGTTCTCCCATTCGAAACTCTTAGAACGCTTCTGGGCCCATCATTCATACGTGTCATTTTCTCATTCGTTCTCTTTTTTAACTAATAAATCTTAACAAACAATCTTAACAATTTTTATCATTTTTTAAATAACTATTCAAACCTAAGATTTGAAAGTTTGAGTCTATAACCACAATTTCATGATCCTATTTTCTCTAACTATATACTCCATCTTATTTGTAAAACATAGGCCCTATTTTATATTTTTATTTTTATTTCTAAACTTAACTTAGGCTCTTTTATTAATAATAAAGATTAATTTTTTTTATAAAACATATTAAAATCTTCACCTGACTTTTATACATGCAGTTTAACCAAGCATTGGTTATTTGTTGAACGTATAATATAATAGTTTAGATTTGAAAATTTGATCAAGAACGGTTAAGATATCATAATACAGAAAAACCTGATAATTCTTTCTACTCTTTTACTTAATATTTAACCTAAATTCCTACCAATATTGGATTATAATTTAATGTCAGTCAATTTAGTTTTATATATCTTAAAAATATATAATTAATAAAATATGGATCCCATCTTATCCTCGTATTGCTTTTTCTTAATTACATATTTGAAGATATTGAATTTACTTTTGTAATATTAATATTATAGCAATTATCACATTTAATATAATAAGAAACTTTAGTTTAGTTTAGATTATATCAGTAGCCATAATAAAACTTATCTTGATTATTAATTAAAGTTAATATTTCAGCATGTATAACAAAGATGTAGTTTTCAATAGTTGAATAAAATATAATTTAATCTATTTAACAATATGATATGCTACATGTATTCATAAAGAGTTTATTTACAATGGAAAATTAAATCTAATCCGATTAAAATTTTCTATATGTACTTCAAATAGCAAATCTCTGCTATATAATTTTTTTGCTCTGTACAAGGAATTGTACCTAACCCTCGACTCTCAATACTTAATGGTAAATGAATATTTTAATATGTTTTGTAAAATATTTTAATGCTTGATATAGCTTTGTTAAAAATACTTCATGTTACTAATTCTATCAAAGTTATACCCATCTATATATATATTAACTTTATAATTTTTTTACTTTTCTGTAATTATAAATACAACTATTATTAAATAATTTATAAGCTAACAAATCTTACCAAACAATCTTACCAATTTTTTCATTTAATTTTTCAATAATTATTCAACAAAATTTTATAAGGACTATATATATTTTGACATGATTTACATGAACAACTCTTAACAATATTTAGAGTGATATTTGTTGTTATACAAACAAATCATACTAAGAGACATGAGATGGTGTTTTCCATTCTTTATAAAAAAACTAATATTCAAAAAGTCAGAATAAAAATAAATCATTTTTTAGATGATTAAACAATCGAAATTTCATTTAACTAAGGAAATCTTTAAAGAAGCTCTTAAGAATAAAAGATATAAAATTTGAAGTTCTTTGTTGTTAGGATTTATTATTATAATATTAAATTTTCATTTTTATTTGATCTAAGTAAGTTATATATAATATTTAAATAAATTTTTATATAGAGTATAAAAATAAATGATTACTTTTGCTTCTTATACATTATATATCGATGGATATGAAATCTATTAGACTACGTCTTTGTGTATTAATTGTATACCGGCCAAGAGGATGTTTTGTTATTGATTGTTTCATATAATATAATAAGAAAATGTATATTTGTTGACGTTGATTTGAGTTTTATTTAGTTATGGTATATAATATATAGCTTGAATTTGATTTGAGTTTTATTTAGTTATGGTCTAGTGATAAAATGACATTAAACTTTTTGTGTGGTTTAGAAGATTCGAGTTTGAGTCCTCGTGACGACATGTGCTATGTCATTAATATGAAGAAATTGATATTGGAGGGTCCCAAAAAAAAAGAACCACAAATTACGTACCGAATCTGAACGTAGAGCGACATTATTCAATTTAATTGGACGAGTCACAAGACAAGACTAGGAAAAGAAGAATAAGCTCAAGTTTTTCCAGACTTTAAGCAATTAATTTTCACCTGAATATTTTTTTGGGTCTGAATAACACTTGAATACTTGGTAATCTATATATTATATATATTATAGTAAAGGAATTTGAAACCATCATATTGATTATGGCCCCACAAATCCTAAGTGTCAATTTATGATTAATCTAATTTATTTTTATATTAATAATTTTATTTAATTTAAATCACAATATCTAATCACAACTAACTTTAAATATTTAAAATTTTAAATCAGAATATCTAATCACAACTAACTTCAAATATATAATAACTATATACAACTTTTTTTATAAAATTTAATTTCTACAAAAATTTCTACAAAGTACACATACAATAAGCTTATAATATATGATAGATTTCTTACTAAACTTATATATAAAATACATCTTATATTCATTTATGTAATTAGTAATATTAATTTCATGCGTTTGCATATATAATTTGACCTATATAAATTTACACGATTACTTTTCGGCGTATAGGCATTTTGCCGTTTGGCGCATAGGCTCGCACGTAACGTGAGGGTACAAACCACACGTTACGTGTGACAGTGCTCCACACGTTACGTGTGGGACAATTTCACACGTTACGTGTGGTTTGTACCCTCACGCTACGTGTGGGTTAGTCAATAGGGTTTAGAATGTTTATTTGTAGTATTTATTTGTTTATCTAAAACCCTACAAAAAACACCCCAAAATAATCAACATAGAAGATAGAATAGAATTGTTCATTACGTTGGATGAATACAATCACATACAAGAAATAATACAAGTTCTTCATAAACTTAGAAAACCTAGCACAAAATAAATGACATCGTCTAGTTGCGTTTGAAAAAATTAGGATAGTCTCTTGTAAAACTTCGCGACATATCATGTCTCTGCTTTGATAAAATTGCTTGCTCCCTACAAAGGTTGATAGTACGTAAACAACATTACACAAAAGATACGACATCAAGGCATTATATGATGTACATCATTATATAGATTGAGGTTATACCTACGCATCCTATCCATATCTTGTAAAAGTTCTTGCTTAACAACATCTTGATTCACCTTAATAAGATCTTGTTTTTCCCGCCATTGTTGTCGAATAACCGCGTGTGCCCTCTCCTCGTACACAGGATCAATCCAATTCCTGTATAAACACCCTAGTCTTGGGCATCCCCAATACCTCCTTCCGTAGTTCCACTGCAAATCCCAAGTACGGACAATGATTTTCAAATTACACTCGCATTGTGGAGCACTTATTTGTTGATGGTGCCTATTTAGGTTTGATGATGATTCGGATGAAGATGTCATTATTTGATGTAGTGCTTGGTTTCCTACAAATCCATTAATATGAAAAGGTCAATTAGGGTTACTAAATCGAAAGAAACTGGAAGAAAAAGCTTACCCACAAATGAATCTTCAATCTCGCTTGTGTTGGAAGTGTTGTAGTGAACAAACAACCCTAATGCCTCTTATATAGTGAAATGGTATATACAGCTGTAGTAATTAAAGACCACAACCACAAGAATTAAAGACCTCAACCACTAGCATTAAAAACCTCAACCACTAGCATTAAGGACCTCAACCACTCTTACCCTAATAACCCTAAACCCTAAACGTCAACCACTCTCATAAACAATGTAACTCGCATACCCAAATTCACCCTTAATAATTAAAGATAAACTCTAAACTCAAACCTTAATCATAACACTAACCCTAAGACCTAAACCCTAACCCTAACCCTAACCCTAAACCCTAAACCCTAAACTTAAAACTCATTATTTTAAACTCTACCGAAATGCCATAACCCTATACCACAAAAAACCTAAACCCTACCCCTATCCATCCTATCCTACCCTACCCTACATACGCCTAAACCCTAAACCCTAGTAATCACACGTTACGTGTTAGTGTGTTTCACACGTAACGTGCCAATCTACTTCACTCGTAACGTGTGGAACAGTTTGACACGTAACGTGTGGTTCAGTCTGTTGCAAAACGCATTGAATTAACCGTCTTGTCCCCACCTAACTGTAATAATGACCCATCTTCTTTGTCCGCTAACAACCCATTTCGAATCCATTTCGAACCTAAACCCTCATCCTAAACACTCCCAAAATCTTGATTTTCACTCACATTTTTTGTACAAAAAATGGACAATCCGAACAATAACGAGTATTGGAGCAACAATGGGGAAGATATTCCACTTTGGAACGAGGTAATTTCTATAAATAACCCTAAAGTTGTCTTTTTTATTTATTGTTTTGAAAATGTTTAAAGTTCTTAGCTTCATGGTTAGGGTTTAGAGAAGTTATTTTTGATGGCCCATTATACTTGTTGTTTAGGATTTAGGAAAGCTATTTTTGATACTTATTGTTTAATATTAAAGATCTCATTTTATTGTTTAGGGTATTAGAAACAAAGATTGAGCGTTGTTTAGGGTTTAGGGCTACGAATTTGCTGTTACATTGAATAACAGTTTCACACGTTACGTGTGAAGAATGTTCACACATAACGTGTGAAGGTGTTCAACACGTTACGTGTGGGTGTGTTTCACACGTAACGTGTGGACACTCTTCACACGTTACGTGTGTAATCACCACCCGAAACCAGGTTTCATTCTGTAATATGGCACGGTTTGACAGTAAACGTGCTTTTTTATAATCAGTGCACTAATTGATGACATGATTTCGTGTATGCAGACGAACTATCATTTATACGAGGGGTTAAACAATATCTCCCTCAATGACTGGAGCACTCCACAGAAGACAACTTCCCCAAAACATTCAAGCTGAAGTCATAACATTCAAACTTCAACAAAACATTCAAACTCAAGTCATAACATTCAAACTTCAACAAACACATTCAAACTCAAGTCATAACATTCAAATTTCAACAAAACATTCAAACTAATGCTCAAATGACGAAGCAGCCAAGTTCAATGGTTCGAAAGGAAGGGATACATTTGCTCCAATGATTGCCGTAACGCCTCGGCTACGTCTTCACATCGGTCATCTCCATGGTGATGATCGCGATATGGATCCATACGTGAATAGCAACTATCAAGGCACTGCACAGAAGATAAGTGGATACGATTAATAAACATACACGAAGTCAAAAATAAACATGATATAATTACATGATTACTTACCTGCTGCTGAGTGTAACGATCCTCTTGAGGGATGATGAATGGATGTGTATGTTGGAGGTACCACTGCATGTAATCATCGGTACACTGGTGGTGTTGACGAACTGGAGGACCCATGGCTTGCAGGCTAATGGAATGTTCATTGCGGGCATTCCATGTATGTAAGGATCTATCGTACTCCACCGTGTAACTGCTAATCTTCACGCCCCTCCATGCCTTAATGGGAACAATTGGTGGTCTTGGACATTGTTGTACACGCCCAAACTGCTGAGCTACTCGATCCGGCATGTAAGGCTCGGTGACCCACAAACAGGATATGACTCCATGAAATCGCGATGAAGCAAACATCTCATTATTGAAGTCAATGGAGCCGTATGGCATCCACTCAACCTAAACACAATTGAATTTCAAACAACTTATAATGCATATATATTTTAACATAATAGATAAGGACCGTATATGCACTTACACTATCAGCATGCATCCCATCCACGTAACGCGTTACGTGTGACTTGTTCTCACACGTAACGCGTGACTTGTTCTCACACGTAACGCGTGGTGCACATTCACACGTTACATGTGACTTGCTCTCACACGTAACGCGTGGTGCACATTCACACGTTACGTGTGAATGTGCACATTCCAATTTCACCGGCAAGCCGCCGGCGACTTTCCGGCGATATTCCGGTCGTCTTCTCCGGCGAGACAGTCCGATTTTTTTTTTTTTCAAATATACCCAAAATTCAACAACAAATCCACAATTTTTACCAATCTAACAATATCATCACTTCCACTTTCATTTTTCCACACAAAACGTCAACAAACCTAGATCTACCTAACCAAAACCCTAAACATCACAAAAACTTCTACAAAACCTAGATCTACCATCCAAATCATCTCCAAATCGTAGATCTATCATCCAAACCTAGATCTACCTAACCAAATACTATGTGTGGATCTACATTTCCTAACCAAACACTTTAAATTTATTAAAAACAAAATCAAATAATTATTTCTAGAAACTAACCTTACGCGGGAGGGGCGAGGAGGCATTACGCGGGAGGGGCAAGGAGACGTTACGCGGGAGGGGCAAGGAGGCGCAGCGGCTGAGTGCTGATGCTGAATGAAGAGGAGGAGCTGAATCTGGCTTTTATAGCCAGATTCCCACACGTTACGTGTGATACAATGTCACACGTAACGTGTGAACCGATCCCACACGTAACGTGTGGAGCCAATTCACACGTTACGTGTGGGTCTTGAATGGGTCAGTATCGACGCGTAACGTGGGAAGTCTATTCTCACGTTACGCGCGGCCCTATGCGCCAAAAGGCAAAAATGCCTATGCGCCGAATAGTTGAGCCCTAAATTTATGGGCCAAAATCATACAATTTCCAACTCATAGTACATGTGCTTTTATAATCAAGCCCCCTATATTATATTATTACACATACAAATTTATGGCCCATTTAGAGTAAAATGACCCAAATAAATTTTATGGTCCATCTATATATATTAAAGCTATTGAATTTCAAGCCACCAAAATGTTTTTGGCTCCACAAATCCTACATGTCATTTTGTTATTAATGCACTTTTTTTCTTAACATCTATATATATATATATATATTAAAGCAAAGGAATTTGAAGCCATCATATTGATTATGGTCCCACAAATCCTATGTATCAATTTGTGGGTAATCTAATTTATTTTTATATTAATAATTCTATTTAATTTAAATCACAATATCTAATCACAACTAACTTCAAATATTTAAAATTTTAAATCACAATATTTAATCACAACTAACTTCAAATATATAAAAACTGAATACAACTTTTTTATAAAATTTATTTTCTACAAATTACACATACAATAAGCTTATAATATATGATAGATTTCTTACTAAACTTATATATAAAATACATCTTATATTCATTTATGTAATTAGTAATATTAGTTTCATGCGTTTGCATATATAATTTGACCTATATTAATTTGTGGACCAAAATCATACCATATATACAATTTTCAACTCATAGTACATGTGCTTTTATAATTAAGCCCACTATATTATATTATTACACATACAAATTTATGGCCCATTTAGAGTAAAATGACCCGAATAAATTTTATGGTCCATCTATATATATTAAAGCTATTGAATTTCGAGCCACCAAAATGTTTTTGGCCCCACAAATCCTACATGTCCTTTTGTTATTAATGCACTTTTTTTTCTTAACATTATATTTCAATTTAAACCACAATATCTAATCACACCTAACTTCAAATATATAAAAACTATATACAACTTTGTTGAATGCTTATACATTTTTTTATAAATTTTGATCTCTACAAATTACAAAAAATAAGCTTATATCTGTCAAACTAATATATGATAGAATTTCTACTAAACTTATATATAAAGTACATCTTATATTCATTTATGTAATTAGTAATATTATTTTTATGACTTTGCATATATAGTATGATATATATATAAATTTATGGGCCAAAATCATACAATATATACAATTTTCAACTCACATTACATGTGCTTTTATAATTCAACCCACTATATTATATTATTACACATACATATTTTATTAACAATTTAGTGAAATTTCAGACTAATGTATCTTAACAAACTTAATTTATATAATCTTGAGATTTTCTTCTAAACCTTTCAATTTTAACAACAATGATATCCTATCAGATTTTTAACGAATGTATATTGTACGTTCCCATTTAACAATTTTTATTTGATTATAATTTTCTATAAAAAAAATACATGGTTTCCATTTTCCGATTTTACAATGTTTCTATGGGCTCATTACTTATCATTTTGCAAAATGTAACTTTCAGTTTTTAAAAATTAAATTGAGTTTGTTAATCACCAAGAAAATATTCACTAACAAACCGTGAAATATCAATTATAAATTACCAAGAAAATTTTGTTAAATCAAACAAAAAGTTTCAACTAAAAAATCTAGCTAAATCTTTATTGTATCAAACTTTCAATTTCATATGATTATACACATTATCAAAAGTAAATTAAATGTAGTACGTATACAAATTTTAAAAGTATTTGAATTTGAAATAACTTTACACCTACATAAATCAGCCACTACTGATTAATTAATTATTCAAATAACTTTTCAGTTATCGTTTTCTATAAGTAAGGATATAAATTAAAATCAAAATCTTAAAACTTTAGACGGGTCCATTACGTAATTAGAAAAAAACTAAAAAAATGTGATTTATCTGGCTGATTTTTAATATTTGTTTATATATATTTTGCTGAATTATTTCATATATTTATTTTAACAAAAAATTTAAAATATCAAAATTATTTTTTTCCCTTCGTTTGATCTCATATCCCCCTTCGAGACATCAAAACAATCATGGATCAACTTTGCTTACGTGTTATTTTGCGATTAATCCTATTTTTAGTTTACTTTTTTCCTTAAATTAACTAAATTTATAATATAAAAATCTTCAAAATTTCATCAAATAACTCAATTTTTTTGTGTGAACAGTACCTTTGATCTAATATAAATATTTTCTTTTATTTGGATATTAATTTTCACATTTATATTCTACGATAAAATTGTTATATAAACATTTTAACTTAATATAAGGGTCAAATATATTATCCATTATGAATATATGCATGGAATTTTAAATTGAGCTTGCCTTTTATTTTATCTTTTTTGAGTAATTAAAATGAAAAATACTTTTTTAATAATCATTGAAATAAATATATTCAAATATTGAGTTCCACCTTATTTTTCAATAATTATTTTTAATATTCATTATAATAAATACATACGAGATAATATCATGTTTATTAGGTTGATGTCACTTCTTTAGTTCTTTTCCATATGCAAATGAAATATCTACAACATAATATTTTATATCATAAAGTAGCTTGCTATGATAAATATTGATTTCGTAACCTTACGTATATTATTATTTTCGTAAATATTAAGAAATCATTATTTTATATTGTGATTTTTACAAGTATCGTTTGTAATACCCACACCCATATGGGCCGGCCCATCACAGGGCTGCAGCCCATACACCCCAACCCATCCTTGGGGGCTCCACCTATAACAGGCAACCATTCGCCAAGAGGTGCAGCACAATTGGTGACAAGAAGGTGTTGGACTTCTTGTTAAAGCGTGAGGTCTCGAGTTCGAGCCTCACGAACAACCTCTTGGCGAATGGCTGCCTGTTATAGGTGGAGCCCCCAAGGATGGGTTGGGGTGTATGGGATGCATCCCTGTGATGGGCCGGCCCATATGGGTGTGGGTATTACATAAAAGTACACTTTGAATGAGAGGGGCTCTGACCTTACCGGCCAGCCATTGCTCTATCCATGGGCTGCAGCCCATGTACCCCAACCAAATCCCCATGGCTGGGAGGTTGTTCGTGAGTCTCGAACTCGAGACCTCACGCTTTGACAAGAAGTCTTGCGCTCTCTTGCCACCAATTGTGCTCTGTAACACCTCCAAATAACCTCTTGAAAGTATTACCGTCAGTGATCTCAGACGTACTGCCCGATGTCAACCAAGGCTTTACCAGTTGATATAAATCATCACACAACAATTATGATACAAAATATCATAACTTTCATTTAAACCATAGTCGCGGAATTACAACACAATTCCAAGTACGACAAAATACATCAGAATTACAGCTGAAGTCTTTACACAAAACATTTTCTTAACACAGCGGAAGTATTTAAATAACCAACAAAAGGGTCTTGATCGCAATGATCACCCGTCAAGGATCTTAACCTGGATCACTTGTCAAAACACCGTTCGCTTCTATAGTCGTTCTAGCCTTCACGGGATGGCAACTTATCTGATGTGCCGAATCGAACGGATGACACCAGCCAACCATGCAGAGAACAATTACGGTTGATTAGTCTAATGAAAGACTATGCAAGGGTACAAAGCAGAGTGGTTCGAAGTAGACGTATTAGGTTAGACTCATCGCTCCTCGAATCACAACCGATAACGATAGTCAACCACCATACTCTACTGAAACATGAAGAGACATGAACAAGAGAAGATTATGGAGACCGAATCTCACAGCAATCAATCCCAAAAGAAGACTCCAACGAACTGAGTCTTATCGGAAGCATGACAAATGTTGGGGAACATAAATAAATCACACAAGCGTTCAAAACGACTTGATGTTTCGGTTCACGACCAACCTCACCGCTCAAAGCGAATCCAGATTGAAAACAGAACTTTACTCTGATCAAAGTCAAGACGAGATTTCCTAGCTGTACTATTGCCTAGCTGCACTACTCGCCCAAGGGTATATTAATTATGTGCGACAACGACACTTATCTCATTTAATTCCAAAACGATCATCACGTTATAAGCTTTTAAATCTCCTCACAAGAGATATCGGATCTCCTCACAAGAGATATCAGATCTCCTCACAAGAGATATCAGATCTCCTCACAAGAGATAATAGAGGGAATAAATCCCGAAAGATTTGGCATTAGCGAAGTGCACCTACCCTGAGTAAGGGCATGGTCATGACCAGAGAGAGTACTGGGGAAAAATCCACCAAGCACCAGTTATAAAGAAACAGCTAAACCCCCACAAGGTAAATAGTGTTCCTACGAATACTCGTTCTAACTAAACAGTTACGAACGCAGTAATAATCCACATCAATGCCATTGCGGCCAATAACAGATATAATAGCATTGTTCTAATAGATATACAACCTATTATAATATCTTTTAAAATCACAAACAGTTATCAAAACTGTTCCCAACGAAAACAGTAAATCATCCCAAACTAATTAACAATTACACAATTTATAATTAATTGAAACATGGAATGATAAGCAAGAGCGAACCGCCACTTACCTTAGATCCGCAGAAGCTTAAGCAAAGCTTAGAGACGACGAGTTCCTGGGTCCGAAACAGGGACAAATCTGAGACCACAGATTCCTTCGGATCGACCCATAAAGAAATCCTAAATTAGATTCGACAAACACGAGTACGAATCTAAAGAATAACGAAAGCAATCGAAAGGAACGAAGCCCGATCGAAAGCCACAGAAGTCAAGGCCGAAACAAGCCAAAAGCTTTTGGGCGGCGGGCGCCGCTGTTCGTGGCGGCGGTCGCTGCCTGCCTTACGGCGGGCGCCGCTACGAACACTAGAAAATATACACGAGAGGCAAAAACTCACCGACTTCGATTGTTTTGCTTCTCCTTTCCTTTGCTTTGGATTCTAAGCTTCTAAGGGCTTACAAGGCTTCTCTTTGCAACTGGAATAACACCCAATGGAACTCCGATGATCGATCTCAAAGTCTCTGGCGAGAGCTTAATATTCCGACGAGATGATTGTGAGGGATTTGAGCTTCGAATTGAGCTTCAATCTGATCCCAACATCCTCATTAAGTAGCCAAACCCAGGGGACAAGAAATGGGCAAGCCATCCACGTGGAGGGTCGAGATCGAGTCGTCCCCCGGTCGCCGGCAAGCCCCTGCAACTAGCCCTACAACAGTGGTGGCGGTCGTCGCGACCGGCAAGGGGTCGCCGCCCATATCTGTGTCTGGCGGTGGTCGCCGCTTTCTAGGCCACTTGACAAGTTGGGGCTGACAATGCCGGCTAGTTGGCGGCGGTCGTCGCTTGCTTTACGGCGGTCGCCGCCAAGGCCATATTTCATTCGTTTAAACTTTGGATCAACTTGGCCTTAGCCCGGGATAAAAATAATCGTACACGAACGAGTATTAAGTCCCAAAATACGTCGAGATGTATTTTATTTCACTTAGAAAAATTATTGCAGAGATCAAACATATTACCGAATGTCCGACTTCTCTGAATTAATTCGACTTGTAATACGGGAGTTGGAAAAATTCCAAAATATCCTTATAAAATGAGGGATATTACATCGTTGAAGGTGTAACAACAATTTCGGATCCTCATTGTTTAGCTACATATATTTTCTTGAAAAACATAAATCTTATTTTAATATAAATTTTTTGTTTTTAAATTTACATTGGCCTTATTCATTAATTATACATATATAATTTTAATTTTTATAATTTTAAAATCTTCAGCTTACTTTATTTTATCCATGTTTAACCAAAACTTAGTTTGAAGGTATAATACAGTAGCTAATATTACTAATTACATTGAGTTCCACCTTATTTTTCAATCATTATTTTTAATATTCTTTATTTTATCCATCATATTGATTCCGGCCCCGCAAATTCTACGTGTCATTTTGAAGTTAATTCACGTTTTTTAAATATTAACAATTCTATTT
The DNA here is from genome assembly GCA_027886185.1 of Rheum nobile. Lineage (NCBI taxonomy): Eukaryota > Viridiplantae > Streptophyta > Magnoliopsida > Caryophyllales > Polygonaceae > Rheum > Rheum nobile. Next base: position 3,625,228 of record WOAB01000531.1, on the reverse strand, counting down.
AATTTAAATCACAATATTAATTATAACTACATTTAAATCTATAAATCATATATATATACAACTTTATTGAATGTTTGTATACATGAAGGTGATGATTTTTTTTATAAAAAATACAAACAATAAGCTTATATTTATATAACTAATATATCAAAGCTTATATATTTGAACTTTGACCACCGTATAAGCTTATATAACTAATAAGCTTATATAATCATAACTAACTTTGAATCTATAAATCATATATATATATACAACTTTGTTGAATGTTTATATATATGAATGTGATAAGTTTTTTATAAAAAAATACAAACAATAAGATTATATTTATATAACTAATATATCAAAGCTTATATTTATATAACAATAAACTCATATTTTTTATTAAAAAACAAACAATAGGATATGGTTGATTAATGAAATCTCACAACAACCTTTAAAAAAAAGAGTAAAATCTCACAATAATCTTTCATAAAAAAGAAAGAAAGTGAAATCTCACAACAACACAACAAATAGGTTCTGTGATTTGAGTACAAAACCAAACCCGATTATTTGTGTAGCTTATAATTATAATAACAAAATTTAATGCCTCTGATTATTTACTAGCATTAACCAACTTTTGAATTTGAAATTTTATCCTACGTAGCTGAAGTTTTTTAAAATTTTCATGTAAAGCCCAATTAGATATTGTTGTTTAATGAAATCTCACAACAATAACTGAATGCAGCCCATCTATAAAATCTCACCACATTCTAATTTTTTTAAGAAGAACTAATCATTTAACTGTCTAACAAATCTTTGAATTAAAACCTACGTTGATGAACTTTTATCCTAACAAATCTTTGAACTTGAAATTTTATCCTACATTGCTGAACTTTTTTTATATTTTCAATTAAAACCCATGTGATTTACATATATGTCCACAATTATTAAAACCAAATCTGATATAATTATAAAACTGAATTATGCCTAAAAAATCGGTTCTGTTATTTGAGTTCAAAACAAAACTGAATTCTTCCAAAAAACTCTGTTCTTTGATTTGATTTACATATCTGTCCACAATTAGTAAATCATATCTTCCCTTTTTATATAAGAAAAAAGAAAGAAAAAAGTTCAGATTCTTATATATAGATTATTCCGGTCTATGTAGTGCATTACGTATTGGAGCAGAAGTTTGATATTTGAGAATCAGTGTATGCATCTCTATTTACTTTTGTAAGCTTACAATATGACATTTATTTGTATAGCATCATGCTCACATATATCTAAAAATGCATGTTTACATTATTTAGGTATTCCAATGGCCAATTATATTGAAGAAATTACTGAAGTGAAATGTGTTTGGACACTCAAAGTTCGTATTGTTGGCATGTGGAAGAAAAAAAATTATAAAGGAAGAGACGAAATTCACATGGTTATGATAGATGAAAAGGTTAATATATTTCAGAGACACTATTATATTTTCATTTTCAGCAATTAATTTTTATTATATACATTATTAATGAACTATTATTTTTTCATGCAGAATTCGTGGATTGAATCTACCATTCCAAGTTATTTTGTCAACAAATTTTCACAAATGATCAAGGAGTATTCCATATACAAAATATCAAATTTTTCTGTTGAAGAAAATACTGATAAATGGAAAATTACTCAACATTCATATAAAATAACATTTACTTTTATCATTGCAATAGGAACAATATCGTTGAGTCAATAAATTCAATATATATAAAATTTTATATATATTGAATTGATAAAACACGATTTTTATTAAAGAGATCATTCTTACCACAAAAAGCTACCATATTTTTCATCAAATATTTATTTTTTTGGTATGCTCAATTAAATATCTTCTAATATTATATATTGATGTGATAATATATCCTTTATCCTATCATTTTTCGTTTAGTTTTTACAAATTTATCATGATATATGTGAACAATATTATTCAAATTTTCTTCTTTTTTTACTAATATTGTGAGTTTATGATTAATATTTATTCATAAACTATATACAAATACATCACTTTAACATAAATTTTTATTAAATATACACGTAAAAGTGATGTTAAAGCTATACTAAAACATCACCCTAATAAAAATATCCGTGCATGGCACGGGTTATGAACTAGTTAAGCACTAATAAGAGGATTATTCAGAAAAGCATGAGTGAAAAAGTAGTGAAAGATGAAATTTAAATTACTGTTTTACCGTAATGGTCGACCAATTTCTTTTACTGTTTCTTGACCCCAAAAAAATTTCTTTTACTGTTTTATCGTGCAAGCGTGTACATCGTCGGACCCACACAACAGCTGGCCATTCAGTTCGTCAAGTGCTTGGAATACTCCCCCTCCATCGCTCCTCTGTCAGTACTTACCCAGTGAGAAAAATATCCAATAAATCAATACGATAAAACAAGCTTGTCGTTTGAGTACATTAATAAAAGGTGGGGAAGAAACACAACTTCAAATAATGTTATTGTTGACAAGACTATGGTGTGAAGCCATGTGATTAAATTGTAGCAATAGTAGTAATAGTTATCTCACTAGTTGGAGAAGCCATGTGATAATATTGTAGCAAACTTGATTGACAAATGAAAGTTTATTTGTGAATGATTATTGCAATTTTCAAACATTACAGTAATGCCCTAGATCTTTATACATGTTATACATTAAATGTACATATGAAGTGTAAACTCACTTAGCCAACTAATAAAACCGAGTCACAAGACATATTCAACTTAAAAATTTGTTTCATTAAAACTTCAAACGAACTACCTCATTTGACAAACTGGTATAAAAAACAAACATGAAAAAAGTTTTTAAAAAAAATATAGCAAGACGATCAAATATATAGCCTAATCGAGCTCGAGCTTAGAATGAGTAAAGCGCAAACAAATAGCAGCACAACAGGACAACATGTTAGACATGACAAGTATAATACCTATGACGTTGAGATCACATGTTTCCGATTTCCATTTTATCTTATGATCATAAGAGAAATTCTCGTATTTCAACCCCCTTTGCTACTAGGAACTTTTACATCTTAGGGTCCGTTTGTTTTAAATTATAAAAACGTTAACGGAAATGAAATTAATCTAGTCTAATTTAATGTCATTATTCATTGATTAAAATGATGAAATCATTTCATTTTTTTCTTCTCTTGGCACTATGATTGAGGTAGTTGACACTATGATGGAGGTATTTTGACACACAAATTTTAGAGTCCAAACCAAGATAAAAAAAATTGATCGTATCATGATATCAAAGTGGACTATATTTATTACCTTTTCTTTACCATTTCTATAAGATTAAACCAAATAGGCCCTTAATAGAAGGTGTTGAATTTAAACTATAGACATTAAATTATGTAAGAATTTGAAGTTTGGACTATACCTTATAGTAGTCGACTGCAATGAAATTAGGCCAACGGTTGCCGGCGACGGAGAAGCAAGTTTGAAGCTTATTGAGGAGGTTGGGGGCTGAGTTATCTGAGCAAGAGAGTGGCTTGATGGGGATGGATCTGAAGTAGTTTACCAGAACTAGAGACTTGGAAGTGTCGTTCATGGAAGCTGACTCTCCTCTGTTTTCACACCTTCCTTGTTGCATTCCATCATCTCCATCTACACCGTACCGTTCAAATTCATCATCACAAATTCAACCAAATGGGGCATGGAATGTACCAAAATGGAGTGTCATTGACTCACCTCTTACTTACTTTTATGTCACAATAATGAAAAGCGAACTTTCTATTATTTTTCGACCGTAACTATAAGACTAGAAAGGATGGATAACACATCGATCTTCACATGATCCACATTTATGCTTAGCACATTTGGAAGAACTAATCACTTGGTGTTGGTTAATAAACCGTTGCTTGCAAACTATACAATATATGTTAAAGTCTGGTGGGGCCGGAGTGTATAACGCATATAAGTTTAATGAAGTTTCATCATTACACTAATTGACAATATAAAGAGTGATCCACCAACCCTATATACTAGCTTGTTTTTTTCTAAACTTTTAATATGGGAGCTTATCTCCTCATGTACAAAATGTATATCAATTATACTATCAAGCCTTATCGAAACCATTTGTGAGAAATAACTTTCTATATCGGAAGTTGAAACATAACTAAGTCTAACATAAAAGGTTGGTAAGCTACTCATCCTATTGTCAAATGATTTTATGTTAGAATCCCACCAGACTTATACACTGACTTATGTACGCATGTGCCCTCTAACGTGCACAACCCCAGTCTACCTACCTATCTATGGGCCCACGAACTTTATCACCATTTACATTATAAGTATATATATTATTGGAATACCTATCATACATAGGAAGATGGTTTCTATCTAAACCCAATCTATAGGTTAATGAGTTATCCCTCTTATTGCTAAAATAACTCATCAACTACATTTTTAAAATAATTAAGTTGATAAATCCAATCCTAGCTTCCGTTCCTATTTCAACTGATTAGCTTGTTTTTCTTCCTAACTTAATTTCAATGTGGGAGGTTATCTCCACAATGTACAAAATGTCGTATCAGTTATAGTACTATCAAGCCTTATCGAAACCATAAACACTATAAGTATATATATATATATTATTGGAATACCTATCTCACATGGAAAAATGATTGCTATCTAAATTCAATATATAAGGATGGTGAATTACTGTTTTTATTGTGCTAAAGCATAGTGAGATTGAGTAAAAAAGGAGGATAAGAAAGTGAAAAGCAGGAAGAGGGTAAGAAAGAAAATTTGACGTACAGTGAGATTCAGCCATGAAGTTCCACTGATAAGCGATGCCTTCGGAGTCCTGCTTGGATTTGACAGAGGTGAAAACCAGAAGCCTGTGGTTATTGGCGAGCATGTGAGCGACGAGGGGCCAGTCCTGGCCAGGCCGCGTCGGCATGTGGGACACCGGGAGCAAGTAACCGCTGAGCCCCGACGCATTCAAGACCCGGGTCAAGCCATTCGGCGACGCCACGTAGTCTTCGAGGATCAACGTCACTATCTCCGTTGGGTTTGACGCCAGGAATCTTTCTATCTCCTTGAGTGTTTCCACTGCTGGCGCCTGCACCATCCCTCACATATATATATATATATATATATATATATATATATATATACATGCATGTATGTGTGTAAATAGTTATGTAATGCTCCACTTCCGTGTTCGATTTTGATGTTATTTACCATGTAGTTGATAGTTCTGTGTACGTGTGCAGGTGGTTGGAACTTGGGCATGGGTTAATTTGGAGTCAGAAATTGTTATGGGTTTAATTGGTTTTGGAGATTTATAAACAAGAACAAAACATGAGGTATCCGGTTACCATTTTTATAGGATAAAAATCTCAGGTTGGAAAAATTTGCTAAATATATTAATTTAGAATTTTTTATTTTTTTATTAAAGGATTTACCATTTCTCATATATATAGGAAATTAGTTTCCTAATTTAGATTCAACATAGAGTAGAAAACCCGTTTTTAAAATTCGATAGTAATATATTAGAGGTTATATAAAAAAAACATATATATATTAGAGGTATTTCTATTGTGTGTCCATGGACACATACTAAGATTTTAAAGTGGATGGGATAAACCTTTAAAAAAAAGTTAAATTAATGGTTAAACGGTATTATTGTTAAATATAGAATTTTTATTGTATGCTCATGGACACACATTAGAAAAAACTATATAGTATATGGTCGGTTTGATTTAAAAAATTACAAAAAATGTTAGAAATACTTATAGTGGTTTCCAATTTATAATTGTAGACTTTTTATAAAAATAAGATGACAATAAGTAGAAGATAACATTTTTTATATATGGACCTTTTTTATTCAGATATTTCATTTGTTAGTTTTAAAGCATTTTTAGTTTTTTATGATTATTAATATAATTGTTTACATTTTTTGTTCTTATCTTAATTCTCAAAACTATCAAGCAAAAAAACATGTTTTTAGTTTGAGGGATTTGCAGAAAAATATGATTATTAATAATAATTTTGTTATTTATTATTTTTTGTTTTAATTAAAATATTATTTTAATAATTATTTTATAAAATTTTGAAATAGCGCTCTCGACCCGCTGGGTCGACCCGAACCCGTACCTGACCATTCAAAATATTAAAATCGGTTTGGTCCGATTTAGAGCTGTCAATTTTTTACCTGACCTGCAAACCCGACCCGACCCATGTTTTCTGGGTCGAGACCCGACCCGAAAAATATTGGGTCAAAAGTGACCCGACCCGTTCGACCCGAAAATTTCTAGGTTGGGTCATTGACCCGTTGGGTCATTACAAATGTGTTTTTATTTTATATATTAAATATTATAATATATTTTGTTATTAAACTAATATAATAAAAATTATTATTATTTTTTGTTTTAATTAAAATATTATTTTTTAAAATTTTGAAATGGCGCTCTCGACCCACTGGGTCGATCCAAACCCGAACCTGACCATTCAAAATAAAAAACAATTGGGGAAAAATTAAAATAAGGGACATATTTGTAATTTCGCAAGGATTAACGGTGGAAATGGACGGAATGGGCTGATGGGTGACTCTTTGCTAACAGAATGGATTTAAGGGATGGTCACAATTAATTACTTGTATAACGGGTAGTTATAGGCAAAATGGTTTATTTAACGAGTGATTTTCTGCAAATCCCTCTTTTAGTTTTGAAAAGAAAAAGAAAACTCATGTGGTTAGAGATACATGCATTTTAGTGGTTTTTAATTTTCAATTGAATCTCCTCGGGGAAAAATGTAACTATTTTTCAAATGCATAACTATGTTCCCCGTCTAGGCACTAGGCGGTCATCCATTGCCTAAGGCCGTCTAGGCAATAAGAAATCTCTGATGTTGCGGTTTACGCAATATTTTAGGAAATGATAGAGGCATAGAACATAGTTTTGAGTGAGCCTTTATAAAATAAGGCATATAATTAAACATCAAACACAATCCCAACATAATTTTATAAACATTAATAGATTTATGAGAACATAATCAAATCATCACATGGATTACGTATTAATTTTTACCGCCGCCTAACCGCTAGGACCCCTCACTGTCCAATTCTCGCATAACGATTTTTAGAACATTGCATGACCATATAAGCCCATAATTGAGAGCGTGATTACACTTTTCTATTAAGACGTGAATTCTATATATCTATAAATATAGTGACTCGAACCATATGCCACATCATCTCTTTAAATCCATTAAATCCAAAAATAAGAGGGAAGTAATCTAGACAAGAATTCAATTTTTAGGTTAAAGAGAGGGAAACTTACGAAAGTTGTGAAGTCAAAACAGTGACCTTCAAAGGAATGGCATAACCACACATCTCCTTCGAAATCATAGATATCCAACATGAACGCCCTAACTCCGTTCTACACAAGAAAACAGGGATTTTGAAGGAAATGCAATATATATAGTTGAAAAAATAAAAGTGAAAATAAATAGAATGGTTAAATTACAAGCAGCTGTTGGGTGATGTTGTCTTCTTGATTTGTAAAAGTAAAACGAGGTCCTGTTCGGCGTTCTTCGCCCTCAATAGCAAACGAGTTGTGGGTTGTCAAGAATGCATATTTGTTGAACGGCAATGAAGTATTCTGCCATAATTTTAAAAAAAATTATATATAACTTGGAAAACAAAATACCCAATCTGTTAAATAAATGAACCAAAATTAACAAACATTGGACTAAATATATATAATCAAGAAGTTATTCAAAGTAAAAATTCAAAACCTTTTTCCCGGAGTTGATCCACAAAATTAAGAGCATTGAGAACTGAGAAGACTTCGGTAAGTAGAAATTTTGTCCCAAAGAAAAATGAAACATTGAGCGTAATGGGCTTTGGGTGATGTCGTAATGGGCTTTGGGCCTGTTAATGGAGCCCAAAAGCAAATTTCGCCTATGGGCCTGAATAGGCTTATAATTAAGAGAAAATTGGGCACAAAAGGTCCCTTAAGGAAAAAAATAGCAAGTTTAAGTCTATATATTTTCTAAAATTACAAATATGACCCTCTATTACTACACATATGATCCAAAGGGGGTGAAAGTGTTTTTTTTAGGGTGTAGGGTTTATTGGTTTTTAAATGTTTAGGGAATCAAGAAAATAATTTATTTAATTAAGAATCCAAACTTGCTATTTGACTCCCTTAAAAGGTCAAAAATCATAAGGATCTTATAATTAACATGCTTATTCATTCAATTTGCTCCTCATTTTTGTGGTTCAAATGTGCTTTTTGCAGAAGGTAGATGTTAATAACTTCTCAACGTGAATATAGAATTAACTATTTCCCAATCTATAAAATATAAATCGTAGATATGAAGAACTTAGTACTACCATTGTATCATGTAGCTAGAAATACTAGAATGTACGTAGAACAATGGTGCATTCAAATAATTTGGTTTTGACTAGTTAACTCTTTCGTCACACAAACAAAGAACTAAGTAGGAACCCATACTTACCAAGAACTTACTCGATCGATCATGCATACTTTATTTCATACTTACTCTGCTTATAATTTTCATATATGAATTAATCACATAATATCATTATCAAAACGTCTATTAAATACATAATAAAAGCTTATCCAAATGAAAACACGCACACACATATTATGTGCAAATAATTAAGTAACTAAGTAGTAACAACATTTAATCATACCACAAGCTTGAAAGGATTGGAGGCAGTTTCCCTAACGCATCTTGGCGGCGAAGGATCGCTAGGCGAGAAGCAGGCGGAGCAGTAAAGCCCCGTTTGGCAATCTCCATCAGACGAGCACATTTCCCCTGCCTGTCTTTCATGCCACTAACATCAGATTTTGCAACCAAAACAAGCAAAAAAGACCGAAACCAAACGGGGAATAAATGACCTGGCACATTCCACCGGAGCAAGCGTAAGAAACCCATATGGACGCCGAGAGCACGACCACCAACAAGTATCTCCGGCAAGCCATTGAGTCGGAGGAAAAATGAGGTGGGTTTTGGAGATTAGTGGTGAGATGGAGAATGGTATCATAAGAGTTGTAGTTCAAATTCCTACAAATTAAGGAAGATATATTATACGTACGTACCATATCTTTTGTTTCCTACTTTAACCCTTTTTTTACTCCATCTATAATTTTCTTGTTTGATGATAACACAAATGTTTCGTGCACGTATATGTTCAAATCAAACTCCTAACAACCTAACGGATTAATACAATGTTGTAAGGTTTTATTGCGTTCACAAGGAGAAAGGCGTTCTATTTAGTGGGAGAGTATGTGTCTAATTCCTTTAGTATGTAAAATTTTCTTAGATCAGAGATAACAACGCATCATGAGCAGATTATCCTTTATTGGAAAAAAAAATCAACATTCCTAATTAACCAAAGATACTAGGTATAAGAACTACTCCCTCCGTCCCTTAATATAGTTTTCTTTTTCGTTTTTGACGTCCCAAAAAATTGTTCTCCTTTTCATTTTTGTTTTTGTCTTTATTCCCCAATCTCATCAGCCATCTACTCTCTTTTTCTTCCCTATTAACAACCTCCATTTATTTAATTTTTTTTCCATTCAAACCATCAACTATCCTTAATTTACTCCCACTATTAATTCAAAAACTCTCACCCTAAATCCCTAAACCATCTCCATACACCCTCAACTACCCCATTAACACCTCTCATCTGATATTTCCTCTGTATAAAGCCTCACATTCACTCTCTCCTCTCAAACCCTAACCCTAATCGCCGCTGCTCTCCAGATCCCCTCTCACGCTCTCATTCACTCTGTTTTTCGCTCTCAAATCTCTCTCTTCTTCACTCGAAAAACCCTAGTTTGTGTGCTCTCTCCATCTGAAAACCATAGAAGCCTCTCGTCCCCTCTGTTCTCCGATCTCTGTTCTCCGAGCTCTCTCATCAAAGATCCCCTCTCGTCCCCTCTGTTCTCCGATCTCTGTTCTCCGAGCTCTCTAAACCCTAGAAGGCTCTCGTCCCCTCTGTTCTCCGATCTCTGTTCTCCGAGCTCTCTCATCAAAGATCCTCTCTCGTCCCCTCTGTTCTCCGATCTCTGTTCTCCGAGCTCTCTAAACCCTAGAAGGCTCTCGTCCCCTCTGTTCTCCGATCTATGTTCTCTGATCTCTCTAAACCCTAGAAGGCTCTCGTCCCCTCTGTTCTCCGATCTCTCTCATCAAATATCCCCTCTCGTCCCCTCTGTTGCTTGATCCAGATCCCCTCTCATCATGAGTAGCTCCTCCTCGGTACCCTGGTCCTCTTGTTCTAGTTCTCCCAGCGGATGCTCTGAGCATCCTAGGTGCGATGGAGGTTGTTACTTTTTGGGGTATCACACGTACACCCCTGAAAGATCCGAGGAGACGGTGGAGGAGAGAATCGGAGGAGGTGGCTCGCCTGAGGTGATCGTGATACCTGACTCTGATGATGTGGCTTCGCCTAAAGTCCCTGATGTCCCTGATGTCCCGGATGCCCCCAATGTCCCGGATGCCGTTGATGTCCCCTCCGTCTCTAATGAGGTAGCTTCGCCTGAGATTATTGTCATCCCTTACTCGCCAGATGATTAGGGGAGTTCCTAATTCCATTGATTTCGTTTTCTGTTGTTGCATGCGTAATTGAGACTGTTATGTTGGATTGTAAATTATGTTATTTGAAGTCCCCTTTTCAATTGTTGTTGGATAATGTGTATGTTGGATTATGATGTGGTTGATCTGTTATGTTGGATTTGCATTATAAGTGGTTGATCTGTTATGTTGGATTTGCATTATAAGTGGTTAATGAATGCAGTGTTAAAGGTTTATGGGTATTTATACTGCTAGAATTGATGTGATTGATCCTCTGTTAAATTTTGGCTTAATCCTTGTGTTTATGAATTCTGTGTTTCTATTGGTTGTAAACAATTTACGAATGTATTATTATTGCTTAATTGAATGTGAGAAACATTGAGGCACAAGTTTGATGAATTCTGGATTGTGATTGTACCCTATGACTGATGTGCTTTCCTGCAGAATTGCTTACCTTAACCTCTTATGGAAATTTTCTTAACTTGTGCAATTTGGCAAAGGAGAACTAAACTTGTTGATGATTATCTGAACTTGTTGGCTATGTTTGATGCTGTCTAGTGATGGATGTCCCTTTGTTGATCTGTGATGAGTTCTCTAATGGACTGAGATGCATATCCTTTGGTTTCATGCCCTAATGTGCCTTTAAGCAACCAGTTGCTATAACTTGGATGATTTATTGGTATATTTGTTGTTTTGTGTGATTGGATATGTTTCAATGATGCATGGGGACATCTGAGATGTTGTTTATATTCTTTTCTTATATCTATGATGAGTTCTCTAATGGACTGAGATGCATATCCTTTGGTTTCATGTCCTAATGTGCCTTTAAGCAACCAGTTGCTATAACTTGGATGGTTTATTGGTATATTTGTTGTTGTGTGATTGGATATGCATCAATGATGCATGGGGACATCTGAGATGCTGTTTATATTCTTGTATGTGCATTTGATGACAATGAATTGCTTGATAATGCTCTATTAGATTCTGATTTATATCCCAAAATTACATTATGTTCCCAAAATTACTAAGTAGGCTAATCCTATATCAAGCTTCTATTTTTCACATAACCTACTAGTTATGTGAAATGTAGAAGCTCTTTACAAAAGTGTAGACTTTAAATATAAAATACTTAGAGTCCAAATGCTGTTGTTGCTGTTTCTTGAGTGTCTTGCATATCATATCTCATGCTTGCACTTCCTTCCTGAGTGTCCTGTAATCCATGTCCATTGCTTGTTGTTGGCTCCTGAGGTGGTTGTTGATCTGTTGCTTTCTGAGTGTCCTGCATTCCATGTGCATTGCTTGTTGTTGGGTCCTGAGGTGGTTGTTGATCTGTTGCTGCCTGTTGTCCCCTTTGTTGTGCATTTCCCTTGACAAGGTCCCAAGCTTCTATCACAGCCCACATTGGGGCCTTCACTGGTAGATGTAATAAACCTTCAGCATCCAGTTTCTTCTTATTTACATGTGGTATCTCATAGTCATTCCCTCCCTTGTCCTTCAAAATCTCATTCATTACATGCTTGAGAGTCACCCACACATTTCTCAGTGTTTTAGGATCTAGTTCATAGAAGGCTTCACTAACTGCACCTAGCAGTGCATCTACATTTTTAGGCATCTTTTTATGCATCAAGGACTGTATACTTCTAAAAAAGCCTAGATCTAAGATGTTTAGGTCAGGGCTATTAGGAGGTTGTTGAATTAGAATAAAAGTGAATCCATCTTGCTCATATACCTGCTGCCACTCTGCATCATTTTGAGTAATATGTGCCTTTGCATTATCTTGTTGGATGAAAATTACTTGTGGTGCTCCCCTTGGCCATTTGGACTTGATTGCTGGAATAATCTGATTGATTAGCATGTCCCTTGTGACTCTCTAATTGACTGACTCTACAATTTTTGTGCACATTGTCCCCTTTTGCCTGTTTTTTGATGATCTTTTGGCTGCCTCTTCATATGTGAATGGGAAGATGCCAATCTTTCCATCAAATGTGCATTCTCCTTGTGAATTGAACCTTGGCCTAGCCACCACTGAAGTGAACATTACCTTTGGAATGAATTTGCTTGAGCATGCTGATCTGTACTTGCCCTTTTCATTCTGTGCTAGATATATCCTATGTGACTTTTTGCTGAGATTGAACCACTTTTCATCTAAATGGACAAAGTCAAACATAGGGAAATACTCTCTCTTTGATTCAGCTGTGTCCCCTTGCAGTAGATCCAAAATCCATGACAACCTTCTCATTTTATTTTCATCTTTCAAACCTGGATGCAATGAATTTGTATGTGGCTTCAATGCTCCCCTTTTAACCATTCTGTGGACTGTACTCTTTGAGATGCTAAGCTTGGCTGCCAAATCTCTAATACATGACCTGTCACCCATGCTAATTGATGTGATATCTCCAACTGGTACTTCAACCTTTCTTCTGCCTGAGTTGTGGAACTTGGTTGTGACATTATATCTTTCATTTGCTTGTCTTTGTCTCTTGGCTAAGTTCCACAGTTTTCTTATGCATCTTTTTGTTACTTGAAATTCATGTGCAGCAGCCATGATTGATCCTCTGTTGAGCTTGCCCTCTGTTGATCTGCTGAGAAGCCATATAAGTATGTCCAATCTCTTCTCACTGCTGAGCCTATTCCTTGAAGGCTGTTGATGATTATCTGGTGAAAAAGGAAATGATGTGTGCTGAAGGTATGTTACCTCTGTTTCTGGTTGCTGAATGCCATGTTCATCTTCTGGTTCCATATTGAGATCAAAATGGTAGCCTTGCCCCTCTTCCATGTCCCCAGTCGGTTCATTAAGATCAATGTTGATCTCAGCAGCTCCCATGTGTCCATGGTCTTCAGCACTTGGAATCCATGCATCATTTAAGTCACAGTCTGAAGCAATCAAGGATAGGCAGTGATGCCTTTAATTCTCTGTTTAGGATTTGTTGTTTTTAGGTTTGTTTTTGGGTTTTGCTGTGAATCTCTGGAGTAGCAGTGAGTAATGACTGCAGTGTTGAAGGTTTAGGGGTATTTATGAATGTTGTGAATCTCTGTAAATTATTTTGGCTTAATCCGTGTGTTTATGATATCTGTGTTTCTATTGGTTGTAAATAATTTACAATTTTTTTTTTCCTGATTATTGAAATGTGAGATAGATTAGGATACAAGTTTGGATGAATTGGATTGAAAATTTGACATTTTATTGTGTATTTGCCTGCAGATTTTTGTCTTTTTTAATTTTCTTAAATCTTGTGCACTTTGTGAAAAGAGAACTATAAAACGGGACAGAGGGAGTAGTAAATAGGGTCATAGGGATAGGGATGACTGAATCGGGTTGGGATAGAATTCGGATTTGATATATTTATAGACCGGGTATCTTCACTTTAAGTGGTATAAGTCGCGTGTTCCATTCACCATACCGTTATATTATAACGACTTAATGCCTCTTACCCACACACAAAAAACGATGCACCCCCTACGTACTCAAATTTTAAGTGGTATATCGATCAAAATCAAATATGGACTGTGCTCATAGACAAAGATGCATTGGATACACGTACTCACTTAATATTTATTCCTATGTACGTACATTGTAAGAGTTTAGTATACATTGCAGGGAATCAGATTGTAAAAATGCAAAATGGTGATTATATAATAAGTAGCTGGCAGATTCGTTTGCTAATATATATATAGATATATGCATATGCATTCTATAGTTGTCACGAGATAACCTTTCAAAATGATCGGTCGATAAGATATATCAAGTTGTCCTACAAGTCAATTCTGCCGAAAATTGATAGGTTCACTTTTCAAAATGACTGATAATTATGCACATTACTTTATTAGTATCAGGAAAGAAGCATTATGAAATAGTAATCAAAGCAGAAAAATCTTCAAAATTAGAAAACAATTAAATGGGGTGAGAGAGGCTCGAACTCTCGACCTCAGGATCACTCAGAAGCTATGAGACCTACGCGCTAGCCAACTGCGCCACCACCCCTTTTGTTGTTGAATTTAGCAGCTACGTTTTATAAACAACTTGCATCTATTTCGCATTTCTACATTAAAATATTCATAATCGAGTTTAGCTCATGTAAACAAGTAAATTTTTTGGTGTAGATGAATATAATACCATTCACTCGTAGATTCATCACACCCACTGGCCCGGGCTAGAATGATATTTCCATTACTATCTTTGTTTTGGGTATTGCTCTGATCATACATCTATAGCCAAATATTACGAATCAATTATATTGGACATGATAGAACCTCAAACTCAAAGAATCCAAAGATGCAAGTATGAGAAAATCAAGTCCTTCAATTAGCATCAGCATTTCCAGGGTATATCCACATTACAACCGCTCCCGCCGGGTACGACAGAATATAGAAACAAGCCAGTTAGACACATCTACACATGGAACAACAATGTGAAGACAATCCAAACTTCACAAGAGAAGCTAGACAGCATCAGATTCCCCAATTTCTTTCCATAATCAACGGCTAAGAATATGCATGAATCAATAGCTTAGAAGAATACCGTAAAAAGGCGGCTCAACAAGCGAACGAGAGCATGAAAACTGATACTAAGCTCAGGGCCAGCATGAGCACAGAGGCTTTTAGCCAAGGGCTTGAACTACTCAAGAACGGATACGAATCCGGGGGTGGCATCACACAGTTGTCTCCATTGAAATAGATCCTCCGCGGAAATGCCCATCCCTTTTCGAACGTGAAAGAAGGCAGGTCCTTTCCGAAGAGAAGCTCCGACTGCACGTTTCCGTATGGCCCTGCTTGCATAAGAAAATCGTTGTAGAACTGCACGCCCCATAGCATTGCCGTGTCGTCTGTCAAAAAACCGTAATAAGAAACGAGCACCGTCCACAATTGTCTTATAGATAGATAGATAGACACTCACTTATAGGTCCATACGGCGTTATTGGCTTATAATTGAAGCTGAAGATCTGAGTTAGGTTATTGAAGTTGGGATGCTGCATGACCAAGTTCCACTGCGTATAGTTCATCCGGTAGTTGAAATTCGTAATGGTGACCTTTACACGCCAGTATTGCTTGTAGTTGAGCTTGATATGCCAATGTACCCGGATTGGACACATATGATTAGTACACCGAACCAAAGGCGGTAAGTTGTTCTTGTTGTTGGTAGACCCGGACACCAGAGAGGACAAATGAGAATCAGGACTGAGAAACAATAATAAGAGAAGCGCGTTATTCCAAGACACGAAACTATTAGTGATCAATTTTGGAAGAGCTTACTTTATACAGTTGCTTCCAGGCTGACTAATGCGGTTTTGGCAACCACACGAGCACGTCGGGCAGCTTACTACGGTGTCGTTGTAGAAGGACGACAGAGAGACGCAGCAAGTGGGAGTCTTTTGGGCCAAGAACTGTGAATACATGCATGTAATATTCCACGTCACTGCCGAAACCAAGCGAAAGTATGAGACCGACATTTTCCATCATAAAAAGCTTTCTACATGATAAAAGACAAAATTCTGTGGTACTTACTCAAAGCTTGAGTGACTCTCCTCTTATCCTGGCTGAAGAATTTGGTAGGCTTGACTACCTTTGCAGGCCCACACGTGTACCCGGGTCCCGGTGTCAATAAAGTGAAGTTCTTGGGCAGTCTAACGGTCTTATTAGTCGTGCCAGCTTGACCGACGCTGACCTGGAACGCACTAACAGAAGTGGCTGGATCTTGGACCCAAGAGTTGAGTACTCCTCCTCTGCAACAGTTTGCTATCTGCTGGTTGTAGGGCGTCCCGGGCATCAAGTCAACAATGGTAGGAGTCTTCTTGCAGCAATGAGGAACGCTCGATTTGAACTTCGAGCAGTCCCCTTGCTCGGTTGCTTGACCTCCAACCATGCTCCATATCACCTCCTTTTTTGCCCAAGTCCATCCTAATTGCCATCCAGGAGCTTGGATATGCCTGAATTGCTGGAAATTGAATATGGTGACAACCGCCTGCAATTTCACATTTTTAGATTGGTCATCGATTGACCCTTTCGTTGTGACATGCTTAGTGCAAGTCCCGTGATATTCACGGGTCTTTTTAATAAGAATATGTAATATTCTGACCCTTACATATATATATATATGTTTAAAACTTAAAAAAAGTACATCAAAAATTATATTAGTAAAAAAATGTAATTATCGAGAATAATAAAAAATATAAAAATTTATTTTGCCAACTCACATTTTCATTCCTAATAACAATAAAATTAGGAAAAAAAACGAGCATGTAGTGGGACATGTGTCCAATGAAGATGATGCCATGTGGCCCAATTTCTAACAAAGAGATGAACTCCCCTTTATAATGTATTAGGGTGGATTGTCAATGATGATGCCATGCCTGCAATTTCATATTTTTAGATTGGTCATCGATTGACCCTTTCGTTGTGACGTGCTTTTAAAGGGTAATTGGCAAAGATATAGCTTGATGTAGAATGGCACTTGAGGATTCTGATGCATGTCTAAGAAACATTGACAATCTCATTTTTCAGTGATGGATCCAAACAAAACAGAGGGGATTCAGTAAGAGATTATCTTTATCAACAAAGCATGCTATTAGCTTCCTATACACAAATTTGAATCTAGATTGTATAGCATATGAATTATGTTTAGCAGCAGAATTTAGCATATAGTGTTTAAAAAATCAGAAGAGAAGGAAGTCCTTACGACATAACCATCAGCCGTCCACTGCAAGATGTCCCACTTGACAGTGATGTTCCCATTAGGATCAAGAGGATCATAAGCTTCTGAAATTGGCCAAAGTGGCAAATTAAAAAAATGTTCTGTTCTTCAATCCTCTCTTTTCATGGTGTCATAAACAACCCAGAAACACAAACACATACAATAAGTAACTAGATTCACTAAATTGAACTAACATGCTGAAGCTTCATCAAAGCCCCAAAAACTAAAACTTGTCATTATTTGAGTTATTGCTAGAAATTATTCTCATACAAGAAATCAAATAGAGTAGAGGACTAAAGGCTTGTGGAAGAATAATTGACTCATTTAGCCACACATTTAGTTCCTGATCATCTTGGTATCAACCATTCATGAAAATTTCCCTCTTTTTTAAAAATATAAAATCAGGGACATGGGAATAAAATTAAAATGTCAGGAACAAATGTTGATGAAGTCACAGAAGCAGTATGAATTCATTCCTGTACCCCAAAATATAAAGAAAAGGCTTTTATTTTCTTATTAAAACAAGTCTTTAGGCCATAGATTTAGCAAACATGCTAAAGAATCTAACATAATACAAATTCCGACAATGTCTAAAATTTAATTGATATTCATTTATTTTCCCGTTTGCATCATTCTACCAGATGTATTTACGAACATTTCTTACTCTGAAATTGATCTTGTTTCAAAAATCCCCCAGAAAAGCAGCTCAGGAAATCCACAGCAAGTACAGTGAAACATGCAAACAAACCAGCTAAAGCTAAAAGCTCAGATTAATCCGCAGAATCAAACGGAACCTAATCAAAATATCAAACAAGAAGACCCACAAATTTCACGTGCGCAGCATCAAAATAACACCGAATACCCATCAAATTAAACCCTTCGCATAAAAAAAATCAATTTAAGCCGGAAATTGGAAAACACGACACAGAAATAGGGGAAATAATAGTAATTACAAAAATGGAAATTTCTCAAACCTGTGGAAGTAAAGGTATAGAGGAAGAAGACGAGGGAAATGGCGAAAGATGTCGATTTGAAGGATGGGGAAAACGTGGGTATCAGAAAAATCCCCATTTGATTTTCCGCCTTCGATCCCCCACTGAACTCAGAAGTGAAGCGTGGTGGTGGTAGACTATAAAAAGTAAAGGGGAAAAGGCAAGCGCGTTTGTTTACGTTTACTAAAGGCAGCTTTTACAGAAGAAATGTCTTGTTTTACCTTTGGAATTCTGGTTAACGTTTCCCGAAGTGAAGTTTGTATGTGGAGCCATCTTATGGACTTGATTAACGGGAAAACTGTAATTAAGCGCGTATATTAATTTGAGGCAATTCTGATTTTTTTACAATTTCGTTTGATAATGCTGAATTTTTTTGACCATTTTGCATAGTAATTCTTAATTTTTAACTTTTTTGCTAAATTCCTTTAAATTTAACAATTTCGTGTGGTAATCCAGAATTTTTATTTTTTTCGTCGGATACCCCTCCATCTATTTCACTTAAAAATCGTTAACTTTAATTTTATCGCAAAATACCTAAATTGTTAAATACAAACAATTTTATTTAAAAAAAAACCTAAAAAAGTTTTTAGAGTTAAGGGCTTAGGGATTTATGATTTAGGTGTAGGGTTTATGTTTAGGGCTTAGGAGGTTTAGGGTTTAAGGTTTAGGATATAGGTTTAGAGTTTTGGGATTTAGGGTTTAAGGTTTATGTTTAGGGCTTAGGATTTAGCGTTTTTGGTTTATATTAAAGTTAACGTTTTTTAAGTGAAATGGATGGAGGGGTACCCGGCAAAAAAAATAAAAAATTCAGAGTTATCATACGAAATTGTCAAAACTTGAGGGGCTTTCGCGAAAAAGTCAAAAACACAGTGTCATCAGGCGAAATTGTCAAAAACTCAGGGTTATCAGACAAAATTGTCAAATCCTTAAAAAAATTTGTAAAAAATTCGAAAATTTAGGATTATAAATTTCCGTTTTTTATTATGGAATTCTTTGTATTCTTACTTTTGAGTTTCTGGCAATATACTGGGTCCAACCTAGCGCCCACAGTACACAAAGGAAGAGGAAAATTGAGCAGTAGGAGTATTTGAATTACTATTTATAATTGATTTTAAAAAAATACTATTTGTAATTCATTAAATTATACTATGGGAGGTAATCCAAACATATCTTCCCTTTGTCACACCAAATTCCCTAAAATAAGAAGGCTACACATTAGGCAAAAGAAATTTATAGGCAAAGAGTTTATAGGCAAAAGATGTCACCAGCTTATAGGCAAAAGAAATTTAATGTAAAAGACAAAAACAAACAAACAGAGATACAACTCATACAAGGGTTCACGAAAAAAATTCTAACAGAGACCTAGATACAAATATATATATGTGAAGGTAAAGACAAATAAAAGCAAGAAAAAAAAAAGAATGATAAGAACAAAATAGGTAGAAGATATAGGGCATGTTCGGTAAGTAGGAAGCTGAAGTGAATTGAAGTGGAAGTAGTAGCTGAAGTAAAAGCTGAAGTTAGGTATTTAAAGTGAAATTTGAGGTGTTTGGTAAACTAAATTTTTAGGGGTTGAAATAACAAAATTGGGGTATAAAATTACTAAAAAGGGTATTGAATTTTAGGGATTTGGGGCACATGTGCCCCTCACGTGACTTTAACCTAAAGCAAAATGCTTTGCAAGAGTTGCCCTGATACACAGTTGTTGGCCCTCCTCCTCACAGCTGCGCCGAATGAGCTTGGCCATCCCCCGATTCTGTGCTGGTGCTCATTGCCGAAGCCGAAGCATCCTCCTCCTCACAGCTGGTCGTTGCTGAGGTTAGTCTATTCTCTTCTTCCCCTCTTCTCCTCTTGTGCATCGCCGAGGCTCGTTGCCGAGGTTAGGGACTTTGATTGGGTGCAACTTGTGCTAGTGTTGTAAGTTTGATTGGGTGCAACTTGTTTCCCAGCTAAATGTCCAACAAAATGAATGGGGTGCAACTTGTGCCCCAACTTGATCCTAGTTTAAAGCAGTAAGATAGATTTTGATTTACCAATCACCACTTGGGTTATACAAAACAAACTGAATTGGATGATAGTGTTGTAAGTTTGTAGCCTTTCGCGTGTATGAATTGAAACTAAGCAATCATGTAGGTCAAATCTATATATACTCGATAATCTAAGGTGAATGCAGTAAAACTTTTAGGATGTACCAACTGATGAAGACCCTTCTATCTAAATCTGCACTAAAACTTTTGTCCCCTTTTCTCTTTGCATAATAAATTTTGTAGGAAATCAGAAATCCTAAAAGTTTTAGTGCAGATTTGGATTCATGCCTGCCATTGTTCTTCACCTAGTGTTTATATGTGTACCAACTGATGCTACATGTGCCCTATATCCTTGTGTCGGCTGAATTAGTTAGGGTGAATGCAGTAAGATAGATTTTGATTCGAGCTAGCCTATTTCATCGTGAATGCAGTAAGATGGATGCATTAAGAAGGGAAACCTGATCACAAAACTGAAAAAATGAGTCCCCCCTTGTTTAAGACTGCAAAACTGAACAAAATGAACAGAATCCATCTTACATAACCAAGCATCTGCTTACAAAGCTTTGTACATACATGATACAACTAACTAACACCTCATTCCTTAGACTGGCTTAAGCAGTTTGCGGAGGTAACCAGACGCGGTGTTCCGAACATTGAATTGAAAAAGGTATATCCACAACCCCTAATTAATATTTACTTTTATTGTCTAGAAGTGTATATTTGTTTTTGTTTTTTTGAATTAGAGCAAGTCTTCAATGTATAAAGTAGATGACGGAAAAGGTTAAGGGGAAGGGAAAAGTAAAGGACAAGGCCTTCGTGTGGACTGAACCTCTGACGGTGACATTACTAAAGGTCTACAAAGAATATCAGGGGACACATGGATATGGTCAAGCATTTGATTGGAATGATATTAAGGAAGGGTTTGAGAAAAAGACGGGGTTGAAGGTAAGGAAAGAGTGTGCCAAAAACAAAGTGGAGCATATGAAAAAACTGTGGAGGGCGTGGTCCGACCTACGGTACAAGGTGACAGGTGTTGGTTGGGATTCAAAGACTAGAATGGTCACCTTAGATGATGAATGGTGGGATAGACAAATGAAGGTATTTGTTCTTGTTAGCCATTTGTATTGGACATTCTGTCAAGGAATACTAGTTTAAATTCCTAGACATTATCATTTATATCCTAAACATTGTGATCTCTTATAATTTATTTTATATTACAAGAAAAGGATGACAAGTACAGCCAATTCCAAAAGAAATGAGTCGCACCAGAGTTAAGTGATTTGTGGGACGACGTGTTCAATCAAATTGTTGCAACGGGAAGGCACGTCGTTTCACCAAGTATGGACCCCAATTCTATTCCTATTTGCGTTGGTGATGATGATGGTGATGGAGGCGACTCAAAGGATTCTCTTGAGCGCACAATGGACAATGATCGCGAGGAAGACGAAGAAGACATGCAGGCCATTGTTTCCAGGGTCGATCTTGACCTACCATATGAGCAATGCCTATCAAGTATACACAAAGAATTGACTACTCCTACTCCCTCTAAAAAATCTGTTGGGACATCACAGTCGAAGGGGAAGAGCACTAGGATAACAACATCATCCCAAGCTGTGAGCGACAAGCGTAGGAGAAAGCAAGCACCCGCAACTACTGCATTCCAAGAACACATGGCCTTGATGGGGGAAACTAGTAAGAAGATGCTTTCATTGATGGAAGGTGATCTTGGCAGTACAGCTGATGCACAAGAACCCAAAAAGTACGAATACACAAATATTATTGTTGTGCTGGAACGCATGGTACGTGATCAACGACTGTCAGATGAGTCTATGTAATAACCCCTAAATGTCCCGAACTGTCGTTTCGTAAGAAAGACGTGTTGGGCAATTTCTGTAATCTCAGTAAGATCTTTGGAACGCAATAATATACGTTTAAGGTGTATTGGGTCTTAGAATATTTTTAGAGGTACTAAAAATAAGACCTAGCCAAGACCGTGAGAGGAAACCGCTGTAACACCCCCCAAATATTCCCTTGAAGGCATTACCGCCAGTGACCTCAGACGTTCTGTCCGATGTCACCCAAGGCTTTACCTGTTGATATAAATCATCAAACAACAATTATGATACAAAATATCATAACTTTCATTTAAACCATAGTCGCGGAATTACAACACAATTCCAAGTACGACAAAATACATCAGAAATACATGATCAGAATCATTACAGCGGAAGTCTTTGAAATAACAACAAAAGGGTCTTGATCGCAATGATCACCCACCAAGGATCTTAACCTGAACAAACTTGTCAAAACACCGTTCGCCTCTATAGTCGTTCTAGCCTTCACGGGATGGCAACTTATCTGATGTGCCGAATCGAATGGATGACACCAGCCAACCATACAGAGAACAATTACGGTTGGTTAGTCTAATGAAAGACTAAGCAAGGGTACAAAGCAGAGTGGTCTGAAGTAGTCGTATTAGGTTAGACTCATCGTTTCTCAAATAACAACCGATGACGATAGTCAACCACCATACTTCCACTGAAATCTATGAAAAGACATGATCAAGAGAAGATTCTAGAGACTGAGTCTCACATCAATCAATCCCAAAAGAAGACTCCAACGAATTGAGTCTTATCGGAAATATGACAAATGTTGGGGAACATAAATATCATACAAGCGTTCAAAAACGACTTGATGTTTCGGCTCACAACCAACCTCACCGCTCAAAGCGAATCCAGATTGGAAAGAGAACGTTACTCTGACAAAGTCAAGACGAGATTTCCTAGCTGCACTATTTCCTAGCTGCACTACTCGCCTGAGGGTATATTTAATTATGTGCGACAACGGCACTTATCTCATTTAATTCCAAAACGATCATCACGTTATAAGCTTTTAAATCTCCTCACAAGAGATATCGGATCTCCTCACAAGAGATATCGGATCTCCTCACAAGAGATACCAGAGGGAATAAATCCCGAAAGATTTGGCACTAGCGAAGTGCACCTACCCTGAGTAAGGGCATGGTCATGACTAGAGAGAGTACTGGGGAAAATCCACCAAGCACCAGTTATAAAGAAACAGCTAAACCCCCACAAGGTACATAGCGTTCCTATGAATACTCGTTCTAACTAAACAGTTACGAACGTTATTCTAACAGATATACAACCTATCATAATATCTGTATTTAATCACATATATATTTATATATAATAGCGTTGTTCTAACAGATATACAACCTATTATAATATCTTTTAAAATCACAAACAGTTATCAAAATTGTTCCCAACGAAAACAGTAAATCATCCCAAACTAATTAACAATTAAACAATTGATAATTAATTGAAATATGGAATGATAAGCAAGAGTGAACCGCCACTTGCCTTAGATCCGACGAAAGCTTTAGCAAAGCTTAGAGACGACGAGTTCCTGGGTCCGAAACAGGGACAAATCCTGGATAACAAATCCTTATGGAATGACCCATAACGAGACCCTAAGTTAGATTCAATATCTATATATATATGAATCTAAAAGAATAGGAAAAGAATCAAAGGAGTCAAGCCTCGCCCACAGCCAAACACTCAAGAACACACATCTCGGGCAAGCTCACTGCGGGTGCGGTGGAGCCTCTGCCGCGGGTGCGGCCAAGTGCCAGGGGCGAGAGCTCTTCGACAGCTTTCATGGAGAACTTACCCAAATCAATTCGTTTGGCCTCGATTCGATCAGGGTTTGATCTCCACACACCTTACACCTTCAAACACTACTTGTGAGTACCTTTGTAAACACTCAAAGGGGTTCGATCACCTTCTCAAACAAAGCTCAAAAGCTTGGTTTCAATGGAGATTTTCAGAGGAGGAAGATGATGCTTTGGATGGCTTCCTCTCAGTCCATCTCCCCTCCTTTTATAGGCCAACAATGAGCTCCCCCCGAAGGGACAAGCAGGAGACCAGAAGGGAAAGGCTAGGCGGCTAGGCCTGACAACCGGCGCCACTTACAGGGGAAGAGGATCATGCTACAGAAGAGAAAATATCCCACCGCGGGGTGCGGCAGGGGTGCGGTGGCTTCCACAGACCGCCTCACAGATCGGCCTTCGCCGCGGGTGCGGCCACTTGACCGTGGGATGCGGTCAAGGCCATTTTTCACCCTTTGTGTCTGTTTTAATCTTGGGTTAATTTTCTTAACCCCGGGTTAAATATATTCGTACACGAACGACTATTTAACCTTGAACACAAGTCAACTGTATTTTATATTACTCGGAAAAAATATTACAGAGATCAAACATGCTACATAATGTCCGAACTTCTCTGAATTTAATCCGACTTGTAATACGAGAGTTGGAAAAATTCCAAAATATCCTTATAAAATGAGGGATATTACAACCGCGGCCAAGAAGCCAGAGGCGCGAGTGCGGGATAACCGCATTCGCGGTTTTGAAACCGCGATCGCAAGTCTCTGCTACGTCGTCTTCTTCGTTCTTATCCGAACTTCGTTAATTGGTTTTTCCCACGTTTTCGTAACTTCGCCGTTGAGGGAGGCTAGTCGATTCGTGTGGCCGGCGTTGAGCTCCTTCCAGCCCTATAAAAGGGGGTCTTCGGTGAGAGGAATCCAGCATCCACAGCTTCAATCGCTCCTATCTCTCTCTCTTTCTCTCATTTTCAAGTTCGCCGGTATTCTCGAGTTCGTCGGAGTGTTCGCCGGAGTTGTTGGTGGTTGCCATGGTGCCTTGGGGAGCTGGAGGTGGTGGCATTGCTGAGGAGGAGGCTTGCACCGTCGTCTCGTCGTCGGTGAGCCTCGTTTCATGTTTTTGAGTCGCGTCGGGAGGGAGGACCGCGGCCGCGGCTATGAACACCGCGACTGCGGCCCTGCCCAGAAAACCGTGACCGCGGGTTTGTATACCGCGACCGCGGCTTTGCCAAGCAAAGCCACGATCGCGGCCATACACATTGCGGCCGCGGCTTAGCCCATTTTCTCTTGTTTTCGTTTAGTGTTGTACCGAACCTAACAAGGGTATTGTACCTCGTTTCGCGTGCATCATCGGAATGGACCTTGGAACGTCGGTGGGCTTCGACGGGATTTCCAGTAGGCTGTTGAGTCCGTGCGCAGTATTCCCGACCCGCAAACCTTCGTTCGTTAGACTATGGCAAGTGGCGATTCGCTCTTGCTTATCATTCCATATTTCCGTTAGTTATCAATTACTTTTGATTGTTAATTAAATTGGAACGAAATGTGATTTTCGTTTGGGAACAAATTTTATAAATGATATGATTAAAATATGACTTTATAATAGATTGTATATATATTGCTAGAAACAACGCTATTATACCTATTATTACTGTAATGGTTTTGTTGTGGATTTAAATGTAAACTTAAATGCTAGATTAGCACGAGTATTCGTAGGAACGTTAATTCTGGATGAGGATTAGTCATTTCTTTATAACTCGGTATTAGTCGAAATAATTTTCTAATACTTTTAAGGTCATGATCCTTACTTATTATCCACCTGTTAAGGATAAGAGGCGTTACGCACCATGTTGGTGCCATTGGGTTAGCGTATGTCACCCTGTGTTATTCTCGTTGTCACTCGAGATCATATTAAAAGTTTAACGTGAATATACGTTTTGTAATTAAATAAGACAAGTGCGGTTATGCACATAATTAATATACCCTCGGGCGAGGAGTACAACGTGGAAACCGCCCGGACTTCGATTAGAGTAAGTCTTCTTTCCAATCTGGAGTCGCATTGTGCGGTGAGGTTGGTCGTTGACCCAAATGATCAAGTCATTTTTAAACGCTTGTGTGAAAACTATAACGTTCCCAAACATTTGTCATACGTTTCCCATAAAGACTCAATTCCTTTGGAGTCTTCTTTTCAGTGCATGTCTAAATTCTAATCATTTCGTGAAAGTTTCGGGTTATGTATCGTTCCTTCGGTTATTATTCGAGGGACAATGATAGTAAACGGTTACGATCACTAGAACCATTCTGTTTTCACCTTTGCATAGTCTTTCATTAGACTAACGAACCGGGTTTTATTCCTTGCATGGTTGGCTGGTGTCATCCATCCTATACGGCATATCAGTGGTTGGTTCCTGAAGTCTTAAAGTAACCAATTGAAGAAGAGGCTTGCAGTTGAAGATTTAAGTGCAATGTTTTAAGGTCGTTAAGTATTACTTTAATATATATTCTTATAACCTAGTCTTGTACTAGGGTTTAATTAAAAATCTTCCGCTGTAAATTCACTCTGTTGTAAAATCGTCGTTCTCATTTTATGAGAAGCATGTTGATAAAAGGTTGAGTTTTATTTAAATATGTCTTCCGCTGTTTAATCTTTCGTTATTTAATATACTTATTTAAGCTTAATTGTTCCGATTAAAGCCTAGGATGACTTTGGACAGTAATGTCTGAGGTCACTGGCGTGTGACACTACCGACGTAAGTCGGGGGTGTTACAGTCTAAACTATGGTGCTTTGCAGTTAGCCAGCTTGCGTTGGAACACAGACATGAGGTGTTCATGTCCCTGCCAAAAGATTCAAACAGGATTGCATGGCTCCAGTACGAGTACGAACTCGCGTACAACATATATCAACCGTAGAGATTTGTACGAGTGTGGATTTATGTGTTTCAACTTATTAAGTATGTATTTATGTAATTAAGCTCTAGTACGAGCACGAACTAGTGTGTTTTCATTTAGCAAGGGGTTCGTAAGGATTTATGTAGTTTGACGAGACATGTGTAATAACTGCTTCAGATTGCTCCTCTGCGTGGTTTTCTGCTTCAAATTGCTCCTCTGCATGGTTTTCTGCTTTGATTTTATTAATGTTAATGCAGCTGAACTTGGTCTAATGGTGATGTTTATGTGTAGCAGCACTAATGGATCAATCTCGATCTCTAGCTGCTAGACGAAAGATAAGACGAGAGAAGCGAAAGAAGTGGATCCCCAGATGGCAGATGTGGTTGGCCTCATATGCACATATGTCTATAGCATATCATCAAAGGTTTATCCATAAGGTACCTTGTTTTGATTCAGAGTTGACATGGGATTTGTGGATGCGACAGATTATAGATTCTGAATCGAATGTTAGATGTATGATTGCCTTTCGCATGGAGAAACATGTCCTACTAAATCTGTGTGACGAGTTAGAGTCCAACTACGGGCTTAAAGCTTCATGTAATTTGACTGTTTTAGAAAAGGTTGGAATTTTCCTATACACAATTGGATTAGGGAGCTCAAATAGAGCTACATGTGAGCGGTTCCAACGATTGAGAGACACGATAAGTCGTGTTATTCACCAGGTGCTGGCTGCATTGATTGGGAGGAAAACCGGGTTTGACGGGCTTGTACGTAAACTTGTACAACCCCGTGACAGAAAGTTCACAAACATTCCTAACAAAGTTTTAAGCGAGGACATATATAGCCTTTTTAAGGTATTAGTTTTTGTGGATTATGTTTTACCTTATAAGCATGTAGGATTGTTTCCAAGTTAACTGTTGTTACTGAAATAGGGTGCTATTGGATGCATTGATGGGGTGCACATGAACTGTTCGATCCCTGAGGAAGATCAATTCCCATATCGAGGTCGTAAGGGATTCACGTCGTTTAACGTAATGGCGGTGTGCGATTTTGATATATATTTCACATTTATTTCCGTTGGGTGGGAAGGAAGTTCCCATGACACTAGGGTGTTGGAGCACGCTCTGAACACTCCCCAGATGAACTTTCCCCGACCCCAAAAAGGTAATTTATCACAATCTGTTATTTATTAAGAATGATTTGTTACTTACATTTATTATAATTATTTGTTTGTAGGTAGATACTATTTAGTTGATAAGGGATACCCTGACAGACTCGGATACATGGTGTCCTACTCTAAAGTCAAATATCATCAATCCCAGTTCCAGCGAGCGGCCCCGAAAAACATTCACGAAGGATTCAACCGAGTGCATTCTTCGTTGAGGACGATAATAGAACAATGCTTCGGGGTTCTTAAGAAGAGATGGAAGATCCTAAAAAGCATACCAACCTACTTAGTTGTTACGCAAATTGACATAATTATGGCTTGTTTTGCGCTGCACAATTATATTCTCGAGCACAGGCATAGCAATGCAATCCTTGATGACGACGAGGAAGAGGAATGTCAGAGATTTGGACCCAAAGATGAAGGCGAAGATAGCAATCCAAAATGCATAGGTACCATCTGAGATGCCATAGCAGCACAGATATGGGCCGACAAAAGGAGATATTTGGGAGCAATGTAGGATGGTTTTTTACCTTATAAGCATGTAGGATGGTTTTGTCATGATACAACTACTTGCCTCTGCATTTAGGATGGTTTTTTACCTTATAAGCATGTAGGATGGTTTTTTGGACAACTTGTTGTCAACTGAAAACTTGTAGTGTCACTTTACAGAAGCTAAATCCATGACTCAATATAGTCGCATGCCAATTTACAGACGCTAAATCCATGCCTCGGTAAAGTCGCACGGTCTAGGGCACGGTTTGTAGCAAACCGTGCCAATTTACAGACGCTCAATCCATGCCTGGTAAAGTCGCACGGTCTAGAGAACGGTTTGTAGCAAATCGTGCGTCTGTGCAAGAATTGCGCCACGATTTTGGAATCGCCATAACTTTTTATTCCTTAGTCCAAACGCGCTCAAATTTTGAGGACTTGTAGTTGACATCTTTATCTTTAATTTGAAGTTGGAATCACTCAATTCGGAGTTACGTAGCAAAAGTTATACTTCTCCAAAGACGGGACAAAAAACAAAGATCTCTTGCGTGCCCAAAGACGGGACATAAAACATAGGATTCAATAGCAAAACCACAATTACGCGTAATGGCGATTTGCATTGCATTTATTAACACAATGACACCATTGTGCTTCAAACCATAAAGCAAACTAGATACACAACACACTTAAACTTAAAAAAGCGTCCTCATAACGTTCCCTAAACAACGACAAAGGGAGCTTCTCTGCTAGAGTTAGAAGATTGAGGTTTGGGAGGGATCCCCAGTTGACACCCTTTCTCTCCTCAATCTCATTCCATAGCTCCACATCCGGACAACGTTTAATGGTTAACTCCTCAAGAGCATCACATTCTTCATACACGGGCAATCGTATAACTCAATTCATAAAGAAAACTAGATACACAACACACTTAAGCTTAAAAACGCATCCTCATAACATTCCCTAAACAACGACAAAGCATAACGATCTTCCCCATCATTTCGGCTCCGGTCATCCTTATGGGAAGAAGAGTCGAGCACACAATTCCTTGATGGTCGGAGTCAACGGTCTAGCATGAAACACGCCGGCACTTGGATTCACCTAAAAAATGTTTTCAGAAAACCCAAAAATCACAAAATGCAATTCTTTCTTGAACACAACAATAATAGAACTCTCGATTAAGGTAACTCACCCTCGTTTTGTTCTCCCACCAATCGGCATCCCCCATGACAACACCAGTTATGGGATCGCAGTGAACATCGCCCGACCTTTCAAGGGTCTTCCAGTCACGCCATTTCCTCTTCGTAAATTCAAGCTTGTTCTTCATCATTCTAATATTAGTCTCTCTGCCAGTCGCACGGTTGAACCGATCTTTGATGGTACCCCATTCGAAATGCGCGGCTTCCCCATGTTCAACCTGATATTGTATGCACACCTCGAGCAAAGCTTGAGTGTCATCAATATTCCAAGTCCAAGACATCTTCGATGCTCCCTTTGGTATCCAACGAGCCATTATTAATACCATGAAGAAAGGAATTAACCACATATATAAACATATTTAGCATACACTAGAAATTGTAAAGTGCCTAACCTTTTTCCTTCTTCTAGCAAGCTTGTAGTTGTTTTCCCTTTGACAAGAGGAGTTCTTGCTTGGTTTAAATTGATGAAAGACAAAGGAAGGATAGGCCTATATATAAGGAAGGAGTGTGTCTTGCTTGGCTTTATTAATGTTAAAGAGGTGAATAGTTTACGTACTCAATCCGAAACCATTCACATATTTCGTTGGTATACGCAGAAATAATAATGCAATTTTATAATAGCAAGATAATACATATGTATATAAAGATAATGCAAAATACATGATAATATTATCTTAAACAACATACATTAGTCTTTTTTACATTACAATGGTCATCCAACTATATGATAATATTGTCTTAAACAACATACATAGCGTCATACCAAAATAGCCACATAACTCGACACGATAGATACCCTAATTATCATACAAAATGATCAAGGCTTTAACTGTATTAATCAGCTACAAATTGGCCTAACGGAAGATAACAATTATGATAATAACCAAGGCAAGGAGAACAATAATCACCCAACCGTAATACAACCTCCTCCTTGAAACATCCAAAAGCGAAATGTTTGCAGCGAAGAGGTTGTCACGGTCCAACGCCAACTGAACGTTTGAAGTGGCTAGTGTATACACTTGCTCAACCAATTGTTGGTTCATATCGTCCAAGAAACCCACATTCACAAGCTCTTGCTGAACTTCACGGGTAAGATCTTCAATTTTGTTTCTGTTCGAGTTGACATCATTTTTAAGCTCCACGACATGTTGACACAGCCCCCTAGCAGCCTCTTGCATCAACCGTACACGCGGAGAGGTTTCAACCCCATTATTGAGGTCATTAAACCTTGAAGTGTCATATTCCTATTAATGAAATGATATTAGATAATTTAAATGCAAAATTATCACATGTGTATACTAATCAACCACACAAATAATAGAGTATGTGCGGTGTCAAGCAATCACATGCAATTTCTATGGGCATCAAATCAGCTTTTACCAAAGGCATGAATAGGAATCAAGTACATTGTGTATGTTTGTCATCCATAGTATTTATTACGATCATCACATGCTTATAGTAAAATCTAAACTACATTCAAAAAAGTCATTCAGAATACTCATCAAATATTGTAGAAACATGCATAAAACTCATTCAGAAAACTCATCAAACTGCTTTCTGTGCAGAGGAAACTACATCCACAAAACTCATTCAACAAAACTGCAGAAACATTAAGTCCCTTAGCAATGAATGATATACAACAATTGTAATCCAAACGATAATAAATTAGTAAGTTATAAATTAAAGATTAACAACAAAACATACCAAAACACCATGAAACTGCTTTCTGTGCACAAGATTTAGATATCCAAGACCAAAAACTGAAGTGGGAGAATAAAGAAGATAGAAACAGAAATTCATAAAGAAATTTAGGTGATTGCTAAAGTTTTTCTTATGGATCAAACGAATTATTAAAGAGAGCATACCACATCCAAGAACAAAAAACTACATCCAAAACACACACAAATTATTCAGAAGGAGAGTTTATTACCCGCCACCAGGCGAGTTCAATGGGTGGGCTATCCGAGTTGTAGTCGGATAACCATTCTCTCACATCGCTTGGCAACGGTACATATTTATCTGCATACACACCGCTCTCCTCATCACTAGAGGATGATGACATTGTTAGGCAGTCAGTCTCCTCTTACCTATAATTGTAGTAAAATAAAAACAATTTCTTAGAGTGAATTTAATAGCCCGAAAGCAAGTACTTTCATGATTTCACCTTTGAAAAAGAGATAGGACAAAAGCATTGATGCATCCTAAGCATTAATCAACCTGATCACCAATGTGGATGCCTCTAGTAATCCATTAACATGGAACAACATAGTTGAATTTTAGCTAGCAAACAATGCAGATAAAACCACATTCACCATAGTTCCCTGTTCCCGAAAGTTGATCCAAGAGACAACTGTCTGTTTCTACAATAATCATATCAAAGAAATGAAAAAAATATTCATGGATATGCAAAATTCAGAAATTTGCCCAAGAAGCTTGTTTTCAAACTTGAACATTGGTATTCAATAGAAATATCCCTTCTCTTCTGTACAAAATAAGTTCTGATGGGTCTTTCTGTTTCTTATAGGTGAAAAAGATGGTGTAGAAACCACAGCTGAGCAAAACATGGTTCCAAGCTCAGAAACTCACTGAAGTCATTTAGTTATACATGCTAAATTATTTTTTCGGAGGCAAATTTTGTGACTAAATGGTACATAACTGCTTGACAATCATGAAAGCATCCAGTTGAGACTATCAAAGGCAGTCACAAATTTACCTAAACTAAACCTATCTCATCAAATTTCTCAATAACTGCTTGACAAACCAATAAAATTACAGGTTTAAGAGCAATTATCGTATTCACTGCCAGCCTGCCAAACATGGCAATTAAGTTCACTTCTGCACATAACAATTACTATAACTAATTGAAGACACATGAACGGAAAAATTATGTAGTTCAATATACACATAGCAATGCATCTACATTCATGAAAAGAAATGCTTGGTATATGTTGTCTTTCAACATGCCAAACATGGCAATTAAGTTCACTTCTGCTTCAGATTCTTTCCTCTTTAACCGTCTGTCATAACCATAGGTATGCATATTACAAGTTTTCAATTATCAATTTACCAGATATTGTCTTTCTGTGCCAGTGATGTTTGTCAAACTGCCTATGAGTATGATAGTACTGCATATAGAGAGATAACCAGAACCAAGGACTATCGTTCTAAAACAGAAATTAGATGCCTAACCCTAAAAACAACCAGACTTTGAGGGTTCTCTGAGACATTTTCACATTGCTCTACACATGACAAAATTTCAAGAAGCCGCACATATACCAACAAAACTTATACCAACTTCACTTTACTGAAAAAGCTTTCATACACACAAAACCAGCTGAAGAACCAATCAAATTAGGGTTATAAATTGAAATTAGGGTTCATATAAATTTAGGGTTTTTTATCCTTTTTCTCAGATTCGCAGTAATTATACACCAAATACCCTAAATACTACCACAAAATTGATGCCTAACCCTAAAAACAATCGTAGCTGAACAAACTTTTTCGATTCTTCAGAGGAGAAAATTCTAAAAATTTTATGAACAAGTACCTGGTGCTCGCGATTTCTGGGGTGGTGCTCGCGATTTCAAAGAGGAGCAAGGAGAAGATGGAGGACGACACCCTAAACCACAAATAAACGAGTAAAAATGGAGGTGCCAGTAGGAGCAACAATGGAGATTGCCGGAGCTACGCACCTGGGAGCTCTCGAGGGCACCTTCTCTCCTCGCAGAAAATCGGACTTCGAGGGCTGGCGAGTGTGAGAAATCAGTTCAGATGATTGATGAAAAAGTTGCCAGGCCAAGGGCAAATCGTGTAATGTTGCCTTGCTTCAACCGCCGGATCTGCTTCCCACCACCCCCCAACATTACGGATTTGCTTCAACTTCATTTGGTTTAAGCCTTCAACCAGGCCCTTCAACTCCCTCTGTGAGAATTTGCCGAACAGGGTGACCAAAAGCTTCAACTGGTTGAAGTTCCTCCTTCAACCCACTTCAACTGGCATTTCCAACGCACCGAACAAGCCCATAGAAGACAGATTGGAAAGTAGAATATATGTAACAGATCAATTACTCTGATCTGCAAACAACCGACGCTTGTGGTTT
This sequence comes from Rheum nobile, assembly GCA_027886185.1. Classification (NCBI taxonomy): domain Eukaryota; kingdom Viridiplantae; phylum Streptophyta; class Magnoliopsida; order Caryophyllales; family Polygonaceae; genus Rheum; species Rheum nobile. The sequence goes on along the minus strand of WOAB01000531.1, from coordinate 3,591,432 downwards.
TCATGGAGGAAAATGAATCATCAAAACGATTTGCTTTATGAGACCCGGCCTGTTTATATGCAATTAGAATAAGAAGGATATAACGATGAAAAAAATGGAGAGTCGCACTAATTTAGGGTTAAAGAATTTCGTGTTGATAACGTGTTATAAATTAAGAGAAATTGAGAGATTTGAGAGAAAAGAAGAGAGTAAAACTTGTGTATTATTACGATAGCAAGTCATGGAAACCCTAATTCGCTCCCGACGCCGCTCTCTGCTCCTGACCCCAAAATCAATCTTCAACCACAACCAAGTCAGATCTCCTCCTTCTTCCTGGTGGATCTTGAAATTGATCTATTCTCATGAAAACCAATCATCACTCTTCTCCTCCATCCATTACATTTTCGCTTCTAGCTCATCTTTCCCCAATAACAGAAACCATGTCCCTGTATACCCGAAATCCATTGAAGAGCTTGAACTCAAAATACAATGCTACCCCTCTTTTCCTCGTCAGATCTCGGCTTGGGGCTCGCTTCTTCTGTGGATCTGGCGTCTGGGTTGGAGGGATCCGTTTTTCCCAAATCGACGCTCAAAGGTGAACAAATCTGCTACTAGATGGATTAACTGGGAGTGCTGGTGTCGTTGTGAAGCCGAAGATCCTTGGGTCTGTTTTGCTTGGTGTAGTTTGGCGTTTGGACAAGTCGACCTTGATCCTTGCTTGGCTGGTCTCTCCCTCTCCTCCTCTTCAGGCGTCTCTGTGCTCATGCTTCTCCTTTTTGGCGGGTTCTTTCTCACCTTGTTTTCAGTTTTGCAAACTTTACTTTCTACCTGTTATCATGAATATGCCTCCTCAACCTGCTCTCGTAACTCGCAAATTGAGCCTATGCCTGACTCCGAATTTGATCCTCGACTATATGTGAAACTGTTATACATAACTGTTGGCAGCTCTTGGTGGTTATTTGTGGTTGAATTTTTATTATCTGAAAATCTGGTGTTGTTTTTCTTACTCGTTCCTTTGAATAAGGGGAATTGCACTCCGAATAAAGGTGTCTGCTCTGAACCTTCCCTTGCTCATGTTATTACCAATGATCAACTTGTACGATCTCGACTCTATTGTGATTCTCTTCATCCTGAACCCTCTGAACAATTTAGAAAGACTGAAAACATGACGAATAATCACTTACTCACTACTACTATCTTGACCTCTTATCTCTGGATTATTTTTTGGAGTCTTGATATGTTTCTTTCTTATCCTTACTATTACCTTGAACCTATGAAATTCTGGTGTTTGTTATTCCGTTTTATTAGTCTATTTCTTGAGATCATGACTCTGACCTCTAATAATCTAGTCACCACGTCTGTTGTTTTCATGATATTTTCCTTTATCTATTATGAAATTAAGAACAATAATGAACTCCCTATTGATCCTCAGTTTCTGAATGGAATAACTTGTTTGAACTATGATTATTGTCTCAAAATGCACTCTCTGAACAATTACAATATAAACACTGAAAAGGATAACATGATCTTTTTTTACCTCTCCTTTCTTGATAAGCTTGCACATGATTTGTTCCTTTTGACCGTGTACTTTCACTACTCTTTTGGTTTCTATGGCAGGAGACACACCCATTGGAGTTGTATGTGTCAATGGAACAAGGACCTTGAACCTTTGAACCAATTGTTTAATGCTTTCTAGATGTATGTTTTGAATACCTTTATGAATTTTGTATTCACGAACCACCTGTACTTAGTACAAACTCTGGAAAATCTATGTCTGAACAAATGTAATCTCAAGAATTGCGAACACATGAGACTATACCATATGAACAACTCTGTGTGCTTCTATGCCACAACCGAATGGAAGAAAAATATGAATAATCATGGGAAAATAGGGGCCTTATGGGCTACTTCTCTTCCTAGACATCCCTCCCCATGTGCTAGAAACCAAGGCCTCTGGACAAAACGAAAATTGACAAACTTCCTCTTCCTTGATCATTTTTTTATGAAAATATCAGTATGGAATTGTAGAGGATTAGGTAGGAAAAACATGTGGGCATATATCGAATCTTTCTGCAAAATTGAATGAATCCAACTATGCGCTATACTTGAAACAAGAACAGAAAAACTACCAAATGAACGAATCTGGAAAAAAGCCGGGTTTGATGAATTCCACTTTACACCTACAACCGGCTTCACGGGGGGCTTGTGCCTCATGTGGAAGTCATACCAAATGCCCAATGAAATGATTCAAATAGAACTTACTAGCTCCAGATTCTCGTGTTTAAAATACTCAAACACGATAACAAAAATTGAACTCATGATTATCATAGCATATGCCCCACCAAACGAAACCAACAAAAATTCCTTCTGGAATGATATCAAAACTTTAATTCTGAACTGCACAATCCCTTGCATTCTCATAGGGGATCTAAATGAGATACAAGATCATACTGAAAAAAGTGGAGGAGCTAAAACGAACTCATCCAGATTCAATAGACTTCTTAACATAAAAAATGATTGCGAACTCATAGATATCCCGACTCAAGGGAACACATTCACTTGGCGTAAAAACAAAACGGAAATAAATAATACCTATGAAAAACTAGACAGAACCCTTGTACAACATCAAATACTACAATGGTATCCTGACCTTTGCACTAAGAATCATGCTTTCACAACCTCAGACCACTGCCCGATTTCGATTGAACTTGCCACACCGAACCACTTCAAAAATCAACCCTTCAAATTTGAAAAAGTATGGATGTTTAGGAACGACTTCAGAAATGTGGTCAAACAGTCCTGGCGCTCATGCTTTCATGGATCCAGAATGTACGACCCCACCAGGAAAACACTAATTCTCAAAAAACTAGCCAAACAATGGAACAGAAACACATTTGGAAATCTATTTACACAACTAAACAAAATTGAAGAAGAACTCACAAAAATACAAAAAGTCATTGCTCTTAATGCCGATAGAACACTGACCATTAAGCAGACTAGACTCATCGCAAAAAAAGAAAATCTTCTCAACTTCCAAAAGATCTTCTAGAACCAAAGAGAGAAAACTAAACATATTAAATTTAATGACACAAATGCCAGCTATTTCCATAAAATTGCCACTGGTAAGAGAAATAGGAAAATCATCAAACAAATCCGAACAAATGAAGGTACCATGATTACTGGTGAGGAAAATATTAGAAAAGAAATACGTAATGACTTTACCAAGCGATTCAAAAGTGCACCGATTAACCAAAATCTTCTCCACAAACATCTACAACTCATTCAAACTGAAATCACCCACGAGGATAACCAAGAACTCACCCATCCAGTAACAAATGAAGAAATAAAAAAAGCCACATTTGCGATCGGTCAGGATAAATCTCCTGGACCTGATGGCATGACAACTGAATTTTATCAAAAATACTGGGACATTGTTGGACCATCTGTCATCCAAGCAATGAAAAGCTTTTTCCTCTCTGGGAAAATCCTGAAACAAATCAATCATACCTTTATAACATTAATAGCCAAATGTGAAAACCCAAATTCGACCAATCACTACAGACCTATTAGTCTATGTTCGACTATCTACAAAATAATCTCAAAGATACTAACATAACGACTTAAGAACAAAATGAGCAAAATAACTCACCCACTTCAAGGAGCCTTTATCTCAAACAGATCGATCCAAGACAATATCTTAATAGCCCATGAAATTTTCCATTCCTTCAAAGCTAAAAAAGGCGCTGAAGGATACCTTGCGATTAAACTTGACATGGAAAAAGCATATGATAGAATTGAATGGAACTTCATTGTTGAGGTCATGAGAAAATTTGGATTTTGCCCAACCTTTATCAACTGGATCAAAGAATGTATGTCCACTGTATCTTTATCTGTACTCGTGAACAACGGACCTACTGAAATCTTTGTACCTGAACGCGGACTGAGACAATGTGACCCCCTCTCACCCTTTCTCTTTATCTTGGGTGCAGAAATACTTGCTAGGAAATTACAAAGAGCTACAGATCGACCTAAAAACCCACTTGGGTTCCAAATCACTAAAAATGGAACAAGTATACCCTTCATGGCCTTTGCGGATGATATTATAATCTTCACCAAAGCAAAGCATGACAACTGTAAGGAAATCAAGAAAATCATCGATGAATATTGTCAGATCTCAAGACAAAGTGTGAACTTCCATAAATCAGCCTTTCAAGTAACAAAGAAAGTTTCGACCACTCGAAAACAACAAATTCAAGGTATCCTTACGATCACCAACATGATCTCGCTGGATAAATACCTTGGATGCCCGGTCATTAATGGAAGGGTCAATTCAAATACCTTTGCAGAGATGATCACTAAATCCAGAACGCAATTAACCAAATGGAAAGCGAACTCCTTATCTCAAGCAGGAAGAACAACTCTAATAAGATCCAACCTTGCTACTAAACCAAACTTTATCATGCAAAGCTTCATGCTTCCAAACTCAACACATAATGAACTTGACAGAATCAATAGAACTTTCTTCTGGAATAAAGACTCATCCTATAAACCCCTTATCAGATGGGACAAAGTATGCCAACCTCTTTCAAAAGGGGGCCTTGGCATTCGAAAAACAAAAGATATGAACCATGCTCTTCAGTACAAACTACTCTGGAAAATTTTAGCTGAGCCTGACAACTGCTGGATAAGAATAATCAATGAAAAATACCTTAAAAACATACACCTCCTATCTTATGACTACAGCAAAAATGGCCCTTGGCAATGGTCCAAGATGATGAGCATAAAAAAAGAATTCCAACAAGGACTTATTTGGCAAATTGGCGATGGAAAAACAATTAAGTTCTGGACAGATAAATGGGCACTAAACGAACCTCTCTACAACATCATCAATCCCGCGCTAGGAACAAACTTAGACTGCAGAGTCCATGAATTCCTCGACCAAAATATGAACTGGAACAAAACAAAACTCCAACAAATGCTACCAAATGATATGGTGGACATGATTGTGAGTATCCCAATCCCCGTAAACCATATTACTGATAGGATGTACTGGGAACCAAGCAGAAATGGCTGGTTCTCTACGAAATCAGCCATGGAACTCATTAACAAAAATAAACATGTCTCAGCTTATGACTCCTCCTGGATCTGGAAAATGAACACATATCCCAAAGTCAAAAAAATTCTCTGGAAAATTCTAAAAAATGGACTACCAACAAAATCAAGACTACAAGAAAAAGGAATGTCGATCCCCCCAGGTTGCATCTCCTGCACCCACCCTATGGAGGATACAAATCATTTCCTATTCCACTGCGAACATACTTTAAAGACAATCTCAACAATTAATATAACAACTAGCCTCTACCTGAGAACAATCGACCCCACAAACAAGCACATTGGACAAATCCTTGATGAAATAAAACTCAAACTCTCCCCCATTGAGCTGACAGAGCTATCTCTGTGGCCTGGTGGGGCATCTGGTTCTCGAGGAACCAGAGAACTTTCTCAAATGACAACCCTGATAGGGATATCATTAAATATATTTTTAAATATATTCAAAATCTTATCTCAACTTGGAATAAAACACGAAGATGGAACCCAGACTGCACCTTCGAACAATGCCCCACAATGAAAAAAGCAACAACTACGACGAAACACCGAAAACTTAAATGGAAAAAACCACCTGATAAATTTATTAAAATTAATATAGATGGATCTACCAAATCTAATGGTCTGTCTACCATTGGCCTCATATGTAGAAATAACATGGGAAACCCGATCTTCATCCATGCAGAAAAATGTGGCATATCAACTCCCCTCATCACTGAAACTTTTGCTCTCATAAATACGCTTATTAAAGCAAAAGAAAGGGAATTCGACCAAATACAAATAGAAACTAACAACCTTACTATTGCAAATGTTATCAACAAAATCTGGCACTGTCCATGGGGTTGAGATTCTTATCTCTGATATCCTATGTTTATTAAACTCTTTCCAGACAGTGCAGATTTCTCATATCTTTCGAGAATTGAACTCGGTGGCCGACCACATTGCTAAACTTGGTCACAACTTTTCTCTGAACGATATCATGAACAACTCAGAGCTCAAAGCTCTCATCCGCAAGGATGTTGTAGGCTGAGTGTTAAGTCCTCTTGACACTAGTCTAATTCTTACCTTATCAAAAAAAAAAACTTGTGTATTATTAGACCTCCAATGAGGGTATATATAGGATTTACAATGTTTGGCCTATAAGCCAACTTTAGGATTTATTTGAAATTTATCTTATGTACATCCAAATACATAATATTATAACATTTATGCATTTATAATACACTTGAATAGTAAAATGAGGTGATTAGAGAAGGTGAGTTAATAAGAACTCTAATTTCTCAGAAAATGTTTCAAATTAGATTCCCATAAAAAAAACACGTCATCCATCTAATATTGCATCTCTATTTAGAATTTGACAAGATATTTAAGAAACTAAAAATTAGTCTAATATACCCCTATTAAATTGCTTAAAAATAATTCTATAATTTTTTGGTGAATAAATCACATTAATAATAAAGCGCAAAGTTAAAAAAAAATAGTTTAAATAGTTTAAAAGACAACTATTTCTAAACAAAGTTAGAAAGATATGTACGAAGGGAGGATATCGATAAATTTGTGATTGATCATAAGTTATCATTGATTTTTAGACTAAAAACTAGTCAGTGATATATTACTTTTTCATTTAATCACTTCATTAAACTAGTGGAAAGATGAACAAAAAATAGAAGAACAAAAGTGTTTTGGCTCCATGGGATATGCAACTACAATTGAAATTGATCTCAACCTAACCTACTTAATCCAAATAATAAGGCTACGTTTGGCAAGGATCATTATAAAGATTTTTTAACATATAATATATTCGGTTTTTCTAGTCCACACATGCTAACAAACCTAAATAAGAAATTTATCTCCAAAATATTCCCTAATAGAGAATTGATAATCCTTAGCAAACAAGATTAAACTAATGGTTAAACAAATAATTGCTAAACAAATAATTGTTAAAAATGAGTTATTAGAGTGTGCTCATGGACACACACTAGAAAAAACCTAATACATTTTTGTTAAAAAATAGTAATGGGTGAGAAATAAGTATTTATTTATAAAAAAAACTCTTTATACAAAATTTTCCAAACAAACCTTAAATAATTAGAACTGCATTTAAAATGTTGATATCAATAGTGTTTTGCTATCAAGGTACGCTACATAACATCTCAACTTATGGAACATATAAATACAATAACCCTTAAACATTTATTTAAGTGGTTATGTATCATGCACATTAACACTTATATGGTTTGACTTTGATCATTGATCGGTCAACGATATTTTTTTTCGGACCAAATAATATTTATTTCCGAGCCAAAGTTTTCTATGCACATCAAATGCAAAAGTTATGCACATTTATGTCAATTTGCATGTACATTCACGTCAGCGGTGACCACTCGACCTTTTTTCTCTGGGCCATTTTTTTCTCTGGGTTAAAATTTTCTATGCACATCTAGTGCTTTTTTTTGTCAAAAACACATCCCGTGCTTTTGTTATGCACATTCAGGGCAATTTGCATGCACAAACACGATATATGCACACCTAGTACAAATTAAGTTCACATTCAAGTCATTATTCATGCACATACACGCACAACGTGTGCACTTTACAAGTCATGCACACAAGGTTTAATTCTTGCGCATATTTTTATATGAAAAATGTATGCACACACAGTAGAATTTAGATGTACATACAGGTCAATATCTATGCACACAAGACAAAACATGTGCACATAGGGGCGGACACAGGATTGTAGTCCAGTGGGGCTAAAATCTTGAAGAGTAAAATATTACCGTCTACCTTACACAAAACCCTAAACCGTAATTTTTAATTCTATCATCTATTTTACATAAACAATCTCAATTTCAAACAACAAACTTTATATCCAAACTTCAAATGAAATTTTACTCAAAATTGACCAAAAATTATACAAATTAAACAAATTTCATCATTACAAACTACTTTCACTGCGTAATCTCAACAAATTTGTATAAAAATTAATTTGTAAAATTTACAAATCCATAAATCCTAAAATTTGAAAGTTTTAACACAAATAAGGATAAATATAGTGAAAATATTACATATCTTATTGAAAAATTGTGTGCAAATTTGGATAAATTTTAGTATTTTTGATAATTATACATAATAAATCCTATGTAAAAAATATTTTTAAAATTGGAAAACTACAAAAATTAGTTTGAAATTTTTGAAGAAATATTTTGGGGATTTTTTTAAAAAAAAACTTTGGGTGAGGGAAAAGAAATCTCGTATAAAATAAATAAATCTTTTCAATATTCCAGTAGGGACTGTAGCCCCACTGGGCCCCACCTGCGTATGCCCCTGTGTGCACATTTCATCTCATGCACACACGTGAAAAAATGTCCGGAAAAAAAATTGGCCCAAAAACAAATTGTTCGGTCGACGTTGACCGCCAAAAGCTTATCTAAATGAGGTTATTATATGCATGACACATGACCTTTTAATCAAAATCTACTCACATTCATTGATTTTTTCTCCATCTAAGACCAATTGGATATTTTCATTGTAATTGATAATAATCATTCTTATATCATGAATAGGTACTTTAATATGACTCAAAATATCAAAAGTCAAATGTTTGAATCTAAGTCTTAGAATAAAGCAACTTCAAATCCATATCGCATTCTATCCATTTATTATGATCCATTTAAATTTTCGGATATAATGCATTAAATTACATTAATTATCTACATTAAATTACATTAAATTGTCAATTTAATGCAAGATAATACATTATTTCGCATATCCAAACGCACCCTTAGTCTTACAAATATCAAACGGACGCAATTCATCTTATCTAAATAGAAAAGAAAGAGTAATTCATAATAAATTTATTGTATAGTAGTATAGTACGTGAAGTGTGACATTTTATGTTTGCATATTCCTAGTATTAGGAATGTGTTATGTCACTTTCAACAAAGACAATAGAACGATTGGGGGATGTCTTTGTCTACACTATTGTGTTTATACTTTTCTCTTGAGAGTTTTTCCGGTTGGGCTGCGCAAGTAGCCCCATGTGTGGGGCAAATGCCTTTGAATTCGATGGATATTGTAGTAGCATGTACCTAAATAAAAGTATAAACGCCATTTCATAAACATCTTAGAGCATCCGTAGTAGGGGCTTATTTAGAGAGCTTATTGAATTTGTTGGAATAAAAAATTCAAGCCCTCAAATAAGCCCCCTCGAGAGGCTTTAATTTTGGGCCAAATTAAAGCCCCATCCACTGGGCTTATTGTTAGGGCATGTTTGGTTCTCTTTTATTTTTTTTCGGATATAACAAGTGAAACGACGCGTTTTGGCTCAAAAAGGGCCAAAACGCGTCACTTAAAGCAAGTAGCCAAACAACTACTTGCTTTAAGTAGCGCCACGTGGCGCATTCTTACTGGGCGTGCGAAAGCGGCCCATATGGCGCCACATGACACATAATCGGACGGTCAGCATTTTTCGCTTGCCGTCCGATTTTTTGAATTTAAAAATAGCATAACTTTTTTATCTTACATTAAAAAAAATAACTATAATTCTAATTGCATTTTTCTCTATCCATAAACACCCATTATGATTATGTTTCTAATATTTTTAATATTTTTTATTGTATTTTGTATATTATTAATTGAAAACAAATAATATTAATATTAATTATGGTGGTTTAACATATAAATATACACTAATTTAATTTCTTTACATTAAAATGAAATTATGGATATTTAAAAGTATAAAAATGTACTAACTAAGATTATTTAGACAAGTTTTAATATACACTCATTTAATTTCTTTACAATAAAATGATATTATGGATAGTTTAAACTAAAAAAATATACTAACTAAAATATAAATATACACTAATTTAATAAATTGGCATGTATGAATTAATTTAATTTGAAATGATATTTAATAAGATTAGGTAAGATTAGGTAAGATTATTCATATTAAATTATGGTGGAGAATTAGATAAGATTTTTTCCCTATAAATAAGTTGCATTGGTCATTGTAAAACTCACACTAATTTAATAAATTGGCATTTATATTTTTTTATTTATATTAAATATTTAATATATTCTTTATATAAATATATAACATATTCTTTATATAAATATTTAATATAAATAATATATTAAATATTTAAATACTTAATAATACATATATAAATATTTAATATAAAAAATACATTAAATATTTAATATAAATAATATATTTAATATCAAGAATATATTTAATATTTAATATCAAGAATATATTAAATATTTAATATAAAGGTATAATTGTAATTTGATATAAATAAAAGGATATAATTGTAATTTAATATACTCCATAAGCCCCTTCAATAAGCCCTCCACTAAAGTTGAAAAAATGAGTGGGGCTTATTAGAGAGGCTTATTGGCAAAAAGCCCTTCCAATAAGCCCACCATTAATGGTGCTCTTAGGGCTCGTTTTATATCGTAATAGAAATTTGATTGGGTATGAAGAATGTGGTTGAGTGATTCTTAAGACTTTATGTTTGGTATAAATTTGGAGAGATTGAAGAAAGACAAAAATAGATTTGAGTCATACCTCTTCTTTTTTGTGGATATGTGAATTAGTCTTGTAGATAGGTATGGGTCATTCCTTGAAATGAACTTCATATCCATACTTACATCTACCAAATACCAAATCCAATATGATCAATTCCTAAACCCATTTCCTGTACTCCAAGTATACAAACAAACGCCCTCTTAAATATACGGCGCAAAACCGCGCAGTCGCTTTTTTTTAGCCGCGCACTTCCCCATGGGCGGCTCAACATGCCGTCGAGAAAACCCGAGTTCCATGGGCGGCTCTACGAGCCGCCCATGATGGGTTCAGTTTAGGGATTTTTTTTTGAAATAAATAAAAATGTGTTTTTAAAAACCGGTTCATTGAAACTGGGGTTGTGGGCGGCATTTCGTGCCGCCCAAGAAACTGGGTCAGTGAACCGGGTTTTTTGGGGGGATAGGGTTCATAGGCGGCACTTCCTGCCGCCCAGGGTTCATGGACGGCACGTGGTGCCGCCCAGTGAGTATACGTTTCACTCCCAACGGTCGATGTGGGCTGCACGTAGGGCCGTCCAGTACAGGTGTAGCCGGCTATATAAATTAGGGATGGTGGTATTGTATTGTATCCAAATCTAGAAACTCGTTTTCATAATAAATGTCGTCGTCAAGCGGTTCTGGTTGGAGGGGATTGTCGGAGTCCTCTTCGAGCGCTAACACATCTGTAGATGATGAGGGTGATTTGCAGGCGCCAATTTCTCCCGAGTACTTCAAGGTATGTAATATTGTAATTTTTACTGTATAAAATAATTAGATCTTAAATGTACTTAGTCTTTGAAATATTAAACTGTTTTGAAATAATATTTAATTTGTTGATATTAGTTTTTAGAAATTTAATTATTAATTAGTCTCTAATGTGGTAATTTTTGTATATAAATAAGGTGATTCTAGTGATGATGGATTTATAGCTATCGACTTCTCATCCCATTTTACTACTACTGAGATATTTCCTAGTAAGGAAGGATTGAGAGATTGGGTGCAAAGGGTAGGTTTTAGTCTTTTTATGGTGATCACTACTAAATCATCAAATCCTAAAAAGATTATACTTCACTGTGAGAGATCCGGGTTACCTAGGTCCGGCAAGAAGAAGGTGGTAGTCGATGGTATAAAGGTCAGCCCGATACGAGTGAATAAAACCAGGTCAAAAAAGAAGGGTTGTCCCTTTTTGCTGCATGGTACTTTTAGGGAAGGAAATGTTATTAGAAATCCTGGGTGGACCTTATCGGTTGTTAGTGGATCCCATAACCATATGCTTTCTACCATCTTGACCGGCCATGCATTTGCTACCCGACTTACGAAGGAGCAGCGTAGGAAAGTGATGATTGATACTGCGGCGGGTGCAAGACCCAAGGTTATTTCTACACAGCTTAGGAATGAATATTCGAGTGCAACGAGTTCGAGGAATCAGGTGTACACTGTTAGGGCTAAGGAGAGGTTGAAATCCCTGGGCAATCTGAATGTGACACAATGGTCATTGGGATTTTTGAATGAGAAAGGCTATTTGTTGGACACTGCTACTAAGACGAGGGAAGATGGGAAGGAGGTTTTGGCGTGCTTGTTTATTTCTCATCCAGACGCTCGACATTTGTTGTGCATGTTTCCTAATGTCGTCATTATGGATTCGACCTACAAAACCAACAGATAAACCTTAGTCTTTTTTGTATTATGTGTAGATAATGGTATTTTCTGCGGGTTTTAATTTTTTTGTGTGTTGCATTTATAGGTACGGTATGCCTCTGTTCCAGATTGTTGGGTTTACTTGCACCAACTACACATATTGCATTGCTCTTGTGTTCATGGAAAGGGAGACGACAAACCACTATGCATGGGCGCTGAGACGATTGAAGTGGTTGTACGGGGAGAAAAATCCCGTATGTATCATGTCTGATCGAGAGCTAGGACTGATCAAGGCTGCCAAACTGGTGTTTCCGAAGGTTCGTCATCACTTGTGTCAGGTCCATGTAGACCGTAATGTGAAGGCATATGCTAAGACGATGAAGATTGACGAGAAGAAATTCTCGGGAAGTGTTCGTCGGGTGATGAGGTCTCACACAAAGGATGAGTACAAAGAGCGGCTTGCTCACTTTAAGGGGATATGGAGTGAAGGCTTGGTGCGATATGTGGAGCAAACTTGGTTTAATGAGCATAAGAAGAAGCTGGTTGCGGCATGGTGTGATGATGTTCTCCATTTTGCCACAAGAACATCAAACAGGTAACTTTCATACAAACATTTGCAATCAAATTGGGTTATAAAACTTATTTAGTTAATTGTATACGAATATATTATTTTCAGGGTTGAGGGTCAGCACTCTATGCTTAAGGACATGATTGAGACATCCGTCGGAGGGTTCGACACACTTGTGCAGCACATCGACAACATGTTTGTTGATCAGCATCGGAAGATCCGATATGAGATGACCAAGAACTGCACTGCCTTTCCCATGGAGATAGTGAAAGGCACTGTGTGCCGCCCAAGATGCCTATGGGCGGCACACAGTGCTGCCCATATCATTTCATCACCACAACTCCGCTGTACAGCCTATGGGCGGCACTGTGTGCCGCCCATATCATTTCATCACCACAACTCCGCTGTACAGCCCATGGGCGGCACAGTGTACAGCCCATGGGCTGTACAGCGTGCCGCCCAAGATGCCTATAAATAGGCCATACGGGGTCCCCTTTCTACCAAGCTTGTCTCACCCAAAGAGGCAAGCTTTCACATCCAAGAGGAAGGGATGTGTTTGATCGCGGTAAGAAAAATAAATATATGTATTTTATTGATTATTTACGTTATTAGGTTGTAGTATTCGTTGGAATCTAATTAAATAATATTTTATTTCAGATACAAGAATTCAATATCGTGGGTTTCGTCGTCTAGCATTTTCAGAACTTCAGTCCCGGAGGAACATGATACGCGGTATTTTACATAGCGCAACTAGTAGTTATTAGCATAGTTTTGTGGAGATTTTGGCTCGGTTTTGGAGCTAAGTCGATGCTTGAGGTGCGGAGCTACATTATGATTATTTGGAAGCACTTGCATGTTGAGGACAAGGCTCGAGGTTTCCTTGGCGAGAAGACGCTCGAGGAGCCGGGCTGACATGAAGAGACGACATTGAAGCTAGGAGAAACAGCTTGACGCGGGCCATGGCGACCCACCGCGGGCCGACGCGGGCTGGGCTGGAGCTGGCTGACGCGAGCAGGCGGCGGCGGGTGGACGCGACTGGCCGCGAGTGGCGGCGGGCGGCGGCGATCGCCGGTGGTCGCGTTTTTGCTCCAGGAAGTTCTGATCTTTGGCGAGGCGAAACGGCGAGCGGAAGCGATCGCGTCCGGTCGCGTCTCTGGCGTTTCTGAACTTTCCCGATTTCCTTTTTGGCTTGACGTTTTGTTTTCCCTTAATCAATTCAGACGTTTTGTTTGTCAGTTTAGGTTAGATTAGCACGTTTTTGGCAGACATTCATCTATCCATCACCATCCCCTCTCTCTCCTCTCATCATCTATATTTTCCATCTCTTTTCTTTCTTTGTTTTTCTCAAGAACGTTTTTCTAGTTTTCTCCATGGTTTTGGATTTCGTGAAGAACATGAACCGGAACTAAGACCCTTGTTTTGCCTAGCGTGGAAGCACTCGATTAATTCAGTTGTAAGGTTTTATCTCTTGTTCGTCCCTTTGGATTTTTGTATTGATTTCCTTGAGCATAATTCGGATTTCTATATTGTTGGCTAGATTGACATCCTAGTTCGATTTTATAGTTTTCTAATTGCTAGAATAGGGATAGACGGTGGAATCCCTAATCACTTGTAGCAACCACAATTGCATGAAATTGGTATATTGAATTCAATTGTGAAAAGGAAATTGATTTGCATGTCATACTTGCGGTGTTGAGTCTTTGCTTGCAATCCATTATTTCTTATGCCCTATGCTATTGATTGAATCAACTTAGGAGGTCTTCTAGGTTTTCAATTAGTAAGTATTAGCAAGACCGATTGGATTGTTAATATACAAAAAATCAGAATTGGGACAAATCCATAGGATTATGATGAACATGAGATGAACCGAAATTACAACTTGATTAATTGATGTGTGGAAACTTGCTAGGTGAAACCTCTTTCTCCCATTGTTTAATCTTGATTTTTATGCTATTGCAATTGAGTAGTTTTAGTAGAAAACCAAATCCCCCCCCCCCCCATTTGTTCTTTAAAGTTGATAAATTAGTAGTTACATTGAAATTGACATTTTAACTCCCTTGGGTACGATTCCCTACTTGCATGCTATACTCTAGTTGCATATTAGGATTACTTTGATAGTGTGAACGATTGAAAATAACGCTTATCAAATTTGGCGCCGTTGCCGGGGAGTTATTTGTTCTTTTCTTTGTAATTGTTTGTTTGTCAACCCTTTGGTGTGAACCATTTGTATGGTTCACACCCGTGCTACTGATTCTTCCATTGTTGATTGTGATCCAGAAATTGAGCGGACATTTTTGAGGAACCAAAGAGCAGCCCGTCAACGTCTGAGCCATATTGAGATGGGTGACCGGACGTTGAGACAACTTACCGCTCCTAACTTGGAGCAACAGCCTTTGGCTATAACTATTCCTGAGTTAGCCGAAGGAGTGAATTTTGAGTTGAAGGCAGGATTGATTCATGAGTTGCCTCATTTTCATGGTCTTGCTGGAGAAGACCCGAACAAGCACTTGGCGCAATTTCATGCGGTGTGTTCTAGCATGAAGCCAAGAGGTGTCACTGCCGATGCCATCATGTTGAGAGCATTTGGATTCACCTTGAAGGATGCTGCAAATGATTGGCTATATTACCTTGCTCCGGGAAGTATTACGACATGGGCTGAAATGAAGAAGGCTTTTCTCGAAAAATACTTCCCGGCCACGAAGTTGAATAGCTTGAAGAGAGCCATTGCCACCATTGAACAACAAGGAGGCGAGAGCTTGTACGAGTATTATGAGAGATTCAAGCGGCTATGTGCAAGTTGCCCATATCATGGGTACAATGATCAAGATCTCATTCTATACTTGTTCAACGGACTCTCGGATGAGGAACGAAGAATGGTGAATGCCGCTTGTGGAGGTAATATTCTGAACAAAACTCCTCCCCAAGCTTTTGAGATGTTTCAGGAGCTATCTGAAGGCTCCAGGCAATTTAGCAAGAGAGAGAGTCTCAAGGCTGTGGGTTCCTCCTCAAAGATTGAGTCTGATGTGAATGAGCTGAAGGAAATGATGAAGTGCTTCATGCTGAATGGCACTCCGTCTCAAGCCCGACCATGTGGAGTTTGCAATGAAGTGGGGCATCCAAATGATCAATGCCCTACTCTTCAAGAGTCAAGTGCTGAGGTGAATGGTGTTGGAGGATGGCAACCAAGACCCAAGTATGATCCATTCTCTAACACCTACAACCCGGGGTATAGAGATCATCCAAATCTGAGGTGGAGTAATCAGCAAAATGTTCAAAATCCTCATCTCTTGCAACCACAACAACAACAACCGAGGCCACAATACAACCCGAGACAAACCATGTCAGCTGAAGACATGATCAAGTCGTTGGCTCAGTCGGTTATGCAGAAAGATGCTGAAACAAAGTCTTTCATTCAGAATCTTGAGAGACAAGTGGCACAAATTGCTCAATCCGTGAGTAATCTAGAGGCTCATGTATCGGGAAAATTACCGTCACAAACGGTAGTCAACCCGAAGGCGAATGTGAGTGCCATTACCTTGAGGAGTGGGAAGCTATTGAACCCTTATGCAATTGAACCCTTATGCTGAACAGGGTGAATTGCAAGACGGTTCTGAGCCGTGTGAAAACAGGAAAACGCGATCTCACGCGACCTACCGCGATCGCGGTTTCGACGATGAAGAATCACAGGAACAACGCCGGCGATCGCGGTCACCCGCCGTGACTCGCGGTTTCATTCCAGTGAGCAGCCAAGAGGAATCCATGGAGCGCCGGCGATCGCGTGGACCCGCGTCCACTCGCGGTTCAGCGCCAGAAACCACCAAGGAGCCCCGACGATCGCCCTCACCCGCGTCCACTCGCGGTTTGGCGGCAGAACTCCCAGCTCAGGAACGGCGATCGCGTGGACCCGCCGTGGCTCGCGGTTTGAGCCCAGATCTTGTCGACGAGTATGTTCGCCCGAGCTTTCCACCGCTTTGCTCTCAGAAGCCGGTCCCGCCTTTCCCTGAGGCGTTGAAGGACACTAGAAGACCGGAGAGTGACAATGAGATGTATGAGACCTTTAGCAAGTGTCAGGTAAACATTCCTTTGCTAAAATTGGTTAAAAGTATTCCTAGATATGCTAAGTTTTTAAAAGAAATTTGCACTATCAAAAGGAATCAAAAATTGAAAGGAAAACAAAAGGTCAAAATTAGTGAGCATGTTTCCGCGGTTTTTCAAAAGAAAATGCCTAAAAAGTGTGGTGACCCGGGTAGGTTTAGCATTCCATGTGTGATTGGTGATACTAAAATTGAAAATGCTATGCTTGATCTTGGTGCATCTATCAATGTTTTGCCTTTGTCCTTGTATGAATCCCTAGGATTAGGACCTTTGCATGAGACCGGTATTGTTATTCAACTAGCTGATAGGTCTAATGTGTATCCTAAGGGAGTGGTTGAAGATGTACTTGTTATGGTTGGTGATTTGATATTTCCCGCTGATTTTTTTGTGTTGGATATGGAGCATGACAAAGATGCGGCCCCTATGATGTTAGGTAGGCCTTTCATGAAAACAGCACAAACTAAAATTGATGTTAATAGTGGGAAATTGACTATGGAATTTGATGGGGATGAAGTTGAATTTAACATCTATGATATGAAGCCCGTTGTTGATTCCTCTTTGAACTTTGTTGATGTAATGACTCCTAACCCTTTGGATGAGTTACAACCTATGATTGAGGATTCTAACATGACAGCTTTATTGGATGAGAAGGGAGAGTCCCCTAACTCTCTTTTGGGCATTGGCCCCATTGTGCTAACTCCGAGCAAGAAGCTTTTTTCTTCTTCTTTTGTGCAGGCCCCGGAAGTTGAGTTCCAACACCCCCCTGATCCATCGAAGTATGGGGGGAAGGCAACCAAGAAGGTAAAGATGGAGGAGCCACCGAAGGAGTCAACTACCAAGAAGCATGGTCTAAGGTTTAAACCTTTCCATGAATGGTTCAAGAAGGAGGTGCTCAATGAGAGGGTTCCTAAAGGACCCGATGATATAGATTGAGGTTGTGTGAGTAGTATGTCGAGCCACGACAATAACTAAGGCGCTTCTCGGGAGGCAACCCGAGGTTTGAGATGCTTTATTTTATTTTTTCTTTTTGTTTATTTTTTTAATTGTCATTTTTAGTGTTTTTGTGGTTAGGGAAGGATGCCCGAGGCACAGGTTCAGCTACAATCTGTAGCCAAAACCGCTGTAAGTCTTTCTTCCTTTCTAAAAAAAAAAAATTAAAAAAAAAATAAAAATCCTTGGATGTGCGGAAAACCCGCAAGGGCCGCATAGGTAATAAGAAGGTGACTCGCTCAACCCCAGGTTGAGGCAAAAATGAGTCTTGGAGTGATGCGAGATTGGTGTTCCCCGAAGAAGAGCTTGTGATTGTAGGTTGCAAACTACGATCACGGGTTTGTGCTTAGCAACCTTCCGGAAGTTGGTGATTTGCTGAATTCGCCATTCATTTTTCTTCTTCTGTGGATCTTCAATTTCGGCGTTCTTCCTTGTTACCCATTGTTTTGGATGAGCTGGACATTATTGGATCATCATTGAGCTCATCCCACTTCTACTACACCTTGTGCTTCATTGGAGGGAGACCATCCGGTCTCGTATGTGAGTCTTCTGTTTTCTTTATCCCCGTGCTTTTACCTTGTCTTTCATTCCATTGGGGACAATGTCATGTTTAAGTATGGGGGAGAGAATGTATTCACATGTTTTATGGTGTTGTGCACTTGTGTATGGCTGATGTGTATGAATTTTTGAAAAATTTGAAAAAGAAAAAGCCAAAAATATGAGAAAAAGGCAATCAAAATCCTGGGATGAGCTGAAAAGCTCAGGTAAAAAGCAGGTAGTCCGACCGACTCTAGGTTAGTGCAAAAATGGACTTGAGTGATGTGAGCAACATGTGAGATATCTAGCAAAATGAAATGAGTGGTTAGGTGAAAACCCGAAAGGGCGCCTAAGCAAAATGAGTGTGAGTGATTTAGGATTTTCTTGCTTGGCGTTGGTGTCATAAGAAGAGGTGTTATAAGGAGCTCGGGTAGGATCACTCATGGAGCGATAAGGAGATAGATTGGAGTTTATGCATTGCTCATTTTTTATTGTTTGGAGGCGAAGTGTTGAGTCTTGTAATTGCTAGTTTCATGTTCTTCCTTACTTCCTGAAACCTGTGTGTTGATTGGAGGAGTGAGTTTTCTTTTAGCTTACTCGAGGGCGAGCAAGGTTTAAGTATGGGGGATTTGATACGCGGTATTTTACATAGCGCAACTAGTAGTTATTAGCATAGTTTTGTGGAGATTTTGGCTCGGTTTTGGAGCTAAGTCGATGCTTGAGGTGCGGAGCTACATTATGATTATTTGGAAGCACTTGCATGTTGAGGACGAGGCTCGAGGTTTCCTTGGCGAGAAGACGCTCGAGGAGCCGGGCTGACATGAAGAGACGACATTGAAGCTAGGAGAAGCAGCTTGACGCGGGCCATGGCGACCCACCGCGGGCCGACGCGGGCTGGGCTGGAGCTGGCTGACGCGAGCAGGCGGCGGCGGGTGGACGCGACTGGCCGCGAGTGGCGGCGGGCGGCGGCGATCGCCGGTGGTCGCGTTTTTGCTCCAGGAAGTTCTGATCTTTGGCGAGGCGAAACGGCGAGCGGAAGCGATCGCGTCCGGTCGCGTCTCTGGCGTTTCTGAACTTTCCCGATTTCCTTTTTGGCTTGACGTTTTGTTTTCCCTTAATCAATTCAGACGTTTTGTTTGTCAGTTTAGGTTAGATTAGCACGTTTTTGGCAGACATTCATCTATCCATCACCATCCCCTCTCTCTCCTCTCATCATCTATCTTTTCCATCTCTTTTCTTTCTTTGTTTTTCTCAAGAACGTTTTTCTAGTTTTCTCCATGGTTTTGGATTTCGTGAAGAACATGAACCGGAACTAAGACCCTTGTTTTGCCTAGCGTGGAAGCACTCGATTAATTCAGTTGTAAGGTTTTATCTCTTGTTCGTCCCTTTGGATTTTTGTATTGATTTCCTTGAGCATAATTCGGATTTCTATATTGTTGGCTAGATTGACATCCTAGTTCGATTTTATAGTTTTCTAATTGCTAGAATAGGGATAGACGGTGGAATCCCTAATCACTTGTAGCAACCACAATTGCATGAAATTGGTATATTGAATTCAATTGTGAAAAGGAAATTGATTTGCATGTCATACTTGCGGTGTTGAGTCTTTGCTTGCAATCCATTATTTCTTATGCCCTATGCTATTGATTGAATCAACTTAGAAGGTCTTCTAGGTTTTCAATTAGTAAGTATTAGCAAGACCGGTTGGATTGTTAATATACAAAAAATCAGAATTGGGACAAATCCATAGGATTATGATGAACATGAGATGAACCGAAATTACAACTTGATTAATTGATGTGTGGAAACTTGCTAGGTGAAACCTCTTTCTCCCATTGTTTAATCTTGATTTTTATGCTATTGCAATTGAGTAGTTTTAGTAGAAAACCAATCCCCCCCCCCCCCCCATTTGTTCTTTAAAGTTGATAAATTAGTAGTTACATTGAAATTGACATTTTAATTCCCTTGGGTACGATTCCCTACTTGCATGCTATACTCTAGTTGCATATTAGGATTACTTTGATAGTGTGAACGACTGAAAATAAAGCTATCAGAACACAGTCAACCGCCTTTTCCACCTTCACTAGTGAGCTTAAACCGAACTGTCTTGTATTCATTGTAGACTCACGTCATGTTGTGGTCATTTCCAACAGTGCGTTAAGATGGATGTGATTGCCTTGTGGTCATTATCCTCTTGACCGAGTCAAGAGTCCTAGGACGAACCTCCTTCGGTCATGTCGTGCATGCTGAGCTGCTCTTTTTTCCTCGCTGCAGCACAGAAAAACATGGGATCTTCAAATTTCGGTATTTGTAGGATTTCAAGTTTTTCTGTGATGCAGCAAGAAAAAAAGAGCAGATCAGCATGAACGACATGGCCCAAGGAGGTTCGTCCTAGGACTCTTGACTCGGTCAAGAGGATAATGTCCACAAGGCAATCGCATCCATCTTAACGCACTGTTGAAAATGACCACAATATAACGTGAGTCTACAATGAATACAAGACAGTTCAGTTTAAGCTCACTAGTGAAGGTGGAAAAGGCGGTTGTTTGTATTCCTCTTGACCAAGTCAAGAGTCCTAGGACAAATCTCCTTGGGCCATGGCGTACATGCTGATCTGCTCTTTTTTCCTGGCTACAGCACAGAAAAACATGGGATCTCCATATTTCAGTATTTGTAGGATTTCAAGTTTTTCTGTGATGCAGCTAGGAGAAGGAGCATATCAGCATGAACGTCGTGGTCCTAGGAGGTTCATCCTGGGCTCTTGAGTGAATGTATATGTATAGTGCAAGAGTTGTGTATGTCATTTGTTCCAGTGTGTATGTATTTTTTTTTAAGTGTGTAAGCCATCAGTGAATGTATATGTGTTTTTAGAATTTGTACGTGTTTTTAGTATGTGTATGTAATTTAAGCCATCGGTGAATGTATATGTGTTTTTAGAATTTGTACGTGTTTTTAGTATGTGTATGTAATTTAAGAATATACATGTGTTTTTTAGAAATAACGCACGAAAATTCAACAAACCAATAAGCAAAGAACTAAAACTAGAAACGACGGAACAAATTAGAAACGACGGAACAAATATCTAAATACGAAACCAATAAAGCCAAAAGTCATACTTAATTTACTGGAATTTCAATCCCCAAAAACGTACAAACACAAAAGTCAAAAGTCATACTACGAACTCTCCGTCTCACTATCAGATGGGTCATCTAGATGTGGAGTGGAAGCACTAGCTAAGGACACACCTACACCCGAACCCACGCCCGGTGCCCATACTGGAGGAACAGAAGAGGTCGGCTGAGACGATGCCTGCTGAGCTGCTGCACGCTCTTCCGCCATCCTAGATGATTCGGCTCTCTCAAATATAGTAGCGTCTGCACTATATGCATGGGAAGGCATCTGTGAAGCCCGTACAAGCGGTGGAGCTACAGGAATGACGTCACTGAAAAGGATGTCATGCAAATGCTGAAAGTGCTCCCTACACCCTAAACAACCTCCTCCAGACATAAGCTCCTGAAGATAGGCCTGGCTCATCGCATGACGCTGCAAATGAAAACAAACATTTTAAAAACATAGACTTTCATAAAATAATTTAAAAGAATAAAATGGGAAAAAAACATACCCTTTGCAAGTTGATAGCCGGAGGTGGTCCTCTACTGATACGAGGCTGGACTGGCGCATGCGGACTCACGTAAGGATGCGACACCTATAGATATCAGTCCAGGTACGCGTCGTGGACATCCCAAGCCATCGTCACAGGAGGACTCGCCAAGATGTGGGGGCAAAGATGATGCTCACGCTGGTCCCACCTGTGCCAACGCGGGTCAAAGTGCAACTGGTATTGCCTCGTCCCCCTGAAATCAGGAGGACGAACTGCAACCAGAGGCTCAATGATATCCATCGGCCTGCTCTGTCGATAACCGAACTGGCATGTAAGCCGATTTGGCATGTATGTCTCCTCTACACCGAGAAAACGAATAATCCCTCGATAAGTGGAGGACCTGTGACGACCTCGAAAATCAAGACCCTCGTACGGCATCCACCGTATCTGCAATTAACAAAACACGAAGGACCATAAATTAATTTATTAAGCTATCTTACTGTAAATTAAAATTGAAAAACAATACGTACATCCTCTGGCCTATACTCGTCCAGAACTCGTCTGTAGTGTGACTGGTCACGGGAGGATCGGAGAGGTGTCCGGCCAATGCAGTATCGTCCAGCGTGTCGGAGGTCGTCGTCCGCACCTTCCTTGAGGTTAGGGTTGCCCGGAAAGTATACAAAGTACGTCCAAATCCAAACCTGCGTACAGAGAAAGAAAACCATTAGTTATAAATAATTCAATAATGTATATTAATAATCTAAATTATAATTTAACTATATTAAAGGACTACCTCCAAAAGACGTGCGCAGTCGGCGAACTGTACAGCTCCGTGCCGAGAACCCTCTCCGATGTTCCTATAAAGGAGAGCCAGAACCCCGGTACCCCAAGCAGTATGAACAACACGCTCCCAGTCCACAAAAAGAGGTAGCAGTGTGGTCTTCAGCTCGTTCGTTGACTTGTCAACGAAGATGCTAGCCGACATGGCGTGCCATAAGAAACTGACTGCTATATCCTCTGGGTAGGCACCCTCATCAATCATCCGC
Source organism: Rheum nobile (assembly GCA_027886185.1). NCBI lineage: Eukaryota > Viridiplantae > Streptophyta > Magnoliopsida > Caryophyllales > Polygonaceae > Rheum > Rheum nobile. Next base: position 3,568,301 of record WOAB01000531.1, on the reverse strand, counting down.
ATCACATGCCTCCCAAGCTGGAATTGCTTGACCCAACCCTTCCTAAGGTCGCGGACCATGTCAGCATCATCCTCATCATAGCTGTAGTCCGAATCTATCCCAAACAAATAGCCGAACAAAGCCTCACACTCCGCCATCTCCCTATCATGACCGGTCCATGGTGACGTCACCTCAAATCCCTCGATCGACAGCCCTAAAATCATCAGCACGTCATGTAGAGTAGGAGCTATCTCGCCCCAAGGAAAGTGAAAGGTGTTCGTCTCTCGATGCCATCTCTCAACGAATGCTGAAATGAGGTTGTGATCAACATTGCCGAACTGCAAATCAAGTAAACATGTCAACCCCGTCTGCTGCGCAATCCAAAACCAGGAACCCTCCACAGGGACCCCTCTAGGAATACGATCCCTCCAAAATGCAAACTGCATAGGGTGTGTCTGAACCCTCAAACTCCTAACAACGTCCTCGGGTGGGTCCAACGATGCCTTCGTCCATATCAGCTATGCAATGTGCGTATCAAAGTTCCTCAACAAAGATACAAGCTGCTCAGCTGGCTCATGCGGAGATGGGGCCTGTGTGGCTGGCTCAGACTGAGACGGGGCATGCTGAGATGGCTCATGATGTGGAGATGGGGCATGCTGAGATGGACATGGGCCATACTGAGTCTCCTGTGTGGCTGGCTCAGGCTGAGACGGGGCCTGCTGAGATGCCTCACACGAAGATGGGACATGCTGCTCATGTGACTCCTCCAGAGATAGCCGCTGCTGAGGTGAGTCATCAAGATGTGGGTCCTCCTGATGTGACTGCTGAGGTGGGTCCTCCATAATCACGTCCTCAACTGAGCGGACGGGACCAACATCGTCCTCACTAGCGCCCTCACTATCGGCCTCACTATGGCCCTGCAATACACCGCCAACCCTCCTCTTGCGAGCATATGCAGTTGTAGGGCGACTATCTCGATCGGACCGTGCGATCTTACCCAAAACTTCCTATTTTCGCATAAAAAATATAGAAAATTGTTTTCTTACAAACAAAATCAATATATTAAAATTTTCATAACAATGACATATTTAATATTACATTATAATTATCGCGATTTACCTATACTATTTTGTATAATGATTAAATACAATAAAAACCAAATTTACAAATATAACTATATTCATTTTACCCACTATAACCTATTTACATATGTCCAAATATTATTTTCTTACAAACAAAATAATATATTAAATTTTCATTACAATGATATATTTAATATTATTTAACACTATAATTGAGTCTATTACCTATACTATTTTTTATCAGATAATGATTTAATAATCTAAAATCCAAGTATATATAAATCTACAAGTGCAGTAACAATTTAATTAAATAAATTAGATTTAACGATTACAAATTTAAAAAACACCATACCTTTTCAGTTGGCCTCCGTTCATATTTTCGCTTTTGGCGAACGGGAATTTCACCCAAGTCTGACATAGCTTGATGAGCAACCGGGCACGCGACGTCAAAGGCATTCTCCGCCGCAATATCGCCCTCCTCGCCCAAAAACCCCCCAATATCGCCCTCCTCGACATCGGTTATGGGCGGCACCACGAGCGGCCCAGATTCCTCCATAGTGGGCGGCACGCTGTGCAGCCTAGCCTCGCCTCCCTCCTCGGCCCCCGCTTTGCCTCCTTTCTCCGCCAGCCTCGCTTCCTCCATCGCGTCCCTTGCTTCAGCCGCCTCCTCCGCCGCGTCCTCCTCCGCCGCGTCGCCACCCCTCTCCCCCATCCTCGCCTCCTCCAACGCCTCGTCGCTGCTGCCCCCGTCAAACAGAGATTGGCCGCCGCCGCCAACGTCGAATCGGCCGTCGATTCTGGTACATCGATGCCGTCTCCGCCAAGAACTCCTGCCGCAGCCATCTGATTTTCCGTCCGTTCTTCCTCCGCCAAGAACTCCCATATGTCGTCAACCGAAAATTCGCCACCGAGATCCATTTTCGCTCTCGAACTCTAGAAATCGCGATTGGAGAAGACGACCCTGGGCGGCTTTTAATAACGCCGAGAAGACGACCCTGGGCGGCAAGCTGTGCCGCCCACGTTTCAATTTCAAATTCAAATTCGCCCTTTGGCGGGAAGCTGTGCCGCCCACAATTTTGGGTTTACACTTGGCGGCTTACCGTGCCGCCGAGTTTTAACCTAGTTTCCAGAAAACCATATTTTTAATTTTAAAATAAATAAATTAAATTACAAAACCGGGTTCTACAAAAACCTAAAAATCTGGGCGGCAATATGTGCCGCCCAGGTACAAATCGGGTTCATAAAAAACCGGTTTGCATGGGCTGCACCTAATGCCGCCCAGGTGCAAACCGGGTTTTTGGAAGGTTTTTCTGGGCGGCTCGACATGTCGCCCATAGGGGAGTGCGCGGCTCAAAAAAGGGGACTGCGCGGTTCATTCTCCAAAATTAATCCTTGCACAAAATGTACTGTTTTCTTACACAGCTATATATTATATATATGACTTAAAATATATTTTGGCGAATGAACCGCGCAGTCCCTTTTTTTGAGCCGCGCACTCCCCTATGGGCGGCATGTCGAGCCGCCCAGAAAAACCTTCCAAAAACCCGGTTTGCACCTGGGCGGCATTAGGTGCAGCCCATGCAAACCGGTTTTTTATGAACCCGATTTGTACCTGGGCGGCACATATTGCCGCCCATATTTTTAGGTTTTTGTAGAACCCGATTTTGTAATTTAATTTATTTATTTTAAAATTAAAAATATGGTTTTCTGGAAACCGGGTTAAAACTCGGCGGCACGGTAAGCCGCCAAGTGTAAACCCAAAATTGTGGATGGCACAACTTCCCGCCAAAGGGCGAATTTGAATTTGAAATTGAAACGTGGGCGGCACAGCTTGCCGCCCAGGGTCATCTTCTCGGCGTTATTAAAAGCCGCCCAGGGTCGTCTTCTCCGATCGCGATTTCCAGAGTTCGAGAGCGAAAATGGATCCCGGTGGCGAATTTTCGGTTGACGACATATGGGAGTTCTTGGCGGAGGAAGAACGGACGGAAAATCAAATGGCTGCGGCAGGAGTTCTTGGCGGAGACGGCGGCGATGTACCAGAATCGACGGCCGATTCGACGTTGGCGGCCAATCTCTGTTTGACGGGGGGCAGCAGCGACGAGGCGTTGGAGGAGGCGAGGCTGGGGGAGAGGGGTGGCGACGCGTCGGAGGAGGACGCGGCGGAGGAGGCGGCTAAAGTAAGGGACACGGTGGAGGAAGCGAGGCTGGCGGAGGAAGGAGGCGAAGCGGGGGCCGAGGAGGGAGGCGAGGCTAGGCTGCACAGCGTGCCGCCCACTATGGAGGAATCTGGGCCGCTCGTGGTGCCGCCCATAACCGATGTCGAGGAGGGCGATATTGGGGGGTTTTTGGGCGAGGAGGGCGATATTGCGGCGGAGAATGCCTTTGACGTCGCGTGCGCGGTTGCTCATTAAGGTATGTCAGACTTGGGTGAAATTCCCGTTCGCCAAAAGCGAAAATATGAACGGAGGCCAACTGAAAAGATATGGTGTTTTTTAAATTTGTAATCGTTAAATCTAATTTATTTAATTAAATTGTTACTGCACTTGTAGATTTATATATACTTGGATTTTAGATTATTAAATCATTATCTGATAAAAAATAGTATAGGTAATAGACTCAATTATAGTGTTAAATAATATTAAATATATCATTGTAATGAAAATTTAATATATTATTTTGTTTGTAAGAAAATAATATTTGGACATATGTAAATAGGTTATAGTGGGTAAAATGAATATAGTTATATTTGTAAATTTGGTTTTTATTCTATTTAATCATTATAAAAAAATAGTATAGGTAAATCGCGATAATTATACTGTAATATTAAATATGTCATTATTATGAAAATTTTAATATATTGATTTTGTTTGTAAGAAAACAATTTTCTATATTTTTTATGCGAAAATAGGAAGTTTTGGGTAAGATCGCACGATCCGATCGAGATAGTCGCCCTACTACTGCATCTGCTCGCAAGAGGAGGGTTGGCGGTGTATTGCAGGGCCATAGTGAGGCCGATAGTGAGGGCGCTAGTGAGGACGATGTTGGTCCCGTCCGCTCAGTTGAGGACGTGATTATGGAGGACCCACCTCAGCAGTCACATCAGGAGGACCCACATCTTGATGACTCACCTCACCAACGGCTATCTCTGGAGGAGTCACATGAGCAGCATGTCCCATCTCCGTGTGAGGCATCTCAGCAGGCCCCGTCTCAGCCTGAGCCAGCCACACAAGAGACTCAGTATGGCCTATGTCCATCTCAGCATGCCCCATCTCCACATCATGAGCCATCTCAGCATGCCCCGTCTCAGTCTGAGCCAGCCACACAGGCCCCATCTCCGCATGAGCCAGCTGAGCAGCTTGTATCTTTGTTGAGGAACTTTGATACGCACATTGCAAAGCTGATATGGACGAAGGCGTCGTTGGACCCACCCGAGGACGTTGTTAGGAGTTTGAGGGTTCAGACACGCCCTATGCAGTTTGCATTTTGGAGGGATCGTATTCCTAGAGGCGTCCCTGTGGAGGGTTCCTGGTTTTGGATTGCGCAGCAGACGGGGTTGACAGGTTTACTTGATTTGCAGTTCGGCAATGTTGATCACAATCTCATTTCAGCATTCGTTGAGAGATGGCATCGAGAGACGAACACCTTTCACTTTCCTTGGGGCGAGATAGCTCCTACTCTACATGACGTGCTGATGATTTTAGGGCTGCCGATCGAGGGATTTGAGGTGACGTCACCATGGACCGGTCATGATAGGGAGATGGCGGAGTGTGAGGATTTGTTCGGCTATTTGTTTGGGATAGATTCGGACTACAGCTATGATGAGGATGATGCTGACATGGTCCGCGACCTTAGGAAGGGTTGGGTCAAGCAATTCCAGCTTGGGAGGCATGTGATGTGGATGATTGAGGAGGGTGCCTACCCAGAGGATATAGCAGTCGGTTTCTTATGGCACGCCATGTCGGCTAGCATCTTCGTTGACAAGTCAACGAACGAGCTGAAGACCACACTGCTACCTCTTTTTGTGGACTGGGAGCGTGTTATTCATACTGCTTAGGGTACCGGGGTTCTGGCTCTCCTTTATAGGAACCTCGGAGAGGGTTCTCGGCGCGGAGCTGCACAGTTCGCCGGCTGCGCACGTCTTTTGGAGGTAGTCCTTTAATATAGTTAAATTATAATTTAGATTATTAATATACATTATTGAATTATTTATAATAATGGTTTTCTTTCTCTGTACGCAGGTTTGGATTTGGACGTACTTTGTATACTTTCCGGGCAACCCTAACCTCAAGGAAGATGCGAACGATGACCTCCGACGCGCTGGACGATACTGCATTGGCCGGACACCTCTCCGGTCCTCCCGTGACCAGTCACACTACAGACGAATTCTGGACGAGTATAGGCCAGAGGATGTACGTATTGTTTTTCAATTTTAATTTACAGTAAGATAGCTTAATGAATTAATTTATGGTCCATCGTGTTTTGTTAATTGCAGATACGGTGGATGCCGTACGAGGGTCTTGATTTTCAAGGTCGTCACAGGTCCTCCACTTATCGAGGGATTATTCGTTTTCTCGGTGTAGAGGAGCCATACATGCCAGATCGGCTTACACGCTAGTTCGGTTATCGACAGAGCAGGCCGATGGATATCATTGAGCCTCTGGTTGTAGTTCGTCCTCCTGATTTCAGGGGGACGAGGCGATACCAGTTGCACTTTGACCCGCGTTGGCACAGGTGGGACCAACGTGAGCATCATCTTTGCCCCCACATCTTGGCGAGTCCTCCTGTGACGATGGCTTGGGATGTCCACGACGCGTACCTGGACTGGTATCTATAGGTGTCGCATCCTTACGTGAGTCCGCATGCGCCAGTCCAGCCTCGTATCAGTAGAGGACCACCTCCGGCTATCAACTTGCAAAGGGTATGTTTTTTTCCCATTTTATTCTTTTAAATTATTTTATGAAAGTCTATGTTTTTAAAATGTTTGTTTTCATTTGCAGCGTCATGCGATGAGCCAGGCCTATCTTCAGGAGCTTATGTCTGGAGGAGGTTGTTTAGGGTGTAGGGAGCACTTTCAGCATTTGCATGACATCCTTTTCAGTGACGTCATTCCTGTAGCTCCACCGCTTGTACGGGCTTCACAGATGCCTTCCCATGCATATAGTGCAGACGCTACTATATTTGAGAGAGTCGAATCATCTAGGATGGCGGAAGAGCGTGCAGCAGCTCAGCAGGCATCGTCTCAGCCGACCTCTTCTGTTCCTCCAGTATGGGCACCGGGCGTGGGTTCGGGTGTAGGTGTGTCCTTAGCTAGTGCTTCCACTCCACATCTAGATGACTCATCTGATAGTGAGACGGAGAGTTCGTAGTATGACTTTTGACTTTTGTGTTTGTACGTTTTTGGGGATTGAAATTCCAGTAAATTAAGTATGACTTTTGGCTTTATTGGTTTCGTATTTAGATATTTGTTCCGTCGTTTCTAATTTGTTCCGTCGTTTCTAGTTTTAGTTCTTTGCTTATTGGTTTGTTGAATTTTCGTGCGTTATTTCTAAAAAAACACATGTATATTCTTAAATTACATACACATACTAAAAACACGTACAAATTCTAAAAACACATATACATTCACCGATGGCTTAAATTACATACACATACTAAAAACACGTACAAATTCTAAAAACACATATACATTCACTGATGGCTTACACACTTAAAAAAAAATACATACACACTGGAACAAATGACATACACAACTCTTGCACTATACATATACATTCACTCAAGAGCCCATGATGAACCTCCTAGGACCACGGCGTTCATGCTGATATGCTCCTTCTCCTAGCTGCATCACAGAAAAACTTAAAATCCTACAAATACTGAAATATGGAGATCCCATGTTTTTCTGTGTTGCAGCCAGGAAAAAAGAGCAGATCAGCATGTACGCCATGGCCCAAGGAGGTTCGTCCTAGGACTCTTGACTTGGTCAAGAGGAACACAAACAACCGCCTTTTCCACCTTCACTAGTGAGCTTAAACCGAACTGTCTTGTATTCATTGTAGACTCACGTCATGTTGTGGTCATTTTCAACAGTGTGTTAAGATGGATGCGATTGCCTTGTGGACATTATCCTCTTGACCGAGTCAAGAGTCCTAGGACGAACCTCCTTGGGCCATGTCGTTCATGCTGATCTGCTCTTTTTTTCTTGCTGCATCACAGAAAAATTTGAAATCCTACAAATACCGAAATTTGAAGATCCCATGTTTTTCTGTGCTGCAGCGAGGAAAAAAGAGCAGCTCAGCATGCACGACATGACCGAAGGAGGTTCGTCCTAGGACTCTTGACTCGGTCAAGAGGATAATGACCACAAGGCAATCACATCCATCTTAACGCACTGTTGGAAATGACCACAACATGACGTGAGTCTACAATGAATACAAGACAGTTCGGTTTAAGCTCACTAGTGAAGGTGGAAAAGGCGGTTGACTGTGTTCCTCCGGGACTGAAGTTCTAAAAATGCTAGACGACGAAACCCACGATATTGAATTCTTGTATCTGAAATAAAATATTATTTAATTAGATTCCAACGAATACTACAACCTAATAACGTAAATAATCAATAAAATACATATATTTATTTTTCTTACTGCGATCAAACACATCCCTTCCTCTTGGATGTGAAAGCTTGCCTCTTTGGGTGAGACAAGCTTGGTAGAAAGGGGACCCCGTATGGCCTATTTATAGGCATCTTGGGCGGCACGCTGTACAGCCCATGGGCTACACACTGTGCCGCCCATGGGCTGTACAGCGGAGTTGTGGTGATGAAATGATATGGGCGGCACACAGTGCCGCCCATAGGCTATACAACGGAGTTGTGGTGATGAAATGATATGGGCGGCACTATGTGCCGCCCAAGATGCCTATGGGCGGCACTGTGTGCCGCCCAGTACCCTCATGGGCTGCTCTGTGGGCCACCCACAACGGTCCTATTTTAGCCTATAAATATGGCCCCAAAACCCCTCGAAATACACACAATTTCCACTCCTCACAAACTTTTCTTCGGTTCTATGGTAATGGCGCCTTTGGTTCTCGAAGTTTACGAAAATGGGCGAATCACCTACAATCGAATGATACGCCAACGAAGTGGAATGGATATGTTTTTCCATGGCTACGAAGGTGGCGAGGTCCGCACGTTGCGGATGGGGGATCTCGAGCCTGGAGAGGGGGGGGGGGGGGGGTTGTCATTAGGTTTCTTCTTGTACTTGGCGTTATTTTACCATCTCGAGCCTGGAGACGGGGTTTCCCCTGGTCGGATTTTTTACTTTCCAGCAGGCGTGGATCCTCCACGACTCTGTGAGGTGGTACACGCGGATCAGATAGCTAAAATTATGGCTCTTTACAGACCTGGTGTTCCAGTTCCCATTTACACAGAGTCTGCACACCCGAGATGCCATATCCCCGGTCTTTTAGAAGATTCGGAATCTGTGGTGGACAACGGCAGCTATGATGATGGCGGGGAGGCCGATTCGGACGGGGATTAGATAGCTTTTTTTATGTTTCATGTTAAACTAGTGTACGTTTTAATGTTTTCATGAACGTGTTTTTGTTAATGATTAGTAATATTGTTGTCTCGTATAGCATTTTCCCGATTTTTTTCAATTCTCAAAAACAAATGATTAAAAACACAATATACGATCAATCTCAATCAAACTTTCACACAAAAGGAAATACAATATCATATATAAAGTCGATTACAATCCAAAAAACCTAGGTAAGTATGTCAGGTCGCCCATGATATGCTCGCTCCTCTACATAATTCTTGAACCTATCCTTGAAGCGCTCATGACTATCCCATCCATCAACACTTGGATCCTTGTAAATGCGCCACTGTCTTGGAGGCGGTGGAATGGGACAATGGTCATTAACAAGCCAAATCTGTACACGTAAACAATACAGTTACTAAAAAAATTATGAAAGAATAAGTAAATACGAGAGAGTAGGACTCCACGTATCGGTACGTAATGGTCTCTCCTGCCTACATGTGCTATCGCATAAACCTTTGTCGGAGGCTCAGCACCCGGGGGGGCCCACAATGGAAGACATGTGTGCGGTCCGAACCATGATAAGACAACAACAGCCACTTGGTGTTTTGTTGCAAACGCCAACCCAGTAATAGGCATTATACACCAGAAGTTTGCCGTGCACGGTGAAGGAATATAATTCAATTTCCTAACAAATTCTTCCAACGTCAACGCTTCCTCCGCAAGAATCGCTACGTAGTTCGCTCCATGTGCCTGGACGTGCTTCGAAAGCCCTAACCGGACATCAATGTACTCGTCTTCTTGGCGACATAGCAAAACGGCAAGAGAACGGAACCCACAATGACCATCACCTTTGACATTTTGAACTCCAGAAATGTAGGCGAGCATGAAATGATCAATATTCTCATGCCCCCAGTTGAAGCCAAGATACTTGACCGGCTTGTTTGAACCCGACTTGGACTTGGTTGAAGCAGATTTCGGCTTTGCAGGTTTAGTGGCACTCTCCTTTGCTGTTGAAACTCCACTGTGAGGTCGTCCGCTAGAAGGGCATCCTTTCGATCCCGGGGATCCAACGAACGATTTCACATTGGTCGTCTCTTTCTCTGCAGGCTCATCCTCCTCATCCACTCCCAGCTCCTCATCCTCCATCTTCATCTTCTGCTTCTCCTTCTTCATGTTTGCATCCACATGCTCGTCCCAACACATTTTCCTCTTCGTACCGGTCTTTCTCGCATTCATCCTAGGCCTCCCCTTCTTGGTCTCACCACGTGGCGGGTCTTGAATATCGCACGATGTAGGGTCCTTTGACTCACGCCACTTTTCCGCCATCTTCTTCAAATCAAATCCCTCAACTGTCCCACATAAGTACTCTTCAATGAAGTCATCCACCGTGACATTGTCCGCTGTCAGTGAAACACCATCATCGACATCAAGATCCTTAGCATCCACCCCTTCCCATCAGATCTGCTTCCAGAAAATATCAACCTCTTCAGGCACTAACGGATAACCCGTCTCCACGTAGACCTTAATTGTGTGTGGGCAAGGCAGCCCCAGTGTGGACCTCCACCAAAAATCAGCACATTTGTTCCCAATTTTCCCCTCCTTTGCTAACACAGCTTGGGCATACAACATCCTCATGCATTTTTCAGAGCACTTTTCAAGGATGCGCTTGAAGAACAACTTAACCCACTCAGGGCCTTTCACTATCTCCATGGGAAAGGCAGTGCAGTTCTTGGTCATCTCATATCGGATCTTCCGATGCTGATCAACAAACATGTTGTCGATGTGCTGCACAAGTGTGTCGAACCCTCCGACGGATGTCTCAATCATGTCCTTAAGCATAGAGTGCTGACCCTCAACCCTGAAAATAATATATTTGTATACAATTAACTAAATAAATTTTATAACCCAATTTGATTGCAAATGTTTGTATGAAAGTTACCTGTTTGATGTTCTTGTGGCAAAATGGAGAACATCATCACACCATGCCGCAACCAACTTCTTCTTATGCTCATTAAATCAAGTTTGCTCCACATATCGCACCAAGCCTTCACTCCATATCCCCTTAAAGTGAGCAAGCCGCTCTCTGTACTCCTCCTTTGTGTGAGACCTCATCACCCGACGAACACTTCCCGAGAATTTCTTCTCGTCAATCTTCATCGTCTTAGCATATGCCTTCACATTACGGTCTACATGGACCTGACACAAGTGATGACGAACCTTCGGAAACACCAGTTTGGCAGCCTTGATCAGTCCTAGCTCTCGATCAGACATGATACATACGGGATTTTTCTCCCCGTACAACCACTTCAATCGTCTCAGCGCCCATGCATAGTGGTTTGTCGTCTCCCTTTCCATGAACACAAGAGCAATGCAATATGTGTAGTTGGTGCAAGTAAACCCAACAATCTGGAACAGAGGCATACCGTACCTATAAATGCAACACACACAAAAATTAAAACCCGCAGAAAATACCATTATCTACACATAATACAAAAAAGACTAAGGTTTACCTGTTGGTTTTGTAGGTCGAATCCATAATGACGACATTAGGAAACATGCACAACAAATGTCGAGCGTTTGGATGAGAAATAAACAAGCACGCCAAAACCTCATTCCCATCTTCCCTCGTCTTAGTAGCAGTGTCCAACAAATAGTCTTTCTCATTCAAAAATCCCAATGACCATTGTGTCACATTCAGATTGCCCAGGGATTTCAACCTCTCCTTAGCCCTAACAGTGTACACCTGATTCCTCGAACTCGTTGCACTCGAATATTCATTCCTAAGCTGTGTAGAAATAACCTTGGGTCTTGCACCCGCCGCAGTATCAATCATCACTTTCCTACGCTGCTCCTTCGTAAGTCGGGTAGCAAATGCATGGCCGGTCAAGGTGGTAGAAAGCATATGGTTATGGGATCCACTAACAACCGATAAGGTCCACCCATGATCTCTAATAACATTTCCTTCCCTAAAAGTACCATGCAGCAAAAAGGGACAACCCTTCTTTTTTGACCTAGTTTTATTCACTCGTATCGGGCTGACCTTTATACCATCGACTACCACCTTCTTCTTGCCGGACCTAGGTAACCCGGATCTCTCACAGTGAAGTATAATCTTTTTAGGATTTGATGATTTAGTAGTGATCACCATAAAAAGACTAAAACCTACCCTTTACACCCAATCTCTCAATCCTTCCTTACTAGGAAATATCTCAGTAGTAGTAAAATGGGATGAGAAGTCGATAGCTATAAATCCATCATCACTAGAATCACCCTATTTATATACAAAAATTACCATATTAGAGACTAACTAATAATTAAATTTCTAAAAACTAATATCAACAAATTAAATATTATTTCAAAACAGTTTAATATTTCAAAGACTAAGTACATTTAAGATCTAATTATTTTATACAGTAAAAATTACAATATTACATACCTTGAAGTACTCGGGAGAAATTGGCGCCTGCAAATCACCCTCATCATCTACAGATGTGTTAGCGCTCGAAGAGGACTCCGACAATCCCCTCCAACCAGAACCGCTCGACGACGACATTTATTATGAAAATGAGTTTCTAGATTTGGATACAATACAATACCACCATCCCTAATTTATATAGCCGGCTACACCTATACTGGGCGGCCCTACGTGCAGCCCACATCGACCGTTGGGAGTGAAACGTATACTCACTGGGCGGCACCACGTGCCGTCCATGAACCCTGGGCGGCAGGAAGTGCCGCCTATGAACCCTGTCCCCCCAAAAAACCCGGTTCACTGACCCAGTTTCTTGGGCGGCACGAAATGCCGCCCACAACCCCGGTTTCAATGAACCGGTTTTTAAAAACACATTTTTATTTATTTAAAAAAAATCCCTAAACTGAACCCATCATGGACGGCTCGTAGAGCCGCCCATGGAACTCAGGTTTTCTCGGCGGCATGTCGAGCCGCCCATGGGAAAGTGCGCGGCTAAAAAAAAGCGACTGCGCGGTTTTGCGCCGTTAATTTTATAGAAAATAAAATCCATTATTATAATAGTCTACTTTGAATAGCTATATAACATTATAGATGTGATTGATTTTCATTCATATGCACCCTTAGAATTTCAAATTAGAAAAAAAAGAGTCAAAAACCTTCCAGGCATAAGAGCTAAGTAAGGCCCAATCTTTGATTGAAAGAGCTAAGTAAGGCCCAATATCTGATTGGGCTTAAATTGCTTAATCGCAACCAGCCCATAACCACAGGAATTGCACTTCCATTATTCCATTTGTGGTTCATTCGCCTTACGGTACGCTCGCGTGTAGACAATCCTCTCGCCAATACTGTTCCACTTGCGCCTGATAGGATTTGGGAACAAATTCACGAAAGAAAGGAACTGCGAACACCGGGGCGGAAACAGTTTTTCCTTCCAAGTAAAAGAGGAATGTTTTTGACCTTTTTCTTTCTCTCCAAGTCACTGAATTCCCATTTCCCAGCATAATTCCTCTTTTCCGCCCCCATTTTCTACCCATTGTTGCCGATTGTGTAGCTAGATCGGCTCAAGATTCAGTTTGATTCATCTTTCGCTAGGGTTTTCTTATTTGAACCTGCTATTTCTCCGATTCCTCTGCTATATACCTTTCCTCTTCGATTTCGAGTTTCTCTATTCAATGGATACGTCCAGTGCTCGTGCTGAAACGTTCGGTCAAACGGAGATTAATTGGGATAAGTACGTAATTTTCTTGTCTTGATGTGATTATCATTTTTGATGCAGCTAAATACTATCGTTTCTGGTATTATGTTTGCTCTTGTTCTAGTTGCTCTGCATCATTACTGTAGCAAGTGCTTTGCTGCTTATTCTTTGGTGTATAATGAAAGGATTTCTGTTTGCTGTCTATTGTGAAATGTTGTCCGCGATTCGATTGACATTTATTACGTCTGACTTCATTTTACTGGTTGTAATTAGTATGCTTCTGTATTAATTATCAGATTGCAACAGATATGCAACTCAAAAATCTCGATAGTACTAGAATTTCTCGTTGAAACCACCTTATTTTTCCGCTTGAAAGAGTTTGTACTGTCTTTCATATGCTAAAGGGGATTCGAAAGGTCATAGTTTCCTCTCACAATAATAAATATCAAAGATATGTAAAGGAATATTCAACTTCTGGAAAATAATTGCATTTATTTGCTAACTCTTCTAATTCTGAAAATTGATGGCACTTCATCAGCACCATAGGAGCATCACGTTGTACCACATATTCAATTCAACTGATCTTTCTCAGTTCAGAGATTCTTTTATTCGTTTTCCAGCCATATTGTATAAATGGTGGTAATAGGAGTACTTCTTTGTAGCATACTGTCAACTGATCCGTTTTGAAACTTCTCATTGCACCATCTGCATTTATCAATCCAGTTTTTTTGCCATTGGTTGCATTCTCATCCACTGCAAAAGTCTAGGTAAAATTTAAGCTGAATAAGTGCAAAATTATCATATATCATCTAAATGTTCTCTTTGCAAGAACATGTTGTTTTGTAAATGATCCCAGACTTACTCATATGTCTGCTATCTGCACTGTCTACGGTACAGTGAGCCAGAAAATAAAATGCAGTTATGTAAAGATCTCATGTTGCTAAGACAACAACATTTGGCTGGGGGCTCTTTAGGAAGTCTATCCCCAATTAATTGTATCCCTGCATGATGGAGAATGAAGAACTATTCAGCAGGTCCATCCTTGATATATTTTCACCTTCTCCCTTCTCACACTAAAAATGCTCTGTTGAGCATCTTATTTTTAGAAGTGCCGACAAACATAACATCCTGCGGCTACATGGTGCTCATTCACCCACTTTTTAAAACATGTCCTTTTTATTTATCAGATTTGTAGTTAAGCTTGCTCTGGAGCCATAATTCACATTGCAAAATCAATAATGTTTAAAACACTATCACCCAGAGCCAACACATCTTATCCCAGAAATCCTAGCCTTTTCAAGAATGGTTGTTAAGCAGGATATGGTGCTTTTATCACCTTATTGGCATGAAGCACAGCTGACCAGTAGGTCGTAAAGTGAGGATTTGGATTTTACCATTGTAATAAGATAGCAGCTTTGACGTCCATGACTGTACCATTGCAAGGATTATGCCAATAAGTGTCTTCCATTGTAAAAGTGGCGACCTTCTTGTAGTCAAAAGAACTTCTGATTATTGAAAGAGAACTCTTCACATGATTATTAAAGATTTTCCCAGTTATGATAATTTCCTGCGGCTTTATCCACTGAAATAACGTCCACCTTGCATAGGTTTGCTTTCAGACCTGTTGAAATAGGAAACATGGTAAATAGCTTCATCTAAAAACTATGCAGTATCAAGTTTGAGTGTTTTGGGTGATGATTAAACTTTAGGGTTTCTTGAAGCTGCATTAAGCAACTCCATTTGTTTGAATTACTCAGCTTGTGGTGACTGGCTTTCAATATTTGCTTTAGAACACTCTTTTCAAGTATACTTCATTATTTCAGCTTCAGGTACTATATTCTTTCAGTATTTAGTATATCAACACTATACAATCTAGTAATCTACCTTTATTATCTTCTGAGATTAAAGGTCTTGTCTTCTGGCTTCATTTACTCTATTCATTACCTTTAAAATGCTTCAGTTATATGCACATAGACACCCTTGTGCATCTTTTCCACCTTTGCCCTCTCAAAATTTGAATGTTGGTCCATTATGTGTAAGTCTAAAGTGCTTCTTGCTTCTCGTCTCCTTCTGTAAACAGTAATAGTAGAAGTCGCGTATGACCAGAAACCATTAGGTTCCTTGTAGTCTATCACACCCCCATACTTCATGCATCGTCATCTCCAAAGCTCTGTAATTTCTATTAGGAATCTTCCAGTAGATTGTTGCATGTTACTTTAGTATCAGACCATAGATCTGAATCCAGTCCAACTATTCTAATTCATTGATAATCGTAGGCTATATCATTCAGTTAAAGTAGGTAATTTCAGCTGCAAATCTGTATGTCACATCTGTAGTATTTTTTATTTTCTTAAAAGCATTAACCTATTAAATGGTTACTTCATTTCAATATCTTGCCCTTTCACATGTTTCAATGTAAATCTCTTTGCACTGTTCATCTTTGACTGAATGAGTGGATTCAGCTTCCAATCTTATGTATCTTAAATTTCCTGCTTATATGAATATTTTTGTTTGACTGAGGAATGATTTCTTTTCAGCCGTCAAAATGCTCAATGAAGTCTTTCCCTGATGCATGGGAAGGATGCTGTCAGATTCTTATACTCTTTGCTTGACTAAACTTTTGGTGTTCTCATATCTTTTTATCATAGAAAACTAAGAATAGAGCAATTTTTGAATTGCTTTCATGAGGAAAATTACTTTTGAAAATTTTGTATGATTTATGGCATTGACAAAGTGATCTGAATTCTTGCTTATGCCAGATATAGCTAGACTAGTCATTGTTGTTAACAGAAAGTACTTGAGAGTTCTTGCTAACATGAGGTATAATGGGGGTGATCACTTATTTTGGTGCAAAGTCAATATAGTCAATCTTACAGCTCCAAAGCCACCACCTTCTGTCTCATTCTCTCTATATGTTAAATGTTGGATACTTGGATGTAGGATTTGAAATCCTTTAAATCATAGGATTATCTGGTTAAAAATGAAGCACAAGGTTATATGCTATAATCGATTCATTTCTTCCATAATTCCTGTGTCTGACACCCATTGCGGGTGTGTTTGTAAACACATTGATATTGTAAATGTGCTGATAAGTTGTGTAGATACAGAAACCCTGTAATTTAAAACTGTATGTTGCTATACACACCTTACTTTTCTGGTATTTCCTGTATTTGTTTTAGACATAAAAAGGAGGATATACTGATAGGCAAATCCGCATATGAAAGCAAATGAGTGAAGAAGGAATATTCTAGGTTGATTTCAAGATTAGGCTTATGGTAATGTTGTCCTAATTATGGTTTGGTTGCATAGAAATTAGATTATGAGGTTTATAAGAAATAATTTGGGAATTGGGAAATCTGCTTTTGGCTTCAAATTTTGGTGGGGGCAATCCTTTTGCAGGACTTTCATTCTTCTTGATGGACCTATTCCATTAATGTAGAATTGGCATTGCTTCTCCTTTATACATTATCCTTCCTCTACTTTTTCCATTGATTTTCTGATTATCTACTTGTTTTTAATTGAGATTCCTCACTTAATCATGTATCTTCTATTTGCAGACTTGATAAGACTAAGTTTTATGTAGTTGGAGCTGGGATCTTCACTGGAATTACTGTGGCACTATACCCTGTATCTGTTGTAAAAACTAGGTTACAGGTTGCTTCGAAGGACGCTGTTGAGAAAAATGCTTTTTCAGTTGTCAAAAGCATACTGAAAAACGACGGAATACCTGGTTTGTACAGAGGCTTTGGGACAGTCATTACTGGTGCAATTCCTGCCAGGATAATTTTTCTCACCACTTTGGAGACCACTAAAGTCACTGCTTTTAAGATGCTCGAGCCACTAAAATTGTCTGAACCTTCACAAGCAGCTTTGGCTAATGGAGTTGCTGGCATGATGGGGTCACTTTCTGCTCAAGCTGTATTTGTTCCCATTGATGTGGTATGAATTTGACTGTTCTAAAACTCTTTTGTAAAAATTCATTTTTCACAAATGGTTTTGGTGAGTCCATAGGTCATAAACAATTATATATTTTATTGGCTTACATGGAACTATATAATAGTTTCTAGTGATCTAATTCAATGGTCAAACCAAAAGCTATGCTAGTCCAGATTGTATTAGCATATTGGATCTCCTAACTTAGATTTCCTGAACTAGTATCCGTACATTAATGGCTTAATCCAAAGTCTACTTTATTTGAGTAAATTTTGTGTCTATGTGCTTCGTGTTAGTGTTGATTGTTGGATATGTGGCAGTTGTATAAAGAAATTTGTGGTTAGGTTATGACCAGAATTGAATTTGTGAAGTACATGATGAAATTGTTTGATTGAATAAGGTTGGACTTGGTTATTCGATATGCTTGTTTATGCGGTGCTGGAGTCTAACTTGAGATATATCTTCTCGCTATTAAAGGTCAGCCAGAAATTGATGGTACAAGGATACTCTGGCCATGCAACATATAGTGGTGGCCTAGATGTTGTGCGCAAGGTTGTAAAAGCGGATGGCATTCGAGGGCTGTATAGAGGGTTTGGACTATCAGTGATGACGTATGTCCCATCTAGTGCTGTCTGGTGGGCAAGTTATGGTTCAAGCCAACGCCTATTTTGGAGGTGAGATGTCCATTGTAGCTTGTTTGATGACAATTTTTTGGATATATATATATCTTCATATATTAGTTAAACTTGTAAAACTTAGCATTGATATGATGAATATACTGCTTGTCGAGATTAAGTTAGCTTGATTTGGTGTAGGAGTTTGTGACATATTGCTTTGGCCTAACACTATATTCTGGACAACAGTTTTAAAATGCAAAGTCCATCTGTGATGGCTATCCTGTAGCATATTGGATGAAACCTAGTATAAGATGTATTGTTTCGTACTCTGGTAATCCATTTTGCAGTGTTAACATCATTGCTTTTGCATTTCCTGAAAATTGTTTCAGATCTTATTTATTTCAGGTGGCTAAGTATTGGGCATGAACATGGAGGGGCAACTCCAAGTTTGTGGACTATTGTGGGTATTCAAGCTGCTGGTGGTATCACTGCTGGTGCTACCGCTTCCTGCATTACGACTCCCTTGGATACCATCAAGACTCGCTTGCAGGTGCAAATGGTTCATCCACCCCCCTTCCAAAAAAGATTAAAAAAACCATTGAATGGTGCTTTTTTACTCTTATAGGAAGCTATATACGATTCAGAGTTACACTGGTTTCAACTGATTGACTTTTGAATCTTAATGCTTATAGTTAGCTTTATGAGATTCAGATTTACACTGATTACAACTGATTGGCTTCTGACTCTTAATGCTCATATTTCTAGAATCTCAACAGGTATGATGGTGATGTTGTGGGATGTGGAAGAGAGTGTAGAATTTCCAGAACATTTATTACTTTAATTAATTATTGATGGATTATGTTTCAGGGATTGATTTCTTTAGTTCTTGTTTCTCCCCTTGCGAAAAAGTTGGGTAGAATTTGATGATGGATCAGGATTCTCTTATTGATATTGGTGTGCCCAGAGGCTTTGCATTTGGCTACAGTTTAGGGGATATTAGATAAAAATTGAGCAGATCATGAAATTACTTCAAGAAAGAGTTGAGTGAATTAGTGATGTTTAGCTCATATTCTAGGATACTTTCTTCCGTTTCCCCAATTTATCTTATTTTTTAGCTCAAAAACTTCTTTTCACATCAATTTTCTCTATGAACCGTTTGATTAGATAAAGTACATGAATACTGTGGGTTGATGCTAAGGCCTCTCCTTGTAAACTCATGCCAAAGTGCCAAGGACCCTAGGCTAGTGCGATATGGTGCAATGTCACACTTATTTATATATATTTTTCTCATTTTCAAGAACTGCTGGTTATCTGAGTGCTGGTTCTTTTTTCGATGTATTAGGTGATGAGACATGAGAATAAACATGGTGCAGGTCAAGTGGTAAAAGACTTGATCTCTCAAGAAGGCTGGAGAGGGTTTTACAGAGGCGTGGGCCCAAGATTTTTTAGTATGTCAGCATGGGGGACTTCAATGATACTGTCTTATGAATATTTGAGTATGTCTCCTGCAAGCTTCTATCTTTTTGTACATATGGAGGGTAGGGGGGTATACCTACTACCATGAAATGATTTTATAAAGCAGTTTAGTAACTATGATTAATAAACACATACACCTTGCAGGCCCTGTTTGTATAACTACTTGTAAAACGGTTTAGCTGTTTGAAAGAGAAACCTACAATTGAACCTGAGATCTCATTCTCTTGTCTGCCTAACAACTTCTTGAATTTAGAGGATTGGGTTGAAAAAACAATAGTTTTTAAGCATTTTAACTTGAGCCTTTTTTTCTTGGTTTTTCTATACATCCAGATTTACAATCTATTTTTCTATGTATCTTTTCCCATTCTTGTATCTTTCTATGATCTGCAGTATCTTTTAATAATTAATATTTACTAGAATATAAATAAAATTATTCATCAGCTTTAAATGATCTGAACACCTTCATTAGCTATATAATAAGGGAAAATTACAAAAATGGAACATGACTAATTGGAGAGTTCAACTAGCTGACAACTAATTACAGATATATTTTGCTTACTGTTATAATGTTATTGTCTTTCAGTCCCTCTTTTGGTCGATGCTATGATCTTAATTTTTTATTTGCTGATAGTCTGCTCTGATTTTCTTCTGCTCAGAACGATTGTGTGCAAAAGAGGATTAATAATTGATTCAACTCATTCGGCAATGTCTAGACACAATTTCTTATTGAGGTCTGAGCTCATCTTTCCGTTTGATGCGGATGCTAACATTGGAAATTTGGCAAAGTTTAGGAAAAGATCAGGATGGCCTCATCCCCTTGTCAATGTTATCAGGGGACAGGGGAATCAATTTGACTCTTACAAGGTCTATTCTCGAACTCATCTTACATCATTATCTTGCATTTGAATCTCTGCAACGTAAAATGGCTGCTCTCACCCGAAGATTCATCAGTTGATTTACCACCACGTACTGATTAGTCCGGGAATTGTTAATTGCAGGCTTTTCTGAAATAAAAACTTCAAGGGTAAATCAAAGATGGAATATATTTGAAAATGCTTCACTTGAAGTGGCACATGAGTCACAACAATGGATGTTATTCTTTGAATTCATATAAACTTTTAGGGAAAATTGTGATGCATATTATCTTTTGTTTTTGAAATTTATGAAATATGCCGTATGCATGCTCATCTCTGTTCAGCTTTGCTGCATATTTTTTCAAGATATTCTGGGACTTTGTGTTGTTGACAGTGTTGGCGTTCTGACTAGTGATATTCTTTGTTCTTCATGGGTGCAAACTTTTTGACTTGTGTAGCTAGAGAACTAGAGAATATCACTAGAAAAAAAGTGGGATTCTAGAAAGAATTCAGTTTGTAATCCAAAATAAAACAAATAGAACTAGTATTATAATTCAAATAATTCCCTTTTCTAAGAAAGAATTCAGTGTGCTTTTGGTAAACACGTTGATAGCTTAATTGAATAGGTGATAATGCTATTTTTTGTGTTACAAGTTTTCTTATCAATATCTAGAAGGGGTCTCATATCTCGCACGTCATGGGCTTGAGCCCCTTATTCTTAGGCCTTTGCCATAAGAATTGCTTCGCAAGTTTTTGTCCAAAACAACAAGATTTGCTATTTAAGTTGTAGGGAAACACTTCTCTATGAAAGTTCCTATTGCTTCTCTACTTCCTTAGCATAATCAAATAAACACACTTGTCAAGTCTTTCCATCTTAGTTTCTTTTGGTAGAACTTTCCAGATTAGTTGGTAAACATTCAATTCATGTAATTTTGTGGTCACGAGTTTGAATCATCTCGTTCTTTTGGAATGATCCAAGACCTTCTATGGACCGAAAAAAAAATAGCACCACAACTATATGGACATGATATTTTGGGCTCCTATCGTTGTGCATGAACAATGGGTGATGAGGGATAGTGCAGCAGAGGATATAAGTTGTTTCATATGTGTGAAACTAGACTAGATAAACAAACAAAACATATATATCGCTGGAGACATTCACATTGCCAAATCACACCTCACTTTCTACGTGGCAACAGCTGTCACCGGCTAGCATTACTAGATGTAGTGGTTGTCTACATACTTCTAGCTTCATAAACTTAACAATTAGAATCACCGTCACCTAGCAATTTGGTTAGCAAATAATGCAAGTTCGTATTTTTCTTGTATTATATTCTCTTTTGCGACTCCTCTACAAGAAAAAAATTACAATGAAAGGAAATGGTATGAGTAAGTTGCAGATGACAAAAGCATCTATTCTTTGTATGCAATGAGGCAGGTAAAAATTCCACTAGAACCAATTTTAGCCAAAGATTATTACATTTATTAATATTGCATATAGGTTATTATAGAAGCAGTAACGTTCGTCATCAAGGATGTATAGAACTACATATCCTTAGTAGATTTCTTCCAATATTTTTTTTTCGTTGGTTTGTTCTTGTCCTAATTAAAATTGATCACCTGTACCCAAAGCCTAACTGCAAACAATTAAGCAAATGAAAAGTTGCCAAATTATGTGGATAGCTTTTGATTTGATTTGAGCCAACCATCTAGTTCTGGGAATTTGATGGAAAGCTTCTTACTGCTACGTACTCCATTTGACGACTTCGTTATATAGAGAGAGAGAGAGGCACGTTTCGGTAAAACGGAAATTGTGGTAAAACGGAAGTACTAATCTGGAGCGTCGGATTGATGTTGATGGATGGTTGGATTAATGGGTTATAGGAGATATATGGTAGAGCCCTAACCACCAAATCTAACCTAATAAGGATATTATTAATAAGAAATAATTAATTTTGGTTGCTACAGGAGAGAGAAAATAATACAATATTCTCTTTCCTAATCGATTTTGCTCCCATTCAAATATTAAAAATTTAAATAGGAAGAACATTTCTAAACGTTCGTGAATATCGTTAATATGTTCACGAATATCAATCATTTGTTAATGAATATCGTTTATGTTTGTTTGAATATCGATTTCTATTTAATAAGTGAAGATTTAATATCTTTAAAATGTGAATATTATCACTTAAATCATGAATTTCACCACTTGATAATATGAATATCACACTAAGTTACATAAATATCTCAATTAATCACATGAATATCAAATTTACTTACACGAATATCATCACTTAATTTATGAATATCACTACTCATTTTGTGAATATCGCCCACCACCCAATTACATTAATATAGTCACTCAAGTACATGAATGTCATCAACTAACTATACGAATCTCACCACCCAATATCTTCGAAGCTTTGATTCACGGCGGTAAGGTTTACCAATGATATTGTCGCGTCGATTTTGGGTCGTACAGTCGTTCGATCAACCTGAATATGAACATTATTATAATGAATATCAATAATATTATTATAATGAATATCAACAATATTATATTGAATATCACATCATAAAATTTGAATATCAATTATTCAACGCATAAAATCTCCTGAATATGAACAACATTATAGTGAATATCACATCAAACAATTTGAATATCAATTACAAACAGTACAAACAACACCATCAACAAGCAATTTGAATACTATAATAGCGATATTCATTCCATATGTGATGATATTCACGTATTTTATACACATAGTCATACAAGTAAGTAGTCGATATTCATAAAAACAGTGTCAATATTCAGAGTTTAATTCGCACATGATAATTATTCAAAGTTTAAGTGAATATCACATCATAAATATCAAATATTCAATGCATGAGACCTACATCCAATATGAATATCAAAAGCATTTGTATGAATATCACATTAAACAATTTAAATATTAATTACAAACAATACCCCAAAACACCAAAACTGAAACTTCCTAGAACAAGCTGTCAATTAAACACAATAACACCTTCTTCAGAGTAGTAAGAACTTACATTCATGATTCTCCTTTGATGTTGAAAGTTTCAACCCAGATACCACGGAGTGCCCTGTCGAATTGCACTTCAACTTCTGCAAGAATTGATAGTAGCTTTCCAGAAATTCAGCGTGACTTCAACTTGCTCATTCTCTTTCGTCTGGACTCGGAATTGGGTGATTCCAACTCCCAGAGTTAGATCTGGAAGTCTAATTTCGTCCCTCAAAATTGGAGAATTTTCTGAGTTGTAAATCAAAAGATATGGCATTTTAACTTAGAGGTCGCTGAGATTTTCGGGAAGGAATTGACAGCAACTTTCCAGAAATCTAGCGTGACTTCAACTGGCTCGTTCTCTTTCGTCTGGACTCGGAATTAGGTGATTCCAACTCCCAGAGATAGATCTGGAAATCTAATTTCGTCCCTCAAAATTGAAGAATTTTCGGAGTTGTAAATAAAAAGATATGGCGTTTTAACTGAGAGGTCGCTGAGATTTCCGAGAAGGAATTCAGCGAGATGAGTTTATGGGTGAAGGACGTGAAGATGGGGATGGATTGATAGAGGGAGAGAAGTTGAAGACGACGGCGTGTTGAAGCCCTCCTATGTGGCCGATTCCAGTCGGAAGTTGAAGACGATTCAGTCGAGGTCGAAGGCGGCGACGGCGTGTTGAAGCCCGGCGGCGTGTTGAAGCCCTCCTCTGTGGCCGATTCCAGTCGGAAGTTGAAGACGATTTCAGTCGAGGTCGAAGAGGATTCCAATCGAGATCGATATTAACTGGGAGGGAGAGAATAAAATAAAAAAGGAAGGGTAGGATCTCTTATAATTTAGTTAAAAAAATCCCTAAATTAATGGGAATTATGCGTGTTCAATTCCACCATATAAACATGCACCCAATTACTTTTAATCACAACCATTCATTTATTTGTAATTCAATGGCCCTTAATAGTACTTCCGTTTTACTCTAAGAAGCCGTTTTACTAGAACCAAATTATATATATATATATATTTAAAAGATTAGTGTCCAGGGTCGGCAAAAAGGTAGGTTAGGTTTAACAAAAAAAAAAGGTAGGTTAGGTAGGACGACCATCTACAAATCTACAATCCAAGGTTATAGGGGACTCTAGAATACATATTTGTTTTAAAATAAAAATATCGAAATTGAAGTTGTCCTAACGTACGAGTGTATAGTCCACCTCCAAAAGATCCTAAGTAGCTTTTTGGGGGAAATAAGATATATAAATGAATTCAAACATTAGATCAATTTATACGAACAATCCCTGAAGTGTCGTTTGCAATTGTAGGATCTTCGTTTCCTCAAGCTTGTAGTCGAATTCTTCTCTTGCGTAGCCAAAGTGATGGCTTTCCTAGGGCTAAAGGGATAGCCAAACTCGTCCAAAGAGATGAACGTAGGGATCAACGTGATGATCGTGAATTACCGAAGAAACGGTATTTGATTGCTCGAATCGACGAGTTACGGGATAGTTTGATCCGTGGGATCGTAAGGGTTGATGTTGGGATTCAAGAAAGGAGCGTACTCAACTTAACTATTCAAATCAACATAACATTACAAACTAGGGTTTTCTGGTTTTAAATAACGACAAAAAGTAATAATAAAATAGTAATAAGTTTTCGGAAATAAAGACGAAACAACGAACGCTCGGCCCAACTTTCGCGGGCGCGGAAACACTTCCGCGGGCGCGGAAACACTTCCGTGGGCGCGGAAACACTTATGCGGGCGCGGAAACACTTTCGCGGGCACGGAAACACTTTCGCGGGCGCGGAAACACTTCCGCGGTCGCGGAATAACTGAAAGACGCGACAGGAACTTTTCCGCGGGCGCGGAAATACCTCCGCGGTCGCGGAAAACATGTTGTAGAATACTCGAACTTCAGTAACAATTCCGCGGTCGCGGAAGACATGCACAACTCTCAATAAAACTCAATTTTGACCATCTTCTTGTTAGAATCTTGATTTGACGTAAACTATGAAGTTGTAGATCTTTGAATCAGCTTTCCAACGCATCTTGAATCATCTCGAGATCAATTTTCTAGCCACAGTTATGGCCATTTTACCGAAGACTGTCCAGAACCAAACGAGAAGTACCAATGTCGAACTTGCACAAGACTTCACCATTTGCTTGAGCCTCTTCCTTGGAGGCCTTTGATTAATTCTCTCATGCATGTTGCTATCAATCTCCCCTTCTTGACTTTGAATCGTCCTCGATTCGACGTGGATGAAGAAAGAAGCATCAAGTAGAGAGGCACGAATATCTAGAAAGAGCAAAGGAACAAGTTGTGCATCAACGTCGAATAACATCAAAGTTGTCACCTTTGCGGCTGAATCTTCTATGATTGTGGTGGGAGCGAGGTGGCTAAGAACAACAATAGAAACCTCAAGCTGACCATATACGATCATTGGTTGCAGAAGCGGTGATGAGTGCGGCGGAGGGGCCGGTGAAAGGCTGTGTTGTGACGAACAACCATCAAGGATCGGGGCTTCGACGACCTCTTCCTCATACTCGTCCCACTTGGGATGATCGAAGGACATAGGACATGATTCCACATCCACCAAATGGCTGCGTTGTGACGAACAACCATCAAGGACCGGGGCTTCAACGACCTCTTTCTCATATGCGTCCCACTTGGGATGATCGAAGGACATAGGACCGGATTCCACATCCACCAAATCAGCGCCTGTTGGAGAAGGAGTCATCACGAACGGATACGGATCGCATTGAGAGACCAACATAAACTATGCATCATGTTGGGCTTGCTCGCGGGCAATCTCCGCGGCTATGACCTCCTCCAATTCCCTAATGCGTTGGACGATCTCAGCTTTCTCACGTATGGTCTCAGCTCGCTCATGGTCGAGCTTCGCGATACGGGCATGCATGTCTTGCCGCCAAGGGGAGAAGCTTGTCGTAGGCAACTCCATAGTACCCCCCTATACGAAGCATACAACGCAAGGAGTAAGTAGCACCAAACAAAAGAACAAGTCCAAGCCAAGTCCTTGTCTCAAAAGTGAACCAAGAAATTTTCCGCTAGGCGTACTAATTTTGGTTGCTCGTGAGGAGGGAGAGGCTTGAACAGAAGGCAACAAAGCAAGAACTAGCAAATCAAGTCCCAAACAACACCCAAATTCAAGCAGATCAAATCAAGTTTCTTAGAATAAATGACACAAATAAACAAGGAAATCAAGTATGCAAGTAAGGAAACAAGATATTGCTAGAAGGAGAGATTTAAGGAAAATTGAAAAGTCAAAGGTTACTCTAACTTGAAAATAACCAAAACCTAAAGGAAAATTAGGGTGTGCAGGCCGTGAGGGATGGGGTAGCGAACGGTGGTGGTGGTGGTGGCGGAACGATGGTGGTGGGGCGGTGGTGTTCACAGCGGTAGGGTTCCGGCGAGTGGTGGTGGGAGAGAAAAAAAATTCTGGGTTTGTAAGCGGGAAAATTTCAGGGAATCACAATAAGAGAGAAGAAACAAACTTGGCTTGGATAGGCTCTGATGCGAACAACCCCTGAAGTGTCGTTTGCAATCGCAGGATCTTCGTTTCCTCAAGCTTGTAGTCGAATTCTTCTCTTGCGTAGCCAAAGTGATGGCTTTCCTAGGGCTAAAGGGATAGCCAAACTCGTCCAAAGAGATGAACGTAGGGATCAACGTGATGATCGCGAATTACCGAAGAAACGGTGTTTGATTGCTCGAAGCAACGAGCTACGGGATAGTTTGATCCGTGGGATCATAAGGGTTGATGTTGAGATTCAAGGAAGGAACGTACTGAACTTAACTACTCAAATCAACATAACATTATAAACTAGGATTTTCTGGTTTTAAATAACGGCAAAAAGTAATAATAAAATAATAATAAGTTTTCGGAAATAAAGACGAAACAACGAACGCTCGGCCCAACTTCCGCGGGCGCGGAAACACTTCCGCGATCGCGGAAATACTGAAAGACGCGACAAGAACTTTTCTACGGGCGCGGAAATACCTCCGCGGTCGCGGAAAACATGTTGTAGAATACTCGAACTTCAGTAACAATTCCGCGGTCGCGGAAATTCTTCCGCGGTCGCGGAAATTCTTCCGCGGTCGCGGAAATTCTTCCGCGGTCGCGGAAATTCTTCCGCGGTCGCGGAAGACATGCACAACTCTCAGTAAAACTCGATTTTGACCATCTTCTTGTTGGAATCTTGATTCGACGTAAACTATGAAGTTGTAGATCTTTGAATCAGCTTTCCAACGCATCTTGAATCATCTCGACATCAATTTTCTAGCCACAGTTATGGCCGTTTTACCGAAGACTGTCCATAACCAAACGAGAAGTATCAATGTCGAACTTGCACAAGACTTCACCATTTGCTTGAGCCTCTTCCTTGGAGGCCTTTGATTAATTCTCCCATGCATGTTGCTATCATAAATGTGGCATATAATGCCTACAACCATGATAAGAGTCCACCGAAGATTAAAATTTTTGATTTGGAAATGCTTCAGCGACTCTTTGCCTACAACAGAACGCCTAAACAGGTATTTCTCTAGGATTCCTTCTCACTGCGTCCTTTGTAATTCACCCTTTGAGGACTCCAATCACTTATTTTTTGAATGTCCATTCACTTTACGAACCCTACAATTACTTCAAAATCTCATTGGTCACACATATAGCTTTGACTTTGACAATGATTTCTACACTAATTTGGCATTCTTCCATTCCAGAAACAGAGATATAATTTCGGTTTTTTTTTTCTTTGGTGGACTATCTGGAAAGACTGTAATGCTTTAATCTTTAGAAAAGTTCCTTTTAATATTCATACAACAGTCAACAGTGCTTTCATTTCTTACAAGGATTGGACGCGGTCTTTTTTGGAAAACACTTCCTTCTCTTGCAAAAAGAAGGGTTCCAGACAATTTTCGCGATGGAGAAAACCTCCTCCTAATTGTATTAAATTAAATTTTGATCCTTCGATCAAACAAAATGGTTTCACACATATTGGATATGTATTCCGTAACCATTCCGGTGATGTGGTTTTCTTAGACCATATGCAAATTATCTGCTCCTCACTTATTAAAGCTGAGACATTGGCCGCTCTTGAGTGCCTTCGTAGGGCTATTTCACATCGGTTTACGCGAATAGTTCTTGAATGAGACAATCTTTCAGTCATTCCATCCGTGGAATATGGGAAATTCCATGGGAAATTTCTCCTATAATTATGGAAATTAGATCATTGTTTCATGGTTTGGATTATTTTCATGTTTATCACTGCTACCGAGAGTCTAACAAAGCCGCTGATTTCCTTGCTACTTCTAACATCCATTCCATTGTTCTTCGCAGTGCTATTTCAGAGTTTCTTTCGCCGCATCATGAACGTGCTCAGCAACATCGATTTTGACTCCATTATTTAGATTCGAGCTCGATCGTTCCGTTAGCTTGTAAATTCTTTGTAAAAATCATCTGTTGTGATGATTTAGATATGCCTTTTGGTTTGTAAGGATACATCTGTTTGCCTATATAAAAAAAAACCACGATAAGAGTCCAATAAGGCAATATTATGTCCCTTCAAGTGTGACGCAAATTGCTAATGATCTTTGATTGGACTAGACATTACTCGTGGGTGAATAACCTCCCTGAAGCACCCAACCAAGTATATGTATAATAACCCGGAAAAAAAACCTAACCCGGAAAAAAACCGGGTGATGTGTCTCGTAAAACATGTGACGGGTCGGGCTCGATTGTTGATACATTGGATCGATCACTCAATCTATCACCTGTACCATATCCACCATTCCATTTACCCGATTATAATCTATATCTTTGATTTTTGGGTTAGTAGGTTTTAAGTTGAATGTTTTACGAATATTTTTCATTTAACTCTAATAAATGGTTTGTTTAATGAAACAATTTATAAAGACATTTCTATTGATAAATGTACGTACTTTTTTTGTTAAATATATTTGATGCTTTGAAATTTGTGTAGAAGTTGAATTTCACCCCACTTTTTTCTCAAATATATTATAAAGACTTTTCTACTGATAAAGATATTTCCACCAAACATGTTTTTATGAGAAAAATACTTATCACTACGAAAATGTTTATATATAATTACACCAAACAAACCTTAAATCAAACATTTAAACTAAATATTTCATATATCGAAGAAAATCTATATTCATGTTTTGAAATGTATTTCGTTACATATAAACTATCGTAAAATAAATAAATTTAAAAAATGACTCGATCCACTCGAATCACCACGGGTCGGTGGAGAATTTTGTGGGTGATGGGTGAGTTGGGTGGAGCATTAGATTCGCAAACCTGATTGTAAACTGACCTCACCTATCCATCACTCAATCCGTTTCTACGGATGTTCCTTGGTAGTTGGTAGCAATTGTATTTAAAATGGGGAATTGTCAATTTATTTATTTGTCGGGGAAGTATCGAATTATTTGTTTTGGTCAAATCTTAAGTAGCAATTTTTATGACAAAATAAATGGGAGAATATAGGGAAGATGAAGACATACATAAACAAAGGATTTCATGAAATCCGTACGTACAGGAAAAGTTTGTAAATTATACGTGTACCACTTACGGATTGGAATTTCAATTGTACATGAAAAGTTTTGCGTAGTTCAACCTTTGATGCGTCAATATACATTTGGGCTCAAACACATGTGAGATATGAGACATGAATGTGTATGTGTTGTGTTTCAATTTGAAATCGTAATTTTCGATCATTCATTTGACTAGCACCACGTGTACTTGTTTTGTGTATAAGAAAACAGAGTTAAATTAGTGTACCCTAATTTATAAACTAGAACTAATCACAAAACATGTATTAGTGTACTAGTTTCGTTAGACATAATTTAGTGTACCCTAATTTCGTGCAACCTAATTTATAAAATAATTTTGTGGTAGTATTTGGTTATTTTCGTGTAACCTAATACCTAATTTTGTGCTACATGAAATAATGTCATGCTATATAAAATGTTTTTGTATAGTATTTTCGTGTAAGCTAATACCTAATTTTGTGTTACACAAAATATAATCATGCTACATAAAATAATTTCGTGTAAGTAAATGGGTATTCTCCTATTTTTTGTGAAATAGAAAAATGGGAGAATATATAGGGGTATTTTATTCTATTTTAGTAAGGGATTACTAATGTCCTATTTTTATGGTCGGATATATTTTGAGAAATCCATATTGAAATATGTATAGTTAATATTTTACCCCCATAATTATTTAATCTTATTAATATATTTGGCCCTAATAATCAGGGGAATGGTCTACCTCCTATATTTTGGCTAATCGAATCACCATATGTACGTACTGATATGCCTGAATTAATAAGGACATCTTCTCCCTAAACTGTTAGATATAAGACTATGATACTAGGTTTCGTTTTTTCATCAATAAAAATAAATTAAAAAATTAAAAAAGCAACACAAATCCAAAGAAATATTCATGGATCATTAAATGCAAATAAATGGGATGTTCACCTTGATAAAAAATTATCTATTGCTTAGGATTATTCTAGATTATTATAAATCAATATTATCATATTATCCTGTTAGTTATCGTAGATATCTTATTAGATCTTCCATAATATTATCATATTATCCTGTTAGTTATCGTAGATTATATATCTTCTATAATCATCTTGTATAAGTACTCTCATTGATCTTCTATAAAATTCATGAATCGTTTCATATTTCTATATGGTATCAGAGTAGGCCGAATTCGACCTTTTCGGCTCCCTCCATCAAAACTAGATTTTGGCCTATAGAAAATCTGGCTTCAGCCAACAAGACCATGACACTACTGCCAACAAAACCCTGGATTCGACAGACTCCAAGTAGAGTCCGGGTAATTCAGATCCTTTCCGGATGAAACCAATCCATTACAAAAAAAATCAGTCCACTCCGACAAAAACCAGCCTACTCCAAACAACTTCAGATCCACTTCGACGACTCTATATCCTCCATTTTAAAACCTAATCGAATTTTGGGATGGTTAGGGGGTCAAACAATTATCAAAGGCATTATTGACAAACTTATAGTTTCATCGGAAGCGACCACAAGCAATGAGTGATTGACAAAATGTTAATGTTGGTGTATCAAATTAGTCGTTGTATGACTAGTTAAATCATAATGTCTACTTTTTTAAAACCTTTCGTGGTTCTTCAATACTTGTGGAGAAAAGTTGATGGAGTTTTTGAAAAATGGTGATTTTCAAAATGACCTTCATCTTCTTTTTGGAAGACATTATTAGATAGTATGGCTAAGACCACAAGATTGTCAAAAATTCATCGTCTTTCAATTTGTCCATTATTCCTAACAAGGGATAATGACAAATCAGATATTATATGTCGTGTGCACCATGGTCATTTTAATTGTGAATCTTATAGACATGTGTTGAACTCTATGAATACATTTGGGTGGAGGTAAATAGTGCAAAACTTAGAAGTAGAGTTTGTTTCCATATAATCGAGGTGCCAGGAACCCTTACATGGACATAGACAACACTTCTCATCTGATAAAATTCCTCATAGATTTCCATGAGCATTTTGTTCAGAGATATAATCACTTGTTGACATTGCAAAGCTACAAATATTACATCTCCACAACACACGACGTGCATTTTTTGATTCCAAATATTCTCATGATGCACCTAAATCGTCTTAATATTCAAAACCTCTAGTTAAATCTAAATATAGACAACCAGATCACTCTTCAGAATCTTCTCAATATTGTGAATTCTTGTGCAAGAGTGTCTTGCAACATCACCACTTCATTTAAACTTCTTCTCCAGTGCATTGAGGCTTACCGTACAAACTTTCTCGATGAGCTATTTTATCGCAACTATAGGAAAATGGTTAATGGTCACATAACGAGTCTTGATGACTAAGGTACGTAGCCAAATTTATTTTATCTTGTGATTTTTATGAGGTAAGTGTGATATGCATTGTGAAATATATATGGTTGGTAATGCAATGTGATAATTATTTTTAGTGTTCTCTGAAAAATTGTTATTGCCAACAAAACCAGGCTTCGGCCCACACAGGCACACAACAAAGCCATGGTTATTGCCAACAAAACCTTTGATTCGATAGACTCCGAATACAGTCTGGGTGATTCTGTATCCTTTCCGGAGGAAACAAGTCTACTCCAGATAAATGAAGATCGGATGTGCCCAATTCTAACTAAATCGAGATCGGCTCCCACGACTCCAAATGAGCTTTGCTTCATGAAATCTGTTTCCAACTTATACTTTCTCTTCGGTTGTCTAAATTGCGGGGACATGATAATGATTAAAAATAATCTACTGCTTAGGATTATTCTAGATTATTATAAATCAAAATTCTAAAATTATCTTGTTAGTTATCGTAGATAACTTATTAGATTTCTATCTATATTTTCTACAATCATCTTGTATAAATACTCTCGTTGATCTTCAATAATACTTATGACTCTTTTCATATCTCTATACACCTAAATAAGTTTTTCCTTACAAAATCCAAATCCAAACCTTTTTTCTTGTTGTTGAGGTGTAAGAGCGTAAGTTACTCCGCCTCAGTCAAGCCTCACTCCGTCGCTCTTCCTTGCTCCATCAGCTGGTCTCTCTATCTCTCCTCCTCCATTTCACTGCACCACCTTCATTTTTGCTTTTGGGTACCGGTGAGTTTATTTTTTCTTTCCAAATCTTGTGAAGTTTAATTACTAACCAATCTTGTTTAATTAGTTCAACATCTTCTAATTTATTCTTAGTTTCAATCTTTGTTGAGAATCATATGAATTTGCTTATACATAATTTTGGTTTTTTTGGTTTGTGTTGGTTGTTGCTCTTTGACCGTAATTTTGGGCTTTACATGTGTTAAGGTGGAAATTTTGAATTTGGTTATGGAATAGTTTGATAATGTCTTTATTATTCTTATGGTTATTACCAATAAGGGTGGGTTTATTATGTACAATTAATGTAGTTAAGTCAGTAAAGTCGTGGAATGATTTTCGAAATTTATTTAGCTAGCTAATATTATAGGGTTTGTCACTCTCTTTCTACATGCAGATGGATATAATTATCCATCGCATTCCTGAGTTTAGACAAATACAGAGATGTATATGGAGACATGTTGGATTCATAAATGAGTGGCAACTCTTTGAATTTGTGGATGTAAGGAGGGATAAAAAACACAGACGTTATTCCATGATTGCAACAAATCACCCGGAAAAAAATTCCAATCTACTAAACGTACAAGAATTGTGTGCCATACATGATCTTCCATGTCCTTTGGAAGCTATGACATATCCTGAAGGTGGAGTGGGATTGTTACATCCTCCATTTCAAACCCTATCCGAATTTGGGGATGACTTAGGGGGTTAACCAAAGCCTTTGATTACAATCATCAAAGACATTATTGACAAACTTATCAGTTTCATCGGAAGTGAACACATGCCACCGGTGATTGACAAAAGGTCAATGGTGGTGTATCAAAATGACGGAGCATTTTTCCTACCAACATTGGCTACTGACGCCACCAAAAAATCTTTCATGGATCTTCAATACTTGTGGAAAACGTTCGTGGAGTTTTTGGGAAATGGTGATTTTCAAAACTTTCCTTCATCTTCTTCTTGGAAGACATTATTAGATTGTTTGACAGCAGCCACAAGCTTATAAAGAATTCATCGTCTTTCGATTTGTCCATTATTCCTAACAAGGGATAAGGACAAATGAGATTTTATATGTTGTGTGCACCATGGTCATTTTTTGTGAAACTTATAGACAATTGTTGAACTCTATGAATACATCTGGGTGGAGGCAAAAAGTGCAAAACTTAGGAGCATATGTTATTTTCATATATCGATGTGCGAGGAACTCGTACATGAACACCACTTCTCATTTGATAAAGTTTCTTAGAAATTTTCATGAGCATTTTGTTCAGAGATATAATTAGTTGCTGACGTTGCAAAGCCCACCAATATTACATCTCCATGACACACGACGTGCATGCTTTGAATTTGAATATTCTCATGGTGCATCTAAATTATCTTAATATTCAAAACATCTTATTAAATCTGAATATAGACAAACAAATCACTCTTCACAATCTCCTCAATATTGTGAATTCTTGTGCACTAGTGTCTTACAACATCACTACTTCATTCAGACTTCTTCTCCAGTGCATTGAGGCTCACCGTGCAAACTTTCTCGATGAGCTATTTTTTCGCAACTATAGGGAAATGGTTGATGGTCACATAACGGGTCTTGACAACTAAGATACGTAGCCAAATTTATTTTATCTTGTGATTAATTTTTATGAGGTAAGTGTGATATGCATTGTGAAATATACTTTCTAAGAATCATAATATTATCCTTTTTATGCATTGATGTGCTTAAATTATTGACATAATATAATATTTATGGCTGGTATTGTGATGTGATAACTATTTTGAGTGCTTAGTGAAAATTGTTCTAATATTAAGTTTATTGGGTTGTTTTAGTGTTGTAATTTTGTTTACTTGATTTGATATTGACATGATTAACCAGACAAAGACTACTAACCAAGGATTTTGTTCACTTGTTGTTATTGCTTATATTTACTAATGTCGTTGTTCTTCGACGATGCGCATAATAATTGTTAGTTATAGTAGATATCTTATTAGATCGATAATCATCTTGTATAAATACTCATTGACCTTCCATAATACTTACATATATTTTCATATCTCCAAATGGTATCAGAGCAAGCTGAAGTCGACATTTTTGGTTTCCGCGAACAAAACTAGGTTTCGACAGAAACAAAACTAGGCTCTAGCCTACACAAAATCCGGCTTTGACCAATAAAACCATGGCTACTGCCAATAAAACCTCGGATTCGACAGACTCCAAGTAGACATTGTGTTATTCCACTCCCTTTTCAAACGAAACCAATACACTCCAGATGACTCCAGATCAGCTCTGTCTAATACTAACTAAACTGTGATGGGCTCCCCGACTCCAAATAAGCTCTACTTTACGAAATTTTCTTCAAACTTAAAATTTATTTTCGGTTGTCTAGCTTGCGGTGACATGATAAAGATTATCTACTCTGAGTATTATTCTAGATTGTTATAAATCAAAATTCTATGATTATCTTATTATAATTGTATCTCTATCTTCTATAATCATCTTTTATATACACTTTCATTGATAATATTTATCATATGTCTTTCTTACCGTAGATAATACTTACGAATCTTTTCATATGTCTATACACCTAAATAAATTTTTCCTTACAAAATCCAAACCCATAGCTCTTTGCTTGTTGTTGAGTTGTGAAAGGAGAGTTGCTCCGCCTCAGTCAAGCCACACTGTGTCTCTCCTCCTTGCTCTGTCATCGGGTCTCTCTATCTCTCCTCCATTTCACTGCACCACCTTCCTTTTGCTTTTGGGTACCGGTGAGTTTATTTTTGCTTTCCAAATCTTGTCAAATTTAATTACTAACTAATCTTATTTAATTAGTTCAACATCTCCTAATTTATTTTAGCTTCAAACTCTATTGAGAATCATCTGAATTTGCTTATGCAGAATTTTGGATTATTTGTCTGTGTTAGTTGTTACTCTTTGACCGTAAATTTGGGCTTTACATGTGTTAAGTTGGAAAGTTCGAATCTGATTATAGGGTTTGTCACTCTCTTTCTGCATGCACATGGATATAATTATCCCTCATACTCCTGAATTTAGAGAGATATAGAGATGTATCAGAAGATGGGTTGGATTCGTAAATGAGTGGCAACTCTTCGAATTTGTGGAGGTATCAAGAACACAAACGTTATTCCATGATTACAACAACTCACCTACAAAAAGATTGCAATCTACTAA
This sequence comes from Rheum nobile, assembly GCA_027886185.1. NCBI lineage: Eukaryota > Viridiplantae > Streptophyta > Magnoliopsida > Caryophyllales > Polygonaceae > Rheum > Rheum nobile. Next base: position 3,532,274 of record WOAB01000531.1, on the reverse strand, counting down.
ACTTACAAGAATTGTGTGCCATATACGATCTTCCATGTCCTTTGGAAGCTCTGACATATCCTAGAGGTGGAGTGAGCTTGTCATATCCTCCATTTCAAACCCTATTCGAATTTTGGGATGGCTTAGGGGTCAACTAGAGCCTTTGATTACAATCATCAAAGACATTATTGACAAGCTTATTAGTTTCATCGGAAGCAACCACATACCATGTGTGGTTGACAAAATGTCAATGGTGGTGTACTAAAATGACGGAGCAATTTTCCTACCAACAATGACTACCGATGCCACCAAAGAACATTTTGTGGATCTTCAATACTTGTGGAAAACGTTGGTGGAGTTTTTGGGAAATGGTGATTTTCAAAATGTCCCTTCATCTTCTTCTTGGAAGACATTATTATATTGCATGGTCGTAGCCACAAGCTTGTCAAGAATTCGTCGTCTTTCAATTTGTCCCTTATTCCTAACAAGGGATAAAGACAAATAAGATTTTATATGTCGTGTGCACCATGATCATTTTAACTGTGAATCTTATAGACATGTGTTGAACTGTATGAATACATCTGGGTGGAGGCAAAGAATGCAGAACTTAGGAGAAAGGGTTATTTCCGTATATCGAGTTGCGAGGAACCTGTACATGGACACCACTTCTCATTTGATAAAGTTTCTCAGAAATTTCCATGAACATTCTGTTTAAAGATTTTGACGTTGCAAAGCCACCAATATTACATCTCCATGACACTCGACGTGCGTGATTTGAATTCAAACATTCTCATGATGCACCTAAATTGTCTTAATATTCAAGACATTTTGTTAAATCTGGATATAGACAACCAAATCATTCTTCACAATTTCCTCATTATTGTGAATTCTAGTGCAAGAGTGTCTTACAACATCATTCAGACTTCTTCTCCAATACATTGAGCCTCACCGTGCAATCTTTCTCGAAATAAAGGTGATACACATTATATGTACAAGTCGTAGAAAGCCTCGACAAATGGTCACTCAAGGTTCAGGTCTTCCGAGACCGCAAAAGCTCAACAAAAAGAAAAACAACAAGAATGAAGTTAATCAAGAGATCCATGTCAAAGAAGAGTACATCCAATTTGAACGGGCGCCAATTACCTTGAAATATTTTGTCCCTAAAAGATTTTTCGAGGATGACTCTTCTCAATAGCTTACAAATTTCCAAGAAAGAGATCACCACAAGCATTATTGAGCCTACGAAATTTACACCAAAGGAGTAAAACATGTTCTTGAAGGACAAATTTTCAAAATCTCGAGAGTGTTAGTATTGAAAGGCTCGATGTATACTCAACAAGTGAAACACCTAGGCTATCTGTGTTTGAACGGCTAAGCACAACCTTGAAAAGTCATACACCCAAACATTTGGTGTTTGATGGTCATCCTTTTTATTGACGAATTCAATTGAATCTTAGTTAATAAGGCCCGAATTTGAAACACTCTTGTTGATTCTTACGAGAGCTACATGTGAGATTCAAGTGGATCTTGTGTTGTTTAGGCTTCAGAGTCTTCGTTGAGTGCTAAAGTGTTATTCCTAATTTGTGGATGTGGACTCCATGGAGTTAAACTTTAAATCTCAGATTAATTTTATTAATTAAGTTGACAAACGAGCACCTCTGATCTTTGCTTTAGCAAAATTGGGTGACAACCAAAAGAGACCGAAAATTCAGAAATTACCTTTTGGAAAACCCAATGATAAATATTTCAATATCTCATGAGATTCAAGTTGATCTTAGATTTTCATAAAAAATCAAGATTTGACATGTTGAACGAAAGCATTATAAATAGGCGCAATTACATAACTACTCTAACAAATTGCTATGACACAGCACTAGCAATTCCGCCTAAATATCTCTAGTTTGGGTTTGCTTTCAATTTAAAACAAGTGGGGTCAAAGTTATAAAAATATAAATAAGAAATGGTGATATATGGTGTGCAGAGAAGTGCCGGTTCTTGAGCAATGTGAAAGCTACTCTAGCAAATTGCTATGACACAACACTAGCTAGGACAACTCACAGATCAATCTCTACAAAAATTGAATAAAAATACACGTTTACTTTTTAGCGCATATGTATTTTTGCTGTTTAACGCATAGGCTTCACACGTTACGTGTGAAGCCATACACCATGTAACGTGTCGGATATGTCCACACGTTACGTGTGGAGCCATGCACCATGTAACGTGTGGAGCATATCCACACGTTACGTGCAGAGTCTCTATAGGAAGATGTCCAGACTTAACGTGAGGAGATTGTCCCCACGTTAAGTAGACCTTTTTTTTTATTAAGTAACGTTATACGAAGTATTTCGGTCTTCTTTGCTTAGTATCGAGTTTTACAATAAGATTGAAGTTACAATCGTATTGAGTCATTTACATTCGCTTATTTCGGTATTCTGCCCTTCCAATGTAAAGTTCTCGATCGAGCCACCGGGCCGCTTCATATGATATCTCTGGTTTAGCGTTTGAGTTTTACAATTCGCTTATTAGGGGAGGGTTACCCCCATTGTGTAGCCCAACTTGTATTAATCTTTATAAGAACAATACAAAATGATCATCAACATAGAAGACAATACAAATTGTTCATAACCCAAATTGACTACAACCACATTTAGCACACAATACAGAAAACAATACAAATTGATCATAAACTTAGAAAAAATTAGAGAAAAGATATGACACTGCTTTAGCGTTTGAAGAAATTAGGGTAGTCTCTGGTGAACGTTCGCTTCATATGATATCTCTGGTTTGCTAAATTTGCTTGCTCCCTACAAAGATTGATAGTACACAAACAACATTACACAAAGGATACGACATTAATCACCTACGATGTACATCATTTAATAGATTGAAGTTATACCTACGAATGTTATCAAGATCTTTAACAAGTTCTTGATTTTCCTTAACAAGATCTTGTTTTTCCTGCCTTGTTGTCGAATAACCGCATGTGTCTTGTCCTCGTACATCGGATCAATCCACTCCCTGAAATGACACCCCACTTCTGGGCATCCCCAATACCTCCTTCCGTAGTTCCACTGCAAATCCCAAGTTGGACAACGACTTTCAAATTACAATAGCATAGCCTATCTGCGTTTGTTGATGATTTGGATGAAGATGTCATTATTTGTTGTAGTGTTTGGTTTCATACAAATATCATAAATCCATTAATATCAAAAATTAGGGTTACTAAATCGATAGAAACTGGAAGAAGAAACTTACCCAAAAGTGTATCTGTAGGCGCCGCTTGTGTTAGAATTGTTGTAGTGAACAAACAACCCTAATGCTTCTTATATAGTGAAAATGCAATGTGTTTGACAGCTAATAACCAGCTGGAAAAAAGGAGAAATCTGATTGACAAATCTTTGACAGCTAATAACCAGCTGTTGTATATAGTTGTAGTTGTATACCCTAAACCCTAAATCCTAAAACATAAACCCTAAACCCTACCTAAGGGGGGAAATGTATCACCACGTTACGTGTGCGCACCTTGTTCAATCTGAATTCACGTGATGGACAAGGACAACATCACCACTGCACAATACATGTATATTTAAAGACTTTAAAAAACTAAACACAAAACCCCCCCTAAACCCTAAAACCTAAACCCTAAACCATTAAAGTCTTTAAGGAAAAAAGAATCACCACATTACGTGTGGTAGATGCTCATACGTAACGTGTGGGATAACCTCACACGTAACGTGGGGATACGGTTGGTGTAAAACGCATTGAATTAACCGTCTTGTCCCCACCTAACTGAACTAATGGTCCCCTCTTCATCTTCCCCGGCTAAGCCCCATTTTCGAGCCTAAACCCTTCATTTGAAACACTCAAACATTTGTGTTTTACACTCTCAATTTATTTATTTTAAAATGGACAATATGAACAACAATGATTATTAGAACAACAATGTTGAAGAGGATCCACTTCCAAATGAGGTAATTTCCGTTATTTAAAGTTAAAGTTTTCATATTTTGTTTGGGACATGTTCAAAGTTTTGATCTTTAATTGTTGAAAACAATACATGATATTTGTTGTTTAGGTGTTAGAAACCAAGTTTCACATGCTAGATTTTCAAAGTTTTGAACTTGATATTTGTTGTTTAGGTATTAGAAACCAAGTTTTACATGCTAGATTTTGAGGGATACATGTGTAAGAAAGCAAGATCCACGTTACATTGAAGAACAATTTCACATGTTATGCCCTAAACATGTCCACACATAACGTGTGAAACATGTCCACACGTAACGTGTGAAACATGTGCCAGATTGTGGTTTCACACGTTAAGTGTAGAACATTTACACACGTAACGTGTGAAACATGTGCCAGATTGTGATTTCTGATGGTTTCTGTGCCTTCTGTAAAAGGGCACGGTTTGTCACAAACCGTGCGCTTTACCAGAATGTGGTTTCTAGCGGTTTATGTTCCTTCTGTAAAATTGAACCTTGTGGAAAATAAGAAAAATATTGTGTGGAGAGTTGATGAAATTAAAGGTTTGAGGGATGGGTTATTACACATTTATATAGAGAGTATTTTTGTGCCTTCTGTAAAAGGGCACGGTTTGTTCACTTTAAATTGATGTCTAAGAATGCTTCCTTAAAGGGAATTTTGGTTTCACACTTGATAATTAGTTCACTACTTGATGAGATGATTCCATGTGTATGCAGGCGAACTATTATTTGTACGAGGGGTTAAACAATATTTCCCTCGATGACTGGAGCACCCCACAAAAATCATTTTCTGGTTGGGAAACACCTCATCAACCGTTGCCGGAATGGAACACACTATCTGAGTGTAAAACACCAGATGATATACCATCTTTCTCACTTGGAGTGTTTGACTTTAGTTGTCCGCCTCCAGAAGCATCTTTATCTCATGAAGAGACTAAGAATTCGGCTTCTGCTAACCCACAATTTTGCTTTCCATCCCTACACACACAGCCTCAGTTCAGTGTACCACCAGAAGATGATGTTTTTGTCTCTGCTGATTATTCAGAGTTCTTTACAACATACCAAATCTGGGAGTTCAGAGAAGAAGCATTTATATGGGCACGGGAGACTACTATGTGTCACAACTTCTGCATCATAAAGGGAAGGAATAAACCTTCCACGTATAGAGCCCTTGGGGGGACTTGGTTACCGTGTGATAGGCATGGACAAAACATCCGTAAACAAGCTAACCAAGTGAGGGACATCACAAAGTCGAAGAAGTGTGGGTGTCCATTCATGTTGAGGCTGAAAGAAGGGCCGAATGGATCATGGAAGATCAATGTACAACATGGAACTCACAATCATGTGATCAAAGAGAATTTGTATGGTCATGCATTAGCTGGGCGACCAAACGCTGAAGAGAAGGAGATTATTAGGGTGATGACAGTTAATCATTGCAATCCTCAAAAGATTTTTACTACAATCAGCTCGTCCCCAGGAAACTTGACCAAGATGAAGCAAGTGTACAACATAATGCATGACATACGAAAAAACGGCATGGAAGGAAGAACAGTGGTGCAACAGTTCTTCTATGAGTGCAATGAGAAGGGATACTTCATGGAGCATAGATTCAATAAGGAGACCAATAAGATCACATATATCTTCTTCGCAAGCCCGGACCAGTTGTCGCTGCTGAAGGCAAACCCGTACATTGTGTTGCTAGACTCTACATACGCAACTAACAGGTTAGTAACACACATATCTATTATATTATTCACTTGTTCATGTAATCATTAGCATGCCATAACATATCATTATGTGTGCAGTTATGATTTGCCCTTCCTTGAAATTGTCGGCATCACATCTGTTTGGAAAAACTACAATATTGTCGGGGCGTTTCTGGATCATGTGAACGAAGAGAGTTACAAGTGGGCCATACAACAACTTTCAAAAATGTTTGTCAAAGTCCAACGAACACCCACATGCTTGGTCACAGATCGGGAGAAGGCATTGATGAACGACTTAGAGAAGCAGTTTCCAACTGCAAAATTCCTTCTATGTAGGCTCCATGTGAGGAAGAATATTGAAGACTTCGGGAAGAAGGCCATGGACAAGTTTAGGGGCATAACATTTTCCAATTATTACATGAAACTATTCAAGGAAACAACCATAGAAGGGTATGAAGCAACACCAAAGAAGATTCAACAAGATTGGAGGAAATATCCAAAATGTCTCCAGTACGTACAAAAAAACTGGCTTGACCCCTACAGGGAAAGAATCGTCTCAATATGGACAGATACAGTCTTCACTCTTGGAACTACCGAAACTAACAGGTTTGTGCATTATGTTTTTATATTTAACTGGGTATTTTGAACTTAGACTTTTACAACAATATACTAGCTTCGGATTCTTGATTGTAATACAAGGTTGAAGGAGCCCATTCCAGTCTTAAAAGCTTCTTCACTAGCAATGATGACAACCTTTGCACTGTATTCGATCAATATGATGCACTGTTGCACATTCATATTAATGAGATAAGGGGGGGGGGGGCTTGAATGAGAGCTTAGAAAAGCGATTTACGCTGATAACCAACTCACATCTTTTCTACAAGCTGCACTACAAGGTCTCTGCGATTGCACTAGAAAGGTTGATTGAGGAATACAAGAAAGGCGAAGATCCATTGGGGAACACTATATGCAGATGCCAGATGAGGGTCAGAGATGGCTTGCCTTGCGTGCATGACATGGCGCGGAATATGATGAACCAGGAACCAATTGAACCTAGCTCATTGCATCCGTTCTGGAGGCAATTGACCTTGTCAGAAGTGCGGACAGAAGAAGAAGAAGAAGAAGCCACATAACGTAGAGTGAATAGGTCATTGCTTGAATAATTTGTTGCAAGCGTCTTCCCCACATTGCCAGTGCATGATCAACACAGAGTTGTCTCAGCACTAACAAGTATAGCACATCCAGAGCGGACTACTCTGTAAGAGCTAGCTAAAGTTAGGCATAAGGGTCGGCCTCAAGGAGCTCTAAACATTCCCACCAAAAGGCAACCGTCAACATGAGAGTACACTGACCAACAGATGGAGGGAACACCTCCGAAGAAGCAAAAAGGAAGACCACCTAAGGAAGCTTCAACCATGCCATGTCAACCATGGAAGCCTATGCCTTCGGGTTACACGACGTTGATCAAGAACTCTAAGCGATATATTACCCAATTTCCCAAGTGTATGAAACAACACGTGAGAGGATGGTGGGAAATAGGTGGTGATGGAAACTACGGATATAGATCAATTGCGCATGGTCTGGGTTTCGGGCAGGACCAGTGGGCTTTTGTTCGACGTACCATGATCGCTACGTTGAAACAAGAGTATGAGCTATTCGCGCCAATTTGGATGTCTACGATGACACTTGAGGCAATGGAGGCGAAGCTTGCATGGTTTCCTGCGCCCAACATGCCTGCCCCACGGGAGACGTGGTTGGACCTCCCGGATATGGGATGTTTGGTGGATACTTTATTCAACTGTGTGTTCGTCTCCATCGGTGCTGGTGTAGGCACGACATACATGCCTATGAGGGCGAATCCAAACCAAGCGGTTGGAGAGAAGATGAAGGCGATATGCATTTGCCATGTCGAGAAAGAGCAACATTTCATTGCGGTACGTTAATACAATCAAATAAGTTGAAACTATCTTATGTTAAAACATATGTATGATGCATCGACTTTGATGTAGATTGGCCTTGTCGAAACCTCGCCCTTGCCGGACCTTTACGGGGCATGGGTGAGATTTCATGACCCGTCTGCGGGTGATTTGGTAGATCCATTCATTGATCGATTGCCGGAGTACCAAGCACACAAACCAAACGGTCGCGGAAAGAAGAAAATTGAAACTATTTATGTTAAGACATATGTATGATGCAATGACTTTGATGTAATACGAAGACACATGTTCGTTGTATTTATGAGCTGTTGATGTAGTACCAAGACACATGTTTCCCTCATCCCTCATCATTTTGCTTACCGGAAAGCCGAGAGCACCGCACGACCTGTGCGGTAAAACGCACGGCCGTGCGGTCTTTGCTGTATTTTTTGGATGAAAAGTCGAGAGTACCGCACGGCCTGTGCGGTAAAATGCACGGCCGTGTGTTTTCGCTGTATTGTTTTGGATGAAAAGCCGAGAGCACCACACGCCTTGTGCGGTAAAACGCACGACCGTGCGTTTTCACAGATTACATACAAACAACATGTAACGTGTGGAAAGGTTCCACACATTATGTGTTGTTCAGTTCCACACGTAACGTGTGGAATTCAAGTTATTTCTGGCGGTTTCTGTGCCTTTTGTAAAATGGCACGATTTCTGGCACGGTTTGTCACAAACCGTGCGCTTTACCAGAATGTGGTTTGTGGCGGTTTATGTGCCTTCTGTAAAATTGAAACTTGTGGAAAATAAGAAAAAATGAACCAATCTATATGATCTATTGTTTATCGTGATGGCGTTTTACACATAATTACGTCATCTAGTTCGTTAGCTTCACGTGAATTAAAATACGGTCTCATACACAATACAAAATGAAGACATCTTAAACTTGAGAATACACTCTCAAAAATATCATAACAAACATTCAAATAGAAGTCATAACATTCATTGTTGCCATAATCCAAAGTTCAATCAAATCCATAAAACGAAACAAGTTTAATCATAAAACAGTCTCCACAACTTCCTCAGTGATTGGGAAGGAAGGGATACATTCGCTCCAATGACCGACGTAGCGCCTCTGCTACATCTTCACATTCATGGTTGCGATGTGGTTGAAGATCATTGTAGCAATATTCGAAGGCCTGCACATAACACAAAAACGTTGATATGTATAATAAATATAGATATAGTTAACCGGAAATTAAACAACCTACAAATTAGTCAATTTCATATTTGTGTCGCGTCTTCAATGGTCGGGGGTTGACGAATGGGTGTGTACGTGGGAGGTACCATCCCATGTAATCACCGCTACAGTCATGGCCTTGCTGGATAGGAGGGCCCATCGCAGCTAGGGTCATGGAATGTATATTCTGCACATCCCATGCAAATCGAGCTCTGTCGTACTCCACCGTGTAGTTGCTAATCTTTGTTCCTCTCCAAGCCTTTGTAGGCACTATAGGCGCTCTTGGAACCTGGTGTACACGGGCAAACTATCTCGCCACACGGTCTGGCATGTACGGCTCGGTTATCCAAAGACACGAGATAACTCCATGGAAGCGCGATGGAGCGAAGCTCACATCGTTAAAGTCAACCGTACCGTACGGCATCCAATCAACCTAAACATAATAGGATGCAAAATAATTAAAAATCAAAGTCAACCTAAACATACCTATCAATGAACCGAACGACATCCAATCAACCTAAACATAATATATGCACTTACCATGTCCGTAGTCATCATATTGAGCTCCATTCTGTAATTTCTCATGGGGTTGGGTTTCACTGAAAGGTCTCATCTACGAGCGTTAGCGTATGGGATCGCATGTTCAAAGTCCCAGTCTCTACTCTGTGCAGGTCTGAACATGATGAAATATTGGTATATCCATGCCTGAAAGGCAATTTTCGTAACCAATCCATGTTATTGAATAATTACATTTACAACAAAATAATTTGGTATAAAGAATAGTTTTTATAATTTAAAAAAAAATCTGAATCAGAGTGTAGCATGTGGACATCAATCTCGCATCTTTTCTTGTGCACTCGCCCAAGCTGCGGTACATGTGGGCAAGAACGCCAGCACCCCATGCATAATCCATGGTAGACGAGTGATCAGCCACAAATCCCGTATAGTACAATGGCAATTTGTGTTGGGACTTGTCCGGGAAGAGACAAGAGTCCAACAAGTACAGCAAGTACCCAGACGCACACTGCTCGTCATTCAGCCCTCCGCAATGCCCCTTGAACCACTCAACAGTTACGGTACCAGATGTCACATTCTCATCAGGCAACTCAAAGAATTCCTCTGCCTCCGCCACCATGGCCTTCTTCAAATCAGTCACCCCCAACTGCTCATGCCATTTCTGTGGAGGTGCCATGTATTTTCCGTGGATGCTGAGCCCAAGGATCAACAATACGTCATGGAGAGTTATGATCATTTCTCCCCATGGCATATGGAACGAGCTGGTTTCAGGTTGCCAGTGCTCAACGAACGCACCAATCAGCGTCTCGTGGACATGCTCATGCATCACATCCGGAATATGACACAACCCTGATCCAGATGCCAGTTGACCCCATTCCATTTCCAACTGCAAACGCCATGCGCGTATCTGTTTGCCTCGTTGCTGAAACCTCAATGGTGGCATAGGCTATAAATATTTGCATTTTGAAACCAGTGTAAGCAATCCATTTGACATATTTATAATAAAATGTGAAATTTCAAGAATAAGGTTTTCCATGCAACTTACAATGCGCTGGTAAAGGGTGTACGCCACGTGATTGGCAAAACCCTTCAGAAGTTCAGGCCTCTCCGGACCTCCAGGTACTCTAACCTATAATTCAGGGTCATATCTGCCCTTTTTCTTCGATTGGGGAGGTTTTGCCCGCGAAGAGGTGGCTTCATGTGGCTCCTCGTCCGCATAATCAGGTTGACCTCTTGGAGCCCAAGCCTGACTATCCTCGTCCTACATTTTTTTATACAAATGATAAGTAATTACATCTTTATCATACGCTCATATTTTCATATATTAAGGCTACTTACCATAGGATGAGGTGCGTTTGGGTTGAGCCTCGGGTTCTCCCATGGGTTGTACCCCATCTGATCATCTACGCCGCCCTGATAATAGACGGGGCTGTGATGATGGATGTGAGGGCTCTGATGGAGGTGAGGGCTGTGATAGGACAGCGGGCTCTGATGGAGGTGAGGGTTGTGATAGGACAGCGGGCTCTGATGGAGGTGAGGGCTCTGATGGGACGACGGGCTCTGATGACGGTAAGGGCTCTGCTGGGGCGGCGGACTAAATGGAGGGCCATAATAGTTATTCTGATCCATCGTATCAGAATAACCATGGAGCGGGCTCGCGTTGTAATCTGGGTACAACTGCGGGTCCGAGTCCGCATGACCACCCGCCACAGGAAACGATGGCGATGGCACAAACGGCAACATAGGGGGGTCAACATTGCCCGCCTGCCTGTATCCTCCATCATCCTGACTACCGCCCGCAAACCTACGGGTTACCTCCTCCTCAGTCTGAAACGAAACGTCTCGGACGAGGTTTCTTCTGCTTCTATGCTTCGTTCTCTCATCGGGCTCCATCTACAACAATAAATCATTTTATCTCAAAAAATACAATTCCGGATATACCAAAAATAAAAAATTCAATTCGGGCAACAAAATGTAATTCACACGTTATGTGTGGATACAGTCCACACGTAACGCGTGGACTGTCTCCACACATAACGTGTGAAATTACATTTCCCCTTTTCGGTCAGATTTCCGGCGACATTCCGGTGAATTATTATTTCATCAAAATTTCCCCAAAATCCAACAAAACTAACACTAATTAAACAAATCCAACAAAACAACCACTTGCATTTGGCTATTTTCATACAAATCCAACAAAAAACCTAAACACCCTTTCATACAAATCTATCAAATTTCTACCATTTCATACAAATATATCTATCAAATTAACCATCAAATGCAAATAACTACTTCAAAATTACACAAAAACAACAAATACAAGATCAAAAACACTAAAACAATATGGATCTACAATAACCTAACAAAAAAACTTAAAAATAAAAATAAAAATTAACAAGATATGGGATGTTACTAACATTTGAAGGATATGGATCTACGTAACATGCGGATCTTGTTGATTCGTAACGAGGAGACAAGCTAGATACGTAACGTGGTAAGGGAGAGTTTAGAAGAGGAGAGCGACGGTTTAGGATAGAGGAGGAGGAAGAAGAAGAAAGTTTGTCTTTTAAAGCCGGAGAGGCTCCCCACGTAACGTGGAGAGCCTGTTCCCACGTAACGTGGGGATCCGTCTCCCACGTTACGTGGGGAGCCTCGCCTCACGTAACGTGAGGACCCTATGTGTTGAAAGACAATTTTACCTATGCGTTAAAAAGTAAAACCCTAAAAATAAATCATGTAACTTGGCTCAATGTGGAATTGGGCCAAACGTACACGGGCTTGAATCTTGAAAATAAGTAAAAGCCCAAGATCAAAACAAAAAATTGCACAAAGACGAGACATAAGTCTCCTTGCAAAAGCTAAAACAAATGTTGCTTATTTTGTAAAAGTAATGCATCAGTGCAAACTATTTTTATACAATCAACCTACTATTTGACATTATTATATCATGGGTCATATATTTTAGTGGGTTGTCTCAAATTGAAACTAAATCAAATTGGTTCTTTTTGAGGAACTACGTGTGATTTAATCTTTTTTAGGAAGGTACGTAGAAAACTCGATACAAAGCAATCGCTCGTCGAGTTTAATCTCAGCCCTAAGTTAATCAAAGTTTCACAAAAGTGTTATTTTTTAGAACTACATAAAGACTTGACGCCTTCAAAGGCTACGTAAGAGCTCGATATTAAATGTTATATGTATCGAGTACAATCGCAAACCATCAAATCTAAAATAAAATCAATTCAAGATCAAAACCTTTTCAAACAAACATATATAGTGAAAAGGTTTGACAATCCTTCCTAGAAGGTGAGTTTGATCTTATTCACAACGTACAAATGATAAACGGATCGTGTCCAGGCAGACTTCCTAGAAGGTGGGCTTGGACTCATTTCTCTGATGCATGAAAAATAAAACACTATGAACTACATAAGGTTTGATTCTCTTCCATGAGATACGTACGCAACCCATTGAAATTCGGGTGCAACCCAAATCATTAAAATTGTTCCAATTTTAGTACTTGTGTAACTTTTAATCTAAAGGGTAATAAGAAAGGGGTGATGAGGAGCTTACGTTTAAAATGTTAGGTTTTCCCAATTACGAAGTGCCTTCTTAGGTTCATCAGCCAATATGAGCAACTTGCCCAAAAATATGCACATTGGGGTGATGAGGAGCTTACATTTAACCGAATTCAAGGACTAAAGCAGAACAAATGCAGGTACAGAAAATTACATCCCTCGTATCATTACCATGTGTTTGTTTATATTGATATTGGTGTTATTATTTAATAACATTTTGTTGTGTAGTAGGGACTATGGGATGTATGCCCTCAAACACATGGAGATACTGAGTGTTGGATGGACAAACCTTGACATCGTGCCAGATAAGTTTGTGAATGGCTTCAGGAAAGATATGGCGCACAACGTGTTTGACGGGGTGTGGGTATCCAATCTCATAGGGTAGTTGTTTAGGTTGGTGTTTGTTATATACTCTTGATTTCATGTGTGGTTGTTATGATTAAAACAATCGTTAAGTTTAAAACAATTTTTTGTCTATCAATACAATATGTTTTATGTTATTGTGTATGATATGTGTTGTGTATGTAAACAATATCTTCACGTTGTGCATGTCTTCATCCAACTAAGATGCAACAATATGATAAAAGTAACAAAACCTCATTCGTAAAAGCATTGAATGTGACAAGATATTAGTTGGACATTAACAGGATTGAGGAGGTAACCCATGCAATAGTTGAGTATAGTTAAAAATGAAAAATAGGATTTTGACACTATACCACCAACGATAAGTTTAGTCGAAAAAAGAAATCGAATCACATTTCCTATTAAGAAAAAACATGCGAGTCTCCTCTGAACTAGTGTTCTCCCATCTCTGCTTGCGAATACAGACCACGTTGGTGGCCCCTACTACAGCGAAAGTCGACGATGACGTTTGATCGAAGACGATCCTCATTCGTCGATGTTTCTCGAACATAGCCCTTCTCTCATTAGGTATTTGTGCCGACATTTGACATTTTAAAATTAGGGTTTGTCGTTAGGTTACTCCTTCAAAGTTTATGTGTTACATTTATTGCAGATCTAGGATTTGGATCTTGTTCATATCTGTAAATTTAGGGTTTGTCGTTGAGTTACTCCTTCATAATTTTGTAATATTGGCTTTGGGTATTGATAAAAAATACCCAATGGTGCCTTACATAATTGCGTTAAATCATCGGTTTTATTACCTATTCAGTCAAGTCATTGAGAACCACATATTAAACCACCCAAATTGTAAGAACTCCCGATTAAATAATTTTTCATAGAATAAACGTAACAAACATTCATATACGAGTATGAGAATATACACATAATATAAAATAAATGCACATGATTGAATAAAAGAAATGATCGTATTATATCGACAAAAAAAAACTACATATATGTACTATTTGCATATGTATTTTGCGTGTGCATTATATTATTAAAAATGTGTGTTCATTTATTTTGTACTAGGTGCATATCTATTTTATACTATGTATTATTTTGTTGAAATTTTGTATACATATATTTTGTACTATATTTAAATGAAATATATATAAATTTATTTTGTACTATGCTTGTATTTGTATCTATTATACATTTATTAGTAATACATATGCATGTTCTCAATACTCGCATATAAGCCTCCGTTCTCAAAATCCATTTTCACGTTTGAATATAAGAATCTATTTTCACTTTCGCGTAGAAGTGTCATTTCTAGGAATGTCAATGAGGGGGGTTCGGGGGTGAGGACTACCCTCCCCGTCCCCATCCCCATTTAAGTTTTAGCCCTCCATCCTTGTTCCTATCCCCGTCGCCCGTCGGGGAATGAAAATAACCCCCGGCCCCATCCCCGTGAAGTCCCCATTCTTGTTGGGAATCCCTATCCCCGTCTTATTTTTCCATTTACCTTCCCCACGGATTTTGCTATTGGATTTTGCATTTAAATTCCTTATTAATATATTGTTTAACAATAATTTGTATTAAATTAAGTCAATTATTAAACTTGCAATCATATTCAACATTATATGTTATAAAAGATTCAACATATTCCAAGTTAAATATAAAAAAAGTACATGCAGTTTCATAAAGTTTAATCATAATATTTTATGATACATTATACATATTCCCCGTAAAAGTCCACATCGGACATCCCGATGAGAATCCTTGTTGGGGAGCAGGGTGGGGCGGGAAACTGATTTGGATCAATGTCCATGCCCCATCCCCATCTTCATGCGATAAATTGATTTGTCTCCCATCTCCGATCCCATTCCTATTTATTTTTTAACGGGATTTTCCACGAATTTCGAGGATGGCATCGCTAGTCATTTCTCACCAAAATCATACCATTTTTTAAATTTTAAGTTTAAAGTAATCAAAATACATATGTTTTTTGAGTCGCGACCACGCCAGACATCTAGATTTCTTGCAAGTCCATCAAACTCTTTCCTATATGGGCCCCAACGATTCCAGCCCAAAATTTCTCCGAAGAAGAACTCATCCATTCCTTCTTAATTTAAATCTATACTTTATTTATTTTTTATCCATAGGAGACACTTACTCTACTTAAACCATTATAACCGGAGAAGAGGGATTCAAACATGTGTCATACTTATTAGTTAAACTGGAAAGATTGTATCATGCTTGTCATCTAAACTGAAAAGACTTGACAATATAAATCTATACTGCGTCAAACATTACTCTGTAGTTGCCTACACACTTCTAACTTCATAAACACCATCACCGACTTACGAAACTTGGCAATTTGGCCCGCAAATAATGCAACTCCATACTTTCCTTCTATTATATTATTTCTTATAAGTTGCAGATGACAAAAGCATCTACGCACTTCTAACTTCATAAACATAACATTTGAATTGCCATCCTTTCGTACAAAACTTGACAATTTGGTTAGGAGAAAAATGCGATTTCATATTTCTTTCTTCTATATTATATACTATCTTTTGTAAGTTGCACGCAGATGACAAAAGCATGTATTTTCTTTGAGTGTACAGCAAGCCAGAAATGAGGCCCTTTTGTCATTCTTCAGGGTGTCTATTCTCCTATTCTAGCTAAACGGAAAAGGACAAAGCTGGCCGCGTTATGCTGTTAGAGGATATTTAACTGGGTCCCTTAGAAGGGTCTTTTAGGAGGTATATATTAAAAAAATGAATTTGGGCTAAAAGACCCAAGCAGGGGTTCCGAAATAATGGGTAAAAACGGAACCGTCCCATGAATTTAAAGATAAGGGATTGTTTGGTGCGGATATATTTTTGGCCTTAAAATGAAGTAAAACGGCATCGTTTTACCTCTCAACCAAACGCAGCCCCTAAAGTGGCTGACATGAACAGTGCCATGTGGTGCGCTCTGATTGGCGCGCGAGTGCGCCTGATGCGCGCCACATGGCATGCCACGGACGGTCATGATTTATTCTTGGCCGTCCATTTTTTTTTTTAAATCGGTTTATATAAAAATCGGCTGGTTAAAAAAAAAACAATTACCATAATTCTAATTACATTTTTATCTATCCATAGACATCCATGTTGGATATATTTGGTAGATTTTAATATTTTTTATATTATAGGTATCATTAAGTGAAAATAAATTATTTTATTATTATTATTGGTGGTTTAAAATAAAATAAATACCAATTTAATTTCTTTATATGAAAATTAAATTGTAAATAAATTTTTGAAATTTTATGTATTTTTTTACAAACTTTAATATAATTAAGTCCAAATAAACCATGTTATTATTATTTAGGATAGTTTTAAATTATAAATATATACTAACTAAAATCATTGATATTAATTCATAGTGGGAGAGTAAAGGGTAGGTATGGTTGATAGATTTTAATATTCGTTCTTAATTTTAAATAAATAATATAACAAAATAATTAAATTAAAAGAACATTAATAAATTTAATGTATGATTTTTTAAAAAATATTATTTTTTTAATTTAATATATAATAAGGAGTGTAATTATAATTTAATATAATAAAAGATATATTAATAATTTAATATAAATAAAAAAATATAATTATAATTTAAACTACTCATAAAAACCCATTCTAAAAGCCTCCAATATACCTCCAACAAATAATTTTCCTAAACCCCTAAAAGACCCATCTAAAAGACGCTTAAAGATGCCCTTAGTAGTATAGAAGAGCTCCAAAGATGAACGTCAAACTTTTAGTTTAGCCAAAGATCTAATACATTAGTATCGTATATGGTGATCTCCAGATTAATTTTCAAGCTTCAATTTCAACAATAAGTTCAAGATACAGTACTCAATTCATCAATTTCCAAGAATGGTTCAATTCTTGAATCATACATGAGAATATCCAGTAGCATATTGGTTATTATAGAAGCAGTAACATTCGATATAAAGGAAGTACAGAACTACATATTCTTAGTAGAATCCTTCCAATATTTCCTGTTAGTAGTGGCTAGTTCCTACAATTTCTTTCCCCAAATTAACCGCCAATAGTACTGCAAGCTTTATCGTAGAAAACCGCCGAGGAGATCACAAATTTTGTCAGATTTATACACGTTGATACTCCTAACAACTCCAAATGCATCAGTTACCGAATTGAAATCGCGTTCTAACTAACAATTAAAGCAACATCGTTCCAAATCGATCGAATCTCCTACCTCTCTTTTTCAGCGCATCATCTTCTTGAACTCCTCGAAATTGACATGACCATCGCCGTCTGCGTCGACGGAGCTGATCATCTTCGAGCAGTCCTTCATCGACACCTTCTCCCCGAGGCTCTTGAGCACGGTATGAAGCTCGCGAGCGGAGATGAGGCCGTTCTTGTCCTTATCGTACATGTCAAACGCCTCCCGGAGCTCCCGGTTGCCGTTGCCGGAGTCGTTGACGATCTCCTCCGATCCTCTATGGAAGTCGGCGAACTCCTTGAGGTCGATGAATCCGTCACCGTCCTTGTCCATCTCAGTCATCATCCGGCTCACCTCCTCCTGCGAGGTCTCGGATCCGAGCGCGCGGAGCAGCGATTCGAGCTCCGACGCCGAGATCCGGCCGTCGCCGTTGGCGTCGAACTTCTTGAACACCTTCTCCATGTCCTTCGCCTCCTTCGTAGGGCTCTTCGATCGTCTCATCGTCGACATTGTTGAGAGCGAGAGAAGAAGAAATCAAGAACGGAGGAGGAAGAAAGAGAGAGTGAGAGAGAAACGGAGATTCGGTTTCCCCCGAATTAAAGTGGGGAGTTGGGGGAGAATTCGGAGGAAGGAAAAACAGAGAAAAAGTGGAGAGAGAGGGGGATTAAATAAAAGATATGATAGTGGAGGAAATCCGGTGACAGTTGGAGTAAAGAAAAGGGTTTACGCGTTTTTTCAGGTTTCCACGCGTTAAGTGTTAGTTGGAAATATCCAGTACCATATTGGTCATTATAGGTTACACATATGGCTTCAAATTGAAGTTCTGTCTAACTGAATTCATGCAATTTGATTCAAACTGACCTTATTTTGCTTTCAGAAAAAAACTCGATAATCGGGTGATTACCAAAAAAAAAAGATCGATAATCGGGTGACTTGAGTCCAAAACCTAAGAATGACTTCTTTTATTTTAATGGAGATTTGATTCTATGCACCTATATATCCGATTAATGTACGTTAACATCTGATTGTTGAAAAGTGAACATTAAGTTCAAATAACATGCATGTTAATAAATGTAAACGTTTCAGTATAGAAATATAAAATTTATGTACTATTTAAGACACATTTTGTATCTGCATAAGAATTTTTTTTTTGCATTTGATCCCTTCTCATAATAATTACTCCCTCCGATTTTTGAAGAAAATAACACACGGATTAAGAAAAATAATAATTGACATTCTAAATCTACCTTTACTCATAAAATCAGCGGCAATTAATTTTGTATTAAATTCACTTTGGAGGAAATCATTATCCGTGTTTTGTATTTTTGTTGGAAGAAAGGGGAACGATAATAAAAAAAGACCATTTAATCTATATTTATCTGTATAATACTACTAAAGTCCTAATTATATCTCTTAGAGCACTCCTTATGGGGGCTTAAAGAGGGGCTTAAATGAGGGTTTTTTGAATTTAAGCCTCCATTTAAGCCCCAACTCAAAAGAGCATTTTAATAGAGGGGTTTTTGGTCCTAATTTATATTTATATTAAATTATAATTTTGCCATTATATTAAATTATCAAAATACCATTTATATTAAATTACTAATATATCCTTTATATTAAATTATACAAATATTGATTTTATTAAAATTTGTTAAATAAAATTTAATTCAAGTCTTTAATTATAGTATTAATTGAAAATTAATAAAACAAATATTAAGGCTTGGAGGAAATTAACGACAAACATATATATTACAAACAACAGCGATGGATACATAAATTGAAGAAACAACATAAACTGAAGCAAATTACCGAATTTAACGAAAAACATCATTAGACAATGCATAACTCAATAACTAAAAACACAAAACACGGGAAGGACCCTAATTTTCTCCAAATCGTTGCCAAATGTGTTCCTTCAGATTTGAGAAAAGATATGAATGTGATATTTGGGTAGTTACCATGGTTTTGATTCATGGTGAGAGATTGAGAAAAGGGAGTGTGATATTTGAAAAAAGAGATATCAAATTTGAAAAAAGATAGGAATGAGCGGAGAATGTGTGGGTTTTGAAATTTGTAACACCCCCAAATCTTAACCCATTTGGAAAGTTATTACCGCCAGTGACCCCAGTGTTCCTTACCAAGGTCACCCAAGGCTTTACCGGTTTAAATACAAACCATGAACTACAATGATACAAAATGATCAAAGTATTCAAATCAAAACATCAATCAAATGAAACATGAGTCTCGGGATTACATCCCAATCCCGAATAGGACAAACACAGAGTTTAACAAAGTACAGCAGAATTCTTTAAACAAGGTACAGCGGAAGTCTTTTAAATATATTACAAACAAGGATCTTGACCACAATGGTCATCTCTCAAGGATCTCAACCTGATTAAAAGAAATTATTAAAAACATCCAAAAACAACCGTCGTCTTCAAAGTCAATCTAGTCTCCTCATATATTCGCTCTATCTGATGTGCCGAATCGGACGGATGACACCAGCCCACATGCAGAGAACGATGTTCGTGGGTTAGTCTACTGAATAGACTAGCAAGGGTACAAAGCAGAATGGTTCGAAGCAGTCGTATTAGGTTAGACTCGTCGCTTCTCGAATAATAACCGATGACGATAGTCAACCATCATACTCCTACTGGAATAAACAAGAGGTATGCACAAGAGAAGATTCTGGAAGACTGAATCTTCACAGAAATCGACCCGAAAAGAGACTCCAAGTGATTGAGTATTTAAGGAAATATGACAAATCTGGAACATTTAAAGAATCAGACAACAGGGATTTAAAAGCTGACTTAGATGTTTCGGTTCACGATCAACCTCACCGCTTACAGCGAATCCAGATTGGAAAGAGAACGTACTCTGATCAAAAGTCGAGAACTTTATAGAATCATATAACGATGATTTAAAAACTGACTGAGATGCTTCGGTTCACGACCAACCTCACCGCTTACAGCGAATCCAGATTGGAAGGAAAACGTACTATGATCAAAGTCGAGACGAGCTTTCCTAGCTGCACTATTTACTTAGCTGCACTACTCGCCCAAGGTGTATTAATTATGTGCGCTCGGGCACTTATCTTATTTAATTCCAAAACGAACAACACGTTATAAGCTTTTAAATATATATGCCCTGTCACACAGAACACATATCTAAGGAATGAACCTCACAGAGTCCAAACCTCCTCTATCTCGAAAGAATGAACTTCACAGAGTCCAAGCTTCTACTATCGCAGGGTCTTACTCGCCCTTTAACAGTTATAGAGAAACGAATGGACCTCTTAGAATCCAGGCGTTCCTACGAATACTCGTGCTGACTAACAGTTCAAGCACAACAATAGTTCAGGATAAATCCACATAAATGCCCTCAAGGCGAACATAAATAATGTAATATCCCTCGTTTTGTAGGAATAATTTTGAAATTTTTCCTAAGCCCATGTTGCAAGACAGATTAAATTCAGAGAAGATATGGACATCCTGTGAGATGTTTGGTCTCTGTAATATTTTTCTGAGCAATATAAAATACATTTAAGGTATTTTTGGGTTAAAAGGTCGTTCGTGTACAAATATATTTAACCCGGGGTTAAGTAAAAGTTACCACTTAAGGTTAAAGACGACAAAAGGTGAAGGAGTCGGTTTTGGTCTTCACCGCACCCCGCGGTGCAAAGGGTGCCGCACCCCGCAGCAAGCGCCAGCGAGCAGCTTCGCCAGCTTGCTGTGCAACTTGGCGTGGCTGGCTTCTGGCTGTGGTGTGTCATCGGGGCTACTCCCATAGGCTTGACACCTCTCCTGCATACGTGCTTTGCCGATGGTCGTCTTGGTTGGCCTATAAAAGAAGAGATGAAGTCGTGAGAGGAGCCATAAGTCAGCTCCTCACCATCTTCTTCCTCCTCTCTTCTGTCAAAAACCAAAAATCAGCATCCTATGCTGAACTTCGAGCTCCGTTTGTGAACGATCCTATCATTCGTTCGATCAAGTAGGAGTTGAATCTTGGAGGTTGTATGTAGCTTAAGAGGGTGAGAAGATCAGCCAAGCTCGATTCGAAGTAGAAGTCGATCGAAAGTTGGTAAGAAAACCCTTGAAGCTCACTGATTTCAACCTCTAAAATTCATGATTTTTGCTGAACTTTTAACTCGATTTGCGTGGTCGTTCCGGCCTTGTTTCGATCCGTTTTTAGGAGGTTCTTAGAGCTTGTTGGTAGCTTAAGAGGGTGGTAGACTCGAACCAAGAAGAATCGAAGCCTAAAGGGGTCGATTTGGGTGAGTTCTCCTCGTTGCCACCGCTGTCTTTCGCCCCTGCCTGTGCACCGCACCCAGCGGCCATGTGCCTGCCGCCCCCAGCGGTAGCCATGCCGAGTGTGTGTTGTGGTGTTGGGCATGGATCGAAGCCTCATTCCTTGATTCGTTTCGTATTCCATTAGATTCGTATATGTAGATATTGAATCTAATTTAGGGTTTTATTATGGGTCGTTCCAGAAGGATTTGAGATCCGAGAACTGTCCCTGATCAGACCCGAGAATCGTCGTCGTTAGAACCGTTAGAACTTTCGTCAGATCTAAGGCAAGTGGCGGTTCGCTCTTGCTTATCATTCCATATTTCCATTAATTATCAATTGCTTAATTGTTAATTAATTTGGATTGATCATCGTTCATGTCTGGGAACAGTTTTATGAAACTATCTTTGGAAATTAAAATGGATATTATGATAGGTTGTATATCTGCTAGAACAACGCTATTATATACATATACCTAGATTAAAATATATCTATGATGTTAGCCGTGATGGCTTTAATATGATTATTTGACTGTTCTGAACTGTTTAGTTAGAATGAGTATTCGTAGGAACGTTACTGAGGCCCTGGAGTCCAGTCGTTTCTTTATAATCAGGTAGAGAGGTGGCTCGTCCCCACCTAATACCAATTGGATGGTCATGACCTACCTCTATACTCGGGTAAAGAGGTGGTGCACTTAAACAGTGTCATAAATCTTGGGAGTGTTCCCAAAAGATCTCTCGTCTCGGGACGAGCTGATCATAAAAGTTTATAACGTAATTGTGTGTTGTGGAATTAAACAAGATAAGTGACGTAGGTTCGCACATGATTAATATACCCTCGACGAGTAGCGCAGCTAAGTAATAGTGCGGCTAGGAAAACTCGTTTAGACTTGATCAGAGTACGTTCTCTTTCCAATCTGGATTCGCGTTAAGCGGTGAGGTTGGTTGTGAACCGAAACATCTCGTCAGTTTTTAAACGTTATATATATAAGTGAAACTATAATGTTCCAGATAATTGTCATGCTTCTGATAAGACTCGTTCTTTTGGAGTCTTCTCTTGAATATTTCCTATAAGGCTCAATTCCGTTGGAGTCTTCTCTTGATCATGTCTTTTGATATATTCCAGTAGAAGTATGGTGGTTGACTATCGTTATCGGTTATTATTCGAGAAACGATGAGTCTAACCTAATACGACTACTTCGAACCACTCTGCTTTATACCCTTGCATAGTCTTTCATTAGACTAACCCACGAACATTGTTCTCCGCATGTGGGCTGGTGTCATCCGTTCGATTCGGCACATCAGATAGAGCACAGATATGAGAAGACTAGATTGACTATGAAGATGACGATTGTTTTGATGTTTTAATGATTTTAATCAGGTTGAGATCCTTGGGCAGGTGATCATAGAGATCACAACCCTTGTTGTAATATTTTAAGAAAGACTTTCGCTGTGTTTGATTTAACTCTGTATATTTGTCCTATTCGGGATTGGGATGTAATCCCGGGATTCATGATTTAATTAAATATTATAATGATTTTGTATCATTTGTGTTTCATGATTGTGTTTAAACCGGTAAAGCCTTGGGTGACTTCGGTAAGGAACACCGAGGTCACTGGCGGTAATACCTTTCCAAATGGGTTACGATTTGGGGGTGTTACAAATAATAGCGTTGTTCTAACAGATATACAACCTATTATAATATCATTATTACAGTTTCCAAAACAGTTTATAAAACCAATTCCAGATAAACACAATAATCATTCCAAATTAATTACTCAGATAAACAACTGATAATTAATGTAAATATGGAACGATGAGCAAGAGCGAACCGCCACTTGCCTGAGTCCGCAGAGATTGAACGAAGTCTAACGATGGGATTCCGGGCTTGACACAGAGACGAATCTGCCAACTCCGGTACCTTCGGATCGACCCATACAGAAACCCTAAGTTAGATTCGACAAACAACAATACAGAAACTAAGAAAGGACGAAAGGAATCGACGGAAACGAAACCCGAACGAAGGCCTCGGAAGCCAACCACAACAACTCACGGCCACCACCTCTCGCCGGCGGGCGCCGCCCAAATCACGGTGGGCGCCGCTCATCCACGGCGGGCGCCGCCCATCTGCGGCGGGCGCCGCTCCTTGGCCACACATCACGGCGGCTGGGCAACCTCATCACGGCGGGCGCCGTTCTTGGCGGCGGGCGCCGTCTCCCTGGCGGCGGTCGCCGTCTCCTTGGCGGCGGTCACCGTCTCGCTGGCGGCGGTCACCGTCTCCCTAGCGGCGGTCGCCGTCGCGAACGAAAACAGAAATACGAGAGGGAAAAACTTACCCTCGACGATCGGTTTGGCTCGTCTTCCGCCTTGCTTGGTTTCTAGGCCTCTAAGGGTCTCCCAAGCTTCCTTTGGCCACCGAGAATGACACCGACCGAGCTCCGACGCTCGACTCAAGCCTTCCGAGAGGGAGCGTTTTCCTTGAGAGTGTTTTTGAGAGTTTGAGAGCTTGAGAGCGTTTTAGGATTTCTAACCCCTTTCACTCTCTCCCAATGCTCTCTATTTATAGGCAAACCCAAGGGTTAGGAAGGTGCTAGGAAGCTTCCTCTCCAACCTTTGGGTAATAACCTCTTGCACTTTGCCTCTTGGATAATAGCTCTTGGATAATAGCTCTTGGACAATAACTTTCGGTTAAGGAATCTTGTACTTTATGCCCATTAGATAACAACTCTTGGGTAATAATCTTAACCCGCGTTAAATAAAGTCGTACACGAACGAGTATTAACTCCCAAAACACGTCGTATGTATATTATTTCACTGAGAAAAATATTACAGATACAGAGCACATTACAGAATGTCTCAAACTATCTGAATTAAATCCGACGTACGAAACGGGTAATCGGGAAAATCCCCAAAATTCCCAACATAACCTTACAGAAATACGGGGTATCACATCACCTCCCCTTAAAAGAATTTTCGACCCCGAAACTTGCATTAAGTCAATGAGGGTCCTGCATCAACACCAATCTTACCACTTGGATTCAATATCCTTATTCACTTCATCCTTGACATGGATCACAAGAGATAATACTCTTAATTCCTTAGGATATCATTCTGAAAATGATTCGCTCATCTCGATGCTTATAACACAACTCACTTATGAGAGATAGCTCTTAGTCTCTCCGAACATAACTCCACAAGTTCATCCTTTATCTCTTAAGGAAGCTTGGAAAAAAAAACTCAGCGTATGGGATACCGCTTACCACTTTATTCCTTAGGTGAATATAGAAAATTCTCTTTACTGAATATTTAATACATCGGGATCATTGGCATATCCCCTCTTAAACTGTAACCTTTCTTCTTAACACAACAACTCTTACAACTTAATCTTCCTCAAAGAGTTGAACCCAGCCTTATAGATGACAAACTCTATATATGAAGAAGAATCTTAGGAATGGATTTAGATTCAAACAACAGAGTCGACCCTGTGATTAATCATATAGGGGACGAACATCTAAGTTGCCCACAATACTCCACCACCATAAGTCCGACAGTCTTTATCCTTACTTGGCATAAGCTGTTCTCGACACTTACGAGGTTTCGTATGAACAACTAATTCATAACGATAACGCATTCTGAAATTTCCAAAACAAGGAAACACTTCATTATCATTCAAACATTACCTTAACTGACAAAAGTTGAATAACCAGATCACGATACCACGGAGATTATCGACACACGTCGCTACTCCTTAATCTTAAAGAAAGACTTGACATAAACACAACTTAATGGATCAGGGTTCTTCTCCGTTGGCTTGGCTCATTACAAAGAGTCTTTGCCCTTGGCCTGAAGACCCCATAGGCGCTTTGCCTTTATTTCGAGTCATAGACTGCTCAGGAGCCGATGCCTCTGGCCTTGGGTTCTGCCCACCGCCAACATTTGACGCCTGATAAGACTGCATTGGTCCCTGACCCTTCAGTCTACAGTATGTTTTTATGTGGCCTTCTCTCCCACAATTTGTGATACCCCGTATTTTTGTAAGGTTATTTTGGGAATTTTGGAATTTTCCCGAGTACCCGTTGTGTACGTCGGATTTAATACAGAGAGTTTGAGACATTCTGTAATGTGCTCTGTATCCGTAATATTTTTCTCAGTGAAATAATATACAGACAACATGCCTTGGATTTTAATTGTCGTTCGCGTACGATAATTTTTATCCCGGTTTAACATCAAGTTCGTTCAAAGCTGAACGGGCGGGAAAAGGGTGTCACGGCGACCGCCGTAAAGTCGCGGCGACCGCCGTCGTGTGATCCAAGCACGACGACCGCCGTAAAGTCACGGCGCCCGCCGTCCCAATGCTCAAGGAGGCAAGGCAGCTGGCGTGCCAGGCCGCGGCGACCGCCGTAAATTACGGCGCCCGCCGTAATTGCCACCTTCGTTGTCCGGCGGTCCTTGCATGTTGGTCGTCGGCGTTACTTCTGGCGAGCGCCGAACTAGCTCTAGGCCCTCTTCTTCGTGCTCCAGATGTTTTGGCTATAAAAGGAGGTGTTGGGGTGAGGTTTTGAGCCATCCCAGCACCAAATCTCTGCCAAAATTCGTCTCGCCGGAGTTGTGCCCTTCGCCGGAATTTCTGAAGCCCTCGTCGGTGTCGTTTGGTGGAGTTTCCAGCAGCCCTTTAGAAGCCTTTTGGTTGCCTTTGGAGGTCAGAAACCAAGCAAGGCGGAAAGGGGTCCAAACGAGCATCGTTTTGGTGAGATTTCTCTCGTCTCTGTCGTCCGTGTTCTTCACGGCGACCGCCGTGTTCTTCACGGCGCCCGCCGTGATGAATGCGGCGACCGCCGCCAAGAACAGCGACCGCCGCCAGTGCCCAGAATGCCTTCGTGGCTTTGGCTTGGTTGGTTGTCGTCGTGGCGTCTTTCCTTTCGTGTTCTTTCGCTGTGTTTAGATTCGTACTGTTGTTATGTCGGATCTAACTTAGGGTTCCTTTTATGGGTCGACTCGAAGGTTGTTGTGCTGTCGGAGCTATACCCGTGTCGAGCCCGGAATCCAGTTGTCGTCTTTAGACTATTCTGCGGATTAAGGCAAGTGGCGGTTCGCTCTTGCTCATTCGTTCCATGTTTACATTAATTATCAGTAGTTTATCTGAGTAATTAATTTGGAATGAATACTCTGTTTGTCTGGAAACGGTTTTGGTAAACTGTTTTGAAAATCATATAATAGGTTGTATATCTGTTAGAACAACGCTATTATCTGTGATCGCCTTTCGGGCCTTTATGTGGATTTATCCGGTAACTGTTGTTGTGCTGTAACTGTTTAGTTAGCACTGTTAGTTAGGAATGTACTCGGACTTTGTCCGGTCGTTTCTTTATAATCTGGTATCGGGGTGGCTCGTCCCCGTCTGGTACTATTCTAAGATCATGATCGGTCTCTTACACAAGTGTGTAGAGACAGGACACTTAGCTGGTGTCACAAACCTTTCGGTGTACGTCACTCTCGACGAAACGTATACTAAGATGTGTCGTCCCATTGGTGGGGTACACATGTAAAAGTCTTTAATGTGATGTGTGTTTTTGAAACATAATCAGATAAGTGCTACCTTGACGCACATAATTAATGAACGCTCAGCGAGTAGGGCAGCTAGGTAATAGTTCCGCTAGGAAGACTCGTATTGACTTGAATGTAGTACGTCTTCTTTCCGATCTGGATTCGCTGAAAGGCGGTGAGGTTGGTCGTTGACTGAAGCATCTCAGTCAGTTTTAAATCATTGTTGTATGATTCTGTAACATTCCAGATTTGTCATACTTCCTTAAAGACTCAATCTCTTGGAGTCTCTTTTTGAGTCGATCTCTGTGAAGATTCAGTCTTCCAGAGTCTTCTCTTGTGCATACCTCTTGTTTATTCCAGTAGGAGTATGGTGGTTGACAAGCGTACTCGATTATTATTCGAGGGACGAGGAGTCTAACCTAATACGACTGCTTTGAACCATTCTGCTTTGTACCCTTGCTAGTCTATTCATTTAGACTAACCAACCGATATTTTCCCTTGCATGGTTGGCTGGTGTCATCCGTCCGATTCGGCACATCAGGTCGGAAGTAGCTAAGAAGAATAGAAGGATTATGGAGTCGACGGTGGTTTTTGAACGTTTTAATTATTTCTTTAATCAGGTTGAGATCTTTTGGACAAGGACCTTGGTTGTAATGTGTTTTATAAGACTTCCGTTGTACCCTACTTTTTAAGACTTCCGCTGTGTTCGGTTTAAACTCTGTGTTGAACTATTCGGGATTGGGTTGTAATCCCGTAACTCTTGTTTCCTTGACAATATTATGTTTTGGAATTAAATGATTTGATCATTATGTATCATTTGTATTTCATGATCGTATTTAAATGGTAAAGCCTTGGGTGATCTCGGTAAGGAACACTGGGGTCACTGGCGGTAATACCTTTCCAAAAGGGTTAAGTTTTGGGGGTGTTACACAATTATGACATACTCTCTTGTCCTTATGTCCAACTTCACCACAGTTGTGGCACTGAATTACTCTGCTGCTCCAACCTAAGCCTCTGGCAGAGTCAGACTGAGTTGTCTCGGTCTTGGCACGACCAGACTTTTCAAACTTGGTAGGCGATGCCGGTCGTTTGAATGAACCAACATGGCGATCCTGTTGCCCACCATTTCCCTTAACTTGCTTCTCCCGTTTATGGGCAGACTCCTCCAATGTGATCTCTGTCGACTCTGGGCGGTCAGCCTCCTCTGTCTAATCAAGCAATGTCTAGAGCTGTCCTTTCGACCAACTCTGGTCCAAGCAGAATCTTGTCGGCATTCTTATCCCAACAAATCGGAGATCTGCATTTGAGACCATACAAAGCTTCAAACGGAGCCATCTTGATCTTAGCATGCCAGCTATTATTGTACGTGAACTCAATCAGACTCAGGTTGTCTTCCCATCTAGTCGAACGATCGAGTGCACATGCTCTTAGCATATCCTCCAGGGTCTGGATGGTCCTTTCAGACTGTCCATCTGTCTGAGGATGAAATGTTGTACTGAATCTTAATTCAGTTCCCATAGCCTTATAAAGTTCTTGCCAAAATCTTGACATAAATCGGCCATCTCGATCCGATACAATGGTCTTTAGGAATGCCATGTAAACGGACAATCTCCTGGTGGAAAACTTCTGCTGACCTCTGGGTCACTCAAGTAACCTCAGTTTCCAATGCAAACACTATTGCTGTTAGTTCTAGGTCATGTGTTGGTTAGTTTGCTTCATAGGTTTTCAATTGTCTAGATGCGTATGCAATAACCTTGCCCCTCTGCATCAAAGACACATCCCAACCCATTTCTCGAAGCATTACTATAGACCATATAACCATCATTCCTTCCGACAACGCCAAAACTGGTGCATAAGTCAGACACTGTTTCAACTTCTTGAAAACTGGTCTTGCACTTGTTATCCCAGACAACTTCTTGTCGACCTTGCGGAACAGACTGGTCATAGGTGGAGTGATCTTAGAAAAATCCTTTCATGAACCGTCTATAATGCTCAACAAGCTCTGGGAAACTGCGCACCTCGCTCACACCCTGAGGCCGCTTCCAAACAACTACTGATTCACTCTTCTGGGGAATAACCATAACCTCATTCTTATTGATCACATGGCCTAAGAAAGCCACTTCTAGATCCAACAATCGCACTTATCCCACTTTGCGTACAGCCGACTTGGTCTAAGGACCGATAAAGTAATCCGCAGATGTTCCCTGTGAGCTTCCTTGCTCGGGAAAAATATCAAAATGCCATTGATGAAGACCACTATGAACTTATTCAAGTATTGGTCTAAAACATCGATGCACTAAGTTCATGAAAACTGCTGGAGCATTCGAAGCCCAGATGGCATGACTACAAACTCGTAGTGACCATCTCTCGTCCGAACGCAATCCTCGGAATATCATCCTCACGAATCCTGAGCTGATAAAAACCAGACCTCCGGTCGATCTTGGAGAAAACTTTTTCTCCCTGTAGTTGATCCAACAGATCATCACTCCTTGGCAACAGATACTTGCTCTTGATCGTGACTTTATTCAACTCTTGAAAGTCAAAACAAAGTCGAAACGGTCCATCTTTCTTTTTGACAAATAAAACTAGGGCACTCCTACTTAATGTGATGCACTCAGCTTTATATAACTTTTGTCAAGAAGATCCTTGAGTTGCTTCTTCAACTCTTGCATCTCAACAGGAGCCATCCGGTACGGTGCTTCTGAGATCGGCGCGGTACTCGACTCGAGATCAATTGCAAACTCCACGACACGATTCGGGATAACCAGGAATATCTTCTAGAAAGACATCCGAAAATTTCACAACGATCGAAATATCAAGAACTGAAGGTTCATCTTTCATGGGCGGATCCAAGTAGCAAAGGTACCCGACACAACCTTGTCGAAGTAGCTTAAACGCAGTCATCACCTTGATAAACCTGTCGTTATCAGCGTCATTCAGACCCTTAAATTTGCATACATACTGGCCCCCTGATGACACCGTCACAATCTTCAAACTAAAATCGATTATCGCCCCATGACGCGTCAGCCACTTCATACCGAGAAAATTATCGTATATAACCATGGCTATCCAGATCGAATTCTCTTCGAATTTCTTACCCTAAATGGTAATCGACAATTCCGACAGACGATTGGTTCTCAACCAAACATTTCATATTAATAATATTTATAACCAAAGGTTCACAAACTTAGCCGCATACAGAACTTAACTTACAACCATCCAAAATGAAAGTCTGGGTAGCACCCACATCAACAACACATTAAAAAAAGTAGAACGCGGATACAAAGTACTCTAAGCATTAGGAGCATAGGGCCCATCCGCCTCACGCATCACGTAAAGACGTTGACCCTGACTTCCAGAAGCCACTGGGGCTTTCCTCTTATCCTGCGCAGTTGTCCGCATCGAAGGAGAAGTCTCTGCTGGTTTAAACCTAGGTCTGTTGTTTGGATTAACAGACCCCTGTTGTGACTCCGCTCCTTTTTGCATTCCCTGCCGACAGAACCTCTGTATATATCCTTCCTTTCCACAACCAAAACAAGTCTTCTTCTCATTCCGACATGCAAAATTCTTGTGCCCAGATGCACCACAATTATGGCATTGGATCAGACTCTTGCTCTGACCCGATTGCTGAGTTAACCCATCTCTAGTCGTTTCTGTCTTTGCCTTGCTGGACTTGGCAAAATCAGAAGGTGGTGCGGGACGTTTAAACCCACTTTCCTGAGGCTGGTTCTGCACTTTCCTCTGGCTATCACGCTTCCTGGTTGACTCCTCCAGAGTTACCTCTAACTTGTAGGCCGCATCCACGTACTGCTCGAGAGTAGAGCATGTGTGGTGCACCATCCATGGTTTAATATCTGGGTTCATCCATTCATGGAAGTACCAGATCTTCTAAGGCTCACTGGATATCTCTGGTTCAGCATACTGCAGCAAATGATTGAATTTAGTGGCAAGCTCGGTCACCTTCAATCCATCCGTCTTATGATACAAGAACTCCTTGTGTTTCTCCTCCCTCATAGAACGAGGGAAGAAACGGTCCATCATCTTGGTCTTAAACATTGACCAGGTCAACACCGGGCTATCAACTAAGCCGGTACTCTCCCACCATTCATTGGCTTCTTCCTTCAACTGTAGAGAAGCTATGTGCACTTTCTCCGCTTCAGTGCACTCAACATTACGAAACAATCGCTCCATGTGGGAAAACCAATGAGCCACTCTGACTGATTCTCCATTTCCATCGTAGCTGTCAGGTCTCATAGAGTTAATGGCCTTCAGAGCTCGGTCATACTCCCCTCTATTCCTGATCACGCCTCCCTGTAGTACCTGGTTCTCTTGTTCCTCAAACCTCGGAACTTCTGGAGGTACTAGCACTCCTTGTGCCTGAGGTGCGATTGGTCGCATTATCTCGGTGAATGCTTGCATAACAATCCCCCGAATTGCTGCGACTGTTGCTGCATCGAGCACTACTTGAGCGCCGGCCTGAGCTTGGTCATTGCCTCCTGGATTATTGTTGAAGACAGACTCACGCTCTCCTGATTGGTCTGCATCAATCCTCGGGTTTGGTCTGGGGTCATTGCTCGGCCCAGCACCAGCACGGATAACGTTCCTTGTGTTTACCATCTGTTTACCGATCAAATTCCAAGGATTTTATCACATTAGTATCATTATGATATACTTATTGTAATAAAATCAACTTAGAATAGATCAAACTCGTAAATTTCTATTGATGAACTGAAGCTGAGATACTAGGTTCTACAACCTCAAATCACAACGAGCGAACTGGGAATCAAGCCTAACTGGAGATGGCGAAACCACCTCGGCTTCTCTCGGGTTCCTATGAAGAGAACAGAATGCACCCATATCTAGCGGGGCAACGTGAAAGAAATTAGTCTTTCTAGACATAGAAGCAAGCTTACTACATCAGACTATACATAAGACATGACTATGAACGATTGAAAATGAAAACACCGTTTTTATTTTTTAAACTCATAGCCTTTTGAAAATACCTTTCAATCGAAAACGAGTAAATGGTTTTCAAATACTCAACCCGTTTTAAAAACTTTGGCTCTGATACCACAACTGTAACACCCCCAAATCTTAACCCATTTGGAAAGGTATTACCGCCAGTGACCCCAGTGTTCCTTACCAAGGTCACCCAAGGCTTTACCGGTTTAAATACAAACCATGAACTACAATGATACAAAATGATCAAAGTATTCAAATCAAAACATCAATCAAATGAAACATGAGTCCCGGGATTACATCCCAATCCCGAATAGGACAAACACAGAGTTTAACAAAGTACAGCGGAAGTCTTTAAACAAGGTATAGCGGAAGTCTTTTAAATATATTACAAACAAGGATCTTGACCACAATGGTCATCTCCCAAGGATCTCAACCTGATTAAAAGGAATTATTAAAAACATCCAAAAACAACCGTCGTCTTCAAAGTCAATCTAGTCTCCTCATATCTTCGCTCTACCTGATGTGCCGAATCGGACGGATGACATCAGCCCACATGCAGAGAACGATGTTCGTGGGTTAGTCTACTGAATATACTAGCAAGGGTACAAAGCAGAATGGTTCGAAGCAGTCGTATTAGGTTAGACTCATCGCTTCTCGAATAATAACCGATGACGATAGTCAACCATCATACTCCTACTAGAATAAACAAGATGTATGCACAAGAGAAGATTCTGGAAGACTGAATCTTCACAGAAATCGACCCGAAAAGAGACTCCAAGAGATTGAGTCTTTAAGGAAATATGACAAATCTGGAACGTTTAAAGAATCAGACAACAGGGATCTAAAAGTTGACTTAGATGTTTCGGTTCACGATCAACCTCACCGCTTACAACGAATCCAGATTGGAAAGAGAA
The DNA here is from genome assembly GCA_027886185.1 of Rheum nobile. NCBI lineage: Eukaryota > Viridiplantae > Streptophyta > Magnoliopsida > Caryophyllales > Polygonaceae > Rheum > Rheum nobile. The sequence goes on along the minus strand of WOAB01000531.1, from coordinate 3,499,079 downwards.
CGTACTCTGATCAAAAGTCGAGAAATTTATAGAATCATATAACGATGATTTAAAAACTGACTAAGATGCTTCGGTTCACGACCAACCTCACCGCTTACAGCGAATCCAGATTGAAAGGAAAACGTACTATGATCAAAGTCGAGACGAGCTTTCCTAGCTGCACTATTTACTTTAGATGCACTACTCGCCCAAGGTGTATTAATTATGTGCGCTCGGGCACTTATCTTATTTAATTCCAAAACGAACAACACGTTATAAGCTTTTAAATATATATGCCCTGTCACGCAGAACACATATCTAAGGAATTAACCTCACAGAGTCCAAACCTCCTCTATCTCGAAAGAATGAACTTCACAGAGTCCAAGCTTCTACTATCGCAGGGTCTTACTCGCCCTTAACAGTTATAGAGAAACGAATGGACCTCTCAGAATCCAGGTGTTCCTACGAATACTCGTGTTGACTAACAATTCAAGCACAACAATAGTTCAGGATAAATCCACATAAATGCCCTCAAGGCGAACATAAATAATAGCGTTATTCTAACAGATATACAACCTATTATAATATCATTATTACAGTTTCCAAAACAGTTTATAAAACCAATTCCAGATAAACACAGTAATCATTCCAAATTAATTACTCAGATAAACAACTGATAATTAATGTAAATATGGAACGATGAGCAAGAGCGATCCGCCACTTGCCTGAGTCCGCAGAGATTGAACGAAGTCTAACGACGGGATTCCGGGCTCGACACAGAGACGAATATGCCAACTCCGGTACCTTCGGATCGACCCATACAAAAACCCTAAGTTAGATTCGACAAACAACAATACAGAAACTACGAAAGGACGAAAGGAATCGACGGAAATGAAACCCGAACGAAGGCCTCAGAAGCCAACCACAACAACTCACGGCCACCACCTCTCGCCGGCGGGCGCCGCCCAAATCACGGCGGGTGCCGCCTCACACGCGGCGGGCGCCGCTCATCCACGGCGGGCGCCGCCCATCTGCGGCGGGCGCCGCTCCTTGGCCACACATCACGGCGGCTGGGCAACCTCATCACGGCGGGCGCCGTTCTCCACGGCGGGCGTCGTTCCTAGCGGCGGTCGCCGTCTCCTGGCGGCAGTCGCCGTCGCGAACGAAAACAGAAATACGAGAGGGAAAAACTTACCCTCGACGATCGGTTTGGCTCGTCTTCCGCCTTGCTTGGTTTCTAGGCCTCTAAGGGTCTCCCAAGCTTCCTTTGGCCACCGAGAACGACACCGACCGAGCTCCGACGCTCGACTCAAGCCTTCCGAGAGGGAGCGTTTTCCTTGAGAGCGTTTTTTAGAGTTTGAGAGCGTTTTAGGATTTCCAACCCCTTTCACTCTCTCCCAATGCTCTCTATTTATAGGCAAACCCAAGGGTTAGGAAGGTGCTAGGAAGCTTCCTCTCCAACCTTTGGGTAATAACCTCTTGCACTTTGCTTCTTGGATAATAGTTGTTGGACAATAACCTTCGGTTAAGGAATCTTGTACTTTATGCCCATTAGATAACAACTTTTGGGTAATAATCTTAACCCGCGTTAAATAAAGTCATACATGAACGAGTATTAACTCCCAAAACACGTCGTCTGTATATTATTTCACTGAGAAAAATATTACAGATACAGAGAACATTACAGAATGTCTCAAACTATCTGAATTAAATCCGACGTACGAAACGGGTACTCGGGAAAATTCCCAAAATTCCCAACATAATCTTACAGAAATACGGGGTATCACAAAATTACACTACATCTTATTTATAGGCAAATAAAAAATCATTTATAATTTTTCTATTTTGTGAAAATATTAATTATATATAAATAATTTTAGTTATAACTACCCTAAATTCATACATAAAATATATAACTACCCTAAATACATACATAAAATATATAACTACCCTAAATTCATACATAAAATTTATAAAAAAAAATCCACAATGTCATTTTAATGTAAAGAAATGAAAATAGTATATATTTATATTTTAAACCACCATAGATAATATTAAAATGATTTATTTCAATTAATGATATACAATATACAATAAATAAACTTAAAATATATCAAATATATTCAAAATGGGTGTCTATGGATAGAGAAAAATGAAACTAGAATTATGGTATTTTTTATTTTTTTTTGATGTTTAATTTTAAAAAAGAAAGCATTTTTTTAGGACGGCCAGGATTTAAGCGTCACGCGTCGCTCAACGAACGAGCGACGCGGCTCCAATAACGGAGCGACGCGTGGCGCTCGCTTTAGTAAGCAGCCGTTTGACTGCTTACTAAAGACGCGGCGTTTTGGTCCTTTTTGGACCAAAACGTTACGTTTTAATGGCATGGGGGCAAATTTTTTTAGCCCCAATCAAACGGACTTTAAACTAACTTTAGTTTAAGCCCGTCCGGTTGGGGCTTAAAAATTGCCCTTTATTTGAGCCCCAAGGGGAGGCTTTTGGGACTTATAGAATATTTTTTATTAAAATATTCCATAAGCCCATGAATAAGCCTCCCATAAGGGATGTTCTTACGTGTCGTTCATCTAAGTATGCTATGTTATCAAATAATTGTGTACATTTACCTATTCACCATTATTCTATTTACAATTTTTTTATCTTTTATTTATATAAATTACCACCCCAAAATATTTCTCATTGTACATATATAATAATTATGCACTTACCAAAAACATTATTATCATACTTAATTAGTGTCCATAATATATTGTGTATGTTAATGGTTCGTAAACTCCATTATAAAGATATGTATATAGATAGATGATCCGTAAATAGTTACTTTTTATGGTTCATCCACCAACATACATATAATTATACACTTATCAAAAACATTATTATCATACTTAATTAGTGATTCTGATTTAATAAGGGTGAATAGATTGTCCGTAAACTCCATTATAAAAAATACAATATACACTTCTATTTTAGTGCAGTTTTATTTTTAATAATTATATAAAATTCCTAATTTATATTTTTTATTATTAATATAAATTCACACATCTACCTTCAATTTTCATCATACAATATATCTTATAAATTATTCCAATCAATAAATTATCTTTCTGATACATCATGTTAACTTTCCTATATAATTCTCTTTTATATTTTACATACTATAAATAAATTTAAATTCATTCTTAAAATATATGGTCATATTCGTACAAGGCACGGAGACACATGTTAATTTATTGTCTACAATTAATAAAAAGAGATTGGTAAAGAAAAACTGTAATTATAAAAGATCAAAAGTCAACTAAATTTGATAAGAAAAAAACAATACTAGAACGTCAACTAAATTAAACCTGAGGGAATATGTTTAAACAATATTCTAAAAGTCCATATTTAGAACGCATTTAAATTGGTTCGATAATCTACTATATAATTACTAAACGCAAAGATCTATTAAGTCACGTGGCACTCCTACAATAAGCCAAAAAAAAATTTGCCACGTGGCATTATGCTGTTAATTTGAACACGTGGCGCTCAATCCATTTTTTCTGACTTTGTGTTTTTTTTCTTAAATCAAAGATCTTGCAGTATATTTGTATAATAATTTATTTCCCAAGTTGTAAATCAATGATCAACGATTATATTTTTATAACAATTTATTTCCTAAACTATATTACAAAATAAACGTGAAGGACAATTTAAGATCATACAAACTAAAAGATTTTTTTAGCCAAAATAAAAAAAAATGTTAACGAACTCACCATTTTCAGCATCCAATTAGATATGGTTGTTTTAAACATATTTTGAAAATTATATTACTAATTTATTACGATTTAATTATTAATTAAAAACCAATTAGATAGGATTGTTTAACAAAATCGCACCACTTCCAAATTTCCTTTCTACGTACTATTGTTAACGAACTTTAGAATTTGAATATTTATTATTTAATATTAATCTCCTTTTTGAATTTAAATGAGATGAAATTTTACAGGAAGTGTTTCGTTTCAAATTAATATACATATCAAAAGTTCGTTAACACTTAGCAATAGTACGTAGAAATACATATCTAAAATTGATTTACATATCAAAATGTTATGCTACTAATTTCCTTTCTCACCTATCTATATACATATTAAAGCAACGAAATTTAGAACCATCATATTGATTTTGGGTCAACCAATCTTAGGTGTCAATTTGTGACTAATTCTTTAAAATTAAATTTTAAATATTTTAACTTTTTAAAAAACTTAACAAATATAATTTGGTTATATGGTTTGTTACCGGATTTTTAGTCTCCTTCAACAAATATACATCACACTCTAGGGAACAAATTAATTCTCAATTTTAAAACAAATCTTTTAAATAGGAATAAATTGTTATCGGTATCAATTTTAAAACAAATCTTTTAAGTAGGAACAATTTGTTTATCCAACTAACTAAAATCTTGTGAATTTACAATTAATTCTCATTTTTATTTGCTTTTAAAGTAACTAACTCATTTGTTTCAGCTAGATATTAATTCCATTCTATCAAATTAATTTAAGTCATTAATTAATTAATTTTATCCTTATCAAATCTTGATATCTTAACAATTAATTTATATTGTTTTATATTTGATATGAATTATCTGTTATAAATCTACCACTTTAACATAAATACTCACGGGTGTGTAGCTTTATTTGTTAAGACATTGTTTAGTTAATAATAGTTTCAATAGTATATATCACATATTAGTGAAATCTATTTATAAGTTTTAAATAATGCTAATCCCATATATGTAATTTCAGTTAACAAGAATTAAAGTATTTGTTATGATTAATATTCATACATATTTATAGTTTTATACTATCATAATGTAACTTATTGTTAATTGATTTTTTTAGATTATTTGAAGATGTAGGTTGCAATCAAGACTTCTTATTATGGTTATTATAAAATTGACAAAATATTTTATACATTAATTATCCTATATTTTATTTTTTTTATTGTATGTAGGATATTGTTTAGAAAGGGTGTTATCGGAATATATCACTGAGTATACTTATTATATTTTAATATAAATGAATATAAATAGGGTCAATCGGTTTGGCAGAAGCCCATAAGCCCAAATTAGGTGAGCCGCGTATAAAAGCCCAATAATCGAATATATCAATTCTCCGAATTAGTAAATGATTAAAAAATGTTCTAACTGGGCCTTCTATCCCATTTATCCAATATGTTTACCAAACTTTATATAACAGTCTATATACAGATATCAGAAAACTTAAAAAGATATCAGAAAACTAAATGAACATTTTTTGCAAAGCTTTATTAGTCCAATTTAGACCAAGTCTACACACATATATTTTACTGGGCCAATTAGCCCAATTTAAACTCGTTCAATTTATTTAAACATGGGCCTTATATTAGAACCAATGTTGTGTAAATCAGTAAATTATCAGGCCCATTATCTTAATATTTAAGTCGTAGTATTGGGCGAATAAGCTCATTAACAATAATTCATTTACGCAGGCTGCTAAAGTATATTAGCTAAGTTAAGTAGATTATATTTTTTTTGTTACACAAACATAATGTAAGGCCAATATATTATATTCAGAAGGTCATATTATTACATATATTGGTAATCCCATTAGTACCAAATCTTTTTAAGCCCAATATATAAAGCTCATTATCATAGCGAATTCTGTATAAGTGAGTATATAATACAACAAAGCCCGTTAACTTGATTTGTAAAAATTTATTGGGCCAGTAAGCCCATTAACAATAATTCATTTATGTAGCCGGCTAAAGTGTATTACCTAAGTTAAGTATATTATAGTTTTTTTGTTAGCCAAACATAATGTAAGGGCAATATATTATATTCAGAAGCTTATATTACTACATAAATTGTTAGTTAAACTACTTTTATTACTGCATATATTAATAATCAAAGAAAAATATAGATAAACACGAATCTTCATGAAGAAGAATCTAGATTAACATAACATTTCGCACTTAAAACCAAAAAATGAATGAATGAAATGTGAGCATGATATTATGCTATATTTCTATCTGAAATTTGTAAAATTTTAAAACAATGAAATCACAGAACCAGTCAAAATCACTGAAATTTGTCAAAATATGTAAAATTTGTTAACAGAAGGGAATTTATGATTTCAAACATCAAATTATCTCACAAGCCAAACGATTAAAGATTGAGATTAAAACAGGAACAGATTACCTTCGTTGCCTTAGGGAGAACCCCATAGCCTCCTTATTCAAGGTACCTTTATCAAGCTCCAGAAGATTACAGATGAACACATCCTCAGCAAAGTCCAGAAGTCGTCATACCATTTTATTAAAAAAACAAATTAGTCACAGGATACGAAACTGATAAAGCAACAAAAAAATAAACACAACATGAAATCCAAAATCCCCGATTTTTTTTTTAATTTTGGACACAGAACAAGTCAGATTATGATTTAAAAACGAAAAAATATCCGGAGAAGGAAATTAAAAAAGAGAAATGTTAAATACCTTTATGAAGCTCCATATCTATGAAATACTTAGGGTTTAGTTAACCCTTCTTTAGCCAGATCCATATCTGTTGTCGTCCGTTGTCATCCTCTGGATCTGAACGAGATTGTAGAATAATCTAATTTTTTTGTGGATATGTGATAAACTTATTTGGATGAAGAATAAATCGGATCTTGAACATGTAGATTAGAGAGTTTTTTTGTGAAAAAACCAATTTGGATCTCAAAGACTTGAACAAAAACAAAACGAAGGCTTGGATGATATTTCCATAAAGATGAAATTCAAAGTTTCAAGAATTGGAAAGATTGAAAGAGGAAAGAAACTACGTGGGTCGAACTGGAAAGATTGAAAGGGGAAAGAAAATTCTTGAAACTTCAAGAATACGAGTGTGAAATCCAAACACGGCACCGGGTTTCGGCGTCTGTAAAATGGTCGAGGAGTTGCTTTGGGCTTGGCCCAATTACTTGAATCAGATGATGTGCTTCGTTTATATATGGACGAGGTTAATGTTATGGGCTTGGCCGAGATTAATAAATTTATTGTTAATTTTGTATTTTTATTATAGTGCACATATAATTAAATAATTATATTAAATGTTAAGTTTGTATTTTTATTTATTTTGTTACTAAAATATATCTGCAAAGTCTCATTGACTATTGTATGTATGAATAAAAACAAAAATAATATAATGTTGACATTTGGTGATATTAGATATACATAATAAAGGATAAATTATTGTTAATATAAATAATAACTTTTTACATAAATTGAGATTTTTTTAGTTTGGCGTCTATTTCAGTTATGCATTTATTCTAATTGGTCCTTAAAGCACATTAGGCTGCTTCGAAATATTGATCAGACTTCAGGTTTATGCAACGGGACGAGATCACGCAGCTTGGCAGTCATGTCATACAAGAGAGAATTATTTCATGCTACAATATTGAACATACGGTTTTGATTCCTCGCATGATAATGTCATCGTCAGACACTTTATTTCCTTTCAAGTTTCAACGAAAACAATTTTCCTTGACTGTCTGTTTTGCTATGACCATAAACAAGAGCCAAGGACAATCTCTTGTCAATGTCGATTTGTATCTTTCACGTCCTGTTTTCAGTCATGGTCAGTTTTATGTTGCTTCATCAAGGGTGACTAGCAAGAAAGGTTTAAAGATCTTGATTTGCAACAAAGACAAGAAGAAAAATAATACTACAACCAATGTAGTACACAAGGAAGTTTTTAATAATTTATAGCAATTTTGAACATCGTGCCATCTTTTATGTTTCACGTGTCATTTTCATGTATTAGAGTTAAATGAACTTTTTTATTATATTTTATCGATTTACATGTATTGATGTAAAAGATTGTGGTTATGCGTGTTTGTAAGACAACTTAACCAATTTTTATGATTAATAAAGTTATGAAGAGTTTCGTCTCTCTTTATATAATGTAATTTTTTATATCTTTAATTTTTTTAGTCAATTTGTCATTTTTAATTTAAATAACTAATCAAATATATATTAAAATAATAATTATTCGATAATAAAAATATACGATTATTACAAATGTAAAATAAAATAAAAAAATCCCGTGCAAGGCACGGGTATTACACTAGTACATTATCTAATATTATAGTATGCCAAATTTGCATCCTAATCAACCTTCAGTCCTTAATTATACTTCGATGCAATACCCCTTGGATGACCTTGAAACTACGGACATTTACATAAATAAATAAAATATAAAATATACCCATAGAAATAAATAAAATCTACTATATAACTACTAAATGCAAATATCGATCGAGTCACGTGGCACTCCAACAATAAACCAAAATTTATTCTGCCACGTGGCGTCACTATAGTCAATTTGCCACGTGTCGCACTCTTATTTTTTTGAAAGTTTTGTCAAAAAACTAATAATAATAATAATAAATTACTACCTATAATAGCCGAATTTACACACTCTTCCAAATAATTTTTATACTAATTTATAACATAAATCTTTCCAAAAATTTACTAGGTAATATTCTCAACCCTATAATTTTTATAATCAAATCTGTAATCATCTATAATTGCCAAAACACATTAAACCATATTTTCACAAAGACGTGGATTTTGAGGGTTGTCATTTGCTATGTGTACAAGAGATCTATGTGACCCATATGAGCAGTATTAATAAAACGGCATTTCCTTTTGTTTTTGTTAATTTTTTGAATTTCAATCTTTTGAGCTTATTGCATGTTCAAAATATAAAGGAAGTCATTTGCTCATATAGTCATATATCATATATGCTACGCATACAATGTTATACAACGGAATATTATATATACATCACAGGCGACGCATTTTCCTTAATCTTTAATACAACAACAGTAGATATCCTGTAGTAATGGAATATGGGGTCAATATGTACGCATCATTTCCCAGAAAAACCCTTAATCCTTAATAATTCTAAAAAATCCCCGAAAAACCCTTGATCCTTAATAATCTAACTTTTTGAAAATCCCAAAAAAACCCTTAATCCTAAAAAATTCTAACTTTTTGAAAAATCCTTAATCCTTGATACTTCTAATTTTTTTGTGGTCGATGTACGTATTATTTTCAAGAAAAACCCTTAATTTTTCCGATAAACCCTTAATCCTTGATAAGATCTGAAAATCAATTGACATATACATAGCTCTATATTGATACATTTGGTTTACATAGCATATATTGATACAATTGGTTTCTGACTTCTCTATGTTGTGTTGCGAAAAACCCTTAAACCTTAATAAGACCTGAAAATTAATTGATACATTTGGTTTTCTAACTTTTTTGTGTTGTGTTGGATATCAAAGACATATACTAGAGCGTGTATGTGCACGACTCCCAATCTTAGATTGTGTACCTAATTACAACACTTTTGTGCTTTCTAATTCTAGCTATTGTATTTGGTAGTCTTAAATTAGTGGTTCATAAAACAGACCATAGCATATTAACATTTCAATGCAACAGTTTTTGTGCTTTCTGGCTACTGGTAGCCTCTCAATTTATAGTACAGTAGTCCTTCGCTCAATGGGTAGTGAATTAGCACTAATGCTCCTTAATAACTTGAAGACCATTTACATGAGAGATTATTAGAATTACCATTTTACATTTAAAAGTGCATTTTTTTTTCCTCAGCCATTGGCATTGGATCCTGCTTTGCAGCAGCACTCTGCATCAACATTTATACAAGGAAATTAGCAATACACTCAACAAATTCAAACTCCAGAATCATGAATCATAAAATGGATGTTGATTTCTTCATATACTTACCCTAAACCGCCACGTGACACTCCTCATTAAAACCGTCATATATCATTTTCTGCTTTTTTAATTTTTTAAAATAAATATAATTATAAATCAAAGATTATTATCCTAAACCTATCACTCTTTTTTCCTAATTTAAATACAAATCAAGCACAAAGATTACAAGTTAATCACAAAAATTATAAATCAAAAATTTCCTAATTATATACAAATCTAAAATTTCCTAATCTACAATATATCTACTAAACTAGAACCTAATTACGACACATGACACTCCCTCACTAAAACCGTCACATGTTATTTTTATTTTTTTCAATTTTTTAAAATAAATCTAATTATGAATAAAAGATTATTGTCCTAAATCTATCACTCATTTTTTCCTAATTAAAATACAAAACAAACACAAAGATTACAAATCTTAAATTTCCTAATTATATATAAATCTAATTTTTTTTAATCTACTATACATCTATTAAACTAGAACCTAATTATGCCATACGACAATCCCTCATTAAAACCTTCACATGACACTCCATCATTAAAACCGTCACATGTCATTTTCTGTTTTTTTAATTTTTTAAAATAAATCTAATTATAAATCAAATATTATTATCCTAAACCTATTACTCATTTTTTCTTAATTTAAATACAAATCAAGCATTAAGATTACAAGTTAATCACAAAGATTACAAAAGCAGAATTAGGAAAAAGACTGATAACCACACAGCTCGGCAGTTATGTCAAACAAGGAAGAATATTTCAGGCAACAATATTGGATATACAATTTTGATTCCTCGCATGATTATGTCATCATCAGACACTTCATACCCGTTTAAGTTTCAATGAAGACAATTTTCCTTGAGTGTCTGTTTTGCTATGACGATAAACAAAAGCTAAGACCATTCTATTGCAAATGCCAGTTTATATCTTTCACGCCATGTTTTCACTCATGATCAGTTTTTTGTTGCATTATCAAGAGTTACTAGCAAGAAAGGTTTGTAGATTTTGATATACGATAAAAAAGATCTAATACTACAACCGATGTAGTATACAAGGAAGTTTTTTTTAAATAATTTCTAGCAATTTTGAACATCTTACGAGATTTTATGTTTAGGATTTCATTTTCATGTATAAGATGAACATTTTGATTATGCTTTATTATTTTAGTAGAATTGATGTTAGGGATGTGGCTATCCCCATATCAAAATTACTTAACCAATTTTTACTATTAATAAAGTTATAGAGAGTTTCGTATCTCTTTCGATAATATTTTGTCAATCTCTTTAATATGTTGTATTCAGTTAGTTCTTTTTTTACATTAGCATTCTTCTACTTCTATAACCGCCACTACCTACATAATTCTATATCAATTAAATATATAATTTAAATATACTATTTTTTTAAATATAAAAAAATAAACAAATCCCGTGCAAGGCACCGGTACTACACTAGTTATCTATTACAAGTGAATTTGAATACACGATATTACATAATATATTTTTGTACAAATTAATAATATACCCTTAGAAATGTGATTGGGCTCTAAGTTTTTTTGTATCCCCCATCCCCTTGAATATATTAGTGTAAATTTATTTTCCCAAATTTTTATATTTTTTTGTCAATCAGCACTCAACAACAGTGAGTCAGTGATCTATATGGCACAAGTTGAATTCCAAAGCAATATGCTTTTATCACACTTTTTAAACAAAAACTTCGTTATCAACTAAATATCACTAGTTAAATGATTAGAATTCTTATCAATTCATCTAATTTCATATGAATAAATTATTATAATAATCTATTAAATTTTTTATGTATATCAACATACGATCTAATAAATGAATAGATCGTACATTCGTAAGGGCATATTATAAAAGGAAAAGTATATACCAGTAATATAGTTACGGAAAAGCTATATGCATACGAAAAATCGCCTACATGCACATTATTATGTGCGCTTAAAGTCACAGTACATGTTCGGTGCGCTTAGATTAGTAGTACAACGGCATAATCGGCAAAAAATTAAAAAAGGACCATCACAGCTGTGCGCTTAAATTTAGCGCATAGAGTTATGCGGTTAAATTAACAGCATAGTTGTGATGGGCTTAACTGGGCTTTTGCAAAGCCCATTCCATTTAAGTTGTGCGCTTAACTTAAGCGCACAAAAATAAATAAAAAAGTTATTATATGATATAACCAAATTAGATATAACTAAAAGGATATAACCAATTAGGTTACATCTTATGGTTATATTCTATAGTTATATACTATGGTTATATCATATATTATATTTTATAGTTATATATTATTGTTATATCCTATAGTTATATTCTATAGTTATATACTATGGTTATATCCAATTTGGTTATATCATATCGTTATATCCTATAATTGTATACTATGTTATATCCTATAATATATTATATAGTTATATACTATGGTTATATCATATAGTATATATACTATGGGTATATCATATAGTTATATACTATAGTTATAACCATAGTATATAACTATAAAATTTAATACATGATATAATCAAATTGGATATAACTATAAGGATATATATAACCAAATTGGATATAACTATAAGATATAATCATAGTATATAACTATCTGATATAACCATAGTATATAATTATAGGATTAATATAGGATATAACCATAGTATATAACGATGATATAACCAAATTGGATATAACCATAGTATATAACTATAGAATATAACTACAGAATAGAACCATAGTATATAACTATAGAATATAAACATAGTATATAACTATAGAATATAACCATAAGATATAGTTATAAGATATAATCATAGTATATAACTATATGATATAACCATAGTATATAACTATATATTATAATATATGATATAACCATGATTATATATTATAGTTATATCATAGTATATACTATGATTATATCTTATAGTTATATCCAATTTGTTTATATTTTATAGTTATATAGATACTATGGTTATATCATATATCTTATAGTTATATAACTATATGATATAACCAAGGTGGATATAACTATAAGGATATATAAACCAAATTTGATATAATTATAAGATATAATCATAGTATATAACTATATGATATAACCATAGTATATAACTATAGGATGTAATATAGGATATAATCATAGGATATAACGATATGATATAACCATAGTATATAACTATAGAATGTAACTATAGGATATAACTATAGAATATAAACATAGTATATAACTATAGAATATAATCCTAAGATATAACCAAATTGGATATAACTATAAGAGATAATCATAGTATATAACTATATGATATAACCATTGCATATAACTATTAGATGTAATATAGGATATAACCATAGGATATAACGATATGATATAACCAAATAGAATATAATCATAGTATATAACTATAGAATATAACTATAGGATGTAACTATAGTATATAACTATAAGATATAAACATAGTATATAACTATAGAATATAACCATAAGATATAACCAAATTGGATATAACTATAAGCTATAATCATAGTATATAACTATATGATATAACCATATTATATAACTATAGAATATAACCAAATTGGATATAACTATAAGCTATAATCATAGTATATAACTATATGATATAACCATAGTATGTAACTATAGGATGTAATATAGGATATAACCATAGGATATAACGATATGATATAACCAAATTGGATATAACCATAATATATAATTGTAGAATATAACTATAGGATATAACTATACCATATAACTATAGAATATAATATATGATATAAACATAGTATATAACAATAGAATATAATCATAAGATATAACCAAATTGGATATAACTATAAGATATAATCATAGTATATAACTATATGATATAACCATAGTATATAACTATAGGATGTAATATATGATATAACCATAGGATATAACGATATGATATAACCAAATTGGATATAACAATAGTATATAACTATAGAATATAACTATAGGATGTAACTATAGTATATAACTATAGTATATAAACATAGTATATAACTATAGAATATAACCATAAGATATAACCAAATTGGATATAACTATAAGATATAATCATAGTATATAACTATATGATATAACCATAGTATATAACTATAAAATATAATATATGATATAACCATAGTATATAACTATAGAATATAACCAAATTGGATATAACTATAAGATATAACCGTAGTATATACTATGATTATATCTTATAGTTATATCCAATTTGGTTATACATATCCTTATAGTTATATCTAATTTGGTTATATCATATATATTATAGTTATAACCAAATATGATATTGTAATACCCCTCATTTTTTAGTAAGGGTATTTAGGTAATTTCCCAAACCCTCGTCATTTATTCGGGACGCGTTAGACAAAGTTTGGATTTTCTGTAGCATGTTTGATCTCTGTAATATTCCCTGAGTGGTATAAAATACGTTCGACGTATTTTCGGAGCTTAGAATATTTGTTCGGGTACAAATATATTTAACCCGGGGTTTGAAAACCCATGCCCAACCTTTTCCCGGGCAATTAGGCGCGAAAAGGAGAATTCCGCGACCGCGACAGAGCCACCGCGACCGCGGAATAATCGGGCACAAAAGAGCTAGGAATTCAAATATTCTGCGACCGCGGAAAAGTCACCGCGATCGCGTAAATGCGCAGGCACGCGCGACGCCTCGTCTTCCCCGAGCTCGCCGTCGATCTCTCGCTCCACTGTTGATCTTGTCGGGGCTGGGCTCTCTCCTTGGCTATAAAAGGAGAAGATCTGGGAGGAATAGGAGCACTCCAACTGAGAAATCTCACTCTCTCCCTCTCGATTTTCTTCTCGCCGGAGTTCCAAGCCTCGCCGAATTGTTCAAGGAGTCGTCGGAGCCTTCGCCAGGTGTTGTAGCAGCCCCAGAGTAGTTCTTTGGAGGCGCAAGGTGGCCAGGAGTCAAAGCCACCGTGAATCGAGCCCAAGGAGTCGTCGTCGGTGAGTCTTTTCGCCAATCTCTGATCGTCGTGTTCATGTCCGCGACCGCGGACATGAACACCGCGTTCGCGGTCGTCAGCTAGTTGCTCGCGGGCATTGCCGAGTCGCTCGCGGACATTCGTCCTCGACGCCCGCGACCGCGGAATCCCAGACGCGACCGCAGATTGCTCTGGCAATCGCGATCGTGGCCTTGGGCATGCCGGTCTCGGGCGGGACTTTCGTTCTTTCGATTTCGTTCATTCTTTCTTAGATTCGTATCATTTTATTGTCGAATATAACCTAGGGTTCGTTATGGGTCGTTGTCGTAGGAATCTGTAATCCGATTTCCATTCCCGTTCCGGACCCAGAACCCGTCGTCGTTCAATCGTTCGTCTAGACTAAGGCAAGTGACGGTTCACTCTTGCTTAATCATTCCATATTCTATTAATTATCAATTGCTTTTAATTGTTAATTAAATCAGAGTGAACTGTTGTTTTCGTTTGGAACTGATTATAATAAATAATGTGATTAAAATATGATATTATAATAGGTTGTATATATTGCTAGAAACAACGCTATTATACTTGTTAATGACCGTAATGGTTTTGTTGTGGATTTAAATGTGAACTTTAATGCTAGATTAGCACGAGTATTCGTAGGAACGCTAATTCCTTATGAGGATTAGTCATTTCTTTATAACTCAGTATTAGTGGACCCAGTCTCTAAATGCTTTCCAGATCGTAAACTTTCGTAGTTACTCGATATCGTAAACTTTCGTAGTCACTCGAGATCATAAACTTTCGTAGTCACTCGAGACCGTAAACTTTCGTAGTTACTCGATATCGTAAACTTTCGTAGTTACTCGAGATGATATATGATAAAAGCTTTAACTTGAATATACGTTTTGGAATTAAACAAGATAAGTGTCGTTGTGCACATAATTAATATACCCTCGGGCGAGGAGTACAACGTGGAAACCGTCCGGACTTCGATTAGAGTAAGTCCTCCTTTCAAATCTGAATTCTCATTATGCGGTGAGGTTGGTCGTGGACCCAAATGGTCAAGTCTTTTTAAACGCTTGTGTGAAATTATAACATTCCCAAACAATTATCATACTTTTCCATAAGACTCAATTCCTTTGGAGTCTTCCTTTCAGAGCATATCTAAATACTAATCATTCCGTGAAAATTTTGGGTTATATATCGTTCCTTCGGTTATTATTCGAGGGACAATGATAGTAAACGGTTGCGATCACTAGAACCATTCTGTTTTCACCCCTACATAGTCTTTCATTAGACTAACCAACCGGGTTTTATTCCTTGCATGGTTGGCTGGTGTCATCCGTCCTATACGGTACATCAGTGGTTGGTTCCCGCAGTCAAAGTAACCAGTCGAAGAAGAAGAGGCTTGCAGACGAAGATTTAAGTGTCAGTATTTTAAGTTGTTAAATATTACTTTAATATATCTTTATAACCCAGCGATGTTATAGGTTGATTCTTAAAAGTCTTCTGCTGTGTAATTTATAAGTCTTCCGCTGAAATTTTTACTCTGTTGTAAAGACGCTACTCTCGTTTGATGAGAGATCTTTTAATAAAAGAGCTGAGTTTCACATACAAATGTCTTCCGCTGTTTAATCTTTTATTTAATATATATACGTATTTAAGTTTAATTGTTCCGATTAAAGCCTAGGGTGACATCGGACAGCAACATCTGAGATCACTGGCGTGTGGCATTTCCGATAATAAGTCGGGGGTATTACATATATAACCAAATTGGATATAACTATAAGGATATGTATAATCAAATTGGATATAACTATAAGATACAATCATAGTATATAACTATATGATATAACCATAGTATAATTTTATAGTTATATACTATGGTTATAATTTTATAGTTATAATCGTTATATATTATAGTTATATACTATGGTTATATCCTATATTATATTCTATAGTTATATACCATGGTTATATCATATAGTTATATACTATTATTACATCTTATATTTATATCCAATTTGGTTATATCATATCGTTATATCCTATAATTATATACTATGATGATATCTTATGGTTATATTCTATCGTTATATACTATGGTTATATCCTATATTATATTCTATAGCTATATACTATGTTATATCCAATTTGGCTATATCATCGTTATATATTATGGTTATATCTTATAATTATATCCAATTTAGTTATATATTATGGTTATATTCTATAGTTATATATTATGGTTATATCCAATTTGGTTATATCATATCGTTATATCCTATAATTATATACTATGGTTATATCATATATTATATCTTATAGTTATATACTATGGTTATATCATATAGTTATATACTATGATTATATTTTATAGTTATATCCAATTTGGTTATATCTTATTGCTATATTCTATAGTTATATACTATGGTTATATCCAATTTGGTTATGTCATATCGTTATATCTTATAGTTGCATACTATGGTTATATCTTATATGATATAACCATAGTATATAACTATATGATATAATCATAGTATATATACTATATGATATAACCATAGTATATAACCATAAGATATAACCTAATTGGTTATATCCTTATAGTTATATCTAATTTGGTTATATCATATAGTTATACTGCTAATGTTAACGCATTTTTTTTTACGCTTAAGTTAAGCGCACAGTTTGAACTAAGCTTTTTTTTCCCGATTTTGCCCCTTGTATTGTTAAGTTAAGTGTACCAGCGTGTACTGTTAGTTTAAACACATAAAATACTGTGCATTTAAACACTATACTAGTTTAAACCCTCGTGCCATGCACGAGCAGACTTATATTTATGAAAGAAAATTTTAGTATACAAATAAATGTCACATAAGTATAAATTAATGACTACGTGATTATAAAAAATAAGATATACATGAAATGATAATATATTGAAATGTAGTTATATTAGATTTTTTCTAAACATATACATATTAATAGAAAAAAGTGATTGAATTTATATATATAAATATTATAGGGAAAAAATTCACTCTAAATATATGTAAAAATAATAGTGTGATTTAGCATAATTTTTCTTTAGCATATATATATATAGTAAAGGGGAAAAAAGAATCTCAACGAACTAAATAAATAGTTAAAAAATATTAACTCAGAAAAAAAAGTTTAAAACAATTCGTATGTTATGTAGTTAACGAATATCTTCTTCTTTTTTCAATTAATGATGTTATCTTTAAACATTTTTTTTCCTATTCTACCAAATCTTTTTCAATTAATGGGGTCTCCGTCTATGTTTTACAAATAAGACATATTAAATTGTATCAATTTAATATATGTTGAATAAAATGGGTTGATACAATTAAAAAAAATCATAATTAATTATATTATTATATGTTTGTTAGAGGTTGTTAAGATAATTTGTTTAGATATTTGGTGATAAGTTAAAATTAAGTTAGCTAAATTATAGAAGCATAAAAGATTAAATATATATATATATATATTAAGATATATGATTATATTTTGATTTTGATAAAAGATTTTTAGTTAAAGTGAAATAGAAAACTATCTACTTTTATATATTTTTATATATATTTTGATTTTGATAAAAGATTTTTAGTTAAAGTAAAATTAAAAAATCTATATATATATTAAGATATATGATTAAATTTTGATTTGATAAAAGCTTTTTATTTAAAGTGATATAAATATTAAAAATTAAGAATGAGATGGGCCCAGAAACGTTCTGATGACTTTAAAAGATTCAGCTTTAGTATATAGTAATAGATTGTGTGTCTATATAAACACTATATCGTGTGCATATAGGCAGACCTATAATTATGGTGTCACATTATTGTTGTGAGAAGTAACGTGGGCCATATGCAGACTTGATAGCCGCAGAAAAGTAGAGAAATATGACCAAAGAAGGAGGGAAAGTAGAGGAATGACTGACACAAGGCACGCCACGTAGCACAACAAGTGAGCAAATCACATGGGTACGTATAGTTACCCATCATAGCATTTATGACGCCATATGCATTTAGTTAATTAGAATCCCATAGCAAATCCCGGACTAAGAATATCAACGGTCACGTACCAAGCAAATTGGCTTGTTAGCTCAATAAATGACCCCTCAAATCTTCTATCTCATTTTGGTATTTCAAGTGGTATCCCATTTATTTTAATTGATGAAAAAATTATAAAAAATACAAAAACTTATTTAATAAAAAATTAAAAAGTAATTATAGACTAATTAGAGTGATTGAAATATGATTTGGGACACCGATGTGGGACAGACAATTTGGACCGAATGAATGAAGTAAAAGTTTGTGAAATTTTGTATTTTACTCGAGCGAAAAATCAAATCGGGCCACATCAAATCCTTTTAAGACCCATTTAATTTGACATATGGAAATAGTAATGAGAAACAAATAAATCTAGTACATTTCGATATCATGATACTATTAATCAAAATTTTCATTTCGACTTAAAACTCTATTTGTGTGCCAAGAGAAGAAAGAAAAAGGGAGTTAATCATATTTAAATTCCATCATAGTATTGGAAAAATGAATATCTCCATCATAGTGAACTACAAGACCATTTTGATCAATGATCAATAACATCAAAGTGGACTTATTGCTTCATTTCCATTACCGTTTTCGTAAGTTCAAACCAAACGAAACTTAATATTTTTAACCCTCGTTCTACATGGGCATGTACTCGAACTATAATTTATTTCTGCTATTGTACCATATAATTTTGTTATACAATAAATAGACTTCGGATTTTATAATGTTTAGATAAGTTGTTCGTAGTTTTGTGAAGATAAGAGAATAAAATTCAACATGAGTAATATGAATAAAGACAATACCACTATATAAGTCCATAAGCTACTTCATTCATTGTCAATTGGTTTTGGGTTGAAACCTCGCGCACTTGTATGTTCGGCTTTATGCGCATGTCCCCCGTGATTGGCCCCCCAAGTATCAGAGCCAGGTTTTGTTATGGGTTCGACTCCTGGTTGATTTGGCTTGTCGGCCTCAAGACACTGATTGACCTTGTCGGCCTTAAGACATGATGTCAAGTGACAACTGAGGCAAATAATTGTCACTTGAGGGGCCGTGTGAAGATACGAGAATAAAAGAATCTCATATCAGAAACATGAAAAAAAAACGTACAAGATCACTATATAAGC
The DNA here is from genome assembly GCA_027886185.1 of Rheum nobile. Taxonomy (NCBI): domain Eukaryota; kingdom Viridiplantae; phylum Streptophyta; class Magnoliopsida; order Caryophyllales; family Polygonaceae; genus Rheum; species Rheum nobile. The sequence goes on along the minus strand of WOAB01000531.1, from coordinate 3,479,099 downwards.
TCATGAGCTACTCCACCCCATTGTTAATTGGTTTTGGCCTCATGGCTTGTATGTTGGGTTTTATGCGTGTGTGTGCACGAACGGACACATCCCCCGTAATTTACTCACCACACTTTAACAATTATCATTAAGTTTATAATTCATTTTGAGTGATCTATACTCACTCTGTTTAATACTTGTCATTTGAGCTTTTGACACAACTATTAAGGCATGTAATCATTAAGTTGAAACACTACAAACTTTTTCTAAAATCTATGAAGTAATAATAACTAACTTCATTTCTAACCAATAAGTAAAAAGAATTTACATAAAAAGTGACAATATGTGCAATTTTTAATAACATACCTCATAGCTCGTCAATAAATCATTACCTAAAACCATAAAATGACAAATATTTCTTAATAAATATAAATGGCTAAAATAATACTTATTACCGAACTGAGGGAGTATTATTTTGAAATTTGGACACCTTGTCAAGTCTTATGGGATTGCAAAAGACCAACCTGAGTACTCATCGAAACAGACACGATAAAGTGGTTTATTCCTTGAGGGTTGGGAAGCCCGTCTCATATTAAATACAAATTAAATACAGTATATAACTAGTGTAGACTCGATGTCAATATGTCATGCACCAGTTATTTGAAATAAGAATTATCAATCCAATATCCCTCCAACATGAAAATATACAATGTTTAGTGATTTAATGCAAATTGAGAATTATATTTATAAGCTAGCAATGAAAATCATGAAATTAATACGTAACTAATCTATAAATAAGTTGTCATATTTTTTTTTATCAAATTTGTCTCATATTCGATGTGTTTCAATGGATATATAATTACCTTAAGTAAGTGAAAATTATAACCTTACTCTGTATATGATAGGAAACAACGTCATATTGATCAACTATAAAATCCAAAACACCAAATAATCTTCCATGGTCGACCAAATATTATAGTTCAAAAATCGACTAATTAGGTTAATAATGAGATTGATTTTATTTTGTATAGATATTTTGTGGCGTTCAGTTAAACTATCGTATATACGTTATGGTGAAGATTTAAAAGGTATTGTTAAAAGTATATTACGTTTTAGTGGTTATTTTCAATGAGATTGAATACTTATTAACTAAAATAGTTAAATTTGATGATTAAGACTATATTATTTAAATTAAACCGTACAAAACAAAATTAATATTTTTAGATGGACAATTATAAATAAAGAGGAGGAAAAAATGGAAAAATAAATAAATTTATAAAAATAATAATATGACACATATTTATTAAAGAAGTGAACAAATATCAAAGATGAAATTCGCCACGTGACACGATCTTTAATAAAGACTTGCTAGTGAGATTTTTATGTGATTGGTAAACACATGACAATATTTCGTGGTCGAGCACGGATCAACTCAATCAGCCCGAGTTCAACTCATATGGGTAGGGGTGTTCATTGAGTTCAGTTTTTGGTTTTTTGGACCGAACTGACCGGACCGAACCAATTATATTCGGTTCGGTTTTCAGTTCATATAAAAATAATATTCGATTCGATCAAAATCGCTTATTTTTAAAAATAATTAAAAATACCTAGATTTCTAGATAAATTACTCCAACCTTATTCGATTCGGTCCAGTTCGGTCTAGTTCGGTCCAAGCTCGGTCTAAGCTCGGTCCAAGCTCGGTCTAAGCCCGGTCCAGTTCGGTCTAGTTTGGTCCAAGTTTAGTTCGGTCTAATTCGGTTTTCTGCACTAAAACCTACTTCAATCACCTAAATTTAGACCTGGGCAAACGCGGGTTGGCCCGTCCGACCGTGTAAACGGGAGGGTATGGACAAGCTCGTAAGCCCTAAAGGGCCGAAAATATCCGGTCCGAGTACCGGGAGGGCCGGGTATGGATAAGAGGTCAAGTCCTGTAGGGCCAGTAAGCCTGACCCGTATATAATATATAAATATTATTTATATATATAACATTACATTATTACTACTCCTAAAAAAATAAAAATAAAAACACTTAAACTAAGTAATATAAAAGCTAAATTTTTAAGGGTTACAAACTCCACTCCACCCTTCGTTCTCACATGTGTGTAGACTTTGATATTGGATATTTAATATTTTTATTGTAAGGTGGAAATACTATTTGGACTTATAAAAATTTTGATATTTTTTTAATTATGGTCATGAATTATAAGATGTGAATTATATACAAAACCGAATACGGGTCCCGGCGGGCTACCCGGGCCCGGAAATGCGGACGGGCTTGGACAATTGTCCAAGCCCTATTCCCAGGCTCAGCCCGGCCCAAGCCCGGATAAGCGGACAAAATTTCTAGGTCAAGCCCAGACCATATCCGGCTCGGGCCCGAAGATGCCCAGGTCTACCTAAATTAACATAATTTCAAAATATTCGGTTATTTCGGGCCAAAACCGAACCAAATAAAACCAAACTGAACCCGAACCGAGTATGTTCGGTTCAGTTTTTGGTCCACAAAATTCCGAAATTTGGTTTCGGTTCGGTTTTGGCCCGATGAACAGCCCTACGTATGGGTATGAATAAACAACATTCTAATATCATCCCGAGTTCGGAAATACCATGTTTAAGTGACCACGTCAAAGAAACATAAAATTTTCCAATTAAAAGTATAATAAATGAGTTTTTCTTAAGGGGATAAATTAAAATGAGTATTAGGACTGTTCAAAAATGGATCGGACTGGAAAACCGGACCGGATCGATGAAAATACGGTCCGGTCTCCGATCCAGATAATTTTCTTAATCCGGTTCCGGTCTGGTCCAAATCCGGAAAAAAACTGGTCCGGACCGGTGGACCGGATTTTTATTATTGTTTAATAATTTATATGATTTTTGGAAGATTTATATGTATTTTTTTATAGATATTGGAGTATATATGTTTTTTAGATATTTTTTTTAGATTTTAAATAAGAATTTATTTTTTATTTTTTATAAATAAAATCTGATTTAACCGGTCCTAAACTGGACCGAATAGGTCCGATCCGATTAGGTCTCCGGTCCAGATTTCTAAAAAAATCCGATCCGATGGACCGGATGAACACCCCTAATGAGTATTGTTTGACATTTGTGTAGCATAATTTCTTACTGTATTTTACAGTCACTCTGATCGAAAATACTTGAAGCTATAGTTTTTTGCACAAGTAGTGTAGTATCTCGGGTTCTGCACGGATTATGACATACTCCGTATAAAAGTTCATGATAGTTATATACAAAAATACACCCCGAATTCATGGTAATTATAAACAAAAATACGGACCTTTGTACATTACACCTTGTGTAAAGGGTGTAAACTTTTGGTCCAATTGAAATCGTCCACTTATTTCTTTGAATTATAAGAAATTGTTTAATTGAAGTTATAATGTATAATGTTCCAAGTCCTTTATGGTCTTTTTACTGAAAAGCTGAAGAGTCATTTTCCTACCAATCCACCTCATCAGCTCCTTCGTGTTCTCTTGTTTTTTCTTCTTTCCTATCTCTCACTGTAATTTGGGCACTTCCAGATACTAGCTAGTAGCTACATAAATTAAGGAGTTTTATTATCATGATTTATTTGCAAATCGTGATGTTCAGCATAAAGTATCGCAAATCCGACTCCCACAATCAAGATTTGAGAAAGGATGATTGAGTTGGTGGTGATTTAACTTCCTACATAGATTCCTCCAGAGTCCAGAGATGTTTGCAGCTGGCGCCCGATCAAAGTGAACTGAAGACATCCCCCTCCGCGCTGCTAACCAAGGCCTTGCGCTGTCGACAAGGCGCCTCCCTCCGCGCCGCCGACCAAGGCGTCTCCCTCCGCCACCAATCACATAGAGAAATGAGAAAAAGTAAAATAAAATTTCCAATAAGATGAAAATAAATTAAAGAGTTATCAGATTTGGTAGATGAAAGATGGAAAGAAAAAGAAAAATATCTAGATCTATAAGGGAGAAGATATGAAGATGAAGATGAATTTAAATGAAGAATAAACTTTTTTATAATTATTATTACTATTTTCAATGAGCTGTAAATATGAAATTTATGCATGTATCCTTTTATTTTAGTCAAAGTGTAGTATATTCTGTTTACACGTGTAAATCTACATGTATCCCAAAAATACACCCAAATTTAAGGCAAGTTAAGGACATGCAAAAGCGACAAGATCGAAACAAACGCAAAACTTGTGAAATCTTATACGTTGAATAATTTTGATACCATTGAAAGGCTACTACCAATTGTGATGCGTTTCGGGCTCCCAAAACGCGAGTCAGAGCGGATCTAGATAGGAGGTTGGCACGTGTCTTTCTTGCCCGATGAAGGCTGCGAAGGAATGCGAGTGTCGCGGAATGCATGGAGGGCTCGCGGTGGTGATCGCGATCGCGGGGCAAGTCGCGGGACAGGTCGCGGGTCGCGGGGTGGATCAAATGGGTGGGGGGATCTCGGTTGTGGCCGAGAGCCAAGATTGGTGATGGGAATCGTAGGCAAGGCGTGATGGTTCGGTGGGCTTGCGCGTGGGGTTGGGTGGCCAGCGATGGCGGCAGAGGCGTGGTTGAGATCGAATCAACCCAAGCGGCAAGAGTGCACTCGACGGCAACTAGGTTAATTCAATTCAATGTGCTTTATTAATTAGGTAAAGAATGACTTATATTAGTTATATAGGAGCCAAAACAAGGTTCTTGCCCGATGGGCCTAAAAACATAGTGGATCGACTCTCTTGGCACAAGAGAGGCCCGACATTCCGAAATAGAAACTTGCCAAATACGGCAACATCCAAATATAGTAACTACTAAAAACAGTAACTTTCCAAACTTAGAAACATTCTAAGAATAGAAACTGCTAAGAAGGGAAACTGTTAAATACGAAAAATACTAAAAATAGAAAGTGTCTCAGAATGTCTCGAAATTGGCATGTGAACCTCACAATACCAAAACAACTCCAATGGCACGAGAAGTGCCGAGGAAATATCCAAGTGCCTCGGTGTTGGACGCTGTCAATGTCGTGACCGGGGTCGCATCACTCTCCCCTCCTTTGCTGCAAAACGTCCCCGTTTCGCCAATGTCGTCGTCCGGGGGTACGTTCGGTCGCAAGCTGCCGGGCTCGAAAATGAAGCGATGCCGGTGAATGTCGGTTTGCTGCGCGTTCGTCCTCGTGTGCCTTTCCAGGCGTCGTAGTGCTCTTCTCAGTTCCAACACGGTCTGCCTTGCGCCGTAGCCACGTCGAATCCGGGGGCAGGGCCAGCGCTTGCGCAACGCTGGGAGCCGGAGGGATCTCATCATGAGGCACATCATCAAACACATGCAAGAGAGATGTGACAATATGGGGTAATTCATAGGGATCCTCTAATAAAAAAAGACACACAGAAGGAGAAATAGGAGAACGTCCCTGAAAAGATTGAGTAAACGCCCGTGAGTGAGTCAGCAAAGCGCGATGCTCTACGCGTCCCTGCTATGGCGATACCAGGGTGCCGACATCGGGATTGAGGGTCTGCGGGCGCTCTTGTGGCGGAAACCCAGTTGGTAGCGCCGACTATACGTTGAATGGCCGCGGTCGTTTCGGCCGCGGTCGCGGTTGTGTAGGCCGCGGTCGAAACCAAATACAGAAAATTGTTTAACACAGCGAAATACTTGAAAATTAATAAATGCCACGTAGGGTCTTGATCTGAGCGATCTCACGCCTAGGATCTTCAACCTTGGAAACTCTTTAAAACATCATCTTCCCTTATTGTCGTATTTTGACCTTCATGGAAATGGACGTTTACCTGGTGTGCCATATGAGACGGATGACACCAACCAACCATGTAAAGGAAAATAACCGGTTGGTTAGTCTAATGAAAGACTATGTAAGGGTAAAATAGAAAAGGTTCTAAGTAGTCGTATTAGGTTACACCCGTCGCTTCTCGAGTAATAGCCGATGACGACGGTGAACCTCAACACTCCTACGGAAACGTAAGAAGAGGTATGATCAAGAGAAGACTCCAAGAGATTGAGTCTTATGGGAAACGTAGGAAGAGAAGACTCCAAAAGATTGAGTCTTATGAGAAACGTATGAAGAGAAGACTCCAAGAGATTGAGTCTTATGGAAAACGTATGAAGAGAAGACTCCAAAAGATTGAGTCTCTCGGAAAGTATGACAAGTGTTTGGGAACGATATAGTTTCACACAAGCTTTTAAAACGACTTGATCATTTGGGTCAACGACCAACCTCACCGCGCATTGCGAATCCAGATTGGAAAGAAGACTTACTCTAACCGAAGTCCGGGCGGGTTCCAAGTTGTACTTCTCGCATGAAGGTTCATTAATTATGTGTATAACCGCACTTATCTTATTTAGTTATTGATGCGCTCCTGCCCACCATGACTGCCACCGAGGAAGAGGAATCTATGAGCATTCGCTCAGAAGAGCCAATAACAAGATCGCGCGCCAAAGCCATCGTCAATGCGACACAATCCATGGTTGTCCGCGTCGTCGCCAGCCAAGGAACTCAAGAGACCGCGTTCTCTCTCAAGCGCCTTCAACCAAGCCCAGAGAACGCATTCTCTTTCATTCTCCTCTCGAACATCCATTGAACGCGATCTTTTTAATTGATTGCAATATTCTGAACATTAATTATTTTAGTTATTTGTTTTGGGGCGTGTGTTCCATGCGTGTCGCGTGGGCTGGCCCATTAAGCGAGACTCGGCCCATCCGAGTCCCACTATATACTATAAAAGGTCATCTTGACCTTCTTTACTAGGTTACGTCATAATTCAATCTAAGCTTTTTTCGAGAGCCATTTGCCTCCATCCTTAGATCTGACGTCAAACACCTCTCTTACTTCTCATCCTCATTCCTCCGCTGCCGACGCTACGGCCTTCGCTCATCTCTCGGGCACCCCTCAACACCGCGTTATTCCACTCACGCGACGCATTGCACTCATCCTATCACTGAAGTGACTCGCGCGACTTCCCACCAAGGTCATCGATCCGGCATTCACAAACAGGAACACATCAACTGGCATCAGAGACTTTGATCTTGTAAGTCGCTTGTCAAGTCTCACTTGTTCACAATTTTTCTCCCCCATCATCCTTGCTTCCGCATTTGTCACAATTTTTTTTCCTCTTCAAACACATGCTGGTCCTTTCGGTTTCTACAAGAGAATCTCTTGGCCGATAATTGCTTGATCACCTCGCGAAAATTGTGTGATTTGCTTTGCATGAAATCTGCGTAATTAATTGAAAGATTTTCTTAATTAATTGCGTGAATATCGCTAACATATCTTGCCATATTTGCTTGTGTTGACCGTTATAAATCTGCATCAAATCTTCTCTCTCCTATCGCGTAAATCTCGCGATTTCTTTCTATAAGTTACTTAGCCGTTTATTTTTATTTTGTTTCATTTAATTCTTATCCTATCTTCAATCAAAGACTAAGATCTCGGATTTGAATTTAAAATTCAAAAAAAGAAGAAGTCAAATTCGCATTTCAAAAAAGAAAAGAAAAAAAGAACGCGACATTCAAAAAAAAAAAGGAAATCCAAAATAAGGCAACCTTTCTCCCTCAACGGCTAGGCTCATCTTCTTCATCTCTCCACCGTCTAGTGTCACACTTGAGGCTTGTGTGTACGCGTTGTTTACGCAAGAGGTTAGGACTTCTTTCTTTGGTTTCGTTTGCTTTTGTGCTTGCATATCACACTTGCTTTGCTTGCGTTTAGCCGCCCTCACGGCCAAAAGAACGCGCCCTCCTACGTGAACAACTGTTACTTGTTGAGTGCTTACTTGTTCTTTGGTTTTGTATTGTCTTTTGTTCATTTTTACTCGCGATGTCTGGTCATATTGTGATAGGTAGCCTCACGGCACCCATCGGTGGGAATGTCCAAGGAGATGGCAACAACCACCCACCACAGCAGAACATCGCGCAACATGAAGTGATCCCACTCGCCAATCCTCCCCAACAAGACCCCATTCTGGAGCTCTCGGAGGAACAACGCGAGATCCAAGAGCTTAGGCGCCAAGTTGCCCAGTTCCAGGCCATGCAACGCGCTGCGCAGGCCCAACCCACACCAACGCTGATGGTCCCTATGGACACTCTGGCCGCGCCGTGTCACACTAAAGCCAGCCTAAGCCAATAACGTGTGGACAAGGGCAAATGAGTGATGCCATCTACCTCCAACTTGCAACCTCACCTTCAAAGGATCCAATCAGTGATCGAGAGCCGCCAAGGCTATGTGTCGCATCGCGAACGCTATGCACCGCGGGCAACACCAGCCGGCTACGACATCGACTCCGACCGCGACGATGACTCCCATGGTGAGTACTCTGAACCCTTTGGCTTCAATGACAGGTATGAAGCCAAAGAAACAAGACGTCGCCGCGAGACTGCATCAACACCTCTTGCAGGCCGTGCCAGACGGGATGAACTCGACTCAGGTTTGCCGCATAGACCTAATCGCATCACAAACAGTGAGCCGTGTCAGCGTCGCCGAGGTCCCAGACCAGTGCCTTTCGACGTCAACGATCACCTTGGCCATCAAAGTGTGCGTACTCCGCGTTATGGCTCTGATGGCTATGGATCGACGACACCGATTGTCCATGATGATTTCCACGAGTTCGATGATGAGGAGATTGAGGACGCAAGACTCATCAATCCAGGTTCCTTCCATCCTCCCCTTGGTGATCCCATTGAACTCCAAGATAGGCCAGCGGATTGGATTCCACCTCCACTCCAACCAGTAGGACCACCGCATCGCGTTCCAGGCGAGAACATACGTGACTCTCGTGGCCACCACCACAGAGACATGCCGCATGACTTTCGTCGCCAACACGATGTCCTTGTTCCCAGAAGAAGACAAGGACGCGCTGGCTACAACGCGCCTCCTAGGGACTTTGTCACTGACGATATCCCGGTTCGCCAAACTCGCCGTCATCAACATCGCGCTCAAGATGCTTCCCAACGCGCTTATGCGCCACACCCTGCTCCACATACACCACGGCTTAGCCGCCACAAGATAAAAGTCAAAATTGAGCATTTCTTTGGCGAATACAATCCCGCTGTGTTTCTTGAGTGGTTGCAGGCTACAGATTATACTTATTGCAAAGTCCCCCCAGAAGAGCATGTTGACGCGGCAACACTACATTTCAGAGGTGCTGCACGCGTTTGGTACCACAGGTTCGTGGACTATCGCGAACGTCGACACCTTTTTCCCATCACAGATTGGCACCGGCTCGTGTATGTCATGACACAGAAGTACGTGCCAGTAGACTACAGAAATCAAATGCGAATGGAGATCGCCATGGCGCGTCAAGGCTCCAAAACACCTCTGGAGTTCTTCTCTCAATTGGAGGACATGTACTACAAAGCCAGCAGCAGTGTCGCCCCGTCCACACTGCGAACAAAATTTCTCAGTGGCTTGAGTGTCTCCATCCGTGACCAACTCGAGATATTGCCAATCAAGGATCTAAATACCTTGACTCACACCACGATGCAACTCCACAACCAACAAACGCGTCGTCGGCAATCCTCTTGGCAAAATCCGGGTCGAAGAAGGTATGATTCTAACTCTAGTCGATTCCCTTCAACTAATGTGCACGGTCCACCAACAGGAACCACCACGTCAAATCAAAGCAGACAGGGGAAGATCGCGACAACACCCACCAACACTCCTCGCGCGACGCCAACAAAGGGCCCATCAACCACTCTAGAGCGCGCGCGTGACTTGGAGTGTTTCAAGTGTGGAGGAAGAGAGCACTACATGAGAGATTGCTCAAACAACAAAAAAGTCCTATTCCCAAGCATCGCTGTGGGATATGAGTCTTATGAGGATGATACACCCCTTGAAACCATCGAGAAAGGATTTGAATATGACGAGGAGGCTTACACTTGTGAAGCCACCGCGCTTAATGAAGGCACACAACTGAGCCTTGTCACGCGACGTCTCCTCACTGTCAAGGAAGCAACCCTTGTCGACCAACGCGAGAATCTATTTCACACGCGTTGCTTGGTCAAGACCGCAACCTTGAGTGTCATCATCGATGGAGGCAGCTGTTGCAATATCATCAATGAAAAGGTGATCAACCATTTCAACCTGCCAACCACTCCTCACCCACAACCCTATGGGCTACAATGGATTTCATCGAGTTCTGGTAACACTGTAACTCTTCAATGCCTTATTTCTTTCTCAATTGGTCAATATACAGACTCAGTGCTTTGTGATGTCATTGCAATGGACGCCACACATCTTTTGTTGGGGCGCCCATGGCAATTCGACAGACGCGTCCTTCACGATGGCTATTTAAACACTTATGTGTTTACTTACCACGGGAAACGCGTCACGCTCTTACCTATGTCTCCCCATGAGATTTTACAGGACCAGGTTGAGCGTGATTGACAGAAGGCTATGGAAGCAGCAAAGACCCAGAGTACAAGTAGCACGCGTTCTTCCACTGGACACGAAGTCGCTACCACCGATAACGCGTCCACTGATCGAACGCGTTCAAATGAAGGGCCAAAGACCACTTCAAAAAGCACCTAGTTGAAAGGAACTTGTGAGCACAGACTGCTTCTGGCGCGGCCAAGCGACCTCACTGCCTCCTTGAATGGCAAGGCACCATGTTTCCTTTTAGTGCCTACACGTTGCAACCGAGAGAGCCCCATCATGGAAGCTTGGCCGAGCACGATCTCTGAGCTGCTCGATGAGTTCAAGGACTTATTCCCAGAGGAGCTTCCCCAAGGCCTTCCACCTTTACGAGGCATCGAGCACCAAATTGATTTGATGCCTGGTGCCTCCCTACCAAATCGCGCTGCCTATCGCGCTGGACCAGATGAAACAAAGGAGCTCCAGCGCCAAGTGCAAGAACTTCTAGAATGCGACTACGTAAGGGAATCCCTAAGCCCTTGCGCGGTCCCCGTGATCCTAGTGCCAAAAAAAGATGGCTCATGGCGAATGTGTGTCGACTACCGCGCCATCAATTAGATCACTGTCAAGTACATACATCCAATACCGCGCCTCGACGACATGCTTGATAAGTTGCATGGCGCGGCCCACTTCACCGAGATTGACTTGAAGAGCGGTTATCACCAGATTCACATGAAAGAGGGTGATGAATGAAAGACCGCGTTCAAGACCAAATATGGGCTTTATGAATGGCTAGTCATGCCGTTTGGACTCACCAACGCGCCAAGCACGTTCATGAGGCTCATGAACCATGTGTTGAGGGAATTTCTGGGGAAATTTGTTATGGTGTACTTTGATGATATTCTGGTGTACTCGCGTAGTTTAGAAAATCATGTAAAGCACCTTAGGCTTATGTTAGAGTGCTTGAGACGCGAACACTTGTATGCCAACCTTGGCAAGTGTCATTTTGCATCCGACACTACGAACTTTCTGGGCTATGTGGTCTCAAAAGATGGACTCCGCGTAGATGAAGACAAAGTGAAGGCCATTCGAGATTGGCCAACACCCACAACACCAACAATGGTTAGAAGCTTCCTCGACTTGGCAGGCTTATACAGGAGATTTGTTCGCCACTTCAGCTCCATCGCCGCGCCACTCCATGAGCTCACAAGAGTCACAAAGAAAGGGGCCGCGGTGAATTGGAAGGAAACCCACAATCACGCGTTCAACGCGTTGAAAGAGGCCTTGTGCAACGCGCCACTGCTATAACTTTCAGACTTCACCAAGAACTTTGAAGTGAAATGTGACACGTCCAATGTCGGGATTGGTGGGGTCCTCCACCAAGAGAAAAATCCCATCGTGTTCTTCAGCGAGAAGCTCACTGGGGCAACTTTGAATTACCCCACCTACGACAAGGAGCTCTACGCTCTTGTTCGCATACTCAAGACATGGCAGCACTATCTCTGTCCACGAGAGTTCGTGATCCACTCCGACCACGCGGCCATCAGCTATCTGAAGAGTCAAGCCCACCTAAGCCGCCGCCATGCTCATTGGGTAGAATTTATGGAGACGTTTCCTTACGTCGTTGTGCATAAAAAAAAGTAAGGAGAATGTGGTCGCCAATGCCCTTTCTCGCAGGTATGTTCTCCTTACTCATCTTCAATCTAAACTTCTTGGCTTCGCGTTGATTAAAGATTTATATCTGATTGATCCATTCTTTAAGCCAATTGTAGAACACTGCCTTAGGGACTGCGAGTTTGAAACATATTTCTTTCATGAGGGGTACCATTTACAAAGTCGGGCGCTTGTGCATTCTTAGCTCACCCATTAGGAAATTCCTCATCCAAGAAGCCCATGAAGGACGCGGTCATTTTGGGGTAACCAAGACTCTAGCTGCTCTTCGCGAGCATTTCTTTTGGCCGCGCATGACCATTCAGGTGATGCGATATTGCACAAGTTGTGTCACGTGTCAACGCGCAAAGTCTACTTCCCATCCCTATGGTCTCTACACGCCACTGCCCATCCCATTAGGCCCTTGGGAAAATTTGTCTATGGACTTCATCACGGGTTTGCCTATCTCTCGTAAGGGTAAAGATTCAATCTTTGTGGTTGTGGACAGGTTTTCGAAAATGGCCCATTTTATCGCATGTAAGACCACACACACTGCTAGTGAAATCGCCGCGTTGTTCTTTGACAACGTGGTCCGTTTACATGGGATACCTAGGTCTGTCATAAGTGACCGCGATACAAAATTCATAGGCCTTTTCTGGAGAACACTTTGGGGAAAGTTGGGTACCAACTTTTGTTTTCCACTAGCTACCACCCACAAACAGATGGCCAAACTGAGGTGACCAATCGAACCCTAGGAGCCCTCCTTAGGACCATGTTCAAATCCAACCCAAAACGTTGGGAAGACTTACTTGCAATTGTTGAATTTTCTTACAACAGGTCCAGGCACTCCGCGACAAAGCTCACCCCGTTCGAGGTGGTCTATGGCAGAAACCCACTCACTCCACTAGACATGCTGCCGCGGCCTCTGAAGGATAATGAGCACCCGAGCGCGGCCAACGGTGCCGCGATGATCCAGGAATTGCATCAAAGAACTCGGGACTAGCTGGAACGCCGCGATGATCAATATGCCACACAGCACAACCGTGGGCGGCGATGCGTTTTATTTGCCCCATGGGACTTGGTGTGGGTACATCTGCGCAAAGGCCATTTTTCGGCTAAGCGCAAATCCAAGCTGGCCCAACGCGGTGATGGCCCATTCCGTGTGGTGAAGGCCATTGGCGACAACGCATACGAGATCGAGCTCCCACCAGACTATGGTGTCCACGTGACCTTCAACGTCGCCGACCTGGAACCATACGTAGCGCCATAATTCGATGATGGTGAAGCGGGGACGCTTCACAGCCAAGTGGGGGAGGGTGATGCGCTCCTGCCCACCATGACATCCACCGAGGAAGAGGGAGCTATGAGCATTCGCTCAGAAGGGCCAATAACAAGATCGCGTGCCAAAGCCATCGTCAACGCGACACAATCCATGGTTGTCCGCGTCGTCGCCAGCCAAGGAACTCAAGAGACCGCGTTCTCTCTCAAGCGCCTTCAACCAAGCCCAGAGAACGCGTTCTCTGTCATTCTCCTCTCGAACATCCATTAAACGCGATCTTTTTAATTGATTGCAATATTCTGAACATTAATTATTTGAGTTATTTATTTTGGGACGTGTGTTCCACACGTGTCGCGTGGGTTGGCCCATTAAGCGAGACTCGGCCCATCCGAGTCCCGCTATGTACTATAAAAGGTCATCTCGACCTTCTTTACTAGGTTACGTTATAATTTAATCTAAGCTTTTGTCGAGAGCCATTTGCCTCCATCCTTAGATCTGACGTCAAACACCTCTCTTACTTCTCATCCCCATTCCTCCGCTGCCGACGCTACGGCCTTCGCTCATCTCTCGGGCACCCCTCAACACCGCGTTATTCCACTCATGCGACGCGTTCCACTCATCCTATCACTGAAGTGACTCGCGCGACTTCCTACCAAGGTCATCGATCCGGCATTCACAAGCAGAAACGCATCAGTTATAAAAACGTATATTCACGTTAAAGCTTTTAATATATATCATCTAGACACGAGAGATATCTTGGGAATTAATCCCGACTGTTGGCACCAGCTGTGTGCACCTACCTTGAGTAAGGATACAATCATGACCAGATAGTACTAGGGTAAAATCCTCCTAATACCAGTTATAAAGAAACGACTAGACCTCGCAAGGTACATAGCGTTCCTACGAATACTCGTTCTAACTACACAGTTAAATTCACACAATAATCCACACCAATACCATCACAGTAATAACAGGTATAATAGCATTGTTTCTAGTAATATATACAACCTATTACAATATCATATTTTAATCACATCATTTTATAAAATCTGTTCCCAAACGAAAACAACACTTCACTCCATTTTAATTAACAATCCAGCAATTGATAATTAAATGAAATATGGAAAGATAAGCAAGAGCGAACCACCACTTGCCTTAATCTAGCTGAATAGATGATGTCGGGTTTTGGGATCTGGAAACTGGAATCTGGTTACGGATTCCTACGACAACGACGAAACCTTAGGTTAGACACAATACGGACGAAACGATACGAACGAAAATGATATGAATCGAAAGGAACAAAGGCTAAGCCATGACCGTGGTTGTCCAAGCCACGATCGCACTTGCTATGGCAAGCCGCGGTCGCGGAATTCTGGGCAGAGCCGCGGTCGCGGAATTCATCCCCACGATCGCGGATTCCCCTTTCGACGTGACTCTCCTCCGGCTTCGAGGCTTACCGACGACGCGAATGACCACCTTGGCTTCGAACGAGGGCTCACCACCACCACCACCACTATTGCCTATCCTCCAAGACAACTCCGGCGACACCACCAATTCCGACGACACTCCAACGAGGGCACGACAACGAGAAAGAGAGAGAGAGAGAGATGCAGTGGATGATGATTCCGGGGTGGGAGCCTCCTATTTATAGGACAAAGGGGAGCTCAACACCGAGAAGACCAATCGATCGGCATCCCCAACGGTGAAACGGCGGCATCTGAACCGGCGAAATGCTGAAAGAAACGAAGGAGACGATGAACAGCGTTTCCGCGGTCGCAGAAGCACTTCCGCGGTCGCGGAAATGCCGCGATCGCGTCTGTTGGCCTTTGGTCGCGGTTTCACTCGCGGACTTATGCTATAATTTACTTTTAACACCTTTAAAAATATTCTAAGACCCAAAAGTACATCAAACGTATATTATAACGTTCAAAAGATTATTACAGAATTTGCCCATTATGTCCTTTTTACAAAATGACAGTTCGGGACTTTTAGGGGTTATTCCATCCAATGTTCTAAAAATCCCCGCCTAGGGTCGCCTAGGCCCCGGCTAGGCGCTAGGCGGTCATCCTCCGCCTAGGACCCGCCTAGATCCACCTAGGTGAGAAGAATCCTCAAATGTTGTGGAAGCTGCAACATCTTAGAAGATGACGGATGCATTAACATAATTTTGGGTTAGACTTTGTACAATAAGGCCCATAATATAATATCAAATCTCATTCTAACATAGTTTCATAAAGATTAATGGATTTGGAAGAACATAATCAAATAATCACATGGATCATGCATTATATTTTAGTCCGCCTAGGCCCCCCCCTCACCGCCCAGCTCCCGCCTAGCAACTTTTAGAACATTGATTACACCACCAACATCGGGCCGCGCCACGAAACTGCAGACTAGCAAGATCGACCTTCTCGTAGTCCTCATACTGACAGTGTCGCAGAGCGTGTTCTGTATCCTGCAACCAATCTAAAAACACAACAGGATCATAATCACCATGAAAATGCTCTATAGTTACCTTGATCTCGCGACGACTGACATAGGGGTTGGGCCCGTGTCGGCGGTCAGGGAAACGTCGAGCTGCATGATCCGGCTCAGGGTAAGGTTCGTCCAACTCGTCATCATAATCATCAAAGTCATCCTAGACGGGGCAAGGGCGACGCTGGCGACTATGGGCATGATCCTTGGCGTGAGGCTGCTGGCGGGCTACGAGCTGGCGCACGGGTCGACGCGGTGGCGTCGGGATCCTCGGCGGGATGTAATCCGGCGGAAATAGCTGGCTTTCAACTGGGTCGCCCAAAGGTAGATGAAAGTTTCCCGGATTCGGGACACCTGCAACCTCAAAACCCTCCTCATCATATTCAGTAAAAGCAATAGGAGTCACATACCTGTGTCGTGTGGCGGAACGCGGAACAGTGGCGGGATCACGGCTGGTCATGGGGCACGTCGGCGCCGTCTGTGGTGCCCTGCCGCTGGCATGGCCGCGAGCTGCGTCTCGGCGGCACTCAATGGCATCCTGACGTGCTTTGTCCCGCTGCATGGACTCGTAACGCCGACGTCGGTCAGTGGCGTCGATGTATGGGTAGAGCCCCAACTCGGTGGCCGAGGACTCGTGCTCGGCGGAGTCATAGGCGAAGTCATCCGCTGGCGAGCGCTGGGGTTGGTATCTGTTGAAGCCATTGTCCTCCTACTGGGACTCGATGATGGAGTCCCGACGGCGAAGACCCGGCTGGAGCTGCGAGGTCGAGGGCATCAGACCCTTTTCCTTTTTCCAAGCGTCGCGTGGTGTCGGTAGTGGTTGCGGGAGCCAACGAAAGATCAACAACATCTGTGTCGGTTGGAACAGATGGAGCCGCGGTCGCGACGGTGTTGGCCGCGGGTTGAGGGGTCGCAGTCGCGACTGCTACTGCGACGGTCGCGGCTTGTGCTGCGGCGAGCTGTGCTCGAAGCTCCGCGTTCTCTTGGGCTAGGGCCCTCTCGGAGGCCTGGCTAGCGGCGAGCGCTGCGTCCGCCTCGGTACCTAAAGACACCATGGAAGACACGCAAAAAGAGCAGAAACAACCACAAAAGGTAACAAAAACAACGGGCAAAATAGATCAAATCAAACCCACAATGTCTCACGTAGGTCACTAATCTGGGTAAAGCCGTGAGGGCGGAGTGGCTAGGCTGACTCAGCATGGACTAAACCAACACAAAAACCACACTAACCTCACAATTCAAATGCCAAAAATTAGTGACTATGTAAGAAGTAATCTAGCATGCAATCCCTAGAATCCACAGAAAAAGAATACAGGGAGGTGGGCTTAATGGACTTGTGTCTTACTTTAATATATATATATATATCCATAAAGTAAGATATATACATGATGTACTAATGTAAGTTATATGATTTATATACTATCACATTAGTATATATACCTTATATGATTACCATATGAATTTGACAGTATAATGATACATCACTTTGTAAGATATACTCCGTATGATTTATATAATGTCACATTAGTATATATATGGTTATACTAGTGTTATTTGCCCACTTTATGTGATTTATATGCCTTACTTTAATATATGTACATCCAGTGGTGGATTCAGAAACTTATGCAAGGAAAATTTAACTAAAGCGCTTAAAGAAAATTTAACATTTTGTTCATTCTATCTATTCACATTAAAATATGAGACTCGTAACTTAAAAATGGATTTCCCTTACTTCGAGTAACATACATAACAATTTTCCCAAGCATAAACAAATGAAACTCCAATTCAAAAAAAATAATATAAATATTTAACTAATATTCAACAATTTATTAATATAATTAGCTAATCAAAAACTTAACCTCAGACAAAATGTTTCAATTATATTACATATTTTTATATTTTAAAAAAAATATTTAATGATATAACATTTTCAATTTCTTTTTAATAAAAACATATAAATATAGAAAGACCAATTGATATTCTTTTACACAAAACCTAACACAAAAACCACTAAGACAAGATGTTTAACTTGTTATATTTTCTTTATATTATAAAAATTTTAAAATATCAAATATCAAATTTTGACATGATCTAAGGGTTCGTGGGAAGGAAGTGGGAGCTTTAGCCTCCCCTCCCCTCCCCCCTCTAAGATTTGTCTTGTGTACATCACTAAGTTTGATATAAAATATATGAACTATGTATATAGTATTAGATTTTAATTTGTGCAATGAAATTATAAATCACTTACATTGTTATTTCAAACTTCACATGTTTTATATGTCTTACTTTAATATATATATCCATAAAGTAAGATATATACATGATGTACTAATGTAAGTTATATGATGTATATACTATCACATTAGTATATATACCTTATATGATTACAATATGAATTTGACGATATAATGATACATCACTTTGTAAGATATACTCCGTATGATTTATATAATATCACATTAGTATATATATGGTTATACTAGTGTTATTTGCCCACTTTATGTGATTTATATGCCTTACTTTAATATATGTACATCCAGTGGTGGATTCAGAAACTTATGCAAGGAAAATTTAACTAAAGCGCTTAAAGAAAATTTAACATTTTGTTCATTCTATCTATTCACATTTAAATATGAGACTCGTAACTTAAAAATGGATTTCCCTTACTTCGAGTAACATACATAACAATTTTCCCAAGCATAAACAAATAAAACTCCAATTCAAAAAAAATAAATTAAATATTTAACTAATATTCAACAATTTATTAATATAATTAGCTAATAAAAAACTTAACCTCAAACAAAATGTTTCAATTATATTACATATTTTAAAAAAATATTTAAATGATATAACATTTTCAATTTCTTTTTAATAAAAACAGATAAATATAGAAAGACCAATTGGTATTCTTTTACACAAACCCTAACACAAAAACCACTATGACAAGATGTTTAACTTGTTATATTTTCTTTATATTATAAATTTTTTTAAATATCAAATATCAAATTTTGACATGATCTAAGGGTTCGTGGGAAGGAAGTGGGAGCTAAAGCGCTTAAAGAAAATTTAACATTTTGTTCATTCTATCTATTCACATTTAAATATGAGACTCGTAACTTAAAAATGGATTTCCCTTACTTCGAGTAACATACATAACAATTTTCCCAAGCATAAACAAATAAAATTCCAATTCAAAAAAAATAAATTAAATATTTAACTAATATTCAACAATTTATTAATATAATTAGCTAATAAAAAACTTAACCTCAAACGAAATGTTTCAATTATATTACATATTTTTATATTTTTAAAAAATATTTAAATGATATAACATTTTCAATTTCTTTTTAATAAAAACAGATAAATATAGAAAGACCAATTGGTATTCTTTTACACAAACCCTAACACAAAAACCACTAAGACAAGATGTTTAACTTGTTATATTTTCTTTATATTATAAAAAATTTAAAATTTAAAATATCAAATTTTGACATGATCTAAGGGTTCGTGGGAGCTTATCAACAATTTATTAATATAATTAGCTAATCAAAAACTTAACCTCAAACAAAATGTTTCAATTATATTACATATTTTTATATTTTAAAAAAATATTTAAATGATATAACATTTTCAATTTCTTTTTAATAAAAACAGATAAATATAGAAAGACCAATTGGTATTCTTTTACACAAACCCTAACACAAAAACCACTATGACAAGATGTTTAACTTGTTATATTTTCTTTATATTATAATTTTTTTTAAATACCAAATATCAAATTTTGACATGATCTAAGGGTTCGTGGGAAGGAAGTGGGAGCTAAAGCGCTTAAAGAAAATTTAACATTTTGTTCATTCTATCTATTCACATTTAAATATGAGACTCGTAACTTAAAAATGGATTTCCCTTACTTCGAGTAACATACATAACAATTTTCCCAAGCATAAACAAATAAAATTCCAATTCAAAAAAAATAAATTAAATATTTAACTAATATTCAACAATTTATTAATATAATTAGCTAATAAAAAACTTAACCTCAAACGAAATGTTTCAATTATATTACATATTTTTATATTTTTAAAAAATATTTAAATGATATAACATTTTCAATTTCTTTTTAATAAAAACAGATAAATATAGAAAGACCAATTGGTATTCTTTTACACAAACCCTAACACAAAAACCACTAAGACAAGATGTTTAACTTGTTATAATTTCTTTATATTATAAAAAATTTAAAATTTAAAATATCAAATTTTGACATGATCTAAGGGTTCGTGGGAGCTTATCAACAATTTATTAATATAATTAGCTAATCAAAAACTTAACCTCAAACAAAATGTTTCAATTATATTACATATTTTTAAAAAATATTTAAATGATATAACATTTTCAATTTCTTTTTAATAAAAACAGATAAATATAGAAAGACCAATTGGTATTCTTTTACACAAACCCTAACACAAAAACCACTAAGACAAGATGTTTAACTTGTTATATTTTCTTTATATTATAAAAAATTTAAAATTTAAAATATCAAATTTTGACATGATCTAAGGGTTCGTGGGAGCTTATCAACAATTTATTAATATAATTAGCTAATCAAAAACTTAACCTCAAACAAAATGTTTCAATTATATTACATATTTTTATATTTTTAAAAAATATTTAAATGATATAATATTTTCAATTTCTTTTTAATAAAAACAGATAAATATAGAAAGACCAATTGGTATTCTTTTACACAAACCCTAACACAAAAACCACTAAGACAATATGTTTAACTTGTTATATTTTCTTTATATTATAAAAAATTTAAAATTTAAAATATCAAATTTTGACATGATCTAAGGGTTCGTGGGAGCTTATCAACAATTTATTAATATAATTAGCTAATCAAAAACTTAACCTCAAACAAAATGTTTCAATTATATTACATATTTTTATATTTTTAAAAAATATTTAAATGATATAACATTTTCAAATTTCTTTTTAATAAAAACAGATAAATATAGAAAGACCAATTGGTATTCTTTTACACAAACCCTAACACAAAAACCACTAAGACAAGATGTTTAACTTGTTATATTTTCTTTATATTATAAAATTTTTAAAATATCAAATATCAAATTTTGACATGCCCCCCCCCCCCCCCCCCCCACCCAAGATTTGTCTTGTGTACATCACTAAGTATGATATATCGTATTTTAATAAGCTTAAGTTTGTGAACCTCTAGTATATTTTAACTTGTAAATTTTGAGTATAGAGTTTATGAACCTCATGTACTTATACATTAACATCTATTATATACATATGTACTTAAATATAATTACACAATGCGACCAAGACAAATTTTTTTTTTACCAAGTTTACAAAAATGTCATTTCATGTCACTTAATCCTACTCATCTCTTCTTCTTATTCTAATAATCTACTCTCTCTAAGAGCACTTTTAGTTTGATCCAATAACTTGAAAAATAATATTAGATTATAAACTTAAACCGGAAACATAGTAAAAAATGAGATCTAAATTGAGTGGATTTAAAACCCGAGGCAAATAAAATATTAAATTATGAACTTATACCGAAACAATATTAAATCATTGCCCCCTTGCTTGTGTGTAACTTCAACTTAGTGGTTTTTAAACCGGGTGCAATCAAATAATTATAGGATTATTTTTAGGGTAAAACAATATGTATAAAAGGACTCTAATAAGAAATGAGATCTTGCAGGGGCATTAGCCTTGTTTTTCAACAAAAAAAACAAAACGAGATCTAAAAATTCTTAATAAAATTTTCTAATCTATACCTGTAATATCCCTCATATTTTATAAGGGTATTTTGGTAATTCTTCCAACTCCCGTACTACAAGTCGAATTAATTTCAGAAGAATTCAGACATTTTGTAATATTGTTCGATCTCTGTAATATTTTTCTGAGTAGTATAAAATACAGTTGACGCATTTCGGGGTCGATTATTCGTTCGGATACGAATATATGTAACCCGGGATTTAAAATCCATGCTCATACTAGCTAAAGCTAGTAATAAAGCTAAATATGGGATAAGGTCTCAAAACAGACAAGGTAAGCGAGCTGTTTCCCTTGAACGAGCTGTTGGAGCAAAGCCTCCAACGAGCTGTTGGAGCAAAGCCTCCAACGAGCTCTTCTTTAACGAGCTCTTCTTCAGATCGTCATCATTGACGTCATCAGGATAAAATTTCTGAACTCCACTGTGGCTCGCCGGTGTCAGGCCTAGGCCGCCTGAAACCCCCCTAGCCGTCCCATCTGTCCCTTGCAAGTTGAGCTCCTTTCCCTTGCAAGTGGAGGCTTGCTTGGCCTATATAAGGGGGAGAAATCAGAGAAGAGAATGCTCATCTGAAGCTCTCATCGTCTTCCTCTAAAATTCCCTTGAGTGGTAAGGGTGCTCTCAAGTAATATTTGAAGAACACAAGGTGTGGGAGATCGAACCATAACCGAATCAAGGTAAACGAATCGAAGTGGTAAGTTGAAGCTAGCGTCGTGTTCTCGCCCTGTCAGCCGACCGCACCTGCGGCCGAGCCACCGCACGGGCTGTGTCCGTGATGTGTGTTCGTGGGTGTGTGGTCTTGGGCGAGGCTTGACTCCTTCGATTCCTTTCGTATTCTTTTAGATTCATATATGTGGATATCGAATCTAACTTAGGGTCTCGTTATGGGTCGTTCCATAGGGATTTGTTATCCAGGATCTGTCCCTGCTTCTGACCCAGGAACCCGTCGTTTCTAAGCTTTATTCAAGCTCGACTAATCTAAGGCAAGTGGCGGTTCGCTCTTGCTCATCATTCCATATTTCAATTAATTATCAATTGTTTAGTTGTTAATTAATTTGGGATGATTTACTGTTTTCGTTGGGAACAGTTTTGATAACTGTTTGTGATTTTAAAAGATATTATAATAGGTTGTATATCTGCTAGAACAACGCTATTATAGATATAAATGATTAAAATATGATATTATACTAGGTTGTATATCTGCTAGAACAACGCTAGTATAGATATATGTTTTTGATGTTGGCCATGATGGCTTTGATGTGGATTATTACTGTGTTGAACTGTTTAGTTAGCACTAGTAGTTAGGAACGTTGGACTCGTTGAGGTCCAGTCGTTTCTTGATAATTATGGTGGAGAGGGTAGCGGAATCCCTCAAGCCAACTGTGGATCATGATCGTCCTCTATCCGAGTATAGAGGTGGTGCACTTAGCTAGTGTCACAAACCTTGGGAAGGATTCCCTTCGATATATGTCCCTCATGACGAAACATATATCTAAAAGCTTATAACGTGATGTGTGTTTTGGAATTAAATAAGATAAGTGCCGTTGTCGCACATAATTAATATACCCTTGGGCGAGTAGTGCAGCTAGGAAATCTCGTCTTGACTTTGATCAGAGTAACGTTCTCTTTCCAATCTGGATTCGCTTTGAGCGGTGAGGTTGGTCGTGAACCAAAACATCAAGTCGTTTTGAACGCTTGTGTGTCATATTTATGTTCCCCAACGTTTGTCATGTTTCCGATAAGACTCACTTCTTTGGAGTCTTCTTTTGGGATTGATTGCTGTGAGACTCGGTCTCCAGAATCTTCTCTTGATCATGTCTTTTTATGTATTCTAGTAGAAGTATGGTGGTTGACTATCGTTATCGGTTTTGATTCGAGAAACGATGAGTCTAACCTAATACGACTACTTCGAACCACTCTGCTTTGTACCCTTGCATAGTCTTTCATTAGACTAACCAACCGTAATTGTTCTCTACATGGTTGGCTGGTGTCATCCGTTCGATTCGGCACATCAGATAAGTTGCCATCCCGTGAAGGCTAGAGCGACTATGGACGCAAACGATGTTTTTGATAAGTTTATTCAGGTTGAGATCCTTGACGGATGATCATTGCGATCAAGACCCTTTTGTTGGTTATTTAAAGTCTTCCGCTGTGTTAAATATATCTTGTATTAAGTCATCCGCTGTATTTTGGTTGTCTTTCGGATTATGAATGTAATGCCGAGACAATGATTTTAAATGGAAGTTATGATATTTTGTATCATAATTGTTGTTTGATGATTTATATCAACTGGTAAAGTCTTGGGTGACATCGGACAAAACGTCTGAGGTCACTGGAGGTAATGCCTTTCCAATAAAATATTTGGGGGTGTTATAATACCCTAAAGGCATAGGTTAATCAACTAATTATAGAAATATTTGCTAGATATAATAATATTTCAAATTTTAAACATTTTATGACGAATTTCTTAGCTTTTCTATTTATGGTAACAATTTCTAAAACGAGTGTGGTTAACCTATGTTCTTAAGACATAGGTTAGAAACACCAATATTAATAACATTCTATGATAAGTTATTATAAAATTCCAATATATATAACATCCATGGTCAGCTATCACTTGACTTCTTTAGTTTTAGAAACAAATATCTAAGAACGTTGATAATTTATTGACCTAAAAGAAATCATTAGTTGTTTTATCCTACTCTAGCGTTAAAATATTGATAAATTCTCATAACAAGAAAAATTGCTAAAATTCTTCAGAACGCAATGCCATTGTGTAAAGAGAGGTTGGATGCTACTAAAAAATGAGGTTGGAGAAAACAATTTTATATGTGCAAATTTCAATAATGATAATTATAAATCACTAATAATTCATTTTCTAAAAATAGAAAAGTATAAAGTACAGTATAAACAAGCATGAAAACATGATAAATTGCATAACATAATTATTTAAGTTGACCACTTATTGTATATAACTACTTTTTATTCTTGTTTTTATCGTGTTCATTTTCTACACCTATTTTACTTATATTGTAATATGTACAAATATATGCAGAGTATATATACAAAATCTAATTAATACTAATATGATATACATAATTAATTAATGTATTAGTACAAAATATTTTATACATCATTTTTATTAGCATGTAAATAAAAAAATATGAATTTTTAATAAAAATATTAAAAACTTCTTAAAATATACTCCGGTATAAATACTTATTTTCTAAACAAATAATATTTTTTTTATCATATTTTCAAAACTTTCACCCTCCACCCAATTCCTAATACTTATCAAAGTCCGCATATCTAGGCACTTTATTTCTCCAATCAATAAATAAAACATAAAATATTAAAATTTAACCTTTTGCCATGTCACCACAATAAATACATTTTAATAGGCAACTCATTGAGGGTAGTCCACCCTAAAGGTAACTCAAACATTTTCCGTAATCCCCCCATCGATAAATTCACATTCCCATTTTTCAAAGTGTGAGATTAATGTGTATAACTAATTACTCCAGAGTTTTATAATTAAATTAGTGAGTTTAGATGGAATTCAATATTGTTCTTAATCTGTGTGCCTATTGCTTCAACGACAATAAAAAATGGACGAAGTAATAAATAATCTCATATCTAAACCAATAAATAAAATGTTTCGAATATAAATTCAACAAATGCAAATTTTAAGAATATTTTTTGTAATCCAACGTCATTTCATTGTCAAGAAAACCTAAAACGACTTTGTTTATAAAACGATATAATGATGGGAAGAAATATAAAGTCTCTCGCATAAATTCTTGCCCAACAATGTTCGAAAAAAAATTCGTATAAAGGTCAGCATAAAATGATTCTTTTCTTTTCAATGTAACAAAAATATTTTTTTGGTTACATGGATTTAAAACTCTCTATAATTGCATATTCTTATAATCTTTACTCATAAAACTATTTTTAGGGGATTTTTAAAAATTCTTAGAATATGAGAATATCACATGTCAGTTAACTAATATATTTATATTCCGACAAAAAAAAAAACTACTCGTAATGAACACTAATCGATTTATAGATCGATTTGATCTCAAATTAATTAGTGAAGTATCGGTTTGCAGTTGCAGACAATTAACTCCTGCAGCAGTCGTGTCAGTATAAAGTTAGAGATATTAATGGAGAAAGTCCAGTAAGATTTTAACCTTCTCCCCTTAAAATGAAGAAAATCAGAGTACGAAGTTTGAAATGTGAAGCGTGCTTGACCCGGGTTCTTTGATGGAGACGCGTAGCAGTTGTACATATGAATTTTGTGGTACGAAGTTTCAAAACGCTTTTTGGCAAAGTTTTGCTTGTGTATTTATGATTTTTTTAGAGAAATTCATGTTAGTGTCTCTGAGTTTAGGATTATTTTTATTGATGTTCCACGATTAAGTTTTTTTTTCCTATTGATACCCCTAAGGTTTTGGTTTATTCGCTTTATAACCGAAATTTTTCATATCCGTATCATTTCGGTTCAAATTGATCAAATAGAAGCTCGTCACTATGTTTATTGACCTCAACTTAGTAGAATTCGACTCTTAAAATACTCAAATCCATACTCGAACCATTCCGATTTGAATTCTTAAGGTCGAAACGAGTTGTTGCTTCGGAATTCAAATCGACATGGTTCGGACATGGATTTGAGTATTTTAGGAGTCAAATCTTACTAATTTGAGGGCGAGGAACACAATGGTAGACTTGGATTTAATCAATTTGAACTAGAATGGTACAAACATGAAAAAGTTTGGTTACGAAACAAACAAACCCAAACCTTTGGGGCACCAACAGGAAAAAACTTAATCGTGGGACAACAACATGAACAACCCTAAACACAGGGGCACCAACAGGAATTTCCTTTTTTTTATTAGTTTGTCTAACGTGTGTTCATGGACATATGTTAAGAGTTTAAATTTGAAATTTTTTAAAAATATTTTTTAAAGTAAAATGGATGAATTCTTAAAAAAAAATTAAACTAGTGACTAAAATAGATTATTACTAAATATGAGATTTTTATTGTGTATTCGTGGAAACACATTAAAAAACTCATTTTTTTTAATTAAAGGTGGAATCTTTTTTGAGGGTCTCGTCTGTTACTATTGATCAAAACTCAAAAGTGTTGAGAATTTATGTAATTAAGTTTAGTTTTTCAAGTTTTTGGTTTATGTTGAGGGAAGTCCTGGTGAGCTAATGTTAGGCAGAATCTATTTGCACCGGGCCATAGTGCCTCTGACACGCGCCGGCTGGCGCGCAGCAGCGGCTGCCGCGTGGCGGTGGGTGTCGGCGGTGAATGTCGGAGGTGGTCGGCGGTGGATCGATCGAGTCGTATAAATTTTTGGATTGAGTTCGGGTCGGGTTTAGGTCGAGTCGGATTCTTCTTCGATATTTTAAAAATATTGAATTTTAAAATTATATCGAGTCTTAAAAAATATTGAGTCAGGTTCGGGTCGAGTTCTTAAAATTCACTGAAAAATTGTGATTGAAATCCACCGAAAGTAATTCATTCAAGGACGCAACAATAATTCTGATTGAAATCCATCGAATATTCTACCCTAAACCCTAAACCCATCACCGACGTCCATTAACAACGATATCGTCCATCACCGGCGGGATCGAACTCCCGATACCACCACCGCGCGGTGGCGCCAGATCGAACTCCCTCCACGCGGCGCCCAGGACACCCGTCGCCGGACCCACCGCCGGCATCCACCGCCGGCCAGCACCCACCACCGGACCCACCGCCGACACCCACTGCCGCGCGGCACTCACTGCCGCGCGCCTGACACGATGCAAATAGCACCGTGTCAGGGTGGAAGTAGCCATGCCGTAATGTTATGTTAGATTATGTGTTTTTGGGCTCATTCTATGTAGCTTTCAGATCTATTTTTTGGGCCAACTTGAACGTAACTGTCGTCCCTGACGGAGGCAGAATTTTTCTTCAGTGGAGGCTAACTTATAATTATTATTATAATAATATTTTATATTGAAAGAAAAATTACATTTTTCTTTGAGATGTTATGTCTAAATTGAATGTAATTGACTAATTGTTGGAGGCCAACACTTCACCTCTGGTGCTTGCTTTAACCTGCTTCATTAAACGCATCATGGGAACATCGTCGTGGTGCCTTCAGTGTACCTCCATACTTAAGAAACGTGAAATCCTAGAGGCGCCTTAGGCAATCACTTTTGCATCGTCGCTTCGTTCTCGACAATACAAAACCACAAGAACAAGACAAGAGATGTACACTTCAGCTTGTTTTCTTTCTTGATTCGTTGTTACACTTATTCTCTATTTTCGAGTTGGTCTTTTGATTTCCTTTATCTAGGTTTGAGTGTTCTAATTGAGGTCCCGAAATTTGTTTTTTAACTTGAAATTGTTTTTTGGTATAAAAGTGTTCTTGATTTTATTTTTTCTCAATTTCACTTCCGCAATTCTCGTGTAACAAAAAAATAAAGGATGCTAGTATAACTTTGAGTCTTCTGTATAACTAGAAGGAATTGACTTTCATCGTATAGCAATTGTTAGGCTGTTACCGCGCAAATGTTAGTTACAACTGTTGATTCGTTTGATGTGGTTGGAATTCCTTGAATCACATAATGGAATCCACACATTATTTAATTCCTTTCTTGTGATTGGCCACTCAACTTGTGAAGAGTGCAACTGGGACCAATCGATCAATTATGCTTCATGCACCTCTCTTATTTTCCCATTAGTCACTCTTTTGTTACACGGTATATATTAGACTTTCTTCTAGGTAAAAGGCATCTCCATCACAATAGATGATTTTTTTTTAAAGATTACAAACAAACTCAGATTTCGAGTTCATTTTAAGAGCTCATACCTAGCATTGTACAAATCAGATGAGGACAAGCCCAATGATGTAGTTGTCCGGGTAATTTTTTTGACTGTGGTCGGACTAATATCATGTGTCGCAAGATAGTCAGTTATTCTAGCATTGTATAGATCAAATGAGGACAAACAATAATTTTTTTTAACCGTCGTGAAAATGAGGTTAATTAAAACAAAAAATATTTCCCCCCAAACAAAGGTTTATAGTTTGAGCCATAGGAATGAAGCATCTTTTTTGTACTAAAAGAAAAATAGTTATATGGCAGATCAGAGAATAAGTCGAGGGCATACCCCTCGCATATAAAATAATAGTATGACCATTTTAGATTACAATCGATGTTCATCTTACAAATCAGAGAATAAATCGAGGGCATATCCCTCACACTGAAAAATAGTTGTATGGCCACTCTAGATTGCAATTGATGTTCATCTTGCAGATCGAAGAATAAGCCGAAGGCATACCCTTCGCACAGAAAATAGCCACATGGCCACTCTGGATTGCAATTGACGGAGAATGTTGAAGAAAATAGCCTTGTGGCCAAAGAGCGACGAAAAGCATACTAGCCTTTATGGCCAACAAGTGACGAATCGCCTACTACCCTCATGACCAATCTCTCATTCATAAGTTCACGAAGGGATTGAGTGACAAGCCATGGGGGCAAAACCCAGATCATAACATAGTAATTAACCGACCTTAGGGCCACATAATGCTTCTTATGCAAAATCTTTGCTAGAGACACTTTCTACAACCCAGGTTATAGACATGAAGGA
This sequence comes from Rheum nobile, assembly GCA_027886185.1. Lineage (NCBI taxonomy): Eukaryota > Viridiplantae > Streptophyta > Magnoliopsida > Caryophyllales > Polygonaceae > Rheum > Rheum nobile. Next base: position 3,449,915 of record WOAB01000531.1, on the reverse strand, counting down.
GATATGGACAACGCGCCCACGCGTGCGGACTATATTATCACAAACTAATGGAAGGCTACATCTAATTAAGTCTGGTTCAGACAAAATTACCAAGAATATCTTAATTAACCATGATTAATGCTTAAGGAACCTAATGAACATTTGTGAATGTAACAAAGTGTAATACAAATTATTATTATTATTATTAAATATCTAAATTAAATGATTTAAAGGGAAAGCACATTAAGAGTTATGGTTCATTGATTGTCCCCCGAGATAGAGAAGGTATACAAATTCTTTCTTAACCCTAATTTGATTGATTCAATTTTCTTTGAAAAAACCTAGTCCTCGTTATTGCGAATTGACTCGAGCATTGGAGGTGAAACAAGAGGTGAAATGATGCGCCCCTGCCCACCATGAATGCCACAGAGGAAGAAGAGGCTATGAGCATTCGCTCAGAGGGGCCAATCACAAGATCACGCGCCAAAGCCATCGTCAACGCGACGCAATCCTTGGTTGCTCGCGTCGTCGCCAGTCAAGGCACACAAGAGACCGCGTTCTCTTTGAAGCGTCTTCAACCAAGCCCAGAGAACGCATTCTTTGTCTGTCTTCTCTCAACCATCCAATGAGCGCTTTCTTTTTGAACTGATTGTAATCTTTTGAGACATTAATTATTTTAGTTTTTATTTGGGGCGTGTGTTCCACGCGTGTCGCGTGGGCTGGCCCATTTCGCGAGACTCGGCCCATCCGAGTCCCGCTATGTACTATAAAAGGTCATCTCGACCTTCTTTACTAGGTTACGCATCATTTTAATATAAGATTATTTGTCGAGAGCTTTTGCCTCCATCTTCTTAGATATGCGTCACCAAATCTCTGTCTTCTCATCTCCTTCCTCCGCTGCCGACGCTACGGCCACCACTCGATCGTCATCGAGATTATCCAACCCGCTGCCGACGCTACGGCCAAGCACTCGATCTCTTTCGAGTCGTTCTCCTACGCTGCCGCCTTCTCAACACCGCGTTCCACCTTATCTCCCTCAGAGACGACGCGTGCGACTTCCCACCAAGGTCAAAGATCCTTCATCACAAGCAGGAATGCATCAACTGGCATCAGAGCCTTTGATCTTGTAAGTCGCTTGTCAAGTCTCACTTGTTCACGAAATGTTTTTCTCCCCCATCATCCTTGCTTCCGCCATAATCACTAATTTTTTTTCTCTCTCATACACATGCTTGTCCCATCGGTTTCTACAAGAGAATCTCTTGGCCGATAATTGCTTGATCTCCTAGCAAAAATTGTGTGATTTATTTGCATGAAATCTGCGTAATTAATTCAAAGATTCCCTTAATTTATCGCGTGAATCTCGCATTCATATCTTGCCATATTTGCTTGTGTTGACCGTCATAAATCTGCATTGAAGTTTCTCTCTCCTATCGCGTAAATCTCGTGATTTATTTCCTTAAGTTACTTAGCCGTTTACTTTTATTTTATTTCATTTAATACTTATCCGATCTTCATTTAAGACTAAGATCTCGGATTTGAATTTCAATTTCAAAAATAAAATAAAAAATCAAGTCGCATTTCAAAAAAAAAGAAAAAGAACGCGACATTCAAAAATAAGAGAAGTAAAGCCAAAATAAGGCAACCTTCTCCCCTCAACGGCTAGGCTCATCTTCTTCACCCCTCCACCGTCTAGTGTCATGCGTGTAAGTGTGTCTTGTGTGTATGCGTTCTTTACGCAAGAAGTTAAGACTTCTTTCTTTTGGTTTCGTTGCTTTTGTGCTTGCATATCACACTTGCTTTGCTTGCCTATTAGCCGCCCTCAAGGCCAAAAGAACGCGCTCACCTACGTGAACACTTGCTACTTGTTGAGTGCTTACTTGTTCTCTGGTTTTATATTGTCTTTTGTGCGTTTTTACTCGCGATGGATGGACATATTGTTATAGGTAGCCTCACGGCACCCATAGGTGGGAATATCCAAGGAGATGGCAACCACCACCAACAAAACATCGCGCAACTTGAAGTGGTGCCTCTTGCCAACCCTCCCCAACAAGATCCAATTCTGGAGCTCTCGGAGGAACAACGCGAGATCCAAGCCCTTCGGCACCAGGTTGCCGAATTCCAGGCCAAGGAACGCGCTACGTTGTCACTACCAACACCAACCTTGCAAATACCTATGGATCCTCTAGTCGCACCGCGACAAACAGAAGCCGGGCCAAGCAAACAACGCGTTGATAAGGGCAAAGGAGTGATGCCCTCCACCTCCAACTTACAACCAAGGCTTCAAAGAATCCAATCGGTGATAGAAAGCCGCCAAGGCTATGTGTCACATCGTGACCGCTATGCACCACAGGCAACACCAGTCTGCGATGAAACCGACTCCGACCGCGACGAGGTTTCCCATGGTGAGTACTCTGAACCTTATGACTTCAATGACAGGTACGAAGTCCTAGGAACAAGACGCCAACGCGAGATGGCCTCTGCACCGCTGACCGACAGAGCCAGGCGAGATGAACGCGATGAGGGTCGGCCGCGACGATCCAATCGCGCCCAAGACACTGTGCCGCATCAACGTCGCTGATAACAAGTTTTTAGTCGTGTAAAAACTGCTATGCAAAATATCCAAACAAACCCTAAACCGTAGTCCTAGGTAAGTAAAGGTCGAGTCCACAGGGAGACAGATTCTATCTTTATATGTAAATTATGTGTCAATCCAAAGTAACCAAAGGGGGGTTCTGTTTGTTTTAAAAGATCTAGCATGCAAAAGGTAAGTAACTAAAAGTTGTGAAATCAGTGGTGGGAAAATCACTTAGTCAAACAACATCCACTATTCGTATGACAAGTTGATCATAGATACTCATTCAAAATCTCATGCAATGGAAATTCCAATTTCTTTTCAGATATAACTAATAGCACAACCAGATACTATTAGCACTAACTAATTAAACAACCCTGAAACTATCAAGATTCAGTTTAACAGCAGCCTTACGGATAGGAATATAGTTGGATACAATTCTAGCATAAAACAACCAGCTTTTATCCTAGAATGTAAATCAGTTCTCTTCTGCATAAGATTAGCACAACCAGTTACTAATACGATGCAGTTGCTACTCTGAAATAGATATGCTCAACCAGTAACAACCTAGATCTAGCAATAGATCAATAACAACAAACCCTAGTTGATCAGACTGGAGAAAATCAATATCAATCATAAGCAATCAAACAAGAGAATAGATAAAATCCATGCAATAGATTAAGAACGAGAATCTCACAACTGAATCCAAATGAAAGCTTCAGCGTCTGACTAAGCAAGAGAGGCTTAGTTCTTCATATCGTAGAACGTAGAAAGGAGAAGTAGAATTAGGGTTCAGAGATAAAGAAAACAAGTCTTTCTCTCCCCTTAAATACTAAAAACATTCAGTCAAAATTAACCTAAAAAGAAATTACTAAAACGTAATAAAATAATCCAATTAAAACATATAAGGAAAAAGTGACTCGGCGGCCTTCAGACATTCACGGCGGCCGCTGCAACCTTCACGGCGGGCTCCGTAATTACGGCGGGCGCCGTGATTAAACGGCGGTCGCCGTTCTCATGTCGTAGCCAACATCCTTGGCGAAGCACTTACGGCGGGCGCCGTAAGGTTCGCGGCGGGCGCCGGGAACACCTTCTTCACTTTTTCACGTCTCCTACAACTCCTAAAGCCTCCAAAATGTGTCTTCCGCGCCTCCTCGCCAACACTCCAAATCTCCTCCAAAACATCCTAAAACACCACTAAAATCATGCTAAAACTCCGTCAATACACACAACATAATCGTGTGTATTAAACTCCCCCATACTTGAATATCTACTCGTCTCGAGTGGATAGACAACTACCACCCATCACCAATGAAGCACCTAGATCATCAACATGTAAAGAAGCACACAACTAAGAGTAAAAGCATCTACATGAAAGCACAACTTCCTCTATCCAACCACACATGAAAACTACTCCAGCACCAACCCACATCAACAATGCAAACAACAACAACAACAATAACAACCACAATAGCAGCACCAAGCGACCACCACATCCAAGTCCAACATCATCAAAAATCATCAAAAAGAGTAAAAGAAATACCACCGTAACTACACCTTATCCCTCCATGTGAAAACCTACCCGAAACACTCCTATACTCCAGCACTTATGTCGCCTGTGCCGGTGAATTGATAGTCCTAGAACACTCAATTTTTTCTGCACTCATTTTGCTTAGGCGCCTTTTCAGGTTTTCACCTAACACTCTCATTTCATTTTTCTAAGTTGGACTCACCATCTCACATCACTCTGAATCCATTTTTGCCCAGGCCTAATGCCTGTCGGATTACCTTCTTTTTACCTGGACCGCCCTTTCGGGTTTTCAGTCCATCCCAGGATTTTTATTTGCCTTTTTTTTCTTCTTTTTGGCTCTTTTATTTTGTTCATTTTTGTTCATTTTTTTTCCAGAATGATAGCAATAGTAAATACATAATCAACCCCCCCACACTTAGAATACACATTGTCCTCAATGAAGTAAGACATAAATAAAATAGGGGAAGTTAAACATGTACCACTACTGCAGAGGTGGTGGAAAGCCCGAATGTTGGGAACCCATGAAAAGGTTCCACTGTCCCAACTGCTCCTCAATGGTGTGGATGTCGTGGGCCTGTGCAGCGTGGCGATCCCTCTCCTCCTGGCGAAAATCCATGAACTCCTGGCAGTACTCAGCAAGGTCGAACTGTATGGACTGCTGACGGGAGTCCACCCTCTGAAGCATCTCCCATGTTAGCCGCTGGTAATCTGGATGTGCCTCAACAATAGGCTGTACCTCAGGCATAACAGTATCCTCATCATCATCATCCTCGGGCTGTGCCATAGGAGCAGCAAAAGTACCAGCAGCAGAAGTGCCTGCAGCTGAACCACCCCCGTCTCCCACACGGTATCGGCTCACATCGAAGTCCCTGTAACATGGTCCATAGGGAACCTCAAGAGGGAATGGAATGGGGATCCTGTAGCAGCCCCGCGAACCATATAACCAGAACCTCTGGGACTCGGTCCCAGACACCACACTTGATGTCCGAAGCTGCTTCCAGTCATATGTATAGCCAGGAGTGAGCTGCTGGGAAGGGTCAGGTAGATCGAGGCCTAGGTGCATACCCAACAGAGAAATCACCCCCCAATGACAATCATGTGGGGCTTGTCCTCCTGAAATTTCCTGCAGCATGCAATAAAACAGGAGCGCCAATTCCACACCAATGGGCACTCAGGGGTCATGCTCCAAACCGCATACAAGTCGGGGTACGGGACCTTGTTCAACTTGGATTGGCCATGGAAGGCCATCCGCACTACCTTATGCGCGAGTCTCAAACCCGGATGCGACCACTTGTAGTTATACTCTCCTGCCTGAGGGTCATAGAGAGTAGTCCCTGTGGAGTGATACCAAAAATTGAAATACCCAGTGGCGTCCTCCTACTCCTTCTCGGAAGATGGTGGCTTGGTAATCCCAAGCGCCGTGTCGATGTCCTCATACGACATAGAGTACCTACTGCCAGCCAAACTGAATGTAATCCTGCCCTCAGCACACACATGCTCAAAACTAGCTAGGAACTCTACCGTCCAGGCGGGAAAGGTGGGTGCCCCAAGGTGGTAGAAACCACTCAACCCGCACTTAATAAATAGTTGCTGCGTGCATTCATATAGATTTAGCGCCCGCATGGTGTCCGGGTCAAAGAATAACGTAGTCATCATATCCTTTTTCAGAATAATTTTCCTACGCGCATCCTCAACCTTACTACGGGCTACCTCGACCCCAGACGATTTCGGGCGGGATCGGGATGAAAAGGTATGTTTCAACATGCCTGACATCAACAATTTACCCATCAACAACAATCAAAAGCAGAAGAAAGAGCAGAAATCACCAGACGAAGGAGCGGCGGGCGCCGTAATTGAATGCGGCGGTCGCCGCGATGAAAATTTCTCCGAAATTCTGGGGGGGGGGGGGGGGGGGGGGGCGGCGACCGCAGTGGTGGGGCTCTCCTGGTGGCTAGGTTTGCAGCGGGCTTGCGGCGGGCTGAGCAAGGGGGCGGCGGGCGCTGTTGGGAGGGTTAGGGTTTGGAGGTTTGTGAGGCAAGAGAGAGAGTTTGGAAAGGTAAAGGTGGGTAAAGGGCTGGTAGGGGAAAGGTAAAGGGATAGAGGGGTAAAAGGGGATAGAGGCATTTACAGATTTGGGGAAAAGGAATTTTTTTTTTGTTTTTTGGCTTTTACCCCCGTTTTGGGTGTTTACGGGGTTTCTTTTTATGCCTTTTGCACCCTGTTTAAGGTTTTCTCGGGGTCCATTTTTATTTAATTTTTTGACTTTTTCTCCCCGTTTAAGGTATTTTCGGGATATTTTAATTTTAATTTTTTTTTTGCTCCCCGTTTAAGGTTTTTTCGGGGCCCATTTTTTTTTCAAATTTAAAACAAGGATAGGGGTCGAACCTGAAAATGGCGGCGATCGCCGTAATAAAATGACGGTCGCCGTCATTTGCCGGAAACAGCGTGAGCATGGAAGGGATTACGGCGGGCGCCGTGAGGAGGGCGGCGGGCGCCGTAAATGCGGCGGTCGCCGCGATTAAACGGCGGTCGCCGTTTTCATGTCGTAGCCAACATTCTTGGCGAAGCAATTACGGCGGGCGCCGTAAGGTTCGCGGCGGGCGCCGGGAACACCTTCTTCACTTTTTCACGTCTCCTGCAGGTTAGTTCGACAAAGAATACAAAAACTGAAAGAAAAACAACTGAAATTGACTAAGGGAATGAGAAAGAAACTACCTAATAATCGGGTTGCCTCCCGAGAAGCGCCGTAGTTAACGTCGTGGCTCGACTCAATACTGGCTCATCACGTTTCAGCTTCGGGTTCCTTCAGGAACGCCTCTTCTATGGTGTCTTTGGTGAAACCCTCATGGTATTTCTTCACTCTTTGCCCATTCACCTTGAACAAAGTCTGTGATGCCGAATCAAACAGCTCTACGGCACCATGTGGGAAGACCTTGGCCACATAATAGGGTCCTGCCCAGCGCGATCTCAGCTTGCCTGAGAAAAGTCTAAGGCGTGACTGAAATAAGAGGACTTTGTCTCCAACCTTGAAGTCCTTCCTCAATATGTTCTTGTCATTCCAAGCCTTAGTCCTTTCCTTGTAGTGAATGGCATTGTCATAAGCTTCGATCCTGGCTTCCTCCATCTCTTGCAGTTGCAGCTTACGAAGCTCTCCAGCTTCATCCAGTTTCATGCTGCAATTCTTGACAGCCCAATATGCCTTGTGCTCTAGCTCCACTGTAAGGTGACACGCCTTACCAAACACCAACCGAAAGGGTGACATACCAATTGGTGTTTTGTAAGCTGTCCTGTATGCCCATAGTGCATCATCAAGCCTCAAACTCCAGTCTTTTCTGTTGGGAGACACAGTCTTCTCCAAGATGGATTTTATCTCCCGATTGGACACTTCAGCTTGCCCATTTGTTTGAGGGTGATAGGCGGTAGAAACTCTCTGAGTGACATGATATTTCTTCAACAACGCAGTGATTGTCCTATTGCAGAAGTGAGTTCCTCTATCACTGATGAGAGCTTTTGGCACACCGAACCTGGTAAATATGTTGGACTTCAAGAAATCTGCAACAACTTTGGCATCATCAGTCCTGGTGGCCTTCGCTTCCACCCACTTGGAGACGTAGTCCACCGCAAGCAAAATATATATATGACCACAAGAGGTTGGAAATGGTCCCATGAAGTCAATGCCCCAAACATCGAAGATTTCACAGAAAATCAACCCTGTTTGTGGCATCTCATCCCTATGAGATATATTTCCAACCCTTTGACACTTGTCACAGGATTTACAGTGGTTATGCGCATCCTTGAAGATGGAAGGCCACCAAAATCCTGCGTCAAATACCTTCCTTGTGGCTCTTTGTACCCCAAAGTGTCCACCATATGCTGCTGAATGACAAAAGACAAGGATAGAATTTACCTCGTTTTCCGGAATGCACCTACGAATTACTTGATCGGAACAGTGCTTCCATAGGTAGGGATCGTCCCAGACAAAGAATCTGGATGAGCTGCGTAGTCTGTCCCTCTGAGCCTTGTTGAATGGTAGAGGGAATTCACTAGTGGTGAGAAAGTTCACCAAGTCAGCGTACCAAGGTTCTACAGTAGTCAGCCTGAACAGGGACTCATCCGGAAAACTTGTCTGAATCTGAGGCTGTAGGGTGCCATCTTCCTTGACAATTCTGCTGAGATGATCAGCAACAAGATTCTCAGCACCCTTCTTATCCTTGATCTCTATATCAAACTCGCTGAGTAGTAAGATCCATCGGATCAGCCTCGGCTTGGCCTCCTTCTTCGTCATTAGATAACATAAAGCAGCATGGTCTGAATAGACAATGACCTTCGTACCAAGGAGGTACTGCCTGAACTTCTCAAGAGCAAACACCACAACAAGCATCTCCTTCTCTGTGGTGGAGTAGTTCTTATGCGCACCATTCAGGGTCATCGATGCGTACTGAATCACATGGGATGCTCTTCCATCCTTTTGGCCCAACACAACCCCCACAACGTAGTCACTGGCATCGCACATGATCTCAAAGGGCTTAGACCAATCAGGCGCCTGAATGATTGGGGCACTTGTCAGGCGAGCCTTCAGGTCATCAAAGGCTGCCCGACACTCAACTGTAATCTCAAATCCCATCTCCTTCTTCAGCAGGTCACATAGAGGTGATGAGATCTTGGAGAAGTCTTTAATGAACCTGCGATAAAACCCTGCGTGGCCCAGAAAAGAACGAACTTCGCGAACATTATTAGGATAGGGCAAAGACTGAATTACTTCAATCTTTGCCTTATCGACCTCAATACCTCTAGACGACACAATATGACCCAAAACAATGCCCTGCTCAACCATAAAGTGACACTTCTCAGAATTAAGCACTAAATTAGTGTCAACACACCTTGTCAGCACAAGTGAGAGATGGGTCAAGCATGCATCAAAATCATCTCCATATACCGTAAAATCATCCATGAAGACCTCTATGAAGTTCTCAATGTACTCAGAAAAGATTCTTACCATACACCGCTGAAAGGTCCCAGGAGCATTGCACAACCCAAATGGCATCCTGCGATAGGCAAACGTGCCAAATGGACAAGTGAATGTCGTCTTTGCTTGATCCTCCGGTGCGATGGCTATCTGAAAGTACCCTGAGTACCCATCCAAGAAGCAATAGAAAGCACGGCCCGACAGTCTCTCGAGCATCTGATCAATGAAGGGAAGAGGGAAGTGGTCCTTCCTGGTCACCGCGTTCAGCTTGCGGTAATCAATGCACACTCTGTAGCCTGTCTGTAGTCGTGTAGGGACTAGCTCTCCATGTTGGTTCTCTACCACTGTAATCCCTCCTTTCTTCGGGACAACCTACATAGGACTAACCCACTTGCTGTCAGAAATGGGAAAGATCATACCTGCCTGTAGAAGCTTTAGAACTTCTTTCTTGACAACATCCATCATAGGCGGATTCAGACGCCTCTGGGGCTGCCGAGATGGCTTCTCTTCTCCTTCCAGCAGTATGCGATGCATGCAGGTGGTAGGGCTGATTCCCTTAATGTCAGCAATGGTCCAACCGATTGCTGTCTTATGCTCCTTAAGAACCACCACCAACTTGTCCTCTTGATTCTTTGTGAGCTTGCTGGAGATGATTACTGGCAAAGTCTCTTTGTCTCCCAGGAACACGTACTTAAGGTGGTCGGGAAGTTGTTTCAACTCAATCACTGGTGCCTGCACAATAGAGGGCAAAAGCTTCTCGCTAGGCAGGGTTAGTGGTAGAGGTGATTTACCTGGTAGCTCAAGAGGAATCTTATAGTAAGCATCCAACTCATTGACAACTTCCTGCACGTCAGCAGATAGAGTAAAATCCAAACTAGAATCAACAATAATAGATTGCGTGTCATCTAGATGGTCCTCATCAAAAACGTCTTGCATCACAGGCTCAAGTACATCAATAGCACACAAGGAATGATCATCAGAAGGGTATTTCATGGCTTCATAGATATTATAATTAATGGTTTGGCCATCAAATTCCATAGTCAAGGCACCAGTACTCACATTAATCTTGGTATTAGCAGTTTTCAGGAAAGGTCTCCCTAACAGAATAGGGGCTGCATGCTTGTCATGTTCCATATTAAGTACATAGAAGTCAGCAGGAAAAGTAAGATCACCAACCAAAATCAAAACATCCTCTACTATCCCTATAGGACGCACACTAGATCGATCAACTAACTGAATTGAAATATTGGTTGCATGCAAGGGTCCTAATCGTAAGGATTCACAGAGAGATGAAGGTAAAACATTAATGGAAGGACCCAAGTCTAGCATAGCCTTATTGAACTTGGTACCTCCAATAGTGATGGGGATGGTGAACATACCTGGGTCGCCACACTTCTTGGGTAAGCGCTTTTGAAACACAGTAGAGACATGTTCGCTTACCTTTACCTTCTTCTTGCTGTTTCTGTCTTGGTTTCTCTTTGTTGTGCACATCTGCTTCAAGAACTTCGCATAACGAGGGACAGACTTGATCAAATTGAGGAGAGGAATGTTGACCTCAATGTTTTTGAACATCTCAAACATGTCCTTGTCCTGCGCCAGTGGCTTGATGCGCTTCAAAGCAGATGAGAATGGTGGAACAGGCTTCCACTCAGGCAAAATCGGAGTTTCAGACTCCTTCTCAACATCAGCTTCGACAACAGAGTGGTGGCGGGCGCCGTAAGAAGTGCGGCGGGCGCCGTGAACATCATCAGAATTCTCGAGATTTTTCTCACCGTCACGGCGGGCGCCGTGAGAATTGCGGCGGTCGCCGCAATTTTCATCAGAAAAGTCGAGAGCAGAATCGTCTTCACGGCGGTCGCCGTCGCTGTTCTTCTCCAAATCCTCGTTTTCTTCCTCGTTGACCTCGGGCTTGTCTTCTTCTAGCTTTTTCCCACTTCTCAAAGTTACCGCACTGACATTCCGAATGTTCGGGTTCACTTCCGTTTGGAATGGAAGTTTACCAGAGTCCTTTGCGTCCAGTTTATTCACCACTTGAGAAATCTGGCCAAATTGCCTTTCCAAGTTCTGAATGCTAGCTTGTGTAGTTTCTTGGAACTGCAATTGGCTCTTGGTCAACTTAGCAACATTCTCATTGAGATTGACGTTGCTCTGCATCAGCATCTTCATCATATCATCCATAGAAGGAGACGGGTTCGAGCTCTGCCCTTGCGGCCTTGGCACATATGGTTGCCTAGGTTGTGGAGGGTTACCCTGTTGTTGGTTTTGGTATGGGTCTCTCCATCTGAAGTTGGGATGATCCCTCCAACCAGGGTTATATGTACTAGAGTAAGGATCATTCCTGGGCCTCAGCTGATATCCTCCCACTGCATTCACTTCCTCTTGTAGAGTAGGACATGAATCAGTAGGATGCAAGTAGTCATGACAAATCTCACAGGCCTTAGCCTGCTGAGGTGTACCTTTCAGCTTCAGACGCCTCACCCCCTCTCTCAGCACAACAAAATCAGCTTGATCAATTTTGGATTGGGAACTTGCAACTACCAAGCTTTGGGAACCTCTCCCACTGTATTGTCTAGCGTCATCAGCCAGAGTGGCAAATATCTCTAGAGCCTCTTCATAAGTCCTCTTCAGAATATTCCCACCACATGCAGAGTTTACCATTCGACGATCATCTTCACGGAGTCCTCCATGCAGATAAAGAATCAGATCATGATTAGCATAGCCATGGTAGGGACAACTCTTCACCCGCTTCTTGAAGCGTTCATAATAGTCATAGAGAGACTCATTAGACTGTTGCTCTATGTTGCAAATCTTCTTCTTAAGCTGATTGGACTTGATCGCTGGGAAGTATTTATCAAGGAACACCTTCTTCAAATTCACCCAAGTAGTGACACTTCCTGGGGGCAGAGAATGATACCAGTCTTTAGCCGATTCCTTCAGAGAAAAGGAAAAGACTCTCAACCTCATCTGGTCTTCAGTAATCTCAGAGAGCAGATTCATCTCCACGGCGGCCGCCGTGGTCTTCACGGCGGTCGCCGTCGTTGTTCTTCTCCAGATCCTCGTTTTCTGCCTCGTTGACTTCAGACTTATCTTCTTCTAGCTTCTTCCCACTTCTCAAAGTTACAGCACTGACATTTCGAATATTCGGGTTCACTTCCGTTTGAGATGTAAGTTTACCAGAATTCTTTGCGTCCAGTTTATTCACCACTTGAGAAATCTGGCCAAATTGCCTTTCCAAGTTCTGAATGCTAGCTTGAGTATTTGCTTGGAATTGCGCTGAGCTCTGAGTCAGCTTATTAACATTCACAGTGAGCATCTTCATCATGTCCTCCATAGACGACGAAGGATTCGAGCTCTTCCCTTGAGGTCTTGGCACATAGGGTTGCCTAGGTTGTGGAGGGTTACCCTGCTGTTGGACTTGACCTTGATTCTGTTCCGGGTCTCTCCATCTGAAATTGGGATGGTCCCTCCAACCAGGATTGTAAGTATTGGAGTAGGGATCATGCCTGGACCTCTGCTGATATCCTCCTACTGCATTCACTTCCTCTTGTAGGGAAGGACACGAATCAGTAGGATGCAAGTCGTCATGACCTCGTAGGCCTTAGCCTGCTGAGGCGTACCTTTCAGCTTCAGACGTCTCACCTCCTCTCTCAGCACATCAAAGTCAGCTTGATCAATTTTTGCTTGAGAACTTGCAACCATCAAGCTTTGGGAACCTCTCCCACTGTATTGTCTGGAGTCATCAGCCAGTGTAGCAAATATCTCCAGAGCTTCTTCATAAGTCCTCTTCAAAATGTTTCCACCACATGCAGAATTCACCATCCGACGATCATCTTCACGGAGTCCTCCATGCAGATAGAGAATCAGATCATGATTAGTATAACCATGGTAAGGGCAACTCTTCACTAGTTTCTTGAAGCGTTCATAATAGTCGTAGAGAGACTCATTGGACAGTTGCTCAATGTTGCAGATCTTCTTCTTAAGCTGATTGGACTTGATAGCTGGGAAATACTTGTCAAGGAATACTTTCTTCAAATTCACCCAAGTAGTGATGCTTCCTGGGGGTAGAGAATGATACCAGTCCTTCGCTGAGTCCTTCAGAGAAAAAGAAAATACCCTCAACCTCATCTGATCTTCAGTAATATCAGATGGCCTCATACTGGTGCAGACCTCAAGGAACTCATCCAAATGCTGAATAGGATCCTCAAGCGGGGTTCCACTGAATTTCGGGAGTAAATGGACTACTCCTGTCTTGAGCTCAAATTTAACCCCATCACCCAGGGCAGGGAATTGCACAGCACGAGTTGGTTGCTCCAAGTTAGGAGCTGTCAAAGATTCCAGAGTAACACGATCAGCCATCGTATCAGTTTCCTGAAGTAGCAAATTCGCAGCCCTGCGAGCCTGAAGAAAAGTTCTTTCGATTTCTGGATCAAAAACTAGAGGTAGATTATTAGTAACACGGGTGTGAACCATAAGATAGGTTCACACCAAGATTGGCACACAAATCGCACACACAAAATAGATTATTGCCTCCCCGGCAACGACGCCAATTTGATAACAGAGTTTTCGTCGTTCTAAAAACTGCTATGCAAAATATCCAAACAAACCTTAAACCATAGTCCTAGGTAAGTAAAGGTCGAGTCCACAGGGAGGCGGATTCTATCTTAATATACAATTTGTATGTCAAACCAAAGTAACCAAAGGGGGATTTTGTGAGTTTTAGTAACCTAAGCATGCAAAAGTAAACAAAGTAAAATATGATGAAATCAGTGATGGGGAAAAGCACTTAGTCAAACAACATCCACTATTCGTATGACAAGTTGATCATAGATACTCATTCAAAATCTCATGCAATGAAAATTCCAATTCCTTTTCAGATATAACTAATAGCACAACCAGATACTATTAGCACTAACTAATTAAATAACCCTGAAACTATCAAGATTCAATTTAACAGCAGTCTTACGGATAAGAATATAGTTGGATACAATTCTAGCATAAAACAACCAGCTTTTATCCTAGAATGTAAATCAATTCTCTTCTGCATAAGACTAGCACAACCAGTTACTAATACGATGCAGTTGCTACTCTGAAATAGATATGCTCAACCAGTAACAATCTAAATCTAGCAATAGATCAATAACAACAAACCCTAGATGCGTCCAAATAGAGATTATCAATATCAATCATAAGCAACTTAAGCAAGAGAAAGATAAAAACCATGCAATAGATTAAGAACGAGAATCTCACAACTGAATCAAAACGAAAGCTTCAGCGTCTGACTAAGCCAGGGAGGCTTAGTTCTTCATAACGTAGAAAGGGAAATTAGGGTTCGAGAGAGATTAGAAGATTGGCAAACAAGCCTTTTCTCAACCCTTAAATACTAAAGGAAAATAAAGCTAAGTTAACCTAAAACGAAATAATAAAAAGTAATAAAATAATGCAATTAAGGAAACGGCGCGGCGGGCTTCAGACATCGGCGGCGGTCGCCGCATCTCCCACGGCGGGCGCCGCAATTAAACGGCGGGCGCCGTGGTCACTTCGTAGCCAAGGTCTGTGGAAAGCCAATTGCGGCGGGCGCCGTAAGGTTCACGGCGGGCGCCGTTCTTCGGTTCAGCTCATGCGACACTTCCATAAAAATGCCATAACGTTTGATTCCCAACTCGGATCACGCTCATATTTTGAGGACTTGCAGTAGACTTCAAAATCTAACTCCTCGAATTGGAATCACTCCATTTGGACATCGGAGTAGAGAGAACGAGCCAATTGAATTCAGCACATTGTTCTTCTACTCTTCATTGCACTCCCTTGGCGCCTACTACTGGTGGCTTCCTCCTCAGTGTCTCATATGATCTCCAAAACCGCTCAAACACCTCCAAAAACACCAACTTCGCCCCCAAACACCATGCACATGAATGTGTCTAAATCTACCCGAATGGCACCAATAAATCCTCTAATGACTCTTACTTAAGCCCTATAAAGTAGTGCTTATCATGATGTCATTACCATGGACGCCACACATCTTTTGTTGGGGCGCCCATGGCAATTTGACATGCGCGTTCTTCACGATGGCTATTTAAACACCTATGTGTTTACTTACCACGGGAAGCGCGTCACGCTCTTACCTATGTCGCCTCATGAGATTTTACAGGACCAGGTTGAGCGTGATAGACAGAAGGCAATTGAAGCGTCAAAGAACCAGACTCCCAGTAGCACGCGTTCTTCATCTGGGAACCAAGACGCTAGCATAGACAACGCGTCAGGTGATCGAACGCGTCCCAAAGAAGGGTAAAAGCCCGCGCCAAAAAACACCACATTGAAAGGCACCTGTGAGCACAAGCTGCTCTTGGCGCGGCCCATCGACCTCACTGCCCCCTTGAGTGGCAAGGCACCATGTTTCCTCTTAGTGCCCACACCTTGCACCCAAGAGGCCCCCATAATGGAAGCCCTGACGAGCGCGATCTCTGAGCTGCTCAAAGAGTTCAATGACTTATTCCCAGAGGAGCTTCCCCAAGGCCTTTCACCTTTGCGAGGCATTGAGCACCAAATTGACTTGGTGCTTGGAGCCTCCCTCCCTAATCGCGCTGCCTATCGCGCTGGCCCAGATGAAACAAAGGAGCTACAGCGCCAGGTCCAAGAACTCCTGGATTGCGGCTACGTGAGGGAATCCCTAAGCCCTTGCGCGGTCCCAGTGATCCTGGTTCCAAAGAAAGATGGCTCGTGGCGAATGTGTATCGACTGCCGTGCCATCAATCAAATCACAGTCAAGTACATGCACCCCATACCGCGCCTTGGTGACATGCTCGATGAGTTGCATGGCACGACCCTTTTCACCAAGATTGACTTGAAGAGCGGATATCACCAGATTCGTATGAACGAGGGTGATGAATGGAAGACCGCATTCAAGACCAAATATGGTCTGTATGAATGGCTAGTCATGCCTTTTGGTCTCACCAACGCGCCGAGCACCTTCATGCGGCTCATGAACCATGTTTTGAGGGAATTTCTGGGGAAATTTGTTGTCGTTTATTTTGATGATATTCTGGTGTATTCGCGTAGTCTTGAAACTCATGAACAACACCTTAGGCTTGTGTTAGAGTGCTTGAGATGCGAACAAGTGTATGCCAACCTTGGCAAGTGTCGATTTGCATCCGACACTACCAACTTTCTAGGCTACGTGATCTCCAAGGAGGGACTCCGCGTCGATGAGGAGAAAGTAAAGGCCATCAGAGACTGGCCAACACCCACAACGCCAACAATGGTTCGAAGCTTCCTTGGCTTGGCTGGCTTCTACAGGCGATTTGTTCGCGACTTCAGCTCCATCGCCGTGCCATTACATGAACTCACAAAGAAAGGCATCACGGTGATTTGGAAGGAGACACACAACAACGCGTTGAAAGAGGCCCTGTGCAACGCGCCACTGCTACAACTCCCCGACTTCACCAAACACTTTGAAGTGGAATGTGACGCGTCAAATTTGGGGATTGGTAGAGTGCTCCACCAAGAGAAGAGGCCCATCGCGTTCTTTAGCGAGAAGCTCACTGAGGCCACTTTGAATTACCCTACATACGACAAGGAGCTCTATGCGTTAGTTCGCGTCCTCAAGACATGGCAACACTACTTGTGGCCACGCGAGTTCGTGATCCACTCGGACCATGCGGCCATCAGCTATCTGAAGAGTCAAGCCAATCTAAGCAACCGCCATGCTCGCTGGGTGGAATTTATGGAGACATTTCCTTACGTCGTGATGCAAAAAAAAGGTAAGGAGAATGTGGTAGCCGACGCCCTTTCTCGCAGGTATGTTCTCCTTACTCATCTTCAGTCTAAACTTCTTGGGTTCGCATTGATTAAAGATTTATATCTGATTGATCCCTTCTTTAAGCCCATTGTAGAACAATGCCTTAGGGACCGCGAGTTCGACGCTTACTTCTTCCACGAGGGTTACCTTTACAAAGCCGGCTGCTTGTGCATTCCTAGCTCACCAATTAGGAAACTCCTCATCCAAGAAGCCCATGAAGGACGCGGTCATTTTGGGGTTACCAAGACCCTTGCTGCTCTTCGCGAGCATTTCTTTTGGCCGCGCATGACAAGTCAAGTAACGCGCTATTGCACCAGTTGTGTCACGTGTCAACGCGCTAAATCCACCTCCCATCCCTATGGTCTTTACACGCCTCTATCCATCCCCTTAGGCCCTTGGGAAGATTTGTCTATGGACTTCATCACAGGTTTGCCTCTCTCTCGATGGGGTAAGGATTCCATCTTTGTGGTTGTAGACAGGTTTTCCAAAATGGCCCATTTCATCGCGTGTAAGACCACAAACACTGCCAGTGAGATCGCCGCATTGTTCTTTGACAACGTGGTTCATTTACATGGGATACCGCGATCTGTCGTGAGTGATCGCGATACAAAATTTATGGGTAATTTCTGGAGAACACTTTGGGGGAAGTTGGGAACCAAACTTTTGTACTCCACTAGCTACCACCCCCAAACTGATGGTCAAACTGAGGTGACCAATTGAACCCTAGGAGCCCTGCTTAGGACCATGCTCAAATCCAACCCAAAACGTTGGGAGGACTTACTTGCCATTGTTGAGTTTTCTTACAACAGGTCCAGACACTCAGCAACAAAGCTCACTCCGTTCGAAGTGGTGTATGGAAGAAACCCACTGACCCCGCTGGACATGCTACCGCGTCCACTGAAGGATACTAAGCACCCCAACGCGGCCAACCGCGCCGCGATGATCCAGGAGTTGTACCAAAGAACGCGGGCACAGCTGGAACGCCACGCTGAACAATATGCCACACAACACAACCGTGGGCGCCGCCGCGTTATATGTTCCCCAGGAGACTTGGTGTGGGTGCACCTTCGCAAAGACCATTTTCCAGCTAAACGCAAATCCAAGCTGGCCCAATGTGGTGATGGCCCTTTCCCTGTTGTGAAGGCCATTGGGGACAACGCATACGAGATCGCGCTGCCACCAGACTACGGTGTCCATGCGACCTTCAACGTCGCAGACTTGGAGCCTTATGTGGAGCCTGAGTTCGATGATGGTGAAGCGGGGATGCTTCACAGCCAAGTGGGGGAGGGTGATGTGCCCCTGCCCACCATGAATGCCACAAAGGAAGAAGAGGCTATGAGCATTCGCTCAGAGGGGCCAATCATAAGATCACGCGCCAAAGCCATCGTCAATGCGACGCAATCCTTGGTTGCTCGCGTCGTCGCCAGTCAAGGCACCCAAGAGACCGCGTTCTCTTTGAAGCGTCTTCAACCAAGCTCAGAGAACGCGTTCTCTTTCTGTCTTCTCTCAACCATCCAATGAACGCGTTCTTTTTGAACTGATTGTAATCTTTTGAGACATTAATTATTTTAGTTTTTATTTGGGGCGTGTGTTCCACTCGTGTCGCGTGGGCTAGCCCATTTCGCGAGACTCGGCCCATCCGAGTCCCGCTATGTACTATAAAAGGTCATCTCGACCTTCTTTACTAGGTTATGCATCATTTTAATCTAAGATTATTTGTTGAGAGCTTTTGCCTCCATCTTCTTAGATCTGTGTCACCAAATCTCTGTCTTCTTATCTCCTTCCTCCCCTGCCGATGCTACGGCCACCACTCGATCGTCATCGAGATTATCCAACCCGCTGCCGATGCTACGACCAAGCACTCGATCTCTTTCGAGTCGTTCTCCTCCGCTGCCGCCTTCTCAACACCGCGTTCCACCTTATCTCCCTCAGAGACGACGCGTGCGACTTCCCACCAAGGTCAAAGATCCTTCATCACAAGCAGGAACGCATCATGAAACCTAGTCCTCGTTGCTGCGAATTTGATTGACAAGCCTTGTGATACGCTCTATTTTGTAGTGCGTAACTAGGAGTTGTTACTATGCTATTAGGTGCCATCTGAGTGGGCTTAGGAGATAATTTAGGATGATGGAGCCCTAGAGAAGAAGTGGAGAAAGTGATGATTTAAGTGGGTTTTGAAGCGTCAGAAGCCAAGGAAGGCAAAGCCGCGGGCGCGGTTTGGGTGCAACGGTCGCGGCCAGGAATGCCTCGGTCGCGACTTTGCAAGTGAAGACCGACGCGGAAGATTTCACACACCGATTTCGTTGTTCTTTTATTTCCTTTTATTTTATTTTATTATATTTCAATTATTATTATTCTTAGAAGATATCATTTTAGGTTTAAAAGACTAAGCTTATTTAGGTTTTATATTCATTCATCATTATTGAGAACGACAATTCAGTTTTTCTTAGAGAGCTTTTGTGTTTTGCAAGACTATGAAGAACTAAGTTCTTTTGTTTAGTCAGACAATTGAAGCCTTCGTTTGAATTGATTGTAAGATTATAACTCTTATTTTTTTCCTTTGAATGTTATTGATTCTCTTATGCTTAATCTCTTTGAGTTTTACTGATTATACTAGTCTGATCAACTAGTGTTCATTGGTATTATTATTGTGCTAGAGTTGGATTGTTTATGGTTGAAATATCTGATTCAGAGTAGCAACTGTGATATTCTAGAACTAGTTGTGATAGTTTATTGTAGAAGAGAATTGATTTGCATGCTAAGTAAAACTGGTTGTTTTATATTGCTTGTATCTGCTGAAATTCCTAGAACTTACTGCTGCTACTGAATTGAATCTCGATAGTTTCTTGATTGTTTAGTAGTTAGTGTTATCAGGGTCTGGTTGTCCTGTTAATAAACTTAAGAAAAGGAATTGGAAAATTCAACCGGTTAAAGAACTATAGATAATCGACGATCAACCAATCAAACTGAAGTGTGGATATCTGTCTGACTGAGTTCTTTCGTCAATATTTGTTTACTTCTTTGTTATTTTTGTTAGTTAATTTCGTAGTTTAGAACAAAAAGCCAAAACCCTCCTTTGTTACTGTTGATAAACGATTTCTGCAAACAAGATAGATAGCTTGATTCTCTGTGGGTTCGACCCTTACTTACCAAACTACATTAGTTGGGTGTTTAAGGTTTCTTTGATAGGTACATACGACAAAAGCCCTGTCAAATTTGGCACCGTTGCCGGGAAATCTATAGTTTTATTCTTTTCGTGTTTATGTGTGATTGTTTACCAACTATTGTGTGAACTTGTCTTATGGTTCACACCGTGCTACTAATTCTTCAATTTTAGATCTTGATCCAGAAATTGAGCGAACACTTTCCAGGAACCGTAGAAAAGTTTGTGAGCAACTCGAGATGGCTGAACAACAGACTTTGAGGCAGTTAACTGCACCAAATCTGGAGCAACAACTGCTGGTTGTGCAATTTCCTGAGTTGGCTAATGGTGTCAATTTTGAGTTGAAGTCTGGATTGATTCACTTGCTACCCTACTTCCATGGGATGAATGGCGAAGATCCCAACAAGCACTTATCTGAGTTTCACGCTGTATGCACCAGCATGTAGCCTAGAGGAGTCATTGAAGACCAGATCAAGCTGAGGGCCTTTCCTTTCTCTCTAAAGGATTCGGCCAATGACTGGTTCTACTATCTAGCTCCAGGAAGCATTGATACATGGGCAAAGATGAAGAGAGCCTTTCTGGAGAAGTACTTTCCTGCAACAAAGCTCAATAGCCTGAAGAAAAATATCAACAACATTGAACAACATGCTACTGAGACTTTGTATGAGTACTATGAGAGATTCAAGCGGTTGATATCAAGCTGTCCATATCATGGTTATTCTGACCAAGATCTTGTTCTATATCTGTATGGCAGACTTCTTGATGATGATCGCAGAATGGTGACCGCAGCCTGTGGCGGTAACATTCTGAATAAAACTGTAGCTGCAACATTTGAGATGTTTTTTGAGCTATCTGAAGGCTCAAGGCAGTTCAGCAAGAGAGCAAGCTCCCACGCAGCAAAGGCCGCAGACTCTCATCCATCATCTTCACTGCAATATGATGTGAACGAGTTGAAGGAGATGATGAAGCGTTTTATGGTGAAAGGAAACCCACAACAAGTTAAGTCCTGTGGCTTCTGTTATGACACGATGTACCCTACTGATGCATGCCCACAACTGCAAGAGCCTATAGTTGAAGTGAATGTTGTGGGAGGTTTCAGACCTCATATACCAAGATATGACCCATACTCCAACACCTACAATTCTGGGTGGAGAGATCACCCAAATTTGAGATATGAGAACCCACAAAACCAGCAATTCCAACAACAACATCAATTTTCAGCAGCCTAGAGGTCAACAACAACAATAATTCAGACCACCATATGATCCTAGACCTCAGGGGCAGAATTCGAATTCATCTATGTCTGCATAGGATATAATCAAGGCCCTTGCACAGAACATGACCACCATGTAGAGCAATCTAGTGCAATTTCAACATGAGACCAAGTCTAGCATTCAGAATTTGGAGAACCAGGTTGGGCAAATCTCCCTAGTAGTAAGCAAATTGGAGGCTAAGGAGGTGAGTAAGCTACCGTCGCAAACGGAGTTGAACCCAAGACAGAATGTGAGTGCAATTATGTTGAGAAGTGGGAGGAAGCTAGATGAAACAACGGAGAGCAATGTCCCCCTAGCTAAAAGGGATGAATCTGATGCAAATGAAGAAGCCACGGGCGCGGAAAGGGAGCTGCGATCGCGGCTAACGAATGCTGAAGCAGAGATCGAAACTCAGGCAAAGCCGCGACCGCGGCCTGAGAACCGCGACAGCGGCCTTGCCTCAGAAGCTTAAAATTCATACGTTCGACTAGATTTTCTTCCGCTCAATTCTCAAAAACCAGTTCCACCATTCCCTGAGGCATTGAAAGACACAAGGAGGATGGAGAACGACAAGGAGATTTTCGAGACCTTCAGTAAGTGTGAGGTAAACATTCTCTTGCTTAAATTGATCAAAAGTGTTCATCGTTATGCAAAGTTTCTTAAGGAATTGTGTACAATTAAAAGGAACCAAAAATTGAAAGGGAAGCAAAAGGTTAAGGTGAGTGAACATGTGTCTGCTGTGTTTCAAAGGAGAATACCTAAGAAGTGTGGCGACCCTGGCATGTTTAGCATTCCTTGTACGATAGGTGACACCAAGTTTGAAAGAGTCATGTTAGATTTAGGTGCATATATTAATGTATTGCCTTACTCTTTATATGAATCTTTGGGGCTTGGACCATTGCATGAAACTGGGATAGTGATTCAATTAGCTGATTGTTCCAATGTTTATCCGAAAGGAGTAGTAGAGGATGTTCTTGTGATGGTTGACAAACTGATATTTCCTGCTGATTTCTTTGTGATGGATATGGAACATGACAAGCATGCATCCCCTGTTCTGTTAGGCAGACCATTCCTAAAAACTACTAACACTAAAATTGATGTGAGTAGTGGTTCGCTGACTATGGAGTTTGATGGTGAAAGGGTAGAGTATAATATTTATTATACCATGAAATACCCTGCTGATGATCATTCTTTATGCTCTATTGATGTGATTGACACGTTAGTGCAAGATGTCTTTGATGTGTGTTGTTTGGAAGATGTACAAGTTGTCTTGGAAAATGCTATAGTAGATACAGATATGGAATTTGCATTATCTACTAACCTATAGGAAGTTGTTGCTGAATTGGATGCTTACTATAAGCACCCTCTTATTTCACCGGGCTCTTAGCCCATACCACTAACCTTGCCCAATGAGAAGCTTTTGCCCTCTATATTGCAGGCATCGGTGGTCGAATTGAAGCAACTTCCAGCCCACCTGAAGTATGCGTTCCTTGGAGATGAGGATACACTGCCAATGATCATCTGGAACAAAACAGTGAGCGCGTTATTGAAGAAATATTATGTCATACAGAAAGTCTCCACTGCATACCATCCACAGACAAATGGACAAGCTGAAGTGTCCAATAGAGAAATCAAGACCATCCTTGAGAAGATAATAGCCCCAAACAGGAAGGATTGGAGTCTGAGTTAGATGATGCACTATGGGCTTATCGTACAACTTACAAGACGCCCATCGGTATGTCACCATATAGATTGGTGTTTGAGAAAGCTTGTCATCTTCTAGTGGAGCTCGAGCACAAAGCTTTCTGGGCTGTAAAGAACTGTAACATGCGAGTTGATGAGGTTGGAGAATTCCGCAAGTTATAGCTACAAGAACTGGAGGAACTGCGGATAGAAGCTTATGACAATGCAGTCAACTACAAGGAGAAGACAAAGGCTTGGCATGACAAGAACATTCTGAGAAAGGACTTTACAACTGGAGACAAAGTCCTACTATTTCAGTCTCGCCTACGTCTCTTCCCGGGAAAACTCCGCACTCGTTGGGCAGGCCCATATGTTGTCGCTCGTTTTTTTCCACACGGTGTTGTGGAACTGTATGACCCTGCGACACAGAAGATTTTCAAGGTGAATGGTCAAAGGTTGAAACCATATCATGAAGGGTTCAACAAGGAAGCCATAGAGGAGACGGTTCTTGAAGAACCAGTTGTTGAACATTGATCTGCAAGGCACTATATCGAGCCACGACATTAACCAAGGCGCTTCTAGGGAGGCAACCCGAGGTATGAAGTTTTTCTTGTCATTTTCTCATCGTCTTCTGTTGTAATTTGCCTTTGTTTCATTTTTTTAGACTAACTTGCAGGTAAGGACGATGTCGAAGGCAAAGTCGTGACCGCTGCCTCAAAACCGTGACCGCGGCCTTGCCATGTACGTGGAGGATGCCACCGCAGTCGCTGCCTCCTCGATTTTGTTTTGAAAAATAATAATAATAATAATCGGAATATCTCAAAGTCGCGGTCGCGGCTTGATAATCGCGATCGCGGCATTGCTTTTTCACGGATATAACTATGTTATCTTTCTTCTTCCTCAACAACTTCTTTCTCCTCAAAACCGCGATGTCGCCTCCTCTCCTTCACCCCAAGACGCGACCAGATCTGGGTCCATCCTCCTCGCCGCATCCTCTCCACTCGAGCCGCGACCGTTGCGAACAACCGCGACCGCTGCTCCCTCTTCTCAGCCGAGTTCTTTCGGTTTGTGGTGAGTTCTCCCTTCCTATTGTATTGATTTCAAGATCTAAGGTTGATAATGTCTGGAAGAGGTTTGCAAAGGTTGAACAAGAAGCAAATGAAGCGTTGGGATGCACTTTGTCATCGTGAAATTGTGCAAACCCGCTTCCTTGATGTGCCCATTTTACATACTTTGGGGTTGTTTGACTGCACAAGGCTTGTGTTTGAGAAGGGTGGTTTGGGTGATTTTGTGCATAAGGAGGCTCCTACCTATCCTTTTTATGTGTTGGAATTTTTGGCTACTTTGGAAAGAGACGAGGATAGGATTACATTTCACCTGAATGATGTGGAGCGGTCATTATCATTTGATGAGCTTAGACATATTTTTAGGGTGTCCGTTCCACCAACTGAGGGGTGGACTGCTATGGGCACCCGACATTATGAATTCTGGTAGGCAACTACTGGACAGGTTTTCAACCCGATGAAAAGAGAATACAATTACGCGATTACGCATCATTTCCTGAGATTGGCCCATAAGGTGATAGCTATGGTGTTCTTGGGGCATGGAGAGGTCAACAAAGTTTCTACTGTTGATCTGTCAGTGCTCTGGTGCATGAATCCAGAGAGTGAGTCTATTCCCGACTGGGTTGCTCTGTTTGTAGCCAGTTGTCTCCAGGCCCGCGACAAGGGATCCGATAGAATAGCTTTGGGTGGGATGATCACCCTGATTGCTCGTATTTGGGACCCGGAAGCACCAGAGAGTTATACACAGTTTCCTGGTGCATATGTCTATGATGAGCACTCTCTGAAGAAGGCGGGGTTATTGGGTTCTACACGGGGACAATATTCTAGAAGACAGGGAAGGGTGGCATCCATCATCTTTCCCTACCTCGTTTCATTCCCTTTGAACCGACGGCTCGGGATTTTTATATGGTTGATGTTGAGGATAGAGCAACTGTTGAGGAGGAGTTTCCCGGGGCGACTACTAATATGATGATGGACATGGGACTCCATGATGAGGCCGCAGATACAAATAGGCGGTATGAGGCAGGCACTTCGAGTGGTCCTGCAGGCCATTATGGTGCGTCTAGTTCTTGGCAGGCGTAGATGCTAGCTGCTATGTCCAACATGTCTATTCGCCAGGAGGAGATGGCTTACCGCCAAGCTGAGATGGACATGACGCTTAGAGACATGGCTGCAAACCAACAGTATATGATGGACGAACATCATCGGTTTGCCACTAGCCTGGATCGTATGTCTGCAGACGTGGCTGATGTCAGGAGGACACAAAATCAGCATGGTGGGTGGATTGCAGAGCTAGATGAGGATGTTAGGATGCTCCAGGATCAGCAGTTGGTGGCGTGAACTTACGGCCAGCACTGGGACGAGTTTGCTTGTTCCGAGTGGGAGCGGTATATGGGATCAACAAACGATGAGTTGGATAGCATTGCCACACGCCAGCCCCGACATCCGAGACGCGGATCACCTCGACAGCCCTAGTGGGTATTTTTCTTTCTTCCCCAGATTTTCATTTTCATCTTTCATTACATTGAGGACAATGCAATACTTAAGCATGGGGGGGGGGGGATTTATACTTGTTGTTGGTTGTAAATAATAATAATAATAATAAAATGAAAAAAAATCAGAAAAGCCTGGCTAAGCTGAAAACCCAAAAAGGCGGCTTAGGCAAAATTCAAGGGCTCGGACCAGCATTAGGCTGGGGTAATAAGAGGCTGAAGAGTGATGTGAGGATTGATGAGCCCATCTAAGAAAAATGAAATGAGTGGCTAGGTGAAAACCCGAAAGGACGCCTAGGCAAAATGAGTGAAAAGGAGTGATTATTAGGATTCATTCATTTTGGCGTGGAGACATAAGTGGTGGAGCTATAAGGAGGTTTCGGGTAGGTCACTATGGAGTTATAAGGAGATAGATTGGAGCTAGGATTAGAAAATATCATTCACATCTGGAGTTTGGGTTCAGCTTGGGGGAAATACTCTATTTTCCTTAAGGCTGGTGTGCTGCGTTTCTATGTTGGTGTTGCTGGGGATTCATGAGTAAGTACAGTTCTTAGTGGAGAATTTTGTTGTGCTTCCTGAGACCTTGGGTATTACATTGGAGGAGTAGGTTTCCATTAGCTTACTCGAGGACGAGCAAGGTCTAAGCATGGGGGAATTTGATACGCTCTACTTTGTAGTGCGTAACTAGGAGTTGTTACTATGCTATTAGGTGTCATCTGAGTGGGCTTATGAGATAATTTAGGATGATGGAGCACTAGAGAAGAAGTGGAGAAAGTGATGATTTAAGTGAGTTTTGATGCGTCAGAAGCCAAGGAAGGCAAAGCCGCGGGCGCGGTTTGGGTGCAGCGGTCGCGGCCAGGAATGTCGCGGTCGCGGCTTTGCAAGTGAAGACCGACGCGGAAGATTTCACACGCCGATTTCGTTGTTCTTTTATTTTATTATATTTTGATTAATTCTTAGAAGATTTCATTTTAGGTTAAAAAGACTAAGCTTCTTTAGGTTTTATATTCATTCATCATTATTGAGAACAACTGTTCAGATTTTCTTAGAGAGCTTTTGTGTTTTGCAAGACTATGAAGAACTAAGTTCCTTTGCTTAGTCAGACAATTAAAGCCTTCGTTTGATTTGGTTGTAAGATTATAACTCTTATTCTTTTTCTTTGAATGTTATTGATTCTCTTATGCTTAATCTCTTTGAGTTTTGCTGATTATACTAGTCTGATCAACTAGTGGTCATTGGTATTATTCTTGTGCTAGAGTTGGATTATTTCTGGTTGAAATATCTGATTCAGAGTAGCAACTGCGATATTCTAGAACTAGTTGTGATAGTTTATTGTAGAAGAGAATTGATTTGCATGCTAAGTAAAACTGGTTGTTTTATGTTGCATGTATCTGCTGAAATTCCTGGAACTTATTGCTGCTACTGAATTGAATCTCGATAGTTTCTTGATTGTTTAGTCGTTAGTGTTATCAGGGTCTGATTGTCCTGTTAATAAACTTAAGAAAAAGAATTGGAACATTCACTATGTTAAAGAACTAGAGATAATCGACGATCAACCAATCAAACTGAAGTGTGGATATCTGTCTGACTGAGTTCTTTCATCAATATCTGTTTACATGCATCTTTGTTATTTCTGTTAGTTAATTTCGTAGTTTAGAACAAAAGCCAAAACTCCCCTTTGTTACCGTTGATAAACGATTTCTGTAAACATGATAGATAGCTTGATTCTCTGTGGGTTCGACCCTTACTTACCAAACTACATTAGTTGGGTGTTTAAGGTTTCTTTGATAGGTACATACGACCAAAGCCCTGTCACCTTGCATTTGGCCTTTCTCTAGACCTGATCAAACACGGGTCGGGACCGGGGCCATTTTTTCAACCCATTTAAGCGGGCCAGACCCATTATTTGGGCCATAACGCTTAACCGGACCCGTCCGGAAGTCCGTACCGGCCCGCGGGTGGCCCGGTTAGTCATTTCCAAGAATATTTCATAATTTTTTTCTATTCTTTATTATCCAAACTATTTATTTAACATCAATAATAAGAAAAGGGTAAGTAATCTTATCTTAGGTTTTTTATTGTATATTTTTATTATATATATTTAAAATAATATGCGGGGCGGGCCGTTCGACCCGTTAGGACCTAAACATGTAATCGCACCTGGCCCGCTTACCCATCCGGGCCGGGCCAAACGACCCGTTAGAGCTTTAATCCTTATCCGAGCCCGTATTATTAGACGGGCAAGCCGGGCCGGGCAGACCAACCCATGTTTGCTCAAGTCTACCGTACCTTTCTCTATGTTTTCAGGGCACAAAAAAAGGATTTGAAAGATCTACATTCGCCGGAGTTACAATTATCACCGTCGTCATCATTAACAACTATTTGTGGTGCACATTTTTACTACCACATACAACATTGATATTTTTAACTACCACATACAAATTGGAGTTGTCAAATCTGACCTAAATCTCAAATTGATAATTTTATTGTGCATATTATAATAATTCTTGTTTGTTATATATAATTAACTGAAGTTCATGAATGTGAAGGTGTAATGTGTTGTTGCTTGACATGATTTAATTGATACACGAGCTTATTTTTTGTTCTTAAAATATACGAAGTTGCACTTATAATGACTTATAATGATTCTACTGATACATGGTTGAAGGAGTAAAATTGTTTTTCAATTGAAACGTAAGTAGTTTCAGTGGAAGAGAGAGTCGAGAGGAAATTGATCGAAGATAGGGGTTTGAGAAGATAATGTATCGAATTTACTGTAGAAAATAAAAGATGATTGTTTTGGGGCGAAAAGATCGGACGACCTAAATCACCTTAGACGGGGTAACTAGTCGATCGGACGATGAGAAATAATCCAAACCAAATAAATAATAGGTAAACAAGAAATAAATATATAATAACAAAATGATTTTATTAGATATCGTGTGAATCGGATTAGATCGCAATACAACTTATCGTAATAAAATCAGAGATCGAGTGGGACTCGACCGGTGACTTGTGAGTGGCGACCGGCAGGGGTTAGGCGTAGGCAGCCGTTTGGAGAGCTAGATGGAGAGCGAGAGTGCTGTTCTGGTGAGTTTGCTAAGTGAGAATGCGTGTCCTTTGCGTAGTTGTGAGTTCCCTGATCTTATCTTCTTCGTCGTTCCAAATATGGTAAGTCCCTTTACTCTTGTGGCCGTTGCACCGTTTTTATGTTTTTATCTTCAATACCGAGTGTAATGGCAAGGATTTCGCCGTTGAATTACTGACAATTAAGGTGTTTGAACGTTGCAGATGTTGCATGATCTGAGCATTAAATGCGTGGCGAGATCTCCGCGATCTTGTCGGATGACTCTTGACTGGAGAGGTTTTGTCGGGTGTCGCTCGACCAGAGAAGCCTTGTCGACTCTTCTGAACTCGTCTGCCGTTCTCCCGATTTGCAGTGGGCTTGGGCTCGGTCTTCTCGGTCTGTCTTCTCTAGAGAATCCAGGCCCAACAATAGCCCCAAGTTGCTATGAGCTTACGGTTTAGGCAAGTAGACCGGGATCCATGGCAACTTCCTTGGACACGATCTTCACCGTCCTTTTTGGCGCGGTTGCACAGGTCGACGTGGCATGTGATTAGGGCACGATGCGACGTCTTCTGCAGATCATGACTTCCTTCCATAAATTCTGAGCAGGGGGAGCGATTAGTCTTCATCTCCTTCCTTTGCAAGTTTCTGGTAAGCCTTTCGGTCTCTCTTGCCATCTGCTTTCTGATTTTCTTAGCCATAGCTCTCCAATTTCCTCCCCTCTCTATTCTCGACATGGTCTCTCTCGAGGCTTCTGAGTCGTCGAAGACTCTTTCCGATGCCGGAGAGGGCGATACTTCTCCTCATTTCCTCCTAACGGAGTCGGACGCGCTGATTAGCAATTTGTCGGAGGCAGAGCTGGTCCAAGTCCTCGAAGTCGGGGGCTTTCCTCCGGAGACGATTGCTACGCTGCCTGAGCCGGACGAGAGGGCCGACGCGTGCTACGAAGGGTGGATTTGCTTCTATGTGTACCCGTTTAGGATAGGGCATAAGTTCCCATGCTCTCCTCTTGTTAGAGATTTTCTAGCTACCTTGGCGTTAGCGCCGTGTCAAGTGATGCCTCAAGCTTGGAGAGTCCTTAGGGTTTTAGACTTAGTGAATGAGCAAACTGGTGCTGGTTTTGATTTCGACGCCTTGTGGTATAATTACTTCATCGGGTCGAAGAGTTCTTCCCGTGTGCAACTGCGTACCCGACGAGGTCGGAAGCCTTTGGTGCAAACTCCCGATGTGAACGACCGTGGATGGGGGTCGAAATACTTTTTTGTCAAACGATCTTCTCTGGAGAAGGAAGGAGAATGTCCTTTTCTGTTGTCGGAGTGGCGGATCGATAGTATGTACTTTATTTTCTCTTTCACGCGTTTATGCGTTTTTAACACTCTGTTTTTAACTTTCCCTTTTTGTAGTTCCTGAACCGGAAGAATTGGAAGTTAGCAGCCGATCGGGGGCTTTGTCAAAGATTGTGCTTGAAGTTCCTGCGTCTAAGAGGAAATTCGTCAACGTCAATTTGCTGGCGCCAACTCCTCCCCCACAGGAAGATATGTCAAATGTTTCTTCATCCCGTGCGAAAGGTAGACTTTCGACTTTAAGAATCTTTTTGTTGTTTTTCGCTTTGTCGTGTATTTTAGGATTTCTCCCTTTTTGATGCTCTGTCGTGTCAGGTTCCCCTGGTGGTCGGTCGAGTGCTCGCTTGAGGGTGGCGTCGGGAAAAAGCTTGATTGAGCAAAGGAAAGCAGCAGCCAAGGCGGCGTCGAGCAAACCGGCTCTGATTGACCTGACGACTACGGTTAAAGCTGGCTCTAAGAGGAAAGCGAGCGCTCGTCCCGATGATGTTAAGGCGGAGGACGTCCCTAAGAAGAAAAGCGCGACCGCCGAAGGGGTCGGCAAGATCGGTGCCACAGGGCCGTCGATCGTTGATCTTTTTCGCGCTCAAGACCCGACTTTGAAGTCGGAAGTTAAGGACGTCTCCCCTTTGGACTGCATTGGTGAAGCGGGCAGTTCCGCGTGGAGGGTGTGTTGCCCTTTGTTTTGTGCATTTTTGTATTTCTTTTGTTTGACTGTGTTTTCTGATTCGCGTATTTGTGTTGTCGTATGCCTTTTTGTCAGGCTTTTCAATACTTCTTGGGAGCTTACTCCGGTGTCCAGGCGATGCTTGTCAAGGCTGAGGATAGGGCTGCTAGGTCAGAGTCTGACCTTGCCTCTTTAAGGGCCAAGCTGGAGGGAGCGGAGAGTCGTTGTCGTGAGACTGAGCGTCGTCTCACCAGGGAGCTGAAGAGCTGTCAAGGGGAGCTGGTCGCATGTCAGAGGGAGTTTAAAGAGTGCAGGGCAGGCATTGAGGAGGAAGTGAAGCGGGCTCGGATTGCCGACGGTCAGATTGCTGGCGACGTTGGGGCCTTCTACGCCGTGAAATCGCGCATCGAGATGATTGAAGAGTTCAACGAGGGCAAGCATGAGCTCTGGGACCTGAAGGCGGAGAAGGAGAATTTGGACTCCATGTTTCCAAAGGGCGATCCTGGTCAGGAGCTGTTCTGCTTAGCCAGCGTCGGAGAAGAGGCTGTGGATGAAGATACCGATGAGGACGAAGCTCATTCTGGCGATGCTAAGCCGACCGACGAGATAGCCCCATTGGAGCCAGCCCCTGCCGAAGGTAACGTTGTTGTTCCCGATGCTTGACTTTGTTTGTCCCACTTGTGTGTGGGTTTAGACATTTGGGGCCTTTGGATAATGTATGTTTTGGCGACCCGTCCACCATCGCGGGTCGCAGAATATTTCTGTTTGATGAAGTCCTACAGATGTGTAGGCAGACAATGTGGTTTGGCGACCCGTCCGCCATCGCGGGTCGCGTATTTATAAAATTGCTTTTTATTTTGCTGCAAATGCGTTTTTACATGTAGAATTGCATGCTAGTTTGTTTCGTACATGTTCGTCGAACTTTCGAGGAAGTTGTCGACGACGTTTAGTATGTCGTGTATATCGGTTTCACCCGTGTGCTCCGTCGAGTGGGGTTTCACCGTGTGTATGTATGTAGAGCAGGCCTGCGATGTGTTTGTGTATGTGTTAGTCATGACGTTATGCCGGGGAGGTAAGCAATATATAATAAGGTGTTTGTTCCTTATGTTTAATTGCGTGAATGTAATAAGGTGTTGTACCTTATGTTTTATATAAGGCAGGTGGTGTGCCGACGTACCTGTGTTGTCATCTCCCCGTAATCCGATCGATTGTGTAATGTAAGCGCTATATGCGGATGACATGATCCATTTGCGGATGACTGGGTCCATTTGCGGACGACGGGGTCCAATGTAAATGCTGTTCTGCATTTGTGTTTTTGTAAGGAGGAAATCCTCGCTTAGTGTCAGATGATGACATGTAAAAGAAAGTAGCGATGTATATGCGATGGCATGCGATATGTATGCGACGGATGGCAATGTATATGCGATAGCATGCGATATATATGCGACAGATGACAATGTATATGTGATAGCATGCGATAGGTAGCCATGTATATGCGATGCATAGAGTTTTGCGTGATGTTTTTACCTTATCGGTTCAGAAATGGTATAGCTTGAGATGTGCTGCGTTCCAACTCCTCGGGATTGGTTGTCCGTCTTTGTCTTCTAATTGATACGCTCCTTGTCCGACCACTTCGGTGATCAAGTAAGGTCCTTCCCATTGTGGTGCTAGCTTTCCGTCGGATGGGTTCTTGGTGTTCTGGAATGTCTTCCTTAGGACCCAGTCTCCGACCTTGAACGCCTTGATTCAGACGTTCTTGTTGTAACTCCTTGCGACTTGTTGTTGGAACCTGACCATCCTGATTCGAGCTCTCTCTCTGATTTCGTCTGCTGTGTCGAGATTGTGTGTTAGTTCGATGTCATTCTGTTCACTTGTCTGAAGGTTACAACGAGCGGTCGGAACCAGTAATTCAGCCGGGATGACCGCTTCACTCCCGTAGACGAGAGAGAAAGGCGATTGCCCGGTCGCATTCTTTGGAGTAGTTATGTCGGACCAGAGAATAAGTGGGAGTTCGTCTGCCCATTTGCCTTTAGCCCCTGTGAGGCGTTTCTTGAGGTTGTTGATAATGATCTTGTTGCTGGATTCGGCTTGTCCGTTGGATTGCGGATACCGAGGTGTGGATGTGACCAATTTGATGTTCCATTGGTCGCAGAAGGCTCGAGTCTTATGACTGATGAATTGGGAACCGTTGTCGCACACGATTTCTGATGGGACGCCAAATCTGCACAAGATGTTGTGTTTTATGAATGAAATGACGTGTTGATATTTTACCTCTCTGTAGGCTTCGGCTTCGATCCATTTAGAGAAGTAGTCTGTCATAGCGAGGAAGAAGACTCTTTGACCCGACGCGGGAGGGAGCTTTCCGACGATGTCCATTCCCCATCTCATAAAGGGCCATGGAGCTAGGGTCGGATGGAGGAGCTCCGATGGTTGATGATGTACGGGTGCATGCCGCTGACAGGCGTCGCACCTCTTGGTGTATTCCATGGCGTCTTTGTTCATCGTTGGCCAATAGTACCCGTTTCGTAGGGCCTTTCCCGAGAGGCTTCTTCCGCCGGTGTGGTTGCCACACTCTCCTTCGTGTAATGATTGTAAGATACGTCCGACTTCTGGAGTCTTAAGGCATCGTAGGAGTAGCCCTGTAACAGATCTTTTGTACAAGATATTGTCAATAATATCGTAAGAGAGTGCTTGTACCTTAAGCTTTTTTGCTTCTGTCTTGTCGTCTGGTAAAATACCATCTTTTAGCCACTTGATGTAAGGTAGCATCCAGTCGTGATTGGTGTCGATGATGTCTTCTTCTGGTCGATCGCCTATCTCCATGGCGATGAGTTCTTCAAGTGGTGTTGTCAACTCGACGGATGTCTTTGGGACGGCCGGCGTCATAACGTGGGCCAATGGTACGTGTGGAAATTCTTTTGGGTCTAGGACGGATCCCAGATTGGTGAGCGCGTCAGCTTGGGAGTTAAGATCCCTGGGCACCTGTTGGATGTTGAATGTTTGGAATTGTCCGATCAGTTTCTTGGCTACCTCCAAGTAGGCTATCATTCTGGTGTCTTTGGCATTGTACGATCCCTATATTTGGTTTACGACTAGTAAGGAGTCGCAAACGACTTAGATCTCTTGGACTCCCAGATCGCGAGCCAAGATGAGTCCGAATATGAGTGCTTCGTACTCAACCTCGTTGTTAGTCGCATCCCACTCACATCTGACAGCCTGGGCTATCTTGTCCCCCTGTGGCGATTTCAGTATGACCCCAAGCCCCGATCCTCTGGCGTTCGATGCCCCATCTGTGTGGAGCTCCCATGTACCTGTTTCGTCTATCGCGAGTAGTTGATTTGCTTCTTTTGCGACTTCTTGCTCTAGAGTCGGACTGAAATCGGCCACAAAGTCGGCTAATGCTTGCGACTTGATCGCTGTCCTCTGCTCGTACTCGATGTCGTAACCACTGAGGTGTATGGCCCATTTTGTCATTCTTCCTGTGAACTCGGGTTTCCTCATGATAGCCCTAATGGGATGATTAGTGCGCACAGTGATAGTATGGGATTCAAAGTATGGTTTGAGCTTGTTCGAAGCCATTACTAATGATAATACGAGTTTTTCAAGTGACGAATACCTCGTTTCGACGGATAATAGCGTCCGACTGACATAGTATATTGGCGACTGTTTGCCATCTTCTTCTCTGACCAGTACACCGCTTACGGCCGATTCCGACACTACAAGATAAAGAAATAAGGGCTCGTCGCCTTTAGGTTTGGTTAGTAACATAGGACTGGCTAGATAGTCCTTGAGGTTCTGAAACGCTGCTTCATGTTCCTCCGTCCATTGAAAGGACTTGTTTTTCTTGAGCACGTCGTGGAATGGTTTGCACTTGTCGGATGATTTGGAGATGAACCTGTTCAGAGCTGTTATCCGACCTGTGAGCTTCTGTACGTCTTTGATGCATCGGGGGGATCGGAGGTTGATGAGAGCCTTGATTTGTTCCGGGCTGGCCTCTATTCCTCTTTGTGTCACCATATATCCTAAGAACTTCCCTGACGACACTCCGAAGGAGCACTTAGTAGGGTTTAGTTTCATATTGTACCTTTTGAGTACCTCGAAGCTGTCGCATAGGTGGTCGATGTGATCTTCTTTCTTTTTGGACTTGACCAACATGTCGTCGATATAGACTTCCATTGTGTCTCCGATTTGGTCTTTGAATATTTTGTTGACCAATCGTTGGTATGTAGCCCCTGCATTTTTCAGACCAAAGGGCATTACTTTGTAGCAATAGATACCTTGACTGGTGGTGAACGCTGTTTTTTCTTGATCGTCGGGATCCATAAGGATTTGATTGTAGCCACTGAAGGTGTCCATGAAGGTGAGCATTTCGTGCCCTGCTGTGGCGTCGACCATAGCGTCGATGTGAGGTAGAGGAAATGAATCTTTGGGATAAGCCTTGTTGAGGTCTGTGAAGTCGATGCAGACTCTCCATTTTTCGTTCTTCTTCTGGACCACGACCACGTTGGCCAGCCATTCAGGGTAGTGGACTTCCCTGATTTTTCCGGTTTCCAATAAGCTTTTGACTTCGTTGTCGATTATTTTGTTCCGCTCGGGGGCGAATTTCCTGCGTTTTTGCTTGACAGGGGGATGAGATGGATCCACATTTAATTTATGAGTAATAACGTTGGGAGATATCCCGACCATATCCTCATGTGACCATGCGAAACAATCGGCATTGGTCCTGAGAAAGTCGAGAAGCTGTTGTCTGGTCGAGTCGTCCAGGTCCGACCCGACCCTTACCGTTTGGTTTGGCTTTGAAGGGTCTAGTGCGATCTCATCGAGTTTCTCCATTTCTGTTTCAACGTATCGACTAGGTCCTTCGCCAATCTGTGGTTGCTATGCGATCTTGTGTTCGACCGCGTTCTTCATGGAAGCGACATAGCATTCCTTTGCGGTCCTTTGATCTCCTTTGATTTCTTGGACTCCCCACTCGGTGGGGAATTTGATGACTTGATGATATGTTGAAGGTACTGCCTTCATAGCGTGTATCCACGGCCTGCCAAGAATACAATTGTAGGGAGACGAACAGTCTAGGACTAAGAATTTAACCTGTCGGTTGATTCCTCCAACGTATGTGGTCAGAATGATTTCTCCAGTCGTGTGCTTAACCTCACCGCTGAACCCGACCAGTGGGGTCGATTTCTTGATTAGGTCGTTCTCAGTCAGACCCATTTCTTTGAGAGCGTCGAGGGTCAAGAGGTTTGTCGAACTTCCTGTATCGATTAGTACTCTCCGGATTAAGCAATTACCAATGGACAAAGAGATTACCATATCGTCATGGTGACTATCCGATCCGTCGGAGTCAGATTCGTCGAATGTGACCGTCGGAAGGTTAGATGCTCTCCTTGGTTTGAATTCCGATGCTTCGGGCTTGTCGCCTTTGCTTTCCTTGGTGTGTCGCTTAGCCGCGGAGTACGTGTTCCCGCATATGTCGGATCCACCTGAAATGGTATTGACAACTTTCGTATGGATAGGAGATGGGGGTTTGTTCTGTTTTACCTGATCTCGGCGTTCCATGGTGGCTTTTGCCCGTTCCGAGATGACGTCGCATAACAGCCCCTGTGATAGCAGCCTAGCGACCTCCTTTCGTAGGGCGATGCACTCGTCGGTCGAATGACCATGGTCGCTGTGGAATTCACACCATCGACTCATGTCCTTCTTGACGTCCGATCGATCGCTCTTTCGGGGCCATCTTACGTCTTTTCCATACTTGTCGAAACTCTTGACGAGCTCCGACACGGAAACGTTGAAGTTATAAGACTGGACCCTAGGAGGCAACACAGAACCGTCTCTCCATTCTTGTGACCTGTCTTGGAAAGAATTTACCTGATTTGCTTCGTTTCGATTACGAGAATAGGGATGTGGACGTCTGTCGGAGGAATGTTTGCGATCGGATGGATCGGGTCCGCGCGAGGCTTTACGCGACTCACGGTCCTCTTCCAGCCTTACCTCGGCCATAGTTTTGGCCTGAACATCTTTGAAACTTTTGCAGGGATACTTGGTAATCTCGTCGTAGAGATTGCTGTCTTTGACCAGGCCTTGTCGGAATGCTTCGATAGACATTGTGACGTCACAGTGGGGGATTCCCACTTTCTCTTTGTTGTACCTGTTAAGATAATTTCGGAGAGGTTCATTGTACCTTTGTGTGACTCGGTAGAGGTCACTCGATTGTTTCTCATGCTGGCGAACTGGCTCTTAAAAGAGTTGACCAGATCCGCAAATGATGTGATCGTTCCCTGAGGCAAACGCATAAACCAAGTTAGTGCGGGGCCCGCGAGGGTCGTGCCAAAGCTTTTGCACATGACAGCCTCGCGACTCTCCCTTGAAACAGATGCAGCCATTAGTTTTTGTTTATAGAGAGAGATATGGTCATCTGGATCGGTGGTGCCGTCGAATGTCGCCATGTTGGGGAGATGGAACTTCTTGGGGATCTCCACCCTTGCGATTTCTTCGACGAACGGGGATTCTTCGAATCCGCCGGACGCTTCTCTCTCGATCGGTTGCGGGACTCCTGGGAGCCTATTGAAACGATCGTCGATTGCCTTCATGTGTCGGTCGAGCGTTTGCTGAAAAAGGGCCATGACATCTGGCGGATTGGCAAGTTGTGTTTCGTTGATTCGGGCCCCAATAGACCCGATCGGTGTAGGAAAGGTGACATGGTTAGTCGAGAATGGACTAGCGAAAGGAGTTCGAGACGTACCCTCAGTGTGTCTGGGACGTCGTATGCTGGGAGACGTTGGCTCGATATTGTCCATGTCGAGGCATGTTCGGGCGCCGCCGTGGACGGGCGCGTTCCGAGATCCTGAGGCCACCGATTGTACCTGCGACTTAAGAGACTCGTTCTCACGGGTTAGTTGCGCGATCTCGGCTTCGGATTGGGTTGACAAAGCGGCTAGGGCATCGGTTTTCTGACGTTGCTGGGCTAGTTCCTCTTGAAGGGCGGCCATTTTTTGAGAGAGTTCTTGGAATTGGGTTGGAGTAGGATTTTCGATTGGGTTTTCTGTGGTTTGGGTTTCGTCTTCGAGACGTGGTTCTTGGTTATCAATAGGGGGATCAATAGCCATGGTTGGAAGATTCCGGAAAGGTGATCGGCAAGTTGCCCCATGGTGGGCGCCAAATTGTTTTGGGACGAAAAGATCAGACGACCTAAATCGCCTTAGACGGGGTAACTAGTCGATCGGACGATGGGAAATAATCCAAACCAAGCAAATAATAGGTAAACAAGAAATAAATATATAATAGCAAGATGATTTTATTAGATATCGTGTGAATCGGATTAGATCGCAATACAACTTATCGTAATAAAAGCAGAGATCGAGTGGGACTCGACCGGTGACTTGTGAGTGGCGACCGGCAGGGGTTAGGCGTAGGCAGCCGTTTGGAGAGCTAGATGGAGAGCGAGAGTGCTGTTCTGGTGAGTTTGCTAAGTGAGAATGCATGTCCTCTGCGTAGTTGTGAGTTCCCTGATCTTATCTTCTTCGTCGTTCCAAATATGGTAAGTCCCTTTACTCTTGTGGCCGTTGCACCGTTTTTATATTTTTATCTTCAATACCGAGGGTAATGGCAAGGATTTCGCCGTTGAATTACTGGCAATTAAGGTGTTTGAACGTTGCAGATGTTGCATGATCTGAGCATTAAATGTGTGGCGAGATCTCCGCGATCTTGTCGGATGACTCTTGACTAGAGAGGTTTTGTCGGGTGTCGCTCGACCAGAGAAGCCTTGTCGACTCTTCTGAACTCGTCTGCCGTTCTCCCGATTTGCAGTGGGCTTGGGCTCGGTCCTCTCGATCTGTCTTCTCTGGAGAATCCAGGCCCAACAATGATGATGGATAATTTTTGGTGATGTTTAGTGCGACTCCCTAAACATTGAAAAAACGGTTCATCAAGTTGACGTACATTGGCATAGTTCCATCATATTAGTTTGTTTATACTTGTACACAGGGGGGCAGGGGGGTCGCGTGTCCCCCCTTTCGGCCCGAGTTTTTTTTTTTTAAGGAATTTCAGTGGGTATCCTTGAGTTTAAGGGTACTCCGGTCCAACTTTACGTATTTCTTGCACTCAAATTAGGAGGATTTGCTAATAAAACATCTAAATTCATACCCGGACCATCTCAATTTGATTCTGAAACAACAACTCATTTTCGATCTTATAAATTCGAATCGTGATGGTTAGGGTATTTCGATTTAGGTATAGATTTGCTTGAATTAATTTATTTATAATTCAAACTTAATTTAATTTGATTGTGTTAACAAACTTTTATTAAATTGAATAATTCTAAAAAGGAATATAGACAAATTTATTGTGCGAGTAAGAGATTATCAATTTCAAGTGTTTGAGTCTCTGACTATTCCTAATAAACCTAAAAACGTTGATGAAGATTAATGTTGGTTTTCAAGAAAGAAAAGTATGAAAGAAGAATGCATGTGAGATTGATATTAATATTATTTATAACTATTTTATTTAATATTAATATAATATAAAAAAAATTATGCTTCCTTTTTCAGAATTTTTGGGGTTCCGCCACTTCTTGTTCATATGTAATATTGTCATCTCTTTATCTTTTTCTAAAATAGATTTATAACCTTTTTTTTTTGTAGAAGGAGAGGCGGCACTCCCGCATGCTTTATTAAAACTCAAAAACACGTTACATACGAGTCATGCGAGGCATAGCTACACCACGCAAATCATCCAAAAGGAAAGGCAAAACACTACTAAACGGAGAAACAAAAACATGTAGTCCAATAGGAAAATAAAAAGCAACGTTGGCTGGTGGTCAGCGACCCTATTAGCCTCCCTGTAGACGTGACAA
Source organism: Rheum nobile (assembly GCA_027886185.1). Classification (NCBI taxonomy): domain Eukaryota; kingdom Viridiplantae; phylum Streptophyta; class Magnoliopsida; order Caryophyllales; family Polygonaceae; genus Rheum; species Rheum nobile. The sequence goes on along the minus strand of WOAB01000531.1, from coordinate 3,410,491 downwards.
AATTGAACAATCCAATCCCTACTAATGAAGCTCTGGCAAGACAATACCAGGGTGGCAAGGGGGTGAGAAGCATCAACCCTCTTAGCAATAAGACCAATGGCGAGCGCATAATCCGACTCCAGAACTACCCGGTGGTAGCCTCTCTCCCATGCTATGTGAAGCCCGTGATGAATTCCCCAAAGTTCAACCATAGGGACACTACAGACTCCAATATTCTTCACGAAGCCGGCCACCCAAGTCCCCGAAGAATCCCTGACAATACCTCGAGCAGTAGCAGCCCCATACGGATCTCTTCGAGCTCCATCCGTGTTGACCTTAAAACAACCACTCGCAGGCCGACACCAGGTAACCAGACGTTCGTGGCGGTTATGAAAGGAAGTCATGGCAGGACGCCCAGCCCCACACTCTCCGAATTCACGAGCCTGCCGAATCAAAAACAAGCATCGGTCCATCACCACTCTCTCATTTCTGAACACTCTGGCGTTCTGCCATTTCCAAAGCCACCATATATCAACCGCAAACAGAACAACCTGATTCATCCCAGCAACCAGCATGTAAGCTCCCGTAAGTCCTTTCCAAACCCATTCGTCGGCAGTATCCATGAAGAAAGACGCCGACCAACTGTCATTTGTCGGGAAGAGGAGGTCCCGAACTTCCCTTGCTTTCGTGCAGTCCCGAAAAACATGAATCAAGGATTCGTCATCACAGTCGCAACTCGGGCACACCACCTCAGTGGCTAGATGCCTGCGAAGGCGTTCAGAATTAGTCATAAGCTTGCCCCTGATTCCCAGCCAAAGGAAATGCCGAATCCGTTCAGTCACCGGAATCTTCCAAATGACCCGAAATAGTCGGCCATATCCCGGCGAAATAGGATTGTCGCCCCTAAGAGCCGCATAAGCAGAAGCAATGGTAAATTCCCCCGACGCCGATAAACTTCAACTAAGCGAGTCGGGCAACCCCCTGACCAGTTGAATACTCGTAGCCGAAAGCCTCAAAAGAATTGTCGCCGGTAACAAATCACTAAACAAATCCCAATTCCACATACTTGTCGGCGTTAAGAAGTCGGCCACCTTGCGCTGCCGTAGTGTGGGATCAACCACCGCAGAAGCTAAATCAATCAAGGGACGACTATCCAACCATCTATCCTCCCAAAATCTAGCACTTCTCCCATCACCCACATTCCAACAAGTGCCTTGTTTAATGATACCCTGTAGACCCCAACATATACTCCGCCACACAAAAGACCCATACAACTTATTAGTTTGGACCAACTCCCAGCCAACCCGCTGAAGTCGGTACTTAGTGTTGAAACCCGGTTCAACCCTTCGTGAAGATGTCGAGGGTCAACACACCCTCGACCCGGATTTATTGAGGATTTGTTTGTTTGGGGACATCCTCAACAACTTCCTGGTCACTTGCTTCGCGTAGGACGGGACCTTCGGCTCCACGGTTCAATTCTGATGTTGATATTATTCTTTCACCCCTCTCTAGATTACGTATAGTTGTTCCCGAGCTCCAGCAACCTTCTCATACGCGAGATTCACCTGAAAACACCCCGGAGATGGCTTTCCCCGGGGCGGGCTCTTCGACGCTCAAGTCAGTTTTCCATATGAAGGGCATGCATGTATATATTTATATATATATAGAGAGAGAGAGAGATTAAGGTTGAAAGGTTTATTAACCTGCCGAATTACCTTGACCGAGTATACTCACTCTTTATTGTATTAGTCGGGCATTGGGCTTTTCAGTGGTAATTATTCCACCAAAGGCATAGTAATGAGCTAACGTATACTTTCTAATATTCAAACAAGACGTCGAGCACGTATAGATGATCTCAGAAGCTATGTAATCACCTCATATATTTGAGATCACTAGCCTCTCAGGACTTGCCTAAGTGCAGTTATGATCCGACGCATAGCCTATCAAGGCGTACGATCTAGGCTAAAACTTAGGTCAATTAATTATCAAGAGCTATTATGCTTTAACACGCTTATTGCATTTTTACCAAGCTCCTCGTACTAGCTTAGTCTCACCCTTCTATCTCTAGCCAATTAATTAGTGCTTAGTATTGACTTAGGACCATTCTCCTACTTCTAATTAATTAATTAATTAATTAGAGTTGTCTTGTAAATGCACGTCTTGCAGGGGATATGCTCAGAAGCTATTAGCCTAATTGCAAGCTAGAGACGATGCTACTGGGCATGAATTTGAGAAGGGAAATCCCCTCCTGAAATGGCAATACGAATGGAGAAAAGAGGTGTACCGGAGATCGGAGTCTTGCCGATGGCGTCGTCTCTGCGATCGAGCATCACAGAGCCATATTGGTGCTTGGATCTGACCTTGTTAAGATCGCGGATCGACGAACAAGCCCACATTCGAACTCAAGTCGGAGCCTCTCAGCGAACCGTCAAGGCCGGAGAGGGAGGCGGTGATAGGGCCGAAGACGACGACGAATTAGCCCAGAGAAGGCGGGCTAGGTAGGAGAAGGACGAGATCCAGGATAAGCTCCGACGGCGATGCTCACCATTACCACCGGAGGGAGTGAGGTGCATGCGGCTCTCGCCGGAATCTTGCTCTCGTTACCGAAATTCAGGGAGCTTCGTCCCTCTCTTTCCAAATTACGGCCCCCCTTTTCTGAAGTCTCCTTTTCTTCCAATTGCCCCCTTTTGCTGAAGTCTTCAATTGCTTTTCTACTGAAGCCACTTGCTTCCTCTTTCACCCTAAAACACTGCTTTGGACCTCTTCTTTACCATGGGCCTTGAGCCCAATCAAATCTAGCACCCACAACCAGCCCCCCAAGCTCTTTGACTTCGCGTAGCGAAGGTAAAGGCTTGGTTCACTGGTGGCCTCGCAAGAGCTTACATTCGTCCAGGTTCTTCGTGAATCTTTCTTGCAAGTTTTCTTCTCTTTTCTCTTTCTTTTCGAAGGAAGACTTAGCCAAGTCATATGTGTAACTTGTTTGTTTTATTCATCATCTCTTTTTTCTTATTGATTTTTGAGCCATTTCTATGGTTTGATGGAGCACCAGCTAAAGCGTAAGTTCGCGAGTCAAATAGTAGAGTGGTGCGGAGCCCCAAGTCATTGCTTTTAGAGTTCACGAGGGAACTCGTGGAGTGGGCACGAAGCCCCAAGACATAGCTTTTAGAGTTCGTGAGGGAACTCGTTGAGTGGGCGCGAAGCCCCGAGACATAGCTTTTAGAGTTCGCGAGGGAACTCGTCGAGTGGGCGCGAAGCCCCGAGACATAACTTTTAGAGTTCGCGAGGGAACTCGTCGAGTGGGCGCCCGACCGTAAGACATAGTGGGCGCGAAGCCCCGAGACATAGTTTTTAGAGTTCGCGAGTGAACTCGTCGAGTGGGCGCCCAGCCCCAAGACATAGCTCTTAGGGGAGCATGGCTCCACTCTAGTTAAGTAGCTTCTCGGTGCGCTTTGCACTCTGCTTTTAATTGTTTACTCATATTTGTTTTATTCTTGCTCTATCACTTTCTTGTTAATAGTGTAAGCATGAACCTTGTATCTGAAGGAAAATGCGAGTTTCCCATTGAGGGCATACATACTTGCGCGTAGAGAAGTATATGCATGTGCGTCATAGAAAAGAGACTCGTGAAGGGTGGGTGCGTTTGTGCACAAAGGACCCGCCAAGCGTCGGAGAGAGTGATCCCATAGAGGGTGTAAGGGAGGGAGTGATTTCACTAGCTTGCTCGTGTTGCTCAGCTTGCTTTTTCACTCTCTTGTTTGCTTGCTTTCTCGTGTTACTTCTGTTATTTGTTTTTTCACATTGTTTATACATTTGTTTTCTTGCATTTCCTTTTTACTCGCTTTCTCAAGTCCATGGAGGGTGCATGGTTGGGTAGTTATGAGCGAAGGGAAACCTTTGTGAAGGGAAGATCTCGCGAAGGATGGGCTTTCGCGGATTATGGGCCTTCATGAAGAATGGATTACGTGAAGCATTGCCTTCGTGAAGGGGCGTAGGCACGAGCCGGGAAGCCATGATTATGGGCTATGAGTACCACACAAGGGTCAGTAAGGCCTTCGTGAGGCGACTTCACTAGATTTCTCGCATCGTCGTTTAACTTGCTTTCTCATATTATTTTTCTTGTATTACTTTCTTGCATTGCGTTTGTACTTGCTCTTTCACATTGTCTTAATTTTGTAGTTCATGAATGGAACATGAACTACAAGACCAGAGTATCGTCTTCTAGCGAGCACAGTCGTGTCCCTAGTAGACGTCTTTACTGGAGAATCGCTTGGGATGAGGTCGGTCACCTTCGTTAGAGAGACGCCCTAGAAGACGTCTCGTTCTCCCGGAGAATCATTACAAGGCCAGACACGATCGTGCCCCTCGCTGTAGTGGGAAAAACCTTTCTGAAGAGGACTCGCCACCTTGTGTTACCCTTTTCATGCTTTCATAATGTGGTTGCTATTGAGCAAGATTCTTTTATGGATAACGATGTTTGGTCCAATGGATTTAACATTCTGTTTTAAGTTTCCCTTACTCGTTTCGCACATGTTGCTAGCTGCATTTAGCATATGAATTATGTGTGCATGTAACTCTTCGCGTAGCTCACTCGCGAGGCTGACTATGCCGTGCGCGCTGTTTTTTGGGCATGTCTTGATTAACTTTGGCTTGCTTATCATGTTAATTACTCGGACAGACCGTACGTTTTTGACTTTGTTCATGTACAACCCCCTTCTCTCCCCCTCCCCCATCCCTCCTACCAGTTCGCGAACTGGAGGGGAGATTGAAGAACGGGTTGTGAGGGGATTTAGCTCGTTGTTTTTAGTATCTACCATGGTGCCTGCCCTTGGGACCACCTTGTATGTTTCGGACACGTGCAAAGAATGCAAGCATGGTAAATGCAATGAATCTTTACATTGGGCAAAACGATGTATCTATAACTCTCGTTGTATCCTCGCGAAGGCGTACCTCATCGCCACTTAGGTTCTTGTAGGCGATAGTTACCCTTTTAACTTGTTGAGTTTTTCCCGTACCAATTATTCTCGTCCGTGTTTTGCATTTTATCACTCTGTAATACTTTCTCAAAAACCTGATTGACACTTGCTCAAGACTTGTTTTCTGGTATTGTCTTTTCATTCGTATCGTTTTTCTTGAGTACGAATTGTTTTAACACTTGCATTGCTTTTTCTTGCGCATATTGCTTCTCAAGGGTGTTGCTTTTTGCGATTTGCTTATACAATATTGTTCAATGGTTATTGTTTTATACGCTTATTGCCTTCGAGTATTGCTTTCACTTGCTTTCAACACTTTTTACACGCGTATTGGTTAATACTTGCCAAGCCCAATACTGTCAAATATTGTTGGCGCACTGGACAATACTTGCCAGGCCCAGTGTCATATGATATTGCAACGCACACTGGCTAATACTTGCCAAGCCAGTGCCGTCTGGGTATAGCTACGCGTACCGCCGACTCTCGGCCGATACCGTTTGGGTATTGCTACGCGTATCGCCGATTCTCGGCCGATACCGTTTGGGTGTTGCTACGCGTATCGCCGACTCTCGGCCGATACCGTTTAGGTATTGCTACGCACACTGGCTAATCCTTGCCAAGCCAGTGCCGTCTGGTATTGCTACGCATATCGCCGACTCTCGGCCGATACCGTTTGGGTGTTGCTATGCGCACTGGCTAATCCTTGCCAAGCCAGTGCCGTCTGGTGTTGCTTTCACTTGCTCAAACTCGCTTGTATTTGCACATACTTGCTTTTTCTTGTGCATACTTGTTTTTACTTGCACATACTTGCTTTTTCTCGCACTTGCACATAAGAAAATAGCTTAGGACTTTTGTTTGTCTTTTGTATTGCGGATTGCAATTTTTAATAATTCGCGCGCGTATTTCTGGGGGTACTTTGCGTTGTGTACCTTGTTGTTACGTATTGCTCTTATCGTATCGCATTTGTAGTTTGCTTTGTTTAAGCCCGTGGAGGGCATGTGGCTGGGAAGCCATATGTGGAGGAAGGCCTTTGTGAAGGCTATGGAGCGAAGGCCTTCGTGAAGAGGAGACCTTCGCAAAGGAGGGACCTTCTTGAGGGGGTGTCTTAGTGGAGGCAATAGGCTCAAGTCGGGGAGCAACGAGCGCCTGTCATGAGTTCTTCGCAAAGGCCGGGAAAGGCTAAGCGAAGAAGGGGAAGGCCAAGGGCAAAGGCCGGGGAGGCCTTCATAGGGGATGCCTTGTAGTTTTTCTTATGATGATGCTTCATTTGCTCTAAAGTGCAGTCTCTTTCTTTTCGACCTCACATTGCTTTTCTTCCTGCATCTTTGCAAAAGGCATGAGTGGTGGTGAGCGGAGTGATACTGTAGATTGCGTTGGCCTGAGGGGCGTACGAGCCCCAGCCGTTGTAAGATGTTACAATGCCTACGCGAAAACAAAGATAAAGTAGTGAGAGCTACGCGAAGTATAAGTAGAGAGGAGTAAAGGCTAATCGAAGCCATAGTGAAGTGTAGTAGAGCTTGGTTGTCGGAGGTTCTTCGTAGAGCGGACGTTTCATCATGATGAGCATTCCTAGTGTGCGAGGACATCCCCACGGTCGGCGCCAGTGTTGAAACCCGGTTCAACCCTTCGTGAAGATGTCGAGGGTCAACACACCCTCGACCCGGATTTGTTGAGGATTTGTTTGTTTGGGGGACATCCTCAACAACTTCCTGGTCACTTGCTTCACGTAGGACGGGACCTTCGGCTCCACGGTTCAGTTCTGATGTTGATATTATTCTTTCACCCCTCTCTAGATTACGTATAGTTGTTCCCGAGCTCCAGCAACCTTCTCATACGCGAGATTCACCTGAAAACACCCCGGAGATGGCTTTCCCCGGGGCGGGCTCTTCGACGCTCAAGTCAGTTTTCCATACGAAGGGCATGCATGTATATATTTATATATAGAGAGGGAGAGAGAGATTAAGGTTGAAAGGTTTATTAACCTGCCGAATTACCTTGACCGAGTATACTCACTCTTTATTGTATTAGTCGGGCATTGGGCTTTTCAGTGGTAATTATTCCACCAAAGGCATAATAATGAGCTAACGTATACTTTCTAATATTCAAACAAGACGTCGAGCACGTATAGATGATCTCAGAAGCTATGTAATCACCTCATATATTTGAGATCACTAGCCTCTCAGGACTTGCCTAAGTGCAGTTATGATCCGACGCATAGCCTATCAAGGCGTACGATCTAGGCTAAAACTTAGGTCAATTAATTATCAAGAGCTATTATGCTTTAACACGCTTATTGCATTTTTACCAAGCTCCTCGTACTAGCTTAGTCTCACCCTTCTATCTCTAGCCAATTAATTAGTGCTTAGTATTGACTTAGGACCATTCTCCTACTTCTAATTAATTAATTAATTAGAGTTGTCTTGTAAATGCACGTCTTGCAGGGGATATGCTCAGAAGCTATTAGCCTAATTGCAAGCTAGAGACGATGCTACTGGGCACGAATTTGAGAAGGGAAATCCCCTCCTGAAATGGCAATACGAATGGAGAAAAGAGGTGTACCGGAGATCGGAGTCTTGCCGATGGCGTCGTCTCTGCGATCGAGCATCACAGAGCCATATTGGTGCTTGGATCTGACCTTGTTAAGATCGCGGATCGACGAACAAGCCCACATTCGAACTCAAGTCGGAGCCTCTCAGTGAACCGTCAAGGCCGGAGAGGGAGGCGGTGATAGGGCCGAAGACGACGACGAATTAGCCCAGAGAAGGCGGGCTAGGTAGGAGAAGGACGAGATCCAGGATAAGCTCCGACGGCGATGCTCACCATTACCACCGGAGGGAGTGAGGTGCATGCGGCTCTCGCCGGAATCTTGCTCTCGTTACCAAAATTCAGGGAGCTTCGTCCCTCTCTTTCCAAATTACGGCCCCCCTTTTCTGAAGTCTCCTTTTCTTCCAATTGCCCCCTTTTGCTGAAGTCTTCAATTGCTTTTCTACTGAAGCCTCTTGCTTCCTCTTTCACCCTAAAACACTGCTTTGGGCCTCTTCTTTACCATGGGCCTTGAGCCCAATCAAATCTAGCACCCACACTTAGCAAAGAAGAGATCACCCCATACTCCAACAGAGTTGTTCAGAAGCCGCCACCCTAACTTGCCAATAAGCGCCATGTTCGATTATTTGTCCTTTCTAATGCCCAGTCCACCACTCAACTTCGGCAGACACACATCATTCCAAGGGATGAGATGTATCCTCCTCCTGTCATGAGAACTACCCCAAATAAAACCCCGGGTTATTTTATCAAGGGAGTTCCATATAGAAGTAGGGAGCTTGATAGTATTCTTAGCATAAAAAGGGAGCGAAGTCAGCACCGACCGAGCAAGCGTAACTCGTAGGGCTGAGCACGGGCCATAAAAACCGAAAACCCGAACCGACCCGAAAAACCCGAACCGAACCCAAACCCAAATTATTCGGTTTGGATTTCGGTCTGATTTTATTAGGGTTTCGGTTCGGTTTGGGCTGATTTTTTTAGCCCAATTCGGTCTGATTTTTTATTTACGAGTGTTGTTTTAGCCCGAACCGAACCGACTTCGGTTCGGTCTTCGGTCCCGTTTTTTTGGGTTTTCGGATTTCGGGCTTTTCGGGTTCGGGTCGGTTTCTGGCCAGTGCTCAGCCCTAGTAACTCGCCCCGCAAAACTTAGGGTCTTACTCTTCTATCCTGCAAGCTTGCTATTGGCTTTGGTAATCAAGCTGGCAAAGGTATGTTTATTCACTCTCCTATGAAAAATGGGCATACCAAGGTAGTTTCCCAAGTCATTTGTTACCTGGATACCACTAACTTCCTGAATCTGAGAGGCGAGAGTCTCATTGACATTAGTCGAAACATATATCCTAGACTTCTCCCTGCTGATGCGTTGCCCGGAGGCCACACAAAATCTATTCAAAGTATCCATCACAACCTGAACCTGTGCCACAGACGCCTCCGCAAGCAAAATAATATCATCAACGAAAAAAAGATGAGAGAGAGAGTCGGAGCTCTCCTACAGGCAACCACCGGTTTCCATCTCTTAGATTCAATCTCATGACCAATCAGGTGACTCAACCGCCCCTTCTTTTCAAATAGATCTATAACCTTGTATATACTATAATCCTACAACAATGCAATACCAATGAAAACCTTTTCCAATTCCTACCTTTTTCTCTAAAATTAACAAGCGGTCATAATTAATATTTTCCCGTATGAGGCGGCTTCCATGCATATATGTATATTCAACTTTTTGCATGTCGATCATCTTCTTTCAAACATGTTTCCAAATTAACACCCATTGATCGATTTCTTCTCCCCCCACAGCCCGAGATACATTAAAGCAAAAATCTTTTTCCATATTTTCCACCTTAATATTCATTCCCCAAAACCTAATACTTTTAGGTGAGAAAATCAAGTAATCACTTTCCTTCTCTATTTGGCGATTCTATACTTTTTCTCTTCACATCGAATCATTGATCCACTCTTGATACTATATATATACTATCCCAATTAATCAACCTGCATAAACACAAGAACGTACACAAAATCATAACAAAAAATGTCTCACTTAATCCTTGCCCTAGCCCTTACAATTACAACCCTTTTCGTAACATTGCCCTCTTCCTCCGCCGACACCCAACTCATAATCGACACGTGCAAGAAGATCGCGCAATCCGAGCCGTCTCTAGGCGGCAACTATCAAATCTGCGTCGACTTCTTCCAATCGGACCCCAGGAGCGTGACATCCACGCTCGAGGGGCTCGCGGAAATCTCGTTCCAGCTGACCCAAAAGAAGACCGTTGTAATTGAGTCGCAAATCAAGTCGCTGTTAGGGAACCCGAAAACCGACCCGAAAATCAAGAAGGTGTTGACGGATTGCGCGGAGATGTACTCGGAAGCCAAGGATTCGGTGGGAGAAGCGCTGAAGGCGCTCAAGGAGAAGGACTACTCGGGAGCCAACGTGCACGCTAGCGCCGCTCGGGACACACCCTCGAATTGCGAGGACGGGTTTCAGGGCGGGACTTCGCCTTTGACGAAAGTTAACAATGAGATTACCAAGTTTTATGGGATTGATCTTGTTTTCACTAATATGTTTCACTAGTTAAAAGGGCTTTATTTCGTATGTATTTATTATTGCAATAAATGTTATGGAGAAATGTTTTTTTTTTTATAATCTATCCATTCGGATTTACTTATTCAGTTAAAGTTGGACATGATACATATTAAAAAAGTCTAAATAGCACTAAAATATTACTAATTAAATGCTTATTTTCTAATATTATAGTTTTCATTTCTTTTTTCACTTAAAATAATGGGTAAAATTGGAAAATTTTGTCCAAAACATGTAAAGAGACAAATATTCATGAAAGATTAATGGTTTAAAAAGACAAATAAATCCAAACGGAGGAATATTTATTATATGTTTGAACGAGGCAAAATATATTATTGTTTTTTTTTTGTAATATAAAAAAATAAGTTTGCATTAGCGTATTTATTTTTGTTGATAAGAGATGGTATTATATTTTTTGAAGATCTATGGTTTATTGTATTAGCGATTTGTGATTTGGTAATTTCGTTTGTGATTGTGACTAATATTGAATAGAATATCTAATAAAAATTGGCTTATCTTTATATTGGTAATTTTCTAATAATTTGCTAAAGTATTTCTGTTATATACTTTAAATAAGGAGTATTTATTCCTAAGATAATTTAGGGGTGTTAAAGTATTATTTAATGGACTTTAGGAATCTAAAGTTATTTATCTTTCTATTACCAAGTTAACAAAACCTTATCAATTGATAACAACAAAATAATTTATGTTTGATATCAATTATATCACATGAAATAATCGCAAATATCAAATAATAAATTACTATAATCAAATATGTCCAAAATTATCAATTTAAAAATAACAATTGTACGCAAAAGAAGTCGCATTGATTTTAATATTCTTTTAGTATATTATATATTGTGAATTACTATTTTTTATTTTATTTGTTAGGAACCTTAACTAAGAGTGTTGTCATTATACTATGGTTGGAGAAATTAGTCAACACTTTTACAATTTTATAAATAAAAATAAAAATAAATAGGGTCAAAATATAAGAAATAATTATATATAATGTAGTAGTGAACGTTTTCGGTGGGAATACCTCCCCCCGTGAGAATAATCGTTAACTTGAGAATACTTATATGTGTATTTGAATTTGTATTATATGTGCATTTTGAGACACACTTCATCGATAATTGTTTTTTCTCATCCAACTTTTGTTTGTCTTTGAAGAAACAAAAAGAAAACATCCAAGTTTTTTTCCCTCTAGATAACTTGTGTTTGTCTAAAAAATTAATAATGCTCATATGACTTCCAAATGAACATATGATTCAACCGAGATATACTCTATGTGCATTTTAAGTTTATAAGGGAAAAATGACCTTTTAAAAAAGTATATAAGATGTTGATGAAGGTTTGAACCTCGAATGATTATCCCGTCATCGAAGAAAGTTCCAACTCCGCTTTGTCTTAAAGAGTACTCGAGCAACCAACCTTGTTTTTTGTGTTTTGGGTTTATTGTTGGAGAAACGAAGAAGAAGGTAATAGAATTCAAACTAAACATAAACTGAATCTATTACAAATGTATAAGGGATAAGCAATCGAAATACCAAGGATACAACACACCAAGGTAATTCGAGAGAGGGTTCGAGTCTCTTAGGATATAACACACCTAAAGAGAAACAAAAGTTTTCATTAGGATATCACTCACCAAACGCATTCAGATATAACTCACCGAATGATGTGTTTCGGTCTCCCAAAACACAAGTCAGAGCGGATCTAGGTAGAAAGGCGGACGAAACTCTCTTGCTCGCTGAAGAACGTATTGTCGGTGAAATTCTAGAACTGTCGCAGGGTAATCCGCGGGCGCGGTTTGGCTTTCCGCGGGCGCGGAAAATGTTGTTGTGGCTGCGTGTGCGATTCGAGCGTGGTTCGAACGAGGCGGATCTTGGCTAGGGCCGAGAGCCACGTTGGTAAGTGGGGGTGGTTCATATTCAGTGGTGTTGGGTTCAGTGGACTTGATCGGGGGTTAGGGGGGGCGGTTAGGGCGGTTCGATGATGGCTCAGTTGAAGGAGCTAGACCTAGGGGGCGGGAGCTTGGCTCAACGGCAACGCTAGGCTTTAACTCTCAATTCAACTTGTTTATTAATTAGGGTTAGGCTGGCTTATATAGCAGCCAAAACAAGGTTCTTGCCCTAATGGGCCTAACAACATAAATGGATCGGCCCTCTTGGCACAAGAGAGGCCCGACATCCAAAAATAGAAACTTGCTAAAAACGGCAACATCTAGAAATAGTAAATACTAAAAACGATAACTTTCCAAACTTAGAAACATTCTAAGAATGGAAACTACTAAGTAGGGAAACTGCTAAATACGAAAAAAAATATTAAAAATAGAAAGTGTCTCCGAATGTCTCAAAATTGGCATGTGAGTGTCACAATACCAAAGTAACTCAAATGGCACTCGTAGTGCCGAGTAATGCCGTGACCGGGGTCACATCACTCTCCCCCACTTGGCTGCGAAATGTCCCCATTTCGTGAATGTCGCTGTCCGGGGGCTCGTAAGGCCGCAAGTTGTCGTGGTCGAAAGTGAAGCAAGGCCGGTACATGGTCATCTACGGTGTGGTAGTCCTCGTCTACCAATCCAGTGCTGCCGCGCTCCTCCCATGTCTAACACGGTTTGCCTGTCCATGTATTCGTCTCGTATCCGGGGGCAGGTCCAATGCTTGTTCAACGCTGGAAACGGGTGGAAGCTCATCAAGAGGTACGACATCAAATACCTGGAATAGAGGGTGTACAAAAGTGGGAAAGTCACACGGATCCTCCATTAAAGAAAGACACGCAGTAGGAGTAATAGGAGAACGTCCCTGAAAAGACGGAGTAAACGCACTTGATTGAGCCAGCAATGAGCGGTGCGCGACTCGGCCCTGGAATGGGGGCAAGAGGGAGCTGGAGTCAGGATCAACGCACAATGGAAGTTCTGCGGTCGCGATAGGGAAGGCCGCGGTCGCGGTTTCGGGTGCAGAAGTGACAAGGCCGGAAACCGGTGTCGTTTTCTTGTCAAAGAAATCCTAATTCACCTACTAAAGAGTATAACAAGTAAGTCAGGGTCAATCCCACATGGTGTCAGTTATCTGTATGCAATAACGTGTGACTAACGAGTAACAAGGGGTTTTAGAGTAATTGCAAAATAACAAAGACGCAAGATCTAACAGAAGAAGAAATATGATGAGGGAACTAGACAAATATCCACACAGCAGATGAAATAGGTTGATCACTGAAAACTATCATTCCAAGTTCTTTTTACAATCTTATAGTTGTTCTCACCCTGATCGTAACTAATATCGATTCTCACAGTTGTCGATAGACTTATTACTATGTCACTGGGAAAGTACCATCGATTCTCACAATTGTCGGCATACCTTACCACTAACACAGCAATAGCAATGCACACAAGGATATAGGATACATGCAAATAGAAGGACACCCTACTACTTAACATGCAAATAATTCTCACTCACGATCGTGCGCTCGGAACCCCTATACGCAACAATCGTGTTTGCCACTAGATAAGCACTCGGAACCCCTATATGCAAATCCTAGCAATTGATAGATGTCGAAAAACCTAGTTAGCTACGCTAGAAGAATCAACATAAACCAATAGACAATATGCTCAAGAGAATAAATCCAACTTTGTAAGATATAGAACAAGGAATAGAAATCTCACAACCAATTCATTGCAATGCTTCAATTGTCTAGCGAAACAAAGGTGTTTAGCTCTCCATTCGTTCAAACCCTAGAAGTGGAATGGATAATAGAGAGGGCCGAACTCTCTTTTCAAAAACTAGAAAATGTTCTTAAATAGGTTTTAGAAAACTAACCTAGCAAATAAAGAAAGTAAATAATAATAATTGTAAAGTCGAAAATAGTAAAAGGAAATAATTCAACGCTGGCCGCGAGGCGTTGTCCTCCACCGCGGGGCGGTGAGTTCCACCGCTGGGCGGTGATTTCGCTTGTGCTGCCTTCTCTGAGATCCACTGCCGGGTCGCGGTGGCTTGTGGCGCGGGGCGGCAATACCAGCTTCTTCAAGTCTTCATCTTCTGCTCTCCTGTACTACCAAGTAATGGTAGCCTTCCTCCATGAATTCTGAGCAGATCTTCTCCTCCATCTTCCATCATCTCCACTAAGCTTTAAATCCTATGATATCTTCACTTCTCAACTATTCTTCTGGATTACAGACTTAGCCTAAATCTACTCCAAAATTCCGTCTAAAACATGTCAATAATCACTAGTTAAGGTGCCTGAAATGGCACCTATCAAATATCCCCACACTTAGACCTTTACTCGTCCCGAGTAAATCAAAACTAATCATACTCCAATCATCAAACACCAAGGCCTCAGGAAGTGTGCGCACACATGATACCAGTGACTACAACAACTCAACAATCAGCTCCAGACAACCAAAATAAGTGATGCGAGATAAATCTAATCCTAACTCATGTCTAGCTCCTTATTGCTCCAGAGTGACCTACCCGAACTCCTTATATCACCTCTGCTTATGACGCCAACTCTAGAATGATCCTAAAATAACTCCTTTTTCTTTACGCTCATCTTGCTTAGGCGCCCTCTTGGGTTTTCACCTAGCCACTCATTTCATTTTACTAGACATCTCACATGTACTCACATCACTCCAGTCCATTTTTGCACCAGTCTATACCAGTCGGACTACCTGCTTTTTACCTGAACCGCCCTTTCGGGTTTTCAGCTCATCCCAGGATTTTGATTGCCTTTTTCAAATATTTTTGGCTTTTTCGATATTTTTTTTAGAATAGAAAAAGCAAATATGAATTGCATATACAGACTATGTACACTAACTGTGATAGGCAGCAAGTCTAAATCCCTCACCGCACTTGAAACACACATTGTCCTCAATGTAGAGACGAAGACCACAATAAATAGGGGAAAAGAAAATAAACTCACTGGAAAGGTGGATACGGTGGATAGCCTGGTGGAGGTGGATGCCTCCCGAAATACTGCTCTTGCATGAATGCCTCCGCTGAACTCAACTGGCTCGTGATATCTCTCGCAATGTCGGTCTGCAATGTCTGCAGGCGAGTCAGCACCTCCTCATTTGCAGCGTGTTGACGCAGTGTAAAAGCATCAAAACGAGCAAACATCTCATACCAAGGAATCTCAGAAGTCGATGCAGAGGTAGAAGCAACAACAGACGCATGGGGATCAAAATCCATAATCATAAAGATAGTGGCATGGGGCTCTTCCTCAGTGTCGGAAGGGACAACCTCAGTGTCAGATCGAATGAACCATCCCGTGAAGTCTCGCGGGTAGGCCAAGGGGCGAGGGAGTCGCAGCATGTGACCTCCATAAGAACACCATAGAAACTGCCCCTGGGAGATATTCAGCATACCACACCGTCGCAGACATGGAATGTCGTAGCGAACAGGCATGATCGACTGAGGGATAGTGTCTGTCTGAATCCTGGCCGCAGCAACTAAGGTGATCAGACCTCCCTGAACAATGTCTCGCGCAGCACCCTCGCGCATCCTCCGCAGCTCGTGTAGCCATATCATAACCCACCCGGGCGTCTCCTCATCCAAAGGGTCAATCATCAGTGAGAATAAACCAAGGCGCTTCAGGGAGATTTTCCTCTCCTCCTAGCTCCCACAAAATGATCGGATCAACACTGTATAAACTAAGCGGAGACAAGGGTGTACGATCTTGTTACTGGTCTCCTTCCCCTTTTGAAACTCAGACATTCCTGTAGCGGAGATCCAGGAGTCTCTAATGTCAGCCTTATTGGGACCCTGCTTCCACCCAGCAGTAGGTGGTCTCGACACACCCAACAACTCCCGGATTTCTTCCAGTGGCATTTCATAAGCCTTGCCCTCATACTTGAATCTAATACCCGCCATGTATTTATGCTCTTCACCATTGATGATGCGTCTGGTATGGTATTTTGACAAAGTGGCGATAAATTGGTAGCAAAGCTCGGGGAAAGCAGGGGCACATTTGTCCAGGAAGCCACCCAATCCCAATCTATCCAAGCACAGTTGGACCATCTCTAACAAACCCAACTCAGCCAAAGCTCCTCTATCAAAGAAGCGAGGCAGGTGCACAGGTCTCGCCGCAACCACATCATACGCTTCGTCCTCCTCTATAGTCATGCCAACCTTCCTAGCTCTCGGCATAATGAAAGTAATTGAATGTGTTGGGGCAAAGAGCTAGGCAAAGAGGACTTACAAACCAAAGGTGGGGTTCACCAAGGGGTCACCGCGGGGTGGTGTAGTTCACCGTGGGGCGGCGAAGAGGGCCAGGACTTTCGACTGAAAAGCAACGCCGGGTCGCGGTAGGGCTACCGCGGGGCGGTACTATTCACCGTCTTCTCCAAATCAAAAACCACGACTCGCGCGAGGCGGTACTGTTGCAGCGCGAGGCGGCGACTGTGCTATTACTCCTCTTTCACCCTCCGATGAGCCTAGACAACACACAACTTCCTCCAATCACACCTCCAAACTTCAAAACACCACCCTTATCTAATAAACACCACAGGGTGGTCGGATGGGTGCAATGTGGTGGTAAGGATCTTCCACAACCACGGCTTAGAACAAGGGAAATTTGGGGATTTGAGGTTTTAGGTTGAGGGTGTGAGAGGGAAAAAGAGAGTGCGGCAGAGGGAGAGAATGGAGGAAAAAGAATGAGGGGATTAGGGTCTGGCGGGAGTGTTTAATGGGTAATGGACGTAAATACCAGGTACCGGACCGCGGGGCGATCCAACTGACACCGTCAAATCCTTCGTATCCAACTTGGAAAATATGTTTGAAAACAAAACTTTTTTTTTTCAAATTGGGATTGAGTGAAATTACCCAGGTCTCACCGCAGGGCGGTGGGACTCACTGCGGGGCGGTGAAGGTCGCCGCGGGGCGGTCGTGAGGTTTCTGGGGAGTTGAACTCGCCTCCATTTACTTTCGTACCTGAAACGTTAGTAGCAGGCAAACGAAACAAAGCAAAAGAAACTACGAAAAAGTCTAAGATAAGAAGAAATCAAAAGAAGAGAAAAGGAAAAAGGAAAATACCTCGGGTTGCCTCTCGATCAGCACCTTGGTTAACGTCGTTGGCTCGACGTAGGCTATGGCCTATCAGATTTCAGCTTCAGGGGACTCAAAACTTACCGCATCAACATGGTTCGGGTCAAAGCCTTCATAATAAGGTTTCAACCTGTGCCCGTTCACTTTGAAAATTTTGCCTGTCTTGGGGTTAATCAGTCCGATGGCGCCATGGGGGTGTACTTCAGCAATTTCATAAGGTCCCGTCCACTTGGATCTCAGCTTCCCAACAAAGAGCTTAAACCGAGATTGAAATAGGAGGACCTTATCCCCTGGCTTAAAATCCTTTCTCAGAATTTGCTTGTCATGCCACTGCTTGGTCTTCGCCTTATAGCTAACAGAGTTCTCATAAGACTCAAGGCGCAACTCCTCTAGTTCTTGCAGCTGCAGCTTTCGGAAATCTCCCACTTCATCCAGTTGCATGTTGCATTTCTTTATTGCCCACCATGATTTATGCTCTAGCTCTACAGGTAGGTGGAAAGCTTTTCCAAATACTAACCGAAAGGGAGACATTCCTATTGGAGTTTTGAAAGCTGTGCGGTATGCCCACAGTGCATCATTGAGTTTGGTACTCCAATCCTTCCGATTAGCTGCCACTGTTTTCTCCAGGATAGATTTAATCACTCTGTTGGAGTTCTCGGCCTGCCCATTAGTTTGAGGATGGTAGGCTGTGGAGATTCTCTGGGTGACGTGATACTTCTTCAGTAGGGCAGTCACTGTCTTGTTGCAGAAATGGGTTCCCCTGTCACTAATTAAAGCTTTGGGTATCCCAAACCTTGAGAAAATGTTCTCCTTAAGAAAACCTACCACAACCTTAGAATCATCAGTCCTGGTGGCCTTCGCTTCCACCCACTTGGAAACATAGTCCACCGCAAGCAATATATAAAGATTCCCATTAGAGCTAGGAAAGGGTCCCATAAAGTCCATACCCCAAACATCAAAGACCTCACAAAAGATTAATGATGATTGCGGCATCTCATTCCTCCTGGTGATATTTCCAACCCTTTGACATCAGTCGCAGGATTTGCAAAAGGCGTAAGCATCCCTAAAGATGTGTGGCCAATAAAATCCTGCCTCCAATACCTTCCTAGCAGTCCTATTTGCGCCAAAGTGACCCCTACATGCTTTAGAATGACAAAAGTTAAGGACAGATTGTACCTCATTGTCTGGAAGGCATCGGCGCACTACCTGATCGACACAATGTTTCCATAGGTAAGGATCATCCCAAACATAGTGACGGGCTTCTCTTCGTACCTTCGCCTTTTGAGCTCTAGTATAATCCGGGGGTAGTTCCTCTCGGACCAAATAGTTCACGATATATGCGTACCACGGTCTGAAAGAACGGATTCCAGAGACGTCCTTGGCTATGTGAGGAGAGGAGTCAGAAGTGTCTGCAGAGCAAAGTGTGACACCAGAGATGTTACCGCGGGGCGGTGTTGTCGCCGCGGGCCGCGGTGAGCTTTCCTGGTTCTCAGGTAAATATGCCGTCGGGTCGCAGTGGGTGTCACCGCGGGGCGGTGGATCCTCCAGATTCATATTGGCTACAAGTCGCTGGGTCGCGGTAATGGGGACCGCGGGGCGGTGGTTACTTCCTGAACTTTCTTCGATCATAAAGAGTGTGTCGTCTGGGAAGGTTCCGTGAATGGGGCTCTGTTCTCCGGGCTTATCTTCCTCATGTATGAGTCTACTCAGGTGATCAGCTACTAGGTTCTTCTCTCCCTTCTTATCACGGATCTCCACATCAAATTCAGTGAGAAGGAGAACCCATCGGATTAATCTGGGCTTTGCTTCTTTCTTCGTCACGAGGTAACGAAGAGCAGCATGATCTGTATAGATAATCACCTTGACTCCCAAAAGATATTGCCTAAACTTCTCCAAGGCAAAGACGACTGCCAGCATTTCTTTCTCAGTGGTGGAGTAGTTCCTCTGGGCGCCATTCAGCGTCATGGAAGCATAGTGAATTACGTGGGAGGCACGTCCCACTTTCTGTCCTAGAACTGCTCCAACTGCATAGTCACTGGCGTCGCACATGATCTCAAATGGGCGAGACCAGTCAGGTGCCTGAATGATGGGTGCACTTGTCAGGCGTTCTCTCAAGCAATCAAACGCCTTCTTGCACTCATCAGTGAACGCATAGGTCACCTCTTTCTTCAGTAGCTCGCATAGGGGCAAAGAGATCTTAGAAAAGTCCTTGATAAATCTTCGGTAGAAACCTACATGACCTAAAAAGGAACGCACTTCACGCACATTAGTAGGATAAGGCAAAGACTGAATCACATCAATCTTCGCCTTATCGACCTCAATACCCCTAGCAGAGACGATATGACCAAGTACTATTCCCTATTCTACCATAAAATGACACTTTTCATAATTCAAAACCAAATTGGTTTCAACACATCTTTTAAGTACAAGTGCCAAATGGTTCAAACATGAATCAAAGCTAGTCCCATGCACTGTAAAGTCATCCATGAATACCTCAATAAATTTCTCAACATATTCAGAAAAGAAACTAGCCATACATCGTTGAAAGGTACCGGGTGCGTTACACAATCCAAATGGCATTCTGCGGTATGCAAAGATGCCAAAGGGACATGTAAAAGTGGTTTTCTCCTGGTCTTCTGGCGCAATGGCCCCCTGAAAGTATCCTGAATATCCGTCGAGAAAACAGTAATACGGGCGCCCAACGAGGTGTTCTAGCATTTGATCAATAAAAGGTAAGGGAAAATGGTCTTTCCGGGTTACCGCATTTAGCTTACGGTAGTCAATGCATACCCTCCATCCTGTGGTGGTCCTTGTAGGAACTAAATCCCCTTGTTGATTTTCCACTATAGTGATACCTCCTTTCTTAGGAACAACCTGGGTTGGGCTTACCCATTGACTATCTGAAATAGGGAAGATCATATCGGCTTTGAGGAGTTTCAGTACTTCCTTCTTGACCACTTCCATCATTGGAGGATTTAGCCTTCTCTGCGGCTGCCTGGATGGCTTGGCTCCATCTTCGAGTAGGATCCTATGCATACAAGTTGAGGGACTTATCCCTTTTATGTCTGCTATGGTCCATCCTATCACATTCTTGTACTCCCTGAGCACACCTAAAAGCTTTATTTCCTGGTCTGCAAATAGCTTACTAGACACAATGACTGGCAGAGTGTCGTTGGCTCCAAGAAAGGCGTACTTGAGATGATCCGGCAACAGCTTCAATTCAATCTTGGGGGCCTATTCAACAGAGGGAACAAGCTTCTCGCTCGGATTTAGTAAAGTGGGGCCAACGCCCAAAGGATCTAAAGGATACTTACCATATGCATCCAGCTGAGCTATGACTTCCTGCATGTTTGATGGTAAAGAGTATTCCTCATAGGACAAATCCAAATTATTCTCAACAATGGATTGCAGCTCACCAGGACTAGAAATATCAAATACATCTTGTGCAATAGAGTCAATCACATCAATTGAGCATAAAGAATGGTCTTCATTGGGGTGTTTCATAGCTTCATATATGTTATATTCCACCTTCTCCCCATCAAATTCCATGGAAAGTGTCCCACTTTGCAAATCAAGTTTAGTCTTAGCAGTTTTCAAAAATGGCCTACCTAACAGTATAGGGGTTGCCTTTGTATCTGTTTCCATATCTAAGACATAAAAATCTGCAGGGAATATCAATTTATCAACCATAACAAGAACATCCTCTACTACTCCCCTAGGGTAGACACTAGACCTATCAGCTAATTGAATTACAATTCATGTTTCTTGCAGAGGTCTAAGGCCAAGAGATTCATAGAGAGAATAGGGCAAAACATTAATGGATGCACCAAGATCAAGCATAGCTCTTTCAAACTTAGTGTCACCAATAATACAAGGAATGCTCCACATACCTGGATCGCCGCACTTCTTTGGCAGACGCCTCTAGAATACAGCGGATATGCGTTCGCTAACCTTGACTTTTTCCTTGCCCTTCAGCTTCTGGTTTCTTTTGATGGTGCATAGCTCCTTTATAAACTTAGCGTACCTTGGTACACTCTTTACAAGCTTGAGGAGCGGGATATTCACTTCACATTTACTGAAAGTGTCGAAGAGATCCTTATCGTCAATCACTCTCCTTTCCTTTAGTGCTTCAGGAAAAGGGGCAGGGGGCTTTTCAGATCCAAGAGGAGGGAAATATAGACGAACATAGGGGTCCTCTTCTTCATCATGATCGATCTCTGGGCTTCCACCGCGGGGCGGTGGTTTCACCGCGGGGCGGTGCTCTTGGCCGCGGGGCGGCTGTGTCGACTCAGAATAACTGGGAGCTGCCACCGGGTCGCGGTGGTGATCGCCGCGGGGCGGTGGAATTTGCCCATCTTCAATTTCGGTTTTGTCATCCTTTTCAGCAGTAGGAGCGACTTGCAATTATTTGCCACTTCGGAGGGTCACAGCATTTACACTTTCTTGCGCATCCCTTTGGTTCAACCTAGCGAACATATCTGATAAATTAACCACGGTCGCCTTCATGCTCTTGATGCTGGCCTCAGTAGTATGCACATGCGTTGTGACGTGCATTGTTAAGGTCTTGAGCATATCTTCAGTGGAAGGGGAGCTACTAGCTTGGGGAGCTGTTGGTGGCTCATCAAAGTGAGGTTGTGGTGGTGGTTATAGCTGTTGTTGATCTTGTCTAGGTCTAATCGGCCCGTAACCTCCAGCAGCGTATACTTCAGCAGTAGTGGCATCCTGAAGTTGGGGACACGCGTTGGTGTTGTGAAATGGGTCAACGCAAATTCCACAAGCGTTGTGCTGGTGGGGTGCTTCTTTTGTACTCATCTTCACAATAACCTTTTTCAATGAAGTAATCTCTTGCATTAGATGTGCATCATTGGAATTGATAGCATTAACTCCTCTGATCTTTGGGGCTTCATCAAAATTCCTTGTGCCCTCAGCCATATCATGAAGTTTAGTCATTGCCGCATCAGGAGTCATATTCAGGATACCACCACCACAAGTAGCATCTATAATTCTTCTTTCATCATCTAGCAGCCCATTGTAAACTTAGAGTACCAGAGCTTTCTTGTCAAAACCATGGAACGGGCAACTAGAGTAAAGTCGTTTGAACCGCTCACAATAGTCATAAAGGATCTCCTCCTCTCCTTGTTCAATACTGGCAATTTTCCTTTTTAAGGCGTTCACCATCTTGGTTGGGAAATATTGTGTGAGGAATGCCTTATGTAGCTCAGCCCATGAATCTATGCTTCCGCCGAGCAGATGATAGTACCAGTCCTCAACATCGTCCTTAAGAGTGAACCCGAAGGCTCTCATTTTAATCTGATCTTCAGTGACGTTGGCTGGTTTAATGCTCATAAGGACATTGTGGAATTTACCCAAATGAATAATGTGGTCTTCACCACTTCGTCCATAATATCTTGGGAGCAACCATATCACTCCTGTTCTGAGCTCAAATGTCATACCATCAGCAAGTGGTGGAATGATTACAACCAATGGTTGTTGTACCAGATCTGGCACAGTCAACTGTCGGAGTGTCTGAGCCATTCGTACATGTCTCTGTATCAACTTCAACAAGTAGCGAATCAGTAGCAAAGGTGTGGACCGTAAGATAGATCCACACCGCAGTCAATCACAAATAATCACAAACAGAGTATTTGACTCCCCGGCAACGGCGCCAAATTTGACAAGGCCGGAAACCGGTGTCGTTTTCTTGTAAAAGAAATCCTAATTCACCTACTAAAGAGTATAGCAAGTAAGTCAGGGTCGATCCCACATGGAGTCAGTTATCTGTATGCAATAACGTGTGACTAACGAGTAACAAGCGGGGTTTTAGAGTAATTGCAAAATAACAAAGATGCAAGATCTAACAGAAGAAGAAATATGATGAGGGAAAGTATTCCACTAGACAAATATCCACACAGCAGATGAAATAGGTTGATCATTGAAAACTATCATTCCAAGTTCTTGTTACAATCTTATAGTTGTTCCCACCCTGATCGTAAGTACTATCGATTCTCACAGTTGTCGATAGACTTATTACTATGTCACTGGGAAAGTACCACCGATTCTCACAGTTGTCGGCAGACCTTACCACTAACACAGCAATAGCAATGCACACAAGGATATAGGATACATGCAAATAGAAGGACACCCTACTACTTAACATGCAAATAATTCTCACTCACGATTGTGCGCTTGGAACCCCTATACGCAACAATCGTGTTTGCCACTAGATAAGCACTCGGAACCCCTATATGCAAATCCTAGCAATTGATAGATGTCGAAAAACCTAGTTAGCTACGCTAGAAGAATCAACATAAACCAATAGACAATATGCTCAAGAGAATTAATCCAACTTTATAAGATATAGAACAAGGAATAGAAATCTCACAACCAATTCATTGCAATGCTTCAATTGTCTAGAGAAACAAAGGTGTTTAGCTCTCCATTCGTTCAAACTCTAGAAGTGGAATGGATAATAGAGAGGGCCGAACTCTCTTTTCAAAAACTAGAAAAGGTTCTTAAATAGGTTTTAGAAAACTAACCTAGAAAATAAGGAAAGTAAATAATAATAATTGTAAAGTCGAAAATACTAAAAGGAAATAATTCAACGCTGGCCGCGAGGCGTTGTCCTCCACCGCGGGGCAGTGAGTTCCACCGCTAGGCGGTGATTTCGCTTGTGCTGCCTTCTCTGAGATCCACCGCCGGGTCGCGGTGGCTTGTGGCGCGGGGCGACAAGACCAACTTCTTCAAGTCTTCATCTTCTGCTCTCCTGTACTACCAAGTAATGGTAGCCTTCCTCCATGAATTCTGAGCAGATCTTCTCCTCCATCTTCCATCATCTCCACTAAGCTGTAAATCCTATGATATCTTCACTTCTCAACTATTCTTCTGGATTACAGACTTAGCCTAAATCTACTCCAAAACTCCGTCTAAAACATGTCAATAATCACTAGTTAAGGTGCCTGAAATGGCACCTATCAAGAAGCGGGAGCGAACAGTGAAGAAAACGCGGGCGCGGTTTGGATGGCCGCAGGCGCGGTTCTGGGCGCAAAAGCTGAAGGCGATATTAGCGAAACCGCAGGAGCGGTTTGGGTGGCCGCAAGCGCGGATGTGTGTGCCGCAGTCACGATGGCTGCGTCCGCGGTCGCAGTTTTGACAGGGACGAGATGTTGCACGTCTTCGGCCTTCGTGTGGTTCCTCTCCACATAGTCGTTTAAGATTTCCTGAGACGTCATAGCGAGAAGAGTGACTCGCCTACTGCCATGAATAAAGACATAAGTGTTGAGGAACCCGTTATGTACCGTCTTCCTGTCATACTGCCATGGTCTACCAAGAAGAATATGAGTAGCATCCATAGACACAACATCACATAAGACACTATCATGGTATGGACCAATTTGAAAAGGGATGCGACATTGCCTGTGTACCACATCACCCTTACCTTCAGAAAGCCATTGAAGACCATATGGATGTGGGTGTGGCTGCGTCGGTAATTGAAGGTGTTGGACAACCTTCTCACTCACAATGTTGCAGCACGACCCACCATCTATTATGACGTTGAGGGAGGCATCTTGGACCAGACATCGTGTATGGAAAATGGTCTCTCTCTGGTCCGTCAGGCGCACCTCCATCACAGCAAGTACACGCTGCGCAAAAAGGCTCAGTGGGGTACCGACAGATAAGTCATGGGGCAAGCAGGTGTACCCATCGTCATGTGTAGCGTAGTCCTGTGGCGCGGGAGCTATCTCCTTGTCTTGCTCGTCCTCAAAGGACTCATATCCTACGGCCTGTGTGAAAAGGATCTTCTTCGGGTTGGGACAGTTACGCTGGATGTGTCCACGACCACCACAACGATAGCAGGCCTGGTCTCGTGTCCTCTCATTACTGCGTGGGGCCTCATGGATCGGGGTTGGGGCCGCGGTGGTTTATGAAGTCTCACGGCCACTGGGCGGGGGCTGCGTCTGTTGGGTCTGCACTGGGGAGGACACATCAGTAGAAACAGAAGGAATAGGTGTAGTGTCATACCCGTGAGACTGAGTCTGGGACCAAGGGGTCTGTCTACGGCGTTGATTCTGCTGGTGGATCATCATCGCCGTATGAGTGAGTTGGTTCAGGTCCCGTATAGGCAGGATCTCCAGTTCGTCTCGTATATTGGGATTCAACCCACTCAAAAACCTGGTCCTCATAGTAGCAGGGCCGATGTTCATGCCCGCCTTGTAATACAAATCCTCGAGTTTGGCGAAGAACTCGATTGGCGTCTGGGTGCCCTAGCGAGCGAGCGCTATCTCCATCCTCATGTGGTTCTCGAAGTCATCTGGAACATATTTGCGGCGCATAATGAACGCCAGCTGGTGCCATTGATCAATTTGTTCTAGGCCTCGTCGTTCCCGGTCAGTACAGAAACGATGCCACCAAGAGCGAGCTGCGCCATGAAACTGCAGAGTGGCTACATCTACCTTCTCGAACTCCTCATACTGACAGTGTCGCAGGGCGTGCTCTGTATCCTGCAACCAATCTAAAAACACAGCAAGATCATAATCACCATGGAAATGCTCGATAGTTACCTTGATCTCGCAACGACTGGCGTAGTGGTTGGGCGCGGGTCTACGGTCAGGGAAACGTCGAGTGGCTGGATCCGTCTCTGGGTAAGGCTCGTCCAGCTCGTCATCATAATCATCAAAGTTGTCCTATACGGGGCGCGGTCGACGCTGGCGACGACGGTCATGATCGTCGGTGCGGGGTTGTGGTCCCTCACGCACGGGTCACCTTAGAGGCGTCGGGATCCGCGGCGGGATGTAATCCATCGGGTAGAGTTGGCTCTCCACTGGGTCACCCAAAGGTGGATATAAGTTTCCCGGATTGGGAACACCTGCAACCTCAAAACCCTCCTCATCATACTTAGTAAAAGCAATAGGGAGGCACATACCTGGGTCGCGGTGCCGTACGGGGAACAGTGCCCGGGTCACGGCTGGTGGTAGGACGGGTCGGCGCCGTCTGTGGTGCCCGGCCGCTGGTGTTTCCACGAGATGCGTCTCATCGACTCTCAAAAAAGGCATCTTGGCGTGCCTCGTCTCGCTGCATGGTCGTGAAACGCTGACGTCGGTCAGTGGTGTCGACGTAGGGGTAGAGACCCAAGTCTATGGCGGGGGACTCGTAGACGAAGTCGTCCGCTGGCGAGCGCAGGGGCCTGTATCTATTGAAGCCATGGTCCTCCTGCTGGGACTCACTGATGGAGTCCAAGCGACGAAGACCCGACTGGAGCTGCGAACTGGAGGGCATCAGGCCCTTTCCCTTGTCGAGGCGCCGTGTGGTGTCGGTAGTGAGCGCGGGAGCCAACAGGGGATAAATCGCTGTGGTATTTGTAAGAACAGGAAGAACCGCGGGCACGGTTAGGTTTTCCACGGGCGCGGTTTTGTTAGCCGTGATCGCAGCTACGACTTCAGTCGCGGCTCTGTAGGAGGCAACGTCCCGTTGCAAATCTTCGATCTTCGAAAGTATGGCTTCCAACTGTAACACCCCCAAATATTTCCTTGAAAGTATTACCGCCGGTGACCTCAGATTACACATTTGGGGTCACCCAAGGCTTTAACCAATTTATAACAATCATATAACAACACAAAACTTTATTAAATACTCATATATTATTTAAACCAAAGTCACGAATTACATCTGTAAATGTCAAATACGACCAAATACGGAATTGTTTCAATACAGCGGAAGTCTTTAAAATAAATAACAATACGAAGGGTCTTGATCTGTGCGATCTCACGTCTAGGATCTTCAACCTTGGAAAACTTTTTAAACCTCCATATGCCTTCAACATCGTGTACTAGCCTTCACGGAAAGGAAGTTTTCCTGATGTACCGTATGAGACGGATGACACCAGCCAACCATGCAAAGGAAATAACCGGTTGGTTAGTCTAATGAAAGACTATGCAAGGGTAAAATAGAAAAAAGGTTCTAAGTAGTCGTATTAGGTTACATCTATCGTTTCTCGAATAATAACCGATGACGACAGTGAACCTCAACACTTCTACGGAAACATACGAAAAGGTATGAACAAGAGAAGACTCCAAAAGAGTGAGTCTTATGGGAAACGTATGAAGAGAAGACTCCACAAGATTGAGTCTTATCGGAAAGTATGACAAGTGTTTGGGAACGTTATAGTTTCACACAAGCGTTTAAAACGACTTGATCATTTGGGTCCACGAACAACCTCACCGCATAATGCGAATTCAGATTTGGAAGGAGGACTTACTCTAACCGAAGTCCGAGCGGTTTCCACGTTGTACTTCTCGCCCGAGGGTTCATTAATTATGTGCAATAATCACACTTATCTTCTTTAATTCCAAAACGTACATTTACGCTAAAGCTTTTAAGGAATATCATCTCATCACGAGAGATATCTTGGGGAATAAATCCCGATTGTCGGCACCAGCTGTGTGCACCTACCCTGAGTAAGGGTACAGTCATGACCAGGGAAAATACTAGGACAAAATCCTCCTAATACCAGTTATAAAGAAACGACTAGACCTCGCGAGGTACATAACGTTCCTACGAATACTCGTTCTAACTATACAGTTAAAACCACATAATAATCCACACCAATACCATCATGGTAATAACAGATATAATAGCGTTGTTTCTAGCAATATATACAACCTATTATAATATCACATTTTAATCACACATTTATAAAATCGGTTCCCAAACAAAAATAGCATTTCATCCCAATTTAATTAACAATTAAAATGATTGATAATTAACGGAAACATGGAATGATAAGCAAGAGCGAACCGCCACTTGCCTTGATTAGATGAACGAAGATTTACGGGTCGGGAATATTGGACATGAACTTCACAGCCTTCTGGAAATCCCGTCGAAGCCCACCGACGTTCCACGGTCCATTCCGACGACACATGCAAAACGAGGCACAAATATCTAATTTAGATATGGCACGAAACTATAAACAACAAAGGAAAACGGGCTATGCCGCGGCCGCGACGGTTATGGTCGCGATCGTGGCTTTGCTCGGCAAAGCCGCGGTCGCGGTTTATAAGCCCGCGGTCGCGGTTTTCTGGGCAGGGCCGCGGTCGCGGTGTTCATGGCCACGGTCGCGGTCCTCCCTCCCGACGCGAATGTAAAACACGAATCGAGGCTCACCGACGACGAGACTACGATCCTAGCCTCCTCCTCTGCAATGCTACCTCCACTGACTTCCAAAGACACCACAACGACCACCAAAAACTCCGACGAGATACTCCGACGAACGCACAACACCGGCGAGAGCAAAAATGAGAGAAAGAGATCGAATGTTGTAGAAGTGGATGATGGATCCCTCGTCCGAAGCCCCCTTTTATAGAGTTGGGAGGAGCCCAACGCCTGACAGACGAAGCGCTTCATCCTCCCCCAACGGCAGCGTTACAAAAACGTGTGAAATTCCGACCGTCGTTCTCGGATAAGATCGACGAGGACGACGATTCACAGCGGCCCGCGATCGCGGTTGTCCACGTACAAAACTGCGCCCGCGGTGTCAAAACCGCGGTCGGGCGTACTCGCGGTGTCAAAACCGCGGTCGCGGCGTACCCTCGGTCGTGCCTCTGGGTCTCTGGTCGCGGTTGTCCTATCGCGGTTCTTGCTAGAGTCTTATTTTTAAATACCTTAAAAATATTCTAAGACCCAAAGCATACCAACGTATATTATTACGTTTGAAAAGATCATTACAGAACGAGAGTTGGGAAAATTACCCAAATACCCTTACTAAAATTAAGGGGTATTACATCACTTCCCCCTTAAAAAAAAGTTTCGACCCCGAAACTTGGCCGAAAAACAGCTCGAAAAAGAGGGATATTACATCACCGCCCCCTTAAAAAGGTTTTGACCCCGAAACTAGGCCGAAAATAGGTCGGGAAAACGACTAAGCTTATCAGTCTCAGTCTCCCAGGTTTCCCAAGTAACCTCCTCAGATCCAGACTTAGACCAGAGAATCCGTACTAATGGTACCACCTTGTTCCGCAAGTGGTTCTCGCGGCGTTCAAGAATACGCACAAGTATCTCTTCGTAGGTACCATTTGCCTGAATCTCGATGTCTTCATAACTCAGCACATGAGACACATCTGTCACATACTTTCTCAGCAAAGACACATGGAACACGTTATGCACTGGATACGCCGATGGCGGCAATGCTAAACGATACGCTAGGGACCCCACTTCGTCAAGGATCTCAAACCTGAACACACCCTTGGATGGCGACACCCTGACAAATACCTTGTCACCAACCTCAAACTCTACACTTCTGCGCTTACGATCCGCGTAGGACTTCTGTCGACTCTGAGCTGTCAACATCCTCTGTCTGATCAAAGCGATGTCCGAGGCAGTCCTTTCGACTAACTCCGTTCCGAGCAGAATCTTGTCGGCATTCTCATCCCAACAAATTGGAGATCTGCACTTCCGAACGTACAAAGCCTCGAATGGAGCCATCTTAATGGTAGAATGCCAGCTATTGTTGTACGTGAATTCGATCAGACATAAGCTGTTCTCCCAGCTGGTCGGAAGATATAATACGCAAGCTCTTAGCATATCTTCCAGTGTCTAGATGGTCCTCTCAGACTGTCCATCCATTTGAGGATGAAACGCAGTACTAAACCTCAACTCAGTTCTCATGGCCTTGTAGAGTTCTTTCCAAAAATCATTACATATAATTGTATAGTATTAAACTTGGTCAATTTATTATTTACCGTCAAAAAAATTCAAGTCCATTTTAACTTTCTTTTTGACATAGTTTTGTAATTATATGGCAATGTTATGATCGATTAAGATTTGTGAATTTAAAAATATGGCGTTATAAATTATATATGGTGGATTATATAAAAAGTATTCAGTTATTTTTTTAATCAAAGTATTCGACTATACTTTAGGTAATATATCATAAAATAATATTCATAATATAGAATTATACCAAACTTGCTTATACAATATTGTCTTCGGGTATTGCTTTCACTTGCTTTCGCGCATATTGCTTCTCAAGGGTGTTGCTTTTCATGATTTGTTTATACAATATTGTTCATGGTTATTGTTTTACACGCGTAATGCCTTCGGGTATTGCTTTCACTTGCTTTCGGGTATCGCTTTCACGTATTGCTTTCCAGACTTGCTTTTGACACTTGCTCTTAACACTTGCTCTTAACACTTGCTTTCAACACTTGCTTTACACGCGTATTGGCTAATATTTGCGAAGCCCAATACCGTCAAATATTGCTGGTGTTGCTACGCGTATTGGCTCGATGTGGCTGAGCACAATACCGCCTGATGTTGCTCTACAACTTGTCTTGCACGCGTATTGCTTTCACTTGCTTGCTTTCAGGTATTGCTTTCACTTGCTCAAACTCGCTTGCACTTGCACATACTTGCTTGCACTTGCACATACTTGCTCTATACTTGCTCATACTTGCTTTATACTTGCACATACTTGCTTTCTTTGTTATTACGTATTGCTTTTATCATATCGCATTTGTAATTTGCTTTCTCTAAGCCCGTGGAGGGCATGTGGCTGGGAAGCCATACATGAAGGGAAGCCTTTGCGAAGGCCATTAAACGGAGGCCTTCATGAAGGGGAGACCTCCGCGAAGGGGGGACCTTCTTGAGGGGGCGTCTTCGTGAAGGCAATAGGCACAAGCTGGGGAGCGATGAGCACATACCATGAGTTCTTCGCGAAGGTCGAGAAAGGTCAAGCGAAGAACGGGAAGGTCAAGGCCGGGGAGGCAAAGGCCGGGGAGGCCTTCGCGGAGGATGCCTCGCTAGTTTTTCTTACGATGTTGCTCCATTCGCTCTAAAGTGCAGCGTCTTCTTCCTTTTCGGCCTCATATTGCTTTTCTTCTTGCATCCTTGTAAAAGGCATGAGCGGTGGCGAGCGAAGTGATACCATAGATTGCGTTGGCTTGAGGGATGTACGAGCCCCAGCCGTTGTGAGATGTTGTAAAGCCTACGCGAAAGCAAAGGTAAAGCAGTGAGAGCTACGCAAAGTATAAGTAGAGAGGAGTGAAGGCTAACCAAAGCCGAAGTGGAGTGTAGTGGAGCTTGGTTGTCGGAGGCTCTTCGTAGAGCGGGCATTTCGTCATGACAAGAGCGTTTCTAGTGCGCGAGGACATCCCCACGGCCGGCGCCAATGTTGAATTCCGTTTCAACGGTACATGAAGATGTCAAGGGTCAACACACCCTTGACTCGGATTTGCTTGGGGATTTGTTTGTTTGGGGGACGTCCTTCGCAACTTCTTGGTCACTGGCTACGCGTAGGATAAGGCCTCTGGTTTCATGCTTCAAATTCTGATACAGATACTATCCTTTACACCTCTCCAGATTGTATATGGCTGTTCTCGAGCTCCGACAACTTTCTCATACGCCAGATCCACCTGAAAACGCCCCGGAGATGGCTTCCCCGGGGGCGGGCTCTTCGACGCTCAAGTCAGATTTCTATACGAAGAGCATGTATATATATATATGTAGAAGACTTAAGGTTGAGAGGTTTACTAACCCGTCGGATTACCTTGACCGAGTATACTCACCCTTTATTTCATTAGTCAGGTATTCTAGCATCAAGTCTTTCATCAAAGACTCATCTATAAGGCTTACGAGTACTAGCTCATCTACCAACGAATCTCAACGCTCTCATTGAGAGCCTAAAGTTGTCTTAGTGAAGGACCCCTTGATCCATATCAACAAACTTGTAGATAAAGCCTTATTCACTTACGCGTAAAATAGCCCTAAGCCGACACTTCATGTCAATAATTCATAAAACCTCAATGAATCATGGCCTAAACATATCATGCAATAAATTATCAAATTGCTCATGTCAACATATTAGGAAATCAGAAGCAACATGATATTCACAAGATAGCAATAATCATCCCTAGCTATCATCTATGAGAGATCCAAGTAAAATAATACATGGAGCATCAATCAAACATCTCGAAGAAGTGAAGTAAGCATAGTATAGGGTATCCTGTCAGCAAGCAATTAGGAGCAGATTTGCATCATAATGAAACGCATGGATGCATCGTTAAAGAGCCACATGGTTTGGACTTGACCAAAGGTCAGCTAAAAACCTTAGTATTGCCTTTCTACTTGTTCAGATCGCACACCAAGCATTGCACAGAGAAGCAATTAGGAGCAGAAAATGACATCTTACATTACGCATTGCACACAGAGAAGCATTATTATCAGATCAAGATGTCACTGAGCAGATTAGAGTACGTATGACGCAACTAAATGAAGGGCAAAATGGCAGATTCATGGATTCAGGCGGATTGCACAATCAAAGCTCTTAAAGTCGTCGGATCTAAAGAGATGTTACCTTGCGAATAGGGTCGTCGGTGGCGATATGAGGAACGCCGAGGAGGGGAGAGGGTCGGACTGGCGGTGAGAGTGCGATGCATATCTATTGCTTGTAAGCAGGTATGGCGGTTCTTCCCAGGATATTTCTCCGGTGCTTCAGCTGCTAGAGTGACCAAGCGGAGCCCCCGAGAGCTCCCATCTCCCTTGCTCTGCAAATCGTCGCCCCTCCATGGGAGATCCTCTCGGTGCTCATATTCTCTCTCTTTCCCGATTGCGGTTCTCGCCTAATTGCCGGTCTCGTATTTCTTCCAGGGAGTTTTCAGAGAGCTTTGTCTCTCTCCTCTATCCCCAATTGCGGCTCTCGTTCTCTGAAGTCTCCTGGCGCCTTTTTGCTGAAGCCTTCCTTTTTGTCCCCTCCGGCCCCTGAACCCCCACTTTCCTCTTTCACCCTAAAAATAAGGCTTCTGGCCTCTTCTTTTAGTGGGCCTTGAGCCCAGCTCCCACACAGCCTTTCGCTACGCGTAGCACGGCGAAATCAAGTTGTGTGGCATTTCTCTTGTTTTTACTATTATCTCCCGTTAGAAATTAGATGAGTGTGTATTTGCTATTGCAATAAATGTTAAGACAAGAGAACTTATGAATGCAAGATTTTGTATTAGTTTTGACAAAGTAGAAGTGTTGCGATGTGCACGGTTTATTTCAATGTTTATACTCTATCTTTTCACTCAATCCGTCATAGGCAATACTTCTATATGTTTATGCTCTATTTTCTTTCCCATTAGGGCATCATAATTTAATCTTATTCGTGCTTCATTTATTTTATTGAATGAAAGATTTGCTTTTCTAAACCTTTCAAAACATGACTCAAAATGTCCACTTTTTTTTTGAGGTTGAAATTGTACTTGAAAATCAACGGGTCAAGATCGAGTGACTCAAATCCGACGGACATGATTAAATCTCTAGGTTAGGTTGATTAACTAGTTGGTTGACTTGATTTATTATTTCACCTGTGTTATCTCATTTATATTAAATATTATAATAAATTTTATGTTTATCGTGGTCATCGTAAATATGATTGGGTTGACCCAATATCCACGGTGTCATTTGGTTACACGTCTTTTAGAATTTCAAATCCGTTACATATATAGCTTAGGAATATTAGGATTCTCATACATAATGTACGATGGTATTAATGGGCCTAAAATTAGTGACTGCGAGTCACCAAGTAGATAAAATAATTGAGAATTAATTGTGAATCTGACATTCATTTAGATGAAGAAATGAGTTTTCTACATAAACATTATTTTTTTCTATAATTTTTTTGTCAAATCATCCGGATATTTTTTTTTTAACAAATCATTCATCACTACTCACTAGTGAGGATTTATTGCACATTTGCACAGATAAGAGAACAAATGAGTTCTCCACATAAACCTCAATAATAGGTAATTTTGTATAATGTTCATTTTAAGGGTCGTCTTCTGTAAAATTTTGCTAATTAGTGAGTGGTTTTTGGGATTCCCAAAGATTTTATTCAGCGTTAATCCTACAACTTTTTGTCACATTATCTCCACTCCAGGAAACTTTTTTTTAGAAGAACAGTCTGAAATCTGTGTCTACGCCAATTATCTCCACAGTCACAGTCCAAAACCAATCTCAATCTTCAGTAATTATCTCTTTGCTGGGTTTCAAGTTCTAGGTTTTTGATGAATTTTGCTTTTCGGATTCTTCTTGCTGCTTAGTCAATTTTGAATTCTATCCTTTTCAACGAACTTCTCATAACAAATTGGCGCTCTGAAATTCCCCTAGATCGCGAATTTTGCGTGCATTTTGACCATCTGTCGGATTTCGAATGGCCGCTAATTTAGCCGCTTTCAGCTGTACTCCTGTCTCTTACGGCCATCGCCGCGGATACGCTTCTTCTTTCACCAGCTCCGTCTTCTGCCGACGTGACGTCGTCCGTCGTTCCCCGCCGGAATCTCTCTCATTATCGCCTGTTCCAGCGCCGCGGTGTCGATTGCAAGGTATGCCAGCTTGATTTGTTTGTTTGTTCAATTGGAGTAGCTGCAATTCGAATTTTCTCTTTCATAAAGGGGTAAAAAGCTGCGAATTCGGAAAGAAGCTTTGCTATATCGTCCACTATATATTATCTTTGCTTCTTTTAGGGAAAATGCTGTATGAGTTGGTATTTGTTTTTTCCTACTACTGGTGTCAGCATCAGCAGCAAGATATGTGTCATTTTGAGTTAGAGAGGTTGAATTGCTGAAATTTGCATTCTTAATTGCTCCTTTTGATATGACAGTACAGGCAGTTTTCAGTTGTGTGGGATGAAATGTAGCCTGTACTTGCTTTGTGATGACAGTGATTAAGACTTTTACTCTTCTATGTAGATGTTCATTTGGTCATATTGTTAACTTGTTCATGGCTAATGTTTGATGTTTCTTACTGATGGAATCAATTTAACAGCCAATGCGTCTAGCGGTGCCAATGGGCCAGCTGAGGCGATCAATTCAGGGCTTGTTGTTTGCTTTGGTGAGATGCTTATTGATTTTGTTCCAACTACAAGTGGGCTTTCCTTGGCCGAAGCACCTGCGTTCAAGAAGGCTCCTGGTGGTGCCCCGGCCAATGTCGCTGTCGGCATAGCACGTCTAGGCGGTTCATCTGCGTTTATTGGCAAGGTATTGTAGATCAAGATTTTTGATTATTTTGTTATCTGAAGATGCTGGAACAAATAATCAGTAGGTTTTTTCCAAATATTTGAATGAGAAAAAAAAGTGCTGTGGTTTGGAAAATGCCACTTTAGGTACCATGAAGTTGTAAACATTTTCCCGTATGAGGGACAATGAAAATGAGAAATACTCTTAGAGTAGCAATTGTTCTCATTTTCAGATCAAATGATCCATCTTTTTCTCTCTCTACATTTTTGTTTTTAGTGGATATAAAGAGCTGTAAATTAGTGATTATACAAAAAGAATGAAGCAAAACCGAAGCTTTTGTGATCTTATTGTTAGTAATTGAGGTGAAGAAAAGAGAGAAAGGAGTGCGGACAAAGAGGAACAATGTAAGTAATATAAAATTGATTGAGAAGAAAATCATGGGATTAGACAAGAAGGAATGTCATATATCAGTGTTCCATTAATAAGGAAAAAAGTATGAAACATTAAGGTATCTAAGTAATTGCTCAAACAACAATACGCCTATGTGATCAGTACCCCCAAGTGGAAATTTTCCTTATTTTCTATTGTATATGATCCTGAACAGTTGACAGTGGTTATGGTGAGGATTGATGTGTCGGCTTCTTAAACTGCAAAACATAAAAGTTGTTGTATGAGGAAATCATGGCGCTCTAGCATAAAAATATTGCTTATGTATTAACTATCAACTATGACAGTTGATATAAGAATGAATCAGGAGAATTCCAGATTATTCAAGGTGCAATCAAGGGTGACGACCACTTGCTGAAAGTTGGATGACCCTGATGGGAAAGGGTTGGAGACATAGATGCTCAAATTTACAGTTATTAAGTTACTGTAGCAAAAGTGCGCGTGGCCATATAGCTCAGCTGATTGACCTTCTCACCATTCGTTGATGTTAGCATTAGCATTGGGCCGTAGAGTGCAACTTGCTATACTTTATGAATGAGTATAGCTAAATGACGTTGATTTTAGAATTTTGTAACCTACAAATTTAGCAATTTGGATTGTTTTAAGAAGTAGCCATCACTCTTTGTATGCATTGTGGCTTGTGCACAGGTTGGTGAAGATGAATTTGGCTACATGCTGGCTGAAATCCTGAAGGAGAATAATGTGAACAATGAAGGGATGCGTTTTGATCCCGGTGCTCGAACTGCTTTAGCATTTGTGACGCTGAGAAAAGATGGTGAACGTGAGTTCATGTTTTACCGCAATCCTAGTGCTGATATGCTGCTTCAAGAAACTGAGCTTGACATTGATCTTATTAGGAAGGTATCTAGGCGTTCATTTCCCAGTAAGAGTCCAAAAATAAACTTTTTTTTTTTCGAGAAAATTGTCAGAAAGATTGCATGATACAAAGATCTTCTTTGGCAATAATTTCAAGTCAAATACACAATTGATAAACATAATCACTTGCTTTTGCAAAGTATTATCTGTGCATCCTTGCTTGCAATCTAATGTGAGGTCTAAAAATTACTCCTTTTTTTCTTCCTAATGGCAGGCTAGGATTTTTCACTATGGTTCAATAAGTTTAATTACTGAACCATGCAAATCAGCTCACATTGCTGCCACTAAAGCTGCAAAGGATGCTGGTGTGCTTCTGTCTTATGATCCCAATTTAAGGCTCCCATTATGGCCGTCTGCAGAAAGTGCACGAGCGGGGATCCTCAGCATTTGGGACACTGCTGATATTATCAAGGTTAGGAAGCCTAAGCTTATGAGAATGCATGTGGTGCCCTTAAAACTGATACAGTATGTTGTGGGAGATGAACAGGAATAGTCTCTGAAGTTGTATGGATTCAAATAATTTTTGTTGGCAGATAAGCGACGAAGAAATTTCTTTTCTGACACATGGAGAAGACCCATATGATGATAATGTTGTTCGTAAGCTATACCATCCTAATCTTAAGCTGTTACTTGTCACTGAGGGTTCAGACGGCTGTAGGTATTATACAAAGGTTAGTCTTCCTCTGCATTTGTGTGGTTCTGATCCCTTTCTTA
This sequence comes from Rheum nobile, assembly GCA_027886185.1. Taxonomy (NCBI): domain Eukaryota; kingdom Viridiplantae; phylum Streptophyta; class Magnoliopsida; order Caryophyllales; family Polygonaceae; genus Rheum; species Rheum nobile. The sequence continues at coordinate 3,373,353 of WOAB01000531.1, read as the reverse complement.
TTCATTTTAGCATGATCTATGATAATTTGGCAGGAATTTAGCGGTAAAGTGAAAGGTCTGAAGGTGGACGCTGTGGACACGACTGGTGCTGGAGATGCGTTTGTTGCTGGAATTCTGTCTCAACTTGCTGTTGACATTGATTTAATTCAGGTAAAGCTTCATACTTGTGAACCCGAAACCTCTATTCCAAGCAGGCACAGCATGATTGCACGTAACACGTATTCTGTATTTGCAGAAGGAAGATCAACTTAGAGACGCTCTCCGGTTTGCAAATACGTGTGGGTCTATAACTGTGACGGAACGAGGTGCAATTCCTGCCCTGCCTACTAGGGAAGCTGTCTTGAATGCAATGCTCAAGTCTGTAGCTTAGCCATCTGCTCCATTTCGCGGTTTTGCAACTAATTTTTCCTCAATCTTTCCAACTTATCTATAACCTTCTCAATATGAGAGTTGAGTGGCTGTCTGTTGTGAAAATAAAGGCTAGAGCTATGCGCCATTATGGACAAGAAACTAGGCGAGTTAGTTAGCCCATTGAGAATTCTAACCATTCATCCTCTGTGTAGTAAAAAATAAGCTTTGGATAGTTGTTTACTGTAATTTCTATGACAGTTTTTCTAATCTATGTACTTTAGTTCATAGGTTAAGAACCATGATTTGGAAAGATTTTGTTGGACATTATTTATTTTGAGGTTTTAAATTTTTTAAAATGGTTTAAGCATCCCTTTTAGGGTAAACATTTTCTCATTTTGAGTTCTTAACCTATTGCAAGCTACTATTGTTTGTAGTTTTAGAGTGTGTTTGGCAAGACCATACAACTAGCGTTTGAGGTAGTGTTTAGCGTTTTAGAAATAATAATTGTGTTTGGTAAGTAGCAGTAGAGGTAGTTTTTTATATTTAGTAGCGTTTAAAACACTACTTTTTCAATGTTACTCTCATTAGCTTTTTTAATTTAAGATAGTTTCAAACGCTCTCGTTACCACTATGTCAACCGCTACTGTCATGCCAAACAGGGCCCCAACGTTTTATAGAATAAGTGAATTTCCCACAAGGTAAAAAGGAGAAGAAGGAAAAACAAGACACCATTCTTATTTTCTCTTACATTTGCATTCTTTTTTGGTGATCCGCTTGTTGAGGTATACCACAAAGGAAACCTCCAAATTTGGGCAACAAGCTAAATGATAAAGAGCTATTTCAATCCATTTTTTCCTCCACATTCTTTTCCGTTTGTTGTCAAAGAAAATAGGAGAGAAAAATCAAAACAACCATGTCAGCCAAAACCCCAGAGGACATAGCCGATAACGAGAAGATCTTCAATCAGTTTGACGCGAATGGAGATAGACAGATCTCCTCGGTCGAGCTCGGAGACGCTCTCAAGACGCTCGGATCGGTTACTCCCGATGAAGTCCAACGGATGATGGCGGAGATCGACACCGATGGGGACAGATTCATCTCCTTTGAAGAGTTCACTGAGTTCGCCCGTGGAAACCGTGGCTTGATTAGGGATGTTGCCAAAATCTTTTAGTTTTGTTGGACTTTGCTTGTGTCAATATGTATGGTATTTCGTTTTTTTTATCTTGCAATTAGGTTTGATTTAAGGGATGTTTATTTTTCTTTTGTGAACATTTGTCTTGGTTGTTTGTAAGCATATATGATCAGAAGGGATGGATTGATGTTTTGTTTCGGATTGGAAGTAGAGTATCTGTTGTAATTTGTCTTTGATCGTTTTTGAAGATTGATGTTCTTCCTCCATTTACTAGTTGTGCATGATACTTATCAATTGTTTGAATATGAAAACATGATTGTATGTTCTTCCTCCATGACTAGAAATCATGTGGGCTATGCCCGCGCAGGTTCGAATCCTGCCGCTCACGTTTTTATAGATTGTTTACAATACAATTTGCCCTTGAAAAATGGTGTTGTTTTGGTGGAATTGAAAATGGTGTTATATGATATAGGAAAATTACACTATCAACAACTAAACATAATACAAATTATTTAACTTATAAACTAGTAGTCAAATTATTGATATATTACTATAAATAATGTTACATATTTTCGGTGGGGGTGATGGTGCAAATATTGGAAATTTGATCGGAATGACAACATGGTAATAGAAAACATGATTGTATTTTACTGGGTTGAAGACAAGGCATGTTTTCATTGGTCATGTCATTGACTAGGTCAATATTTTTTGATATTCACGTCATTAAATTCACTAAAATTATCACCGAAAATTGGTTATATTATTTTTGGTCTATGTAAAATAGATCTGGCTACTGATTTATAATATATTAAGTTCATATTATGTATGGTTTATAGTTAAAAGTTTGTATTATTTAAAGTTTATTTTAATATATAAGAGGTATTTAGACCATTATAACGAAAAAGGAAGATTTAAATTCATAATCTCTTGGTCATAGGGTGTTATGCTTGTCAATAAAGCTTAAAATTTTGACATCATTTAAAGTTATTTTCCCAAACAATGATTTTAATTTTGGTTGGTTCCTCGAGGTGATTATAATGTGTTTTGCTGAAAATCCTCAAGGTTTAGTTGAGCTTGCCAAGTGTGATTTAACATGATTTTTACGTAGTTACGTTTGACAACACGTAACTACAAAAAAGGGTTAAACTATAAGAAATTTAGAGAACAAATAGAAAAAGCATTGAAGATTTATAAAGATAGGCAAGTAGTGACTACGTGAACTAGTGTATCAATCCAAATTAATTGAATTAAGTAAGTGTGCCCACAAACATTTATTACTAGTGTATCAATCCAATTTCATTGAAATTTTGTCCATTTTTGTGACACAAACTACAAAAAAAAACTAACTATTTTTGCAATAATCCTTAAGGAAGACGCAACTTAAAAGCCAAATAAAACAGCCAAATGGCCATCCACGCAGCTTATCATATGTAGAAGGAAATCAAAATTAATTTCTACCATATGCACTCAACAAGTACAACAGAAGCATTAATCATACATACCATCAAAGTAGCTATATATATGTATATATAGATACTCCAATACTTAATTAGAAAAAAAAAACAGAATTTCGTCTTCAATCTGATTACTCTTTTATGAATCGGTTCAAGCAAAAATGGCAATCAAATTAAAGCTTTGCATTAATTGTTATTCGATTTCTTATCCCCCAAAAAACAGTGATCCAGCCAAATATTCAAATAAGATCTTTCTCTTTATGAAATCCGATTAGAATGAATTGATTTATTTGTGTAGGAGACAATACGCTATTATAATGGAGAGGTATATTTGAACTCGTACCCTTGTAATTACACGATGTCGTCCTTACGAGCTGAGAAGACTTGACATCAGTAGAATTGATTTGATTTTGACAAATGTATAACGTATAAATAAAATGATAAATTACTGTCCAATTATATGTATTCATTTTTTTCATAATTAATGCAAATAATATCAATTTAATGATTTTCTTAAACGTGCATGATACATTATACATATGGATCAATACTGACGGTGATCATACACTGATCTCAGCTACCAAACTAGGTGGTATACGTACATATAATTTTATTATAGTTATAACATTGAAACCAAAAACATTATGTCTAATGTTTTCGGTATACACATAACTTTTTTATTTAATTGAAGGCAGAACGCAATAACTTGTATTTATTCAACAATATTACTCCTCTTAGCACTGAACCGTAACTTGACAGGTGGCAATGACCTTCTTAGCCTGGGGAGAGTTGACATACTGGCCATACGTAGGATTCTTGGCGTACTCGCAAAGGCAAGGCGTCTGCTCCTTGAGCTTGGCGCAGCACGTGCTCGACGGCGGGGACGACGACGTGAATGCTGACAAGCATGACGTCAGCTCCATCACGTTGCACGTTACGCCCTCCGCTCCCTTGGCCCCCGCCAAGAGAGCCACCGCTACCACGACGGTGAAGATGGCGAAGCACCCGACCTTGCTCTTCATGTTAATTAAAATGGCTTCTTGATCGAGTATGGTGTTAACAAGAGAGTGGAAATGGTAATGTGGGTGTGTGGAATATATATATATATATAGCAAGCTTGGTGGGTTAATTTATAGGGTGAATTGGGACGCCCAATGAGTAGTCCTTAATTACTTGCACAATTGTAGATTCATGTGGTTGGTCCTTAATTCCATTTATGTGAGTGGTTGCAAGTAGCACTCATATTCCCCGAAATGAACAATGCAATGTGCTGGAAACAAGAAAGTTCAAAAGATTTGATTGATTAATGTTTGGGGCTTTGCTGGAAACCATGAATACTCAAAACACACTAAATTCGGTTTCGTGTTAGTTTTAAGTCATAATACTATGAAATTAGAGAAATAATAATAAATCAGGAGTCCATATATATGTGGAGGAATACATATTCCACATCGGAAAGTTAGACCTAAAAAGTCTAGTGGTTGCAAGTAGATTACTTTTCTTATTGCGATTTGGTTTTGAATTGAAATTTTATGAACTTATGTGAAGGGTCTTATACATGTTGCGCATGAACTGACATGTCTCACGTGATTGATCACCACCGAAATTTATCATGATATTAGAGGTATGGGTTCGACTCCTGGTTGATTGAGCTTGCCGACCTTAAAGCATGGTGTCATGCAGCAATGTACTGCGCAATGCAATTGCCACTGGGGGATATGTGGAAGATAAAAAAGAGAAATGAATCTCATATCGAAAGCATGAATAAAGCCAAGACCAATATAAAAGACCATGTTACTCTAGCCGTTGTCAATTGGCTTTGGGTTGGAACATCACTGGACTTTGTAACGAACCTTGAAGAGAAGGGAATGGGAAAAATAGAGAGACGAGAAGAAGAGATAGAAGAGAGGGATTGGGTTGTTGAATCTGTTATTGGATGATCAACCATTAAGGCTCATGTCGCTTATATAGGCCGTTACAAGCATACCCACTACAATAGGCCCATGACCCATATGATCAATCCAGCCCAAGGCCCTACTTAGGGACATGACAAATTCTTCCCCCACAAAAAAGAGGCTTGTCCCCAAGCCTACCCAGTAGATGTAGGAAATTAACGCACAATATGACTGGCCGGTTCCTAGGTGGCATCGGCGACGTCCAAATTCAGCCAGTGGATGAGCCAGTTTGTTATCGGATCCCCGACATGAGAGTAAGTCACACGAGTGTCGAGAATTGAAGTTGGAGCCACGATGCAATCGCCCTCTGTAGTGAACAAATCTTGAATTGCAAAAATTGAGAAATATCTTTCGCATTTTCTCATCCATGATCTCGGATTAGTTCCATCGAAGCTTGGAAAATCAATTTTAGGCAAGCGATTATTGAAAGTTTTGCAATCGTTACCACCAATCGATTATCGATCGTCGTCTTCTTGTGAAGAATCCGGCTGCCGATTCCCTGAATTTCGATTCTCTCGGATCCCTTCCGTCGCCCTAGCTCCTGATAAACGATCTGCTTCGCTCGACGCCCCTAGAACACTTGGTCTTGTTGGATCGACCCCAGCCTAGCTCACGCTCGCTTGATTGGCCCCCTGATCCTTTGGAAGAAGCATTCGTACCATGTATGTGAGATTCTCCATCATACGTTTGTGGTCGTCCAATTGCTTCTTGTTGTCGTCCTACTACCTCCGAGTTTCCTCCCTAAAAACTTGAGTTGAGCTCATGAATTGTTGAATTTCAAGGATTTGATCCTCATGTCGGAAAATGCTCTCTTCCATTGTTTTCAACCTAGTTCCGTCTGCCATGGCCAAGAATCGGTCGCTCTGATACCACTGTAACGAACCTTGAAGATCAGGGAATGGGAAAGATAGAGAGACGAGAAGAAGAGATAGAAGAGAGGGATTGGGTTGTTGAAATCGTTATTGGATGATCAACCATTAAGGCTCATGTGGCTTATATAGGCTCTTACAAGCATACCCACTACAATAGGTCCATTGCCCATATGATCAATCCAACCCAAGGCCTTACTCAGGGACATGATAGACTTGTGTGTTAGGTTTTATGCGCACATTACGTGTGAATGAACACGCCCCGTGAGACTTCGGCAATATCCCTCTCCATTATAATTAACTTATGGTAATCCTACGAAGAAAAAGAAGTATATGAAAAATCAGTCATGATACTTTTTTTCCTTAGTTACCGAAGAGGTTGAAGTCAGTAATCGCATTATTGAATCAAAATGCAAGAATTCGTGGAAAACACACTAAAACGGTAAGAAGAAGAAAAAGGAGAATAGGTTTTTCGCCTGATAACTCTGAGGTATTGCTTAATTCGCGTAATACACTAAAGTTTGACATATTTCGTGTGGTATATCTAAAGTTTTCATTTTTTTCGCAAAATACCAATTTTTTTAAATAAAAACGGTTTTCATTTATTTTTTTAAATAAAAACCCTAAACCCCCAAACCTCTAAACCTAAACCCTTAACCCTAAAATAAGTTTAAGATTATTTTATTTTATATTTAAAAAAAATTAAATAAAAATTGTTTGTATTTTACGATTTGGATATTTCGTAAAAAAAATTTAAAAATCTCATGGTTGCCGGGCAAAAAAAAGAAGGAGAATTGTACATAAATAAATCCAACTCGGCCAGGGTATACAAAGTAGATTGAAAAATACTGGCCCATAATGTTCTTTGATCTTCAGCCCAACAAAATGGGCTTCTTTCACGACCAGGCCCAAATACAAAAGGCGAAAAAAACATAAAACCTCCGTAAATAGCCGCGAAAGCCAAGGGGAATTATCAAAACAACCCGAAAACCCTAACCCTAGCAAGGTCGATCGCCAATCCTCGTTGCATCTTCTTCCTAAAGCTAATGAATAATGACATAAAAAAATCATGCAAGAATATTTCAAATTAATTATTAGGAGTTAAGTGTTGAAGATTGGAACTCGATCCATTTTGGGACATTTTAGTTTTGAGTTATACGGAGTATTCCATAAAAAAAGAAGTTATACGAAGTATATTGTTTTTGTATATAGTTTCAACTAGTGTAATACCCGTGCCTTACACGGGATTTGTTTATTTTTTTTACATTTATAAAAAAAGTATATTTTAATTATCGATGAGTCATTGGTTCAATATATATTCGATTAGTTATTTAAATAAAAAATGACTAATCAACTAAAAATATTCAAGATATACAAAAAATTTACATTATATAAAGAGAGGCGGTACTCTCCATAACTTTATTAATAATAAAAATTGGTTAAGTAGTCTTTGAAACAGGGATAGCCCCCTTACATCAATACTACTAAAACGATCAAACATAATAAAAATGTTCATCTATTTCGCATGAAAATGAAACACTAAACATAAAATCTGGCACGATGTACAAAATTGTTACAAATTATCAAAAACTTCCTTGTATACTACATTGGTTGTAGTATTATATCTCTTCTTGTCTTTGTCGCAAATCAATATCTTTAAACCTTTCTTACTAGTCACCCTTGATGATGCAACATAAAACTGGCCATGACTGAAAACAGGGCGTGGAAGATACAAATCAACATTTGCAAGAGATTGGCCATGGCTCTTGTTTATCGTCATAGCAAAACAGACACTCAAGGGCAACTGTCTTCGTTGAAACTTGAAAGGGAATGAAGTGTCTGACGGTGACATGATCATACGAGGAATCAAAATCGTATGTCCAATATTGTTGCCTGAAATAATTCTTCCTTGTATGACATGACTACCAAGCTGCGTAGTTATCAATCTCGTATAAAAGTATATTAGATAATAAATTTCATTAATAACTGACCATTAACCGTAATAGATAATGGTGTGTAGCTTGGGTAAGTACATAGTTGCTAATATTTACAAGTACATTGCCTGCACAAATTTTGGTTAAGCAAAATCTACATTAATTATTAATTTAAATTAATTATGATGTATTTTTTGCTAACCTGATTCGATTAGTGGTGCTCTATGTCGCCTATGCCGTATGACATTCACTCTCCACTTCCTCCTATGCCGAGCTAAGTTGTGCATGAAAATAAATTTCAAATATTAGAAATAAAAAAATCACTCATTTCATATAACTTCTACGAATACCATACCTTGTTCAACATTTTGCAGATCAATAGATAAAAGTGAATTATGAACGTTTTGATCACTTCTGGGTAAATGCAAAGCCTGTGGTACAATATTCTTGTTGACTGCATAAATATGGATATGTTTTAACAAAAATACGCATAATCAAAGAATTTCTTGTACCTGAACATTATAAAATAACAATTATGTTTAGTATAGTTAGAAATACAATTGAATACTACCATCACTTATATGTGGTACAATATTTGAACATCCTGGCAATGCAGATGAATTTCTTATACCTGAACATTAAAGTATTAAATAATGATAGATTATTAATAACCTCAAACTTAAGACCATGCATGTATAAAAGTATATTAAATAATAAATTTCATTAATGACTAACCATAAACTATAATAGATACTGGTGTAGCTTGGGTAAATATAGAGTTGCTACTATTTACAAGTACATTGCCTGCATAAATTTTTGGTTAAGCAAAATCTACATTAATTTAAAATTGTAATTAAATAAGATATATTTTTTTCTAACCTGATTCGATTAGCGGTGTTCCATCCCGCTTATGCCTTATCACATTCATTCTCAATTTCCTCCTTTGTCGAGCTAATTTGTGCAAGAAAATGAATTTTTATTATTACAAATTAATAAATCACTCATTTCATTCCACTTTTAAGAATACCATACCTTGTTCGACATTTTGCAGATGATTTTATTCTGTAAGCATGACATTGTGCAATTGAACTACAAATAAATAGTTATATCATAATCTACTTATTAATGATAGTAACACAACATAAATTTTGATACTTAATAAAACGGATAGTAAGAAAAAAAAGTTGTACCAAAGTTATCTTTGTCTGGCACGCTAATAGGTAAAACTGAATTATGAACGTTTTGATCAGTTCTTGCTAAATGCAAAGCCGACGATATAATATTCTGGTTGACTGCATAAATAGATGGATATGTTTTACAAACTTTACGTATAAGCAAAAAATATAAAACAACAATTATATCTTTTGATAATTATAAACATAGTTAAATTTATTATAATTTTTTTTTCGGCATCATCAAATTAAAGATATATTGTATTAACACTTATTACAATATAGATGGTCAAATCGAAGTAAACAAAGACTTTATAGAATAACCATTACTAACCATTTGAAATGTCGGTCAGGGGGATACGATCACTAATGGAAGAATTTGGACTAACTCCAAGAATAGAACCTGCATATTTAGTATTTATATTAAATTTCATATTTCAATTTATCGGAAACAAATGTCAAAGAATTGAATGCAATTTATTAACCTGGTCGATTTGAATTTGTCCGTTGTCGTTTCTCTCTAAAAATAGCCAATCTCAACGTTCTGCTATGTCGGGTTAATTCGTCCATAACAAAATCACCCTGTAGATCTTAAATGGATTCAAAGTAAAATAAATCAATCTACATACTACTAATGTTTTTTCCTATTATTATAAAAATACATAAATATATGTAACTAATTAATATAAGTAATAAAAAAATTACAAAAGGTCCACAGTAATTATTTATTTTAGTATTATAAAAAATTTAATATAAATTTATATTTATAACTACTAAATGTATAGGAAGTTAATATTGAATGCAACTTTGAATAGTTTAATCGGCTTATAGGCCCAACTTTAAATTGATTCTCCGCCTTCGCTCACAACAGACAATATATTTTAGTATATTTATATATATAAACTAAAATAAATTAATTATTGGGCCATTACATAATTAATAATACTAAAGAGCCTTATAAACTAAAATCAGCTTATAGACCCGAATGCAAACTTTTTAAAATGTATTTCAGGCCCAATATATAACAAAATTATATACACTCCGTTTAGATTTTTTAATATATTTTTATTGATAAACAAAAATGAAATAATTAATACACTATTGGCCAATTAAATGTGTAAATTATTAATAAGCCTCGTAATTGTTAATGAGCTTATACAACATACTTTATTTCGTGAATAACATAATCACTGGAAGTTATGTATATATAATCTGTTGAATATAATCGACTTCATTTCGTTCATACCACAATCACTGGAAAATCATATATATATTCATAAAAAAATATTAAATGTACATACTAATAATTTATTAAATATAATTAAAATTTGTAGACATAAATAAATACTTATTATATTTATGAAAATTTATAAAAAATATATGTACATACTAAATATTTTTACAATATAAAAAATAACTTTAAAAATTAAATTGACTTATGGGCCAATAAGCCCATACATGATTAATTGTTTTTGGGCTCGTTGAACAATTGCCGCTCAAAGGGGTATTTGGGCCGCTGATGTTTTAATAAGTATATCAGATAATATGAACTGGGCCGCTGATGTTTTATAAAGTGATTTGGGTTCGATCGGTTCTGTGGCCCAAAACCCAAGCAACAATACCAAATGCTTCGAAAGGGCAAAGGGGATCGCGGAAACCCTAAAAGCCACTTCACTTCTTGTCGTTTTTGTGTTCTCTCTCGCTCCCTTCTCTGTGACCCTTTGATGCCTTCATCAAATCCAGATTTCCATGGCTTCAAAGCTTCACATCCATGGCGATTTCTCAAACAAAAACAACCTTCGCCTTTGGGCCTTCTTCAACGTCTTCAACCTTCGCCGAATTCCAGATCCATGGGGTTTTTGGGTTGTTTCTCTCACTCTCCTTCTCTGTGAAGCTTGAAGCTTACAAATTACAGATCCACGGCAATTTTTGTTTAAAAATCATCCTTTGCTATTTTCAACCTCGGCCTTCTTCAACCTTGGCCAAAATCCATTTCTAAACTTCGCCTGATGCATTCTGATTTCGCGATTGTCTCTCTATAGATACAAATCTCGGCCAACCATCTCTCTTCTTCGACGTTTGTCTTCTTCCTTTTTCACCAAGTTCAGATACAAAACAAATTATTTTGATGAGATTTGTTTAGAAATAAAGATCAGATCTAGAAGAAGAAGAAGAAGGTTATTCTGATCTCCAAAACTCTTCAAGGTAATATCTATGTCTCTCTCTCTCTCTCTCTCTCTCTCTCTCTCTCTCTCTCTCTCTCTCTCTCTCTCTCTCTCTCTCTCTCTCTCTCTCTCTCTCTATATATATATATATATATATGGATCTCGCTCTAAAACTCTGTCTCGCTCTCTTGATCTTCATCTCTGCTTCGAGTGTTTATTTATTTTTGCATAAAAATATACTCTCTGATATACTAACATAAGTATTTTTATATGAGGACATGAGGAACTCTGGACATTGGTGATGATTCTACCTTAAAGAAGGAGGTACTGACCCTTACCCTAGCGTCGTCAACATAGAAGAAAGGTAAATTCTCTGTATGTATCCATTCTTTTCTCTTTGTTTAATCGAGTTCCTGCTATTCAATCAAACTGGAGTCAATTTTTTTGGTCGAAATATATTATTATGTGTTTTTTATTCAGTTTCATTATTCTTTGATATGTATTTCAAAATTGATTTAATAATTTGATTCGATTTATTTTCTTTATTTCAATTTTTGTTGTTGAAGTATCAGACTTGTTGTTCAGTTCCAATTAATCGAAAAAAGACGAATTTAAAAATTGTTTTGTCACAAAAATTAACACCTAAAATGAAATTGGTTGTATGTAAACCACTCAAATCTATTACAGTGTATGTATTGGGCTTATTGCACAATAATAAGGCTAATAACATTTAATGGGCTAGGCCCAACTATTAAAAAATACACATTTTTAATTGCGGCCCAATTTGTTTATAGAAAATTTAATGCAACCAATTAAAACTTAAACCATCTTGATAATCTGTAATGGGCTTTTAGGCCCAATTAAAAATACTCCAAATATGATCAATAACGCCCAAATATATATTTATGATTTTTTTTTGATACATATGTAGTTAGACTTTTAATGGGCTTATTGGGCCGACTTTCCTTAATACATGTAATGAAATTGCTACACTTTATTGGGCTTCTTTCGCCTTTAGGTCCAAATTTATAATTAACTATATTTAAAATGGGCCAAAACCACATAATCTCCGGGTTTGGACTTTAGGATCGACTATCAAATCGGCTAATCGTAACAAATACAAAATTAACTAATATATTTGTTTTACATGGGCCATGCCCAACTACTCTATTTTGGCCCAATAAAATTTAATCATTGGGTGTTTATTCTGACCCAACTACCAACCCTGCTATTTCTATTAATTATTTATATATTTGTTTTTATTCGAAATTCAAAATAATGATCTTTCCGAATTTGTCTAGATGGTTCTGATTCATATATCGAAATAAACAATTATATCTCTCACACTTACCGATGCTCTCTGTCACTCTTCTCTTTATCTGTCGGTGAAACCCTCCAGCTTTAACACTTTCTCTTTCTCTTTCTTTGTATCTCTCTTTCACATTTACAGATCCAGATCCAAAACAAAAACTTTGAAGAAGACATGCATATCTGTTAAACACTGTCTCTCTTTCTCTTTCACATTTACAGACATGCATATCTTTTAAACATTGTCTCTCTTTCTCTTTCTCTGTTCTGTTAGTCCGGATTTTTTCTATATTTACAGATCTGCTACTAATAATGTTTTTTACCTTGTTTAATAACATGCAAAGCCATCGTGGGATTTCAGATCTATGGAGGATGTTCTGGCCAATTCCTACGCCGATAAATGTAAGCTCTCTCTCTCTCTCTCTCTCTCTCTCTCTCTCTCTCTCTCTCTCTCTCTCTCTCTCTCTCTCTCTCTCTCTCTCTCTCTCTCTCTCTCTCTCTCTCTCTCTCTCTCTCTGTATGATTTTACAGATCTAACTTTTTTTCAACTTCTATGTCTAAGAGGGTTAAACCAAAATCGCTTTCGACCACCGAAGGGTTTTAGATACAGAAAAGAAGACATTCAAGGAGGATGTTATGAACTTCTCCCTACCGTGATGAAGTAAATGTTGGATCGTTAGAGTTACATCTGAGGGAACAAAGGCTTTGTTCCCACAGAAGTTGCAGCGGATTTAATATAGCAAGAAAGATAACGAACGAACTCACGATGTATAGTGGAAACCCTGATTAGCAAAACTAGTTTCTCAAGGAAAAATCACTACCTTCAAGCTTTCGCTTGAGAGGATTTTGAAGCGTGTACTTGTCTTATTGATTTCTTGTTCGATTACACTTGTATCCTGGACTTCGACCTCTAAACAACCAGCTAGACTCGAAGACTCTTCTACAACGATGAATCGAACTCAACCCTCAAAGACTTACACACACCTCACTTATTTTCTTTCTCTTTTTCGTTCTCTCTGTTTTCCGTCATCGTAGTTACTTAGAAATGAATCCATACTTCTAATAAATACAACACGGCAAAACCCTAATTGTAACAAAATAAGATCTTTCCAAATAAGGTTATAAGAAGATAGGATTTGCTAGAGGAATAATATCCCAACCGTCTATATTAATCAAGGAAGGAATTCCCGAAATTAATATAATCGGATGAGATATGATTCTTCTCTCTCCAATTCACTTATCTAAGGAAAGATTCCCTAAGATAAGGAATCGGGCTTCTCTCTCCAAATCTTCTCCAACGGATAGATCCTTCCAGCCGAAGTCTTCAATCCTTGATCGCGTGATTCTTCTTTGATTTGTTTCCATAATTGTCACGCTGGATTTCTTCTTTCCATCCACAGCTTCGATCTCGTTCGTCACTTCAGTTCCTTGCTGGGTAACAAAGCACATGAACAGAGCTTTATCCCCCCCGCGATCCTTTGATGCAATGGTTTCCTGAGACAACTGTCTTTGTTCCTAAAACACTTAGTACCCAGATTAGTTGAATGTTTGTCACTTATCAAAACCTAAGGAATTCAACAAATTCCCCCTTTTTGATAGTGACAAACATCCTTGACAATAAAGCATACACAAACGAGATAAAGACAGTTGTATGGGGAAAGGTTCTCCACACGAGACCATAATAGTTCCCCCTCAACACAGCAACATATGAAACCATGTACTGTTCCCCCTCAACCAAAGCTACCTGTCATTTCCCCCCTTTTGGCATCATCAAAAACATAAGTAAAGAGTGAGAGAGAAAAAGACCACCGCAAGATAAGCAACATTCCCATTTGCATTAGATTGAACCGCACAAACCTAAACTGCATGTAAGTACAACAACAAGGTGAGCAAGAATAACATACATGATCACCATGCCAGTCATTGCAAACACATGAAGCAGAAGCAAAGAAGTTTGAAGAGTAAGGGATAGATGTGCTAGGGAACAAAAGAGGAATTGGTCAGCCAGAGAAAGACGAATTAAGTACCACTGGGGCCAGCAGCTAGAGCTGAAGTATGAATAGAAATGGAGTCCATCTTCTGTTCCCACTCAGAGTTTGTACTTCCTCATTGGCATCAACTTCCATCACAGGCTCAGCAAATAGAGGAAAGAAGTTTTGGTCTCTTCTTTGTGTACCTTGTTTTTTTTTTTTAGAACAGGAACACCACAGCCTCCTGCTTTCCTCATTTAGCCAAAGAACACAGCCAGGAAGATACTTTCAGAAAGACCATGTAGCAGATGCAATCCAAAACCCTGAAGGCTCACACGACCGTGAGCATAGCAGCCTTCACACCATCATACCATACCTGTCAAAACTATCCACAGACCACAGAGGCGACCATTCGACATCTCGACTTTTCAAAAAGTAGAAGAGTGTGATACGGGGGTAATGTTACCAGAGAGGGTACAAAGAACATCACATATAAATATATACGAGAATTTTTAATAATGTTTATCATGAATGAGAGGCTCCCAGATGTGGATGATTAGAGGGGCTCATAGGGAGCATCAAGCATGATGGCTAAGGTAAGTTATAGAATCAACAATCATTTGGGCTTATGATGGGGGAACTGATCATCAAGTTAACTCTTTTGGGCTGAAAGAAGGCTGAATCATGTATAGCCAAGATAGCATGGATGATCATGCATGAAAATTTGCACATAAGTGAAGTATTAGCATGAGTCTAAACAAGTAGTCCAACTAATGAGCAAGAAAATGGATGCAGATCAGGACATGATGATTAACCTTGCACACTTTACCAAGTAATTTAGCCAATCATCGAGGGAACAGAACAAATAGACATTTAGTTTAGAGAGATCATACCTAGTTCCATACGGAACTGTTCGAATGGTTCCCTGTTTAGAGCCTTGGTGAAGATGTCGGCAATTTGATCCTTAGTTCCACAGAAGTCCATTGTCACCAACCCTTTCTCCACACAGTCACGTAAGAAGTGGTGTCTTATCTCGATGTGCTTGGTACGTGAGTGTTGCACCAGATTCTTGGAGATATTTATGGCACTGGTATTGTCACAGAGAATGGGAATAGAGTTAAGAAGAATACCGTAGTCGTTGAGTTGTTGTTTAAGCCATAGGAGTTGTGTGCAACAAGCAGCGGCGGCTATGTATTCAACTTCTGCAGTGGATAGAGCGACGGAGTTCTGATTCTTTGACCCCCAGGAAACTAAACACGGCCCAAGGAACTGAGCCATTCCTGATGTTGATTTTCTATCCACTTTGTTCCCTGCGAAGTCATCATCTGTGTATCCGACTAGATCGAGGCTTCCTCCCCTTGGATGCCACAGACATAGATCATCTGTTCCCTTCAAGTATCTCAGAATCCTCTTCACTGCTTTGAGATGTGTTTCTTTGGGATCAGCCTGAAAACGAGCACAAAGACATACACTGTACATAATATCAGGTCTACTAGCAGTGAGATAGAGAAGCGAACCTATGATTCCTCGGTAGAGAGATGGATCAATTCCCTGTTCATGTTCGTCTTTTCCCATTGGGTTGTTTGGAGAGATGGGAGTGGTGAAGGGTTTTGCGTCAGACATTCCAAACTTTTTGACACATTCCCTTAGATACTTCTGTTGATGCACTTTGGTTCCCTCATCCCCCTGAGAGACTTGAAGACCTAAGAAGAACTTGAGTTCTCCAACCATGCTCATCTCAAATTCACTGGCCATCAGCTTAGAGAATTTCTAAACCAGTTTATCATCTGTAGAGCCAAAGATGATATCATCCACGTAGACTTGTACCACCAGAATATGCTTCCCTTCCTTCAGAAGGAACAATGTCTTGTCGACCTTTCCACGAACGTATCCGTGCGTCAGAAGGAACTGTGAGAGCCTTTCATACCAGGCCCTCAGGGCTTGCTTGAGACCGTACAAAGCTTTGTCTAGAAAATAGACATGGTCGGGTTGGGTGGTGTCCTCAAAGTCGGGAGTTTGCTCCACATAGACTTCCTCCTTGAGATCTCCATTCAAGAAGGCGGTCTTGACATCCATCTGTTGCGCTTGAATCCATGGAAAGAGGAATAGGCAATTAGGAGTCTTATTGCTTCTAACCTGACAACTGAAGCAAAGGTCTCATCATAGTCGATGCCTTCCTGCTGGTTGTAACCTTTCACCACCAGCCTTGCTTTGTTCCTTGTGACTTGACCTTGATCATCCAGCTTGTTCATGAACACCCATTTGGTTCCTATCACTGTTTTGTTCCTTGGATGAGGAACTAACCGCCAAACCTTGTTCCTTTCGAACTGATGAAATTCTTCTTGCATGGCGTTTATCCAGTAAGGATCCTTCAATGCTTCTCCTACGGTTTTAGGTTCTTGTAAAGAGAGAAAAGCATTGAAAGCACAAAAGTTATGTAGGGAAGAGCGAGTGCTTTGAGGTGCTCCCTTTCTATAGTCTGTGACGATTAGTTTGACTGGATGAGCCCACTTTTGCTGGTAGTTTGGAACTTGGAGATTGTTGATGTCGAACTCCTCTGAATTAGCATTGCCAGCGTTTGAGCTTTCACCAACAGTTTCATTAGTATTAGGACTGACATCTCCAGTTCTGTCAGCAGTAGAGCTGTCCTCAGAGGGCTCCGCTGTGCCGTGACTTGGGCTATGTTCCCCCTGAGGTGCCTGAGGTGTTTCTGGTGGGTGAGCATTTTCTTCATTTCCATCTGAGTTGGCGGAGTTGGGAGTTCTCGGTGTTGAAGGATCATTCTGAGTTTCTTGATCTTGAGAGGTCCCATCACCGACATTGCTTTCTACAAGCTGGAATATAGCTCGGTATTGGAGGGAACACTGCCTGATTGTTCCTGCACATTGTTACCAGCCATAACTGATTCATCAAACACTACATGAATGCTTTCCTCTACCTTTCTGGTTCTCTTGTTGAATACTTTGTAAGCCTTGCTTTGCTGAGAGTATCCTACAAAAGTTCTTTCATCACTCCTGGGATCGAACTTCCCAAGAGAATCTTTCCCGTTGTTGTGAACGAAGCACTTGCAACCAAATGTGCGCAAATGAGACACATTAGGTTTCCTTCCCTTAAGAAGCTCATAGGCAGTTTTGTTCAGGAGAGGACGAATGGTTGCTCTATTCAGAATGTAACAAGCAACATTCAGAGCTTCAGCCCAGAAATTCCTAGGAAGACCACTTGAGATGAGGAGGGTACGCGTCATGTCTTCCATAGTCCTGTTCTTTCTTTCCACAACCCCGTTTTGCTGTGGGGTCCTAGGAGCAGAGAAGTTGTGGTTAATACCTCTATTCCTACAGAGGGATAAGAACTGAGAGTTCTCGAATTCTGTTCCATGATCAGTGCGAATAGACCCCAAGGAATGTCCAGTGCTCCTTTCGGCTGCCTTAAGCCATGACTCAAACTCAGCGAACACTTTATCCTTTGATGAGATAAATAGAGTCCATGTGTACCTGGAATAGTCATCAACAATAACAAAGACATATGCATTTCCCCCACGGATCTTCGTGCACATTGGCCCACAAAGATCCATATGGACTAATTTCAGAGGACGAGTAGTACTTACATCCCTTTTTGACTTGAAAGAGGATCTGAATTGTTTTCCTTTGATGCATGCATCACACACATCATTTCTCATAGCTTCAACCTTAGGGAGACCGTTCACCAGCTCTTGTCTGTGAAGTTTGGAAAGGAGTTGAAGGCTAGCATGTCCAAAGCGTTTGTGCCACAAGTATGTTGTCCCAGCAATAGACGACAGACAAAGGTCCTTGTCAGGGATGAAAGCAGGGTCGACCTTGTAAACGTTGTTGTCGTAGATCCCTTTGAATAAGATTTTCCCTGTACTTAGACACTCAACATGACAATCATCGATGGTAAAGACTACTCTATTTTTTCTGTTTTGGCATAGTTGAGCCATACTAAACAGGTCAAATTTGAGATTATTCACTAGATTTACGTTATTCACAGTGATGTGTTTAGAGAGTCTTACTTTACCGATACCACAAACCTCACCCTTACTTTTGTTTCCAAAAGTTATCGATGCCCCTGAGGCTGGCTGAAGAGAGGTGAACCACTCACTGTTCCCTGTCATGTGACTTGAGCACGCACTGTCAAGGTGCCAAGAGCCTTTCCTTGCTTCCTCATCGGATTTATGAGCACCATCTTCTGATATGTTGTGATCTTTTGAGCTCATCAAACAGATATCCTTTGAGAGAGGAGATGCTTCATCATCTGAGTTGTAGTCACCTCACTTCGCACCCTTTGCTTGTTCCTCTTTCCAGGTCTGAGGTGAAGTGTCCGTTGTCAAAACAGTGGAAGCAGACAACCTCCTTCATGTCATTGTTAACCATGACCGAACTCTTAATGCCTTTGCTTCGAGACCATATCTTCTTCATGGCTTGAGTGATGAGAACCACATCTACATCACCTTCTCGAGAGTCTCCATCCAAGGCATTTCCTGACGACATCTTTCCTGCAAAATCTGTAACTAAAAACGAACAATCTAGAGCACCAGGCTCTGATACCAATTGTTGGATCGTTAGAGTTACGTCTGAGGGAACAAAGGCTTTGTTCCCACAGAAGTTGCAGCAGATTTAATATAGCAAGAAAGATAACGAGCGAACTCACGATGTATAGTGGAAACCCTGATTAGCAAAACTAGCTTCTCAAGGAAAAACCACTACCTTCAAGCTTCCGCTTGAGAGGATTTTGAAGCGTGTCCTTGTCTCATTGATTTCTTGTTCGATTACACTTGTATCCTGGACTTCGACCTCTAAACAACCAGCTAGACTCGAAGACTCTTCTACAACGATGAATCGAACTCAACCCTCAAAGACTTACACACACCTCACTTCTTTTCTTTCTCTTTTTCGTTCTCTCTGTTTTCCGTCGTCGTAGTTACTTAGAAATGAATCCATACTTCTAATAAATACAACACGGCAAAACCCTAATTGTAACAAAATAAGATCTTTCCAAATAAGGTTATAAGAAGATAGGATTTGCTAGAGGAATAATATCCCAACCGTCTATATTAATCAAGGAAGGAATTCCCGAAATTAATATAATGGGATGAGATATGATTCTTCTCTCTCCAATTCACTTATCTAAGGAAAGATTCCCTAAGATAAGGAATCGGGCTTCTCTCTCCAAATCTTCTCCAACGGCTAGATCCTTCCAGCCGAAGTCTTCAATCCTTGACCGCGTGATTCTTCTTTGATTTGTTTCCATAATTGTCACGCTGGATTTCTTCTTTCCATCCGCAGCTTCGATCTCGTTTGTCGCTTCAGTTCCTTGCTGGGTAACAAAGCACATGAACAGAGCTTTGTCCCCCCCGCGATCCTTTGCTGCAATGGTTCCCTGAGACAACTGTCTTTGTTCCTGAAACACTTAGTACCCAGATTAGTTGAATGTTTGTCACTTATCAAAACCTAAGGAATTCAACAGTAAATATAAACTCATATAAAATATATTTCTCTCTATGTTTATTACTCTCAATTTGTGCTCTTCTGGTTCATTGATTTTACATAGATTATTTGTTTCTGTAAGACATGTTCTTGGCATGATTCTTTTTTTGATGCTTATAATTCTTTTTACTGCAAATATATTATTATATGGTCCGTATTAAATGTTGTTTGACTGTATTTACCTCATATTTTTCTGTAGCTTTCTATCTATTTGACCAAATGCGAGTTTGATATAGAATTTGAAATGCTTTAATCATATATTAAAGAAATTTATCTACATTTAAAACAATATATACAGAATAATAGTAAATATAAAGGTACCTTAAACACCAATAAAACAATATATCAGTATAGAAAACTTGCACTACAGACTGATCTGAAATCTCAATATAATTTATATATCAATGATGTTTTATATTGTGTAATTATTCTAGTTCTAGGAATAATGCCTACTCGGGAAAGACATTAAACACCAATAAATAATCTGTAGAGATGTATAAAAATGACTAAAAGACGAAATTCTTGTTTGAAGAATAAATTTTGGATTGTCATGTTCTGAAAGGATGAAAGACTGAAATTTTTGGGTGAAATTGTAATGAAAGACATATATTTCTGCAAATCAATGAAAGACAAAAAGAAATCCATAACATCGTGATTAATGTTATGATTAGTAGTGTTGTATCTTAGAAAGTAGTTTAGCTTCATTGCATCTTTTAGTAATCATAGAAAGTAGAAAGCAACCTAGATATTATAGATGAACCCTAGATGCACAATACAAATTTTGAAATACAAATACTTAAACACACTAAAATACCTTCATAATCGAATCTCTCCTCAATTTCATTCAGATAGAGCGGTACCTGTCCCGTCAGATATGATATACAGAACAAAATTATACATTAATGTTACATTTACTTGCAACTTATATATAATGAATCATTATTTCATACAGTACACAACTAACCTTTGCAATTCCTCTCCTCTATCTAAATGCAGGTAATCACTCTACGTGGCCCTGATAACAGCAGTCAATAAAATATTAATGGATTCATAAAGTTCAATATTTTCATATTCTGCAAGGTAGAACATTAGAAATTGCAAAGTTCAATTTGTTAATAATATGCAACATATTACTACTATTCTAGTTTATTTACATCAGGTACATTTACTAAATTAACCCTATTATTTTCCTTCATAGGTTTGAAGAAATAAATATCCATGATATTTGCTTCTAAAAATTTGGATCAATAATATATGTAAAGGTACATTTCTTATACAACTTACAATATATACAATTTGTTTATTACTTTTAATTCATATACTAATTAATGGTTGTTTTACTTGTGCAAGTACAAACAACTGAAACCAGAATTTGAAGTGCACTGGAAGTAAGATAGCTTTCTGGGTGATATAATATTGCAAGGTATTATTATTTACACTGCAAGTTATATATTTCTTTCAGCTTTATATTGATCATTACCATACAAAATATAATTCATATACTAATTACCGGTTGTTCTACTTGTGCAAGTTTAAACAACTGAAACCAGAATTTGATGTGTACTGGAAGTCAAATGGCCTTCTTGGTGTTATAATATTGTAAGGTAATACTATTATTTACACTGGAACTTATACATTTCTTTCAGCTTTATATTGATTATTAGCATACAAAATATTTACTGTATGATCGTATTCCTTGAAAATACAGGTTTTAGCATTAGTCTCCAATCTACATATATTACTGGGATTGAAGATAAACACTAAGGTCATGTCATTTTCTTTATACTTGTTGAAATTGCTACAAATTTTCTAAATCTTTGAACTAATAAAGATTATCTAATCTTAGTGTAGGAATTCCATGTGGTATTGTGTGGATTGGTACCATCAATAAATATATTTTGGAGTCGTATTGAGAGTATGGAAGACATAAAGGTACGCCAAGAACATAGTTTAGGTTAGTGTTATTATTAGTAGTGTTGTATCTTAGAAAGTAGTTTAGCTTCATTGCATCTTTCAGTAATCTTAGAAAGTAGAAAGCAACCTAGATATTATAGATGATCCCTAGACGCAAACTATTTTCTAGCAGTGTACGAAACCAGTAATTATGAATGAAAGAAAAAAATTGAGATTGCATATTAAAGTTCAGTAATGAAATAAAAAAATTGAAATCTGCAGTATACGAAACCAGTAATTATGAATGAAAGAAAAAAACTGAAAATGCATATTAAAGTTCAGTACTGAAAGAAAAAAAATTAAATCTGCAATATACAGACCTGATGAATGTCAAAATGCTCTCTATTTTGTTCTTCAACTGTAAAAGACTCTAGTTTTATAGGTGATTGCAGATTTTATATGTGAATATTATACGTGATTGCATATAATTCAGATTGCATAATATTATAGATTCTCAAATCAATACAATGGCAAGTCATTAATAGTTTAGCTTCTCAAATCAATACAATGGCATACTATTTTCGGTAGAAAAAATCATGTATATTTTTTTATTTTTGGAATGCACAGATTGTTCAATATCAGATCTTCCTAGTAATCCTTTTTAATTTTGTACATAAACTATTATGCACGGCTGCTAATGATTCTATATTATATTTTGACTTTTGTGTTCAGATCTTGTAATCAGTTTTGCTATTTATGGAGATGTTATGATTTGCAGAATTTCTGACATGGGGAAACAGATAAAGCACACATTTATTTTTAGTTTTTATGCAATTTTGTAATTTATATGCAGGTTTTAAAAGTTTTGGGCAATATTTTCTATAATGCTTATTGTTGGATCATTAGAGTTACGTCTGAGGGAACAAAGGCTTTGTTCCCACAGAAGGTGCAGCGGAATAATATAGAAAGAAAGATAAGAAACGAACTCACGATGTATAGTGGAAACCCTAATTAGCCAACTAGCTAATCAAAGAAAAACCACTACCTTCAAGCTTCTTGCTTGAGAGGATTTTGAAGCGTCTACTCGTCTTATTGATTTCTTGTTCGATTACACTTGTAGCATGGACTCCAAACCCTAGACTACCCAGCTAGATTCGAAGATCACTCCTACAACGATGAATACGAACTCAACCCTCTATGACTCACACACAGCTTCACTCTCCTTTTTCTTTTCTCAGTTTAATGCTCTTCGTTCTTCGTCGTCGATGCTTACATAGAAATGAATCCACACATCTATAAATACAACTCGACTAAACCCTATTCGTAACAAGATAGAAATCTGTTCTAAACTTGGTAACAAGAAAATATTTAAATGATTTGAAGAATATTATCTTATCAGCCGATATTATCTAAGGAAGAATTTTCCTAAGATAACATAAACGGATAAAGATAGAATCCTTCTCTCTCCAAATATATTATCTTAGGAAAGATTTCCTAAGATAACACATTCGGATTCTCTCTCCAAATCTTCTCTTCGGCGAGATCCTTTCAGCAGAAATCCTTTTCTTTGACCGCGTGATCTTCCAAGATTGTTTTCATAATATTCACGCTGGAAACCCTTCACTCCATTCGCAGCTTCGTCTTGTTCGTCATTGATGTTCCTTGAGAGGTAACAAAGCATATGGACAGAGCTTTGTTCCCTCTGCGATCCTTTGCTGCAATGGTTCCCTGTGACAGTTGTCTTTGTTCCTGAAACAGTTAGTTACCAAATTAGCTGAATGTTTGTTACTATCAAAACCTAAGGAATTCAACAAATTCCCCCTTTTTGATGGTGACAAACATCCTTGACAATAAAACATATACATGAGATAAAGACAATTGTGAAGAGAAAGTTGTCCACACTTAGGCATAATAGTTCCCCCTCAGTCTAGCAACATATGAAACCATGTTAGTTCCCCCTCAACTAAAGCTACCTGTCATTTTTCCCCTTTTGGACTCATCAAAAACATAAGTAAAGAGATAGAGATAAATGAATACATCAAGATAAGCAAAGCAACCCCTTGTTCATTAAATAAAGCCAAACAAACTTACACCAAGTGCAATCACAAACATCAAAACATGCAAAATATCCAGACAAGATCAACATGCCACTCAGGGCAAACACAAGTCAGAAACAAAGAAATTCAAGATAGTGGGGATAGATGAGCTAGGGAACGAAAGAGGGGTTTGGAAGGCGGGAAAGCGATTTAAGCATCACTGGGACCAGCCGATAGAGCCGGTGAGTGAAGAGAGATCTGAGCGCACACGTCCGCCGTGAGAAGCCGTTGCTGTTCAGCCAGGTTGGTTACTGCCCGGCATAGGCTCCTCAGTTCCTTCCCCAGAATAGAATTTTCCTTCAATTCCCCCTCAGAACCAACATCCTCAGACTTCTCATCTACTTCATAAATGACAGGCACACTTCCCACTTTTACCCACCCTTGGCCTTCTTGAAGAGTGAACTGCATCTTGTACAGATTGCTGATATCCAGGGGACGGGAAAAGACGCTCGATTCCGCCGAAGAGTTGTATACTTTGGTGTACTCTAGAATTTTCTTGATAACTCTTGGGAACGGAAGAGCGTGATGGTCAGTGTTTCTGGCATGCGCCATGTGCTGCATCATTATCTGTGGGAGACAGATTGGCTCCTTTTTCAACAGTAAGGAGAGAAGGACTATATCCAGAATAAGAAACTTGTTGCGCTTCTGTCCCCTTGGGATAACATTGCAGATGAGGTAGTGAAAGAGCACCTTGTTAATTGCAGACATCTCTGAAGTGTCTAAGTCTCCAAAGCCCTGAGGATTCTGTAAACGGGCCACCGCCCATACTGCCTCAGAGTAGGGAAAGTCCTTGGGCCAACGGCCTTTTGGATATCCCTCATAGCCTTCGTGAGGAACCCCCAGAGCAACCCCCAACTCGATGATAGAGAACATGTGGACGGTTCCACCAATCTTATAACTCCCTAGAACAGCATGGGGTCTGACCTCCATAACAAACGTAGAATAGAACTCTCTCAACAAAACCTCATCAACTCCCTCCTCCTGCACAAACAGATGACCCCACTTCTGGACTTGCAACACCTCAGAGACCTCCTCCAGAGCATTTTCCTTGAGAAACTCAGGATCAACCAGCAGCTCCTTGACCACCGACTTGTGGCTGACATCCTTGGTTTCATCAGACATCCCTTTTGCCTTGGTCTTGGCAACCTGACGCCTTTGGCTTTTTCGAACCGGAGCTGCAGAGACCTTGGCCCTTTTGGCTTGGTGCCCAGAGAGGGGTTCTAACTCTTCATCAGAACTGAGAGTGATCGCCTTAGCAACCTGCTTCTGAGTGCGGGTCCTTCTCTTGGCGGTACAACCCATCTTAACCATACCAGAGGGCTATGGGACCTTTGAGGGCAATTCCTCCTCAGCCTCCTCTGTCAGTTCCCTTACAAGGCTGCGAACCACCCCTTGGATTTTCTGCATGAGAGCAGTGTGTTCCTCTGTCGCTGATGGCATGACGTCTTCTCCAAGAAAATCCTTTGTCTCCTCTTCGATCTGCGTAGGATGGGTAGGAGAGGATTGGACCTCCTCTCTTTCATTTGAGGAGATAGCGGTTGGGGCGGTCGATGATGGTTTAGGGTTAGGGTTTTGAGGAGCGGGTTCAGGAGTTGGAGAAGTTGGGGCTGTGTAAGGGACCATGATGAGTTTGTCTGGTGTTGGTGATGGTGGATGAGTGACTTTGGTGGCTTTCGGAGGGGATGATGGTGTGTTTGAGGAGGAGGGTAGAGACTGAGTGATGGCGGCTAGTAGGACTGGGTCAGTTCCCATCACCGAGAGTTTGTTGAGGAGGATTTGAAGATCCTCGGCGACGGCGGTGGGGAGGTTGGAGTGAGAGGCCATTTTTGGGAGGTAAGAGATATGGGAAGACATGCGAGTGTATAGGCAATCGAAGAGGATGAAGGTGAATAGTGAAAGGGGAATACCCGGAGAGCCGATATTTATATTCACCACGAGATCTTTTTAGTTGCCATAGATAAATTCATATCTTCTCAGTTTCCAAAGGATAATCATCACAATCTTCAACTTCCCAAAATAAACTTTTCAGAATCTCGTCCAATTTCAACTGAACCCTAACGCAAGGCCCATTCAGTCTCATAGCCATCAAATCAACCCTAAATTCTCAACACTTCCCAACGGCAGGCACGAAACATAACTCCATGTCACATCAATCAACTCACAGCAGCAAGTCCCATAGAGACGATTCATTTTCCCGCCAAACCAAAAGAAAGTAGTAATGTGTGGTGCTTGGGGATAGTTACCAGAGAGGGTACAAAGAACAGCACACGAAAAAACATATGACATTTTTGATAACTTTTAATCATGCATGAGAGGCTCCCAGATGTGGATGATTAGAGGGGCTCATAGGAAGCATCAAGCATGAAGGCTAGGGTAAGCTGTAGAGTCAACAATCATGTGGGCTTATAATGAGGGAACAATGCATCAAGTTGACTCTTTTGGGCCGAAAGAAAGCTGATTCATGTGTTATTGTGATAGCAAAGATGATCATGTAAGAAATTCAACACAAAAGTGAAGCAAAAGCACAGATCTAAGCCAATTGTTTATTTGATAGCCAGGAGAAAGAAATGCAGATCAAGACACGATGATTAAACTTTCACACTTTACCATGTAATTTAGCCAATCATCGAGGGAACATAACAGGTAGACATATATTAGAGGGCACAAACCAGGTTTCGTACGGAACTGAACAAAGGGTTCCCCAATTAGTGCCTTGATGAGAAACTTAGCGATTGAAGCCTTGGTTCCGCAGATATCCATGGATGCTAACCCTTTCTCCTCACAATCACGCAAGGAGTGATGTCTTATCTCGATATGTGTGGTACCTGAGTGTTGATCAGGAAACAATCAGACAATTAGTGCTCATAATCACAAAATTTTTCCCTTACCTTGATTCACCAGGTTGTTGAGTCCCAAGAGGCCTTTATAAGTGAGGTGAGACTTTCTTTGTTCCCTGTCAGGTAACTAATACGTACAATCGAAATACCGGGAACTTTCCTCACTTCAGCTTGCACGGGAAGAGTTAGTTCTTGTGAACCCAGACAAGCTTAGGCTTTCTGAGTGTGGAAGCAACATATTTGATTTTTGGAGGTTCAACATTCAATTTCTCCCTAGCAGTGCGAGCAACATCCTCATTGTGTTGCTTCAGGAGGCACTCCTGTTTGTAGTGACCAGAGTGCCCACAATACCAACAGACCCTTTGACATTTTAGATCAACATACTTGCTCTGTCCAGGCCAAATTATTTTGTTAGCAATCCTAGAATGAAAATCAATATTATTGGACTTACCGCTTTGAGATTGCTTCAACCAAATGGAGTGAGCCTTCTGTCCATGGTACCAAGCCTTGTTCCCGTCAGTCGAATTTGAACAGTCTTTGCTATTGTTCCCTCTCGAGGAACTGTCCCCCTTTTCTTGTACTGATTGTTTTCCTTCGACTTTAGAACTTTTGGACTTGGTGCCATCAACAGGAAGCTTAGGTTGAAAGCCAATTCCAAAGCAAGGTACTTCCTTCTTTTCAGTTTTCTTTTCATTCTTGGCTGCAACAAAAACAATACCTTTTGGCTTGTCCTTCTGTTCCTCATTGAGTTTAGATAGATCACTAGACAGTTTTGCATTACCTAGTTTTAACATTAATGACTCGGACTCAAGTGAGGAGACAGAGGATTCCAGAGACACGATCTTCTCAGTGAGTTTAGGACACTCAATGCAAGGACTTGGAGAAAAGGATGAGACTTTCTCAAGTTTGAGCACTTTTTCTGCCCAACCTTTATTTTCTTCGATCAAACATGAGATCGATTCATCCTTTTCTTCAATTTGCTCACTGAAAAGACTATTCTCATGAACAAGTTTCTTAATGAAGGAGATTAAGCTTTCTTTTGACTTACTTTTCAAACTTGAGATGAGATCAGATTCAGTTACCTCATCCTTGTGCAGCTCGCCTTTTGGTTCATTTGTGTCTTCTACGGCCATTAAGCAGACATCCCTTGAGTGTGACGATTCTTCGTCATCTGAGTCCGAGTCACCCCAGGTTGTGACCATTTCCTGCTTTCCTTCATGAGCCGGAGGAAGACCTGCCTTTTTCTTGAAGCAGTTTCTGGCAAGATGTCCCTTGTTTTGACAGTGGTAGCAAACGACATCCTTCATGTCTTTGTTCCCTTCAGAGGAACTCAGGGTGTCCTTGTTTCGAGGCCATATCTTCTTCATGGATCTAGTGATGAGAGCAACATCTTCATCACCATCCTCATCTTCATCTTCGACTTGAGATAAGTCAAAGGCACGTTCCACCTTTAAGGCAATTGTTTTAGCCTTCTCCTCTCCTTTCTTGTTCATCTTGTGATTGTAGACAGAGGCGTTGCTTTCCAGCTTGGCAACCACCTCTTCCATAGTGAGAGTCTTGACATCCGTCTGGGAGTAGAGAGCGAGAGCAATTGCGTCCCATTGAGAGTTGAGGCCTTGCATAAAATGATGAGTGAGCTTCCAGTCTGGTATTTCTTCATAAAGGAACTCAAGCTGGCCTACTATCCCTTGGAATCTGGAGTAGAATTCCTAAATATGTTCATCCTTCCCGTGAGAGATCTGATCGTACTCTTTCATCAAGGAAAGAATCCTGTTTTTCTTAGCATCTTCATTTCCATGATGAAGGCATTTTAGAGCATCCCAGATCTCCTTGGCAGTCTTGTAGCCCATGATTTTCTTGAGATCCGAGGGGAGCAAGGCCATATGAAGGATCTTTTTGGCTCTGTTGTTCTTTTCCAGCTTCTTCCAGTCATCATCAGTGTAGTCAACTTTCGCCTTTGGCTTCGTAGCATCTTTATCATTCAGAATGGTTATAGGGCCAACTTCAATGACTCGCCATATCTGTCCAACGAGGGAACAAATATGGGACTCGATTTGTTCCACCCACCAGTCATATTCTCCGGCCTTCAGAGTCGGAAGCTTTCAGAATGAATCTCCAATAGCATTGCTTGACGACATCTTTCCTGCAAAGTCTGTAACGAACACAATCTAGAGCACCAAGCTCGGATACCAATTGTTGGATCGTTAGAGTTACGTCTGAGGGAACAAAGGCTTTGTTCCCACATAAGGTGCAGCGGAATAATATAGCAAGAAAGATAAAAAACGAACTCACGATGTATAGTGGAAACCCTAATTAGCCAACTAGCTAATCAAAGAAAAACCACTACCTTCAAGCTTCTCGCTTGAGAGGATTTTGAAGCGTCTACTCGTCTTATTGATTTCTTGTTCGATTACACTTGTAGCATGGACTCCAAACCCTAGACTACCCATCTAGATTCGAAGATCACTCCTACAACGATGAATACGAACTCAACCCTCTAAGACTCACACACAACTTCACTCTCCTTTTTCTTTTCTCAGTTTAATGCTCTTTGTTCTTCGTCGTCGATGCTTACATAGAAATGAATCCACACATCTATAAATACAACTCGACTAAACCCTAATCGTAACAAGATAGAAATCTTTTCTAAACTTGGTAACAAGAAAATATTTAAATGATTTGAAGAATATTATCTTATCAGCCGATATTATCTAAGGAAGAATTTTCCTAAGATAACATAAACGGATACAGATAGAATCCTTCTCTCTCCAAATATATTATCTTAGGAAATATTTCCTAAGATAACACATTCGGATTCTCTCTCCAAATCTTCTCTTCGACGAGATCCTTCCAGCCGAAATCATTTTCCTTGACCGCGTGATCTTCCAAGATTGTTTCCATAATCTTTACGCTGGAAACCCTTCACTCCATTCGCAGCTTCGTCTTGTTCGTCATTGATGTTCCTTGAGAGGTAACAAAGCATATGGACATAGCTTTTTTCCCTCTGCGATCCTTTGCTGCAATGGTTCCATGTGACAACTGTCTTTGTTCCTGAAACACTTAGTTACCAGATTAGCTGAATGTTTGTTACTATCAAAACCTAAGGAATTCAACACTTATGTAATTTGTTTATGCTTCATATTTAGGTGCATGTGTGTGTTTGCGGTGTTGTAATATCTGTGCAGGTTTTGTGCATTGTTTTGTCATATTTGTGGTTGATTTTGTGTCTAAGTTTTGTGCAGGTTTTGTCATTTTTTTTCCGGTATGTTGCAGGGTATTTTGAATGCAAAATATTTGTATTACAGGTTTTATAAATCATTTACAGCAATTTTTTTTTTGTTTGATTCTCAATTATTGGATTTTATTCATATAAAAAGTAGCTCAGAATTTTATATGATAATTTTTTTGGAAAGATTAAGCATAGCCAAAAAAAGCATACACACATCCGGCAAAAATAGGTCAGAATCATAGAGTTTGTGAGAAAGATTTTTAATATTTTATACGTTAAAATCTGCTGGCAAATATATTTTTTGTTACAAAAAAAAACAATATAACAGTTTGGTGACACGTGTCAAAAAAAATACCGCTATGACACGTGTCACCGACAATTCCGGGTGCATTCTCCGGGCGCGTGCTGTGCAGTCGAGATACTGCTTTAGTTATTATATAGTAGATTCTGGTTCATTACAACTCTAAAAAATTGAAGAAATATATATAGGTATAAACTAGTTGAGTTTTCATACCATTTACGAGTTTGGTTAAATAATAAGTTTTATGAATTATTATCAATTACTTATGAAAACTAATCTGGTAAATTATAACCATAATCTAACATATATGGTGATAAGGTTTTTGTATGATTAAAAATTAAAAGTATATACTCGTATTCGTATGAAAAAATGAAAAATAAAGTAGAAATTTTATACAAATAATTGAATAAGAAAACATATTAATTTATATTTAAGTAATGAGAATTGCTGGATCGTTAGTGTTTCGTCTGAGGGAGCAAATGCTTTATTCCCATATAAGGTGCAACGGAATATTAATGCAAAAAAGAATTATATTTAGAACTCACGATTTAGAGTAGAAACCCTGTAGGATCGTGATTGTTAGATAAAAGCTTAAGGAACTCAGAATAACGATTCTCAGTTCCTTTGGAAGCGGAAGATAAACAATCAAACAAATGACAAGTTCCTTATAGTGGAAACCTTTGATTGCCAACTAGCAATCCAGGATAAAAACCACTATCTTTCTTCCGAAAGGATTTCAAAGTCTACTTCTTGATTTCTTATCTCTTTTGGTTATAACTTATCCTAGGAACGAACACACAGTTCCTTTGCCTTACACACAGTTAGACAATCCTAGATAACTTAACACAATCAATAATCAATCCAAGAAACAGACTTTCGCACCTAGGAACTATTACTTACAGTCACAGGAACTTAGCACTCAGCTCTTCTTCCTTGACTGGTTCCTCTTGATCTCGGTTTGCTTTGATGATCTTTGTTTGGAGGTTCACACTAGATATTTGCTAATGAGTGTGAGTTCTTGTTTTGGTGCTTGAAGATAACCCTTGGGTTAGTCTTCCTTTTATAGAGGATTCTTCGCAGCTCGATCCTCTCTTGGTTCCCACGGATTGAGCTTGCCCTAGGATTAGTGGTTCTCCTTGATCCACGTTGTTCTTGGCATGTGCAAACAACCTAGGCAGCTCAGAATCTCTCTTGGTTGGTCAACTACCTCAGACAAGCCTTGTGGTGTCGTTGTCAAAACGCTTTCGTCCGAGGTTGAGTAAGCTGGCCGTTTGGGAACCGTCTGTTGGACAGCGACGTCTTCATGTGCTGTCGCTTTCATCGTCTCTGTCCGAGGTAGAGGTTCTCTAGGCTTCTTGTTCTTTAGCTCTTGGACATTGGCAGACTTTTGGAAGCTTCAACAAGTCATTTTCGACGCCTTTTGTCCGAGGTTTTGTATCCCCAGATTTCTCGGGAATCGTAATGTCGCAAGCTCCATTTCTGGGCACACCTGGGTTCGTCTGGATTCCTTCAGCTGTCTTGTTCCTTTGGTTCCCTTGTTCTGTTTGACTTTCCTGCCTTCGGTATATTCCTGTGGTTCCTTAAAATACATCTTTGAGATAAAACATTAGTATCATAATATCTGTCATCTTCAAAAGTAGAGAAACTGAGGAAAGGAACTCTCAGGGGAACCGAAGTTCCAGAGTTCCGTTTCCTAACAATTTCCCCCTTTTTGATGATGACAAATATAAGGAACCTGACAACATAATAGGAACATGAAATTCATGAGACCATATTGAGATAACGGGATTTATAACATTACAGATTAGTGATAGAACATTCAATGGTTGCAAATTCCCCCTAAGCACGTGAACAAGTTTATTTCAAATTCCCCCCTTAGAAATAGAACTAGTTCAGAGTTCCTATTAATTCAGTAGTCTCCAAAGTTCAAGGTTCCTATCCTTTTCTTCCCCCTTTTGACATCATCAAAAAGATTAAGTATAAGTTAAGAACATGATATCGGAGTAAATATGCGATTGCATCAAACCCATAAAAGGCATAATGAGAACTTAAGGCAAAGACAAATCAATCATGGGAACGAAAGTAAGGGTAAACATTAAAGCTTCACTGATCATTGTTCAAAGACACACAACATCCAACAAAAAAAAACTACAGACAACAAAAGATAACAACACAAAGACTACAAAGGCAACAACAACAATCTTAAGAAAGACAACAAAAGGGATAGAAGAGGGGAGTAGGATCCTAAGGGAAACTACTAGCTCGCTGTGGCGTTGCAGCACTGGGAACCTAGAACAAGCGTTCCTATGGCGTAGTAGCGGCCTCCTCTTCTGCATCCTTGTCGTCGGTTCCTACATTTTGGCCCGCGGCCTGATGAGCACTGATTGCACCTTGCCAGTCTTTCTGCAGAACTTCCACCAGACTCTCGAAAACAGAACTGATACGCCCCAACTCTCTTACTTGATCATGGATGGCGACCGTGTTGGCAGTCGAGCCTTCCAAGATAGCTTTTTTAATACGATCCAACGCAAGGAGGATCGCAGAGGAGTCTGAAGAGGGGGGTTGCTGAGGGTGGGAACTAGAACGGCCCTGGGAACTCGCCTTTTTCTTAGGCGGGATTTCTTCTGTTTCAGCAGGGTTGGGTTGTTATTCCTTAGATTTCAGCTTCCGAACTGTGTGCATTGTAAGACATTTGCTGTAGGCAGTCTCGGGGAAGTCTTCTGGGTACTGATTGAGGTTGGAGAGTAGCCTTTTGATGATGTGAGGGAAGGGTAAAGCGTGGGAGTCATGGGATGCACAGAATTGCATGTGAGCCAGCACAATACGGGGAAGATCTAACTGAACGCCGGAGAGCACTTTGTCCATGTAGATGGCGTCGGTGATGAGGACTTCATTCCTGTGCTCTTGCCTGGGAACCAAGTTGCGAGTGATCCAAAAATGCAGTAGCCGGTTTGCGATGGAGAGATCCTTCGTCTCCAAAGATGAGGGGGATGCGCCATCATAAATTTTCTTGACGATTGCTCCTTTGGACTTGAAGCCCTTTCCCTTGGGCCATCCCTTCTTCTGAGGCAAAATGCCAAACCCAAACCTCGACTCAATCCCTAGAGCAGACGCGATTAGATTGGCGGACAGGGGAAAGCTGGTTCCCTTCCATATGAGAATGGCGTCGTGACAGGGAGAGTTCTCTTTCTGGGGTACAAACTCCATGAACTGGTAAAACATCCGGACAACCTCGTCGGAAGCAGAGAAGGGCTCGCACAACATCTCATCCCACCCTTGGAACTGCAACAGAGAGTGGAACTCATCCAAAGCTTCTCCATAGAGTTCCTCATCCTCTTCTTCTAACGCTTGGGTCCAGAATTCTCTGCCGATAATGAGAGGTTTTAGGATCTTCCTTTTGGAGAAGGAGGAGGAGACAGAGAGGGTGGAGGGTTTGGCCTTTTTTGTGGATTTGGTTTCATAGGGAACAATGGCTTGGGAGCTTCTCTTCCTCTGTTGCATTCTTGTGGCGACAGAGGGGCCTGGGTTGGAAGTTTTGGATTTGAGGCTGATCGGGGAAGGCTCAGAGCTAAGGATCTCTTGAAGGGATTTATCCGGAGAGGAATCATGCGACCCGCCTTCAGAAACTGGTTTTGTGACTGATTCTGAAGCCAAAGTGATGGCTTGCTCCTCTTCTTTGGGCATGGTTGGTTCCTCTTCCACCTTTTCCTTAGCCTTTGGTGGTTCCTCAAGCTTCTCTTCTGGTTTCTCTGTCGGTTTTGCCACAGGGTTCTCTTTGGGGAGGGATTTTTGAGAGGTGGAGGGAGAAACAGGCTTGGAGGAGGAGGCTTTAGCCTTCTTTTCGCGAAATGCTTGAAGAAAAGCAGCCTCCTCTTCGTCCATAACAACGATTGGGTTAGGGTTGGCCATTTGAGAGGAGCTAAGAGGATTGCTGTGTGAAGAGCTTGTGTGATCAGAGAGATGGAGAGCTTGTGTGATCAACTCGGAGCAACTGAGCACCTCTTTAAGGGCGTTGAAGATCTGGGATGGCCAAGAGCTGAGGTGACCGTTGAAGCAAATCCAGCCGTTGAGAAGATCAAGGCAAATCCGAAGCATTGAAGAGAGTTGCAGCCTTTTTGGAACGGCTAATTTAAATTCAAAAATTGACCCTTCAGAGAAGAGGGAGGTCTGCCACTGATAAGACGTGGCTTATCCCTGCCAATATGCCATAAATAGCGTCTGGGGAAGCCAAGCGAGCCGTTGGAGAGACGCGATGTTCTGGTTCCTTTCTGGCGACATTTTTAGCGAGCTAGAGGAATGTATGGGAACCTTTGGTGTGGGTGGAGATGGATCATAGAGAAGGTTTAGAGATGGATCATAGAGAATTAAATTGAGCAATGAGGCAAGGGTAGGTCTTAGTACACAATCATCATTTCAGCTTGTAATGTTGGGTTAGAAATATGATCAGATTGTGACTTTTGGGCCATCAAAGAAATTTGAACAATGGGGAGTTGAGAAATAATGATAATCAAAAGGAAACGAACCAAAAAAATTTATCTAAGCCTTTATAAGAAACCATTATGACACGAAGGGTTTGTAGCAAAAGATATAACACAAGGACATCAAGACTCAACAAGTTAAATATCTTAAACTAGTCAATCAGGGGAACTTGGAAAGAATTCTCAGAACTGAGGTCACTACTGAGTAATAGGAATCATTCCTAGTTCCAATCTAAGGTTCTCAAAAGGAACTCTATTCAATGCTTTGGTGAATATATCTGCAATTTGATCTTCAGTTCTACAAAATTTCATAATGATGTTTCCCTTCTCAACATGATCTCTAAGAAAATGATGTCTAATGTCAATATGCTTGGTCCTAGTATGATGCACAGGATTCTTAGAAATGTTTATGGCACTAGTGTTGTCACAAAGAATAATGAGAGGGCCAGAAGACATACCAAAGTCCGCGAATTGTTGCTTTAGCCAGAGAAGTTGGGAACAACAAGAGGCAGCTGCAATGTACTCGGATTATGTGGTGGAGAGAGAGACTGAAACTTGTTTCTTTGATCCCCATGACACGAGGCAAGGGCCTAGGAACTGTGCCATTCCAGAAGTGCTCTTCCTATCCACCAAGTATCCGGCATAATCAGCATCAGTGAAACCCATGAGCTCAAAGGGACATTCTTTGGGGTACCAAATGCAGAGATCGTCAGTTCCCTTGAGATATCGAAGTATTCTCTTTACAGCAGCCAAGTGGGTTTCTCTCGGACAAGATTGGAACCTAGCACACAAGCCAACAGCAAAGACAATGTCTGGTCGACTAGCGGTTAGGTACATGAGTGAGCCTATCATACCTCTATAGAGCTTCTCCTCCATTAGAGGACTCGAGTGGTCCTTATCCAGATGGGCAATGGTGGATATGGGAGTGGAGAGAGGCTTGCATGAATCCATTTTGAACTTCTTCAGTAGTTCCCTGACATATTTCTTTTGGTGGATTTGAATACCATCTTCCTTTTGAGTGATTTGTAATCCGAGGAAGAATGTGAGTTCCCCAATTAAACTCATTTCAAATTCACTGCTCATCAAGTCTTTGAACTTGTCTACAAGGGACAGGTTAGTGGAACCAAAAATGATATCATCAACATAGATTTGAACCACTAAGATGTTACCTTCTTCTTCTAGGATGAAGAGAGTCTTATCAATAACTCCACGCCTGTATCCATTTGAGAGTAGAAACTGGGCAAGACGATCATACCAAGCCCTGGGAGCTTGCTTGAGGTCATAGAGTGCCTTGTCTAGAAAGTAGACATGATCTGGATGATCGTCGTCTTCGAAACCAGGAGGTTGCTTGACATAGACTTCTTCTTGAAGAATTCCATTAAGGAAGGCTGTTTTCACATCCATTTGGAACAACTTAAACCCTTTGTGAGATGCGAAGGCAATCAACAACCTTATTGCTTCGATCCTTGCCACTGGAGCATAGGTTTCATCATAGTCAATTCCTTCTTGTTGATTGTATCCTTGAGCCACATGTCTTGCTTTGTTCCTTATCACATCTCCTGTATCATCTAGCTTGTTTCTGAAAACCCATCTGGTTCCTATGATATGCTTATCCTTGGGGCGAGGAACCAGATGCCAGACTTTGTTCATTTCAAATTGATGAAGCTCTTCTTGCATGGCTTGGATCCAGTCCGCATCCTTTAGTGCCTCACCTATGTTCTTTGGTTCCACAATAGACAAAAAAGGCATTAAAGGCAAAGAAAGTTAGATGTTCGTACCTGACTGGAGGCTTGACGACTCTTCTTTCT
This sequence comes from Rheum nobile, assembly GCA_027886185.1. Classification (NCBI taxonomy): domain Eukaryota; kingdom Viridiplantae; phylum Streptophyta; class Magnoliopsida; order Caryophyllales; family Polygonaceae; genus Rheum; species Rheum nobile. The sequence goes on along the minus strand of WOAB01000531.1, from coordinate 3,336,900 downwards.
CTGTTGGAAGCCAAAGTATTTGATGTGGAGACATTCTGAGTTGAGCATTCAGCTTTCTGGTTGGGTCACCTTCTCCATTGAAGAACATGTGGGAAGATGAATCATTGAGGTCTCCACAGATGTTGTCGTCATGCTCATGGTTCCCAGAAATAGATTGTTGTTCATTATCCATTGGAACTGGTGGAGAAGCCATTGGAGGGTTCCGTTCAGCAGGGCAGGAACTGGGAGGAGTGACATCTTCATTTGGATCTTCTTGGGATGACTTGGGAAACGGATCTTCAAAGGGACTGGTGGTGTTCTGCACAATCTTTCCAAGTGATTTTTCATTAAAAATAACATGAACACTTTCTTCTACCTTTTTAGTCCTTTTGTTGAAGACCTTGTATGCCTTGCTGCCTGAGGCATATCCAATGAAGATTCCTTCATCACTTCTTGGGTCAAACTTGCCAAGATTGTCCTTCCCATTGTTGTGCACAAAGCACTTGCATCCGAACACCCTTAGATGAGAAATGTTGGGAACTCTTCCTCTTAGGAGTTCATAGGGTGTCTTCTCTGTGATAGGGCGAAGCATGGCTCTATTAATGATGTAGCATGCTGTGTTGATCGCCTCAGCCCAAAAGGATTGGGAGAGTCCACTTGAGATCAACATAGTTCGAGCCATGTCTTCCAAGGTCCTATTCTTTCTCTCCACTACTCCATTCTGTTGAGGAGTGTATGGTGCAGAGAAGTTGTGATCAATGCCATGCTCACTGCAAAAGGTTAGAAATTCTCCATTTTCAAATTCGGTACCATGGTCAGACCGAATAGCATTAAGTGAACAATCAAGGGATTTTTCTAACAAGGGAACCAGGTCTTTAAAGCGATCAATGACTTCACTTTTAGATTTAATGAAAATGGTCCAAGTAAAGCGAGAGAAGTCATCGACAATAACAAAAATATACCTGTTCCCTCCTAGGCTTTGAACTCTCATGGGTCCACAAAGATCCATGTGGATGAGCTCAAGAGGCCTTGAGGTGCTTACCATGTTTTTGGATTTGAAGGAACTACGAGCCTGTTTTCCTTTTACACAGTCAGAGCATGGTTCCTTAGATGCGCCACTCAGCTTTGGCAATCCTCTGACTAGTTCCTTTGAGTGTAGCTTTTGAATCAGCTTGGTGCTAGCATGACCGAGGCGTTGGTGCCACAACTCAGCTTGGTCATTCACGGTTGAGAGACACAGTTTCTCCTTGGGGACGAAGGATGGATCAACAATGTAAACATTGTTGAATCTCTTTCCTTTTAGGATGATTTGTCCCGAGGAGTCAAGAACTGAGCATTCGTTTGATCTAAATCTGACTTCATTGTCTCCTTGATCACACAGCTGTGACACACTTATTAGATCAAAACCAAGACTATCAACAAGGTGAACTTTGTTTACCTGAATGTGATCGTTGAGTTTCACAGTTCCTATTCCACAGATTTTCCCTTTGCTTTTGTCTCCAAAGGATATGTTCCCTCCTTGGAGAGGTTGAAGAGAGGTCATTTGATTTCTTTTTCCGGTCATATGGCATGAGCAACCACTGTCAATGTACCATAGTTGGGGTTGCCTCTCTTCTTTATGCACAGAAGGGAACTAAGATTTCTGAACCCAACGAAGCTTGGCTTTACTGGGGGGGATTAGCATTGCGAGTCTGTGAATGACCAGGGAACTTGTTCCTTTCATGGTAATGAGTACTTTTCTCCTTTTCAAAGTTCCTTTTCTCAGCACAATCAGTGTTGTAATGATCATTCTTACCACAGTAGGTACACAAACGATTGTAAACAACATGTCCATATTTTCCTTTTCCTGGCCTAAAAGGTTTTTCAGTTTTCCTTTTGTTAAAATTAACATTGTTTCTAACCTTGCTATGGGCCATGTCAATATATCTTTTGTGAGCAAAGGAATTGGTGAACCATTGGTTTTCAGGAACCATCTTTTCTTTTCCCTTTGGTTCCTTCTTAGGACTTTGAGAACCTTTATTGAGACGTTTGGCAACCTCAGCCTTGTTCTCAAGGACCATGATCTTCTCTGATAGGAATTGATTCCTATCACGAGAAGTGGCCAGAGCAATACTGAGGTTCTCATTCATCTCAACAAGTTCTCGCCTAGCCTTTTCTTCTTCAGCATCATTGTTCCCTTTATTATTGACATATCCTATTCCATGTCGTTGTCTCACAAAAACAGTTTGATTTATCGTTTTTTCATTAATGGAATCAGTGAGAATGTCTAACCTATCAATTATGGATTGAAGCATGTCATTTCCAGGTAGGTTAGCATGCAAGAGAACTTTGACAGAGTCTATGCTAGTTTCATTACAAGATTTGCAAATTTTAAGGTGACTAGCATGCACATTTCTAATATCAATGAGTTTGGAGTGAGTTTCAGCTAGGTCTTTCTCAGTTTCATCAAGTTTCTTACTCCAAACAAAATTCTCGACAGTCAAGCAAGCAATTTCATCTTCACACTCATCTAGTTTCTGTTGAAGGGAACTGGTTTCCTTTCCTAGTTTCTTTATGATCTTAAGAAGTTGTTTCTTATCACAATCAACTAAGGATTTTAAGAGATCGTCAGAAGTTACCTCAAGGTCTTCTGAGTCGCTTGAGTCTCCTTTTGCCATGAGACATCTCCCTTCAGAGAAACCACTCAGATCCAGTTCCTCATCTGAGTCTTCTCCCCATGATGCTACGAGAGCCTTCTTTCTTTGAGGTCTTTCCTCTTCCTTGGACTCTTCTTTGTTGGGACAGTTCTTAGCGTAGTGTCCCTTCTCCTTGCACTCGTAACATGAGACTTCCTTGAGATCTCTTCTTGGTCCATTGTGAGAGGAACTGCCCTTTTGGAACCTTCCCTGTACAAATAATTTTTTGATGTTCTTTGTGAAGAGGGTTGTTAGTTCGTCCTCCTCTTCTTCAAGGTATGAGTTCTCTTCCTCCATCTCGAGCCTAGAGAAGGCTTTGGAGATCTTGAGAGCAATTCCTTTCTCTAGTTTCTTATCGGCATTGGCTTTAGTGTGCTCTCCTTCTTCAACTTCCAGTTTCCCTATGACTTGGGTCAAGGGAAGGGATTGGATGCCTGGAGTGTTCTTCATGATTCCCTTGAGAAGGGTGAACTTGGAGTTGATTCCATTGATAATCACCAAGGACTTGGAGACTTCATCAAGATCAACTCTCACCGCCGTCAACTTTCCAATTAATCTGTTGAAGCGAGAGTAGTACTCTGAGATGGTCTCAGTTTCCATCATTTTGAAGGTGTGGTATTCTCCTTCCAAAGCAAACTTTCTGCTTTGCTTCAGTTCCTCACTTCCTTCATGCATCTCCTTGAGAGCTTTCCACATCTCCTTGGCTGTTTTGATGCCTATGACCTTGTCCATGTCCTCTCTGTCCAATCCATTGAGGATGAACTGCCTAGCCTTGGCATTCTTCTCCATGATAACATAGTGTTTTGGTTTCCAATCTTCTTCCTTCATGGTGAGGTCGACATAGCCATCTCCATTTTCGACTATCCTCCAGCATTGGTAGTCGTTGGTCTTGATGTGGCTTTCCATGCACTTTTCCCACCATGTTTCTTCTCCTTTCTTTCGGAGATGTGGCTTGTTGGTGGAGATTCCGAGCTCAAACTTGCTTGGTTGAGACATGATCTGCAAACTAATCAAAGATCTAGAGCTTTTCCTGCTCTGATACCAATTGTAGGATCGTGATTGTTAGATAAAAGCTTAAGGAACTCAGAATAACGATTATCAGTTCCTTTCGCAGCGGAAGATAAACAATCAAACAAATGACAAGTTCCTTATAGTGGAAACCTTTGATTGCCAACTAGCAATCCAGGATAAAAACCACTACCTTTCTTCCGAAAGGATTTCAAAGTCTACTTCTTGATTTCTTATCTCTTTTGGTTACAGCTTATCCTAGGAACGAACACACAGTTCCTTTGCCTTACACACAGTTAGACAATCCTAGATAACTTAACACAATCAATAATCAATCCAAGAAACAGACTTTCGCACCTAGGAACTATTACTTACAGTCACAAGAACTTAGCACTCAGCTCTTCTTCCTTGACTGGTTCCTCTTGATCTCGGTTTGCTTTGATGATCTTTGTTTGGAGGTTCACACTAGATATTTGCTAATGAGTGTGAGTTCTTGTTTTGGTGCTTGAAGATAACCCTTGGGTTAGTCTTCCTTTTATAGAGGATTCTTCGCAGCTCGATCCTCTCTTGGTTCCCACGGATTGAGCTTGCCCTAGGATTAGTGGTTCTCCTTGATCCACGTTGTTCTTGGCATGTGCAAACAACCTAGGCAGCTCAGAATCTCTCTTGGTTGGTCAACTACCTCAGACGAGCCTTGTGGTGTCGTTGTCAAAACGCTTTCGTCCGAGGTTGAGTAAGCTGGCCGTTTGGGAACCGTCTGTTGGACAGCGACGTCTTCATGTGCTGTCGCTTTCATCGTCTCTGTCCGAGGTAGAGGTTCTCTAGGCTTCTTGTTCTTTAGCTCTTGGACATTGGCAGACTTTTGGAAGCTTCAACAAGTCATTTTCGACGCCTTTTGTCCGAGGTTGTGTATCCCCAGATTTCTCAGGAATCGTAATGTCGCAAGCTCCATTTATGGGCACACCTGGGTTCGTCTGGATTCCTTCAGTTGTCTTGTTCCTTTGGTTCCCTTGTTCTGTTTGGCTTTCCTGCCTTCGGTATATTCATGTGGTTCCTTAAAACACATCTTTGAGATAAAACATTAGTATCATAATATTTGTCATCTTCAAAAGTAGAGAAACTGAGGAAAGGAACTCTCAGGGGAACCGAAGTTCCAGAGTTCCGTTTCCTAACAAACCCCAATTAGTCAAATAAACAGTCAGGGGAAAACCACTACCTTCAAGCTTCTCGCTTGAGAGGATTTTGAAGAGTCTACTTGTCTTATTCATATCTTGATCGGTTACACTTGCAGCTTGGACTTCAAACCCTAGATCAGACTTCCCACCTAGTTTTGAATCTCTTCTACAACGATGAACACGAACTCACTCTCTAAGACGTACAGACTACTTCACTTCTTTTTCTCTCTCAATGGAATGCTCAGAGTTCGTACTCAAGAAATGAATCACTCACTTCTATTTATACAATCCGAAAATCCTACTAACAAATAAAACCTCACTCTTTTATTTCTAGTAACAAGAAGATATTATTTGACTCAATAAGATAATATCTCAGCCGATTCTACTATCTAAGGAAAGATCTCCTAAAATAATATAACCAAGATAAGATAGAATCGTCTCTCTCCAAATCTTCTAGTTAGCGTAATCAAACCAACTTTTCGTTTTCAACCGCAGGATCTTCAAGGATTATCTTTGTTATCTTCACGCATGTCTTATTTATGATATTCGCAGCTTGTTGTTGTGACGACATTGTTGTTCCTTTGGAGGTAAAAAATTGTGTAGAAAACTCTTTGTTCCCTCTGCATTACTACGCTGCCGATCGTTCCCTGTGACATCTTTGTTTGATCCTGAAACACTTAGTCACAATATTAGTTGAATGTTTGTTACCATTAAAACCAAGGAATTCAACAAATTCCCCCTTTTTGATAATGACAACCATCCTTGACAAAATAACACATAACTAAGATAAGGACAGTAGCATGAAAAAAGTTTTCCCCTTTAAGACAATGTAGTTCCCCCAAGGAGACAATAAAGATGGATGCATGATAAGTTCCCCCTCAGCTAGACCACCCATCATATTCCCCCTTTCGGCATCATCAAAAACTAATGAAAATTTCAGAAGGAAAGTTAGCACATCTGGATAAGTGCAATCACGACAAACACAAGGAATAGAGACAAAGAAAAAAAAAAGCAACTAAGGAGTAGATGAGTTGGGAACAAAAGCGGGATTGGTTAGCCAGAGGAAGACGAATCAAGCACCATCAGTGCCTGTGGAGGGAGCAGAAGGACGAGTAGCAATTGATGCATGCACTTCCTTCATAAGACGCCTTTGTTGTTCTGCCAAAAGAGCAATTGTGCGGGACAGCCTCCTCACAACCTTTAACGCTCCAGAATCCATACTGGACACATTATTTTGTTCCCCCTCAGAGTTTGCATCATCAGACTCATCCTCATCCATATCAGCTTCCATCTCAGGTTCAACCTTGACCCAACCAACACCTTCTTGCAACACAAACCGCATCTTGTGTAGGTTACTCGCATCGAACTTCCGGTAGAAGAAAGTTTCACCGGTCCCCTCTTTGTATACCTTGTGGTATTCAAGATTTTTTTTGAACTGCACTAGGGAATGGTAGGGCAACCTTGCTGAAGTCACCATATAAATAGGAGAAGAGAAACCTTGAGAATTCTTTTTCAAATCTTTTCAGTTACCAAGGATAACGTTCCCAATCCTCAAACCAAGAAGATATCTTCCAAAAATTATTCTTGTGGAAGATTGCGTCCATGTACATTAAAGCCCACAAGATATTTTTCATATCACAACGTCTTGCAGCCATCAAATCATCCCTAAATGCACATCACTTTTTCCCACACTACAGCAGGCCATCATTACACCTCAAACCTATCAACTCCTTTCCACAGAACACAGAGGCGACGATCCAATTAAACGGCTTACCGAAAAAGTAGAAGGGTGTGATGCGAGGGTAACGTTACCAGAGAGGGTACAAAGAACACCACACACAAAATATGCGACAATATTTAATAGTTTTTAATCATGAAAGAGAGGCTTCCAGTGGTGGATGATTAGAGGGGTTCATAGGGAGCATCAAGCATGATGGCTAGGGTAAGCTATAGAATCAACAATCATTTGGGCTTATGATGAGGGATCAATGCATCAAGTTGACTCTTTTAGGCCGAAAGAAAGATGTTCGAAGTGATATTATGAAAGCATAGATGATCATGTAAGAAATTTGCAAATCAGAGAAGTACATGCAAGCAAGCTAAACAAGTTATCCATACAATGAGCAAGGGAGAGAGTACAAATCTAGACATGACACTTAGACTAATGAAATTCAACAAGTAATTTTAGCCAGTCATCAAGGGAACAAAATGTGTAGACATTTAGTTAAGAAAGATCATACCAAGTTCCATGCGAAACTGTTCAAATGGTTCCCTATTGAGTGCCTTGGTGAAAATGTCAGCGATTTGATCTTTGGTTCCACAGAAGTCCATGGAAACCAATCCTTTCTACATACAATCACGTAAGAATTGATGTCTTATCTCAATATGCTTGGTATGCGAGTGCTATACAAGATTCTTGGAAATAATTATAGCACTAGTATTGTCACATAGAATGGGAACATAGTCAAGAAGAATACCATAGTCACTGAGTTGTTGCTTGAGCCATAGGAGTTGAGTACAACAAGCTGCGGCGGCTATGTATTCGGCTTCTGCTGTAGACAAAGCAACTAAGTTTTGCTTCTTCGACCCCCAGGAAGCCAAGCACGACCTAAGGAATTGAGCCATTCATGACGTAGACTTTTAATCCACTTTGTTTCCTGCGAAGTCAACATTTATGTATCCTACCAAATCAAAGTTGCATCCCCTGGGATACCACAGACAAAGATCATTTGTCCCCTTCAAGTATCTCAATATACTTTTCACTGCCTTTAGGTGTGTCTCCTTGGGATCAGCCTGAAATCGAGCACATAGACACATAATATACATAATATCAGGTCTACTAGCAATGAGATAGAGAAGTGAACCTATGATTCCTCGATAGAGTGTTGGGTCAACTCATTTTTCATGTTCATCCTTTACCATTGGATTGTTTGGAGAAATGAGAGTGGTGAAGGGCTTTGCATCTGTTGGAACGATGACGTTCCCTCTAGTTTTGATGATGATAAACTCAAATGCTTTTGATGGTTTTTAGTGTGACTATGAGTTTCAGGAAACGATTGAGTCAAAGGAACGATGAAAACCAATGAAGAGTCAAAACAGAGAAGCAAAGGAATAGAGAAGCCAACATTGACAAAACAACACGCTGGAACAGAAGAAAAGAATAGACGCGTGATGTTGAATAGAACAGAAAAGGTGACAGGGCTAAAGTCGTGATGCCTATCAAATAAATCCCAAAATACCTACTAAGTAGTATAGTAAGCAAGACAGGGTCGATCCCACAGAGAGTCAGGTTATCAATTAGTGCAATTCGTTATTACCAACTAGGAACTAGGGGGGGTTTGTTTGTGTTTCTCGTAACAAGCAATAAGAAAACAAGTAAATAAGTTTGCAGGAAAAGGTTGTAAATATGATGGGAAAAAGCGTCACACTCAACAGAGATCCACACAACAATAGATAGGTCGATCACGAAATTCTATCAATCTCAAGTTCTCAACTTTCCTATAGTTGTTCTTATCCCGATCTTAGATAACTATTAGTTCTACCAGCCCTAATAGTACTTATTACTAAATCAAATCCGAAAACCTTCAGAACTCAATAAAGCAATAGCATTCAACCAAGGATTAACAAGACACATGCAATAGAAACAACCCGTTACTATAAGCATGTAATTAACTCTCTCTCACAATTATGCGCTCGGATCCCCTATACGCACAATCGTGTTCGCTACTAGATATGCAACCTGAACCCGGAATCACAAGTCCTAGCAATTAGGAAGATATCAATAAACCTAGGTAGCTACTCTAGATAAATCAACATAAACCAATAAACATTTAAGCACAAGAGAATTAATCCAACTAGATAGGAAAACGAACAAGAGTAGAAAACTCACAACCAATCAATTGCTGGCTTTAAACTGTCAAGTGCAACAATGGAGGTTTAGTTCTCCATTAGGGTTTGTGAGAAAAACGATGAAAGGTGGCAACTAGGGTTAGAGAATTGGATGATCCTCTAAAAGAGTCTTAAACCTAACTTAAATACTAAAGTAATAATTCAGAAATAAAGAAAAGAAAAATAACAAACTTGGAAATAAAGTTTCGGAAATAAAATAAAACGGGAATAAGAAAACTCGTAAAAGACTTTCAGCGCGTCTCCACCGCGGGTGCGGTGGCTCCACCGCCGGGTGCGGTGGCTCCACCGCCGGGTGCGGCCATTTAACAGAAACTCCAGTTCTCTAACGACCTCGCCGCGGGTGCGGCAATGCCCACCGCTGGGTGCGGTGGGATTCCAGTACTTCAGCTTCTGCGGCACTTCAGTAAAAACGCCATAACTTTTGATTCCCAACTCGGATTGTGCTCATATTTTGAGGACTTGTAGTAGACTTCAAGATCTAACTCCTCGAATTAGAATCACTCCATTTGGACATCTGAGTAGAGAGAACGAACCATTTGAATTCAGCCCACTGTTCTTCTACTCTTCTCTTCACTTCCTTGGCGTCTTCTCCTTGTGGCTTCCTATGATCTCCAAAACAGCTCAAACACCTCCAAAAACACCAAACTTCGCCCCCAAACGCCATATACATGAATGTGTCTAAATCTACCCAAATGGCACCAATAAACCCTCTAAAGACTCTTACTTAAGCCCTACAAAGTAGTGCTTATCAAACTCCCCCATGCTTAGATCTTTGCTCGTCCTCGAGTAAACTAATAAAGAGTCTACTCCTCCAATGCAGCACCCAAGGTCTCAGAAAGCATATCCTCCAACTAAGAGTCACCTAACCCATGCCAAAGCTCCTGGCACCAATCTCATCTACAACACATCCATACTCAACAAGCTTAAGGGGCAAGCAGAGTACTTCCCCCAAGCTTAACCCGGACATCCAATAGTGTGAGTAACCTCTAATCCTAGCCTCCATCTATTGCTCCTTATGCCTCCCAGAGTGACCTACCCGACAATCCTTCTTTGACTCCTCTTCTTATGACGCCTCGCCAAGAAATAAAGAGAAATCCTAAAATCACTCTTCTTCTTTTTCGCTCATTTTGCCAAGGCGCCCTTTCGGATTTTCACCAAGCCACTCATATTTTTTTCATAGATGGGCTCACAATATACTCACATCACTCTTGACCTCATATTACCTCAGCCTAATGCTGGTCCAAGCCACCTGCTTATTACCTAGGCCGCCCTTTCGGATTTTCGACCTATCCTAGGATTTTTAATGTATGCCTTTTTTCAATTTTTGGCTTTTTCTCTCTTTATTCATTTTTCTCCTCAGCGACGTAGCAAGTATAAAACTCTCCCCCATGCTTAAACATTGCATTGTCCTCAATGTAATGAAAGACAAAAGAATAGAGGATAGGGAAAAGCAAAAAATAACTCACAACGTCGCCAGGCTGGCTTGGACACTTCCTTTGTTGCTGGCGGTCTTCAATAGACGCACAGGTCTCGGGTGTTGAGCGTGCGTCTTCAATACTCCATGATCTTCATCTACCGTGCAATCAAAAGGGAACCACTTTGGTGAATAGTGGTAATCAAAGAATTTGGGGTTGCACGGTCTTCAACGAACACAAAAAATGGGCCCAGATGTCATCGTGGTATGGGCCCTGGTGTACCTCCTCTCCAACTGTCGACTGTAGGGCCATCATCGTTGCCAAATCAAGTGTAGGGCAATGTATCCTCCTTGACAACATGATGCGCACCTTCTCCATGGGAAACTCTGGACAGCTAGCCTTCGGTAAAACTATTTTTTTTTCGTTTTTGTTTTTTTTTTCGTTTTTTTTTTCGCTCCCCGTTTAAGGTTTTTTTGGGGGGTGACTTAGTGCAGGGAAGGAAGACTTACATTGGTGTGAAAACACCTTCTTCAATAGGCATGGGTCTCTTCCCTGCAGGTTAGTCGGAAACAAAAACAAGAACAAAAACAAAGCAAAAACACACTAAAGAAAATGCAAAAACAAAGAAAGAAAAGCAAAGAAAGAAAAACATACCTCGGGTTGCCTCCCGGACAGCGCCTTAGTTATTGTCATGGCTTGACATATTACTCCATCTTCAACTTGGGTTGCTCATAGCAACTAAACTCCTGAGGTCCATATCAGGGGGATGCCTCTTTGTATACTCCATGTTGAGCATTTCCCCTATGCTGGTGCACTTCATGATGGGTGGACCGTTGTGCATACCCATGAATGCACTGACCATCTTCAGAAATGGTCTACCCAACATCTCAGGGCCTGCATGCCTATCTTGCCCCGTATCCAGTATGTAACAATTTGCCAATTGGATCAAGGCCTTCTTCTTGTGCTTCCCCTTCGGTTTCTTCTTGATCGTGCCCAGCACCTTTAACATTTCCTTGCAGCGAGGGGTGCTATCTGCCAGTGTGACCAAGGGAACGGTTTTGATGCAGTCACTGAAGGCCTCATAGATATCCTCGTTGTTCTTTAGTCTTTGAGTATCTCGGGAAGCCTCAAGGACGGCTGCGACGGGTTGCAGCGCGACGAGCGGGAAGGAGTTGAGACGCACAAACTCATCATAGGCAGCCTCCAGAGGGTCGAGGACTGTCGGGGCATTTTCGGGAGAAACGGTTGTCTCTGGAGTATTTCCGCGATCGCGGCACTCCTCCTCATTGTCGCTGAACTCTTCTAGTCCCAAAAAGTACTCCTCTTCCGAAAGCACCTCTGGGTATGGGGCGAGTGGCTTTTCGGGACCGAGAGGGGGAAAGTATGGACGAACGTAGGTGTCCACATAAGGTTCATCAACAGCTCCAGAAGTCTCGCCGCGGGTGCGTCCAGAAGCCACCGCCGGGTGCGGTGAATCCCCAGATTTTTCTCGAGAAACAGTATCGCTTGCCGCGGGTGCGGTGGTTGCCACCGCTGGGTGCGGTGAACTTGACAGAACATTCTGTTTTTCCAAATCATGCTCACCGTGGGTGCGGTCACCTTGCCGCTGCGTGCGGTCATTCTCCAGAACACCCTCTTTTCCTGAGTCGTCCTCTTCAGCATTAGGAGCGACATGCAATTGCTTTCCACTTCTAAGAGTTACCGCGCTAACGTTTGCCCGTGGGTTAACTACCGTTTGATATGGTAGATTTCCCGATATCTTTGCATCGATCCTTGTAATCGCCTCAGCCATCTGTCCCATCTGTGTCTCAATGTTCTTGATACTCGACGTCGTAGCTTGGACGTGAGTGCTGAAATGTTTATCCAGAGCTTGGAGCATATCTTCAGTTGACATGGAAGGACTAGGATTGGAAACTGGCGGGCTATGCTCATAGGCCGGATTGTACTATTGTGGAGCACCCTGCTGGTAGAACGATTGTGGCTCCGGGTAGAACTCCTGGTAGTCATGACCAAATGGAGGGTATTGTTGGTACCCATAACTCGAATTGGGGTGATCTCTTCACCCTGGAGTGTATGCGTAGGAGTATGGGTCATATCGCGGCTCTCCCCAGAAATCCATATCTGTATCAAAAGCAAAAAAAGAAAATACAAAAATCAGTAGCACGGGTGTGGACCGTAAGATAGGTCCACACCAAGGTAGGCAACAAACAAATCACAAAAACAGAAAATTTGACTCCCCGGCAACGGCGCCAAATTTGACAGGGCTAAAGTCGTGATGCCTATCAAATAAATCCCAAAATACCTACTAAGTAGTATAGTAAGCAAGACAGGGTCGATCCCACAGAGAGTCAGGTTATCAATTAGTGCAATTCGTTATTACCAACTAGGAACTAGGGGGGGTTTGTTTGTGTTTCTCGTAACAAGCAATAAGAAAACAAGTAAATAAGTTCGCAGGAAAAGGTTGTAAATATGATGGGAAAAAGCGTCACACTCAACAGAGATCCACACAACAATAGATAGGTCGATCACGGAATTCTATCAATCTCAAGTTCTCAACTTTTCTATAGTTGTTCTTATCCCGATCTTAGATAACTATTAGTTCTACCAGCCCTAATAGTACTTATTACTAAATCAAATCCGAAAACCTTCAGAACTCAATAAAGCAATAGCATTCAACCAAGGATTAACAAGACACATGCAATAGAAACAACCCGTTACTATAAGCATGCAATTAACTCTCTCTCACAATTATGCGCTCGGATCCCCTATACGCACAATCGTGTTCGCTACTAGATATGCAACCTGAACCCGGAATCACAAGTCCTAGCAATTAGGAAGATATCAATAAACCTAGGTAGCTACTCTAGATAAATCAACATAAACCAATAAACATTTAAGCACAAGAGAATTAATCCAACTAGATAGGAAAACGAACAAGAGTAGAAAACTCACAACCAATCAATTGCTGGCTTCAAACTGTCAAGTGCAACAATAGAGGTTTAGTTCTCCATTAGGGTTTGTGAGAAAAATGATGAAATGTGGCAACTAGGGTTAGAGAATTGGATGATCCTCTAAAAGAGTCTTAAACCTAACTTAAATACTAAAGTAATAATTCAGAAATAAAGAAAAGAAAAATAACAAACTTGGAAATAAAGTTTCGGAAATAAAATAAAACGGGAATAAGAAAACTCGTAAAAGACTTTCAGCGCGTCTCCACCGCGGGTGCGGTGGCTCCACCGCCGGGTGCGGCCATTTAACAGAAACTCCAGTTCTCTGACGACCTCGCCGCGGGTGCGGCAATGCCCACCGCTGGGTGCGGTGGGATTCCAGTACTTCAGCTTCTGCGGCACTTCAGTAAAAACGCCATAACTTTTGATTCCCAACTCGGATTGTGCTCATATTTTGAGGACTTGTAGTAGACTTCAAGATCTAACTCCTCGAATTGGAATCACTCCATTTGGACATCTGAGTAGAGAGAACGAACCATTTGAATTCAGCCCACTGTTCTCTGAAGAGCACACAAAGAGAAGGAATAGTAGGAGTAACAATGTGAACTTGAATGATTTCTATGATAACTCACATGTGCATAGTCATGATCATGCTAGGACTAGGAAGAAAATTGTTGTTAATGTTAGAACTATTCCTATGGAACAATTGCATTATGTGTCTCGACCAGGTAAGGGTAAGCTTGCCTGGGTCGTCAAACCTTAACTCTTTCTGTGCAGGTTGAAGTGAGGGGAATTAGAAGTGGTATATTGACAGCGCATGTTCATGCCACATGACTGGAAAAGAAGACCAACTCACCTCACTTCACAAACACTCAAGAGGGAGTGTTGCTCTTGGAGACAAGAGATGCAAAGAAATCAATGGAACAAGCGAAACAAAACTAAACTCTAGTATCACGTTCCTTGGGCCCTGTCTTGTCTCATGGGGTTCCAAGAAGCAAAACTTTGTAGCCTGTTCCACTACAGAAGCTGAATACGTCGCTGCGGCAAGTTGCCATGCTCAGGTATTGTGGCTCAAACAACAACTGGAGGACTATGGTATGTCTCTTGGCACTGTTCCTATTATCTGTGATAATACTAGTTCCATCAATATTTCAAAAATCCAGTTCCTCATTCAAGTTCTAAGCATTTTTATATTTTGTCATCGTTTACTATATGCTAATGTTGACATATGCTCTCTTAGAATGGAACTTTGTAGAATTGAAAATCAAGCGGCAGACATCCTCTCCTAAGCACTAGACAAAGGTCCATTTGAGCTATCTCTTGGCATGATTGCTCTGAATTGAGGACCTTTACACCCATTATTCCCTCAGTGCTTGGCTAATTCGTTTCATGAATTTCTTAAAGGTTTCATCTTCATGCATATCATAACTTGTCTTTCATGATTCTCGTCTGTCAATTTATATTGTTGTATGGGCTAGGTACTTTGTCTTTAGATTTGTGTTGAATTACTTGATTGCATGCTAACATCTTATTTAAAGACCCAAAACAACCAATTTGATGATTGAACCCTCATTACAAGCCCACATGATAATTGGTTGTACAGCCTACCCTAGTCGCGATTCAGGTAAACGTTCCCTATGATCCCTCTTTGATATGCCTTTTTACTGGGAATAATTACTTGAGTTGTTTTTCTCCCTACCATATGTTTGGATATACTATATTTTGTGTGAACCCCACTTGAAATATCCAGACTAGCCTCGCAAGCACTCTTGGTCTCACGGGGAACGAAGACCGCTGCTCAGAATAAGGGGGAATTGATTATTGTGGAACGGAGAATGCTGCTCAGATTAAGGGGGAACAACTCTATATGGAACAACTGCTTGGTTCCACTGAAGGTGAACTCTCCACCGAAAGGCTGAATATTTCTCAACAGTCATCGCGTATCATGAATTGATGTTGTGCCAAGTCTCATTCTTTGGCAAATATATCTACAAATTTGTAGCATCTCGTGAAGAATATGCAAAAATGCAATTTATTGGTGACACCAAGGGAACGATTATTGTTGTTGCAAAGAAGGCAGCTGGTAAAGGAACGTCTAAAGAGCTCAAGCACCCGAACATCCATGACCCTGCTCATTGATCCCTATCTGAGCAACACTGAAGCTGTTACTGAAGACCCTGACATCTGAGTGCTCCCCGTTCCAACTCTAGCCCGTCTGACCCTCTGTTCTTGATTTTTAATGTTTTTATGTTCTTTTGTGATTGTTCCTTATCTTCTGATCTTAGTTGTCTGTGTCCCTATGCTTTGTACTTCGTATGACTTTATGAATGAATTATTTTGTTTATGAGTTGCATGTGTGTCAAGTCTTTCTGTTTCTTGTGGAACTTTTGATGATGCCAAAAGGGGGAAGTATGGAAAATATGAAACCCAAGGAAGAGTTGATAACAGAAGCTAGTGCTAAGGGGAACGACAAAACTGCTTGAAGGTAAATTCTCAATGAACTTTCTGAGGGGGAACATTGTTAATTATTTGAACATAGTATCTGTGTGATTAAATGTGAAAATGCTTCTACTTGTCTGTTTTGAACTGTGTATTTTGACTTGCACATTTTGATCACCAAAAAGGGGGAAATTGTTGGAACGATGACGTTCCCTCTAGTTTTGATGATGATAAACTCAAATGCTTTTGATGGTTTTTAGTGTGACTATGAGTTTCAGGAAACGATTGAGTCAAAGGAACGATGAAAACCAATGAAGAGTCAAAACAGAGAAGCAAAGGAACAGAGAAGCCAACAATTACAAAACAACACGCTGGAACAGAAGAAAAGAATAGACGTGTGATGTTGAATAGAACAGAAAAGGGAACAACGAAAGGAACGGAGGACGTGCGTTGAAACCAGGGAACAACGCAAGGAACGAAGGACACACTGTAAACCCTAGCGTCTGCCGAATCTTTGTTTATGGAAACAAACTGTGAAGCTGTAGCTTGGGCCGCAAGGAAGATCTCGTGGTTGAGATATTGTGGTTAGAATATTTTAGAAAAGATTGTATAGGATTTTATTATCTTATTTTCCTTAATTAAATTAGGGTAAATCGGAGGATATTCCAAGACTATATATTATAAGGCTGTGAACATCATTTCTTAACGGAACTAACGGCATTCCTACAGAGAAGAGCGAAGAACTTACAAGTACGTGACTTTGGTGAGTTAAGTACTTGTTAGGGTTTTGATTGTCTAGTGTGTTATTAGGAACTTTGCATTAAGGAGTCTAGATATCTAGGAGTAAACTAGATTGAGATAAGACTTGCTTGTTTGTAATTCCAGTAGTAATAATACAAGTAGACATTTGAAATCCTACTAGGGAAACCTAGAGGTAGAGGTTTTATCATTCAACTAGTTGGTTGATTGAGTTTCCTCTATAAGGAACAGAGTCTGTTACTTTGTTATTCTGTTGTTATTTTCCGCTGCCCAAGGAACGAACCTTCCGTTCCTTGATCTAACACACACAATTCTACAGCATCAGACATTCCAAACTTCTTGATACCTTGAGATACTTTTGTTGATGAACCCTTGTTCCATCTTCTCCCTGAGAAACTTGAAGACCCAAGAAGAACTTCAGTTCCCCAACCATGCTCATCTCAAATTCACTGGCCATGAGACTTGAAATTTTTTAAACCAGTTTGTCATCTGTAGACCCGAAGATAATGTCATCCAGATAGACATGCACCACCAGAGTGTGCTTTCCCTCCTTCATCAGGAACAAAGTCTTGTCAACCTTTCCGCGAACGTATCCATGAGCAAGGAGGAACTGTGATAACCTATCATACCAAGCTCTGGGAGCCTGCTTAAGACCATACAACGCCTTGTCAAGTATGTAGACATGATCAGATTGAAAGGCGTCTTCAAAACCAGGGGTTTGGTCCACATAGACATCCTCCTTGAGAACTCATTCAAGAAGGCAGTCTTCACATCCATTTGCTGTAATTTGAAGCCATGAAAAGCTGAGTATGCAATGAGTATTCGGATAGCTTCCAAATGAGCAATAGGAGCAAAGGTTTCGTCATAATCGATCCCTTTCTGCTGGTTATATCCCTTCACCACCAGCCTTGCTTTGTTCCTTGTAACTTGTCCTTGATCATCCAGTTTGTTCCTGAACACCCACTTGGTTCCTATCACAGTTCTGTTCCCTGGACGAGGGACAAGTCTCCAAACCTTGTTCCTTTCGAACTGATGGAGTTCTTCATGCATGGCACTTATCTAGTCTGGATCCTTCAACGCTTCACCTACAGTTTTGGGTTCTTGCAGAGAAAGAAAAGCATTGAAGGCACACAAATTTTGTAGAGAAGAGTGAGTACAAGTTCCCTTTTGAAAATCTGTAAGAATTTAATCCACTGGATCATCCTTCTTTTGGTGGTAGTTTCTCACTTGCAGAGTGGTGAGATCAAAATCATCGGAGTTAGCGCCACCAGTACCTGTACTGTCTTCAACATTCCCTTCAACATTTGGACTTGGTCTGTGTTCGTCGAGAGTTGATGATTCGTCATGACTGTCACGACCAGGAGAGGCATCGTTGATATCATCATTGAGCATGTTTCCGATGACATTGCTTTCCACGAGATGAAAGTTGTCGTCCTTAGGGAGACCAGTATTTGAGGGACTATCAGTCATTTGTTCATGCACAAGGTTACCAGCCATAAAAGATTCATCAAAGACAACATGAATGCTTTCCGCTACCTTCCTTGTCCTTTTGTTGAAAACTTTGTAGGCCTTGCTGTGGAGAGAATATCCTACAAAGGTGCATTCGTCACTTTTCAGATCAAATTTTCCAAGAGAATGTTTCCCATTGTTGTGGACGAAGCACTTACAACCAAAAGTCCACAGATGTGAAACATTTGGCTTTCTTCCCCTTAACAGTTCATAAGGAGTCTTGTTCAGCAGCGGGCAAATGGTTGCCTTGTTCAACACATAACAAGCAACATTCAAAGCATTATCCCAAAAACTCTTTGGAAGACCACTGTCCTGTTCTTCCTTTCCACAACACCATTTTGATGCGGAGTTCTGGGAGCTGAGAAGTTATGACTTATGCCATTGTTCCGGCATAGGGATAGAAACTGAGAGTTCTCAAATTCTGTTTCATGATCAGTACAAATGGCACCAAGAGATTGTCCAAGATTCTTCTCAATAGATTTTAGCCATGTCTCAAACTCAGCAAACACTTCATCCTTGGATGATAAAAAGAGGGTCCATGTATACCTAGAGAAATCATCAACAATAACAAAGACATACAGATTCCCCCCACGACTCTTTGTACGCATAGGCCCACAAAGATCCATGTGGATTAGTTCCAAAGGACGAGTTGTGCTTACCTTTTTCTTGGATTTGAATGAAGATCTTACCTATTTTCCTTTGGTACACGCATCACAAACCTCATTGCTTGTCGTTTCGATATTTGGAGACCGTTGACTAGTTCTTGCCGATGAAGTTTAGAAAGAAGTTGTCCAAACCGCTTGGGCCACCGATCTATTGTCTTAGTGATAGACGACATACAGAGTTCCTTCTCAGGGATAAAAGCAGGATACACTTTGTAGACATTGTTTTCACAGACCCCCTTCAGCATAATTTTCCTTGTACTTATACACTCAACTTGGCAGTCATCAGTAGTAAAAACTACCCTATTCTTCTTATTTTGACAAAGTTAAGCAACACTGAATAGATCGAACTTGTGATTGTTCACAAGAGTTACATTATCCACAGTGACGTGTTTATAAAGCCTTACCTTACCAAGTCCACAAACTTCTCCCTTAATTACTCTTATTTTCAAAGGTTATGAAACCTCCGGAGGCTTGTTGAAGTGATGTGAACCAGCTTTTGTTCCCTGTCATATGACTTGAGCATGCACTATCGAAGTACCATGAACCTTTCCTCACTTCATCATGTATTGAAAAAATTAGTTCATACGAACCCAAAAAAGCTTAGGCTTTTTGGGTTTGGGAGTAATATATTTTATCTTAGCAAGTTTTTCATTGACTTTTTCTCTAGCAATACGAGCAATCTCCTCATTGTGTCTTTTCAGAAGACACTATTGTTTGTAGTGACCAGCATGACCACATTACCAACAAACTCTATGACACTTTAAATCCACATACTTGCTCTCTCCAGGCCAAATTGGTTTGTTAGCAACCCTGGAATGAAAATCAATGTGATTGGGCTTGCCATTCTGAGCTTGCTTTAGCCAAATAGAGTGAGCCTTCTGTCCATGACACCAAGGTTTGTTCCCGTTAGCCAAATTTACACAGTCTTTCCGATTGTTCCCTTAAGAGGAACTTTCACCACTTTCTCGAAAAGACTGTTTTCCTTCCACCTTAGGACTTTGAACCTGGGTGTCATCAACAAGAGACTTAACTTGGTATCCAATGCCAAAGCAAGGCACATGTTTCTTCCCTTTCATTACTTCATTCTTGGCTGCAACAAACTCAATGACTTTAGTCTTCCCTTTCTGTTCCTCATTGATTTCGGACAAATCACTAGACATTGGAATCGAAATCCTTGATGTTAAAACTAAGCAACGACATCCTTCAAATATTTGTTCCCTTCAGAGGAACGAGGGATGCCCTTTCTTCGAGACCATATTCTCTTCATCGCTCTGGTGATGAGAGCAACGTCTTCATCGCCATCCTTATCCTCAACTTGAGACAAGTCGAAGACTTTTCCACCTTTAGAGCAATGCTTTGAGCCTTCTCAGTTCCCCTTTGGCTCATCTTGGAGTTGTGAACTGATGCGTTGCTTTCCAGCTTGGAAACAACTTCTTCCATAGTGAGAGCTTTGACATCAGTCTGGGCGTAAAGAGCAAGAGCGATTGCGTTCCATTGAGGATTGAGACCTTGCATGAAATGATGAGTAAGCTTCCAGTTGGGGAGCTTCTCGCCAAGGAACTCCAGTTGGCCAACTACTCCTTGGAAGCGGGAGTAGAATTCTTGAATGTGTTCACTCTTTCCTTGGGAAATGTAGTCATACTCTTTCATCAAGGTAAGAATTCGATTTTTCTTGACATCCTCATTGCCTTCAGGAGACGCTTCAAGGCATCCCAGATCCCCTTAGCTGTTTTATAGCAGATGACCTTCTTAAGATTAGCACGGAGCAAAGCCATATGGAGGATCTTTTTGTCTCTGTTGTTCTTCTTTAGCCTTTTCCAGTCAGCATCATTGTAGTAAGCCCTTGCTTTTGGTTTTGTTGCATCCTTTTCATTCGGGATTGGAATGAGACCAACTTCAATGATTTTCCAAATATGACCGTCAAAGGAGCAGATACGGGACTCGATTTGCTCAACCCACCAGTCGTATTCACTAGCCTTTAAAGTTGGAGGTTTGTAGAATGAATCACTGATAGCATTGCTTGATGACATCTTTCCCGCAAAGTCTTAACGAACACAATTTAGAGACCAGGATTTGATACCAATTGTTGGATCGTTATTGTTTCATTTGAAGGAACAAATGCTTTGTTCCCACAGAAGGTGCAGCGGAATATTAAAGCAAGAAAGAATTATATTTAGAACTTACGATTTAGAGGGGAAACCCCAATTAGTCAAATAACCAATCAGGGAAAAACCACTACCTTCAAGCTTCTCGCTTGAGAGGATTTTGAAGAGTGTACTTGTCTTATTGATATCTTGATTGGTTACACTTGCAGCTTAGACTTCAAATCCTAGACTCACCTAGTTTTGAATCTCTTCTACAACGATGAACACGAACTCATTCTCTAAGACGTACAGACTGCTTCACTTCTTTCTCTCTCTCAATGGAATGCTCAGAGTTCGTACTCAAGAAATGAATCACTCACTTCTATTTATACAATCTGAAAATCGTACTAACAAAAAAAAATTCACTCTCTTATTTCCAGTAACAAGAAGATATTATTTGACTCAATAAGATAATATCTCAACTGATTTTATTATCTAAGGAAATATCCCCTAAAATAATATAACCAAAATAAGATGAATCTTCTCTCTCTAAATCTTCGAGTTGGCGTAATGGAACCAACTTCCCGTTTCCAATCGTAGGATCTTCAAGGATTATCTTTGTTATCTTCACATATGTCTTCTTTATGATATTCGCAGCTTGTTGTTGTGACGGCATTGTTGTTCCTTTGGAGGTAACAAATCGTTTAGAAAACTCTTTGTTCCCTCTGCGTTACTACGTTGTCGATCGTTCCCTGTGACATCTTTGTTTGATCATGAAACACTTAGTCACAATATTAGTTGAATGTTTGTTATCATCAAAATCAAGGAATTCAACAAGAATGTTAATTATGTATAATTAATTAATATGGAAAAAATAGTTGAATTATATCACATATTTATTTCAATTTTTTTTAACATATATTATCACTTTTGCATCATGAATCATATATTACCAATCATATAGATTTTAGTATTAAAACTATAAGAAGTAACATAAATTATAAGGTAAAAATATATAATACATATTTTTATTTACAAATAAGAAAAAATTAGTAAATGATAAAAATTTTAATTGTACATTGAAATTTGTCTACGTGGCATAGCTTAAGGGCTGACACGTACGTAAGAGAAAAATATAGGGCTTTAGTATATTATATAGATAAATGATAAACAATTATAATTTCAACTCATGACTAATATAACATATAAAGATTTTGACTATTTTCTTTTATATAAAAAATTATATGTAAATAAAATCTACTATATATTGATTTATTTTGCAAAAAATTAATTATTTATCACATATTGGTACTATTGTTGCTTTTTTTGGTGGAATTGTTTTGTAAATGAAATTAAGGTTGATTATATTATGTCACAACGTACATCTTATTGGTTCAACCAATATCTTTAACTAAGTAAAATATTAATAAATTCACAATAAAGGTGAGACCCATTATTTTTATTTTAAAGGCTTGAGGATGTGATATTATACAGATGTCTACGCATAGGTCAAATGATAAGAGACCGATACGTAAACATCATGAGACTTCTACTTTAGTATATATGTATAGAGGCGGGTTCAGATACAAAGTATTGCTATAGTGTGAAGTACGAAGCAATATCAACCGTTAGATATATACATGTACGAATGGGATTAAAAGAGGACCAATAAAGATACACGCGTGTCATCTTCATTTAAGATGACATTTTTGTAAATTATGACAAAACCAATCATTCTCTAAAAAATTCTCCTTTTTTTAATTTTAAAAAACAAACCTCGTTGTGTCGGTTTACATATTTATGTTAATCCTAACTTACGCTCCACCAAATGAATCTGCTAAAAAGGTGTGCTGGGACAGACTCATTTCCTTTATTAAAAATTGTCATATTCCGTGCATTATTATGGGAGATCTGAACGAAATACAAGACCCATCTGAAAAATTAGGTGGTTTAATACCACCTTTGAAAAAATTTGCAAGATTACGAAATTTTAAGAATGAATGTGAACTATTGGATACTCCTATTCAAGGAAACATCTATACATGGCAGAAGAACATAACAGAAATAGATAACATATATGAAAAACTAGATAGGGTACTTATTCATCACCAGATCCTTCAATGGTATCCTGATATATGTACTAAACACTTTGCTTTTACCAGCTCAGACCACTGTCTCATCTCTATCGAGCTTGACTCAGCAATACCTTTTAAAAATCAGCCTTTTAAATTTGAAAAAATCTAGATGACCAGAAAAGATTTTAGAAATGTGGTTAAACAAGCTTGGAGAACTAACTATCATGGATCTAGATTGTTTAATCTTGTATCCAAAACAAAATTACTTAAGAAGCATGCCAAGATCTGGAACAAAAGTACTTTTGGTAATGTATTTACTCAATTACAAACTATAGAAAAACAACTTTCTGAAATCCAAACTGAGATCTGTACTTACCCTACAAATGATCTCATTAAAAAACAAATAAGAATCATAGAAAAAAAAAAGAAAAACTTTTTGTTTCTAGAAAATTTACTGGAACCAAAGAGCTAAAGTGAAACATATCAAATTAACTGATATGAATGCTAGTTATTTTCACAAAATAGCAAGTGGAAGAAGGAATAGAAAAATTATAAAAGAAATTAAAACACAAGAAGGAACAAGTATTACTGGAGAAGAAAACATTAGAAATGAAATCAGAAATGATTTCATTAAAAGGTTCAGAAGTGAGGTATGAACCAGATACTACTCCAGGAAAATCTTGAATTAATTCAGTCTGAAATCTCTACAGATGACAATTTAGAATTAATAAGAAACGTCTCCAATGAAGAAATTAAGAAGGTTGTCTTTAACATTGGCTCGGATAAATCACCGGGTCTTGATGGTATGACAGCAGAATTCTACCAAAAATATTGGGACATTGTAGGTCATTCTGTTATTCAAGCAGTTAAAAGCTTTTTTCTTTCCTGGAAATTGCTCAAACAAATAAATCACACATCCATCTCTTTGATTCCAAAATGTGACAATCCGAACTCTACTAATCACTATAGACCCATAAGTCTATACTCTACAATTTATAAGATTATCTCGAAGATCATAACAACAAGACTTAAACGAACCATGGAAAAATTAATCCACCCCCTACAGGGTGCCTTTGTTGCTAACAGAGCCATTCAAGATAATATCTTGATTGCCCATGAAATCTTTCACTCATTTAAATCGAAAAAAAAGAGCTGAAGGATTCATTGCCCTAAAATTAGATATGGAAAAAACATATGATAGAATTGAATGGAACTTCATCATTAAAATCATGGAAAAGTTTGGATTCCATGAAAAATTTATCAACTGGATAAAAGAATGCATTACAACGGTATCTTTCTCGGTGCTTGTAAACAATGGACCCACAAAAATATTTAAACCATCAAGAGGACTTCGACAGGGTGACCCTCTTTCCCCTCTCTTGTTTATTTTAGGATATGAAATCCTTGCTAGAAAACTCTAAAAAGCTTCAGAAAGACCGCGAAATCCTCTAGGATTCCAAATCACTCAACAAGGATCACGAATTCCGTTCCTGACTTTGCAGATGGCATTGTGATTTTCTCAAAAGCTAAACAGGAAAACTGCAAGGAAATTAAGGATATTATTGATGAATATTGCAAAATCTCAGGGCAAAAAGTAAATTTTCATAAATGGGCTTTTCAAGTCACAAAATAGGTTACCAACCAAAAGAAATAAGCAATACAAGGTATTCTCACAATCACAAATATGATATCTCTCGAAAAATATATAGGTTGTCCTATCATTAATGGTAGAGTCAACTCGAATACCTTTGTTGATCTCTTAATTAGCACCCAACAACAATTGTCTAAATGGAAAGCAAATTCTCTTTCCCAAGCAGGAAGAACAACACTAATAAAAACCAATCTGGCATCAAGACCAAACTATCTTATGCAAAGTTTTATGTTACCTACACACACACAATGAACTTGACAAGTTAAATAGATCTTTTTTTTGGAACAAAGACAACTCCTATAAACCTCTTATAGGCTGAGAAAAAATATATAAACCGACACAACAAGGAGGTCTTGGATTGAGAAAATCTAAGGACATGAATAAAGCCCTATAATTCAAATTGCTATGGAAAATCTTAGCAGAACCGAATAATTATTGGGTCAGAGTTGTTACTGAAAAATACTTGAAAATAATTCATATATTTCATTACGAGAAAAAAAAAATTACTCTTGGCAATGGTCTAAAATGATTGAACTCATGGATGAATTCAAATCTAGACTAATTTGGCAAGTTGGTAATGGCAGAACAATCAAATTTTGGTCGGATAATTGGATCTCGAACACCCCTTTATGTGATATCATAAACACACAATCAATCCTGAACAAGGATGCCCTGATAGCTGATTTTATGTTGCCAAATAAAACCTGGAATAAGGACCTAATAGAACAATGTTTACCACTTGATTTAGCCAAAAAAATAACCTCTATCCCAATACCTTTAAATGATATTCATGATAGAATATACTGAAAAACTAGCAAAAATGGTTGGTTTTTTACGAATTCTGCCATGGAATTAATTAACAGAAACAAGAGATATACTGCCTATGATTCTTCATGGATATGGAAGATGGACACATATCCCAAAGTTAAAAACTTTATCTGGAAAATAATGAAAAATGGACTCCCAACAAAAGCTAGATTAGCAGAAAAAGGTGTAGCAATTCCCGAGGGTTGTATCCGTTGCAATGCTCAATTAGAGGATTTGAATCATCTCCTATTCCAATGTAACCACACCATAAAAACAATAGAGAAAATGAATTATCATACTTATGGTATCATTACATCCTTAAACATAGGAAACAAAAAAATCAATGAACTCATTGAGGAAATTCGACAAAAAAACTGATAGATCAAATTGAGAATTGGAATAAGACGAAGAGTTGGAACCCTGACTGTTTAACAGAGGACAGACAAAAAACTCATAGAATGAACAATGTTAGACGACCAATAAAGAAATGGAAAAAACCACCGGATAACATTATTAAAATCAATACAGATGGATCCACCAAAACTAATGGTGAATCTAACTTTGGCTACATTTTCAGGAACAACACGGATAAACCAATCTTCCTCTTTGGGGATAAATGTGGTATCTCAACCCCTTTAAAAACAGAAACACTTGCAGTAAGAAATGCCCTGGTAAAGGCCTGTGAATTAGGCATTACCGACATTCAACTTGAATGCGACAACGTTACCATTGTGAATGTTCTTAATCAAATTTGGCATTGTCCATGAGATATTGAAATGTTAATTTCTGATATCCTGTGTGTTTTACAACTGTTTTTTTCAGTGCAGATTTTTCATGTCTTCCGAGAAACAAACGTGGTGGCCGACTTCATCGCAAAGACGGTCCAGCAGAGTTCCTTGAAAGATATTCGAGCTAGTCTAGAATTTGTAATTCTCATCCGTAAGGATGCTATAGACTGAGAAACCATATTTTTGTGGTTTTCAGTCTAATTTTTACCTAATAAAAAAAACTCATTTTTTGCACCCACACAATCTCTCTCTTCATTTCTCTTCCAAAACACAACCCCCATTTTTACATCCTCTACCGAATCTCCATTAAAACTCTACTTAAAGCTTCAATATGAAGACTCATGACCGGCTCTACAAACAATGAAGCACAACAAAGGTAAAAAAATGTCTTCTACTACTTCGTTTTTACTTCTAATGGTTTCAATTTTTCAATTTGCTTGAAACAACTTTAATTTGTGTGAATAAATATAGTTTTGGGGTTCATTGTCAAATTAAAAAATCAAAAACTTGTAATGAACTTTTGTGATAACTTAAATTGTGAAAAGTAGTGTTTGTATGGTTCATAGGTACATTGAATATAATTTCTTGTACAAACTTTAGGACTTTCTAGATTCAAAATTCTAGGGTTTATATGAAGGATGACAAACTACGAAGATGATTGATCGAGTTCATGTATTAAGTTTATATTCATATATAATCCTCTAAAGTTCATATTTAGTCATTTGAAAGATATTCAGATAATTGATTTTGTCAAAGCCTATTAGCTCAAATGGTAGAGCAATGTGTTGGTACATATGGATGTGGGTTCGAATTCCTCAGAGGCTACATATTGTGCTTGTGAAAAGTCTCAATTCATGTTGGTTCACATGTATAATATTCTAGTTCATATATATTCTCCTAAGGTTCATATTTAATTTTCATGGTTTAGGAATAATGAAAACATAAGGGTTCATATGTAACATGTCAATGTTCATATATGATCATCTAATGTTCATACTTATTCTTTTGAAAGCTTCATCTTCTTTTCCATACTACGTGCATCATATAAATAAACTAAAGGTTTGTTGAATTTCTTAGGTTTTGATGGTAACAAACATTCAACTAATCTGGGTACTAAGTGCTTCAGGAACAAAGACAGTTGTCTCAGGGAACCATCGCAGCAAAGGATCGCAGGGGGAACAAAGCTCTGTTCGTGTGCTTTGCTACCTAGCAAGGAACTGAAGTGACAAACGAGATCGAAGCTGCGAATGGAAAGAAGATATCCAGCGTGATAACTATGGAAACAAATCAAAGAGCTCACACAGTCAAGGATGGAAGACTTCGGCTGCAAGGATTATGCCGATTGAGAAGATATGGAGAGAGAAAGCCCGATTGTTTTATCTTAGGAAATCTTTCCTAAGATAAGATAATTAGAGAGAGAAGAATTATATCTCTTCCGGTTATATTAATTAAAGGAACTCCTTCCTTAATTAATATAGACGGTTGGGATATTATTCCTTCAATCAAATCATATCTTCTTGTTACCTTATTTGGAGAAATCTTATCTTGTTACGATTAGGGTTTAGACGAGTTGTATTTATAGGAGTGTGGGATTCATTTCTATGTACGAACTCGGGGCATCAAACGAAAAGAAAAGAAAAAGAGAGTGAAGTGTTTGTGAGTCTTTGAGGGTTGAGTTCGATTCATCGTTGTAGAAGAGGTTTCAAATCTAGGTGGGAAGTCTAGAGGTTGAAGTCCAAGATACAAGTGTAATCGAATAAGAAATCAATAAGACAAGTAGACTCTTCAAAATCCTCTCAAGCGGAAGCTTGAAGGTAGTGGTTTTTCCTTGAGAAGCTAGTTTTGCCAATCAGGGTTTCCACTATATATCGTGAGTTCGTTCGTTATCTTTTCTGCTATATTGTTCTGTTGTGCCTTCTGTGGGAACAAAGCCTTTGTTCCCTCAGACGTAACTCTAACGATCCAACAAAGTTCATATTTTATGTTTCAAGGTTCATATATAGACATATGACGTTCATATATAATAATGTCAATTTTCATATTAATCTCATTATGGTTCATTTCATTTGGTGCCTTTACCATGACTTTCTCAGGTTCTTAACGTCAAATGTCTGAAGAAATGTGAAAACAAACTAATTATCAACCATAAAGGGCATTCAACCATGTCCACTTATCAACATCTTTCTTAGACTTTTAATCGAACACCTTATGAAATTCTCTCAAAACACAAAAGCAATTAATTTGTTTTCACATAAAGATACCAAATTTAGATTGATCAATGCAAAGAATTAGCACAATCAACGCATCAATTGAAGCAATCACAACTTCAACCCAAAAATATATCAGGTTAATAAATAATACCAAAATGTTCATAATTAATTATTTGAGGTTCATAATCTATGCATATTTGAAAACCAATTGAGGCAGACATTCTTTTATACTATCGTGATCTTCTCATATTCTTCATGTCAAAAGTCTAACGAAATGTCATGAACAAATTGAGATATGCACCATAGAAGGCATTTTATTCATGCACAAACTCATAATATCTCTCTCGGGTATTTCATCGAACACCTTGTGGGCATTACTTAACTCATCTATCCTAACCAAACCAATGCTTCTCAAAGATGGTACTCAATAATCTCCACTAAAAACAATCTTAAACTCATCACCAAACGTGGAATCAAAAGACAAAAAGCTTATTTTTTTACACACGAAAACAAGTTGAATTTTCACATAAAAAGTTGAAGCTTAAAAACAGAACAAAATCGATCAACACATAACTACGAGGGATAATCAACTAGGACGAAAATGATGAAGATGGATTGATGAGGATGAAATCAAATAAATACGATCGATTTCAATGAACAACGACGGCGATGATGAACTCAACTTCACCGCAGAAGAACCGCACATGTTCAGGGAAGAAACTATTGATGAAATAGGACAGATTACAAAAAGCCCCCGAGATAAATAACAAGTAAAGTGACACGCGTTTTATTAGGACCGTCGGATAGTATAAATCGATGAACACCGTTGCTTCGTATTTCTGACAGTAAGTTCCTTTTGTACTGGATCCCACATCTATATGCATATATCATGTTTTAGAAAAAAACATGGACTATAAGTAGACCTGAGCAAACGCGGGCCGACCCGCCCGGCCTGCCCGCCTGCCAAGCAATACGGGCTTGGACAAGGGTTTCAGCCCGAACGGGCCCGTGGCCCGTATAAAATTTTAATTATATAAAAATATATTTAAAAAATACATTAAAAAAATAAATATAACCTAAAAAAACATTAAAAATATATATATATATATATAACCTAAAAATACATTAAAAATAATAATTTAACGGGCCGGCCCGGCCCGTTAAATACCAAAAATAAAATAAAAAATAACCTATAAAATTTTATACGGGCCGGCCGTGGCCCGTATAAAATTTTAATTATATAAAAATATATTTAAAAAATACATTAAAAAAATAAATATAACCTAAAAAAACATTAAAAATATATATATATATATATAACCTAAAAATACATTAAAAAAAATAATTTAACGGGCCGGCCCGGCCCGTTAAATACCAAAAATAAAATAAAAAATAACCTATAAAATTTTATACGGGCCGGCCGTGGCCCGTATAAAATTTTAATTATATAAAAATATATTTAAAAAATACATTAAAAAAATAAATATAACCTAAAAATACATTAAAAAAATAATTTAATGGGCCGGGCCGGCCCGTTAAATACCAAAAAAAAATTAAAAAATACATTGAAAAAATTATTTAAAAATAGGTTGTTTGACATACGGCCCGGCCCGCTCAAAAGAGCGGGCACGGTTACCATCTTGGGCCCGACAAACGAGCCGGGCCTGCAAAAATGGGCTTAAAATTTGGCTCAGGCCCGGGCCCGTGTTTGATCAGGTCTAACTATAAGGAATTAGTTTTTTGTCACTTCAGAAACCTGATTAAATCTTGAGTTTTTGTGTGATTAGATTGATTATTAATTATACATGATTATGATCAAGAAGAATGGGTTCAAATTGTCTGTTAATTTCCAATAAATTACAACAGGAAAGAGCACAAAATCTCGGCTAAGACACGCAATTATATTGATGAAAGTATCAGATAATTCCAATGTTGTTCGACGTTTTTTTTGTTATAACTTATAAGAATTATCTTCTTTCTCGATATTCCTCTTCTAGTCTTCTTCTTTATTTTTTTTCTCGAGTTAAGAACACATGTGCATGTGCACTGAAAGTCCGTGGGCCCATAGAAGGGAGACGTGCGGACACGAGCGCATAGGCGCAGATAGGCCCAATACATAAGTCTAGTGGGATTTCATCCTAAAATCAATTGACAATAAGAGGAGTAGCCCATGAAGCTTATATACTAGACAAGTTATGTCACAACTTTAGATCTGAGACGTTTATATTCCAATACGCCCCCGCAAGTGCAACGGGCAAAAGTTCGTGGGCCCATAGAAAGGGGACGTGCGGACACGAGCGCATAGGCGCAAATAGGTCCAGTACATAAGTCCAGTGGGGTTTCATTCTAAAATCAATTTGCAATAGGAGGGGTAGCCTATCAAGCTTATATACTAGACAAGTTATGTCTCAACTTTAGATGTGAGACATTTATATTCCAGCATGTGCATGGACATCGAAAGTCATCGGAGTTGGACGTACATTGTATTCATTAATCATTATTATACATAACAATCTTTCAAATTACCGTATAATCAAATTTTCAAAGTATTTAGATTTATATATGACATAAAATATTTGGACCCATAAAATTGTATAAAGACAAATATAAATAAACTGAAATAATAAATTTTTACCCTAAATTGTAACGGTATTATATGAACGAGTAGGCAAATAATTCAACCCCTAGTACGTCGTATGTCTCGTGTCTTTGTATCGAGACACGCAGGCGCGGACGCAGGTATAGCCCCCACTGGAATTTTGGAAGAAGAAAACAATTATACGGGATTTTTTTTTCCTTGTCCAAAGTTTTTAATTTTTTTTTTTCAAAAAAAATTCTTCAAAAATTTCAAACTAATTTTTGTAGTTTTCCGATTTTAAAAATATTTTTTACATAGGATTTATTATGCATAATTCTTAAAAATACTAAAAATTGATCCAAATTTGCACACAATTTTTCAATAAGATATGTAATATTTTCACTATATTTATCCTTATTTGTGTTAAAACTTTCAAAATTTAGGGTTTATGGATTTGTAAATTTTATAAATTAATTTTTATATAAATTTGTTGAGATTACGCAGTGAAAGTAGTCTGTAATGATGAAATTTGTTTAATTTGTGTAATTTTTGGTCAAGTTTGAGTAAAATTTCATTTGAAGTTTGGATATAGAGTTTGTTGTTTGAAATTGAGATTGTTTGTGTAAAATAGATGGTAGAATTAAAAGTTACGGTTTATGATTTTGTGTAAGGTAAACGGTAATATTTTACTCTTCAAGATTTTAGCCCCACTGGACTGCAATCCTGCTTTCGCCCCGGAGACATATACTACTGTACTAACTTAAATGCGTTGGGATTAATTAATTAAATCGAGTATTCTGTCTCTTAATTGCACCATTAATTTCAACGCATATATATGCATGCAGCATGCATGCAAACATATTTTCCTCATAAATCAGTTCTGTTTTTATGAGGGCCGTTCTTGTGCTTATCTGCCTTAAGATACACCCTAAGCACTACTTTCTACCATTTGATCAATATAATCAACAGTCCAGATGGCTTCTTCCCATGGAAAAAAGAAATACCTGTGCGCGTTGAATAAAGACAAACAGTGACAATTTTGAAATTTTTAGAAAAAATACATAGGAAGACACTTCTACCCTTCCTAACTTGAACCCTACAACGCGTTTCACACAGAGAGAAAGGAAGCATCTGGCGCGGCAGAGCGGTGAAGGAAGGCGGTGGCTCCGGAGTTCGTCCCGGGGAAGACGCCCCCGGCCTCCAGACAGTCGACGCCTCCGCCGATGTTGATCGCCCCGCCGTCACGACTCTCGTTCATCGTTCTTCTCTCTTGTGGAGCCATCCATGGCGAACCCACCCCGCCTCCGCTGGCGAGAAGCTCCTGCTTGACGAAGAAGAAGAGAAGAAAAAGGAGGAGCTTCGATATTCATCGACGACGTCGTTTCGTGGACAAGAAAGTATCGACAAATTGGGAGGAGATGCCGGAGAATCCACCGAGCTTGGTGTTTCCCTCAGAGTAAATACTTAATCTAGAAGAGGAAAAAGAAAACTGTAGTACTTGATTGAGTTTTTATGTTAATCTTTAAAATTGATCTTTGTAGCTTGATGATTGGGTGTTATGCCGGATATACAAGAAGATTCCCCATAGGCAGGTGGATGGTGATAGGGAGGATTTCATAAACCACCATAACCAACAGCTGTTAATGGAGGCTCACCAGCATGAGCACAACCTGTTCGACGTAATGCCTGAACCAACAGAACCCACAAACGCCCCCTGTAGCAGCTTGTGCCTGAAGCGGACGTTGTCTTCTGTATGCTGGAATGAAGACGAGGCGGCTACAAGGAGCAAGAGGGCGGTGGTTGATGATCAGAGTGCAATGGCAGATCAGGGGAACAACTCAAGCTCTATGGTTGGGCTGATGATCATCCAGCTGCTGCTTGCTGGCGGAGGTGGCCCGAGTCCAGCTGCAGCGATGCTGGGGCCTCTAGGTGAAGGCGTGTTTCGTTACCCTTGCCAACTCTGTGATACCCCGTAATTCTGTAAGGATTATTTTGGGAATTTTTTGGAATTTTCCCGAGTACCCGTTGTGTACGTCGGATGTAATTCAGGTAGCTTGAGACATTCTGTAATGTGCTCTGTATCTGTAATATTTTTTCTCAGTGAAATAATATACAGATAACATGCCTTGGATTTTAATTGTCGTTCGCGTACGATAATTTTTATCCCGGCTTAATGTCATGTTCGTCCAAAGCTGAACGGGCGGGAAAAAGGTGTCACGGCGACCGCCGTAAAGTCGCGGCGACCGCCGTAGTGAGACCCAAGCACGGCGACCGCCGTAAAGTCACGGCGCCCGCCGTCCCAATGCTCGAGGAGGCAGCTGGTGTGCCAGGCAGCGGCGCCCGCCGTAATTGCCACCTTCGTTATCCGGCGGTCCTTGCCTGTTGGTCGTCGGCGCGACTTCTGGCGAGCGCCGAACTAGCTCTAGGCCCTCTCGTTTTGAACTCCAGATGTTTGGCTATAAAAGGGGGTGTTGGGGGAAAGGTTTTGAGCCATTCCAGCACCAAATCTCTGCCAAAATTCATCTCGCCGGAGTTGTGCCCTTCGCCGGAATTTCTGAAGCCCTCGTCGGTGTCGTTTGGTGGTGTTTCCAGCAGCCCTTTTGAAGCCTATTGGTTGCCTTTGGAGGTCAGAAACCAAGCAAGGCGGAAAGGGGTCGAAACGCGCTTTGTTTTGGTGAGATTTCTCTCGTCTCTGTCGACCGTGTTCTTCACGGCGACCGCCGTGATGAATGCGGGGACCGCCGCCAGTGCCCAGAATGCCTTTGTGGCTTTGGCTTGGTTGGTTGTCGTCGTGGCGTCGTTTCTTTCGGGTTCTTTCGTCTTTCCATAGATTCGTACTAGTTTATGTCGGATCTAACTTAGGGTTTCCTTATGGGTCGACTCGAAGGTCGTTGTGCTGTCGGAGCTATACCTGTGTCGAGCCCGGAATCCCGTTGTCTCTGCTTTGTTCCAGATCTGCGGACTAAGGCAAGTGGCGGTTCGCTCTTGCTCATCGTTCCATATTTACATTAATTATCAGCTGTTTATCTGAGTAATTAATTTGGAATGATTACTGTATTTATCTGGAAATGGTTTTATAAACTGTCTTGGAAACTGTAATAATGACATTATCATAGGTTGTATATCTGTTAGAACAACGCTATCCTATGTGATAATTACCGTGATGGTATTGTTGTGGAATTAATCTTAATGCTAGAATAGCATGTGGGTTAATAGGAAAACTAATCCAAGTAAGGATTAGCTGTTTCTATTATCTCTATGTTTAAGTTAATTGCATGGATGGCTTTAATGTGAATAATTGATGTGTTAGACTGTTTAGTTAACACGAGTGTGCGTAGGAACGCTAATCCAAGTAAGGATTAGTCGTTTCTTTATAATTTAATATTCGTGGGAGCGCTAATCCAAGTAAGAATTTGTCGTTTCTTTAAATCATAATATTCCTCGGATTATTCCGAATAATTTAAGGGTCATGACTTATGCTTCTTATCTACATGTAAGGATCTGAAGTGTTTTAAGCGCCTTGCAAGCGCCATTGGATGAGCTTAATTGCAGTCATGTGTATTAAGCACTTAGCTAGTGCATTGGGGTGGACATAACTGTCACCCTGTAAATTAAACTGTAAGCGCTGTGGCAGTGCAATCAGGGTGAACGTAAGGTCACCCGGTGTAATAATAACTTCCGTGTTCTCGGAATAATATTAAAAGCCTCAACAGTGTGTGTATGTGTGTGTTGTAATTGAATAAGATAAGTGCAGTTAAGCACATAATTAAAGTGTAAGTACTGTAATAGTGCAATGATAACATCCATTTTATACATGTTTTTAGGAGTCTAGTTGCATATTAGTTTAGATCATCTGCATGCATATTTTATATATTTTATAGTTAATTTCACATTATTTTGTATTTGGAGTCTACACTCGTACTTGTATGAATTTCAGGTAATTTTAAGCGGATTAATACGAGACTGTGGAGCTGCTAAATTTGGACCTTGTTGATTATAATATTTTGGAGCTGAATTATTTAAATCGTGGATCAGCTCGCATGTTGAGTTGGGCTTGCCATGCGGCCCATCACTTGAAGCCAGTACCACGTGGGCAAGAGAAGAGGAGGGGGCCCAACATTTGTTTGGATGCAGGTGGGGTTACGTAGCAATCTGGTGGAGGAGAGATAATGAGGGGTTTGACTTTTCAAAGGGGAGAGCTGGAGTTAAGTAGTCAGGGGGAGTTGAAGTTTTATTTTGCTTTTCTTTTGTTTTGATGGGGGACGTTACTGGAGTTTTGGAGGTTTTCTTTAGTTTAGTTTTTGTTTGGTGGATTAGGGAAGCAGCCGTACGTACAGGGGCATATTTCAAGAAGGGATTTTTTTGCCTTCGTTTGATGGAAGACGGTGTTTATTGTTCTAGCTTGGATCAATTTGGATTATTTTCATCATTGAGATTAAGTTTTCTTATCTCTTTGTTTGTTTCTTAATTCATATATGTTGATGGCTAGTTTAGATCTTTTGATTATATCTTCGATCATGTTTGGCTAAATTCCTAGTTCTAGGGTTATGGTGATCCCGACGATACATATGTAATTAAAATTATTTCTTTGCCTGAGTTGAAATAATATTTGATTCGATCCTAGATGCTTTATGCCCATTTTAGCTTATGCGAATTGAATCTTATTAGGGTTTGAGACCAAGAGGTGAAAATGCTAGTAAGTAATCAGGTAGAGTTTGAGACCGAGAGGTGATAATTTCTACTAGATCCTTAGGAATCGAACCTGAGTGTTCTTTGTGCGAGAGCAACTTAATTACTCTTGAGGATACTAAGTCGTCATAAATGTTCTAGGTTTGAGTTGATTTAGCTGAGCGCGAGAGCGGATGTTATCTCAATTTATCTCTAGACTCTAAGTGCGTTAATGGGTTTGAATGAGATTAGCTCTGCGCGAGAGCGATTGTTAGTTTAGTTCAGACACATCTATTATCGTCTGAGAAGAGTTAGTAGATTACCTTAGATGACTTACCTTTAAATAATTTGGACTAGATTCAGGCAGATTGTGATTTTATTTACTGTTGCATCGTTGTGGTGATCCTTAACCTTAGACACATTTATCCCATTGATTTTATCTTATTTTATTTGCTTTTATTAGTTAGCTTAATTATAGATTTCATCAATTCCCATTTTCTTGGCCTAGTTCATTGATAGTGTTTCGATTAATATTACATTGGTCTCTGTGAGATCGACATTTGACTACTATAACTGATCCCGTACACTTGCGGGTAAGTTTTAGCCACATCAAGTTTTTGGCGCCGTTGCCGGGGAGCAATTTGTTAATATTAGTTGTTATCTCTATTGGTGTTTCTAGGTCTTTATTTTTGCTTTGATTTTTTTTCTTCTTCTTAATTTCAGGCTATTTTAGAAAGTGTCAAATAAATGGATTCAGGTATGTATGATGTAAATTCCTATCAGTTTTCTTCATCCGAGCCTTATACAAGTACTCAGAGGTATGGTTTTGAAAATAATAATTTGGGTTATGGCCAAAACCCAATGACTTCTAACCTCTTCTGTGAGTCTTGTGGAGCTGAAGATCATGACAAAACTAGTTGTTGCGCTACTCTGGGGGAAATAATCGCATGGAACTCACAACCCTCAAATCAGAGTTGGGTGACAACACCACACACACCGCTCCAGGTTTGGTGGACTCTTTGAAGATCCAAGTAGATGATTTAACCACAGAAAATCAGATGTTGAAAGATCAAATTGCTGAGTTGGTTATCTCAAGTTTGGTTGCAGAGTCACCTGAAGTGCATTATTTTGAGCAATGCACTTCTATTATGATTGGGGTTAAGAATCAGTGGATTGAGCCACAGTTTGATAGGAGGGGAATTATTCAAAGGACCAAGGAGGACCCGATGCTTGATGAGCTCAAAGTGTTAGAAAGCTCTACCCCGACCTCTAACACCCTTACTTGTTGTATGGTGCAAGAAGAGCTTGTTAAATCTGAATTAGAGGTTCGGAGTAGAAGGAAGAAGAGAAAAAGACGCTTTGCTGGTCATGCTCCAATTGAATTCAAGAAAGGGGATCATGTGATTCTCTCTCACCATAAGTCGAGCATGTTTCCGGGAAGTAAGAGCACAAGATGGTCCGGTCCATACTACCTGAACCGAGTTCTACAAAATGATTCAGTGGAGTTATGGCATAAGAACTCGGGGTACTTCAAGGTTCGGAAAATTTGACTCAGACCATATATAGAGCCTGATCCGATCAAGTTGGGTATCACCGACCCGCCTGATCCGAGCACATGACATTGGTGAAGGTCAAGCTAATGACCTTAAACAAGCGCTGGATGAGAGGCAACCCATCAGGTATGTTTTCTTCTTTTCTAAAAAAAAAAGTATGCTTTTCAGCAAACTCGGGAAACTCGGTCGAGTTTTCGACCGAGTTGGGATAACTGAGAGAAACTCGGCCCACAACTCGACCGAGTTATGGACCGAGTTACAATCTGTTCGCTGAAAAAAAAAATCCCTCTTTCCCTCCTTTCTTCTACCTCGCTCTCTGTTCTCTGCCTCCCGACGCCCTTCTTTGTGCCCTAACTCCCCCCTGACTACACCGTTGCGCCACCAACCCGCTACCCCTCGCCCCCAGAACCGGACCTCCACCGAGCCCAGCCGACCGGCCACACCCACACCACGCCGTCCTGTTCGCCGCCCAGATCCGGTCCTGTCCGCCATTGATGCTGCCTCTCCCATCCCTTCTCCTTCCACCTCCATTCTCGTTCCCCTTCACCTAACCACCATCCTCCACCGCCTCCTTCACTGTCACCTCTCTGAACCGCCCACCGCCCTGCTGTGCCCAGATCCATACCCACTCCCTCTGCACACCACCACTGCAAGCCTAGTTCCGAGTTCTCCATCCACGCACAGCCGCTACAATCCTCCGCGCCGCCGTGCACCGCCTAGAACCTCCAGCTCCTAAACCACAACAACCTTGGATGCTGCATTCCAACACAAATTTTGGAGGTATGCTTCTTGAGAAGTTCGATTAATTGCCGGTATTGCTCTTCCTCTGTTTAATCATGTTTATCAAATCATGGAGGTTAGTTTTACTCTAGACGGATGAACTGGTTTACGCTTGAGCTAGGTATATGTGGGTTTTGTTGTGATTGAACTGTCATGCCTGAAATTTCAATTCCTCTTGATTTGGGGTTGTGCCAATTTACTGGTTTCACTACCAGGTGATGAATAAAAGTTTGATTAATAGTTAGTCTACGTTAAGCATTGCACTTGATGATATTGTGCTCAGGATCTTATGAGAATATTATTTGAGCACCTTTTATCTTTGCTTACCTCTACTAACTAGTGGAATGTGTAGTCTTGTGTGTGGGGTTTGTTTTATTTATGTGTGTACAGTGCTACTGGAAGATGGAAGATAGGATGCTGATGAAAATTCTTCTGCACTTGTACCAATTTTTGACAACCCTGGAGCATAGAGTGAAGATGCCTGATTGCCTGATTTATTTGGTGAGTTTCTTTTCTTCTTTCTTTTATGTCTACATTGGGGACAATATAGACTTTAAGCTTGGGGGAGAGATAATTCCATGTGTAGACTCTGTTTGCATTTTAGTGTTAGTTTTCATATTTTTGTGTGTTTCTTTTTCATTTTCTTTCATGCACTGCATTGCATATTTGCATTTGGATGTTTGATTTGTTCTCCTGTTTATTTCTTTGTGGGTCCTTATAACGGTACATAATTGTGAATCCTCTTAATATGATGTGGTTGTTAATGTTGCAATTGCATTATGAGCATGATATGATTGATCAAACTTTTGACAATGACTTGAGCATGTGGACTTTGATTAAGATGTGTTAGGACCGATACTCTAGACAAAATGTCCTAGTGAGCTTGTTAGCCTTTCTTGGACTACAATTGCATGAGTCCTCTTATTTTCTTGTGTGATCTCTCTTTGCTTGTTATCTCTAGAAGTTGCTTCAATACCTCTTCGAGACTGCATATAGAACTAATGTGCATTACATTTTGATTGAGACATTATTTTCTTCATGAGCCTATATTATCCTTGACCACCCTATTGTTATTTCCCTCTGCTTGAAGCCCTTGAGCCTTAAAGCCTTTTTCTTTGAAAGCTCCACAAAAGCAATTCGAGCCTATTATATATCCTTCCCATCTAGGGGATTGAACTTTTGTTTGCTTAACGTGGAAGTGGACTAAGCTTGGGGGAGTTGCATAAAATGTTGGGTGATCATTAGAAATTGATTGTAAGGTTTTATACCATTCGGTTCATAAAAGTTTGCTTCCTTCTTCTTCATTCAAAAAAAAAAATTGAAAAAAAAAAGAAAAAAAAAAGCGAAAAAGAATGAAGAAGAAGAAAAGAAGCCCATAAAATAGAATGGTGAATCCTTAGTTTGGGTTGTAGTTGAGTTTATTGTAAAATCATTATATGATTGGTGTTATTTTAGTGAAGTTCTTTTTCCTGGATTTAGCACCACATGGTCAAAATTTATCCATGCCCTATGTTAATACATTGGCCCCATTACAACCCTATTTGAATGTCTCATGATTGTGTTTTGCATTGTTCTAGCAGTAGAGATCTAGATATTGTTGCAAGCTTATGGTAGTTGGCATTCAAAGTAGAGAATTGAGCGAAACACATATCCTAAACACATGAGTGTGAGTGACTTTATATTTATCTTGGTGAGGTCTATAGTAGAAGAACTAATTTCATCTTGTCATTAATTGAGAAGCATGCTAGGAAAGTTGTCATTTGTTTGAACTTTCATGGTCATGCTCACTTGTCTTTTGGATTGAAACAACCTTTGCATATTTTGTGGACTCATTAGTTGTGTATTTGCTTGGGACAAGCAAGGTTTAAGCTTGGGGGATTTGATAACATCCATTTTATACATGTTTTTAGGAGTCTAATTACATATTAGTTTAGATCATCTACATGCATATTTTATATATTTTATAGTTAATTTCACATTATTTTGTATTTGGAGTCTACACTCGTACTTATATGAATTTCAGGTAATTTTAAGCGGATTAATACGAGACCGTGGAGCTGCTAAATTTGGACCTTGTTGATTATAATATTTTGGAGCTGAATTATTTAAATCGTGGATCAGCTCGCATGTTGAGTTGGGCTTGCCATGCGGCCCATCACTTGAAGCCAGTACCACGTGGGCAAGAGAAGAGGAGGGGGCCCAACATTTGTTTGGATGCAGGTGGGGTTACGTAGCAATCTGGTGGAGGAGAGATAATGAGGGGTTTGACTTTTCAAAGGGGAGAGCTGGAGTTACGTAGTCAGGGGGAGTTGAAGTTTTATTTTGCTTTTCTTTTATTTTGATGGGGGACGTTACTGGAGTTTTGGAGGTTTTCTTTAGTTTAGTTTTTGTTTGGTGGATTAGGGGAGCAGCCGTACGTACAGGGGCATATTTCAAGAAGGGATTTTTTTGCCTTCGTTTGATGGAAGACGGTGTTTATTGTTCTAGCTTGGATCAATTTGGATTATTTTCATCATTGAGATTAAGTTTTCTTATCTCTTTGTTTGTTTCTTAATTCATATATGTTGATGGCTAGTTTAGATCTTTTGATTATATCTTCGATCATGTTTGGCTAAATTCCTAGTTCTAGGGTTATGGTGATCCCGACGATACATATGTAATTAAAATTATTTCTTTGCCTGAGTTGAAATAATATTTGATTCGATCCTAGATGCTTTATGCCCATTTTAGCTTATGCGAATTGGATCTTATTAGGGTTTGAGACCGAGAGGTGAAAATGCTAGTAAGTAATCAGATAGAGTTTGAGACCGAGAGGTGATAATTTCTACTAGATCCTTAGGAATCGAACCTGAGTGTTCTTTGTGCGAGAGCAACTTAATTACTCTTGAGGATACTAAGTCGTCATAGATGTTCTAGGTTTGAGTTGATTTAGCTGAGCGCGAGAGCGGATGTTATCTTAATTTATCTCTAGACTCAATTTATCTCTAGACTCTAAGTGCGTTAATGGGTTTGAATGAGATTAGCTCTGCGCGAGAGCGATTGTTAGTTTAGTTCAGACACATCTATTATCGTCTGAGAGGAGTTAGTAGATTACCTTAGATGACTTACCTTTAAATAATTTGGACTAGATTCAGGCAGATTGTGATTTTATTTACTGTTGCATCGTTGTGGTGATCCTTAACCTTATACACATTTATCCCATTGATTTTATCTTGTTTTATTTGCTTTTATTAGTTAGCTTAATTATAGATTTCATCAATTCCCATTTTCTTGGCCTAGTTCATTGATAGTGTTTCGATTAATATTACATTGGTCTCTGTGGGATCGACACTTGACTACTACAACTAATCCCGTACACTTGCGGGTAAGTTTTAGCCACATCATGCAATCAGGGTGAACGTAAGGTCACCCGGTGTAATAATAACGCCGTTGTTACTCGGCATAATAATGTTAAGTCCCGCGTGTGGGTTGTGTGTGTTTTAATTTGGGTCGACATGATTGTCACCCTGTGATTTAAGCCTTGTTGTCGCTCTTAATAACATTAACGTGTTTCAGTAATGTGTGTTTTGTAATTAAATAAGATATGTGCCCGAGTGCACATGATTAATAAACCCATGGCGAGTAGTGCAGCTAAGATATAGTGCAGCTAGGAAAGCTCGTCTCGACTTTGATCATAGTACGTTCTCTTTCCGATCTGGATTCGCTGTATGCGATGAGGTTGGTTGTGAACTGAAGCATCTCAGTCAAGTTTTAAAATCATTGTTGTATGATTCTTTAAACATTCCAGATTTGTCATATTTCCTTAAAGACTCAATCTCTTGGAGTCTCTTTTCGAGTCGATTTCTGTGAAGATGAAGTCTTCCAGAATCTTCTCTCATGCATACCTCTTGTTGTTATTCCGTGAAAGTGCCGGGTTATGTATCGTCTCTTCGGTTATTATTCGAGGGACAATGATAGTAAACGGTTTCGATCACTTGAACCACTCTGCTTTTTACCCTTGCTAGTCTATTCAAGTAGACTAACCCACGAACTTTGTTCTCTGCATGTGGGCTGGTGTCATCCGTTCGATTCGGCACATCAGATAGAGTATAGATGAGAAGACTAGAAGGACTATGGAGTCGACGGTGGTTTTCCGACGTTTTTAATAATTTCTTTTAATCAGGTTGAGATCCTTGGGCAGGTGATCATTACGATCACAACCCTTTTTGTAATATCTTTTAAAAGTCTTCCGATGTACCTTGTTTAAGATTTCCGTTGTAATTTATTTAAACTCTGTGTTTGTCCTAT
Organism: Rheum nobile; assembly: GCA_027886185.1. Classification (NCBI taxonomy): domain Eukaryota; kingdom Viridiplantae; phylum Streptophyta; class Magnoliopsida; order Caryophyllales; family Polygonaceae; genus Rheum; species Rheum nobile. The sequence continues at coordinate 3,294,938 of WOAB01000531.1, read as the reverse complement.
TCGGGATTGGGATGTAATCCCGGGACTCGTGTTTTATATGAATAAGGTTATCATTTTGTATCATTGTATTTCATGATTTGTATTTAAACGGTAAAGCCTTGGGTGATCTCGGTAAGGAACACTGGGGTCACTGGCGGTAATACATTTCCAAAAGGGTTAAGTTTTGGGGGTGTTACAAACTCTCCGGGCTAAATTGGTACTTGTAATTGGTAGTTTTTTATTCAGTCTTATAATATTTGTAGGTTGTGTTTGACTGTTTGCAGTACATTCTCTAACAAAAATAGTGAATTTAATGTAAATTTCTACTATCAAACAACCGATATTCTTATACACCATGTGCTGAATTTGAATGACAAAAGGCTGAAATTGTATATTGGTTGTCATAGCCTATTAGCTCAAATGGTAGAGCAATGTGTTTATTCACATGGATGTGGGTTCAAATCGCTCATAGGCTACATTTTAGAGGTTGATAAACCCTACAAGAGAAGTTTAAGCCGATAATCTTGCAGGTTCATGCATTTGAACTTGTAGGTTCATGAGTTTTAACTTATAGGTTCATGAGTTATGGCGTATAGGTTCATGAGTTTTATTTTACAAGTTTATGAGATTTTTCTAAGGTTCATGGGTTTAAACTAGCAGGTTCATGAGTTTTGTCTTACATGTTCATTAGTTTTGTTTTATAGGTTCATGAGTTTTTTTTGAGGTTCTTGATTTTTTTATCTTGTAGGTTCATGAGTTTTTTATCTTGTAGTTTAACAAGTTTTTATCTTATAGGTTCATGAGTTTTAACTTGCAGGTTCACGAGTTTAAACTAGCAGGTTCATGAGTTTTGTCTTACAGGTTCATTACTTTTGTTTTACAGGTTCATGGATTTTTTCTGAGGTTCTTGAGTTTATTTTATCTTGCAGGTTCATGAGTTATGGTGTATAGGTTCATGAGTTTTATTTTACATGTTTATGAGATTTTTCTAAGATTCATGGGTTTAAACTAGCAGGTTCATGAGTTTTAACTAGGAAGTTCATTACTTTGTCTTACAGGTTCATTACTTTTGTCTTACATGTTCATTACTTTTTTTGAGGTTTTTGAGTTTTTCCTTGTAGGTTCATGCATTTGAACTTGTAGGTTCATGAGTTTTAACTTGTAGGTTCATGAGTTATGGCGTATAGATTCATTAGTTTTATTTTACAAGTTTATGATATTTTTCTAAGGTTCATGAGTTTTAACTAACAGGTTCATTACTTTTGTCTTACAGGTTCATTACTTTTGTCTTACAGGTTCATTACTTTTTCTGAGGTTTTTGTGTTTTTCCTTACAGGTTCATGCATTTGAACTTATAGGTTCATGAGTTTTAACTTGTAGGTTCATGAGTTATGCCGTATAGGTTCATTAGTTTTATTTTACAAGTTTATGAGATTTTTCTAAGGTTCATGAGTTTTAACTAGCAAGTTCATGAGTTTTGTCTTACATGTTCATTACTTTTGTCTTACAGGTTCATTACTTTTTCTGAGGTTTTTGAGTTTTTCCTTGCAGGTTCATGCATTTGAACTTGTACGTTAATGAGTTTTAACTTGTAGGTTCATGAGTTATGGCGTATAGGTTCATGAGTTTTAACTAGAAAGTTCATAAGATATTTCTAAGGTTATACACAAGCAAAATAACAAACTACACAACACCACAACGGGGTGATTATGTCTTTAGACATTGACAAATAGAAGGTTTTTACAAATTATTCGGTTATACACAAGAAAAATTTCCACATAAGAATAACAAACTACACAACACTACAACGAGGTGAGGATTATCATCCTTTATTCTTTTATCCAGAGCAAGACAACACTAGCCAAGAGCAATGATGAGCGTCGTATCTTTCTGTCGGTAGATTGAAGTCCATAATCTGCAATAGTAAGAGCAAAAACATCAGGAGTGAAGTTAGCTTCAGCCTTCAGGTGCTCCAATTGCACAACCATTTAATTGATCGAGGACAATCAGCAACCAAAATTACTTTCTACAAGTCGTTAGTCAAAATCAAATAGGCTTAAAACACCCACAATTGCAATAGCACAATTCTTCAAGTGAAGCCAAAAGTGAAGCAAAAGGGAACGTATGAGACATATCTCCACGTGAAGAGCACAGCAAATTGGAAGAATTTCCAATTTATACTTGAACACACCAAATGCAACTTGTCCACTGAACTTCTGTTTTACTTGCATAGAACTCAGTTGCCAGCATTTGCATCCGTTTACACTTGAGCAATAGACTTATAAGATATCACCCAATGTCAAGCAATCATCACAAAAAATTCAACAACACTAGGCAATAAAGCTTCAGCATCAACAGCTTAAGAACTCTTACCAAAAGAATTGGAAGCCAATTCAGCAAAGTCAAGGAGAAGCCATCCAAAACTAGAACCCTTGTTATTGAAAATACTAAACCATTTGACAAGGTAAGAACCAGCAGCAAATGGAACAACACTAGCAAATGGACAATAAGGAGTCTCTTCCAATCTCTTGTGCTGAAGCTGAAAAATTCAGCAATTATCTGAATACCTCACAATTAGCAGCAGCACCCATTTGCAATTTTTTTAACACGAAAAATTCAGCAAATACTCAACTATATGCCCTCACAACTCCATCCACAATAGTCGTAGCCGAATTTGCAATGAATCTGCAATACTTAACTCGATCGATTCTTCACAATCTAGCCAATATAAAATATCAGCAAGCAGTACTTCAGCAACACTAGGCAACTCTTTCCAACACACTCTCTACACAGCAGGGCATGAATCAATTGAGGAAAGGCCTCCTTCCAGATCAAAAACCCAAACTAATTCACCTCATATATGGACCAATCCCGCTGCATAAGAGGAATCAAAACGAGATCTCCCATGATCGACAACACCTCCGGGATCGAATATTAAACCCATGTTTGTCAACCACAATCAAACAAGAACCATCTACCATGATCTTGATCCCCAAATAGACCATAGTAGAGCTTAAATTCATGTTATTTACCTCCGTTTTTCTCTTTCGCAATTCGTCAAACAGCTTGTGTGCACTACCAATTTCTAGAAAATCACTTGATTTCATATTAAGATCAGCCCAATTAATTCCTATAGATTCAATCGGCACAACAACAACTGCATCAATTCTCATTAGTCCACTTGAATCTAGAAACACAACATCCATTTTGCTAACACAATCAACGTGACCGCCGACAACTTCTAAAAGATCAGAATTTACCTTCAATTCTTTTGGATTATTGTCAAGAATCCAGACCACTTTGGTGTCCTCTTCCACACCTTCTCTCGCCGCCGCAGGGAAGGAAGACCGGATGACTGATCCAGTTGATTTCTCTCCCTTCTCGCACCCGATGTACCACTCGACGGAGGATCTGGCCCGATTTCGAGAGAATCGGAGATTCCAGAAGATTGATCGGTCGGTCGATGGCAATTTCTACGAAGGCGAAGATCCAGTAAATCTGTTTGAGGACGAAGATCGATCGGTCGATGACTTGCTTGTTCTTGCCGAGTATGTGCCTAGCTAATCAAATCCATGGAGATTTCAGAAGAAGCGATTTTGGGACGCCTTTGATCACAGAGAGCTGCTGGGAGAAGGAAGATAAAAAGCCAATTATCCTTATGCCCTCCGTGTCCTTCTTTAGTTAAAATGGTCGCGCGATTTTGGATCGTTGGATGAGAACAACTGGACGGTGGAGATATGTGCTCTCAGCTTATTATAACAACCACACTTATTTGATCTTTCCTCCTGTTTTTATTAATACAGTACTCCGTATAATTTAACTAAGTTTTAAAAAAAAAATGTATGCAAACATCCAACATGCATGCACTTTCGGTAAGAAGTACGCGCGCGCGTGCATTGCAGAAGAGATCGATATGTGTAGTACACTACTAGCTTAATTTCCCGTGCTATGCACGGTTTTACGTAAATTTTTTGTTGATATTTTTTAATTATTAAAAATATATCAATTTCACATTTAAAATTATTAAATAAATGAAAAACATATCTAATTAGTGACAATATATATGAAAATAAGATAAGTACGATAAAAAAATATCTACTAATAATCAATTAATAGAGAAGTTTTGTTTTAATAGAGAATTTGTTTTAATAGATGTATTATATATAATAGATTAATTTTAAATTTATAGTATTTAATTTTAAATTTTATTGTAATAATCAATTAATAATCTGATATAATTTTTAAGTGAATTAATAAAAGAAAGTATTACATCAAGTTATATTAAATCATATCCAATGAAATCATAAAGATTTTCCTAAGGCTTAAAATTGGAAACGAATATATAAAGTATTGAATTTTGAAATAAGATACAGATCTTATATATAATTATTATATTGAATTTTTGAAAAAATAAAAAATAGAGAAAATGTCATGTAGCAAAATAAATATGAGTGTGCCATGTGGCATAAGAAATTTATAGGCTTGGTAGAGAGTGCCATGTGAAATAAAATAGTTTTGGTTTAGTAGATTATATAGTAGATTGTTGTGCATGTTTTGTATTGATAATCTTTGTTATGTATTTGTGTGTAAAGTATGAAGTAATTAGTTTATTTATGTGATTAATTGATATCAAAATTAGAAAATTGTATGTAAATTAGGAAGTGATTAGTTCATTTGTGTGATTAATTTGTATCTAAATTAGAAATTAGTCTAGATTAATGATACAAATCTTTTATTTATAAATTTATATTTTAAAAAATAAAATTCTAAAAAAATGACATGTGACAGTTTCATTGTGGGGATGACATGTGGCATAGTAAAATTTTGTTTAGTATATATATAGTAGAATGAATTTACTAATATTTATTTGTTAATATTTCAGCAAAAATGTATAACAAAATCAAGATTAAAATTTTGGCTAGACTTATTAAGATTTTTTCCTTAGTTAGTCTCCTATTGACATTCAATGAATGATATTATTAACAATTTCTTTCCATATCAATTATATATAGATTTGGGTTGAAATTATATGATATGTTACTATATAATTATAATGTGCAAGGAAGAGATATGCTACATTATTCAACTTTTAATTTGGAAATAATTGATGTTAAAAATATTGCATAATTATTTTAGTGCATTAGAAATATATTGCAAAGAATAAAAATATGCATAGAATGTAATATTTTGTCTTACATTATGCAAAGAAATGATTATAAAAATGTTATAGACTTATTTTAGTATAGTATGTAATATGCATGTTGTAAATAGATATAGATTACGTACAAAAAATATATGGCTGAGAATATTATTTGCTACATTTTTGGAAAGATTAGAGTAATAAAAAATATTCATATTGTATGCATATCTGGCTAATATAGATAGCGAATTGATTTTCTTTGATTTATTAGATTTTCGGAAAAAAATAACCAAAAATATGAGAGCTTGACACGTGGCAAATTTAATGTAGTGATGCCACGTGGTAGCAGAGGGGTTTGATTCATTTTCGGAGTGTCATGTGACGTAGTCGGTATTCTGCTTTAGTAATTATATAATAGATTGCTTTATATTTGATTGATCGATCGAGTTAATCTTAACTATTAGGGAAATCAGACCAGCTTCAAACACTCTATGCACGGGCGAACGGCAGGATTTTAGTCCAGTGGGGGCTAAAATTCTAAAAAGAAAAAAATGTACCGTTTATCTTAAATAAATGAAATGTCTAACTTAAAAAAGAAAAAAATGTACCGTCTATCATCTATTTAAATCTAATGTCTAACTTACATAGACAAATTTAATTTCAAGCAACAAACACTATATTCGAACCCCAAATGAAATTTTATTTAAAATTGATTAAAAAGTACACAAATCTATAACAAATTTCATCATCACTTACTACTTTCACTGTGTAATTTTAACAAATTTGTATAAAAAATAATTTTAAAATTTACAAATCTATAAACCCTAAATTTAAAAAAATTTAACACAAATAAGGATAGATATAAAGAAAGTATTGTAACTTTATTGAATAATTTGTGTGCAAATTTGGATAAGTTTTGTTTCATTTGTATTTTTCAGGATTATGCATAAGAAATCCTACATAAAAATTATAAAAAAATTTGGAAAATATATATATTATTTTGAAAATTTTTAAAACAAATTTTAAGAAAAAAAATAAAGAAATGTTTAAAAAAATCCAAAAAATATTTTATTTTTCTTTCAAAATCCGAGTGGGGGCTACAGTATATGTTGCTTAATGTGGTAATGTTTAAGCAAGTTTAACTACAATTGATAAATACAAAGGCCTGGCCATCGAGATGCCGCGCATGATATCGATTTAATTTAAATCCCTTCATATGTAATTTACAAACATACAATGCAAATCATATATATGCACAAATCTTAATATATTAAAGAATATGTAAGAAATTCAAGGATCAGAGGATAATACACGAATTCCACAAATCTGATGGGTAAATTCGACTCGTGGTCCATAAACTTTAGGGGAAATCAGAACTTTCCAATTGCGAATATGTAAGGATATGAATTAAGAAAAACAACCGGTCCACTGGTCTGACCCGGACCGGAGAACTCCGGTCCGGGTCGGTCCGGGTCGACCCGATTGTGCATCCCTAATACTAGGGCTGTTTAAATCTCGACCGGACCGGAAAACCGGATCAGATCGGTGAAAATACGGTCCGGTCTCCGGTCCAGATAATTTCCTTAATCCGATCTGGTCCAAATCCGGAAAAAAATCGGTCCGGACTGGTGGACCGGATTTTTTTTTTTTTAATTTATATGTTTTTTGGAGATTTATATGTGTTTTTTTATAAATATTTTTTTTAATTTAATAAGTTAGGAGTATATATGTTTTTTAGATATTTTTTTTTATAGATTTTAAATATATTTTTTTAATAAAATCCGGTCTGAACCGGACCGAAACTGGACCAAACCGGTCTCCGGTCTGGACTTTTGAAAAAATTCGGTCCATCGGACCGGATGAACACCCCTAACGTATACTGATGGATCAACCGACCCAGTTCTATCTCCAACTTATTATATGCAAATAATCATTAATGAAGCATCTTTATTAGTTAACAATATCTACAACCTACATGGCATATACCATATTATTATTAAAAATCCTTGCTGTCCACGTGATTCTTGTACTTATCATATCTTCCCCACGAAACTCGCTACGAAGCTAGCACCGTACTCTCTCGATCGATGAGGAAATTAGATCCAAATATATATGACTTTTGAGAATGCTAGGGTTAGTTTTGAGCTTCCAAAAAAATATCATAAGAGGAATCTCTAAAGACGTGGGTAACCGAAAGATCCGGCGACTATTCTGCTTTTGTTCTTTTGTGTCTTCGTCATCGGCCAGCTAACCTACAATTCTGAGTCCCCTATGCTTTCTTTTGTTCTTGCCTTTGGCTGCCCTGTTCCTATCGACCAGTGTCATTTTACGTCGGAATAAGATATTTTGCAGTCTCGTTTTGAAAGAGACACTCTCAATAGTTGTTTCTCAATCTATACATGTCGCTACAAAATCGAATCCTATACAATATTTAACGTGGCTCATTTAGTGTTAGAATATATATTAACATACATATATAACTCATCTCACATTTGAAATTGTAACATAATTTGATTAGTATATAAATTTACTGGAATACTCTCCCTATTGACAATTGATTTTTAGATGGAATCTCAATAAGCTTATGTGATAGGCTCATACATACATTTGCACATATATGTACCCACATGCCCCGCGTTTGGTAACCATGTGAGCTGTCGATTTTCTATTTTTCTCTTCGAAACTATAATCCGTTTTATTTTTCAGGTTTCGGAAATCTTAGTTGCCAATTTTGAAAATTAAGGTGACAATAAGGATGTAACATATTTTAAAACAATTAAATTAATAATTATAAAGAAAATAAAAATACTTCAAAACTAAAAACTGAGTATATATTGGTCCAATCCCTTAATTCATAATATATAGTTTCTCTTACATTTAATATTCCTTGTTTTCATTTTATTATTTTAGGTTTTCCACAACATATACTCATGTCAAACTTTTGTACTCGATCTATTAGTTTATTGAGTTGGCTAACTAGGAAGGGCACACATCTAAACTTATAAATCATGTAAAAATTCCTTTGAGATCCGAGTGGATTTTAGCACTATATAAGAGTCATTTATTTGTGTTCCAAGCAGAATAGGTCTAAGTTCTCCAACATTAATTTTAGCCTTTGCATTCCTACTTGAACTATCTTAGCTAGCTAACTTCACATGGCGGTTGCTAAAGATCGAATGCCGCCTTCTAGTTCCTTCATGTTAGAAGGCGGTTCTTCGGCTCCACCATCGCCCCTTCACTTCTTGAATCTCTCCTCTCTTAGCAACTCTACCGCCTTCTATATCTTTGAAGACGAAAATTATCCAAAGCAACTCTCTCCACATGGAGAAGATGATAATAAGAGCCCCTCCACGCCTCTTTCAAGCTCAAGTAGCGCCAACTATAGCAACAATGGATTTGGTGGTCAACAAGAGGCGGAATTTGGTGATCATCGCTCTCTGATTAACTATGGAGGGTCTAATTTGGTCAGTTTTCAACCTCAAGGAAGATGTCATGACTTTGGTGGTGGTGATCAACCGAATCAGGATGAGTATCCTATGTGGGAAGATTCTAGCATCACTGCTAATGAGCAGCAAGAGCTGAAGCTGACGAACGAGTGGTTGTATGATGACGTACATGAATCGCCTATGCAACAACAAACATCCTTCAACAATAATAAGAGGAATCTAATGGTAATTGCATTCTGTTTATAAAAATTAATCTTCTTTTGTAGTAGCTAGTTTACTATTTATATGTTCATTCTTGACCCTTTAATACATATATTTTTTTCAATGAAACTGATAATTCATTTATGAGGATAAGTTTACAATATTCCTAGAATGCCTAGGTTACAGATTGATCTCTTCTATACCAAGGGTTCTACACCATTCTCTAGTTGCTCGATTGTCGACATTTAATCTAGTTCGGTTACAAGCCTTAACATGATTAATTTGTCAGGAAGAGGATAACGTGCAAACCCTAAAAAAGCAATGCACTTCTAATGGATCATCATCAAAGAAGCAACCAAGCAAGTCGAAATCCTCAACAATTACCTCCAAGGATCCACAGAGTATTGCAGCCAAGGTAAATCCTTATGATATGCATAAATTTCTTCTATAACAATATATTAAGCTAAATACTTGTGAATTATATGTACTCTATTGCTTTTCATGCCAAAATTTGATTGGAATTTCCTACCCTTTCACAAGCTAAATACATGTCTTTTTTTTTTTGCAGAACCGACGAGAACGGATAAGCGAGAGATTAAAGATACTTCAAGATCTTGTACCTAATGGATCCAAGGTGTGTTCTTTACCTCAATCTATGCATCTTCTATTTGATGCTCAAAACTATTATATTTGTGAGAGAATGTGTCTTTGACATATTGTATACGATTTTAACTTTGTAGGTTGATATGGTAACGATGTTAGACAAGGCAATAAGTTATGTGAAATTTCTACAACTGCAAGCTAAGGTATGATTAAGTTTCTCTCTTCTAACTTCCTTCATCCCAATTATAATTAACATTATTTGGTATTTATATAAATGCATGAAATTATATCTTTTGTGTTAGAGTTTGTAATTAATGACAATCCTTGTGAATTAATTAGGTATTGGCGACGGACGAGTTCTGGCCAGCAGCAGGAGGGAAGCCACCTAAGATTTCACAAGTGAAGGAAGCCATTGATGCTATAATCTCAGCTCAAAGAGATTCACCTTCATCCTCCATTGAAAGAAACATCTAGATGGATCAATGTAACAAGAACAATATACCAATTGAATCGATCAGTTAAGGAGTCCAAAATTAAAGGAAGACGAGTCAATGCGATCGATTTAAGTAGAGACGAAATCGAACTAGATAGAGTCATGCAAGAATGGATGTTTCGGATTAAAATAGTACTGTCATCGATCATATATCAAGGCAAAGTGATCGGGCCAGAGAATGGATTTTCCATTTTATGTTCTTTGTTTTGGGTTCTTATCGATGTTTAAATCTGTCTAAGATTTTATCAAGGATTTGATTTGTAGTAATAATTTCTATTGTAGTTAATTTTCGTAATTAAAACGTAGCTCTCAAGCTTCTGAGCAATACATACAAAAAAATGTCAGTCAATTTGAATTGTCAAATGTAATAGTATAAATTTGTACTACAATAAATTATAATAAAATAGACCGACTATTTTTTACCTTCAGATCAACTTTTCAAGATCTCTATCATGAAAAGAATGTCATGCATGATGCATGCAGCTTTGGATCTCTTTTACATACGTACATATTTTAGGCGGATGCAGAAAATAATATGATCGGTTTTAGCTAGCCCAAATTATGAGAAGACTATGGTGAAGTCCAATAAACGACAAAATTTGGCAATTGGAATGATGGCACATGTCTCCATAATTAGGCATCACATGGGAAACCCACATGCTGACGCGGCAACGAAAGATACCAACGTCAAGTCAAAACGTTATTAATCGTGGAGCAACGTAACAACTCTTAGAGCACCCCTTATGGGACTCAAATGGAGAATTTTTGAGTTTAAGCCTTTATTTAAGTCTCATTTTAAAAAGAGTGTTTTAATAGGAGTTTAAAGAAGGATTTTTAATTTCAATTTATATTTATAATTATGTCATTATCAACATAATCTTTTAAATAAATTACTATACATTTTATATTTATAATTATGCCATTATATTAAATAATTTTTTTAATAAATTATAATTATGTCATTATATTAAATAATATTTTTAATAAATTACAATTATGCCATTATATTAAATAATCTTTTTAATAAATTACAATTATGTCATTATATTAAAGTACGCCACTATTTATTTTATTTTAAAAATTTTAAAATATATTTTAATTTAAGTGTTTAATTATAGTAGTAATAATAAAATAAATATTAAGGCTTGGAGAAAATTAACGACAAACATATATTGCACAACATTACAACGATTGATACATAAATTGAAGGAAATAACATTGATAAAACAACATAAACTCAAGCAAATTACCGAATTTAACGAAAAAACATCATTACACAATGCATACCTCAATTTTTGAAAACACAAAACACTCAAAAGACTTTAATCTTCTCCAAATCGTTGTCAAATGTGTTCCTTCAAATCTTCCTTAAGTTGGCGGTGTGCATTTGAATTCCGAAGTTGAGCCCTCGTGTTGTTCAGGAAGTTGCTCATACTCCCCGGTCTATTGGTGGAGTATGTCCAATCCTGATTATTCATCGATATAGGCTCTCCACTTACTCCTTCGCCAAACTCTGGGATTTCATATCCATGATGACTATAAGAATCTTGTTCATCTTCTACAATCATATTATGTAGAATGATGCAAGCCCTCATTATCTTTCCAATCGTCACAAAATCCAAAGAGAGTGTCGGGTTACAGATTATTGCAAATCGAGATTGCAACACTCCAAATGCCCGTTCCACATCTTTGCGAACAACTTCTTGATGTTGGGCAAATAACTTGGCTTTAGGGCCTTGAGAAAGCCGTATTGATTGGACAAATGTCGCCCATGGCGGATAGATGCCATCCGTGAGATAATATCTCATGTTGTATTCATGTCCATTAACATTGAAATTTACGTTTGGAGCTCTACCTTCCAAAACGTCATCAAAAACAGGAGATTGATCAAGAACATTAATGTCATTACACATACCTGGTACCCAAAAAAATGCATGCCAGAACCACATGTCGTATGATACAACAACCTCCAAAATGATTGTTGGATGGCCATGTCCACGAGCATATTGACCTTTCCATGCAGTTGGGCAATTTTTCCACCTCCAATGCATACAATCGATGCTACCCAACATCCCTGAAAATCCACGAGACTCCCCCACGCTTAGTAGGCGTTGTGTGTCCGCAGCGGTCGGACGCCTAAGATACTCATCACCAAAGAAGTTAATGATTCCCTAGACAAAATGCTCCAAGCTTCTCCTTGCGATTTCTTTAGAAAGACGAAGATACTCATCACAAGCATCCGCAACAGTTCCATAAGCCAACATTTTAATGGCACTAGTACATTTTTGTAATGCAGATATGCCAAGCCTACCCAATGCATTTGGCCTTTGTTGAAAGAACTCCATACCATTCTCCAGTCTGTTCACAATATGTGATGTGGCGAAAACCTACCCACAAGTGTATGGGGTCAGTTGTAGCTGTTCAAGTGTCGTTCCCACGAGGACAATGTAGTACCTTTTGTAACTAAACTGGTAAGCTAAGCCGTAAGAAAGATTTGTTTGATTAAGCTAAGAAATGAGTGTTGCAAATATAAGTAAATTCAAAGGATGGAAATTATCTAGGATTAAGGATCCCCACAATAATGCCTTGGTAAACTTAAGTGTGTTTATCTTAGAATAGCATGAACTCGCTTGACGGTAAGTTATCAAATATCTCTACTAATTCCTTTCAGACAATAGTAGATGTATCTAAACTCCAACTAACAATCGATGTCGCGCAAAGCTAATCAAATTTAGACCCCTTGAGCACTTAGAATCTAGGATAAAACCGGGTTAACATTCACTTTCGTGCTCCGCTAATTCCAGACTAACCTAGGGTTTCTATGATAACTTAGAACTCCGCAAGAACAAACAAGTTTATTTAGGTTCAATTCTTAGTAATTCCAACAATAGTAATCTCCTTTCAGACTCATACCTTGTCTAATTTCATTCATTAGGTTTCTTCTTTCAGACTCAACCTAATAGAATTCTAATTGATAAATTATCAATAGCAATATGAACCCTAGAATTGAATCAAATGAGAACTCATGCTACCAATTCAGACAAACACAATTTGCAAGTCTACCAATTCATTATTGGGATCACCCCAACCCTAGATAAAAGGGGTTTAGCCTAGCATGCTTGGAGAATCAATCAAAAACATTGTATGAATAAGAGAAATCATTCAAATAGATAAAAAGAAGAGAAATACTTGTTTGGATCCAAGAACAATCTCCAATCTTCAAGAAAACTCAACCAAAACACAACTAGGTTTTTTAGAGAGTGTATGTTCCGAGCAAAATAGCATAGCATCCCCAAGTTTTTCAAAAAAAAACTGATAAAAAGGAGCAATAGGCGTTTCAACAAGCCAAAAGAAACGTTACGGACCACGACTCGGTCCACAACTCGGCCGAGTTGTGGGCCGAGTTGTCGTCTGTTTTCCCTCCTCTTCAGTAGCTTCGACCCAGTTCGCTAACTCGGTCCACAACTCGGCCGAGTTGTGGACTGAGTTGTTGTCTGTTCTACCTTCTCTTCACTAACTCGGCCCAGTTTGCTGACTCGGTCCATAACTCGGCCGAGTTGTGTACCGAGTTGTTGTTTGTTCTCCTTCGTCTTCACTAGCTCGACCGAGTTTCCATTTCGAACTCTTCTCGTTTGATCTTGGCACTTGTATTTCGACCTTGGCGCCATCCCTTCGAGTCATCCACTTGAACATCTTCACTGGTAACTCGTTATCTTCAAAACCGCCTCCAAACGATCCTGAAATCACAAAAACACAAGAGTAGATTCCGAACACTACAAATTCTATGAAAACCAAATAAAACTAAAATAAAAAGGAGCAAAACAAACCTATTTAGGAGAAATAAACATGATTTAAACTAGCCTAAATGAATGCTATCAAAATCCCCCAAGCTTGAACCTTGCTTGTGTAACACCCCGTAATTTTTAAGGGTATTTTGAATTATTTTTAAATTTTTCTTATGCCCGTTTTGCTAGACGGATTTAATTCAGTGAGTCTCGGACCTTCTCAAAAGGGGTCTGAGCTCTGTAAAACTTTCCGAGCATTATATAATACAGTTGGGGTGTTTTCGGGGTTAATGTATCGTTAATGTACGAATATATTTAACCCGGAGTTAAGAAATTTAATCCAAACCAAGTTCGGATAAGAATTAACGAAGTCGGCCTTTAAACCGCGACTCACCGCGATTGACCGCGATCAACCGCGATTCACCGCGACCGGCCGCGCTCGCGGTAACACCTTTTGCTGAGCAGTGTCGTCTTCCTCGAAGGCGGTTACTGTAGCACTCTATTTTTTCTCTATTTTTGGGGCAGGCAAGTGGCTCGATCCACTTGGCTTTGGCTTGTCCCCTTGTCCCCGACTTGTTCCCTTGGTGGAGACTCAGATTGGGGTATAAAAGGAGGTGAAGACCGAAGCTTAAGCTCTCTTCTTCTTCCTTCTTCTTCTCCTCTGTTTTCCTCTGTTTTCTCCATTAAAGCCGAGCTTGTGAGCTTCGTGTATGGGAGATTTCGAGTGTCTCTTGAGTTGAGAAGGTGCTCTTGAGTGTAGTGAGAAGCTTTGAGGTGTTGGGAGATCGAACCATAGACAAATCGAAGCAAACAAATCGGTTTGGGTAAGAAATTCTCCATGGAAGCTGTCGAGCTTCGCCACTGTCATGCCACACGAAAACCGCGACTGGCCGCGATCGCGGTGAGGGCGTCCGAGTGTGTGTTTTGTGGTTTGGCTTTGGGCTTGGCTCGTTTCCTTTGATTTCTTCTTGTATTCTTTTAGATTCATATATAAGTGTATTGAATCTAACTTAGGGTCTTATTATGGGCCATTTATTAGGGATTTAATATCCAAGATCTGCTCCAGTTTCAGATCCAGGAACTAGACGTTGCTCAGCTTGATTCGAAGTTGTCGGATCTAAGGCAAGTGGCGGTTCTCTCTTGTTCATCATTCCATATTCGATTATTTATCAATAGTTTTGTTGTTAAATAATTTGGGATGATTGTTAAATATATTGGAAATTGATTTGATAACGTTATGTGAAATAAAACGGATATTATTACTAGGTTGTATATTCTGCTAGAACCGACGCTAGTATATGATAGATTTGTTGTGCAGGTGAAGGCCGTAAGGGTCCTTGATATGATTTATTGTGTGTGGCTTAGATTATTAAATCTAGGGTGATAGTTGTTCAGGTTGAGCCGTGATGGTTCTCTGTGTGATGTGTTTGCGTGTTTAACTGTTAGTTAGCACGAGTATTCGTAGGAGCGCCTGGATCCGGTGTGTTCCATGGGCGTTTCTTTATAACTGTTTAGGGTAATTAAGACCCAATGCGATAGTGAAAGTTTGGACTATGTGAGGTTCATTCTTTATAAGGGTGATTAAGACCCAATGCGATAGTGAAAGTTTGGACTCTGTGAGGTTCATTCTTTATAAGGGCATTTAAGACCCAATGCGATAGTGAAAGTTTGGACTCTGTGAGGTTCATTCTTTATAAGGGCGATTAAGACCCAATGCGATAGTGAAAGTTTGGACTCTGTGAGGTTCATTCTTTATAAGGGCGATTAAGACCCAATGCAATAGTGAAAGTTTGGACTCTGTGAGGTTCATTCTTTATAAGGGCGATTAAGACCCAATGCGATAGTGAAAGTTTGGACTCTGTGAGGTTCATTCTTTATAAGGGCGATTAAGACCCAATGCGATAGTGAAAGTTTGGACTCTGTGATGTTCATTCTTTATAAGGGCAGTTAAGACCCAATGCGATAGTTAGAGGTTTGGATTCTGTGAGGTCCAGTTAAAAGTTTATAACGTGATATGTGTGTGTGTGTGGTCATTTAATTCAGATAAGTGTCTGAAAGCACCTAATTAATGAACTTTGGCGAGTAGTGCAGCTAGGCTCTAGTGCAGCTAGGAAAAGCTCGTCTATTCCAGGCAAGTGGTTATGAATTAATTTGAAATAATTAAAATCTGATATTATATTAGGTTGTATATTCTGTTAGAATCAACGCTAATATAAGAGATATACTGTAATCATGTGACTTGAGATTGTGATGTGATTTGTGATATGTGGAACTGCTTGTGATGTGTTTGTGTGAATTATTGGTGAAACCCTTGCTTAGTCTATTCATTAGACTAACTCTTGTATTTTTATATTTATGTAACGTCATGGGGGTGTCGTCCGTCCGTTTCGGCACATGCAGATCCGAGGAGGCTAGAACGACTATGAAGATGAACGGTGTTTTGACAAGTTGTTTTTTCGTTGTATTTTAAAGATTTCCGCTGTGCTATTTTGTCGTTTTGTTTAAAAGTATTTCGCTGTTGTATTTCTGATTAATTGGGTCGTTTTAGGAATCGTGTAATTCCGCGACCATGTGGTTTAATAAAAGTTATGATTTTAGTATTGTAACTGTGTTTTAAGTCAGTTATGACTTCGAAAAAGCCTGGGGTGACTTTGGGGTTTACGTCCGGAGTCATCGGCAGTAACGCTTTCAAATGGGGTTAAATTTGGGGGTGTTACAGAAATGGTATCAGAGCTAAAATGTTTTCCACGAGCTTTGAATTTTTCAAATAAAAAGCCGTTCATAGTCGTGCCTTCTTAAGTCTGATACGGAAGTTTGCTTCTGTGTCTAGAAAGACTAAGACTCTCTGTTTGTCACCCATAGTTGAGGGTGCATTCTGTTCTCTTCTGAAGGACTCGGAAGAAGTCAAGGTGGTTTCGCCATCTCCAGTTAGACTTGAGTTCTCAGTTTGCTTGTCGTGATTTGAGGTTGTAGGACCTAGTTGTTCCCCTGGAAAGTGAAGACTGTACTCTCTGAGTCAGTAGTGTTAAGTGTCTGATAAGACCAAGGTTCCTGAGGTGGAGCCGAGGGAAGACACTGAGGAAAATCGACTGATCTCTCTAGTAGTAATCTAGAGGATAAAGTGATTAAGGTTGTTGAGTTCAGGTGGTAAGTTTTGTGCTGAGGCAAGGTTCCTCTTTGGCTTTGAGGCAGTTGCGTAGCAAGGTGGTACCTTTGGTACGAGTTTGTGCTCCAAGTTAGAAACCGAAGAGGTTACTTGGGAGACTGAGACGGGTGTACTTAGATACTTTCCCTACTCGTTATCGGCCTTGATAATGCAAGTTTTGGGGTCGAAACTTAAAATAAGGGGGTAGTAATGTAACACCCCGTAATTTTTAAGGGTATTTTGAATTATTTTTAAATTTTTCTTATGCCCGTTTTGCTAGACGGATTTAATTCAGTGAGTCTCGGACCTTCTCAAAAGGGGTCTAAGCTCTGTAAAATTTTCTGAGCATTATATAATACAGTTGGGGTGTTTTCGGGATTAATGTATCGTTAATGTACGAATATATTTAACCCGAAGTTAAGAAATTTAATCCAAACCAAGTTCGGATAAGAATTAACGAAGTCGGCCTTTAAACCGCGACTCACCGCGATTGACCGCGATCAACCGCGATTCACCGCGACCGGCCGCACTCGCGGTAACACCTTTTGCTGAGCAGTGTCGTCTTCCTCGAAGGCGGTTACTATAGCACTCTGTTTTTTCTCTGTTTTTGGGGCAGGCAAGTGGCTCGATCCACTTGGCTTTGGCTTGTCCCCTTGTCCCCGACTTGTTCCCTTGGTGGAGACTCGGATTGGGCTATAAAAGGAGGTGAAGACCGAAGCTTAAGCTCTCTTCTTCTTCCTTCTTCTTCTCCTCTGTTTTCCTCTGTTTTTCTCCATTAAAGCCGAGCTTGTGAGCTTCGTGTGTGGGAGATTTCGAGTGTCTCTTGAGTTGAGAAGGTGCTCTTGAGTGTAGTGAGAAGCTTTGAGGTGTTGGGAGATCGAACCATAGACAAATCGAAGCAAACAAATCGGTTTGGGTAAGAAATTCTCCATGGAAGCTGTCGAGCTTCGCCACTGTCATGCCACACGAAAACCGCGACTGGCCGCGATCGCGGTGAGGGCGTCCGAGTGTGTGTTTTGTGGTTTGGCTTTGGGCTTGGCTCGTTTCCTTTGATTTCTTCTTGTATTCTTTTAGATTCATATATAAGTGTATTGAATCTAACTTAGGGTCTTTTTTGGGCCATTTATTAGGGATTTAATATCCAAGATCTGCTCCAGTTTCAGATCCAGGAACTAGACGTTGCTCAGCTTGATTCGAAGTTGTCGGATCTAAGGCAAGTGGCGGTTCTCTCTTGTTCATCATTCCATATTCGATTATTTATCAATAGTTTTGTTGTTAAATAATTTGGGATGATTGTTAAATATGTTGGAAATTGATTTGATAACGTTATGTGAAATAAAACGGATATTATTACTAGGTTGTATATTCTGCTAGAACCGACGCTAGTATATGATAGATTTGTTGTGCAGGTGAAGGCCGTAAGGGTCCTTGATATGATTTATTGTGTGTGGCTTAGATTATTAAATCTAGGGTGATAGTTGTTCAGGTTGAGCCGTGATGGTTCTCTGTGTGATGTGTTTGCGTGTTTAACTGTTAGTTAGCACGAGTATTCGTAGGAGCGCCTGGATCCGGTGTGTTCCATGGGCGTTTCTTTATAACTGTTTAGGGTAATTAAGACCCAATGCGATAGTGAAAGTTTGGACTATGTGAGGTTCATTCTTTATAAGGGTGATTAAGACCCAATGCGATAGTGAAAGTTTGGACTCTGTGAGGTTCATTCTTTATAAGGGCGATTAAGACCCAATGCAATAGTGAAAGTTTGGACTCTGTGAGGTTCATTCTTTATAAGGGCGATTAAGACCCAATGCGATAGTGAAAGTTTGGACTCTGTGAGGTTCATTCTTTATAAGGGCGATTAAGACCCAATGCGATAGTGAAAGTTTGGACTCTGTGAGGTTCATTCTTTATAAGGGCGATTAAGACCCAATGCGATAGTGAAAGTTTGGACTCTGTGAGGTTCATTCTTTATAAGGGCAATTAAGACCCAATGCGATAGTTAGAGGTTTGGATCCTGTGAGGTCCAGTTAAAAGTTTATAACGTGATATGTGTGTGTGTGTGGTCATTTAATTCAGATAAGTGTCTGAAAGCACCTAATTAATGAACTTTGGCGAGTAGTGCAGCTAGGCTCTAGTGCAGCTAGGAAAAGCTCGTCTATTCCAGGCAAGTGGTTATGAATTAATTTGAAATAATTAAAATTTGATATTATATTAGGTTGTATATTCTGCTAGAATCAACGCTAATATAAGAGATATACTGTAATCATGTGACTTGAGATTGTGATGTGATTTGTGATATGTGGAACTGCTTGTGATGTGTTTGTGTGAATTATTGGTGAAACCCTTGCTTAGTCTATTCATTAGACTAACTCTTGTATTTTTATATTTATGTAACGTCATGGGGGTATCGTCCGTCCGTTTCGGCACATGCAGATCCGAGGAGGCTAGAACGACTATGAAGATGAACGGTGTTTTGACAAGTTGTTTTGTCGTTGTATTTTAAAGATTTCCGCTGTGCTATTTTGTCATTTTGTTTAAAAGTATTTCGCTGTTGTATTTTTGATTAATTGGGTCATTTTAGGAATCGTGTAATTCCGCGACCATGTGGTTTAATAAAAGTTATGATTTTAGTATTGTAACTGTGTTTTAAGTCAGTTATGACGTCGGAAAAGCCTGGGGTGACTTCGGGGTTTACGTCCGAAGTCATCGGCAGTAACGCTTTCAAATGGGGTTAAATTTGGGGGTGTTACAGCTTGTCCCAAGCAAGTACATGACGATGAGTCCACAGAACATGTAACAGCTGTTTCTATCCAAAAAGACATATGAACAATAACCATGAAAGGCCAAACAAACGACAAATTCCGTCCTAGCATGCTTCTCAATCAATGACAAGAGTACAATCAGTTCCTCGACTCTAGACCTCACTAGAATAAAAAACAAGTGACTCACACTCATGTGTTTAGGCATGTGTTTCACTCAATATCAATTCTCAACTTTGAATGCTAACTACCATAAGCTTGCAACAGTGTTCTTAATCTCCACCACTAAAGACCATGCACACAACAAAAATCATGAGGGCTTTTCCAAGGTTGTAATGGGGCCAAGGTATAACATAGGGCATAGGAATATTTAGGCCATGAGGAGCTAAATCCGGGGAAGAGGATCTTACCAAGACAACACCAAGCGAAAATAACCTTTAATTGAATTTCAACCTTCAAACCCATACAACTTAACCCTTACATATGAAATGGTCTCCTTTCTTTTACTTAACTTCTTCTTCTTCTTCTTTGTTTCAATCTTTTTTTTTTTTCTCTTTTTTTTTTAAGAAGAAACATGGAAAGGAGACACATTACAAATTTATACACATTTCTAACCACCATATATGTAACCTCCCCCAAACTTGGCTAAAATCCACTCTAGCAACAACAATTCAACTATCCTAATCCCCGGATGGGAAGGATGAACTTATAGGCTCGGTATGCTTTTGTGGAGCTTCCAAAGAAAAGGCAATAAAGGCACAACGGGCTTCAAGCAAAGGATACATGAATAGGGTGGACAATGATGAAAATGGTTAATAAAAAAAATGCCTCAATCCTATTAATGTCATGCACATAAGTCATGAGCGTGGCCTCAAAGAAGATATTAATGCAAGTTCTAGAGTTAGCACACAAAGAGAGTTCACACACATGGAGAAAACGATAGGACTTTTACAAATGTAGATCAAGAAAGGCAAACAAGCTCACCAGGACATTTGTCTAGAGTGTTGGTTCTAACGTATCTTAGTCAAAGTCCACATGCTCAGGTCATTGTCGTGGGTTTGATCAATCATATCACATTCACCATGCGGTTGCAATATTAACAGCTAAAGCATATTAAGAGGATTCATGGTACATGTACTGTTATAAGAACCCACAAAGGATCAAGTAGGGCGAATATGCAACTAACACAAAAGGGAAACTAATCACAAAAATTCAAATGCAACTAATCATGCAAACTACATGCAATGCAAAATGAAAATACTCCCATCCCCCAAGCTTGAAACCTACATTGCCCCCAATGTAGAGAGTAAAAGTTAAGGAAGAGAAAGTACTCACAATGAAACTACTCTTGTGGAGCTGGTGGAGGTTCGGGTCGCCACCCGAAAGCGCGCCAGTCATCAAACTTGTCACTCAGTTGGTCGATGCGGGTATTCAATGTTAAAAACTGGGCATTCAATGTTGAAAACTAGACAGTCGTTTCCCACTGTAGAGACTCTATCAAAGCGTATAGGTGCGGATCACGGCCATATGGACCCTCAGCAACTGGGTCATACTCATCATCATCATCCTCCTCATCGCCCTCTTCTTCGTCTTCCATGGGATCGTTCATTGGGGCGGGTGGACCAACGGTGTGGCGGAGGCGACCGGAGCAAGGAGAAGGTTCAACAATGGTGTTCGCCGGAAGGCCAGGCGGGATGTGCAGCGGAGCTCGCGGTCGGAGTTGATGGCTGTTGGAGGAGAAGGAAGAACTGTGGCGGGCAGCAGTGGCGTAGGCGAGGCGGAGAAAGAAAAGAAAGAAGGGAAAGAGAAAGAACTCGGTCGAGTTCTGTTTTTTTTTTTTACCAGAGAAGTGGACAGATTGTAACTCGGTCCACAACTCGGTCGAGTTGTGGGCCGAGTTCCTTTCTGTTGGAAAAACTCGATCGAGTGATTTTTTTTTATTTTTTTTTTGAAGCAAATAAATCTGATGGGTTGCCTCCCATCCAGCGCTTGTTTAAGGTCATTAGCTTGACCTTTCATACCTTCCTAGTGGCTCAGGTCAAGATAGAGAGAAGCGACCTTCTCAAATGGACCACCGACGATGTATTTCTTTAAGCGTTGTCCATTCACCTTGAATTGTCCCGTCTCTTCACTCCATATCTCAATTGCACCATATGGGTACACGTTTCGCACTTGGAACGGACCACTCCATCTCGATCTTAGCTTGCCCGGAAAGAGTCTCAACCGAGAGTTGAATAGCAAGATAAGATCATCTTCATGAAATTCTTTTGGCACGTTATGCTTGTCATGCCATCTCTTAGTTCTCTCCTTGTAGATCCAAGCATTCTCATAAGCATCCAACCTCAACTCCTCCAACTCTTGCAATTGCAACATTCTCTTCTCACCGGATGCTTTCATGTCATAGTTGAACAATTTAATCGCCCAATAAGCTTTATGCTCTAACTCGACCGGGAGATGACAAGACTTCCCATACACTAGCCGGAATGGTGTAGTGCCAATAGGAGTTTTGAATGCTGTCCTATAAGCCCAAAGAGCATCATCAAGCTTCATAGACCAATCCTTTCGGGATCAGGAAACCGTATTCTCCAAGATACTCTTGATCTCTCGGTTTGAAACCTCAACTTGACCACTTGTTTGAGGGTGATATGGGGTGGCAATCCTGTGTGTTACCCCATACTTTTTCAGCATAGCCTCAAACTTCCTCTCAATGAAATGTGATCCTCCATCACTAATCACAACTCTTGGTGTCCCAAATCTTGGAAAAATCACTTTGTTGAAGAACTTAGACACCACCCTTGAGTCATTTGTTGGAGAGGCAATAGCTTCAACCCATTTAGACACATAATCAACCACCATAAGAATATACTTGTTGGTGCATGACGGTGGAAAAGGTCCCATGAAATCAACTCCCCATACATTAAAAATCTCAACCTCTTGGATGTTAGTAAGAGGCATCTCATTCCTCCTAGAAATGTTCCATGTACGTTGACATGCATCACACGAAGCAATGAAACGGTGCACATCCTTAAACATAAAAGGCCAATAGAGAGCTGAATTCAAGATCTTGGTGGTTGTCTTTGAGGAACTAGCATGCCATCCACATGGTAGAGAATGACAATGAGTGATAACACTCTCTACCTCCTCCTCAGGGATACATCTTCTAATAACTCCATCAGCACACCTCTTGAAAAGCAACGGCTCATCCCAAAAATAATGTCGAACATCTGACATGAATTTCTTCTTCTGTTGGAATGATAGCTTAGGAGGTAACTCATTGCAGACCAAGTAGTTGACAAAATCAGCAAACCACGGCATCCTCGAATTTGCAAGTGTCAAGACTTCATTAGTGACCCTGAAAAGATGGTCGTCAGGGAATGAATCATCAATAGGGGGCTCATCTTTAGTGCACTCTAACTGCTCTTGAGTCAACCTAGAAAGATGATCAGCAACCAAATTCTCTGTGCCCTTTTTGTCTCTAATCTCTAAGTCAAACTCTTGAAGAAGAAGAATCCAACGAATCAGTCTAGGCTTGGCCTCCTTCTTACTCAAGAGATACCTGATAGCAGCATGATCAGTATAGACAATAACTTTGGCACCCACCAAATAGGACCTGAACTTCTCAAAAGCAAATACTATAGCAAGCAGCTCTTTCTCAGTAGTAGCAGAATTCATTTGAGCTCCATCAAGAGTCCTGCTAGCATAGTAGATGGCATGAATCTTCTTGTCCTTCCTTTGCCCCAAAACAGCTCCAACAACATAATCACTAGCATCACACATGATCTCAAAGGGGAGATCCCAATCAGGGGGCTGCATAATTGGAGCTGAAATCAGTGCCTCCTTCAACCCGCAAAAAGAGACAAGACACTCCTCCGAAAAATCAAAGGAAACATCCTTCAAGAGCAAATTAGTAAGAGGCTTGGCAATTTTAGAAAAATCCTTGATGAACCTTTTATAGAACCCAGCATGTCCAAGAAAGCTTCTTATGCCCTTGACCGAAGTTGGAGGTGGCATCTTCTCTATAATATCAATCTTGGTCTTGTCAACCTCAATTCCACGGTTAGAAACCAAGTGTCCTAACACAATTCCTTCACTTACCATGAAATGACACTTTTCCCAATTCAATACAAGGTTTACTTCCTCACACCGTTGCAAAACTCGAGACAAGTTAGACAAGCAAGCATCAAAAGAAGTACCATACACAGAGAAATCATCCATGAAAACCTCCATGATATCCTCAATCAAGTCAGAAAATATAGCCATCATGCATCTTTGAAAGTTACCCGGTGCATTACATAAACCAAATGGCATTCTCCTATATGCAAATGTGCCATAGGGGCATGTGAAAGTGGTCTTCTCCTGGTCATCAGGATGAATAGGGATTTGAAAAAATCCACTATAACCATCCAAATAACAAAAGTGTGAATGCTTGGCTAACCTTTCTAGCATTTGATCAATGAAGGGAAGTGGAAAATGATCTTTTCTAGTGGCTTTGTTCAATTTCCTATAGTCAATGCACATCCTCCAACCTGTGACTGTCCTAGTAGGAATCAATTCATTCTTTTCATTCTTCACCACAGTCATTCCCCATTTCTTAGGCACAACATGAACAGGACTAACCCATACACTATCAGAAATAGGATAAATAATGCCTGCATCTAACAACTTTAGCACTTCCTTTTTCACTACTTCTTTCATGATAGGATTAAGTCTTCTTTGATGCTCAATGGAGGGTTTATGATCATCTACCATTAAAATCCTATGCATGCACATTGAGGGACTAATTCCTTTTAAATCATCAATAGAATATACAATGGCTTTTCTATGCAATCTAAGTTCATGCAACAATTTCTCAATTTCACAATCACTTAAACTAGCATTGACAATCACCGGATAGGTTGAATTAGGTCCAAGGAACTCATACCTCAATGTAGGTGGAAGTGGCTTCAACTCCACTTTTGGTGCCTCTTTAGTCTCCTCCTTAGGAATAAGGTCTTCTCTTGTAAGGGCCTCAACTATGGCCTCAGGCAACTCTTCAGTGGACTCCAAATCAAAGAGCACATCAGCAAGTAGCTCTAGATTTTCAGTTTGAGTCACACTTTCCGTCAAGCAGAACTCCAAAGGATCCTTAGTAATAACAGCCATCAAGGATTCCTGAGTTGCATTATCAACTACATCTAACCTGGACACATCATCCTCAAAAGCAGGCTGTTTAATAGCTTTAGCAAAATTAAATTCAATTTTCTCATCCCCAATAGTAAAGGAAAGAACACCCTGTTTTACATCAATAAGAGTACCTGCAGTAGCTAGAAATGGTATCCCCAATATAATTGGAACAAGAAAATCAGCCTCAATATCTAGGACAATGAAATCAACCGGAATGTAGAACTTACCAATTTGGATGGGAATGTCCTCCAAAATACCTACCGGACGCGTTGTGGATCTATCAGCCATGAAGAGAGTCATCTTTATCGGACTTGGCTCTCCTAAGTCAAGCTTCTTGCATATAGAGAGCGGAATAATACTCACACTAGCCCCTAAATCACACAAGGCGTGGTAGGTGCACTTCTCAATCACCATAGGAACACTGAAACTACCCGGATCTTCAAGCTTAGGAGGCAATTTATTTTGAATGAGAGCGATGCACTCTTGGCTCAAAGAAACGGATTGGTACTCATCCAACTTCCTCTTGTTGGAGAGGATCTCCTTCAAGAACTTCACATATGTTGGCATTTGCCTTAGAGCGTCGGTGAAGGGAATGTTGATGTAGAGCTTTTTCAACACCTCCACAAATCTACCAAATTGTTGATCCAACTGAGCTTGAGCCCTCCTTTGTGGGAAAGGAAGAGGAGGCTTGAAAGGTGGTGGTGGCACATATTTGGGCACTTCCTCTTGCTCCTTCTCTTGGATCACTACTTCTTCGGGCTCTTCAACATCCTTGCCCTTTTTCTTAAGATCCACAGCCTTAGGATCTTCAAGTTGTCTCCCACTCCTCAAGGACACAACATTGATTTGCCCTTTTGGATTTGCCTCAGTTTGACCTGGAACCTGACCTTGGGGTCTAGGAGCATTCAAAGCATATTGAGCATGCAAGCTATCATGATTCTTCAATATCTTGTTCATGGTCTGAAGCTCTTTCATTATCATGTCAAGCTTGGAATCCTCGGACGGTTGGGCACGTTCTTGATTTTGAGGTGGAGGAGCTCTTTGTTGGAACCCAGGAGGTTGTCTTTGAGCAGCTTGGTTGTTCCCATATGAGAAATTGGGATGATTCCTCCAACCGGGGTTGTAATTGTTGGAATATGGATCATTCCTAGGACCCCGATTGAAGTTGTTCATGTAGTTTGCCTCTCCTTGGGTGTCACCTTGAGCAGCAAAAAGTTGACATGAAGAAATAGTATGGTCACCCTCTCCACAAAACTAACAAGCTACACCAGATGCAGCCTGAGTAGATGACCATGCACCCTGCCCTTGAGTCTTCTGAACCAACAAATTCAGCCTCTTGTGACAAAGCATCCATTTGAGCTTGTCGATGCATTTCAGAATGAACCTCGTACATCCCTGCTGGTTTCTTTGAAGTTGAGCGAGCATCACTGTAATAATGAGAGTGCTGAGCAGTGTTCTCAATCATATCCCAAGCTTCGTCAACCTCCATTGCCATAATTCTACCACCAGCTGAAGCATCAATAATTAGTCGAGTTGAACTGTCAACAGCGTTGTAGAAGACATGTAGCAAGGTCCATTTCTCTTGCCCGTGATGAGGGCACAACATCAGCAACTCTTTAAATCTCTCCCAGCCTTCATAAAGAGACTCGTCATCTTTCATCTTGAAAGCAAGAATTTGATTTCTCATCTCAGCTGTCTTCTTAGGTGGGAAGTACTTGTTGAGAAATGTCTTGGCTAACTCATCCCACATGGTAATAGAACCTTGAGGTAAGGCCTTGAACCAAGCCTTGGCCCTATCTCGTAGAGAGAATGAGAAGGCTCGCAGGAAAAGTGCATCTTGAGAAACATCATGAATCTTCACTGTATCCATCAGCTCAATAAAAGTAGCCAAGTGCTGGTGTGGGTTTTCAGAAGGAAGACCTCCAAATTGATTCTATTGAACCATGTTGATTAGGGAGGGTTTCAGCTCGAAGTTACGGGCTGCCACCGGAGGTCAGACCACACCAGAAATAGGACCAAGGTGATTGGGCATCACATAATCACCCAGAGTCATACGTGGTTGATCTTCATTACCCAACAAGCCACCGTTCCCTCTACCAGCCATCTCTTGCACTCTAATTTCACGTTGTTGCCTTCGTCTTAAGCGAAAAGTACGCTCAGGTTCGGGATCAAAGTCGTTGAGATTATTAGCGCTCAGGACTCTTCGCATCAGAAGAAAACAAACCTGAAACCAAAGTCAAAAGGAAAAGGATCAAAACACACAAAAGACTTAGTCGAACCAGTTGTAGGGAATACAACCGATACTAGCAATAGTCCCCGGCAACAGCGCCAAAAACTTGATGTGGTGAAAACCTACCCACAAGTGTATGGGGTCAGTTGTAGCTGTTCAAGTGTCGTTCCCACGAGGACAATGTAGTACCTTTTGTAACTAAACTGGTAAGCTAAGCCATAAGAAAGATTTGTTTGATTAAGCTAAGAAATGAGTGTTGCAAATATAAGTAAATTCAAAGGATGGAAATTATCTAGGATTAAGGATCCCCACAATAATGCCTTGGTAAACTTAAGTGTGTTTATCTTAGAATAGCATGAACTCGCTTGACGGTAAGTTATCAAATATCTCTACTAATTCCTTTCAGACAATAGTAGATGTATCTAAACTCCAACTAACAATCGATGTCGCGCAAAGCTAATCAAATTTAGACCCCTTGAGCACTTAGAATCTAGGATAAAACCGGGTTAACATTCACTTTCGTGCTCCGCTAATTCCAGACTAACCTAGGGTTTCTATGATAACTCAGAACTCCGCAAGAACAAACAAGTTTATTCAGGTTCAATTCTTAGTAATTCCAACAATAGTAATCTCCTTTCAGACTCATACCTTGTCTAATTTCATTCATTAGGTTTCTCCTTTCAGACTCAACCTAATAGAATTCTAATTGATAAATTACCAATAGCAATATGAACCCTAGAATTGAATCAAATGAGAACTCATGCTACCAATTCAGACAAACACAATTTGCAAGTCTACCAATTCATTATTGGGATCACCCCAACCCTAGATAAAAGGGGTTTAGCCTAGCATGCTTGGAGAATCAATCAAAAACATTGTATGAATAAGAGAAATCATTCAAATAGATAAAAAGAAGAGAAATACTTGTTTGGATCCAAGAACAATCTCCAATCTTCAACAATCTTCAAGAAAACTCAACCAAAACACAACTAGGTTTTTTAGAGAGTGTATGTTCCGAGCAAAAGAGCATAGCATCCCTAAGTTTTTCCAAAAAAAACTGATAAAAAGGAGCAATAGGCGTTTCAGCAAGCCAAAAGAAACGTTACGGACCACGACTCGGTCCACAACTCAGCCGAGTTGTGGGCCGAGTTGTCGTCTGTTTTCCCTCCTCTTCAGTAGCTTCGACCCAGTTCGCTAACTCGGTCCACAACTCGGCCGAGTTGTGGACCGAGTTGTTGTCTGTTCTACCTTCTCTTCACTAGCTCGACCGAGTTTCCATTTTGAACTCTTCTCGTTTGATCTTGGAACTTGTATTTCGACCTTGGCGCCATCCCTTCGAGTCATCCACTCTCACTGGTAACTCGTTATCTTCAAAATCGCCTCCAAACGATCCTGAAATCACAAAAATACAAGAGTAGATTCCGAACACTACAAATTCTATGAAAACCAAATAAAACTAAAATAAAAAAGGAGCAAAACAAACCTATTTAGGAGAAATAAACATGATCTAAATTTGCCTAAATGCATGCTATCAATATACAAGAAAAGTTCCTTGCGCATTCTGAACCTACGTCGGAAGATATGATCTGGATAAGTTGGCTCGTCGGAGAAATAATCTTTGTAAAGTTGATCAAAGCCTTGTTCCCTTCCTCTATCTCTGAATTTTCGACGAGATCCCCTACGTGAACTTTCTGCTTGTGCTTTGTATTTGCATTGTAGAGCCCGTTCTTGAACTTCATTAATGGCTTGGATAGCTTCTTGTAAAAGTATTTGGTACTCACCATCATCGGAGCTATCACTAGAAAGGAGAGGGTTTGAGTTTGAGGAGTTTGAAGATGAACTAGACATTTTTAGAGATTGAAGATTTTGAATGAATTTGATGAGGAGTTTGAAGATGTAAGAAAAGAGAGGGTTTGAATTTGATGAGTGAAGAAGCATCCTTGTTTATCCTCATTTATATAGAGTGCAGAAGCAATCAATGGTAAGATATCTTGCACAAGCAATCAATCGAAATATAATGGAAGAGAGAGTGCAGAAGCAATCAATTGCTTCACATGGGTTTGTCTGAAAAGTGGTCCATGCCAACTTATAGAATGCAGAAGTAATCAATGTTTTACATGGGTTTGTCTGAAAAGTGGTCCATTTTGAATTGTAGAATGCATAAGCAATCAATTGCTTCACAATCAATTCAGTAGTTGTTATCTTTGTTGATGAAACACTCAAAAGAAGCTACAAGAGTGAAACATTCAAGATGGAAACATGCATTACAAGATTAAAACATGCATTACGAAAACAAACCATGCATTACAAGATTTAAATATGCATAGACAAGATTGAAACATGCATTATGAAAACAAAACATGCAAGACAGAAAATGGACACTAACATCTTCCTCATGAGTACATGCATAAAACTATCACATGCCAGAGAGTTATTTCATCAATGTCTGCTTGAGAGTCTCTCCTTCCTCACCAATATTACTTTGCCCCATCAAGAACTGGAGAATGTCCCACTTCTGCTTGTAACTCTCCCTCTTCTCCCGCTCCATCTCCACCTTTGCAAAGTGAGATTGTTTCTCCCTCTTGCTTGCCACCTTTGCCATTTCCAATTCATGCGCTCTACTTAACATGAGGTCTTTTTGTCTCTTCATCTCCTTAGCAAGCTCATCCTCTTCATCAATGTTTGCATATGCCACTTTTTTTCCCTTTCTTTTACATGCCTTGATACCCTATGGACACTCCATAGTATGGCCACTGAAACCACTTGTCGGGGTATTTGCATTTGAAGTATCACCTTCCACATCAGAAATTGATCTTTTGGAGCTTGCACTTCCAGAACTTGGATTGTTCTGGTTCACCTTGTTCAAATAATATTGACTGCATTTGGGCTCGTTACAAAGAGCTTTCCATACATGCATATCAGGAAAGCTCTTCCCCACATCTTCTAAATAAGCAGAATAAGCCTTAGCAACAACATCGTCCTTTGACTCCCCACTACCTTTCTTTCTACTAGCCTCTGCATAAAAACCATTAAACTTAGTTACACTTTTACACATTACCTGCCATCTATTCTTACAACTTTTCGTGTCTCGCTCTTGTTGGTCTGGTTCTCTATAAGTGTTCAAGTACTCTGTAACTCGCTTCCAGAATGAGGTTGAAGTTTGGTTCGTGTTTGTTATTGCATCCTTGCTGGTGTTGACGTACCCACTGATGAGGATCAAATCTTCAGCCTCCCCCCAGGAGCATCTTCTGGGTTTAGTGGAGTCACATGCAACACGACCACGTCCACGACCACGTCCACGGCCACGGCCACGATCGACATCAAGATCTTGAGGTTGTGTGCTGAACATTGGGACCTCCATGGGTTGAGATTCACTCCCAGTTATGGCTTCAGGGAGTGAATTTTGAGACATAATATTCGCATAATATTGCACATTATAAGGATCATAAGAATCTAGGGATAAATCTTGAAAGTTTGGGTAGTTACCATGGTTTGGATTCATGGTGAATGTGATATTTATAAAGAGAGATCTCAGATTTTGAGAAAAGATAGGAATGGGTGGTTAATGTGTGAGTTTTGCAATGACCACTACATCTTATTTATAGGCAAACAAAAATTATTTTTTATTTTTATAACTATCCTAAATTATACAATAAATAGTTGATATACCTACCCTATATTCATATATTAAATATAAAACT
The DNA here is from genome assembly GCA_027886185.1 of Rheum nobile. Lineage (NCBI taxonomy): Eukaryota > Viridiplantae > Streptophyta > Magnoliopsida > Caryophyllales > Polygonaceae > Rheum > Rheum nobile. Next base: position 3,264,296 of record WOAB01000531.1, on the reverse strand, counting down.
ACCCTAAATACATAAAAAAGCCATAAAAAAATTCCACTATGTAAAAACACTGTAGTTTAAACCTGTTTGGCTGGGGCTTAAATTTTCCCCTTTATTTAAGCCTCTCCTATCGGCTTATTGGGGGTTCCATATTATTTTATTAAAAAAAATTATTTAAGCCTCCTCTAAAAGCCCCCATAAGGGGTGCTCTTAGAATTTGTCACACATTTGAAAAAAAAAAGATTATTACTATACCAAAACACTCTCAATTTATAATAATACAAATATAATGGGACTAATGGGAGTACAAAGTAATAAACCACTTAAATTAATCTATATTGAAAAAATAGTTTAAATTAAAAAAATATATAGTAAACTTGTCAAAAATTATCTAAAAGCAAAACAAAAATCCTAACAAAATTTTGAGCCTATAAGATTATTAAATAAGAGGAGAGGTGTTGAATCGTAGTGTGTTAGACAGTGAGCGGTGAAACTGTTTCCTGGACAGCGGAAATAACAGAGATTCAGTAGTAACAGTAAGACAATTCCTTAGAGAGGAAACTCTATCAACCAACTAGTTGAAAAGAAAAAACCTCTACCTCTAGGTGTTACCCTAGGAGGATTTCAAACACGTGTACTTGTATTATTAATCAAGTTGTACAATCTCACAAGTCTTATCTCCACCTAATCACACACAGTTCCTAAGTTTCTAGACTTTGAGTGCAATCAACTAGTAACAACACAAGAACACAACAAAAGACTCTAAGCAAGTACTCACAACACTAGTTCGTACCTTGCCTTGAACCTTGTCTCAATCGCAATAGCTATTCAGTATGCTTCCTTAGTGATGATCGAGATACCTTATCCTAAGATATCCTCAACTATATATAGTGATAGCCAGACCCTTGTTACCAAACACCTCAGATATCTATCGAATCCTATACATGGTAATAGTCTGAGATTTCTTTTCCTTCTAAATAATTTGGCTCATAAACACATGGTTTCCATAAGTAAACTTTCCTAAGACACGCTATCTAGCTCTTCTCTCTCCGAGTAGATCTTCAAAACTTGGTTTCCATAAGTAGCGGTCTCCACTGGTAACAGCTGGCAACGTCTGAGTTCTTCATTGTTCCTTATCCGCTGTTTCCAAGTATAAAAGTTTCCTTGTATGAACAATATGCGCGCTTCATTCTTCAATCTTGCTTTCGCGTAACTGTTCCATGTTTTCACCACGTTCTTAGCATCCTCTGCTTTCTCTTCTTTCACATGATTTCCATTGTTCCCTAAATCGTTCATAAGCCCTGAAACTCATAGAAACACTGTAAACCATAAAACCTAATGGTGTTTATCATCATCAAAACCAGAGGGAACGTCATGGTTCCAACAATTTCCCCTTTTGGTGATGACAAACCCATTCAAAATTGTTCAATCATAACATAGGGTATAAAGCAGAAAGATATAAGTCATAATGTTTCTAAAATCAAATGTTAAGCAAAATTTTATATCAAATGAAGAAAAGCAAGTTATACCTTCAAATTACATCATCGTTCCCCCTCAGCACTAGCATCGTTCAAAAAATTCATAAAGATTTAGGAACAATAAAGCTGTTACCTCACTTTTATGAGTTCATCACAATTTTCCACACTTCCCCATTTTGGCATCATCAAAAGATCAAACAATAAACAAGGTAACAATAGGACTATTGTGGAAAATTAAAAGCAAAATAAAGTTCATATATCGAGCAAGGAATGATTACAAAAGATCACAGAAAACATAGCAAACAACTAAACAAAATCAAAAGAGCAAGCACAATCACAAAATAACATAAAATTCCAAGAGAAATAGGGATAGACGGGCTAGGATAGGGAAATGTGTCCACTCAAGACTCAGAATCCTCCTTCTGGTCTTTGTCCTTGTTGAGAAAATATTCAAGAAGTAGTGAAAGAATGTTCTTGATCTCTCGCAGTTCAATCAACATCTGGCTTTGCACAGAGCCACCTTTTGATGTTCCCTCTCCAGCTTCTCGGTTCATAATCTCTGACACAGGCAGAGTTCCCTTGTCGTCTCCCTGATATCTCAATTTGTTCACATTCACCATATCTAGCTCGGTGACCATGGGAACTTCCCCTTCTGCTCTGTAAGCCCCCTCTGCTTGTAGAATAAGCTTGATGACGTTTGGGTAGGCTAGGGAGTGAGTCTTGGCACTGCATTTTGTCATGTGTTGTAGAATGACCCTAGGAAGGTCAATCTTTTCCATGTGCCAAAACTTGTCCAACAGCAGCAGATCGGTGGCAGTGATCGCGTTCATCTTCTCTTGCCTAGGAACAACAACTTTCATAATGATATGATGCGCTATTCGCTGAGGCAGAGTTAGGGTAGACACGTGAGTGGCTCCAGATGTGGACTTGAAGATCCGCTGAGCACTAGCCTCCTTGGCCTTCTTCTGAGCATCTGTGATCTTCTCACCAAGGATTTCACAAAACCCTTCAGTAGAGACACCCAAAAGTCAAGCAACTTTTGACACAGTGAAGGAGAGATCTTCATCGTTGATAGACGCCGTTCCCACCATAGTTGAAGCAGTGTTGAGTTGGAAGGAACGGTAGAACTCGCGGACTTGGTCAGGATTGACCATGACGCGGTTAGAGAAGAGGTGTTCCCAGCCTTGAAATTTGAGACGCTCCAAGACGTCATCGAAGTCATTGGCGACTAGGAACCCTTCAGGAATAAGGAGGTGGGGAAGGATCTTTTTCCCTTCGACCGGTGGTTCCTCCAACTTTGCTTTCTTCCTGGGCTCAATCTTCTTCACCTCAGTTTTCTTGGCCTCAATCTTCTTCGCCGATTGCAGACGTTCCTTCAAAGTGCCTGGAGTGGTCTCACCGGCGGCGGACTTTGTCGGAGTTGAGAAGCCAGTGGACACTCGTTGTTCCCCTATGATCTCAACATCTGGGTCCTCATCATCCTCAGAGCCAATAGTATGCTTTCGCTTGCGATTGGGCTCTACAGTTTCGAGAGGGTGAAGACCTAGATCAGCTTCCACATCAGCCATGGCCTCCTCCTCTTCAGCTTCTTTAGATTTGGGAGGAGAGTTGACTTCGTCTTGTTCAGTGACGGCCACCATTTCCTTGGAGGCATCTGTTTCTTGGACATGTTCCTCTGATGGCTGTTCCCCCTGAGGTTATTCCTCCTGAAGTTCAGCGATTGAGGAGGTGGCCTCTTTGGCTATTTCCACCACGGCAGCGATGGAGGTGGTGTCCTTTAAGGTCGGAGTCTTAGCAGCCTAGAGTGCCTCAATGGATTGCTTGAGAGCAGCCAATTGCTCCTCAATGAAGGCAGAGGCGTCAATGGCGGGGGTAGAAGAAGATGTTGGGGTAGACATGATGGTGTGGTTGTGTTTGAGAGAGGAGGGGTTGAAGATTTGGGTTGAGGACGGCAAAGAGCGAAAAGAAAGAGTTTGCAGAGATTGAGATAGAGTTGAGGATGTGAAAGAGTAGGGTAAATCAGATTGAGGTGAGGATGAGGATTTATAGAAGACAAGAGATTTGGAAAGAGATTAATGAAGGAAAATTAGGATTGACTTACCAAAAATCTCGCCATTGACATCATCCAAATCGGCAACCAGATCTTTTCTCTCTCTACAGGTAACGGCACTTTTCTTCTCGTTTCTCGCAAACACACTGTTCCTCGCTGTAGAGCTATCAAATCACCATTAAATTCAAGCGCCGCAGAGAGCAACGTTCACCTGCAACTCTCAACGTTCAGCAAGCTATTCCCATTCATTGTTCCTTTCGCAATTCCCCCTTAGGCAAAGCTCCATAGGGGTGACTCTGAGTTGCTTGAGTGGATAGAAAGGCTAGTTTGGATATTTTAATGGGTTCACACAAAATTGCAAAGATATATCCAAACAAAAATAGAGGTAGGGGACAATGACGATCCAGATAATTATTCCCTGTAGAAGTTGGTAAACAAAGAATGGTGCATAGGGAACCTTTACCTGGATCCAAGCGTGGGACGGCAGTGTAACCAATTATCATTGGCTTGTAATGAGGGTTCAGATAATCAAATCGGTTGCTTTGGACATGAAATGAGATGTTATCAAGTAACCCTGAAGCATAAATGATCAAGTAAAGACGTAGTGTGTAATTTATGATATCATGTAATACATAGCACACAACAAGACATGATGAGCTAAATTTTACAACTAATAACCAACAAAAAAGATGTTCCTTGAATAAATTTTATCAATTTAGCCAATCATGGAGGGAATAGTGGATAGTGAGTTCCTCAGTTTAGTGAGATCATCCTAAGGAGCATTCTCAAATACTCAAAGGGCCTATCCAGTGCTTTGGTGAAGATATCTGCAACTTGATCCTCTGACCTGCAATGATCCATTCTAATGAAATTTTTCTCAACATTATCACGAAGAAAATGGTGAGGAATATCAATATGCTTAGTACGAGAGTGATGAATAGGATTTTTGGAAATGTTGATAGCACTAGTATTATCACACATAATGGGAACGGTGCCAAGGGACATACCAAAATCCTCCAATTGTTGTTTGAGCCACAATACCTGGGCACAACAAGAGGAAGCAACTACGTACTCAACTTCGGCGGTTGAAAGAGCAACAAATGTTTGTTTCTTTGATGCCCAAGAGACAAGGAATGGGCCAAGGAATTATGCCGTCCTTGATGTGCTTTTGCGATGCACTAGGTGACCAGCAAAGTTAGCATCAGTGAAACCCACAAGTTCAAACCCACTGTTCCTTGGATACCAAAGACAGAGATTATCGTTCCCTTTCAAGTATCGCAAGATCCGTTTGACCTCAGTTAGGTGTGACTCCTTAGGATTTGCTTGAAATCTAGCACAAAGACACACACTAAACATAATATCTGGCCTACTTGCCGTTAGATAGAGTAATGAACCAATCATGCCTCTATACATTGTAGCATCTACGTCTTTGCCATTCAAATCTGCATCAAGACGAGTGTTAGGAGAAATAGGAGTATCAATAGGTTTAGCCTTATCCATACCATACTTCTTCAACAGTTCCTTGATGTATTTTTGTTGATGTACTTTTATTCCCTCAGAAGTTTGAGAGACTTGTAATCCGAGGAAAAAGGAAAGTTCCCCAATCATACTCATCTCAAATTCACTGCTCATGAGATTTTTGAACTTTTCTACAAGGGAAGGGTTAGTGGAACCAAAAATAATATCATCAACATAGACTTGAACTACGAGAATCTCACCTTTGTGTTCCAAGAGGAACAACGTCTTGTCGATTGCACCACGTTTATATCCATTGGAGAGAAGGAAATGTGCCAGCCGATCATACCAAGCTCTAGGAGCTTGCTTGAGCCCATACAATGCCTTGTCCAGTGCATACACATGGTCAGGATGTTCCATATCTTCAAAGCCTGGGGGTTGTTTCACATATACTTCCTCTTGAAGATAGCTATTGAGGAAGGCAGTTTTGACATCGATTTGATACAATGTGAATCCTTTAAAGGCAGCATATGCGATGAGAAGTCGAATGGCTTCGATGCGAGCTACTGAAGCATATGTCTCATCATATTCGATCCCTTCTTGTTGGTTGTAGCATTGAGCAACCAATCTCGCCTTGTTCCTTGTCACAGTTCCAGAGTCGTCGAGCTTGTTTCTGAATACCCAGCGAGTGCCAATAGCATGCTTGTTCTTGGGAAGGGGAACAAGTCTCCACACTCTGTTCCTCTCAAATTGGTGTAGCTTTTCTTGCATGGCAACTATCCAATCTGGCTCTTTCAATGCCTCTTTGATGGTTTTTGGCTCTACAAATGAGATAAAGGCATAGGAAGCACAAAAGTCGTATAGTTGAGAACGTGAACCTCTTTGTTCGTATGGTGTGAGAAGAGCATCAACTGGATGATTCTTTTTAGTCCAGACATTCTTGGATTCAGGCGGAGGAGGGATAGGAGAAGGGCAGCATTCGTTGTTGTAGTTGAGGATGAGGAGGGAGGAACGTCAACAACAATCATGGTAGCTACATCAGAGACTGATCCTTCAACAACATCCATAGGTTCTTCCTCAGTAATTGTTACCACATCAACACTCGCTTGGCCATCTTGAATGAGGTGTGCATTCGAAGTATCACCACTAGAAGTTCCATTAGGAACAGTAGTGACATCAACATCAAAAATTGGAGTGGTTGTTGTAGGAACGTCAGGTGTTGGCGTAGTAGTGGTATTATCATCGCCACTGGTTGTGGTAACTCTGAGAGAACTAGTAGTGCTCCCACCATCATTGGGGGAACTGTTCCATGTACGTAGGTTACCCTGGTGATTCCCATCATCACCTTCATAATATGAGTATTCACGTTGCATGCGTGGAAAGTGATCATCAGGGAACGGTGTGTTGGAATCATCACTCACAGCTTTTGAGTGTTCATCAAAGACAACATGAATGCTCTCTTCAATCTTCTGGGTTCTCTTATTGTAGACTCTATAAGCTTTGCTTGAATTAGCATATCCTAGAAAGATTCCTTCATCACTCCTTGGATCAAATTTTCCCAAGTTGTATTTTCCATTGTTGTGAATGAAACACCTGCAACCAAAGGCACGCAAGTGGGAAACATTGGGCTTGCATTCCCTGATTAGTTCATAGGCAATTTTATTTAGCAATGGTCTAAGCATGGCACGATTAAGGATATAGCATGAAGTATTGATAGCCTCAGCCCAGAATATTCGAGGAAGGTTGCTTGCTATGAGCATTGTTCTAGCCATATCCTCCAATGTTCTGTTCTTTCTCTCGACCACTCCATTTTGCTGTGGTGTCCTAGGAGTCGAAAAGTTATGAGAGATACCATGTTCCCTGCAGTAATCAAGGAACATAGCATTCTCAAACTCCGTTCCATGGTCGGATCGAATGGCGCTTAGCTTATGTCCCAGATTAGTTTCCACACCTTTGAGGAAAGACTCAAATGTCTCGAATACCTATTCCTTGGAAGAGAGAAAAATTATCCATGTGAATCTAGAGTAATCATCAACAATAACAAACACATACTTGTTCCCTGTATGACTTCTTATCCTCATGGGACCACAGAGATCCATATGGACCAGTTCCAGAGGGTGAGAAGAGGTAACATCATATTTGCTTTTGAAAGAGGAACGTGTTTTCTTCCCTCTTGCACAGGCTTCACAAACTCCATGGATCTCAGGTTTGACATTTGGAAGACCTCAAACCAGTTCCTTCTTATGGAGTTTGTGGATGAGTTGTAGATTGGCATGTCCAAGCCTTCTGTTCCACAGTTCCGTCTCTTTAGCTAGAGACGCAAATCACATTTCCCTCGAAGGCTTGAATGTTGTGTCAACAGTGTACACATCGTTGAATCGGACACCCTTCAACACGATCTCCTTGGTTTTTCTATTTCTTACGTAGAAATCTTTGGTTGTGAACACAGTCTCGTTGTCTCCTTGATCACAAAGTTGAGCTACACTTAACAAATTAAAACCAAGTTGATGAACCAGACTAACCTCTTTTATCTTGATGTTTGAGTTCAAAGTAGCTTTTCATGTTCCCACTATCTCTCTGCATCGTTTATCTCCAAGGGAAACAATTTTCTTAGAGTGTTGTTGAAGTGAGGTAAGGTGATCTCTATTTCCTGTCATATGGAATGAGCATGTACTATCAATGAACCATCTGTTGTTCCCCCTCACTTCATCCTACATTAAGAGAGTTAGTGTTTAGCGACCCAGGCAAGCTTAGCTTTACCTGGTTGTTTAGAAACAAAATAATATTCTCTAGGCTTAGTATTGCACATGTCAAAAGAGGCATCATGATCATTCAAATCAACATAGTTACTTTGACTGTTCCTGCGTTGAGTGTGCTCTTCAGTGAACTTTTGTTTCTTAGCACAGTTTCTCACAACATGACCATTGTTCCTACAATGCCAGCAAATCTTATAATAGTCCCCCAAGGTGTATTTACGGTTTGGGACAGGCATGATACGTTGCTTGGCTCTAACTGGGTCAGGTGTACTAGGCAACTTTCCATGGGATTGAATGAGATACATCTTATGGGCAGGTTGGCCTTTGTACCAAGATTGGTTTTCACTCAACCCACTCTCCAGAGTCTTCACACGCTCTTCTAGGTAAGAGTTCCTATCCTTAGTACTCTGAAGTTCCCTATCTTTTAACTCTCTAAGCTCAGGTATGGTTAACTCATGTTCTTTACTCTCTTGTTTTTCACCTTTGTACCCAACACCATACTTGGACTCAACAAAGGTAATCTCCTCTTCCTTAAGCTTTTGCTCAACTAGAATGGAGTGAATTTTATCAATCTGAGCTTTCATCTGAGACAGTTCCCTAACAATGCTAAAAGAACTAGGTTCATTGTGAGTAACATCACTTTTAACACAAGGAACAACAGATGAACTAGCAATTCTAGATAGAGATTCATTCAATTCAATGCATTTATCCTCAGCATTACTCAAATCATTTTGTGTTTTGAGGTTCTCATTATACATGCTTTTGATAGGAGAGATCAAGGACTTTTTATCAAAATTGACAAAAGAAAGTTTCAGGATCTACCTCTTGTTCTTCACTTGATGACTTCAGAGTCATTGCATACATTCTGTTATTCCCCCATGCCTCTGGCTCGTCATCATCAGAGTTGGCACATTCATCACCCCAGACAACAACGAAAGCTTTCTTCTTGTCGTTCCCAGTATTGTCACCGTTGGTGTTGTCTGAGTTGTTCCATTTGGGGCACTTGTTAGCATAGTGACCCTTTTCCTTGCAGTTGTAGCATGTAACATCCTTGAGATCTCGTTTCTCACCATTGTTCCCATCATTCCTGAATGATTTACCTTTGCGATAGAGAGATCGCATGGCCTTGGTGAAAAGGGCAGTTTTTGGATCTATACCATCCAAGTTTTCATCTTTGTTGTCTTCTATCATCTTGACAACGTTTTCAACCATCAAGGCGATACCTTTAGGTTTAACATACTTGTCTTCTTTATCATATTTTTTGATTTTTCCAAATACTTCATGAAGAGTGAGTTCAAGATTTTTGGGATTCTCCTTGAGAATAGCTTTGGTCATCTTGTGCCTTGGAGGAAGTCCATCAATGATGATGAGAACTTTCTCCTTGGGAAAAATTTCTTTATCATCGACATCATGAGAAACAAGTCTAGCCATAATTTTCTCAAATCTAGATTGGTAGGAGGAAACAGACTCACCATCAACCATAGAGAAGTTATAGAAATCTTTCTTAGCTTGAAAGCGATCCATCTCTCTAAGATCGGAACTTCCCATGTACAACTGTTCCAAGGCAGCCCACATGTATTTGGCGGTTGCACAAGATTGTAGCTTTGAAGCATCTTCAGCACTAAGGGCGTTGTTGATGAACATGCGAGCCTTAGAGTTTTTCTCCATGATTCTGAAATCATCTTGACACCAAGGTGTTGTTCCTTTGATCACTGCTTCAGCGACTTTCTCATCACCAACCTCAATAACTCTCCAGCATTGGTAGTCGTTACTCTTCATCCAGTCAGTGAAGAGATCCTTCCAGTGTTGAAACTTTCCACCGATGGGCAGGAATGGTGGTTTGTTTGTCCCAATACCGACTTCATGAGTTGAAGACATTGTTACCTGTGAATCTGAAAAGAACACACAATCTAGAACGAACCTTGCTCTTATACCAATTGTTGAATCGTAGTGTGTTAGACAGGGAACGGTGAAACTATTTTCTGGGCAGCGGAAATAACAGAGATTCAGTAGTAACAGTAAGACAATTCCTTAGAGAGGAAACTCTATCAACCAACTAGTTGAAAAGAGAAAACATCTACCTCTAGGTATTACCCTAGGAGGATTTCAAACACGTGTACTTGTATTATTAATCAAGTTGTACAATCTCACAAGTCTTATCTCCACCTAATCACACACAGTTCCTAGGTTTCTAGACTTTGAGTGCAATCAACTAGTAACAACACAAGAACACAACAAAAGACTCTAAGGAAGTACTCACAACACTAGTTCGTACCTTGCCTTGAACCTTGATCTCAATCGCAATAGCTCTTCAGTATGCTTCCTTAGTGATGATCGAGATACCTTATCCTAAGATATCCTCAACTATATATAGTGGCAGCCAGACCCTTGTTACCAAAAACCTCAAATATCTATTGAATCCTATACATGGTAACAGTCTGAGATTTCTTTTCCTTCTAAACAATTTGGCTCATAAACACATGGTTTCCATAAGTAAACTTTCCTAAGACACGCTATCTAGCTATTCTCTCTCCGAGTAGATCTTCAAAACTTGGTTTCCATAAGTAGCGGTCTCCACTGGTAACGGCTGGCAACGTCTGAGTTCTTCATTGTTCCTTATCAGTTGTTTCCAAGTATAAAAGTTTCCTTGTATGAACAATATGCGCGCTTCATTCTTCAATCTTGCTTCCGCGTAACTGTTCTATGTTTTCACCACGTTCCTTAGCATCCTTTGCTTTCTCTTCTTTCACATGATTTCCATTGTTCCCTAAATCGTTCATAAGCCCTGAAACTCATAGAAACACTGTAACCATAAAACCCAATGGTGTTTATCATCATCAAAACCAGAGGGAACGTCATGGTTCCAACAAGAGGTATATATTAGGTCAATATTACAAATAATCTAAGTTCGGACTATACCTTTAAATACAAAATCGATATGCATGAATTTTATCCTTTTTTTTAGAAAAGGAACCACTATATTAAGAGAAAGTAGGAAACATTACATTTTCCAAACAAGATGGCAATTGAGAAGCATGAGAAAAGAGTGCAGGGCCTCTAAAGGCAAAGAAAGACCAAAATGAGCACAAGAGTTAGCTATTACATTAGAAGATCTAGGGACAAAGGAGAAAGAACAAGAAAGAAATGGGAAGAAATATCTAAAATAAGCTTAATATACAAAGAGGTAGAAGTCCTTGAGAAAGATCTTGAAGCACATCCCTTAGCCACAACCAAGCAGTCAGTGTGAACCTGAATTTTGAGAGCACCATACTGCAGGGAGGAGGACAAACCCCAAAACATTGCCTTGGCTTCCAAAAGATCAATAGAAGAGCTAGGTTTTGATCTCTTACTCCCTAGTAGAACTAAAGATCCATCAGCATCCAAGAGCACAAATCCTAAATCGGCAACACCGGAAGAAGAGAGGCTTGTACCACAGAATAACTGACAACAACGATGAGGGACATCTGGAGATGATTCCATCAAAGCAGAAAATGTATCAGTCTGTTTGAAACAAAGCAAGTGAGGGGAACAAACAAAAGTCTGAGAGAAATACAGGTGAACAAACTGAAGCAGCTGAGCATTACTCATAACAGATTCAGAAAACACTCTTGCATTCTTGTTAATCCATAGGCTCCAGATAGCAATACACCAGAGCTCCAGAAAGTTATGAGACAAGACAGAGTGAATGGAGCACCACCAATCCCACAGTGAGCCAGGGTTGAAAGACAATATAAGAAGGAGCTCAAGCAGAAGAGTCCAAAGTGAATTTGCAGCATAACAAGTTTTGAGTACATGAAGTTCAGTTTCACATTTTGAAAAACAGAAAGAGCAAGTACTAGAATAAACCACTCTTCTTTTCTCCAAGATAGAAAGGCAAGGAATAAAACCTTTAAGAGATCGCCATAGGAAAATTTTAGCTTTTGGTAGAACATTCAGAGACCAGACTTTCCTCCAGTTCGATGCCATTTCCACTGAACAATCAGGATTGGAGGATTCACCATTTGCAAGAGAATGCCTAATCATCTTGTAAGCTGATTTGACTGAGAAATTACCATCCTTAGAATAAAACCATCTTCTAAAGTCTAAGGATGATGGAGAGACTAGATGAAGCTTTTTAATTTCAGAAGCATCAAGCTCCAGAACTCTGAGCTGAATGTCATCAGATTTCCAGTTAAAAGACTGCCAATCAAACATGTCAGACACTAGTAAATTTTATTCATTTGGAAAAGGAGGGGAGAATAAGGAAAAAGTATAAGGCCTTGGAATCCAAGGATCTCCCCAAAATTTGACAGACTTCCCATTCCCAATTTCCCAGTACATCCTTCTATTGATAACCCAGATGGACTGAAAGAGACTCCTCCAAATATAACTGGGATTGGAACCAATATGGGAGTGTAACACATCCGAAGAAGGAAAATATCTAGCTTTAAGTAACTTATAAACTGTAGTGTCTGGATAGTCGAGCAATCTCCAAATTTGTTTTGCAAGCAATGCCATATTGAATCCCTCAAAATTTCTGAAACCCATCCCTCCAAGATCTTTTGAGATGCAAAGAGAAGACCACTTCGACCAATGAATCTTCTTATGATCCTGAGAGCCCCACCAGAAGCTAGCAATAATAGAATCCAACTCCATACAAACAGAACGAGGAAGCTTATAACAGCTCATAATGTATGATGGAATTGCTTGAAGTGTGGATTTAATGAGTACCTCTCTACCAGCTTGAGATAAACATGTAGCCTTCCATCATTTTGCCTTCTTCCTAACCCGGTCCATAATCTGAGCAAAGACTGTTTTCTTAGACCTGCCAATAACAGTTGGGAGACCCAAGTATTTGTCATGAGCAACCACCTCTCTGAAAGCAAAGGAGTGCATAATAAGATCTCTTTGGGCTCTGGATATATTTGGAGAGAAGGAAATCTGTGATTTTGCAGCATTAACAGTTTGACCAGTCCCCTGTTCAAAAATATGCAGCATCTGTTTGATGTGGTTGCATTCCACAATGTGAGCTCGAGCAAAAATGATGCAGTCATCTGCAAATAGCAAATAAAGACTGTTGGACTCATAAAGGACAGTGTTGGGTGGGACATGTGTGGTCGTCCCCTACCTTGCTAGTGCCATTTTTGAGGTCGAAACTATTCATAAGAACCCCTCTATTTTCCTGAAATAATGTCAGGTTGGGCATTGACATTATTTGTTCCCTTCGCTCGAATTCATGAGCATTGTGTCGATAGGTTAATGTTGTAAGGATTCCTTGCTATAAGGATTGGGTGTGTGTGGTAGTTTGAGGTTATTCCTCATGTGCATACTCTGAGCATTAGATGGGGTGAGTTGTATAAACCCTATATTCAAGTGAATAAACGTATAAGAGAGATATTTCATAAGGAGTTGGATTTCCCTAAATGATCGTACCCTAACACGATCTGGAGTGAAACTTTAAAATTAAGAGTTATGTTTACGAGGTTTATAAATGAGTGTGTCCACTGTGGGACTAGTGTTAAAAGTTTTTTTTTGGAAAAGTTAAGTGTGCGAAATCATGGGTATTATTTTGGAAGACCTATTTGAGGTTTCGTTATGAGGTATTCTTAAGAAAATGATATAATGAGATGGTGATACGAGAAGCATTAAGGTGATCTTATGAGACGTATCGGGTGAACAAAGTGGTTGTTTATGGTCATATAAAACGAATGATTAAGTTCATGTTTGGGCAAAAACATGAATAAGTTGTTGTGTGGTTAATTGTAAAAAGATTAAGGAATCTTAAAGGGTCTTATATTAGAGCTTGATTAATGGAAATAATGTTGTGTGGTTAATTGATGAAATTTTAGAGATTCTAAAAGTCTTATGTTAAGAGCCTAATTAATGGAAAAATTGTGGGTTAAGAAGATGGCATAAGGGCCAAATTCAATTAAGGTAAATAATGAGATAGATGGGGTGCACATGTAAAAGAGTAAGACGATATGACAATGAGAGGTACTAAGTTTGAGATATAAGTGAGTTTATGTATGTACTTCGAGGATCTGATCATCGAAAGGAAGTTAGTAGAAAAATGTTGTATTCTTCTGCTTGAGGACATCAAGATCTTTATGATGAATAGGGCATAATAATGAGATTATATTGGAGATTATAATGGATACTCTGATTAAGGTAATCATAATCGTGTGGATGATCATATCAATTCTAACGAGGGTAATGAACGAAGGCAGTATGTAGTAGGTGGATTCATGATCGAATAAATAGTTCGACTTTGGTGAAATAGGTTACGAAGACCAAATTTATTTAAGGATATCAACTTAAGGAAGATAAGGTATGAACTTTGAGAATGGTTTATAAAGGGAAAAGCTGAAAGAGAAATGTGTGTTCTCACGCTTAAGGTATAGCAAGTCTATTGCGATGATTTTGGAGACTATTATCCTAAGATAATTATGACCTTGTGGATATAGTCACGAGTTATTACAGGTGTAGCACATAGAGATAAGATATGTGAAGATAATGGTACGATTGAGGAACCAGATCGTTTTCCTAGGAGCAATTTCAGGGATGAAATGATTAAGGATACTACGTGCAGGTAGTAAGGTTAATGGTGAAACCGGTTACTCTACCTTAGTGATGTTAGTTTCGGGTTCGAAACTATTTTTAAGGGGGTAGTAATGTGTAGGATCGTGATTGTTAGAAAATAACTTAAGGAACTCAGAATATGAATTCTAAGTTCCCTTCGCAGCGGAAATAAACAATCAAACAAATAACAAGTTCCTTATAGTGGAAACCTTTGATTGCCAACTAGCAATCCAGGATAAAAACCACTACCTTTCTTTCGAAAGGATTTCAAGGTCTACTTCTTGATTTCTTATCTCTTTTGGTTACAGCTTATCCTAGGAACAAACACACAGTTTCTTTGCCTTACACACAGTTAGGCAATCCTAGATAACTTAACACAATCAATAATTAATCCAAGAAACAGACCTTCGCACCTAGGAACTATCACTTACAGTCACAGGAACTTAGCACTCAGTTCTTCTCTTCTTTGACTGGTTCCTCTTGATCTCGGTTTGCTTTGATGATCTTGTTTGAAGGTTCACACTTGATATTTGCTAATGAGTGTGATTCGTATTTCAGTGCATGAAAATAACTCACTTGAGTTAGTCTTCCTTTTATAGAGGATTCTTCGCAGCTTAATCCTCTCTGGGTTCCCACAGATTCAGCTTGCCCTAGGATCAGTGGTTCTCCTTGGTCCACGTTATTCTTGGCATGTGCAAACAACCTAGGCAGCTCAGAATCTCTCTTGGTTGGTCAACTACCTCAGACGAGTCTTGCTATGTCGTTGTTCAAATGCTTTCGTCTGAGGTTGAGCAAGCTGGGCGCTTGGGAACTGTTTTCTGGATAGTGACATCTCTATGTCCTGTCGCTTTCATCTTTTCTGTCCGAGGTTCAGCGTTTCTGGGTATCTTGTTGTTTTGTTCTGGACATTGGCATACCTTTGGAAACTTCGGACAAGTCGTTTTCAACAACTTTTGTCCTAGGTTGTGTGTTCCCAGATTTCTTAGAAATCGCAGCCTTGCATGCTACCTTTCTGGGCACACCTGGGTTCCTCTAGGTTCATTCTTCTGTCTTGTTCCTTTGGTTCTTTTTGTCCTGTTTGGTTTTCTTGCCTTTGGTATATTCCTGTGGTTCCTTAAAACACATCTTTGAGATAAAACATTAGTATCATAATATTTGTCATCTTCAAAAGTAGAGAAACTGAGGAAAGGAACTCTCAGGGGAACCGAGGTTCCAGAGTTCCGTTCCCTAACAATTTCCCCCTTTTTGATGATGACAAATACAAGGAACATGGCAACATAATAGGACTTGAATTTCATGAGACCATATTGAGTTTTAAGGGATTTTCAATATTACAGAGTAATGAGGAACATTCAATGGTTGCAAATTCCCCCTAAGCAAGTGAACGAGTTTATTTCAAATTCTCCCTTATAAGTAGAACTAGTTCAAAGTTCCTATTAGTCAAGTTGTTTCCAAAGTTCAAGGTTCCTATCCTTTTCTTCCCCCTTTTGACATCATCGAAAAGATTAAATGCTAGTTAAGAACAGGATATCCAAGTGAATATGCAAATGCATCAATCCCATAATAGAAGCATAATGGAAACTTAGGGCAAAGACAAATTGATCATTGGAACGAAACCAAAAGATAGTCATTAAAACTTAACATTGATCATTGTTCATAGAAAGGATAAGATAAGCCACAAAACAACACAAACTAATAACTTAACAACCACCGACAAGAACCAACAACAAAATAACAAACGACGAGGGCAACAACAAAGGCAATCGTTAGGAAAGACGACATGGGGAAGGAAAAGAGAAGTAGGATCCTAGGGGAAACTACTAGCACGCTGTGATGTTACAGCACTGGGAACCAGAACAAGCGTTCCTATGGCAGAGCAGCGGCCTCCTCTTCATCAACTTTGTCGTCAGTTCCTACATTTTGGCCCGTAGCCTGATGAGCACCGATTGCGTCTTCCCAATTCATCTGAAGGACTTTCACTAGACTTATCACAGCTGAGCTCATTTTTCCCTACTCTTGTACTTGATCACGGAGGGCGACCGGGATGGCAGTCGAGCCATCCATGATTGCTTTTTCAATACGATCCAA
Source organism: Rheum nobile (assembly GCA_027886185.1). Taxonomy (NCBI): domain Eukaryota; kingdom Viridiplantae; phylum Streptophyta; class Magnoliopsida; order Caryophyllales; family Polygonaceae; genus Rheum; species Rheum nobile. The sequence goes on along the minus strand of WOAB01000531.1, from coordinate 3,247,932 downwards.
AGCAAAGAGGATCGCAGAGGAGTCTAAAGAGGGGTTGAGCTGTGGTCGGGAGCTTGAAGGGGCCTGGGAACTCGCCTTTTCCTTAGGCGGATTGGCTTGAGCGTCAGAAGGGTTGGGATGTTGTTCCTTTGTCTTCAACTTCCGGACAGTGGCCATGGTAAGGCACTTGCTATAGACTGTCTCAGGCAAATCATCTGGATATTGGTGAAGGTTAGAGAGAATAGACTTGATGATATGAGGGAAGGGTAGGGCATGGGAGGCATGGGATGAACATAACTGCATATGAGCCAACACAATGCGAGGGAGATCAATCTGGACACCAGAGAGCACCTTGTCCATAAAAATGGCGTCTGTGATGAGAACGTCATTCCTGTGCTCCTGTCTGGGAACTAGATTACGGGTGATCCAGAAGTGTAACATCTTGTTTGTGATGGAGAGGTCCTTTGTCTCCAAGGATTGGGGGGAGGCGCTGTCGTAGATTTTCTTGACCACTGCTCCCTTGGATTTGTAGCCCTTTCCCTTGGGCCACCCCTTTTTCTAAGGGAGAATGCCAAACCCAGACCTGGACTCAATCCCTAGAGCGGATGCGATGAGGTTGGAGGATAGGGGATAGCTGGTTCCCTTCCATATGAGAATAGCATCGTTACATGGACAGTTGTCTTTAGCGGGTACAAATTCGATAGACTGGTAAAACAGGCGGACGATCTCATCAGAAGCAGAGAAGGGCTCAATCAACATCTCGTCCCATCCTTGGTACTGCAGGAGGGAGTGGAACTCAGCAAGGGCTTCTCCAAACATATCCTCATCTTCTTCTTCCAGTTCTTGTGACCAGAACTCTTTGCCGATTATGAGGGGCTTGAGGATCTTCCTCTTAGAGAAGAGAGAGGAGACGAGACCCAGGGAGGAAGAGGCAGAGACGGTTAGGGCTTTGGTTCTTTTGGAGGGTTTCTGCTCGTTGGATGGAGGATCATAGGGAACCAAGGCTTGGGAACTCCTTTTCCGTTGTTGTAGCCTGGTGGCAACAGAGGGACCAGGATTGGAAGGGGGTTTTGATTTGAGGCTTACTGGTGAGGGCTCAGGGCTGGAGAGCGTTTGGATAGACTTGTCAGGGGAGGAGTCATGAGAGTCACCTTCAGGGACGGATTTTGTAGCCGATTCCGAGGCCGGGGTGATGGCTAAGGCTTTCTCCTCAGCCTGTGATTTTGACGGCTTCTCAAGTTTCTCTTCAGGTTTCTCCGCTGTTGTCTCCACAGTTTTATCTTCAGGTTGGGTTTTTGGAGAAGTGGTGGCAGAAATAGGCTTGGAGGAAGATGTTGCCTTCTTTTCGTGAAAGGCTTTGAGAAGGGCTGCCTCCTCTTCATCCAGGATAACATTGGGGTTTGGATTGGCCATTTTGAGAGGTTAAGGATTTCTGTGTTTAAGAGAGAGAGAAGTGGAAGATCAGAGAGATGGCGAGTTGTGGGACTAGCTTAGAGTAACAGGGCAACTCTTAAAGGTGGTGAGGGCGGAAGGGACGTTGAGATAAATCTAGCCGTTGAGAAGATTTGGGAGAATCTGGAGCATTGAAGGCTCTTTGCAGCTTTTCCGAACGGTCAATACAAATTCAAATCTTACCCATTCAGAGAGGAGGGAGGTATGCCAACTGATAGGACGTGACTGACCTCTGCGATTTTGCCATAAATAACTTTGGGGGAGAGCCAAAGTAGCCGTTGGAAGTATGCTTCATCCTGGTTCCTTTCTGGCGATATATTCAACGTGCTAGAAGGACAAGTGGGAACCTTTGATGTGGGTTTAAACAATGGAACCAGAAAAAATACGTTCCCATACAAGAGATCAGGGTAGGCCATTTATCGCATTGTACAATAATTCTCAGAGAGGGTTTAGGGATGGATCATAGAGAATTAAAGTGAGCAATGAGGCAGGGGAAGGTCTTAGTACACAATCATCATTTCGGCTTGTAGTGTTGGGTTAGAAATATGAGGAGATTGTGACTTTTGGGCCATTCAAAGAAACTTGAACAATGAAGAAGTGGAAAGAATAATGAGGACCTGAAGGACACGAGCCAAAAAAATTTATCTAAACCCTTTTTAAAGAGACCATTATGAAAAGTAGGGTTTGTAGCAACAGATATAACACAAAGATATCAAGACGCAACAAGTTGACAATCTTAAACTAGACAATCAGGGGAACTGGAAAGAAACCTTTATACTAAAGTCACTACTAGGTTATAGGAATCATTCCTAGTTCCAATCTAAGGTTCTCGAAAGGAACTCTATTCAAGGCTTTAGTGAATATATCTGCAACCTGATCTTCAGTTCTACAAAACTTCATAATGATGTTTCCCTTCTCAACATGATCTCTAAGAAAATGATATCTTATGTCGATATGTTTGGTCCTAGTATGATGCACAGGATTCTTTGAAATGTTTATGGCACTAGTGTTATCACAAAGAATTGTAAGAGGGCCATAAGACATACCAAAATCCGCGAGTTGTTGCTTTAGTCAGAGAAGTTGGGAACAGCAGGAGGCAGTCGCAATGTACTCGGATTTTGTGGTGGAGAGGGAGACTGAGACTTGTTTCTTTGATCCCCATGACACAAGGCAAAGGGCCTAGGAACTGTGCCATTCCAGAAGTGCTCTTCCTATCCACCAAGTATCCTGCATAATCAGCATCAGTGAAGCCCATTAGCTCAAAGGGACACTCTTTGGGGTACCAAATGCAGAGAGAGTCAGTTCCCTTGAGATATCTAAGTATTCTCTTCATAGCAGCCAAGTGGGTTTCTCTTGGACAGGATTGGAACCTAGCACACAAGCCAACAGCAAAAACAATGTCTGGTCGACTAGCAGTTAGGTACATGAGTGAGCCTATCATACCTCTATAGAGCTTCTCCTCCATAAGAGGACTCGAATGGTCCTTATCCAAATGGGCAATGGTGGATATGGGAGTGGAGAGAGGCTTGCATGAATCCATTTTGAACTTCTTCAATAGTTCCCTGACATACTTCTGTTGGTGAATTTGTATGCCATCTTTCTTTTGAGTGATTTGTAATCCGAGGAAGAAGGTGAGTTCCCCAATTAGGCTCATTTCAAATTCATTGCTCATCAGGTCTTTGAATTTATCTATAAGGGACAGGTTAGTGGAACCAAAAATGATATCATCAACATAAATTTGAACCACTAAGATGTTATCTTCTTCTTCTAGGATGAAGAGAGTCTTATCAATGACTCCACGCCTGTAGCCATTTGAGAGTAGGAACTGGGCAAGACGATCATACCAAGCTCTGGGAGCTTGCTTGAGGCCATAGAGTGCCTTGTCTAGAAAGTAGACATGATCTGGATGATCGTCGTCTTCAAAACCAGGTGGTTGCTTTACATAGACTTTTTCTTGAAGAATTCCATTGAGGAAGGCCGTCTTTACATCCATTTGGAACAACTTGAACCCTTTGTGTGATGCAAAGGCAATCAACAATCTTATTGCCTCAATCCTTGCCACTGGAGCATAGGTTTCATCATAGTCGATGCCTTCTTGTTGATTGTATCCTTGAGCAACGAGTCTTGCTTTGTTCCTTATCACAACTCCTATATCATCTAGCTTGTTTCTGAAAACCCATCTAGTTCCTATGATGTGTTTATCCTTGGGACGGGGAACTAGATGCCATACTTTGTTCCTCTCAAACTGATGGAGCTCTTCTTGCATAGCTTGGATCCAGTCCGCATCCTTCAGTGCCTCACCTATGTTCTTTGGTTCCACAATAGACAGAAAAGCATTGAAAGCAAAGAAGGTTAGATGTTCAAACCTGACTGGAGGCTTGATGACTCTTCTTTCTCTATTAGGAGCTAGAGCATTTGATGTGGAGACATCCTGAGTTGAACATTCAGCTTCCTGGTTGGAATCACCTTCTCCATTGCAGATCATGTGGGAAGATGAGTCATTGAAGTCTCCACAGATGTTGTCGTCATGCTCATGGTTCCCAGAAATGGATTGTTGTTCATTGTTCATGGGAACTGGTGGAGGAGCCATTGGAGGGTTCCGAGCAGCAGTGCAGGAACTGGGTGGAGTGACATCTTCATCTGGATCTTCTTGATATGACTTGGGAAACGGGTCTTCAAAGGAATTGGTGGTGTTCTGCACAATCTTTCCAAGTGATTTTTCATTAAAAATAACATGAACACTTTCTTCTACCTTTTTAGTCCTTTTGTTGAAGACTTTGTACGCCTTGCTACCCGAGGCGTATCCAATGAAGATTCCTTCATCACTTCTTGGGTCGAATTTGCCAAGATTGTCCTTCCCATTGTTGTGCACAAAGCACTTGCATCCGAACACCCTCAGATGCGAGATGTTGGGAACTCTTCCTCTTAGGAGCTCATAGGGTCTTTTTTCTGTGATTGGGCAAAGCATGGCTCGATTGATGATGTAACAAGCTGTGTTGATCGCCTCAGCCCAAAATGATTGAGAGAGTCCACTTGAGATCAGCATAGTCCGAGCCATGTCTTCCAAAGTTGTGTTCTTCCTTTCCACTACTCCATTTTGTTGAGGAGTGTATGGTGCAGAGAAATTGTGATCAATGCCATGCTCACTGCAAAAGGTTAGAAATTCTCCATTTTCGAATTCGGTACCATGGTCAGACCGAATAGCATTGAGTGAACAATCAAGAGATTTTTCTAACAAGGGAACCAGATCTTTAAAGCGGTCAATAACTTCACTCTTAGATTTAATAAAGATGGTCCAAGTGAAGCGAGAGAAGTCATCGACAAGAACAAAGATATACCTGTTCCCTCCTAGGCTCTGAACTCTCATGGGTCCACACAGATCCATGTGGATGAGTTCAAGAGGCCTTGAGGTGCTTACCATGTTTTTGTACTTGAAGGAACTACGAGCATGTTTCCCTTTTACACAGTCAGAGCACAGTTCCTTAGATGTGCCACTTAGCTTTGGCAGCCCTCTGACTAGCTCCTTTGAGTGTAGCTTTTGAATCAGCTTGGTGCTAGCATGACTGAGGCGTTGATGCCACAAATCAGCTTGGTCATTCACAGTTGAGAGACAAAGTTTCTCCTTGGGAACAAAGGATGGATCAATTATGTAGACATTGTTGAATCTTTTCCCTTTTAGGATGATTTGTCCCGAGGAGTCAAGGACTGAACATTCATTGGATCTGAATCTAACTTCATTGTCTCCTTGATCACACAGCTGTGACACACTTATTAGATCAAAACCAAGATTATCAACAAGGTGAACTTTGTTTACCTGAATGTGGTCGTTGAGTTTCACAGTTCCTATTCCACAGATTTTCCCTTTGCTTTTGTCTCCAAAGGATATGTTTCCACCTTGGAGAGGTTGAAGAGAGGTCATTTGATTTCTTCTTCCAGTCATATGGCATGAGCAACCACTGTCAATGTACCATAGTTGGGGTTGCCTCTCTTCTTTCTCAAGGTCTTCTAAGTCGCTTGAGTCTCTTTTTGCCATGAGACATCTTCCTCCAGAGAAGCCATTGAGATCCAGTTCCTCATCTGAGTCTTCTCTCCATGAGGCTACGAGAGCCTTCTTTCTCTGAGGTCTTTCTTCTTCCTTTGAGTCTTCCTTGTTGGGACAATTCTTAGCGTAGTGTCCCTTTTCCTTGCACTCGTAACAGGAGACTTCCTTGAGATCTCTTCTGGGTCCATTGTGGGAGGGACTGCCCTTTTGGAACCTTCCCTTCACAAAGAATTTTTTGATGTTCTTTGTGAAGAGGGCCGTAAGTTCGTCCTCCTCTTCTTCTAAGTCTGAGTTCTCTTCCTCCATCTCGAGCCTATAGAAGGCTTTAGAGATCTTGAGGGCAATTCCTTTCTCCAGTTTATTGTCGGTATTGGCTTTGGTGTGCTCTCCTTCTTCAACCTCCAGTTTCCCTATGATTTGTGTCAAGGGAAGGGATTGGATGCCTGGAGTGTTCTTCATGATTCCCTTCAGAAGGGTGAATTTGGAGTTGAGTCCATTGATGACCACTAGGGACTTGGAGACTTCATCAAGATCGACTCCCGCCGCTGTTAACTTTCCAATCAATCTGTTGAAGCGGGAGTAGTATTCTGAGATTGTAATATCCCGTAATTTTTAAGGGTATTTTGAATTTTTTCTTATGCCCGTTTTGCTAGACGGATTTAATTCAGGGAGTTTTGGACATTCTGTAATATGTTCTGAGCTCTGTAAATTTTTCCGAGCATTGAATAATACAGTTGAAGTGTTTTTGGGGTTAATGTATCGTTAGTGTACGAATATATTTAACCCGGGTTTAAGGAAATTAACCCAAGTTGAATTCGGATAAGAATGGGAGATTTTGGCCGTGACCGCACCCGGCGCTAGTGTCACCGCACCCGCGGCAAGGCCAGAAAACAGAGCAAGTCGGTCGTCTTCCTCGCGCAAGTGGCTTGGGCAGTCTATGGGCAGGCCAAGTGGGCTCCCAAGTGGCCCTTCGCCTTTGTCCCCTTGTCCCCGACTTGTTCCCTTGATGGTGGCTTGGATTTGAGGCTATAAAAGGAGGTGAAGACCGAAGCTTAAGCTCTCTTCTTCTTTCTCCTTTCCTCCTTTGTTTTCTCTGTGTTTCACCACTGAATTTCTCCATTTTTGCTCGGTTTGAGCTTGATTCGAGAAGGCTCTTGAGTGTTAGAAGGTGCTCTTGAGTGTTGTTGGAAGCTTTGAGGTGTTGGGAGATCAAACCATTGACGAATCGAAGGAAAACAAATCGATTTGGGTAAGAATTCTCCATGGATGCTCTGTTCGTGAGTTGGCCACTGTCACTTGACCGCACCCGGCGGCAGGCATCCACCGCACCCGCGGCAAGGCTGTCCGAAGTGTGTGTTTTGTGGTTTGGTTTTGGGCTTGGCTCGTTTCCTTTTATTTCTTCTTGTATTCTTTTAGATTCATATATAAGTGTATTGAATCTAACTTAGGGTCTTATTATGGGCCATTTCTTAGGGATTTAATATCCAAGATCTACTCCAGTTTCAGATCCAAGAACTAGACGTTGCTCAGCTTGATTCGAACTTGTCGGATCTAAGGCAAGTGGCGGTTCGCTCTTGCTCATCATTCCATACTTTCATTAATTATCAATTGTTTTGTTGTTAATTAATTTGGGATGATTCTGAAGTATGTTGGAAGTTGTTTGATAACGTTATGTGATTAAAAACTGATATTATACTAGGTTGTATATTTTACTAGAACCGACGCTAGTATATTGTAGATTTTGTGCAGGTGAAGACCTTAAGGGACTTTGATGTGTTTTATTGTGTGTGTGTTTAGATTATTAAATCTAGGATGTTTGCCAGGTGGGCATAAATAGATAGTTGTGCAGGAAGAGCCGTGATGGTTCTGTGAGATGTGGTTGTGTGTTTATCTGTTTAGTCAGAACGAGTATTCGTAGGGACAATGGATGAGAGGTCATGTCGTCTCTTTATAATAAATTTGTAAGTCATTGACTAACTTCTATACTCGAGTGGAGTAAGAAGTGGTGCACTCTGCAGGTGTCACAACCCGGTTCGATATGTGTTTCGCGAGTGGCGGGACATGTATGTAAAAGCTTGTAACGTGATGTGTGTGTGATGACATTTAATAAGATACATGCAATCAATAACGCACATAATTAAAATGTCTTGACCATAATATAAAGTGCGGTATGAGTAAGCACTTATTTAAAATGTTTGGCGAGTAGTGCAACTAGGCGCTAGTGCAGCTAGGAAAAGCTCGTCTTAGTTGTAGATCGCTCGTATGCGATATTGTGATGATGTGTGTGTGTGTGTGTTTGTTTGTGTTTTCCAACATTTGTCATCTTTTCCTATAAGGCTCATTTCATTTGGAGTCTTCTTTTGGGATTGATTGCTGTGAGACTTGATCTCCAGAATCTTCTCTTGTGCATACCTTTTGTTATTCTAGTAGGAGTATGATGGTTGACTAGCGTACTCGGTTATTATTCGAGGGACGATGAGTCTAACCCAATATGACTGCTTCGAACCACTCTGCTTTGTACCCTTGTGTAGTCTTTCATTAGACTGACCAACCGAAATTATTCCCTTGCATGGTTGGCTGGTGTCATCCGTCCGATTCGGCACATCAGGTATGTTGCAGATCTAAGAAGGCTAGAGCGACTATGAGGATGAACGGTGTTTTGAAGAGTTATTTTGTTTTAAAAGTCTTCCGCTGTAAATATTCTGATGATGTATTTTGTTTTGTCTGGAATCATGTGTAATTCCGAGATTGTGGTTTAATAAAAGTTATGATTTTAGTATTGTAACTATGTTTAAGACAGTTATGTCGTTGGAAAATCCTGGGGTGACTTCGGGGTTTTCGTCCGGGGTCATCGGCAGTAACGCTTTCAAATAGTGTGAAATTTGGGGGTGTTACAGAGATGGTCTCAGTTTCCATCATTTTGAAAGTGTGGTATTCTCCTTCCAAAGCAAACTTTCTGCTTTGCTTTAGTTCCTCACTTCCTTCATGCATCTCCTTGAGAGCTTTTCACATCTCTTTGGCCGTCTTAATTCCTATGACCTTGTCCATGTCCTCTCTGTCCAATCCATTGAGGATGAACTGCCTGGCCTTGGCATTGATAACATAGTGTTCTGGTTTCCAATCTTCTTCCTTCATGGTGAGGTCGACATAGCCATCTCCATTTTCGACTATCCTCCAGCATTGGTAGTCGTTGGTTTTGATGTGGCTTTCCATGCACTTTTCCCACCATGTTTCTTCTCCTTTCTTTCGGAGATGTGGTTTGTTGGTGGAGATTCCGAGCTCAAACTTGCTTGGTTGAGACATGATCTGCAAACTTAACAAAGATCTAGAGCCTTTCCTGCTCTGATACCAATTGTAGGATCGTGATTGTTAGAAAATAACTTAAGGAACTCAGAATATGAATTCTAAGTTCCCTTCGCAGCGGAAATAAACAATCAAACAAATAACAAGTTCCTTATAGTGGAAACCTTTGATTGCCAACTAGCAATCCGGGATAAAAACCACTACCTTTCTTTCGAAAGGATTTCAAGGTCTACTTCTTGATTTCTTATCTCTTTTGGTTACAGTTTATCCTAGGAATAAACACACAGTTTCTTTGCCTTACACACAGTTAGGCAATCCTAGATAACTTAACACAATCAATAATTAATCCAAGAAACAGACCTTCGTACCTAGGAACTATCACTTACAGTCACAAGAACTTAGCACTCAGCTCTTCTCTTCCTTGACTGGTTCCTCTTGATCTCGGTTTTCTTTGATGATCTTGTTTGAAGGTTCACACTTGATATTTGCTAATGAGTGTGATTCGTATTTCAGTGCATGAAAATAACTCACTTGAGTTAGTCTTCCTTTTATAGAGGATTCTTCGCAGCTTAATCCTCTTTGGGTTCCCACAGATTGAGCTTGCCCTAGGATCAGTGGTTCTCCTTGGTCCACGTTGTTCTTGGCATGTGCAAACAATCTAGGCAGCTCAGAATCTATCTTGGTTGGTCAACTACCTCAGACGAGTCTTGCTATGTCGTTGTTCAAATGCTTTCGTCTGAGGTTGAGCAAGTTGGGCGCTTGGGAACTGTTTTCTGGATAGTGATATCTCTATGTCCTGTCGCTTTCATCTTTTCTATTCGAGGTTCAGCGTTTCTGGGTATCTTGTTGTTTTGTTCTGGACATTGGCAGACCTTTGGAAACTTCGGACAAGTCATTTTCAACACCTTTTGTCCTAGGTTGTGTGTTCCCAGATTTCTCGGAAATCGCAGCCTTGCATGCTACCTTTCTGGGCACACCTGAGTTCCTCTGGGTTCCATCTTCTGTCTTGTTCCTTTGGTTCTCTTTGTCCTGGTTGGTTTTCTTGCCTTTGGTATATTCCTGTGGTTCCTTAAAACACATCTTTGAGATAAAACATTAGTATCATAATATTTGTCATCTTCAAAAGTAGAGAAACTGGGAAAAGGAACTCTCAGGGGAACCGAGGTTCCAGAGTTCCGTTCCCTAACATAATGTAATAACCCTCATGATTGCCATAAGGGTAATATGGTAAAATACATAATCGGTGAAAACAAGTTATAAAATTCCTTAAGTTATGAAGGGTCTAAATTATGGTTAACCTTACGTTAACTATAATTTGAACCAACTTATAAACTTTAACTTAGAAATGCTTGAACCAATTTACAAAGTGTTAATGGGTTAGTGTAGGATCGTGATTGTTAGATAAAAACTTAAGGAACTCAGAATATCAATTCTCAGTTCCTTTCGCAGCGGAAATAAACAATCAAACAAATGACAAGTTCCTTATAGTGGAAACCTTTGATTGCCAACTAGCAATCCAGGATAAAAACCACTACCTTTCTCTCGAAAGGATTTCAAAGTCTACTACTTGATTTCTTATCTCTTTTGGTTACAACTTATCCTAGGAACGAACACATAGTTCCTTTGTCTTACACACAGTTAGACAATCCTAGATAACTTAACACAATCAATAATCAATCCAAGAAACAGACTTTTGCACCTAGGAACTATCACTTACAGTCACATGAACTTAGCACTGAGCTCTTCTTCCTTGACTGGTTCCTCTTGATCTCGGTTTGCTTTGATGATCTTGTTTGAAGCTTCACACTTTGATGTTTGCTATTGAGTGTGATTCTGTTGTGAATGCTTGAAGATAACCCTTGGGTTAGTCTTCCTTTTATAGAGGCTTCTTCGCAGCTCGATCCTCTCTGGGTTCCCACAGATTGAGCTTGCCCTAGATTGAGTGGTTCTCATTGATTCACGTTGTTCTTGATATGTACAAACAACCTAGGCAGCTCTGAATCTCTCTTGGTTGGTTAACTACCTCAGACGATCCTTGCAATGTCATTGTCCAAATGCTTTCGTCCGAGGTTGACTAAGCTGGCCGCTTGGGAACCGTCTTCTGGACAGCGACGTCTTCATGTCCTGTCGCTTTCATCGTCTCTGTCCGAGGTAGAGGTTCTCTAGGCATCTTGTTCTTTAGCTCTTGGACATTGGCAGGCTTTTGGAAGCTTCGGACAAGTCATTTTTGACACCTTTTGTCCGAGGTTGTGTGTCCCCAGATTTCTCGGGAATCGCAATGTCATAAGCTTCATTTCTGGGCACACCTGGGTTCCTCTGGATTCCTTCAGCTGTCTTGTTCCTTTGGTTCCCTTGTTCTGTTTGGCTTTCCTGCCTTTGGTAAATTCCTGTGGTTCCTTAAAACACATCTTTGAGATAAAACATTAATATCATAATATTTGTCATCGTCAAAAGTAGAGAAACTGAGGAAAGGAACTCTCAGGGGAACCTAAGTTCCAGAGTTCTGTTTCCTAACAATTTCCCCCTTTTTGATGATGACAAATACAAGGAACCTGGCAACATAATAGGACTTTGAATTTTATGAGACCATATTGAGATAGAAGGATTTACAACATTACAGATTAATGATTGAACATTCAATGGTTGCAAATTCCCCCTAAGCAAATGAACGAGTTTATTTCAAATTCCCCCTTAGAAGTAGAACTAGTTCAGAGTTCCTATTAGTCCAGTAGTCTCCAAAGTTCAAGGTTCCTATCATTTTCTTCCCCCTTTTGACATCATCGAAAAGATTAAGTACAAGTTAAGAATAGGATATCCAAGTGAATATGCAGTTGCAGCAAACCCATAAGAAACATAATGGAAAGTTAAGGCAAAGACAAATTGATTATTGGAACAAAACCAAAAGATAGTCATTAAAGCGTAAAAATTGATCATTGTTCACATACGGGTAAGACACAAGATAACACAAAAACAACAACACAAAGACTACAAAGACAACAACAACAACAACAATCTTAGGAAAGACAACAAAATGGATAGAAGATGAGAGTAGGATCCTAAGGGAAACTACTAGCACGCTGTGGAGTTATAGCACTGGGAACCAGAACAAGCGTTCCTATGGTTGAGCAGCGGCTTCCTCTTCTTCATCATTGTCGTCACTGCCTACATTTTGGCCCGTGGCCTGATGAGCAGAACTGCATGTGGGCTAAGACAATGCGAGGGAGATCCAATTGAACACCAGAGAGCACCTTGTCCATGTAGATGGCATCTGTGATGAGAACATTGTTCCGGTGCTCCTGTCTGGGAACCAGATTTTGGGTGATCCAGAAGTGTAACAACTTGTTTGCGATGGAGAGATCCTTTGTCTCCAAAGATGAGGGGGAAGTGCCATCATAAATTTTCTTGACCACTGCTCCCTTGGATTTGTAGCATTTTCCTTTGGGCCATCCCTTCTTTTGAGGCAGAATGCCAAACCCAGACCTTGACTCGATCCCTAGAGCAGATGCAATAAGGTTGGCGGATAGAGGATAGCTGGTTCCCTTCCATATAAGAATGGCGTCGTTACAGGGAGAGTTCTCCTTCACAGGAACAAACTCCATAGACTGGTAAAACAAGCGGACAACCTCATCAGAAGCAGAGAAGGGTTCAAACAGCATCTCGTCCCATCCTTGAAACTGCAGCAGAGAATGGAACTCATCCAGGGCTTCTCCAAACATTTCCTCATCTTCTTCTTCCAGTTCTTGGGTCCAGAACTCCTTGCCGATTATGAGAGGCTTAAGGATCTTCCTCTTGGAGAAGAAAGAGGAAACCTGACCCAGGGAGGAGGAGGCAGAGAGGGAGGTGATTTTGGCTTTTTTTGTGGATTTGGTTTCATAGGGAACTATGGCTTGAGAACTCCTCTTTCTTTGTTGTATTCTAGTGGCGACAGAGGGACCAGGGTTAGGAGGGGTTTTGGATTTGAGGCTTACTAGTGAGGGATCAGTGTTGAGGAGATCTTGGAGAGACTTGTCAGGCGAGGAGTCATAAGAGCCCCCTTCAGAAACGGTTTTTGTGGCCGATTCTGAAGCCAAAGTGATGGCTTGCTCCTCACCCTTGGGCAGGGTTGGTTCCGTTGGTTTCTCTTCCACCTTTTCTTCAGGCTTCTCCACTGATTTCTCCACTGGCGTCTCTTCAGGTAGGGATTTTTGAGAAGAGATGGCAGGAGTGGGTTTAGAGGAGGATTTAGCCTTCTTTTCCCGAAAGGCTTGAAGAAAAGCAGCCTCCTCTTCATCCATAACAACAATTGGGTTTGGGTTGGCCATTTGTGAGGGGCTGGAGAGATACTGTGTTTGAGAGAGGAAGAAGAGCAAAGAAAAGGTGAGCTTGTGGGATCAACTTGGAGCAACAGAGCAGCTCTTTAAAGACGTTGAAGATTTCTGATGATCAAGAGCAGAGGTGACCGTTGAAACAAATCCAGCCGTTGAGAGGATCAAGGCAAATCTAGAGCATTGAAGAGAGTTGCAGCTTTTCGGAACGGCTATCCTAATTTCAAAAAATTTCCCATTCAGAGAAGAGAGAGGTTCTGCCACTGATAAGACATGCCTTATCCCTGCAAATTTGCCATAAATAGCTTCTGGGAAGTGCCAAACGAGCCGTTGGAGAAACGCTGAGTTCTGGTTCCTTTCTGGCGATATTTTCAGCATGCTAGAGGGATGTATGGGAACCTTTGATGTGGGTTAAAACAATGGAACGAAAAACAGTACGTTCCCATACAAGGAATCAGGGTAGGCTATTTTTCGCATTGCACAATAATTCTCAGAGAGGGTTTAGAGATGGATCATAGAGAATTAAATTAAGCAATGAGGCATGGGAAGGTCTTAGTACACAATCATCATTTCAGCTTGTAATGTTGGGTTAGAAGTATGATCAGATTATGACTTTTGGGCCATCAAAGAATTTTGAACAATGAGGAGTTCAAAGAATAATGATGACCAAAGGAAACAAACCAGAAAAAAAATTATCTAAGCCTTTTTAATAAACCATTATGACAAGAAGGATTTGTAGCAAAAGATATAACACAAGGACATCAAGACTCAACAAGTTAAATATCTTACACTAGTCAATCAGGGGAACTGGAAAGAATCCTTTGAACTAAGGTCACTACTAAGAAATAGGAATCATGCCTAGTTCCAATCTAAGGTTCTCGAAAGGAACTCTATTCAAAGCCTTGGTGAATATATTTGTAATCTGATCTTCAGTTCTACAAAATTTCATAATGATGTTTGCCTTCTCAACATGATCTCTAAGAAAATGATGTCTGATGTCAATATGCTTGGTCCTAGTATGATGCATAGGATTCTTAGAAATGTTTATGGCACTAGTGTTGTCACAAAGAATAGTGAGAGGGCCATAAGACATACCAAAGTCCGCGAGTTGTTGCTTTAGCCAGAGAAGTTGGGAACAACAAGAGGCAGTTGTAATGTACTCGGATTCTGTGGTGGAGAGGGAGACTGAAACTTATTTCTTTGATCCCCATGACACAAGGCAAGGGCCTAGGAACTGTGCCATTCCAGAAGTGCTCTTCCTATCCACCAAGTATCCAGCATAATCAGCATCAGTGAAACCCATCAGCTCAAAGGGACATTCTTTGGGGTACCAAATGCAGAGATCGTCAGTTCCCTTGAGATATCGAAGTATTCTCTTCACAGCAGCCAAGTGGGTTTCTCTTGGACAAGATTGGAACCTAGCACACAAGCCAACAGCAAAGACAATGTATGGTCGACTGGCGGTTAGGTACATGAGTGAGCCGATCATACCTCTATAGAGCTTCTCTTCCAATAGAGGACTCGAATTGTCCTTATCCAGATGGGCAATAGTGGATATGGGAGTGGAAAGAGGCTTGCATGAATCCATTTTGAACTTCTTCAGTAGTTCCCTGACATACTTTTGTTGATGGATTTGAATACCATCTTTCTTTTGAGTGATTTGTAATCCGAGGAAGAATGTGAGTTCCCCAATTAAACTCATTTCAAATTCACTGCTCATCAGATCTTTGAATTTGTCTATAAGGGACAGGTTAGTGGAACCAAAAATGATATCATCAACATAGATTTGAACCACTAAGATGTTACCTTCTTCTTCTAGGATGAAGAGAGTTTTATCAATAACTCCACGCCTATAGCCGTTTGAAAGTAGGAACTGGGCAAGACGATCATACCAAGCTCTAGGAGCTTGCTTGAGGCCATAGAGTGCCTTGTCTAGAAAGTAGACATGATCTAGATGATCGTCGTCTTCAAAACCAGGTGGTTGCTTGACATAGACTTCTTCTTGAAGAATTCCATTGAGGAAGGTTGTCTTCACATCCATTTGGAACAACTTGAACCCTTTGTGAGATGCGAAGGCAATTAACAACCTTATTGCTTCGATTCTTGCCACTGGAGCATAGGTTTCATCATAGTCAATTCATTCTTGTTGATTGTATCCTTGAGCCACAAGTCTTGCTTTGTTCCTTATCACAGCTCCTGTATCATCTAGCTTGTTTCTGAAGACCCATCTGGTTCCTATGATGTGCTTATCCTTGGGGAGAGGAACCAGATGCCATACTTTATTCCTTTCAAATTGATGAAGTTCCTCTTGCATGGCTTGGATCCAGTCTGCATCCTTCAGTGCCTCACCTATGCTTTTTGGTTCCACAATAGACAGAAAGGCATTGAAGGCAAAGAAGGTTAGGTGTTCATACCTTACTGGAGGCTTGACAATTCTCCTTTCTCTGTTGGGGGCTAAGGCATTTGATGTGGACACATTCTGAGTTGAGTATTCAGCTTCCTGATTGGGATTACCTTCTCCATTGAAGATCATGTGAGAAGATGAATCATTGAAGTCTTCACAGATGTTGTCGTCATGCTCATGGTTCCCAGAAATGGATTGTTGTTCATTAACCATGGGAACCGGTGGGGGAACCAATGGAGGGTTCCGATCAGCAGGGCAGGAAGTAGGAGGAGTGACATCTTCATCTGCATTTTCTTGAGATGACTTGGGAAACGGATCTTCAAAGGAACTGGTGGTGTTCTGCACAATCTTTCCAAGTGATTTTTCATTAAAAATAACATGAATACTTTCTTCTACCTTTTTAGTCCTTTTGTTGAAGACCTTGTATGCCTTACTGCCTGAGGCATAACCAATGAAGATTCCTTCATCACTTCTTGGGTCGAACTTGCCAAGATTGTCCTTTCCATTGTTGTGTACAAAGCATTTGCATCCGAACACCCTTAAATGTGAAATGTTGGGAACTCTTCCTCTTAGGAGTTCATAGGATGTCTTCTCTGTGATTGGGCGAAGCATGGCTCTATTGATGATGTAGCACGCTGTGTTGATCGCCTCAGCCCAAAATGATTAGGAGAGCCCACTTGAGATCAGCATAGTTCGAGCCATGTCCTCCAAGGTCCTGTTCTTCCTTTCTACTACTACATTTTGTTGAGGAGTGTATGGTACAGAGAAGTTGTGATCGATGCCATGCTCACTGCAAAATGTTAGAAATTCTCCATTTTCGAATTCGGTACCATGGTCAGACCGAATAGCATTTAGTGAACAATCAAGAGATTTTTCTAACAAGGGAACCAGATCTTTAAAGCGGTCAATAACTTCACTTTTAGATTTAATGAAAATGGTCCAAGTAAAACGAGAGAAGTCATCGACAATAACAAAGATATACCTGTTCCCTCCTAGGCTTTGAACTCTCATGGGTCCACAAAGATCCATGTGGATGAGTTCAAGAGGCCTTGAGGTGCTTACCATGTTTTTGGACTTGAAGGAACTACGAGCTTGTTTCCCTTTTACACAGTCAGAGCACAGTTCCTTAGATGTGTCACTTAGCTTTGGCAGCCCTCTGACTAGCTCCTTTGAGTATAGCTTTTGAATCAGCTTGGTGCTAGCATGACCGAGGCGTTGATGCCACAATTCAGCTTGGTCATTCACAGTTGAGAGACAAAGTTTCTCCGTGGGAACAAAGGATGGATCAATTATGTAGACATTGTTGAATCTCTTTCCTTTTAGGATGATTTGTCCCGAGGAGTCAAGAACTGAGCATTCGTTTGATCTAAATCTGACTTCATTGTCTCCTTGATCACACAGCTATGACACACTTATTAGATCATAACCAAGACTATCAACAAGGTGAACTTTGTTTACCTGAATGTGATCGTTGAGTTTCACAGTTCCTATTCCACGTATTTTCCCTTTGCTTTTGTCTCCGAAGGATATGTTTCCTCCTTGGAGAGGTTGAAGAGAGGTCATTTGATTTCTTTTCCGGTCATATGGCATGAGCAACCACTGTCAATGTACCATAGTTGGGTTGCCTCTCTTCTTTCTGCACACAAGGGAACTAAGATTTCTGAACCCAGCGAAGCTTGGCTTTACTGGGGGGATTAGCATTTCGAGTTTGTGAATAATCAGGGAATTGGTTCCTTTCCTGGTAATAAGCACTTTTCTCCCTTTCAAAATTCCTTTTCTTAGCACAATCATTGTTGTAATGGCCATTCTTACCACAGTAGGTACATAAGCGGTTGTAGACAACATGACCATACTTTCCTTTTCCTGGCCTAAAAGGTTTTTCAATTTGTTTGTTGAAATCAACATTGTTTTTAACCTTACTATTGGCCATGTCAACATATTTTTTGTGAGCAAAAGAATTGGTGAACCATTGATTTTCAGGAGTCATTTTTTCTTTTCCTTTTGGTTCCCTCTTAGGGCTTTGAGAACCTTCATTGAGACGTTTGGCAACCTCAGCCTTGTTCTCAAGCACCATGATCTTCTCTAATAGGAACCGATTCCTGTCACGAGAGGTAGCAAGAGCAATGCTGAGGTTCTCATTCATCTCAACAAGTTCTCGTCTGGCCTTTTTCATTTTCAGCATCATTGTTATCCTTGTTGTTGACATATCCTATTCCATGACGTTGTCTCACAAAGACAGTTTGATTTATCGTTTTTTCATTAATGGAATCAGTGAGATTGTCTAACCTATCAATAATGGACTGAAGCATTTTATTTCCAATAGAGTTAGCATACAAAGGAACTTTAACAGAATCTATGCCAGTTTCATCGCAAGATTTGCAGATTTTAAGGTGACTAGCATGCATGTTCCTAATATCAATCAGCTTGGAGTGAGTTTCAGCTAGGTCTTTCTCAGTTTCATCAAGTTTCTTACTCCAAACAGAATTCTCAACAGTTAAGCATGCAATTTCATCTTCGCAGTCATCAAGTTTCTGTTGAAGGGAACTGGTTTCCTTCCCTAGTTTCTTTATGATCTTAAGAAGTTGTTTCTTATCACAATCAACTAGAGATTTTAAGAGATCATCAGAAGTTACCTCAAGGTCTTCTGAATCGCTTGAGTCTCCTTTTGCCATGAGACATCTTCCTCCAGCGAAGCCGCTCAGATCCAGTTCCTCATCTGAGTCTTCTCCCCATGAGGCTACGAGAGCCTTCTTTCTCTGAGGTTTTTCTTCTTCCTTGGAGTCTTCCTTGTTGGGACAGTTCTTAGCGTAGTGTCCCTTCTCTTTGCACTCGTAACAAGAGACTTCCTTTAGATCCCTTCTGGGTCCGTTGTAGGAGGAACTGCCCTTTTGGAACCTTCCCTTCACGAAGAGTTTTTTGATATTCTTTGAGAAGAGGGTTGTTAGCTCGTCCTCCTCTTCTTCCAAGTCTGAGTTCTCTTGCTCCATCTCAAGCCTTGAGAAAGCTTTGGAGATCTTGAGGGCGATTCCTTTCTCCAGTTTCTTATCGGCATTGGCTTTAGTGTGCTCTCCTTCTTCAACTTCCAGTTTCCCTATGACTTGGGTCAAGGGAAGGGATTGGATGCCTGGAGTGTTCTTCATGATTCCCTTGAGAAGGGTGAACTTGGAGTTGAGTCCATTGATGATCACTAAGGACTTGGAGACTTCATCAAGATCAACTCCCGCCGCCGTCAACTTTCCAATTAATCTGTTGAAGCGAGAGTAGTACTCTGAGATGGTCTCAGTTTCCATCATTTTGAAGGTGTGGTATTCTCCTTCCAAAGCAAACTTTCTGCTTTGCTTTAGTTCCTCACTTCCTTCATGCATCTCCTTGAGAGCTTTCCATATCTCCTTTGTTGTCTTAATGCCTATGACCTTGTCCATGTCTTCTCTGTCCAATCCATTGAGGATGAACTGCCTGGCCTTGGCATTCTTCTCCATGATGACATAGTGTTCTGGTTTTCAATCTTCTTCCTTCATGGTAAGATCGACATAGCCATCTCCATTTTCGACTATCCTCCAGCATTGGTAGTCGTTGGTCTTGATGTGGCTTTCCATGCACTTTTCCCACCATATTTCTTCTCCTTTCTTTCGGAGATGTGGCTTGTTGGTGGAGATTCCGAGCTCAAACTTGCTTGGTTGAGACATGATCTGCAAACTTAACAAAGATCTAGAGCTTTTCCTGCTTTGATACCAATTGTAGGATCGTGATTGTTAGATAAAAACTTAAGGAACTCAGAATATCAATTCTCAGTTCCTTTCGAAGCGGAAATAAACAATCAAACAAATGACAAGTTCCTTATAGTGGAAACCTTTGATTGCCAACTAGCAATCCAAGATAAAAACCACTACCTTTCTCTCGAAAGGATTTCAAAGTCTACTACTTGATTTCTTATCTCTTTTGGTTACAGCTTATCCTAGGAACGAACACACAGTTCCTTTGTCTTACACACAGTTAGGCAATCCTAGATAACTTAACACAATCAATAATCAATCCAAGAAACAGACTTTTGCACCTAGGAACTATCACTTACAGTCACATGAACTTAGCACTCAGCTCTTCTTCCTTGACTGGTTCCTCTTGATCTCGGTTTGCTTTGATAATCTTGTTTGAAGCTTCACACTTTGATGTTTGCTATTGAGTGTGATTCTGTTGTGAATGCTTGAAGATAACCCTTGGGTTAGTCTTCCTTTTATAGAGGCTTCTTCGCAGCTCGATCCTCTCTGGGTTCCCACAGATTGAGCTTGCCCTAGATTGAGTGGTTCTCCTTGATTCACGTTATTCTTGATATGTACAAACAACCTAGGCAGCTCTGAATCTCTCTTGGTTGGTTAACTACCTCAGACGATCCTTGTAATGTCATTGTCCAAATGCTTTCGTCCGAGGTTGACTAAGCTGGCCGCTTGGGAACCGTCTTCTGGACAACGACGTCTTCATGTCCTGTCGCTTTCATCGTCTCTGTCCGAGATAGAGGTTCTCTAGGCATCTTGTTCTTTAGCTCTTAGACATTGGCAGGCTTTTGGAAGCTTTGGACAAGTCGCTTTCGGTACCTTTTGTCCGAGGTTGTGTGTCCCCAGATTTCTCGGGAATCGCAATGTCGTAAGCTTTATTTCTGGGCACACCTGGGTTCCTCTGGATTCCTTCAGCTGTCTTGTTCCTTTGGTTCCCTTGTTCTGTTTGGCTTTCCTGCCTTTGGTAAATTCATGTGGTTCCTTAAAACACATCTTTGAGATAAAACATTAGTATCATAATATTTGTCATCGTCAAAAGTAGAGAAACTGAGGAAAGGAACTCTCAGGGGAACCTAAGTTCCAGAGTTCCGTTTCCTAACAGTTAGGCATGGTTAAACTTATAAGGTTGGGTAACTTAAAATAAGGTCGCTTCTCCGAGCTGTTATCGGCCAAGTTTCGGGGTCGAAACTTCTTTTAAGGGGGAGGTAATGTAATAACTCCTAAAAGTCCCGAATTGTCATTTTATAAGAAGGACATAATGGGCAATTTCTGTAATCTCTGTAAGATTATTTGATCATAATAATATTCGTTTAAAGGGTATCGGTCAGTGTATTGGGTCTTAGAATATTTTTAGTAATGCTAAAAATAAGAATTTAGCACGCTCTTAAACGAAATCCGCGACCAAAGGCCAAAGGACGCACTTGCGGCATTTCCGCAACCGCGGAAGTGTTTCCGCGACCGCGGAACTCTGTTCTTCGTCTTCTTCGTCGTTCTTATCCGAGTTCGCCGGCTCGATTTCTCCACGTGCTCTTCAATGCTCGTCGGTGGAGGGAGCCAGAACGATTGGCTTGCCAATGGAGAGTAAAAGTTCTCGGATTGTGGGCTATAAAAGGAGGCCGGATGAGCCTCTCATCATCATCCACAGCCTCTCAAGCACTCTCTCTCTCTCTCGTTTTAAGTTTCGTCGGAGTTTTTCGAGTTCGCCGGAGTTGTTGGAGGTCGTCGAAAGTGCCCTGGAGGTGTCGTAGTAGTGGTGATCGTAGCGAGCCCTCGTCCGAAGCAAGAAGTCATCATTTGCGTCGTCGGTAAGCTTCAAAGCCATGTGGGAGCCGTCGTCGGAAGGGGGATCCGCGATCGCGGGGATGAATTCCGCGACCGCGGCTCTGCCCAGAATTTCACGACCGCGGAAATCCAAACCGCGACCGCGGCTTGCCTTAGCAAGTGCGATCGTGGCTTGGACAACCACGGTCACGGCTTAGGCTTTTGTCCCTTTCGATTCATATCGTATTTCGTTTCGTATCGTTTATTCGTTCGTATCGAATCTAACTTAGGGTCCCGTCTTGTGTCTTGACGTCGTCGTAGAAATCCGTAATCAGATTCCAGTTTCCAGATCCTGGAACCCGACATCGTCAATTCGTCTAGATTAAGGCAAGTGGTGGTTCACTCTTGCTCACTATTCTATGTTTCTCTTGATTATCAATTAATTGATTGTTAATTAAGATGGGATAAAAGTTGTTGTTTTCTGTTTGAGAACAGATTTAATTAAACGAGGTGTTAAAATATGTCTTTATAATAGGTTGTATATATTGCTAGAAATAACGCTATTATATAGTTTGATATGATATTACTGTAAATGGATTTTTGTGTGGATTTATATGTGGACTTAAATGCTAGATTAGCACGAGTATTCGTAGGAACGCTAATTCCCTACGAGGATTAGTCGTTTTTTTATAACTCGGTATTAGTCGGAATAATTATTTAATACTTTTAAGGTCATGACCATTGTGTCTTATCCACTCGTTAAGGATAAGAGGTGTTTAAGCACCTTGCTAGTGCAATTGGGTTAGACGTAATGTCACCCTGTGTTGTTCTCGTAGTTATTCGAGATTGTATTAAAAGCTTCAATGTTAATGTGCGTTTTGGAAGTAAATAAGATAAGTGCAGTTATGCACATAATTAATAAACCCTCGGGCGAGGAGTACAACATGGAAACCGCCCAGACTCTTGCTAGAGTAAGTCTTCTTTCCAATCTGGATTCGCATTGCGCGGTGAGGTTGGTCGTTGACCCAAATTGTCAAGGTCGTGTTTTAAAAGTTGTGTGAAAACTTAACGTTCCTAAACATTTGCCATACGTTTCCCATAAGGCTCAATTCCTTTGGAGTCTTCTTTTTCAGTACATATCTAATACAAATCATTCCGTGAAAGTTTCGGGTTATGTATTGTTCCTTCGGTTATTAGTCGAGGGACAATGACAGTAAATGGTTACGATCACTAGAACCATTCTGTTTTTACCCTTGCATAGTCTTTCATTAGACTAACCAACCGGGTTTTATTCCTTGCATGGTTGGCTGGTGTCATCCATCCTATACGGCACATCAATGGTTGATCCCCGAAGACTTGAAGTAACCAATCGGAGAAGAGGCTTACAGTTGAAGATTTGAGTGTCAGTGTTTTAAGGTTGTTAAGTATTACTTTAATATATAACCAAGTCATGTAATAGGATTTATTATAAAAGTCTTCCGCTGTAATTTCACTCTGTTGTAAAATCGTCTTTCTCATTCAATGAGAGAACTTTTAATAAAAGGTTGAGTTTCATTTAAAATGTCTTCCGCTGTTAAATCTTTCGTTATTTAATATACTTATTTAAGCTTAATTGTTCCGATTAAAACCTAGGGTGACTTTGGACAGTAACGTCTGAGGTCATTGGCGTGTGGCACTACCGACATAAGTCGGGGGTGTTACATGTTTTAAGCATGCCATGGAGTTCATTCAGGGTTTTTCCAATTCCATGCATATGGTAGTTCAATCTAAATTGAGTGAATCCATCATGCAGGGAGTGCAATATGATATCAGTAGCCAATTCTTGGCTATATGGGGAACTCAGTGCTTCCATTTGGTCAAAAAGACCAATCATGTCAAAAACATTGGCACTCACTGGTTTACCCTTCTCAAGTTTGCGCTCCAATATGGCCCTGTGTGTCTCATACCTTTCAATCCTGGCCTGATCTTGAAACAACACTTTTAGGTTGGTCATGATTGTATGAGCATCCTGGCGTTCAAACCTCTTTTGAAGGCCATGCTCCATAGCAACGAGCATAAGGCAGGTGACAGGCACCGAGTTAGCTCTCATCTCCTTTTCTTTCGCCTTCTCCTCAGCAGAAGAAGCGTCAGTTAAGGTAGGGATAGAGTTATCTAGAACGTCTTCATGTCCTTCGGATTTGAGAACAATTCTCAAGCTCCGTTCCCAATCAAGGAAATTTGTTCCATTGAGTTTGTTCTTCTCAACAATTGAGCGCATGGTGAATTTCAAGTTATCATTGATAGACATGATATCTACATAGGAAGTAATATGCATATAAGTTTATGCTTGACATGCAAAAGCTCAAAATTAAACATGCTTTAAATTTAAGCAGATGTACATTTTATTCAAATTAAGTTTGTCCCTGGTGAATAAAATGATACCAAGACCCTATCTCAGATAAGACCTAAGCGAACTTTGACACTTCCCTAAGTCTCATGTGATCAAGATAAGTAACATTTACTAATTATAACTCCTTATAATTCTTGGTTGATGGCACACATCCCATGTTAGACTCATCTCTATGCCTCAAGATTCAAAACTTTGCCTTTTGGTCTCTTGTTGAGTATAACCATGTCAAGGTTTATAAATCCCTTATATAGATCCACCCTCACTATCCCAAGGTCAAAGAAGGACACCTCGCTTTGGCGAAACCTATCCAACGAATTTCAAGGGCCTCATGGGTTATGACATGGAAAGGCAATACCTCAATATTCTTTTAGGGACTTAAGCATGCAATGGTTGTCTATTTACTAGTGAACAAAATAGCATAAACAAACAATCATGCAAGGCTTAAAATAATAAAGCATTCAAAATGCAATAAAATTGTGATCCTAGTATGGCCCCTAAAAACCGAAATTAGAGATCTAATCTTCAAGGGTCTTGTACTTCATGGATCTCCATCCTTGGTACCCTTCATGGATCTTCATCCTTGGTCTTCTTAGGATCTTCTCTTCTTGTATTACATAATTTTCTAAATAATCTAATTACTGAAAATTAAATTACAAAAATACATAACGATGCGCAGATCGTGTACAAGAAAACATAACGATACGCAGATCGTATTTTCTATCCTAAAATGGGCCATACTAGTCACCTCATGCAAGCTATAATATCATAATATTTAAATCATGCATGCAATAATAATATCAAATATTATCAACAATATTAATCTAATTAATAACAATAAACAATTTAAATAAATTTAAATAAAAACATTATTAAATTAAATAAATCATATCATGAGATAAATAATTCAATATCAAATTCTTAATTCAAATTAAAATCAATATATAGAATTAATCATAATTAATCATTAAAATGCATTATTGGATAAGATATACATAAACAAGGTAAGATATCAAATATCCTTATCTTAATCAAGTGGAAATCTATCCTAACAACTTTTAGGAAATTATATTGTAGATAATATTAAATATTATCCAATTGGGCAAATAAGATCTTATCTTATACCTTTTAAGAAAATATCCTAAAACCCAAAATCTACCCAACCGAGTCGCGCCCGAGTCCAACCTGGACCAACCTTACCCGTGCCCACCGAACCATGCAGCCCCTGTGGACCGTCCCGAGCCTAGCCCGGACCACGCGCAGATCACGGTCTACACTGTGCAGAACCGCACCCAGCCGCAGTCCGCTGAGCCCATCGTGCGCGCCGAACCAGATTGGATCCGGTTCGGTTCGGTACTGTTTAGTTTTTTTTTTTGTATGGAACAGTTTCATAAAATTCAGAATTAAAAAAAAAAATTGGTAATTGATCCATCTTATGAAAATCAAAATCTGCATCTAATGATTTAAAACATGCCAAAAAATCATATCTCTTGCATAATTAAATCATATGAATCAAGTATGGGTAGAAATTTTACATGCATATTTGTTCATAAAGTTCTACAACTTTACTAATCCAATCAATCAAAATCATAATTTTAATCATGCAAATTAATCTATATATCAATTTACCACTTAATTTGAATCAAGACATGTATCAAAATTAACTTTTTTAATATTTTGATCCTATCAGTTTATGCAAGAGACAACTGATACCACTGTAGGATTTATAGATGCGTAAAGAGGAATTTCAGGAAAAAATTTCCTAACATCTAACCAAGGATCTCATGCATAAATCGAATAGATCATAGATAAGAAGAATTAATTACCTCTTGATGCGTGTTTGAATCTTCCTGGAACGGGGAGATTAAATCTTCAAGTGTGGCTTCTCTACTTGATCCACACGAGTCTGAAATCTGGATCGCCTTGACGTCGTCTGCTAGAACGACGAACGAAGGAAAACGAACGAGGCTTGCAAAGGGAGGGCTCGGCCGTACTTCTTGAATTGGAGTAATGTTATGTTCGTGTGTTTCCCTTAGGAAACAATTGCTTTATGTAATATCATATATTATCATAATAGATGGATATAAAATCTTCTTATAAGATATCTTCTTATCAAGTAATTATTAATGATAACTTTTATCCATTAATATTAAAAGCATATCTTTCAATTAAAGCCAATGGGCTGAAATCCATGTCTCACATGGGCTTCCGATTCGGTTTGATCCAGCCCGATAACTCTATATGTGTGACCTCATAGGACCCGGTTATTATAGCCATGGGCCTAACCCGATTAAGCTCATTGATCGTAGTTGACTTCTAGCAAAGCACTACGACCCCTAAAATTTCTGGATTGTAAATCTTCATTAATTGTCATATTCAATGTTCGGTAATTGCACATTTGATTAAAGGACATAATTCCTTCACACTCTAAGCACGATCCTCGATCTACCCATTTATCTATGGGTTTACGAACTTTATCATGGTATCATAGCCAAGTTTGATCCAAACCACGCACGGCCGCCATAGTTTTCTTGCGCCGTCGCTGCACTTCTAGTCTTAGCTCCCTTTCCTGGTTTATTTGGGTTGGGCTAAGCGAACGATGCCTTTCAATTAACTATTTATCTTGTTCAAGTGTTAACTGGGTCAACAAGACAGTTGTATTTAAGGGGGTGTTGAAATACTTATCCCAAAATTGAAGTTAGGTCGGGCATAACAAAACCTAGTATATAAGGTTGGTGGCCTACTCCGATCGATCTGGTTGTTAATTAGTTTGAGGATTAAACTCCACTGAGTTTATATATTGAGCTTGTATACGCATATACGTGCAGGACCCGCAATCTACTTCCTTGCTCACGTGCTTTATCACAATTTCATTAGTCGAAGGTGATTAAGTTGATTAATCATGCTACTTAAGTCCAGTTAAAGCTTATAGGATGATAAGACATGGATCTAATAGAGTTCATGCTGCCACGATCATTAAAAATACTGATTAAAGTCAGCTAATTACACTAATTGCAGTTATATATTATTGATATGATTGCCATTAGGATTTAATCATTGGTCTTTATTAAATTAACACTGTTCTGAATAGCTCAGCAGTGGAACTCATTGATCAATGATGTATACCCGCAACATTATTGGAGAAGACAGCAATATATACTACTCCCTCTGTCCCAAAATATAAGCCCCATTTGATCCGGATACATCCGCCGAGACGGGTTTTGTATCGTTAATATCTCTAATTACATAATCCTAAAAATTATAATTTTTTGATATTATTAAAGTACTCGTTGAGACGAATCAAACAAGACCCCACATGACTATATTTTTTCTTATATATTGGAAGAAATCTTAAACCGAAGCTTTAACGGTGAACAGTGGCGCGTTCCCAAATATTTGTTTATAATATGGGACGGTGGTTGTATTAATTTGGAGATAGAATAAATTAAATGCTGAAAGTGCACGGAGTCATGGTATTTCTTTTCTTTTCTTTTTTTCACTCATGAATTATTAAGAAATTAATAATTTGGATTAGCTGTACTACTCAAAGTGAAGGGTGTTTGCACATGAGACTTAGAGTGTGAATGGAACTATAAATTAACTACATGGTATAAAAATATGCATGTAACTTCCATCATCTTCCCCATATACATTACATTATATAACTAATTTTGAAATACTGGCAAGTGTCAACATAATCATATATAAGATGCAAATAATTTTCATAAAAATAATTAAATGCAAACAAAGAAAATATTACAGCTCGCGATTTGATATGGCAATGTCTGACATATATGTGCAACGCAGTTCTATTTTTTCCACTACATGGAGAGAGATTTCATCATGTTGCAAAGAATCATATCAGTGTAAAAATTTGGACATGTTGTCCTTAAATATAACTAGGGAACGATAAAAGTAAATTTATAAAATCATCAATAATTATTTATGATAGAATTAAATTATATTTTATTTAAGTAGTTTTAAGAGAAAATATATCTTATTGATATTGTTTAAGAATTACATAAATGAAATATTGAAATAACATAAATTTGTTATTTAATAGCAATATGTTTAACATTTTATTGTTAATTATATAATTTGTATAGATATATTATATTTTATTCATATATATTCTCGTATAGTTATCCTTCTTATTTTTAAACATGTAATTTTTGTCATGCACGAGATATTTATGTTGAAGTCGTGTATGTATTCTACTATAATTTATCGTGTATTTCAATAAACTATATTATATTATATAAAATATTCAAATTTATGTAATTATTTTAATATTAAAAATTATAAGTCACGATATTAGTTAAACATTGTTGCGAAAAGATGTACTTTTGAGCCCAACTGCTAAACCCAGTACATAAGTCACACGGGATTCCATCCTAAAACCAATTGGCAATAGGACTCGTCCATCTAATTTTATACTATACTCGGATACAACACAATTTCGTTGTGGGACTGATAGGATCGCGTCTCCGTAAGCCTCGGTGCAAGGTGAATCGACTTGGATGGATCCCGAGCAAGGAAGGAACGAGAGTTGTTGATGGAGACGGAATGGATCTCGTTAATTTGATGGCTGAAATGGGGGCGTGGATGAAGTCGATGATGGCGGTGGTTCTTGTGTGGATTTGAGAGATAGGTGAACTCCTATGAATGGATATTACTTACCACAAAAAGAAGAGCAATTTGATCTACGCCTAAGGATATTACGCACCGAAAGTTGGAGATCGATTTTGTTGAATTTCTTAGGTTTTGATGGTAACAAACATTCAACTAATATGGTAACTAAGTGTTTCAGGAACAAAACAGTTGTCACAGGGAACCATTGCAGCAAAGGAGTGCAGAGGGAACAAAGCGATCTCCACATGCTTTGTTACCTCTCAAGAAACATCGGTGACGAACACCAATCAAGCTGCGAATGGATTGGAAGATATCCAGCGTGAAGATTATGGAAACTATCATGGAAGATCACGCGGTCAAAGATAAGAGATTTCGGCTGGAAGGATCTCGCCGAATGAGAAGATATGGAGAGAGAAGCCGAATGCGTTATCTTAGGAAATATTTCCTACGATAAGGATATTTGGAGAGAGAAGATTGTTATCTTTAGCCGATTATATTATCTTAGGAATTCCTTCCTTAGATAATGGAAGCGGTTAAAATAATATTCTTGTTACGATTAGGTTTTAGTCGTGGTGTATTTAATAGGAGTGTGGATTCATTTCTATGTACCAATCGACGACGGCGAACTGAGAGCAATTTGAGAAGAAAAAGAGAGTGAAGTTGTTTGTGAGTCTTAGAGGGTTGAGTTCGTATTCACCGTTGTAGAAGAGAGTTTCAAATCTAGGTGGAAAGTCTAGGGTTTGGAGTCCATACTACAAGTGTAATCGAACAAGAAATCAATAAGACAAGTAGACGCTTCGAAATCCTCTCAAGCGAGAAGCTTGAAGGTAGTGGTTTTTCTTTGATTAGCTAGTTGGCTAATTAGGGTTTCCACTATACATCGTGAGTTCGTTCCTTATCTTTCTTGCTATATTATTCCGCTGCACCTTCTGTGGGAACAAAGCCTTTGTTCCTCATACGTAACTCTAACGATCCAACAATTGGTATCAGAGCATGGTGCTCTAGATTGTTTTCGTTATAGATTTTGCAGGAAAGATGTCGTCAAGCAATGCCATTGGAGACTCATTCTGGAAGCCTCCGATTCTGAAGGCTGGAGAATATGATTGGTGGGTGGAACAAATCGAGTCCCATATTTGTTCCCTCGATGGACAGATATGGAGAATCATTGAAGTTGGCCCTATAGCTATTCCGAATGATAAAGATGCTACAAAGCCGAAGCCAAGGGTTGACTACACTGATGATGACTGGAAGAAGCTGGAGAAGAACAGCAGAGCTAAGAAGATCCTTCACATGGCTCTGCTCCCCTCTGATCTCGAGAAAATCATTGGTTACAAGACTGTCAAGGAGATCTGGGATGCTCTAAAACGCCTCAATCATGAAAATGAAGATGCTAAGAAAAACAGGATTCTTTCCTTGATGAAGGAGTACGATCAAATCTCTCAGGGAAAGGATGAACACATTCAGGAATTCTACTCCAGGTTCCAGGGGGTCGTAGGTCAACTAGAGTTCCTTGACGAAGAAATGCTAGACTGGAAGCTTACTCACCACTTCATGCAAGGCCTCAACTCTCAGTGGGATACAATTGCTCTCGCACTCTACTCCCAAACAGACGTCAAAACTCTCACTATGGGAGAAGTGGTTGCCAAGCTTGAAAGCAATGCCTCTGTCTACAACCACAAGATGAACAAGAAAGGAGAGGAGAAGGCTAAAAGCATTGCCTTAAAGGTGGAACGTGCCTTTGACTCATCTCAAGTCGAAGATGAAGATGAGGATGGTAATGAAGATGTTGCTCTCATCACTAGAGCCATGAAGAAGATATGGTCTCGAAACAAGGACACGATGAGTTCCTCTGAAAGGGAACAAAGACATGAAGGATGTCATTTGTTACCACTGTCAAAACAAGGGACATCTTGCCAGAAACTGCTTCAAGAAAAAGGCAGGTCTTCCTCCGGCTCATGAAGGAAAGCAAGCAATGGTCGCAACCTGGGGTGATTGAGACTCAAATGACGAAGAATCGTCACACTCTAGGAATGTCTGCTTAATGGCCGTAGAAGACACCGATGAACCAAAAGGTGGTCTGCACAAGGATGAGGTAACTGAATCTGATCTCATATCAAGCTTGAAAAGTAAGTCAAAAGAAAGCTTAATTTCCTTCATTAAGAAACTTGTTCATGAGAATAGTCTTGTCAGTGAGCAAATTGAAGAAAAGGATGAATCGATCTCATGTTTGATCGAAGAAAATAAAGGTTGGGCAGACAAAGTGCTCAAACTTGAGAAAGTTTCATCCTCTTATCCAAATCTCTGCATTCAGTGTCCTAGACTCACTGAGAAGATCATGTATCTAGAATCCTCTGTTTCTTCACTTGAGTCCGAGTCATTAATGTTAAAACTAGATAATGCAAAACTATCTAGTGATCTATCTAAACTCAGTGATGAATAGAAGGAAAAGCCAAAAGGTATAGTGTTTGTTGCAGCCAAGAATGAAAAGAAAACAGAAAGGAAGGAAGTACCTCGCTTTGGAATTGGTTATCAACCTAAGCTTCTTGTTGATGGCACCAATTCCAAAAGCACTAAAGTCGAAGGAAAACAGCCAGTGCAAGAAAAAGGGGAATGTTCCTCGAAAGGGAACAATCGCAAAGATTGTTTAAATTCGATTGATGGGAACAAGGCTTGGTACCATGGACAGAAGGCGCATGCCATTTGGTTGAAGCAATCTCAAAGCGATAAGTCCAATAATATTGATTTTCATTCTAGGATTGCTAACAAAACGATTTGGCCTGGACAGAGCAAGTATGTTGATCTAAAGTGTCAAAGAATCTGTTGGTATTGTGGGCACTCTGGTCACTACAAACAAGAGTGTCTCCTGAAGCAACACAATGAGGAACTTGCTCGCACTACTAGGGAGAGAATGAATGTTGAACCTCCAAAAATCAAATGTGTTGCTCCCATACTCAGAAAGCCTAAGCTTGTCTGGGTTCGCAAGACCTAACTCTTTCAATGCAGGATGAAGTGAGGAAAGTTCCCGGTATTTCGACTTTACTTGTTAAGCTACCTGACAGGGAACAAAGGAAGTCTCATCTCACTTCTACAGGCTTATTGGGACTCAACAACCTGGTGAATCAAGGTAAGGGAAAAATTTGTAATTATGTGCACTAATTGTCTGTTTGTTTCTTGATCAACACTCAGGTACCATAAATATCGAGATAAGACATCACCTCTTGCGTGTTTGTAAGGAGAAAGGGTTTGCATCCATGGATCTCTGCGGAACCAAGGCTTGAATTGCAAACTTTCTCATAAAGGCACTAAACGGGAAACCTTCTGTCCAGTTCCATACGAAGCCTGGTCTGATCCCTCTACTATATGGCTAATTGTTATGTTCCCTCGATGATTGACTAAATTACATGGTAAAGTGTGAAAGTTTAATCATTGTTCCCTAGCACATCTATCTCTCTTAGCTTGATTATCTTTGTTTCTGACTCTTGTGTTTGCCCTGAAGGGCATGTTGATCATGTTTGGATATTTTGCATATTTGGTTGTTTGTGTTGGCATTTTACTTAAGTTGGCCGGTTTATTTTATGAACAAGGGATGGTTGCTTAACTGGCTATGTTCTTTTTTCCTTTCGCTCTTTACTTATGTTTTTGATGATGCCAAAAGGGGGAAAATGACTGGTAGCTTTAGTTGAAGGGGAACTAATCTGGTTTCATATGTTGCTAGACTGAGGGGGAACTATTATGCCTAAGTGTGGAAAACTTTATCTTCACAACTGTCTTTATTTCATGTGTCTGTTTTATTGTCAAGGATATTTGTCACCATCAAAAAGGGGGAATTTGTTGAATTCCTTAGGTTTTGATGGTAACAAACATTCAACTAATCTGGTAACTAAGTATTTCAAGACAAAATAGTTGTCACAGGGAACCATTGCAGCAAAGGAGTGCAGAGGGAACAAAACGATCTCCACATGCTTTGTTACCTCTCAAGGAACATCAGTGACGAACACCAATCAAGCTGCGAATGGTTTGGAAGATATACAGCGTGAAGATTATGGAAACTATCATGGAAGATCACGCGGTCAAAGATAAGAGATTTCGGCTTGAAGGATCTCGCTGAATGAGAAGATATGGAGAAAGAAGCAGAATGCATTATCTTAGGAAATATTTCCTAAGATAAGGATATTTGGAGAGAGAAGATTGTTATCTTTAGCCGATTATATTATCTTAGGAATTCCTTCCTTAGATAATGTAAGCGGTTAAAATAATATTCTTCAAATCATTGTGGATCTTCTTGTTACCAAGTTTAGAAAGATTTTATCTTGTTACGATTAGGTTTTAGTCGTGGTGTATTTAATAGGAGTGTGGATTCATTTCTATGTACCAATCGACGACGACGAACAGAGAGCAATTTGAGAAGAAAAAGAGAGTGAAGTTGTTTGTGAGTCTTAGAGGGTTGAGTTCGTATTCACCGTTGTAGAAGAGAGTTTCAAATCTAGGTGGGAAGTCTAGGGTTTGGAGTCCATGCTACAAGTGTAATCGAACAAGAAATCAATAAGACAAGTAGACGTTTCAAAATCCTCTCAAGCGAGAAGCTTGAAGGTAGTGGTTTTTCTTTGATTAGCTAGTTGGCTAATTAGGGTTTCCACTATACATCGTGAGTTTGTTCCTTATCTTTCTTGCTATATTATTCCGTTGCACCTTCTGTGGGAAGAAAGCCTTTGTTCCCTCAGACGTAACTCTAACGATCCAACAGATTTGTTCGATATGACGCACGAACAAGAAGGCTGAAATTCTGGAATTTCAGAAAAGTAACTTGAGTTTTTCTTGTCTTTGTTGATGATAAAACATGATCACAAAATGTAAGAAGAGACGCCTATTAATAGGCATTATAAAATCAGCCATCAATTCATTCATATAGCTCTCTAGACCACTCACTTTCTTGTATTTATTACAACTCTGAAAATTAATTAAAATTGCAAAATATCAGCTAGGAATTATTTTTAATAACGAGGCCCACTCAAAGGCTTGAATGAATGGCATAAGCGACGCCTATGCGGACCGACGAGCATTGATCAAAGTCATCAGGCTAAGTTGCTTTGGCTCGACACTCCAAGGCTAAAAAGGTTTGCTTTGATCTTAGCTTGAAGTTCTTTGGCTCTCGCCCGGGTGATGGCACCAGGAGGAGGCTTGGCGTCGGAGTCCTTAGGCAAAACCCTAGCGGCATCGCAGTTGAGATGAGGAGAGCGACGCTCTTGTGGCTTTAGCGTGTTATTAGCGGTTGCGACGGCATCGGCACCGGCGAGCACTTGATGATTGACCCTAGGCATAGTCACACTATCCTCCCTCCCTTGAAAGGGATTCGTCATCGAATCCAAGTGCCCTACAAGAAAATCAGAATAATCAGGCTCTCACACTCCACCAATAAAATTTGAGAATGTAAGAACAAAAATTCCAATCACTACATGATATGTAAGGAGGCATGCATGAACTATTCCATTCTTCCTCCTAGTCCTATGTACAAGCTTAGTAATGCAACTACCAACATAACCCATATACCGAGACATGATGAGAATATTATGAACAATATGCATTCCATAAAACATGCATTAAGAAAGAGAACTATAATGCATACAAGAGTATCTAGTTCAGCTTCTACATGCAAAAATGAATGTCAGCACATGCAATCTCTACCCTTTTCTATATGCTCATTTTCATTCAAAGAGAAATGAATTGACAAAGTAGGGACAAGCGTTACTTCCCTGAGATTAGGCTTTATTGGAACGTCTTTTTCTTCATGGTCAAAAGTTGGTTTCTCGGAATGCTCAACATCCATGGCATCAACCTCTTCTTGGAGTGAAAATGGAAAGCATAAAGGAACCATAGGTGTTGCATTCATCCATGGAGAAGCCAAAGAATTTATGGAGCTACACATGATGTTCGGGCAAAGCTTGTTTCTTGTAGAAGAAGGAGATGGTTGCACAACTTCCTCCTTTTTTCCCTGTGGTTCTAGTTTCGCTTCAACGAGCATAGGAGGCGGCTCACTTGGTTCGACTTTGGGCTCTTCATCACACTTGGATGGCACAACCATCGGGAGAGGCTTTTTGACTTGCTTTGGCTCAACCAACCTTGGTCGAGACTCAATGACATGTTGTGGTTCAACCATCCTTGTTGACTCATCAAATGTGGCTTGGACTCTTGGTGAAGCCCCATGCCTTGGCGGATTTCTTGGTGGCTCATTCCATGGCTCTCGACCTCTAGGAGGTTGCATTGACAAGGTAGAAGTGGTGCTTGAACTCCTTGGCCGACATTCATTAGAGGGCTTCCTTTGTTGCTGAAGTTCGCACACTTGATTAGCGAGATGAACGATATCCTCTATGGGTGTGCCATCCTCAAAGCGCCTATTTCTAACAAAATAAACAAGGTCAAGATTTAAACCAAAGAAAAACTTGGTTATTACATACCTCTCAGAAAACCTCATTCTGGATCTGAAGAGAAGGATCTTGAGCTCCTTGTAGAACTCATGGGGAGATCGATCACCTTGCTTGAGGCGTTCCAATCTGGCTTGACAACGCTTGACATAGTCAGTGGGAACAAACGAGTGCCTTAGGGCTGTTTTGAGATCCTCCCGAGTGTTGAGAGGAGGATACCCCAAATAGGCAAGCTCTTCATCATATTCCATCTACCAAGAATAAGTGTTGTCATAAAAATAGCCAGTGGCAATGGCCATCTTTTGCTCATTGGTATATCAATAGAAACCAAACACATATTCAATTGTGGATTCCCAATTCAAGTACTCTTCCACATCGGATATGCCATAGAAGGGCTGAAGGGTGATTGTGTCTCTAAGATGGTGATCAATCCTTTCATCTATGAAAGAGGCTTGATCTTCCCTCATCTACGCATGGTTAGCAATCCAAGGAAAAATACCAAACAACAAGGCAAAAGAATAGCAACCTATCAATGGAACCTTGACCCAAGCAATTGCCAAAATTTAATGTAAAAGTGGTCAACAATTCAGATTGCAAGCTCTCTTAAGACAAGACCATAGGGTAGTTTTGAAAACCACACGACTCAAACCATTACAAAATTTCCTTGAACCGGTAATCAAGCAAAGACAATCGACTCAATCAAGTCACAAGAAGCTACTAGGCACTCAAGATCTTAAGTTTACAAAGTAGTCTAACACTTAGCCTAGCTTGGTTTCTTTTCCTCGTGGGGTCCGAGTTTTAATAAGTCCGACCTCTTTCTTTTACTTTCGCCGGGTCTAAGTTTTTCTAAGCCCTACCTCTTTTTCTCACCAAGTCCGAATTTTTCTTTTGTATGGCAATAGAACTCAACAAGCTTGACTTGATTTCTGAATCTGATTTTTTTATATATAGCTTCAGCCAAGAACACACTTTTTAAATTTTAGACAACAATTTCCGTACTTAGAATCTTAAGTGTTGTTCACATACCTTGCTTCTTGATATGGAACGATATAACAAAGCAAGATAACACAAATTCAAGCTAATTTAATTGCAGCAAAGTGGCATTTAAAGTGGCAGAAATTCGGTTGAAATAATGGTGGAAACTCAAGAGTTTTCGGCTGAAGTTAAATGAGGTAATTGCAAGAGACTTTAGTAAATGCAAGTGACAATTAAAATTCAGTTTTAAGTCACCCAAAGGTTGTCTTTAACCTTGCTAACACGCATGCATTCAACCATGAAAAACCAGCAGAATTCAAGAATAAAATTCAGCAAAACTTGACTCACAAAGGCACGAAAACTCAGATCGTTTGCACTCGAATTTAGATAGACTTTTAAATCGAATATTGAGCGATTTACCTTGTGTGGTTCTGATACCACATGATAGGATCACGTTTCCGTAAGCCTTGGTGCAAGGTAAATCGACTTGGATGGATCTCGAGCAAGGAAGGAACGAGAGTTATTGATGGAGACGAAATGGATCTCGTTTGATGGCTGAAATGGGGGTGTGGATGAAGTCGATGATGGCGGTGGTTCTTGTGTGGATTTGAGGGATAGGTGAACTCCTTTGAGTGGATATTACGCACCACAAAAAGAAGAGCAATTTGATCTACGCCTAAGGAATATTATGCACCCAAAGATAAAGATCGATTTGTTCGATATGACGCACGAACAAGAAGGTTGAACTTCTAGAATTTCATATAACTAAACTTGAGTTTAGTTTGTCTTTGTTGATGATAAAACATGATCACAAAATGGAAGAAGAGACGCCTATTAATAGGCATTACAAAATCAGTCATCAACCCATTCATATGGTTCGCCATTAATCTCTCTAGACCACTCACTTTCTTGTATTTATTACAACTCTTAAATTGATTAAAATTGCAAAATATCTGCTAGGAGTTTTATTTAATAATGAGGCCCACTCAAACGCTTGAATGAACGGCAGACGCGACGCCTATGCGGACCGACGAGCAACGATCAAAGTCACTAGGCCAAGATGGCTTTGGCTCGGCACTCCAAGGCTAAAAAGGCTTGCTTTGAGCTTAGCTTGAAGTTCTTTGGCTCGCTCCGGGTGATGGCACCAGGAGGAGGCTCGGCGTCGGAGTCCTTAGGCAAAACCCTAGCAGCATCGCGGTTGAGATGAGGAGAGTGACGCTCTTGTGGCTTTAGCGTGTTGCTAGCGGTTGTGGCGGCATCGGCAACAGCGAACACTTCATGATTGACCCTAGGCATAGTCACATCATGGACTTTCAATTGAATCTCAACAATCCCCCCTCACTTGAGGTCTGATACGATCCGATGAACTCGGATCTCGTCTAACGCCGGATCTAGGCAGGAAGCGGTCTCGGATCCTTCTCTTGGTAACCAGATAAGTACGAACCACCAGAATGATGGTTCACGGCTCTCTTATGCTCGCGTGGGCGAGGGTGGGGCGAGAGGGTTTCGTTTGCAAGGGAATCGCTAGCGAGGAGGGTTTGGTGGCCGACGGTGCGGCGGCCGAAGGGAACACGGGTGACGTCAAGGCTTTTGGGTCGCAGACACACTAATGGGCTAGCCCACTCGACAAGAGTGGAGCACACGCCCGAAATAGATACTGCTAAAATTGGAAAGTGCCAAATGTGGGAACTTTCTAAACATAGAAAGTCCCAAAAATAGCAATACTGAAAACGGAAACTACTAAAACAAGAAACTTGCTAAAACGGGAAATAAGCTAAAATAAGCTAAGTCCTAAACCAAGGGGGACGCCACAGTCTTGGTCGTCTTGGGCTCGTTGTTGCCCGTCTTGAGTCAAGCCCGGGACGCATCAAAGGTCCCACACAGGGTCCCACAAATCACGTCCGGCCCTAGCCGAACCATCGACTCTGATACCATTTGTTGCGGGGAAATGTACTTTTGGGCCTAACCGTCAAGCTCAATACATAAGCCCAACGGGATTCCATTCTAAAACCAATTGGCAATATGAGGAGGAGTTCATCTACTTATAAACTAGACTTGGATATCTCACAATTTCGATATGGGACTCTTAGTTGACTCTCAACAAAACACAATATGTGTACTTATAACAAATTTATAACTTTATATGTTGACATGCTATATTATAAATTATTATTTTAATATATATTATTCAAAAATATGAAAATATCAATCATATTAACTCAAAAATAAAAATAAGAAAAATAGAAACAGTTTAATGACTAATTGTAAGTCATTAGTCTAAAAAACATTTACTTTTTAAATTTTATTAAGATTGTGTAGTTTATATGTTGCTCAAAGATTGATATAGAAATCATAAGTTGACATGTATCCAAATACTAATAATATATTATGTCACAAAATTATGTTGGTTTTCTAATGAAGGACAATGTTTAAAAAATCTCATTTTGGTACTATAAACAAGAATGTTAGATAAAATTTTACATTAAATTATGTAAAACTTGTTTGAATTAAATCTCATATATAGAAGTATGCATGAGTCTAAAAATTCTACTATTCAAACTCAGTTATACATAATTTTCTAATTTGTATTATCACTGTCTAAAAAATAAAAGGTGTTGCCTTTATTTCAAAAACACCACAACTCAAATTCAAGCTATATATTATATACCATAATCCATTAAAACTCAAATCAACGTTAAAAAATATATTTTTTCTTATTATATTATATGAAATAATCAACGAGGAATTTATTAAGTTGGTTTGCTTGCTCTAGGTTGCACCTCATATGCCTTCTATACCTTGTTAATTTTGTCTTATATTCCTATATTTTAGGTCTTTCAGAAACACCCTCTCAACTTGAATGTGCGTACATCTCTACCATCAGAACCCGCTTTGTGCAGGCTTATATTGGGCCAATTTTTGTTGTCGTATTCAAAATATAAAATTAATCAAATTATAGTATTTACATTAAAAGATCCAATTTGTATGTAAATTCAGAATTTTTAAAAAAATAATTACCGTTGTATGTTTTTTTTATAGAGGGTACCCTCTCCTTATTATTGGAAGAGGAAAAAAAAAGTAATAAAGTTACAACTTACAACACAAAAATTGAGGTATTATGAGCATAAAATAACATGATAAAAACAATTTGAAATATTTAATAATATATGAGGAATTTACATTTCATATTTTCTCTAAAAAAAAAAGTAAAAACATCTAAGAATTATTATAAGAAAAAGGAGTAATATATTAGACAATATTCAAGTTAACCAATTTTTTTATTTGATCTTATATCATGATGTACTTAAGACTATTTATTACTTATGTATCATTATCATGCATATGCAGGATAGAGATCATACCGGATATAATTCAAGAATTTACTTCAAATACAATGTAATTAATTAAATTTGTCTTCGGTAGATATCAATAATTTCATGGCACTAATGCATGCCGAAAGCCGTAAGCAGATCTTATAAGTGAAAAGCTCAAAAAAAAGATCTTATTAGTGAAGTTTTTATTAATGTTTGCATGGACGTATGTATTCCATTAATTATATATCCATAGTCAAATAGAAAGTACAAAACAGTTTTGCCTTAAGACGTGTGTCTCCACTACTCTTGGTCGGAAACCGATAAGGCATATTTTATACTATATAGTATAAAATTAGTTTAACCTATGTACTCGTATTTCAGAACTGCAATATTATTAGTTTCGATCAAAATATGTCACATTAATTAGGTTTGAGTTGTTAGGGAGTAATTCTAAGTTATGATTTAAGAAAATTTTCTACTTTTTATTTGGACGTACGTTGAAAGAAAATATATTACTCCGTTGCTACAGTATGTTAGATTTTTTATTATTATTTTTTTGATAAGGTTAGAATTCGATTTACCCCACAAAATAATGTTGGGTAAATCGATAGGCCGATAAATCGGCATTCGGACAAACCGGCATGAGAGAACAAACAGAAACAAGCAAGAAAAATACACCAAACGAATCAAAGAACCGAAGAAACCTAGGGAAAGAAAGAGAAAAACACTATGAAAGTGCCACCGAAAAACGCAGGTCAGACTGATCAGTGCAGAATGGACCACCATGACGTTACCCTCACATAAATGAGAGATCTTCAGGAGTCTCGACCACCTTGATGTTGCCCTCTTTGGGGATCTTCAAGAGCCTCGCACTCAACCACAACCACGTCCGGAAAACTCGATCTCCACGATAGATTGGCTCCACAATCTTCAGGAGTCTCGATCATAGTATGTTAGATTTGAAATCATGTTATATCGTTTTTTTATTTGGCTTTATTATATTTGCATATTGGTCTATTAATATTGAAATAAAAAACGCTTGTCCTTAATCCTATCAGTACACTGAACATTTAGATCAATTACATATAAGTCAATTTTAGCTAGATACAATGAATTGATGAGATTTAAGCTTCTCTTCGGTGTGCAGATTTAGTTAAAGATATGTAAGGACTTCCTTCTTTTTCTTTTTTTTGATGAGAAAAAAATTAGATTGGTTTTAATTTTTATGCGAAGACCGGCTTAGAGCATCCTTACGAATGAGAACACGAAATTTCGAATCGAGACTAAGGTTAGACACAAAGGTGAAAAGCTGAGTTTAGCAATGCGATCAGCAGTACAGTTCACCTCCCTAAAAATGTGTCTAAGTTGGACCTCCTGAAAAGAATAGATGTCGACCAAGATGTCAGCAACAACCATTTCAATTTCTCAGAGACAATCTCATATGCCTTTAATAGAATTTATAAGACAAAGATTGTCACCTTCAATTTATAATTTTGTAATGTTAAATGTTTAGGTATAAGAGATGCTTTGTTTTAATGCTAGTGCTTCAGTCATGAGTATGTTGTTGAAACCACAACGTTTACTGCTCATATGAATAACTTTTGCTTTATAATTTCTAATGATGAAGCCAAAACCAGCTTCACCATTAGTTTGTTTAGACCCTTCAAAATTGATTTTGTAAAAATTTTGGTTTGATTTTTCTCATTTCAAAAACCTGGTTTTTCTGATATGGTGTTGCTTACTTTTTGGTTGTGTGGAGTCATCGTGATATGCTTTCTTTGTTTTTCCCAGTTTTTTATTAGTGGGATATATATTGAGATAAGTCTTTTATTCTGTCATTGGGGTCAATGTTAAAGATGATTTGGTTTCTATTAATTCAGATATCCCACCAAGTAGTGGTGAGACATGTACAAACTCTTTTTTAGTAAGAAGATATTAAAGTTTAGACAATATTTCACTTGGTTTTTTGTTGGTAAAATCAAAGTTTCGAACAATATTCTGAATTGTCGCATTATGTTGTTTAATTTGTTTAAGAGTGAAAGGGCACTGTAAGAGGAAGTGAGGCAGGTCTTCAAGGGGATTGTTGCAAGAATCACATGCCAACGGAACTGGAACATGTTTCTGCACAAGTCTCTATTTTGTTGGGAGGCCATTATGGCAAATTTTCCAAAGAAAGTTTGTTGACTTTTGGATATGTATCTAATTTCCAGATCCATGCCAGGTTATTGGTTGAAGGTGTTTGTTGTTTTACAATTAATTCAAAGACAGATTTTGTAGAGAACCAACCATTTTTATTGGGGGGCCAATACAGTCTATCGGGGATTTGGTTATGAGGGATAGGTATATCTAATATACGATCAACGGCGTATTGATTTTAGAAGTTTATCTAGTTTATTTTTGTTCCATGTTTTATTATTGTCAATAATTTCACTAACCTTTGTCAAGGGGTTAGTAACAATATTTGGTAGTGTGTTATTCTTAAGATTTAAATCAGATAGCCAATTGTTCGTCCAAAATGAATGGATTTTCCATCTCCAAAGTCATTGGAGACCAGTTTGGAATTCTTTTCTAAGTTTGAATAGATGTGACCATTGCCAGGAGTGGTTGCGTTTTTTTTAGTAATGAAGTATATTAACCTCTTTTATATACTTTTCGGTAATGATTTTAACCCATATATTACAAATATTTTCCAGATAAGTTTCATTTGAAGTGCTTTGTTCATATCTTGTGTCTTTCTAATACCAATACCTCCATTTTATCTGTTTTTACATATTTTATCACATCATATTAAGGGTTTATATGATGAGTCTTTGTTCTAGAAGAAAGTTTTATAATTGTGTCTAGTTCCTTATGTAAATAGGATGGCAGCATGATGCTTTGCATTAAGAAATTCGGTTTTGAAGCCATATTGGATTTAGTTAAGGTAGCTCTCCCTTCCTGAGAGAGAGAGAGAGAGAGAGAGAGAGAGAGAGAGAGAGAGAGAGAGAGAGAGAGAGAGAGAGAGAGAGAGAGAGAGAGAGAGAGAGAGAGAGAGAGAGAGAGAGAGAGAGTTAGCTTTCCATTTTGCAAGTTGATTTGTGGTTGATACTACGATTTCTTTGAAAGTATTGAGATTGACCTTTTCATTAATGATAGGACATCCAAGATACTTTTCTAAGGATGTTGTGCTTGGGATACTTAGAACAAATTGAATAATTGTTTAGTTTGGTTTGATACGTTGTTTGTAGTTTGAAAGTTAGATTTTTGGAAGTTAACACATTGTCCAGAGATTGAACAATATTCTTCTATGATAGTTTTGATTTTGGAACATGCAGATTGGTTGGCCTTTGTGAAGATAAGGATATCATCGGCAAAGGCAAGGAAGGGAGTATTAGTGCCTCTTCTAGAGATTTTGAACCCCGATTGATTGTTACTATTGGTGCTCTCGTTCTGAAGCTTTCTGGCTAGGATTTCTGCTTCTAGTATAAATAGGAATGGAGATAAGGGGTCTCATTGATGTAGTCCTCTTTTAGGGTAAAAAATATTTGTGGGACCATTGTTGACTAAGACCGAGAAGGATACAATCTCAATACATTCTTCAATCCACCCGATAAATCGTGTGGCAAAACCAAAATTTTCAAGGACTTTTAGAATGAATTCTCATTCAATCTTATCATATGCTTTTTTCATATCGAATTTTATTGTTATCCGTCCTTCTTTTCCTTTCTTGGACCAGAAGGAGTGGAATATTTCATGAGCTATTAGAATGTTATCATGAATGGATTTGTCAGCTACAAAAGCCCCTTGCAATAGGTGGATCAGATTGTTTAGAATAAGTTTCATCCTATCCGTCATGATTTTTTATATAACTTTATAAATAGTTGAGCAAAGACTGATTGGTCTTTAGTGGTTCGTAGAGTTTGGGTTATCACATTTGGGTATAAGAGTTATAAATGTGTGATTGATTTGTTTTAGTAGTTTCCCGGAATGGAAAAAGCTTTAGACAGTTTTTATAACAGTAGGTCCCACTATGTACCAATATTTTGGTAGAATAAGGCGGACATACCATATGGACTAGGGAATTTATTAATGCCAATACCAAACACTGCTTTTTTTTTTATGTCCTCGTTTGTGACCATTTTAGTTAGTGCATCATTTTCTTGGGCAGTGATTTCATTGTTGATATCGGTAAGGTACTCAGTAAGAGTATTATTGTTGATGTTGCTTTTTTTGAATCTTTTTTTGAAATCCGATCTAATTTCATTTTGGATATTTTCGTGGCCTATAATAATCGTGTCATCATTTGTTCGAATTTCTCTAATGATTTTTCTGCTACGCCTACCAGTAGTTATGCGATGAAAGTAGTTTGAATTAGTGTCAATGGATTTTATGTGTTTAATTTTAGCTCCAATATTTTTTTATGGAAGGAGAGTGGATTCTCTTTTTTAGTTAGTAATTTATTTTGTTTGAGAATAGCAAAAGTTACAATAAACAAAAACTTAGATAAAAAAAATACCGTCTATATAACATATGTCTTAAAAATTCATTTTAAAAAAATATTATAAAAAGACATTGGTTAACATCTCTTTTGGAGTTCTTTTTTTTAATAATGATGTGGAACGTTGATTACTTTTGCACAATTGAATGCAGAATATCGCGTGAGACATGGAGAATGTGGGTGTAAATAAATGTCTAATATATATTTTTTTTTATTAAGGGCATAGGTTAAGATCTCATATGTAAAAAAATTTAATTAAGTGTTAACTTTTTAGAATATTTTATTTTTTGTTAAATGGGTTTACTTTTCCTTCTTTAGAATTTATATTTCTTAATAAAAATTCTTAACATATATCCTTATGACATAGGTTAGAAAAACCGTTATAGAAAACACCAGAGGAATAAAAATCAAACCCAAAACTGTTATTGAAGTCACGTGAGGAAGTGGTTGCTAAAAGTGAACTCACAATCGTCACGGCCAATAATTATTTTTTTCGTGGGATGAATTTTGCGGGAATTTCCAGAGGTAACCCTAAGAATTTATAAATTTTGTTAGATATTCACAATTTTTTACTATTTTGTGTGACAATCCTGAACTCTTTAAAAATTACGTCAAATAATCCTACATTACTTGAATATTTAAAAGAGGTGTTAAATTTTAATTTTCTATGGTAAAAAGGTTGTTCTTTGATTTGAAAAAAATAAGAAAAAGAAAAAGAAATATTAAGTATTGTCATTAGCCATAAAAAAAGGAAAAACAAAAGAAACAAGGTTATGAAACGAGTACAAACTTTGTGAGATAGAAGATTATGCACGACTTAGGTTTCAGATTAACATTTGTTTCTTTTTTTGCCTTTTGTATGGGTGATATTAATTATTAACATTTGTTTTTGTTTTTCCTTTTTTTTTAAGTTAAATAGCAGCCTTTTTACCTTAAAAATAATAATTTAACATCTCTTTTAACGATTTAAGTTACGAGCGGTCATTTGGCGGAATTTTTTTAGAGTTGAGGGTTGCCATGCGGAATAGTTGAAACCTGTGTACGCCTCGCGGAATTTGAAAATTTTCAAAGTTACCTCGCGAAATTCCCATTAATTTTATAATGGAATTTTATTGAAATTGTACGCGAATATGTGCATGACCTCCAATTTATCTATCTACGTACTTATCGGCTTACGGACTTTAATTATCAAGATGCACCTATCCATGACACCTTAATTAGAGCCTCAAACAAAAAGACTTATAAATGTATTTCTATATATTGGGAATTCCACGAGACGTGCACATATTTCAACTATTCTG
This sequence comes from Rheum nobile, assembly GCA_027886185.1. Lineage (NCBI taxonomy): Eukaryota > Viridiplantae > Streptophyta > Magnoliopsida > Caryophyllales > Polygonaceae > Rheum > Rheum nobile. The sequence goes on along the minus strand of WOAB01000531.1, from coordinate 3,203,413 downwards.
CGTGGTAATCCTCAACTCTTTAAAATTTCCGCCAAATAACTCTCTGTTACTGGACGAATGGACACGTTGTCACATCCATATAGGGAGCTTCGTTCACATGATACTTTTTAATTTTATACTATATTATATAAAAGTACTTAGTTGAACCTGATCCAAATCAGAAACTCTAATTGACTCTTAGAGAATAATTACAAAGTGTTACACTTATTGCGCTAGGTTTTCTCCAATTGCTCGTTAAGTGTGACCGTCGTTGATTAAAAAAAAATTGTATATGTGAAAGATCGATTAATAGATTATGAGAACTCCTATTAAATAAATAATCAGTAAACGTTATCTCCCAAAACATTAAAGTAGCAGGTAAGTGTTTGTAAAATATTTAGCCTAGTGGTCTCATCTGTTTTTGACATTTGGTGTTTTCTACTACTCACATATGTACAAAAACTTCCTTAAAAAAATCCATTTCATGCCCCAATACCGTCCATGTTCCTCTAATTTCTATTGTTTCTTTTAATACAAAAAAGTTAATGTATATGTTTATATTTTTTCTGATTTATTATAACTAAGTATTTTTCAAATTTTATTTTTTTCAAATATAATATAACATAATTTGAATGAAATAACCATATATTGATGTGATAAAATAAATAAACATTATATATCACCTTTCTGAAATACATCGTAATGATACATATATTCTTTTCAATATAGCTCAACAATGTTATTGTTCAAGAATACAACTCTCAATAATATTAAGTTCCTTCGATCCATGCCTATGCACGTACTTTACTCACGTGCTTAACATTATCTCAAATTACATTAAATCACTAAGATAGTAAGCTTGTATACGTGCTAAAACTTATATAAATCGATAAATTTTAATTGACTTAAAATCATTACAGTAGTGTGTCAACCCATTGGTCCACGAACAGCTTCGTTGTGAAAAGAAGGTAATTGGACCGAGTTAGATTGATATCAGGTGGGCCTTTGTGGGCCCATGGCCTACTATTTTTGAAGGCCGTTGTGCCTTAATAGTTGATACACCTATTTGTCATTACAACAAGATGCTTATGTAGCTAAGACAAGCCCAGAAAGTAGGAAGACTATATTGATGGATTGGGCCGGAGATTTGTTACTGGGCTTTTATTTTGGGCCTGAAATTTTAGGCTTAGAATTTTGGACTCATTGGTCCTTTAAGAGTTTTCAATTAACAAAACTACCCGTATTAATTTTTATGTATTTTTTCTACCCCTACTAACTTATTTTATTATTTTTTTCCCTCTTTTTCTTTGTTTTTTCTCTTTCTAAAATATTATTTTTTGGGATTTAGGGTGTAGGGTTTAAGGGAAGGGGGTTAGTTTCCTAAGAGGTTAGTTTCTTAATAAAAACGCCGAACATGGATCATTTACCCAACTCATCCGCTGTTTTTCTGTTCCCATGGGAACATAAAATATCAAATTTGCATGGAGCATTGATGAATGTTTTTTTTCTTTTCAGCTTTAGCTAATAACACGACATTATGCAATCAAGAAGTCATTATATTTTGTGTTTTCCCCTCTTATAACAGTCTAGTCTAGTGTCTTCTGTAGATAAAAATAAAGTGATGAAAATTGGTGAATAAAAAGGAAAATTTCTTGATCAAATGAGAAGATTATGTATAAAAGAGGAAAATATATAAATTTTGTTAAGAATACTCATCTCACATCTAATGTTAGGATATAATTTGTCTAATATATAAGCTTGACGTGTTACTCTTCCTATTGTCAATTGGTTTTAGGATGAAACTCTACTAAAACTTATATATTAGGTACATACGCACAAGTTGTGTCATACCTTTGTTCATTTTCTTGGATAGTCCCACGGCCCATTGTCTAAATTTGACAAATTTGAATGGAACAGTCAAACACGTTATTTTCATTATTTCATTTGAGGTGTATACGTTGCATGATTAGTAATTAATCCATATGGATGAAATGTATCAAATAAAAAGTGTACCATAAATGAGATCTATAAAATTCATTGAGACTATCTAATTATTTCTTGCTTATGCATATTTAGGTTATAACATCTCATGATATATCATTATCTTACATGCAGATACGATTGTTCATATTTCGGTGGAGTTTCATGAAAACTATAGATAGATTGTTAAAGTCTGTCATAAAAAGATAAATTCTATAAATCTAAATTAAAATAATATATTGATACAAAAAGAGAAGAAAATAATCTTATTCGTTAAACTTTCACTTAACCATAAAATTTTATTAAACTACCAGTAAACTTTTAATATAGCTCCATCGGAGTGAGGTATACTCTACATATCCATTGCAAAGGAAAAGTAAAGTAAATGTTACTGACCGACGTCGAAAAGTAACAATTAAAGAATTTTATGGTTTGTAAAAAGTATTGATGGACAAAAGATAGCATGATACTATGATAGATCTTTTTCTCAGTCGCTTGAAGGTAAAGATAAGAACTACTTTATTGGTTACTTCTTATATTTTATTCACTTCATCACTTTTACATAATTACCGGTTGTCGAAAATTCTATAGCAATTTATGTATAGAGTTATCCAATAATTAATTTTTTGTAAGGAAAAATATTTAGAATTAATAATCTAGGGAAAAAACATAAACCGGCCATACATAACACGCGCGTTGCTTAAACAATTCAATATAGTCTAACATCGGTCTTTAATTCCCCTTGAAAATATAATTTACTATTTAAAAAAAAAAATCAATATAATGTGGTGTTGTCCCATACGATATACTCTCTCCGTTAAGTTTTAATTGACATTCTAAGCTTAAGTATTTGTTAAGTTTTAATTCTCATTTTAGACTTTTTTACTTATTTTTTTCAGATTTATCCTCATGTTTAGTAAAAAAAAATTATTTATTTTTTGGGTCCTCAATTTTTTATTCATTGTTTCCCTATTTTCTAGGATCTATTGATCAACCAGAGGAGATTTTCTTTTGATTTTCTTATTTTTTATTTTTTATGAGATTTCATGAACACTAATAAAAAAGTAATTAATCACTAATTATAAGGATAATCTGAAAAAATAATTAATTTTTTATTTTGTCTGAAATTTGCTAGAACATCAATTAAAACTTAACGGAGGAAGTATATGATACAATTGACAAACTTTTTCAAAGAAACTTTCAAAATCAATTGTTTTTGCAACCAAACTTTAAAGGGTTTCATTTGACTAATAATTCCACATACTTTTTTTTTCATGAAACTTTATATCTAATTTGTGCAAACTTAGTGCAAATAATTCATGGATGGGATTATACATCTCGATCCGAAACATGCATATATTGGTGGTGGGGAATCCTACGTGGTTTGTAGTCCATGGATCAATAATGATATATTAATTTCTTTATTTCTTTCTTCTTCTTTTTCTTATCACATCTTTCTTTTCAAATTCATTATAATGATTTAGTGTTTAATATTTAAACATCAATGAAATTAATTAATAAGTTTATAACCGGTACGTAGTAACAGAGGCGGATCTAGGGGGTCTGGGGGGTCCGATGACCCCCCTTCTCCTGGATCAAGTAATATATTAAAAAAAATTAAATTAAAAATATATATATTAATGTCTTTTACATGTTAACAAAAAGAGTTATTAGTCCAATTGGTTGTGGAACATGAGTTTAATCCAAAGGTTTGGGGTTCAAGTCTCCATCTCCCATCTTTTATATTGTTTTATTTTTAGATAAATAACAATTTGTGTCCTTTATTTTCTCTTTATACAAATATTTGTATTTCCTATTTTTGTCCATCATGATTATGAAATAAGTTAAAAAATTTATAAGCTAATTGAATTAATCTTATTTAAAATTCTCACAATATATTTGATACTAACATATTTTAGGTAGTTCTCCTTACTATTTGTCCAAAAATATTTTCAAAATTATAAATTAGTTAAAAATATTTTTCAAAACATAATAATCCACCTGAGTAGTAATATACTGATATTGGACTAGCTTGTGTGTTAACCCGTACTCCTCTACAATTTCATGACATAAAGACGAGTTGAAATATTGTCTCAATATTGAAAAAAGCAATGTATACTTTATTATTACAAAGTTGATTATTTGCCTACGGCGTATTAGTATATAGGGATTCCTGGATCTAATCAGTTACTGTAATAAACAATGTTGATCTAGCTAAAATTCCTATTGATATTGAGTGATGCTATACATCACTAGTCACTACGGTTGTCAAAACTTGATCCGATTTATAGTGATTGTCAAAAATTGATCCGATTTAAATGACTCACCTCAAATCGAACCCGTTCGATATCCAAAAAGAATAAAAAAAAATGTATGCCTGACTCGACCCAAACCGACTAGCCCGAACCCAAAAATAACACGAACGGACTAGCCCCACTACTATAGAACTGGGCAAATAACCCGGGCGTTTAAGGGTATATAACCCGGATCAGGTCCGGGTTAAAGAGCTACGCCGCATTTGCTTGGGGTCAAATAACCCGGACCTAAAATCGGCACGCCCGGATTATTTGCCTCCCAAAATTTTCCCACATTCTTTTAATATCCGGGTTATTTGGACATCAAATAACCCGGATATTAGCACCTCTGGGTTATATAATAACCCAAATAACCCGGATATTAACACATCCGGGTTATATAAAATACCTATACAACCGATTAGGTATATATCCGGGTTATTTGACCTAACCAAAAATACACCGTAATTTACGGATCCGAGTTATTTCACTTCAAATATAACCCATATTTGTAGGTCCGGGTTAGACTAAACAGTTAGTATGCAGTTTCTAATGTCCTCAAATAACATACTTGCAATTAACTTCAAATAATAAGCCACCTGTATAATTTACAATAGATCATTAAGATCGCTTGCTACAAAATAGTAAAACTAAAATAAATCCTTCTTTAGCATTCAAATACTACACAGAAAATACAATTCGGAGCAGGAGTACAAGGACCATTGTCTGCTCACATGGCTTTTCTCACTTTCATTTGAAGTGTAACAACTTGATGGGTTCTCTTCTATCTCCATTGCCCCCGTTGCTTACTTTTTCATGGATATTTCCCCAAGAGGAACCAACTATATTACCAAGAAAAAATGTTAAGAGCATTGACACTATGAGCCAACTAAACATGGACAAGAAAAATAGTTACCTTTCTCGAGTCAATAAAGGTTGCAGATTCCATTACTAAGGCGTTGGCAATCCTTGAGTGTTACTTCAGCTGTGTCTGAGCTTGTGCAAATACTAGGAAAGTGGGAGTATACATTTCAATAATTAATACCAGCCATTGCTTGTACTGAGTAACTTTTGTTTGGGAAGATATATTGAAATCGTTGCTTAAGTTTTAGAACTTTGTTAACAGATGAGACCACACAAACAGTAAGATCATAAGTTCCCAGCACCTGATAATTGAAGTTAATATAACTGAGTAGATTATGCAAGAGTAAATGAATCCACTTCACATAGTTCACTATTTAAAGCTATGCACCACAAAATGTATATGAACAAGTGCGTGCTTATCATCAATTATGAGTACCAACCAAAATAAAATTTGCAAGATCATAATAAAAATGGAAAAAGAATGGCTATTACAGTTTCGCTCTAGACGGTTCAGGGACTTCATGCTCAGTGTATTCGAATATAAATATCCCATAGTTGGAGCTTAAAAGCAGGTGCCATTTTATCTACAACTTTACACTGAGTACAAGTGAGCATATATATAACCTTGATAACATATACAAGCTAGTGGACACGAATATTGCAAGTTTTGTCAGCATTCATCTTTTGTACATACCCCTAATTAACCAAATAGTACAAAAGAACTATAAACTTGTTCCTTAAAAGAACTACATACTTTCAGAAGAAAATTATATATCTAAACTAGAAGATTCCTTCTTTCCACTTGTATGGATTTATGTAGCAAGGTAGATTAGAACCCAAGTGATGTTAGGGTGAAGTTTGGATGTCAGGAAACCATTTTGATTGGGGTCATTTATGTGGGAATTTGAACGATAATGATTTACATGATCTTTAAGAATCAACCAAGTTGCACCAAACCCCTTGATATTTGTGGGATTTGTTGGTATCCCCAAAATCCATGTATTCACTTTTTTCAAATTCTCAAGTGATGATAATTTCCACTTTACATCCACCAAATAACCCATCAAAGGTTAAAAGTGAGATGTACACATTCAACGTACACTACCTTGTGTTTAGTAGCATACATTCCAACCAAGCCCTTCTGTGCATTTTTATCCTTGGACTAGAAAGTGAAGAGCTTTATTAAAAAATAGTAACAACTCATAATTCTTCTAGTGTTATAAACTCCCAATTTTGATTTGGATTACAATACCTGTTAAATATCTCTAGGCACACAAAAAAGGGAGAAGAAAGAAGAGAAAAGCTTAATAATGCAGAGATACTACACATAGATAGACAGCAACAAGGGAGAGGAATGGTATTTGGTTGACAACAAGAGAGGAAGCTTAATATGACAACTAAAACTTTCAACCTACAGTCCTAATGCTCATAGCAAAATATGTTCATTTAACTTTTGATAAAAATGAACTAAATGTATATATCTTATCATACTTGTATTTGCGTTTAAAGACACACTGATTCAGTACCCACCATGTGCATTCTTGGGGATCTTGTACTCTTGTAAGTTAGGCTTATCATTTAATTTACTCAGCTGGTGAAGAAAATCAATTAGTTTGATTTAAATGTTTTCAATCCATAGCCTCTAGCTACCTACTATGACTACTGCTTGAATTTCCTGACTTATGATCATATAAGGACATTAGAAAGAAGCTATTCCTGGCTTATGATCATATAAGGACATTAGAAAGAAGCTATATATTTCTAGTAAGCAGAAAGAAGCTATTTATTTCTAGTAAGCTCGTAACAGAGGACATGATGACCATAAGGACTTTTACCTATGAAGTTCGTTCATGTCAAGGAGGACATATAGAGTAAAATATTTCAGATGAATAATGAGAGAACTTTATGTCAAATTATGCAATTATCTTCTAGCTTAGCATTTACATCAGCAAAGATCAATAAATGTTTAAAAAGCCAATTTTCATCATTTGTTATAGACCACAACATTGATGCACTGAGAATAACAAATGACTCATCAATAACCAGCCACAAACTATAACTCGTTTTTTGCACTTCATAACCTAACAAGTAACACAACCAGATCAAGATTTCCCCTTTTTTAGCAGCAAGAAACTAGATTCAACACAGAATTCAATCCAAACTTATCTTTTGTCCCCCTCATCAACAAACTTTAACCCTTTGTTTGGAAGTCAGTATTTGAAGGGGAAAAGGAGGATGGGAAAGGAAGGAAAATTAATACATATTGTTTGGCTGAATTATTGAAAGAGATTTGAGAGTAATCTGGGAGAAAGGAAGAGAAAATAAGCTAGGGATTTAGAGGTAAAGCAATCCCTTCTATTTGGGTGGAATTTGGAGGGATTCCTATTTCTTAACAATATTAAAAAAAATAAAAAAAATCAAACTCTACAAACTCACATTTTCTTTTACTTTCCCCCACTTCCCAAACAACATTTTTAAAATTCTACATTTTCCTTTCCATCCTAGCCAAACAATATTTATTTAAAATTCTGTCTTTTCTTTTCATATCCTTTCTCTATCCTCTTTTACTATCTCTTCTCTCCTTTTAATAAACCTTTAGCCAAACAGAGGGTAAATGTAGGAAATGAGCACAATAATTATGTAAAAAACAGTAAAATAATTGGTTATTCGGAAATCCACCTGCAAGTCTCTGCAAATCTCGGGTACGTCTCCCCCAAAGCCTGAATCTGGATATTCAACCCTTCCTTATAACACTCAATCGACGGATCGATGTGTTCAAGCATCGAGTACGTATGCCCGACTGCATACCCGGAGAACGACGCCAGCGCGTAAGCTGCTCCCTTCGAGACCTCCAACACCTTATCCTTTGTTTGGCTAGAGGTTTATTAAAGGGAGGAAAATGATAGTAAAAGAGGTAAAGAAAAGGATAGGAAAGGAAAAGACAGAATTTTAAATAAATGTTGTTTGGTTAGAGTGGAAATGAAATGATAGTAATTTAAAAATGTTGTTTGGTTAGAGTGGAAAGGAAAGGATAGTAAATTGATGTAAATCTAAAATAACAAGATTACACTTATAGTCATTAATATTTTTTTGATATATTTGCTTTAAAAAAATTCTAATTATATTGGAATATATTTTATTATATTTAAATTTTTATTTGTTAATATAAAATAATTGATATTTGTACAATGTAAGCTAGCAAGAAGAGTATAAATCCAATATATTTATTTGCTCAAATTTTGTAACCAAATTATTTATTGTTTACGGTCAAAATGGATAATAATAAACAATAAAAGTATGTAGTGCTACGATTTTATTAAAAAATTAAAATATTATAACTAAATTACATACTAAAATCTAACACAAAGCAATGTTTGCATAGCAAACCTTAATTATTAGGCCTAAATTATTTATGCAAAAAATAATAAAGATAAACTTAATAATAAATCGAAGTTATTTTGCGTGCACCATGGATCAAATCTTCCTGAAGAGCCATTCTTTCCTCATGTGCATCGGAAGTCCAAACATGTTTCGAGCACGAACTGGATCAGCAGTCAAAAATTCATACGCCTCAATCTTACTAACATCATCGAGGTCCATGCGCTCTAACTCAGCAAACACCTCATCATCGGAATAAACACGAGGCCTAGACCTCTCCAAAATGGTATTTCCAATTGCAAGAACATCAACTACACGACCCATCACAATATTCAACCCACTTATCTCTGTTGTTAACTTCTCTTCTGGTTTGCGTTTCCTCGATGAACTTCCAGAAGCTTTTGATGTACTTCCATTTTGATTCATATCAGGAATTGAAGTATCAAAAGGAGCATACATACCACTTGATTCCGCTCTCCGTGCATGTCGTTGAGTTGAATTGAATGTTTGACTATCAAAAGTCTCCAAATTAGCAGTCTGATCTTCGACCATGTGATCAACACTATCAATAGTTATATCATCTTCGGTGTTCTCATCCATAGACCATCTACGTAACCTGTCCCTCGATGTTGTTCCAAATTCACATGTAGCTCTATCTTTTCCCCAAAGTTCTCTCAATTTGTCATACTGAGAGATAGGTCTTGTCCTCCATTGAACAACATTAGGCTTTGACTAACCAAAAATAATAAATATTATGTTTAAGTACACACATATAATAATAATAACTAGAAGACATTAACTACATGATAACGTTTAGTGTGTTACCTGAATCAACGCTTCCCACACTTCCTCATCAGCTTCAAATAGTTTTGTTATCGAATTCCATCCGAACCCGCTTAGACCCTTAAATGCATCATATGCTTCTCCGAATACTCTTTTCAATGTTTTGATGCGGTTTTTTATTTTGTCCTTGTCAATTGAGTTGATTTGTGTCTTCGTACGCACTTCCTCTAATACTTCATTAAAAGCGGTAGTTGTAAATTGTCCATTCACCCTATTACCTTTGATCACTTGTTCTATAAGTGCATCAAGAAGAATCTGGTCCATTGCAAGGATGAACGTCTTCCTTCAGATGTTGATCTTGGAGGCATGTTATCACTACATAAGTAAAAAAAAATAGATTGATCTATTACAATTAACAAAATCAATACATAATAATTAGGTAACAGTGCCCAATATCACATCAATGCAACAAATTTGAAGAAAACAAAGCAATTGTATTATGCAATCAATATACTTGAAAGATGCTAATTGCAATCAATAGTACTTGAAAGAAGCCAATTGTATTTATTGTAAAAATAATCATTCTAGTATGAAAAAAGTAGATAAAACACCAATTGAAAAACAAAAAAATTACAATCTTTGTGAATAATCATTCCACATTCTAGCGGCGATACTATCACGTATTTGACGGCCTAATACAGACTCTTCCTCTCTTGAGGTAGACCTTCGTGTAGCATTATTCTCATCTTCCGCACTTTCTAATTCCTTATCAACTACTGATATAATCTCATCATCGGGATCAAATGCCATTAAATAGTTATGTAAAATACAACAAGCAAGAACAATATCACATTGTGTTGAAAACGGATATGTCTTCTCATTGTAACTTCCTACGATCGGAAATCTCTTTTTCAAAATCCCAAACGATCTTTCAATTGCATTACGCAATGAAGCATGTCGAAGGTTGAATAGCTCTTCAGGCTTCTCGAGTGCACGAGTTGAGTACTCTTTCAAATGATAACGCTCTCCTCTATATGGTGTAATGAGTCCCGGTTTTAGCATGAAACCCGCATCGACAAGATAATATTTACCTATAAATTATCAATTATTAACAAACGTTTGTTATCGGCTTAGTTTATATTAGAAATCTAGTTTACTTACCTCTTGGAATTATTAATCTATCTTCTCTCGTCAACGCATCTTTTATGATTTTTGAGTCGGATGCCGAACCTTCCCATCCAGGCAAAACATATGTAAACTTCAAATCAAAACTGCATGTCGCTAAGACATTTTGTGTAGGTATGTCTTTTCTACCCCAAAATCTTTGTTCGATTTTCTTAGGCACATGAGCACGAACATGTGTCCCATCAATTGCACCAACACAATGCTACATTAAGTTAGCTAAATCGGTCAATCTTACTCCTTGTTATGAAGTAAATAAATATGAACATATTTTAATTCTAATGAATATTTACCTCAAAATAAGGATAGAATCGGGAATCATTGAATATCTCTGGTGGGACTTGGGCACCATTAGGTTGAACAAAGAATTCAGCTTCAAAATGTATTATTGCACTTAATACGTTGTGGAAGTGACGACTAGTTGTTTCACTTGACCGACGAAAGAAGAAAGAGACATTGCGATTCCTTTCTTGGTGTGACAGGATAAACAAAAACTTAGCAACTTGTTCCTCTATAGAAGCTTCACGTGATGGTTTAAGAAACTCGGTGCTTCTAAGTTTGTCACATAACCTATGAAAAGCTATAGGTGTCATCCGAATAACACTCTTACAATATCTTTCGTATTCAAGTCCTCTTAATAAGTTTGTTCGTTCTTGATCGCGTTGTTCTCTAGTTTCGGGTTCTAAAGCATCACTATTTTTCCTTTTAGTTAGTAAGGATTGAAGCTCCATTAATCTTATCTTGTATACAACACAAAACCTAAGCATTGCAATACCAATTTGGCGTTGTCATTCCCAAGCTTCCAAAAATAAGGAAAATTCTGCATTATCTCCTTCCCTTTGAGATTCTACTTGATCCATCTAAAATTATAAATCATGACAAAAATAAATAATTAACGTGCATATATAATTGGTATTCATCACAAAATTACATAATATTAAAGCATCAATTCTATACTGAACTACATCAACAAAAGAAGAAGAAAACATTCACGTAAATGTCCAATAACAAATCAACTTTAAAAGAATAAACAATGCTAACAAGACTATTAAAGCACAAACCACCAATTCTATACTGAACTACATTAACAAAAGAAGAAGAAAACATTTACGTAAATGTTCAATCACAAATCAACTTTAAAATATTAAACAATGCTAACAACCCTGCTTGATATTAAAGCTCTGAATTCTCTATTGCAATTTTGTTTTGTTTGTAGATTAATTAGCTAGAAGCTGGCATTTATATAGGCTCAAATTAACTTCTTAATTTTACTTTTTAAACTAATACTCCGTATAATAGTCAAAGATTTGTTTGCTATGATTACTTATTTTTTTGGTCAAAATACTGATTTTTTTGACTGAGCACAAGAATAGCTGAAATTTTTTGGGTTGAACATAAAAATAGCTTAACGTACAGTAGAACTGATGATGATTACGTATTTTTTTAGTGGCTAAACGTACATTTTCTACTGATGAGTTTGATTTTTTTTTTTTTAATATTATTGAAAAATAAGAAACCCTTCAAATTCCACCTCAATTGAAGGGATTAGTTTACCTCCAAATTCTCAATTTATTTTCTCCTCCTATCCCCCACTTTACTCTCAAATCTCTCCTACTATTTCAGCCAAACACATTTATTAATTTCTCTTCCTTTCCCATCCTTCTTTATCCCTTCAAATACTTTCAAATACTTGTTTCCAAACATAGGGTTAATCGCCCTCTCCAGAACGGGAACCGCATCTTCGAACCTCCCCAAGCTGCAGGCTCGAAGACCAGCAGTAGAACACCGAATTGAAGAAATTAAACGCACATATTGGGGCCTCCAATCCTTCTACAAGAGTCGCGCGCAGAGGAAATCGAGTAAGAAAGAACGAAAAAATTGGAAGATCAGAAGTTAGGGTTTAGGTATGATATGTATGGGGTGAGCTAGGTCGCTAGGAAGGCCGATTACTTCTAATTCTCGTTTTTAAACCCGAAGTTGTCCGATCCAAAATCACTCGAGCACCCAAAGTTGACTGATTTGAAATCACAGAAAAAACCAATGCCACCTGATCCCAAACTTTCCTTATCGTTAGATCAAAATTTTTCCTTATGGTTAGATCATAAACTCAAAGATCTAGGTTTATCCTCACTATTTACCGTAAGAATCATTCTTACCAAAATCCAATTAATCTTAATTTTAGAACTCCAATGATAGGAGATTTTGCAGTGAATATATACGATCTCAAAAGAATCGCATTTCGTATAAATCGAATTGTGGTTGAAATGTATTTCGATGAAGCCGGATTTCGGTTGAAGGCAAACATAATTACAATATATATATATATTGTAATTATGTTTGCCTTCAACCGAAAACCGGCTTCATCGAAATACATTTCAACCATAATTCGATTTATACGAAATGCGATTCTTTTGAGATCGTACTTAAACGAAATCTTATTCATTTGAACTCGTATTTATCTGAATTCTTACTCAACCGAAATATGATTTACACAAAATCTAGTTCGGTCATAATCTAAAATAACCCATCAAATTGACCCAAATATTCGACTTCTCCCGATTAAATGAATAGTTGACCTGACCGACCGACTCGAGTTGGATTGAGTTGTCAAAATACATGTGAATATGTCATTAGCTCAGATCCGGATTAATCCAAAACCAAAATTAACCGACCCGAAACCGATCCGATTTGCCCCATTGACTAGGGGTGGGCATGGGCAGTTAACCGAGATCTCGGTTAACCGGTCTTCGGTTAACCAAGATCTCGGTTAATCGGTCTTCGGTTAACCGAGATCTCGGTTAACCGGTTTTCGATTAACCGAGGTTTCAGTTAGTAGTTTTCTAATACCATTAACAATACCGTTAACCTCGGTTAACCAAATATCGGTTAACCAGAATTTCGGTACGGTTAATCGGTTAACCATAAGACTAAAAATAACCGAAAACGTCTTTGAAAATATTTTAAGATGTTATTTTAATGGTATTTTTTCACTTAATTTTCTTAATTAGTGGCATTAGTAGGTAAGAGCAAATATGAGGAATATATAAGAGGATGAGTTAGACAATTTTAAGATAAATGATTCATGACTAAACGGTTACAAATAATTCAAACTGGCATTACAAGTAATTCAACAATATTTATACATACAAATTGGATAAGTTATTTATTATGACTTCGGCGCGCAACAGTTTACTACTTCATTACATTAAACATTCTATTGTAGATATATTTTTCCACGTGTCAATGTAAGGCTACACTTACAATAGATTAAGACAACTTAGTTTTATACAACTTTATAACACTCAATTTCATAAGATGATGTTCGGAAGGATGGAAAAGTCCATATAACTATGTAATATATTAAGAGTCATTACAAAGATATATCAATTGGTTATTCATAGTTTTTATTACACATGAGATATGTAGATGCATGATAGGGAGTTTTGGAATGCCTCCAAGAGAATCTCGTAATAAATATGTTAAAATGGAGTTAATCTCTTGTAAACCAAAAGCCATGCATGTATAAAAAGCGAGAGAGAATTGAATTAATTAATCATTTGTCACATGTAACATCTAAATGAGTCTCTAACCACTAGACTAGCTTAATAAAGTTTTTCCATTGCTAAAAACATATTATTCATATGTTTGGTTAATCGGTTAATCAAAGGTGAAAATATTACTAACCGTAACCATACCAAAAAAACCGTAATTTTATTCGATCGGTTAATTGTACCAAACTTGTTAGGATTCGAACGCAGTAACGAAAGAAAACGAGACAAAGAACACACGAATTGTTTATCCAGTTCGTCACAGAATATGACTACGTCTGGGGGCACTACCAAGCCAGGATTTTTCTTACTATTGTGATAACGATTACAATGATCAATTAGGATACTTAAGCTAATGAACGAAACCCTAAATAGGCACATTACACAATTGTACGGACGGGCCCAAAGACCCTTGTACGCTGAGAACAAGACTTCCGGTGTACAGTCCATCAGGCTCCATAACCCAACAAACTTTTGGTAAATGTTCGGTACGTTTAACCGAAAAAATGGTCGGTTTCTCGATTTTTTGGGACGATTTTTCGGTTTCGGTTTTTCATGCCCACCCCTACCATTGACAGCCTTAAGTTTGACCGAAATCCAAATTAATCTGACTGAAATTGACCCGCCGATCTCATCCGATAAACGAATATCCGATCCGACTTGTTATAATATCGGACATTGGTCTGAATCCGAACTGACCCGAATTCGAAATGACCCGATCTGACCCGCCCGATTGACACCCCTAAGACCCTAACATCACCAAAACAAATCATCACCATTTGCACATGTCCGATATTAACCCTGTCACTATATTTAAATTACACCAAATATCCATTTCTTCATAGTACCCTTTCCCCGATTCCTCTACAAAAAAAAAAAAAAAAAAACTCCTCAGAGTAAAGTTTATCAATCTTTCCCTCTATTTGGCTCTTGATTTCCCAATCAACTAATTTCTTCTCAGTTTAAAATCAAATTTACACTAAATTTGGGACTCAGAACACTAACAATATCAAATACATGCTCAAATCGTGTATAATAGTAGTAATCTATAGCATCTATGTCTTGATCGACAAAACACCGGGTGGATCACCAAAATATTACTAAATGTGACATTTGCAGATGTGATTATACGAAAGGAATTGTGTGATTAAAGGTTGAATTACCGAAAATGGAATATGACTATTAATGGAGATTTATAATCCGAGTATTTAAGGGATTGTAATGCTTTGTTAGAAGTCAACTATGATTAATGAGATTAATTGGATTAGGCCCATGACTATAATAATCGGGTCCTATGAGGTCATACACATAAAGTTATCGGGCTGGATCAAACCAAACTGAAAGCCCATATTGGACATGGAATTTCGGTCCAATGACTTAAGTTGGAAGATTGACTTTTATTATTAATAGATAAGAGTTACTATTAATAATTACTAGATAATGAGATATCTTATTATAAGATATAGATACAATATAAAGATATTATATCTATTATCAAAGATAAAATATGATTTTATAAGTAATCGTTACCAAAAGTAAAACACGCACTTCTTCCTCTCCTTAGAACCGTACGGCCGAACCCTCCCACAAGCAACCGAGTTTGTCCCTTTTGTCGTTCGTTCTAGCAGACGAGACCCAAGGCGATCCGGATTCCTGAATCGTGTGGACAAAGTAGATAAGTCACACTTGGGGTTTTCGATCTCCGCTAAAGCTCTGTCGAAACGATAAGATTCACATCAAAAGGTATGTAACTCTATTCTTAATGACCCATATCAATTCATGCATGAGATCCTTATTAAATGTAAAAAAAATAATTTTTTGTAATTTCGCTTATACACATCTAAATCTCTTCATATACGGCCTGAACTCAATTGTTAATTATATATACTTTAACTATAGTACTCCAGATTACATATATACAGATTTTGATATTTTCGTTATCACTCACGATTGATAAAGTAGTTCGAAAGATAGGCGTGAGGCCGGTTTGAATTTGTGGACTCGCATGGATAATTAGTTCCAGGGTTAAAGTTAAGTGAAGTCCATTTTGACACACGATAGGAAGGGTATTATTGTCATAAATTCAACAAATGGAGACTTGATAGTAGAAGTTCGGAGACATTTAGCATTTGTGTTGATATTTGGTATTTCAGAGATTAAATCTTCTATACCTATTTTATATTTCCTTCTATATACTTTATAGGTTAAATTTATTTATTTTATATCTTAAACCCTAAACGTTAAACTATATATAAATCCTAAATCTAAAATTATAATAAGATTTAAAATATAAAATAAGCAATTAAAACTTAAAGGGTACATAAAAGGATACATGATTAGAATATAGAAAATTTTGATGTGTGGTATTCACGCAATTATATATGCTACAAATTTTGTACCAAACTTTAATTTAGTTTTTTGGGAAATTTATGTTAGTGTCCCTAAGTTTAGGGTTATTCCTGTTGTTGTCCCACGATTAAGTTTTTTCCTGTTGGTGTCCCTAAGGTTTGGGTTTGTTTGCTTCGTAACCAAATTTTTTCATGTTTGTACCATTCTAGTTCAAATTGATTAAATTCAAGTCTATCATTGTGTTCATCGCCCTCAAATTAGTAAGATTTGACTCCTAAAATACTCAAATTCATGTCCGAACCATGTCGATTTGAATTCCGAAGCAACAACCCGTTTTGACCTTAAGAATTCAAATCGGAATGGTTCGGATATGAATTTGATTGTTTTAGGAGTCAAATCCTACTAAGTTGAGATTAATAAACATAATGATGAGCTTCGATTTGATCAATTCGAACCGAAATGATACGGATATGAAAAATTTCGGTTACAAAGCGAATAAATCAAAACCTTAGGGATACCAACAAGAAAAAATTTAATCGTGAGACACCAATATGAATAACCCTAAACTCAAGGACACCAACAAGAATTTTCCTAGTTTTTTACATAAAACCAAACTTTAGTTTAGTTTTCTTATCGTTTATGTAAAGAAGAAAATAAAATTCAAATGAAACGTATACCACGAAAAGCATGTGGCATGGGTATTTAAGTTAGGCCATTGTTAAATGTATTAATCCGCGACTTTTTGTTACTTACATCCGCTATACGCATTTACAATTTTAATATATATTTTTTCGTCTGAAATTTATACAGTATTACATAGATTTTTTTAAAAGAAAAGAAAAAGAATTACAAAATTATATAATGACAGAATAGAAGCAGGGGTGGAGTCAGGATTTTATCCCGGGGTTAAAATTGCGCGAGGAAAAAAATTTAAGATATTTTTATTTTCATGACTTAAATTTGTTAGAATCGGTTGAAATTACATTTTCATATGAGATAAGAGTAAAAAATCTTATGATAATTTTATTTTTATAAATTATTTTCAGCGGGGGCTACAACCCCCTCTAGGCCCCGTGTAAATCCATCCCTGAATAGAAGCGATCTAAGGCTTATATAGTACACATATTTTTCATTAATACTAGCTCTAATTAAAAAAACACTTTACACATTCACAAAAATGGGTATGAATAATAAAACAAATCAAATTCTCTACACCCTAATTGTGCACCCTTCTATTCTCTCTAGGTTTTACTTGCTTATTTTATATTTTAAATCTTAAATTAGGGTTAATAATTATGATTTAGAGTTTATAATTTATAATTTAAGGTTTAGGATTTAGGATATAGGGTTTTAGGGTATAGGATTTAGAGTTCATATTTTAAAATTTAGGATATAAATTAAACAAATTTAATCTAAAGGGTGTATAGAAGGGAGCATAGAAAGGGACATAGAATTTGATCTCGTAATAAAAGGGTTATTATTATCTATAAATATATAAAGTATACTAAATGTGCAATTAATACCCATTAAATATGAAAAATCATCTATGATCTTTCATTACAAACTAAATCTTCTAATATAGTTCAATGATTAAAGACACTCTCATGATACAAGAGGTCTAGGGTTCAATTCTCATTCTTAACAGCTTTGTTTTACTATTTTATCTTTTATTATTTATTTATTTATATTAATCAGTTACTCAAATCTTTATATCTATTTATTTATCTATCTACATATAAAATAGAGCTTTTGTCCAATTAATGACCAAATTCATGATCAATATATTTTATATGCAAACGCATATTTCTATGAAAAGTATGTAAAATTAAAAGGTACTCTGTATTAAAATACGATGGTTTGAACAAAACTAAAAAGACCAAAAAACGCAAGCAATTGATTACTAGCACCGTTGAAAATTGTTGTTACATGTTATCTTTCAAATTTATGTGGTGATTAACATTGAATCTGGTCCTCCAATATCCTAATTGTCATTGCAAATGTACAGGAATCTCTAGCGTTATAATATATATGGGACGACAAAAGAAGATAAGAGTACACGTACAACATCATAATTGTCAGTATAATTAAGTGCTTAATTCCAACCTTTCATATTCATACGGTCATTCTAATACTATATAACAACTGCCAATCGGAGTGGAGGATAATCAAACAACACATCTCAAAAATAAAGATGAAGGAAAAATATATATTGTTAATTTAGAATAGAAATGATCATTTAATTATTCTTTTATGTTTAATGTATTTTTCAAGACAAGTTCGAGATGATCATAGTTATTGATTTTTTTTATCTCTCTTCACTGAAGATCTTTAGTCTCCTTAAAGCAAATAATTAAGTTGTTGCATCCAAGATTGAAGAGGTATGTAAATTGTGTGAACTAGATTACTCTTTTTGGATTAAATTCGCATATATTTTCATGTTATCTATATTCTTTTAATTTTTGTAGCTCATTCTTATTAATTAATATAAATATATTATTTCAATAGGATAACCAAAATATTTTTTGTTACAAATAACTGATTTATATAATAAATTTTACAGATTTGTAGGGTTTTCATTGGTACCTATTTTATCTATTATTTATTT
This sequence comes from Rheum nobile, assembly GCA_027886185.1. NCBI lineage: Eukaryota > Viridiplantae > Streptophyta > Magnoliopsida > Caryophyllales > Polygonaceae > Rheum > Rheum nobile. The sequence continues at coordinate 3,184,451 of WOAB01000531.1, read as the reverse complement.
GTTATAACTTATAAGCTATTAAAAATAAGTGGTGAATTAAGGAGATGAAAAGTTATGTAATTTAGGTGAACGGGTGATTTCTCGAACACCCTAATATAGTTATTTTTAAATTGTCCTTTTTATTGGTTTGGATAAAATTTCATAATTATATTTATTGTAAGAATTAAAAATTAAACTAAAATAATATTGATAAATGATAATGTGTTAAATAACAACAACAAATTGGTTATTTATAAAAACTGAATCGATATGCAAAACGATGTAAAATAGTAAAATGACTTTACAATTTAGTTCATTACTATTTTCTTATTTTGTATTAATTAATAATTATAAAATTATAAAATGAATAGTGTGCAAAACACATGTATTTTCATTTCTTATACAAATTTTATATTTTAAAACAAATAATCATTCAAATCATAAATATGTAATCATAACTATAAGGGCTATTTTATGATTTTACATATAATTGACCTTTATACACAATTTACTTAGATGAAACCAAGAATTCATAATGAGTTTCATTCAACAAAATATAATTATGAAGAGAACAAATTTTGGTTTCCTTTTGATTCAAAATGCTGATTTTTAAATAAACTATGTATATATTAAGAATTGGGTGCGATTCAGGTGCGAAAGGGTCTTATAATACAAAATAAGAAAGAATCATAGTCGTTAGATCAGATTAAAAGCTTAAAAAAAAGTGCAACACGGAGGCCCTTTTGTGCATGCTTTTGTTTTTTGAACATTACTGACAAAGTACAAGCCGGAGACCTAAAAGTGCAAGCTGATGACTTGAAAAGTGCAAGTGAATGCAACACTTATATGCATGCAAATTCAACATTTTGTGCATGTATTTTTTTGGATTGGGGTGCAAGTTGTTGGCTTAAATGTGCATGTGAATTATTGTGCATGTGAATTTAACGTTTTTGTACATATATAACTCGCATGCACTCTCAGTTGAATTCACATGCATTTTCAGTTGAACTCGCATGCACTCACATGTATTTTTTTGGATTGGAGTGCAATTGTGCAAGTTGTTGGCTTAAATGTGCATGCAAATTATTGTGCATGTATAACTCGTATGCACTCTCAGTTGAATTCATATGCACTTTCAGTTGAACTCGCATGTACTCACAATACATAAAACATGCACTTGATTTCACATGCACTCAAAAGTCAAAAGACATATAAGTACACTCAAAGACATACACTCTCAGTTGAATTCACATACACTCTTAGTTGAACTCGCGTGCACTCACAACACATAAAGCATGCACTTGATTTCACATGCACTCAAAAGTCAAAAAAACATATAAGTACACTCAAAGGCATGCACTTCAGTAGAATTCACATGCACTCAAAACACATAAAGCATGCACTTGATTTACATGCATTCAAAAGTCAAAAGACATATAATTACACTCAAAGGCATGCACTTCAGTAGAATTTACATGCACTCTCTCAGTTGAACTCACATGCACTCACAACACATAAAGCATACACTTGATTTCACATGCACTCAAAAGTCAAAAGACATATAAGTACACTCAAAGGCATGCACTTCAGTAGAATTCACATGCACTTTCGGTTGAATTCACATGCACACTCCTAGTAGAATTTACATGCACCAATTTTCTAATTCGTATGCACTTTTCAGTTGAATTTTCATGCACTCCCAATAAAACTTGCATGCACTAATAACACATAAAGCATGCACTAGATTTCACATGCACTTGAAAGTCAAAAAGCATGCACACTCAAAGGCTTGCACTTCTAATAGAGTTCACATGCACCCAAGGGTGGTCTGGTGGCCGGTGGTGGTCCGGCGACCGGCGGAGGTGGTCCGGCGACCGACGGCGGTGGTCCGACGATCGGCGGTGGTGGTCCGACGACCGACGATGGTGGTCCAACGACCGGCAGCAGTGATCCGGCGACCGACAGTGGTGGCCCGGTGACCGGCGACGGTGGTCCGGTGGTTGGTGGTGGTGCTCCGATGGTCAACCCTTTGAATTAAAGACATGTGCATGACACATGACTTTTAATAAAAGTTCAATCATGGCCTTTGATTTATTTCTAAGTCAATGGTCTATATTCATTCTTATTTTGTACTATAATAATCTTTCTCACATGACACTTATCCTTAAGAATATATCTATATAATCTTCTATATGTCATGTATGTGTATGTTAGACTATTAGTATAAATAGTCATATTCTAAATGTAATGAGACCATAAATGAAAATAACCAATTACCCCTTATTCCCTAATCTCTCCCTATCCTACCCTTCTCCCATATCTCTTTCTCTTCCATGGCTTCCTCTGTTGCTCGTATCTCCTTCATCTCTTTTCCCTTAATTCTTCCTTAAGTTTCTTCTAATCATGTCACTCCCATTGGGACATGACACTTTATTGTTTGAGTTTTTCACCTATAACAAGTAATATGTCAATATTTTTGCCCGATTATATTAACTTTTCACCTATATCTACATACATATTAAGGATTTAGATTTACTAAAAGTTGTACACTAATCTATGTGAAGATTTTTACATATGAATCTCTAAAAGTATTTTCTAGATTATAAAATACTTTTTTTCAAACACTAAAACATATAAATGTATGATATTTACAAATATCATTTATGTATAAAAATACAATAATAATAATAATATAAAAAAGTCTTGAAATTATTTATTAAAAATATACATAATTTTAAGACTATTGAATAAGATAAATAAAATGATAACAAACAATAAAAAGACATGTGCGTAGCACATGCTATAATATAAAATAGAGTCTGAATCAATAAAAAATACACATATTAATTAAGGAATAATAAAATAAAATATACTACAGACACTATTGAATTAATGGAGCCAAAATAATCAAACTAAATGTGATGTATTTGCATTTTGGAGAATTTACTTATCATAAAATAAAAATATAAGAGAACAATCACAAATTTCAAAAAAAAAAAAAAAACAGAATGAAAAATGATAGTTCATAAAATTTTATAAAACATGAAGAATTGTCAAGTGAAGTTGTTACTTATGATAAAATAAAAAATGAAAGATAATACTATGAAATTCCAAAAAAAAATAGAAATTGAAAAATGATTGTTCATAAAGTTTTATAAACTATAAAAATATATTGATGCATAGTAAGGGTCCATTGAAAATGTATAGCATCTATAGAGACATATATATCAAGCATTCTAATTATATAAACTTAAGAATATTTTTTCTAGAAATTGTTTTTCATATATATTTTTCAAAGGCCGGTTTTATTTTATAATTAATTAAGTTTAAAAATATTATTATTCTCAAAAATAAAATTTAATGAATCTATAGTCAAATAATACAGGGAGATATTCGGGAAATTAGTACGGGAAACTTAAAATGGTAGAAATTAAAAATTAAAATCAAGGAGTTACTATTTTTTAACATGCTAAACATTTCACATACCTATTATATATATACCTTTTTTCCTAATTAATTACAAAGTCATTAACGTTTTAATTATATTGAACTCCATTAGATGATAAATACGGATAAATTTAAAATATTCAAGAAAAGCATAATATATAGACCATTATCTTTAATATAGGATTTATAATTATTGAAACTAGAAAATATATCGGTTTACATGTATCTTCATAGTTTTTATATTATGTTTTAGAAAATGACTCAATTTGATCATAAAAATACTAGGAAGTAAATAAATTATATTTTTTTAAGATACTAAATTAAAGTATCATAAAAATATGATTGTGGATAAGAATTTATTAAGTAGTAACAAGGAAAGAAGTGATCTTTTTTTTTATCGCCAGAAAAAGTGTTTCAAATTTGTTATAATATGCAACCTAATTAAACTTACTGCAATCAACGTAATTATATATTAACTATGTTATCAAGAGGACTTGAGTGATTTGTTAGTCGCATGTCACAACTAAAGTACTCAACATATAAGATGGTCAGAAAAGGGAGTAATGACTAATAAAAGAGTCTAAAGGTGAAAAAGTGTGCTTTTTTGTTGGATGATTAGAGGGTTGAGATAGTGTGTTAATGTAAGAGTATCAAAGGAAAAAAAATATCAAGGCAAATTGTTGAAAAATATTATTTTTATTGATGTCAAAGTTTCATGTATATAATTAGAATTTTTATATATAGGTCATATCGTTTATCATATCAAAGGTAAAATTACATCGAGTCAATTCTAAATAGAGGATAAGGAATTTTATCATTTCAAATACCATCTTAAATAACTTACCATGATCTAACATGCAATGTGAGATCTAACATGTCATACTCTTTTATTTAAAATTTAGTTGCATATTTACTAATACATGTATTTATTTGTTTTCATATATTTTGTCCAAATGTAAAACCTTATCGATATTTTCAAGTATAGCTAAACACTATATTCTCTTATGTAAAATTTAGTCGTATAATTGTCAATATTTTAGAAAACAATTTGTGTTATTAATGCTACTATATTTACCTATACTAATTCAAATTAGATGCAAGACTAACATTATAGATAATTTACAAATTTAGCGATAAACATGCATTATCTTGATCGAATGTAAATAATATGCGAAAAATATATTAACAAGAAACGTGTGTCTATATACACATTTTTTTGAGTGAAAGTGCATTGGACATTTTATATATTAATGACTATACATTAATAATTGAGATAATAATAAAATTGGATAGACTCAATTTGTAAGAAATTAATTTTTTCGTATTAGAATATAGTATAATAATAATAAAAATTCGCACGGACATGACCTCTAAGTAATAGAATAATAGAAGAAGTAGAGCTATTTAAAGCTCGATTCATCTCATATAATACGTCGAAACAGTAATATCAAATATGTAACTGCTTTACCCTTTTTTATATGGGTACTTTGGGTAGTTTTCTGTAAATTATATATATGAAAAAATAAACTTACAACCACATATTGTCCGAAGAAAATGACTCGAGACGACAAAATCCAAGTGGGTGGTGAATTCGAAGTGGGAAATATGTAGTAATCTGTACTCTGTATTACGCAATCAAACAAAGCTTAATTGAAGAAGACAAACTTGTATGGTAGACAATTCTTTGTGAATAAACGTGCATCTGCACACACACGTGTACCGTTCATTTTTTCCTCACGAGAAATCGCGCAATTCGTGTCATAATATCATTTGTCATCCTTTTGCCACGTAGACTTCTCTATGCATGTCATAATATAGGGTCCATCCGGTTTGAATCCATTGATACGTAGTTTATGCTCATGAAATAAATTTCTAATGTATTGTTGGCTAAAAATAGCTTTGAAAAATTTTCAGAATTGAAATTCAACCCAAAATATAACGTCATTTTCTAGTTTTATATTATGCTTTTCCTATCCCTATTAACATGCATAAGTGATTGAATCCAAAATATTTATCTATTTTTTTAATAATTTCATATCCTTATGTTATAAAATTAGCTTTATTTTACCAAACACATTACTAACTTATTAAAACAAATTCAATATTGATTCCAGGTTGTTGAATCAGCTTCAGCTTTAACTCATATAAACTTAATTTTATTGAACTGTGCATATATCATCATATGATCGAATTGAGAAAAAAAGAATTATAACGTTCTACAATAAAAGTATGCTTACAAGCAAAAGAAGAGTTAGTGCACGAACTAAGAACTACTAAATTCGAGACCGATAACTATACTGACGTCGAAATTTAAGCTACACAATTCTAAATGAAATTTAAGCAACACAATTCTAAATAGTGAACTTATTGATCTGAATATTAATGTAAATAGGTTAATCACTAATGAAAAACAATGGAATATATATATAGAGGAACTTGGGAAAGTTAATGACTCAGAAACCATAAGTACGTACAATACTTGATATACTTATATAGAGAAATGATATTCAAGATTTGCTATATTGGGCCTATAGTTAGGGGGCTAAAATCCTGCGCGATAAAAATATTGTGTGATTTAAATTCAACGTGATTTAAATTCTATTTCGCAAAAAATATTTTTAATTTTTTTATGAAGCTTAAGGTAGTTTTCACATGAGATGAGGAAAAAAAAACTTAAGTAATTTTATTTTTTTGATTTAAATTTGTTAGGATTGATTGAAATTGCATTTTTAGATGAGATGAGGGGGAAATTTTAAGATAATTTCATTTTCATGACTTAAATTTATTAGGACTGACTGAAATTATATTTTCAGATTAAACTAGTGTATTACCCGTGCCATGCATGGGTATGGTGAGAAATATAAAATTTAAAATATCTCACATGATGTGTAGTTTGTATTTAATTAATTTAAGTATTACATTGTTAGACCATTACATTTATTCCGTCAAAAAAGTTATTGTATATTTGTATGGAAAAAAAAACACACTTATCGTGAATAATATCGTAACCTAATAAGTTTGAAAGTTTATACTATGGTATGTGTGTAATATAAAAGGAGAGTCATGTGCTTGATGCAAATATATTAAACTTGAAAATGTATATGATAATTATTTATAAAATTGAAAACACTATTATATGTGATAAGCATAATAAATATATGATAGAGATTAGTCAAATAAAATAAATTAATAATTAGAAGTATAGATAAAATAACACATATGAAAACAACTTTTTGTGTTTTTTATAAAAATATTTGTACAATAATTTTCATATTTTTTTGAAAAAATAATACTAATTTATATTAAAGTATCGTTATATATAAAATTAGGTTAAATAGTTATAAGTGACAGATTATACATATTATGCACATTTTCATCCATATATTAAAATTCTTAAACTTACAAATGTCCAAATCTAAATTTAAATGGGAATGATCATGATGATGCATGCATGTATGACATTTTTTAATACTTCGTGATTGTAGGATCGTAGATTCAATAATATTTGCAAATATTTGATTTTCTTCAAAATGCTCCATAATTACCAAGTGGGATTTAAAAATATTCATGATTATCACGTGAAATTGTCGAAGATGTTGTGTATTACACAAAATTAACTACTACAAAGTAAGAATATATGCAGACAATTTCACTTTTAAGTTATTGATATAAAAATAATTAACTTTTATAGTTTATGGCCAATTAAAGATTTGATAGTTGTATATTTAAAATTCACGTAAATTAAAAAAATAGATTTATAAAATTAAGGAAAGTCAATAATAATTTATTATTTTGTTATAGGTTGTTAATATATTTTTTTATAATTAATTTTAAATTTACTAAATTATTGATGGGTCATAAAAATAGGCCTTCAAATTCTCCAATGAACTAATTACTAAACTAAATACTTTGAAAAAATATGCCTTTCCTCTGTTCATTTATGTTCACACGTAAATTTTAAGTTTGCAAATATGTATGTTCACACGTATATATATAGATGGGCCATTAAATATGTATGTTTAATAATATAATATAGTGGTCTTAATTATAAAAGCACGTGTTCTATATTTCTATGAGTTGAAAATTGTATATATTGTATGATTTTGGCCCATGAATTTATATATGTCATGCAAACTCATGAAAATAATATTACTAATTACATAAATGAATATAAGATGTATTTTATATATAAGTTTATTAGGAAATCTATCATATATTATTTTGTCATATATTATAAGCTTATTGTATATGTAATTTGTAGAAAACATATTTTATACAAAAGTTGTATATAGTTTTTATATATTTGAAGTTAGTTGTGTTAGATATTGTAATTCTAAATATTCCCACTTGTTTATGATTATATATTGTGATTTAAATTGAATAGAAATGTTAATAAAAAAAAGTGAATTAATCACAAATTCACAGATAGGATTTGTAGGGCCAGAATCAATATGGTGGTTCTAAATTCATTTGCTTTAATATATATATATATATATATAGTGGGCTTGATTATAAAAGCACATGTACTATGAATTGGAAAGTATATATATTGTATGATTTTGGCCCATAAATTTATATAGGTCAAATTATATGTGCAAAGTGCAAACTCATGAAAATAATATTACTAATTACATAAATGAATATAAGATGTATTTTATATATAAGTTTAGTAGGAAATCTATTATATATTATTTTGACATATATTATAAGCTTATTGTATGTGTAATTTGCAGAAATCAAATTTTATAAAAAAGTTGTATATAGTTTTTATATAATTGAAGTTAGTTAGGATTGATATTGTGATTTAAATTTTTAAATATTTGAAGTTAGTTGTGGTTAGATATTGTGATTTAAAGTGAATAGAATTATTAATAAAAGAGTGAATCAACCACAAATTGACACATAGGATTTGTAGGGCCGGAATCAATGCATGTGGTGGCTCTAAATTCATTTGAAAAATAACGGATGATTATATTTGAAGATCTTGATTCATTGGTTAACTAATAAAAGATCCGATTTTCTTTCTGTTTAGATACATTTCTACCAAATTCGATTTTAATCAGATGCCAGACTTTTGACATGAAATTCCAATTCTTCAAAAGATCTTTGATTCACTAAGATAGTCTCGATTGTGTGTATATGCATGGTTTGATAACATAATAATTATAATTGTTGAAGCAAAATTTAAAATGATACCCTGCTAATAAATTAATATGTACAAAATTAAAAATTATTGTGCTAATTAAATATATAGTAATAAAATTAACAGTAACTCAATTTTTTAACATCTAATTCATTATAAAATTTAAATTATTAGATATGTGTAGACTTGTCAAACGGGTCAAACGGGTCGGGTTCGGGTTTAAGCCTGTCGGGTCGATTACGGGTCGATTGTGGGTCGGGTCGTTGCGGGTCAGGTACGGGTTCGGGTCGACCCAGCGGGTCGAGAGCGCCTTGTCAAAACTTTATAAAATGATTATTAAAATAATATTTTAATTAAAACAAAAAAATAATAAATCAAAAAAAAATTATTATATAATATTTTAATAACAAAATATATTATACTGTTTAATATATAAAATAAAAATAAAATTGTAATGACCCAACCCATAAATTTTCGGGTCGAACGGATCGGGTCACTTTTGACCCAATATTTTTCGGGTCGGGTCTCGACCTAGAAAACGCGGGTCGGGTCAGGTCGGATTTGCGGGTCGAATAAAAAATTGACAGCTCTAGATATGTGGGATCTATACAAAATTGCAAATGTAATTTTATTATTTTAAATTAAAAGTTTATGGTTGTTTGGTTTTTACATAACCGTATTTGACTCTTAAGCAAGTTTGTTATCATTACTTTTCTTTTTGAAAAAAATTAGGCATTTTTTACTATTTGACTTTTATATATGAGATACAGATATTTTTAAATTTGTTAAATAAATCATTTAAAAATCAAATCTTTTATATCAATCAAGTTTGGTAATATCAATTATTAATTACTTATTAAAAATTATAAAAAATCCATAAAATGACACTTAGGATTTGTGGGGCTAGAAACATTTTGATAATCTGAAATTCAATAGCTTTAATATATATAGAGATTTTAGTGAAATTTAATAAAAATGCTAACAAGTTACAACTAATGCTAGATTTTGAAGCTTCAAAATCTTAAATTTTTAGACGTACAAGTTACAACTAATGCTAGATTTGTTTTTGGGTTAAATCTCTATAACATATAAATTTTAAATTTTTATTTTGCAAAATTTATGTTGGCTCATTTAAAATATTGCTGCTACAATTTGGTTGAGATATGTTAGTTTGAGATTTTACTAAATTGTTGATATAATTTTTGTTGTGAGAATATTAGAAAAATAAACAAAAATATAATTAATTATAATTAATGAGATTTAACTATAAATTGACACATAGAAATTATAGGGCCAAAATTAATATAATAACTCTAAATTCCTTTGTTTTAATATATATATATAAAGATAAAAAAACTTAATTATTTTTTTTCCTTTTTTTTTCTTCAGAGGGGACTATAGCCCCTTGGGCCCAACGTAGTTCCGTCCCTGCCTATAGTCAAATTAGATGGTTCTCTATTAGTTCGACCTTTGCCCTCTTAACTAAACAGGAATATAATAAAAATTAAAGATTTATCGTGGATATAAAAATTAAAATTTTATTCTAAGGTCAAAAACTTTCTCTAAAAAGCGGGGCATATACAGTAGACTAACAACTAAAATGTAACTATTAAAAAAACACGTGATTGTTACTATATATTGTTGCTTTTGCTCCATTCAATACGAAGATTTAAACCATCTAATCTTGGAATGCCCTTACAGAGTTAGTGTATTGAATTTTTAACCAAAAAAAGTTAGTGTATTGAATAAAATAAATTGCAAATTAATATGAAAAAATCAACAATCTAACAATCGACAATAAGTTCATAATAAACCAGGAAAGTCCTAAATAGTGTCTACTCAAACGTTACAGAACAAGAGTTCATCGAATTGGCCACCTTGTGGTGGTGCCTTTTATATCAAAGAAATCTCACAGTTTTTTACCAGGACCAAGTACACCAATTTTAAACATCTTGTACATGAGTATACTAAGACCCAACTATCACATTGAAACAAATTAAACAAAACATTATAAGGAAGATGATATTGGCTTTATCAAATGACAATCAAACAAACCAAGGAAAAAGAAGAAGCTTAAATGGAAAAAATCAGAACCAAATTATTTTAAATAAACTTTGACGAAGCAAGAGATCTAAATGAAAATGGCTCTGTTGACTAACTTGACGGATCCCATTGTGATGAGAAACCAAACATATGAGAAAATGAAATACTAATAATTAAGGCCCTAGCCCTCAAAGCCAGCCATGCGGAAGCATCAACAAGGGTTTTAAGTTAATTGAAATTGAAGAGGATAAATTTCGTTTACTTAATGTAATGAAGATAATAAGGACTGTTTCTGAGAGATCGAATATCTTATAAGATTTTTAGGTTTTTTTGAATGTCCCAATTTGTCATGTGTTCAGAGAGGTGAATAAAGAGGCACATTGCCTTGTCACTAATTGTAAGGATTTCTCATGTTTAGACGAATTCAAAACCTCTAGTTAAAAAAGTGGATTTTCTTGAAAACTCAACTCAATTTTTATAAACCTCTACCTAAGGGTCTATTTAGATTTCGTGAGATAATACATTAAATCATATTAAATTATTTTAAATTGAAAGGCTTAAAGCAACTTGATGTATTATCTCAGGAGGAGCTAGAGCAGACCCTAAAAAATGGACCACTAATTAGACTCACCACTCCCCTCGTTTTTTTTATACAGAAAGAATTTAAGTTCTAGTATAACCAAACCTGGAAACTTGAGAGGTCGAAAAATCGGCGTCGGAACACCTGACAAGAGCAAGCAACAACAAGCAAACAACAAAAAGAAAAACGCAACAAAACAAAATAAAAAACAACAGACACAACAAAAAAACAAGAAAACAAACACAACTGAGAAGGATAACCAAAGAGGCTTTAATCGACGAGAGAGGCTTCAAACATGGGTTGGAAAACACCAACAAGACGTTGAAGCAGCCGGAAAGCAGAAACAAGACACAATCTGGAGGCACTTCGTCGGTAGAAGCCACCAGTGATCACACGATCACTATCTTGGTCTCAAACCGGAACAACAGTCTCCAATCAAACCTAAAGGCAAACCTACATCAGTAATGAGTGAAAAACAAAAGTCACCAGGATACCATTTTTCAATACGTGGGTCGAGGTCTGCTCGGTGGTCGCCGGTGAGTTGCTCGATGGTCGGTACCAACATGGATTTGCAAGTCTGCCGAAGCGAGGGGCCACGTTCTGGGCGAGGGCTCGGTGCAGGTCGAGGGCTCGGTGCAGAGCGGGTAGGTAGAGGGGAGGCTGGCGATTCAGAGCAGGTGGGGATGGTGCGAGCGAAGGATTGGGCTCAGCGCTCTGCTCATGGTTCACAGAGGGATTTGGTTAGGGGTGAGAGAAAGGGGAAAGGGGAGGTGGCAGCGGGATTTTTTTGGTTTAGGGTTTTCATTGGGTTGATTTCTCTTGGTCTTGGTTTTCTGTTTCTTCTGTAATTCACTCCCCTCGTTGTATTGAATGTGAGAAATCAAGTTCTTGAAAATTTAGCTCCTAACTAAGAATTGCAAATTGATGGAAAGTATGAAATTATATTTAGTTCAAAATTATTATTTTTATATTAACGTAGGAAGTAAGAATATTATCACTTACAAACGCAAAATGTAGATCTTACATACATTTTTTTTTTGAAACGATCTTACATACATTTTTAAAGTAAGTGTAATTCTTATGATTTGGAATAATTACAACTTCATGATAAGTAAATACTTCACTCACCATTTATTTTTAAACAAAACACAAAAAATAAATATAATTCTTGAAAAAAGTTGGGAAAAAGACATAAATAGACCCTTTTCATTAAGGAGTTCCAAAAATATACTCTAGCATAATAATAATAGGGAATTAATAATCCATTCATAATACAATTAGACCAAAATATCCCTCACTATGTAACTGCTTCACAAAAATTAAGAAAACCTTCTTCTCCACTAAAATACATATACCAGAAAATACCAATATTATGTAGCTTACATGAAACTTCTATATTAGCATATACGAATATTATGTAATAGCATGTACAAACTTATGTAGAAACATACAAGATATTATGTAGTATCTTACACAAATATTATTTAGAGGCCTACACGAACTTATGTAGTAGCTTACACGAAACTTGTGTAAGCTACTACATAAGTTTCGTGTAAGCTACTACATAAGTTTCGTGTAGCTACTACATAAGTTTCGTGTATGCTATTAAATAAGTTTCGTGTACTAGCTTACACGAAACCTATATAATAGCATACACGAATATTATGTAGAAGCCTACACAAACCTTAAATAGTAGATTACATGAAACTTATTTAATAGCATACACGAAACTTATGTAGTAGCTTACACGGAACCTATATAATAGCATACATGAATATTATGTAGTAACCTACACGAACTTATATAGCAACACGAAACTTATATAATGCCATATGCGTATATTATGTAGAAGCATAGACACACTATATTCTACACAAAGCATATACGAATATTATGTCACAAGGAGATTTGTTTATCAATCTTATAATAGTTATAATTTCTACTCAATAATTGTATTTTGCATAGGTATGGAACACATTGTGATTACCGTATATTTTGATGGGAACTGGAAGCTTGTTTATGGTTCATGGAAGTTTATTGGAGAAAAAGAATTTAAAGCTATTGTGTTAGAGAAAAATATTACCTTTGACGAATTGAGTGCATTGCTCATCGGGAGATTTCATGTGGATACTTGATGCGAACAACCCCTGAAGTGTTGTCTGCAACGCAGGATCTTTGATTCCTCAAGCTTGGATTCAATTCATTCTCTTCCTTAGCCAAAGTGATGGCTTTCCTAGGGATAAAGAGATAGCCTCCAAACGCGTCAAAGAGATGACGAAGAGATCAAAGAGATGATCACAAACACCGAAGAGACGATGAACAATTGCTCGAAGCGACGAGCTACGGGATAGACGGTCCATGGGATCGAAGAGTTGACGTTGGAACTCAAGGGAAGGAGCGTACTCAACTTGACTACTCAAATTCAACGTGAAAAGTTACAAACTAGGGTTTCAAGTCTTAAATAGCGTCAAAAAAAATAAATAAAAAAATAATAAAACTGTTCAGCAAACGACGAAGCGAAATCGCTGACGCGGATCAAAAGTGGGAAAAGCGGCGGTCGCCGCCATTTGCCGTAGGCAACTTCCTTGCGGAGTCTAAAACGGCGGTCGCCGTAAGGTTGGCGGCGGTCGCCGCCATTTACCGTAGGCAAATTCCCGGACTCTTCAAAAACGGCGGTCGCCGTAAGTTTGGCGGCGGTCGCCGCCCCTCTGCTTTCGCGAACTCGTCATCTGGCCTCTTCGAGTGCACTCCCGTTGTTCCCCCTTCGTCCTTCGCCATCAATGAGCGGGTCATGGAGTTATCAATCTCCCCTTCTTGGCTGTGAAGCGTCCCCGCTTCGTCCTTGTCGTCAGAAGCATGAGACGTTGGAGGAGAAAGAGCGGCGACGTGGAAAATAGGACGCACATCATAGTCATTGGTTGTAGGTGGCCAACCCACGGGCAGCTCATCCGGAATGACATCCCCAGGGTCCTGCAAAAGAGAAGGCACAATAGTGGATAAAATAACAAGATCTGTAACATTTAGAGAACACGCTAACGTAGTAAGTAAAAAGCAAGGACGGCGTCCCTGAATGATGGGGGAGACAGCCTGAGACTTAGCCAATAGAAGCCGGTCTTCACAAGATCCTTGAATGTCGGGCAAATCTGGTATAGAGGGATGTTTTGTTGCTGTCTTTTGTGGCTTTGCACGTTCAGCTGCTTGCAATGGATGCCCCTTGGCTTGTTCAAGTGCCTTGACGCGGTTCCTCTCAACTTGATCTTGCAAAATCTCCTTAGGGCTCATAGGAAGCAAGGTGACCTTCCTTCCATTGTGCATGAAGACGTAGTTATTGAGGGAACCATCATGAAGAGCTCTCTTGTCAAATTGCCAAGGTCGCCCTAAGAGAAGGTGAGTGGCATCCATGGGCACGACTTCACAAAGCACCGAATTCGCGTAATGACCAATGATGAAATGTATGGTGCATTGTTGCTTCACAAAATTGGAGTCATCACCCTCGGAAATCCAGTGTAGACTATATGGCTGGGGGTGCGGAGTCGTATTGAGCTTGAAGTGCTGGATCACCTTGTCATTGATGATATTGCAACAACTCCCACCATCTATAATAACACTCAAAGAAGCACCCTAGACCGCACACTTAGTATGAAATAAAGTCTCACGTTGGTCAAGTAAGGTACCTTCTCTGGTGGTAAGAACTCGTCGTGTAACCAAGCTAAGAGGCATAGTGCATGGCTCGTCCTTATGTTTGCATATGTATCCATCCACGTCCTCCTCCTCCTCCTGTGCGTACGTGTCAAAGACTGGCCTAGCGTCGGGTGTGTCCTCATCAAAGGACTCATATCCGGAGAGGTGCGAGAAGAGGACACGTTTGTTGTTGGGGCAGTCCCGCTGTATATGGCAATGTCCTTGGCACTTAAAACAGATCTTGTCCCGTGCCCTGTCATCGAAAGGAGGCGCTCGCCGCTGCGGTGGCTCGTTGATGCGTGCCAGGGTAATGTGCGGTCGAGTGGTCGGCGCAGGCGTAGTAGTCACGGGAGCGGACTGCGAAGAGGAATGCACATTAGTGGAAGGGGAACTTGACATAGGGTTAGAGCCATACCTTGTGTTAGAGTGAGACCAAGACACTCTCTTAGCCGCTTGAGCTTGCGACCATATTTCCTGTGCCGTATGTGCGCACTTTTGGAGGTCCCGTATGTTGAGCACCCGAAGTTGGTTGCGAATAGGCTCATGCAGGCCACGAAGGAACATACTCCGAAACTCCTCGTCAGTGTGATGGATACCTGCCTTATGGGACAACTCTTCAAGCTCAGCATAAAAGTCAAGGGGAGAACGGTTACCTTGGGCCGCTAGTTGTATCTTGAGGCGCATTTCGGAAGTAAAGTCCTCGGGGACATACTTTTTCCTCATGATCCGTATAAGATGGCGCCATGAAGTGACTGGACGCTCGCGGTGATATGCACAGTCAGCGCTGAAACGATGCCACCAAGCCTTGGCAGCGCCGTCGAAGTGTAAAGCGGCGGTAGCAACCCGTTCTTCTTCTTCCGGATATTGGTAATGATTCAACACATACTCCATGGACTGCTGCCAATCAAGAAACTTAAGGGGATCAAATTCACCAAAAAAGTTTGGGAGTTTTACCTTAATGTCGGGGCGACATGGTCCATGGCGCCCGGGGCTCGGGCGACGTCGTTCCCGCGAGTGTCGGCGGTAGCCGCGATGCGTGGGGCACAACTCCTCGAGGCGTTCCATCTCATATGCATCCTCGTCATCAAATCCTTCCCGGGAGTGGTCTGAGGCACGGTCATCATCATCATCATCACGCTCGGACTCGGAATCGTCATACCGCGCGTGTTGTCGACCTCGTACCCGACGGTCCTTGGTGTTGACATACGGTAGGGGATCCTTGGAGGCGCAAACACTACGACGGGAGCGATCCGAAGTGTAATCCTCAACTCTCGGAGCAAAAGTGGGGTTGTACCGGATGCGGGAATCGCCACGCTTAGTATGGTAGCCTTCAATTTGAGAGCGAATGCGATCTTGTGGAGTAGACAAGACGCCTTTACCCTTGCGGTCCAGTGGTTAGCTTGTGGAGGCCTGATGTGACCCTTCCCTCCATGTCAACTACAAAGGAGGAAGACGCCATGAGACATCCACCTTGAGACTCCTCTACATCTACATCTACCCCCGAGCTAGATTTAGGAGACTTGTTATTTATAGTTCTTACGATTGCGATACATTCTTTCCTTAAGTACTTTCTATTTACAATTATTTCTATTTTTAGTAGCTGCTAGTTCTGGGTGGTTTCCATTTATGTTAAATGGGCCGCCAGAGTTAGTAACTAGAGAGTCTGGCCCATTAGGTCAACTCTCTAGTATAAATACTCTATTTTGTATTTCGTTTCAGTTTACGTCAAATTAAGCCTAAGTTTCAAGTCGAGTAAACTCCTTAAACCCCGGGCCCCGACGTCAACAATCTTTGCGTTCCTAGTCGAACTATCCTGGCGCATCGATTCAGTTAACGCGTTTCTAGTGAATTATCCTGGCGCGTTAACTCGGTTACCATCTATCCAGTTACTATCCGCAATCCCGAAACAAGAACTAACCCTAGTTCTCGTCTCTCCCCAAACACGAACCCTAATTCCCTCATGGCCACCTCCACCTCTGACACCACTACCGCCGCTCCAACCGCCACAACACCACCGATCTCCTCCCAGCCGCCACCGTCCCCTTTCCCCTTGCTTCCGCCGATCTTCACCACCACTTCCTCCGCTGCTCTCGCCTCATTCCGCTGCATCCGGACAGTCCACAGTCCACCGCGCATCAACTTCCTCCTGTTCCGAAGAGTGGTTCGCCCCAATACGGATTCAATCGGTCCTTGACATCGAACCGTGGTATTTCCCCGGACAAGGTGATAACAGGTTTTTGTCGTATAAAAACTGCTATGCAAAATATCCAAACAAACCGTAAACCGTAGTCTTAGGTAAGTAAAGGTCGAGTCCACAGGGAGACAGACGTCTATCTAAATATGCAATTCGTATGTTAATCAGAAGTAACCAAAAGGGGGGTTTTGTTTGTTTAAGTAATCTAAGCATGCAAAGGCAAGATAAACTAAAGATGATGAATTTAGTAATGGAAAAAAAAACACTTAGTCAAACAACATCCACTATTCGTATGACAAGTTGATCATAGATACTCATTCAAAATCACATGCAATGGAAATCCCAATTCCTTTTCAGATATAACTAATAGCACAACCAAATACTATTAGCACTAACTAATCAAACAACCCTGAAACTATCAAGATTCAGTTTAATAGCAACGTTACAGATATGAATATAGTTGGATAAAATTCTAGCATAAAACAACCAGCTTTTATCCTAGAATGTAAATCAAATCTCTCCTGCATAAGACTAGCACAACCAGATACTAGTGCGATACAGTTGCTACTCTGAAATAGATATGCTCAACCAGTAATAATCTAGATATAGCAATAGACCAATAACAACAAACCCTAGTTGATCAGACTAAAGAATATCAATATCAATCATAAGCAATCAAGCGAGAGAGAAGATAAATTCCATGCAATAGATTAAGAGTAAGAATCTCACAACTAAATCACAACGAAAGCTTCAGCGTCTGACTAAGCAAGGGAGGCTTAGTTCTTCATAGCAAATACGTAGAATAGAAAAGTGAAATTAGGGTTCAGAGCGTTGATGATTGGCAACAAGCCTTTCTCTACCCTTAAATACTAAAGGAATTAAAGTCTAAGTTAACCTAATACGAAATAATAAAACGTAAAAAAATAATCCGAAATAAAATATAAGGAAAAATCAGTTCGGAGGTCTTCTGACACGGGCGGCGGCCGCTGCATCCTTCACGGCGGCCGCCGTAATTGCGGCGGTCGCCGTCTTTACACGGCGGTCGTCGTGGGCAAGTCGTAGCTACGTTCGCTGGAATGGAATTGGCGGCGGTCGCCGTGGTTGCTTCTCCAGCTTCTTCTCTTCAACTCCCAAAACCTCCAAAATTGTGTCTTCCGCACCTCCTCGCCAAGTCTCCAAATCATCTCCAAAGCATCCTAAAACACCTCTAAAACAACGCTAAAACTCCGTCAATACGCACAACATAATCGTGTGTATCAAACTCCCCCACACTTGAATCTCTACTCGTCTCGAGTGGATAGAGAACTGCCACCCATCACCAATGAAGTACCTAGATCATCAACGTGTAGAGAAGCTCCCAACTAAGAGTAAAAGCATCTACATCAAGGCCCAACATCCCCTAACCAATCACACAAGAAAAACAACTCATCCACAGCACACATCAGCATCCTCAACAACAACAACAATGACCACCACAACCTACTCCTCAGCAGCAAACAACACACATCCAAGTCCAACCATCAACAAAAATCATCAAAAAGAGTGAAATAAATATCACCATGACTACAGCTTATTCCTCCATGTGAAAACCTACCCGAAAACACTCCTATACTTCACCACTTATGTCGCCTGTGCCAGTAAATTGATAGTCCTAGAACACTCAATTTCTTTTCTTTTCTGCACTCATTTTGCTTAGGCGCCTTTTCAGGTTTTCACCTAACACTCTCATTTTATTTTTCAAGTTGGAACTCACCACCTCACATCACTCTGAATCCAATTTTTTCTCCAGGCCTAATGCCTGCCGGATTACCTGCTTTTTACCTGGACCGCCCTTTCGGGTTTTCAGTCCATCCCATGATTTTTATTTGCCTTTTTCTATTTGTGGCTTTTTTTTCCAGAATACTAGCAATATTAAATACATAATAACTCCCCCACACTTAGAGTACATATTGTCCTCAATGAAGTAAGACATAAAAAAATATAGGGGAAGTTGAGAATGTACCACTACTGCTGAGGTGGTGGAAAGCCGGGATACTGGGAACCCATGAAGAGGTTCCACTGTCTCATTTGTTCCTCCATGGCATGAATGTCATCTGTCTGCTGCTGGCTCCTACTAGATTGTGCTGCGTGGTAGTCACGCTCCTCTTGACGATAGTCCATGAATTCCTGATGGTAACCACGCGCTTCCTCGCGAAACTCAACAAACTGCTGATGATGGCCTCTCGCCTCCTGGCGGTAATCAACGAACTCCTGACGATGGGCAGCAAAGTCCGACTGCATGGAATGTTGGCGGGTGTCCACCCTCTGAAGCATCTCCCATGTCAGCCTCTGGTAATCGGGATGTCTCTCAGCTATAGGTTGTGCCTCAGGCATAACGGTATCCTCATCATCAACATCCTCGGGCTGTGCCACAGGAGCAGCATAAGTACCAGCAGTAGAAGCGCCTGTAGCTGAACCACCACCAGCTCCCACACGGTATCGGCTCACATCAAAATCCCTGTAGCGCGGTCCATAGGGCATCTCAAAAGGAAAGGGAATGGGGATCCTATAGCAGCCCCTTGATCCATATAACCAGACCAGCCGGGGTCCGGTCCCAGACACAACACTCGAGGTCCGGAGCTGCCTCCAGTCATATGTGTAGCCAGGAGTGAGCTGTTGGGAGGGGTCAGGTAAATCAAGGCCCAGGTGCAAACCCAGCAGAGAAACCATCCCCCCAATCACTATCTTGTGTTTCTTGTCCTCCTGAAATTTCCTACAGCTAGCAATAAAATGGGAGCGCCAATCCCACACCAATGGGCACTCAGGGGTCATGCTCCAGACCGCAAACAAATCGGGGAATGGGACCTTGTTCAACTCAGACTGGCCATGAAAGGCCATCCGCACCACCTTATGCGCGAGTCGCAAACCCAGATGCGACCACTTATAGTTATACTCTCCTGCCTGAGGGTCATAGAGAGTAGTCCCGGTGGTGTGATACCAAAAATTGAAGTATCCATCTGCGTCATCCCATGCCTTCGCGGAAGAGGGTGGCTTGGTAATCCCAAGCGCCGCGTCAATGTCCTCATACGACATAGAGAACCTACTACCAGCCAAACTGAACGTGATTCTGCCCTCATCACACAGATGCTCAAAACTAGCTAGAAATTCCACCGTCCATGCGGGAAAAGTGGGGGCCGAAAGATGGTACAAACCGCTCAAGCCACACTTAATAAATAACTGTTGCGTGCATTCATACAGATGAAGAGCCCGCATGGTGTCCGGGTCAAAGAACAGCATAGTCATCATATCCTTTTTCTGAATAATTTTCTTATGCGCATCCTCAACCTTACTATGGGAGACCTCAACCCCAGACGATTTCTTACGGGAGGAAAACGTTCGTTTCAACATGCTGAGATTGAACTAATTAATGCAGAAGCAATAATCAAAAGCAGAAAAAAGGGGCAGAAATCACCGAAACAGAGGCGGCGGCGGGCGCCGCGAAGAACGGCGGTCGCTGCGAAGAACGGCGGGCGCTGCTTATAACGGCGGGCGCCGTGATGAGTATGGCGGTCGCCGCGAAGAGTTTTTCGCTGAAACTGGAGATCTGCACAGCAGCGGTCACCGGGAGGGAACCTTGGCCTGCAGCGGGCAGGCGGCGGGGGCTGTTGGGCGGTGGGCGTGCGGCGGGCGCTGTTGGGAGGGTAGGGTTTGGAGGTTTGTGAGGCAAGAGAGAGAGTTGGGGAAAGGTGAGGGTAAAGGGCTGGTAGGGTAAAGGGAAAAGGGTTTTTTTTTCCGACTTTTTCTCCCCGTTTAAGGTGTTTTCGGGGTATTTATTTTTGCGTCTTTTGCACCCCGTTTAAGGTTTTTTCGGGGCCCATTATTTTTTTTTATTTTTTTTAAAGATAAGAAAGAATCGAACCTGAAAATGGCGGCGATTGCCGTAATAAAACGGCGGTCACCGTTATTTGCCGAGAGGAGAGTGTTGGAGGAGGGAAATCACGGCGGGCGCCGTAAGAAGGGCGGCGGCTGCCGTAATTGCGGCGGGCGCCGTGATTAAACAGCGGTCGCCGTTTTTAGGTCGTAGCCAACATTGCTTGGTGGGCATTTACGGCGGGCGCCGTAAGAAGCGCGGCGGGCGCCGTGAACTCCTTCTTCACTCGAAAACACTTCCTGCAGGTTAGTTCGACACAGAACTACAAAAACTATAAAATTAAACAAAATCAAAAGAAGATAACTAAGGGAAAGGAAAGAAACTACCTAACCATCGAATTGCCTCTCGAGAAGCGCTGTAGTTAACGTCGTGGCTCGACCTCATTCTGGCTCATCACGTGTTAGCTTCGGGTTCCTTCAGGAACGCCTCTTCAATGGTGTCTTTGGTGAAACCCTCATGGTATTTCTTCACTCTTTGCCCATTCACCTTGAACAAAGTTTGTGATGCTGAATCAAATAGCTCTACGGCACCATGTGGGAAGACTTTGGCCACATAATAGGGTCTTGTCTAGTGCGATCTCAGCTTGCCTGGGAAAAGTCTAAGGCGTGACTGAAATAAGAGGACTTTGTCTCCAACCTTAAAGTCCTTCCTCAGTATGTTCTTGTCATGCCAAGCCTTAGTCCTTTCCTTGTAGTGAATGGCATTATCATAAGCCTCGATCCTGGCCTCCTCCAGCTCTTGCAATTGTAGCTTACGAAGCGCTCCAGCATCATCCAATTTCATGCTACAATTCTTGACAGCCCAATATGCCTTGTGTTCTAGCTCCACTGGAAGGTGACAAGCCTTACCAAACACCAACCGAAAGGGTGGCAATCCAATCGGTGTTTTGTAAGCTGTCTTGTATGCCCAAAGTGCATCATCAAGCCTCAAACTCCAGTCTTTTCTATTGGGAGACACAGTCTTCTCCAAGATGGACTTGATCTCCTTGTTGGACACTTCAGCTTGTCCATTTGTTTGAGGGTGATAGGCGGTAGAAACTCTTTACGTGACGTGGTATTTCTTCAACAGAGCAGTGATTGCCCTATTGCAGAAGTGAGTTCCTCTATCGCTGATAAGAGCTTTTGGCACACCAAACCTGGTAAATATGTTGGACTTTAAGAAATCTGCAATAACTTTGGCATCATCAGTCCTGGTGGCCTTCGCTTCCACCCATTTGGAGACGTAGTCCACCGCAAGCAAAATATATATGTTACCACAAGAAGTAGGAAACGGTCCCATGAAGTCAATACCCCAAACATCGAAGATTTCACAGAAAATCAACCCTGTTTGTGGCATCTCATCCCTATGGGATATATTTCCAACCCTTTGACACTTGTCACAGGATTTACAGTGGTTATGCGCATCCTTGAAGATGGAAGGCCACCAAAATCCTGCGTCAAGTACCTTTCTCGCGGTTCTTTGTACCCCAAAGTGTCCACCACATGCCTCTGAATGATAAAAAGCAAGGAGAGAGTTTACCTCATTTTCTGGGATACACCTACGAATTACCTGATCAGAACAGTGCTTCCATAGGTAGGGATCGTCCCAGACAAAGAATTTGGCTGAGCTGCGTAGTCTGTCCCTCTGAGCCTTGTTGAAAGGTGGAGGGAATTCACCCGTGGTGAGAAAATTCACCAAATCAGCATACCATGGCTCCACAGTAGTCAGCCTGAAGAGAGACTCATCAGGAAATCTCGTCTGAATCTGAGGCTGTGGGGTGCTATCTTCTTGGACAATTCGGCTGAGATGGTCAGCAACAAGATTCTCAGCACCCTTCTTATCCTTGATCTCCACATCAAACTCGCTGAGTAATAAGATCCACCGGATCAGCCGTGGCTTGGCTTCCTTCTTCGTCATGAGATAGCGCAGAGCAGCATGGTCGGAGTAGACAAAGACCTTTGTACCAAGGAGGTACTGCCTGAACTTCTCAAGAGCAAACACCACATCAAGCATTTCCTTCTCTGTGGTGGAGTAGTTCCTCTGCGCACCATTCAGCGTCATAGAAGCGTACTGGATCACATGGGATGCTCTACCATCCTTTTGGCCCAGCACAGCCCCCACAGCATAGTCACTGGCGTCGCACATGATCTCAAATGGCTTAGACAAATCAGGGGCCTGAATAATTAGGGCACTTGTCAGGCGAGCCTTTAGTTCATCAAAGGCTGCCCGACACGCAGCTGTAAACTCAAATCCCATCTCCTTCTTCAGCAGATCACACAGAGGTGAAGAGATCTTGGAGAAGTCTTTAATGAACCTGCGATAGAAACCTGTATGGCCCAAAAAAGAACGAACTTCGCGAACATTAGTAGGATAGGGCAAAGACTGAATTACTTCAATCTTTGCCTTATCGACCTCAATACCCCTAGACGACACAATATGACCCAATACAATGCCCTGCTCAATCATAAAGTGACACTTCTCATAATTCAGCACTAAATTAGTGTCAACACATCTTGCAAGCACAAGTGATAGGTGGATCAGGCAGGCATCAAAATTATCACCATATACAGTAAAATCATCCATAAAGACCTCTATGAAGTTCTCAATGTACTCAGAAAAGATGCTTACCATACACCGCTGAAAGGTTCCTAGAGCATTGCACAACCCAAATGGCATCCTGCGATAGGCAAAAGTGCCAAAGGGACAAGTGAATGTCATTTTTGCTTGATCCTCAGGTGCAATGGCTATCTGGAAGTAGCCTGAGTATCCATCCAAAAAGCAGTAGAACGCATGCCCCGACAGTCTCTCGAGCATCTGATCAATGAATGGAAGAGGAAAATGGTCCTTTCTGGTAATCGCGTTCAGCTTACGGTAGTCAATGCATACTCTGTAGCCTGTCTGTAGTCTCGTGGGAATGAGCTCTCCATGTTGGTTCTCCACCACTGTAATCCCTCCTTTATTTGGGACAACCTGCGTAGGACTAACCCACTTGCTGTCAGAAATAGGGAAAATCATACCTGCCTGTAGAAGTTTAAGAACTTCCTTCTTGACAACGTCCATCATAGGTGGGTTTAGACGCCTCTGGGGTTGTCTCGAAGGCCTATCCTCCCCTTCCAGCAGAATACGGTGCATGCAGGTGGTAGGACTGATTCCCTTGATGTCAGCAATGGTCCACCCGATTGCTGTCTTATGCTCCTTAAGAACCACCACCAACTTGTCTTCTTGTTCCTTAGTGAGCTTGTTGGAGATGATCACTGGTAGTGTCTCCTTGTCTCCAAGAAAAGCATACTTGAGGTGCTCGGGAAGTTGCTTCAACTCAATCACTGGTGCATGCACAATAGAGGGCAAAAGCTTTTCGCTAAGCAGGGTTAGTGGTAGAGGCAATTTACCTGGTAGCTCACGAGGAAGCTTATAGTAAGCATCCAATTCATTGACAACTTCCTACAAGTCAGTAGACAGAGTAAAATCCAAACTAGAATCAACAATAATAGATTGCGTGTCATCTAAGTGATCCTCATCAAAAACATCTTGTACCACATGCTCAAGTACATCAATCGCACACAAGGAATGATCATCAGACGGGTATTTCATGGCCTCATAGATATTATAATTAATGGTTTGGCCATCAAATTCTATAGTCAAGGAACCAGTGCTCACATTAATCTTGGTATTATCAGTTTTGAGGAAGGGTCTCCCTAACAGAATAGGAGATGTATGCTTATCATGTTCCATATTAAGCACATAGAAGTCAGCAAGAAAAGTAAGATCACCAACCATAACCAATACATCATCTACTATCCCTATAGGACGTACACTAGATCGATCAGCTAACTGAATGGAAATATTGGTTGCATGCAAGGGTCCTAATCGTAAGGATTCACAGAGAGATGAAGGTAAAACGTTAATTAAAGCACCCAAATCTAGCATAGCTTTATTGAACTTGATACCTCCAATAGTGACAGGGATGGTGAACATACCTGGGTCACTACACTTCTTGGGTAGGCGTTTCTGAAACACAGCAGAGACATGTTCGCTTACCTTTACCTTCTTCTTGCTATTTCTGTCTTGGTTCCTCTTTGTTGTGCACATCTGCTTCAAGAACTTCGCATAACGAGGGACAAATTTGATCAAATTGAGGAGAGGAATGTTGACCTCAACGTTTCTGAACATCTCAAACATGTCCTTGTCCTGCGCAAATGGCTTGGTACGCTTCAAAGAAGATGGGAAGGGTGGAACAGGCTTCCAATCAGGAAAAATTGACGTTTCAGACCCTTTCTCAGCCTTAACTACGACTACAGAGGGGCAGCGGGCGCCGCAATTAGTACGGCGGTCGCCGCAATTTTCTTCAGAAAAGTTGAGGGCTACATCATTATCACGGCGGGCGCCGTAAGTTTCGCGATGGGCGCCGTGAACATCATCAGAAACTTCGGAACTTGGATCACCATCACGGCGGGCGCTGCAATTAGTACGGCGGTCGTCGCAATTTCCATCAGAGAAGTCGAGAGCAGATTCATCTCCACGGCGTGCGTCGTGGTCTTCACGGCGGTCGCCGTGATCTTCACGGTGGTCGTCGTCGCTGTTCTTCTCCAGATCCTCGTTTTCTGCCTCGTTGACTTCAGACTTATCTTCTTCTAGCTTTTTCCCACTTCTCAAAGTTACAGCACTGACATTCTGAATATTCGGGTTCACTTCCGTTTGAGATGAAAGTTTACCAGAATCCTTTGCGTCCAGTTTATTCACCACTTGAGAAATCTGGCCAAATTGTCTTTCCAAGTTCTGAATGCTAGCTTGAGTATTTGCTTGGAATTGCGCTGAGCTCTGAGTCAGCTTATTAACATTCGCAGTGAGATCGACGTTGCTCTACATCAACATCTTCATCATGTCCTCCATAGATGATGAAGGATTCGAGCTCTACCCTTGAGGTCTTGGCACATAGGGTTGCCTAGGTTGTGGAGGGTTATCCTGCTGGTGGACTTGACCTTGATTCTGTTCTGGGTCTCTCCATCTGAAATTGGGATGGTCCCTCCAACCAGGATTGTAAGTATTGGAGTAGGGATCATGCCTGGGCCTCTGTTGATATCCTCCTACTGAATTCACTTCCTCTTATAGGGTAGGACACGAATCAGTAGGATGCAAGTCGTCATGACAAATCTCGCAGGCCTTAGCCTACTGAGGCGTACCTTTCAACTTCAGACGTCTCACCTCCTCTCTCAGCACATCAAAGTCAGCTTGATCAATTTTGGATTGAGAACTTGCAACCACCAAGCTTTGAGAACCTCTCCCACTGTATTGTCTGGAGTCATCAGCCAGTGTAGCAAATATCTCCAGAGCTTCTTCATAAGTCCTCTTTAAAATGTTTCCACCACATGAAGAATTCACCATCCGACGATCATCTTCATGGAGTCCTCCATGCAGATAGAGAATCAGATCATGATTAGCATAACCATGGTAAGGGCAACTCTTTACTAGTTTCTTGAAACGTTCATAATAGTCGTAGAGAGACTCATTGGAAAGTTGCTCAATGTTGCAGATCTTCTTCTTAAGCTGATTGGACTTGATAGCTGGGAAATACTTGTCAAGGAATACTTTCTTCAAATTCACCCAAGTGGTGATGCTTCCTAGGGGTAGAGAATGATACCAGTCCTTCGCTGAGTCCTTCAGAGAAAAAGAAAATACCCTCAACCTCATCTGATCTTCAGTAATATCAGATGGTCGCATAGTGGTGCAGACCTCAAGGAACTCATCCAAATGCTGAATAGGGTCCTCAAGGGGAGTTCCACTGAATTTCGGGAGTAAATGGACTACTCCTGTCTTGAGCTCAAATTTAACACCATCACCAAGGGCGGGAAATTGCACAGCACGAGTTGGTTGGTCCAAGTTAGGAGCCGTCAAGGACTCAAGAGTAACACGCAGATTGTCCGCCATCGTATCAGCTTCCTGAAGTAATGCACGCGCAGCCCTGCGAGCCTGATGAAAAGTTCTTTCGATCTTTGGATCAAATTCAAGAGGTAGATTATTAGTAACACGGGTGTGAACCATAAGATAGGTTCACACCAAAATTGGCACACAAATCGCACACAAAATAGATTATTGCCTCACCGGCAACGACGCCAATTTGATAACAGGTTTTTGTCGTGTAAAAACTGTTATGCAAAATATCCAAACAAACCCTAAACCGTAATCTTAGGTAAGTAAAGGTCGAGTCCATAGGGAGACAGACGTCTATCTAAATATGCAATTCATATGTTAATCAGAAGTAACCAAAAGTGGGGTTTTGTTTGTTTAAGTAATCTAAGCATGCAAAGGCAAGATAAACTAAAGATGATGAATTTAGTAATGGGGGAAAAAACACTTAGTCAAACAACATTCACTATTCGTATGACAAGTTGATCATAGATACTCATTCAAAATCACATGCAATGGAAATTCCAATTCCTTTTCAGATATAACTAATAGCACAACCAGATACTATTAGCACTAACTAATCAAACAACCCTGAAACTATCAAGATTCAGTTTAATAGCAGCGTTACTGATAGGAATATAGTTGGATACAATTCTAGCATAAAACAACCAGCTTTTATCCTAGAATGTAAATCAAATCTCTCCTGCATAAGACTAGCACAACCAGATACTAGTGCGATGCAGTTGCTACTCTGAAATAGATATGCTCAACCAGTAACAATCTAGATCTAGCAATAGACCAATAACAACAAACCCTAGTTGATCAGACTAAAGAATATCAATATCAATCATAAGCAATCAAGCGAGAGAGAAGATAAATTCCATGCAATAGATTAAGAGTAAGAATCTCACAACTAAATCACAACGAAAGCTTCAGCGTCTGACTAAGCAAGGGAGGCTTAGTTCTTCATAGCAAATACGTAGAATAGAAAAGTGAAATTAGGGTTCAGAGCGTTGATGATTGGCAACAAGCCTTTCTCTACCCTTAAATACTAAAGGAATTAAAGTCTAAGTTAACCTAATACGAAATAATAAAACGTAAAAAAATAATCCAAAATAAAATATAAGGAAAAATCGGTTCAGAGGTCTTCTGACACGGGCGGCGGCCGCTGCATCCTTCACGGCGGCCGCCGTAATTGCGGCGGTCGCCGTCTTTACACGGCGGTCGCCGTGGGCAAGTCGTAGCTACGGTCGCTGGAATGGAATTGGCGGCGGTCGCCGTGGTTGCTTCTCCAGCTTCTTCTCTTCAACTCCCAAAACCTCCAAAATTGTGTCTTTCGCACCTCCTCGCCAAGTCTCCAAATCATCTCCAAAGCATCCTAAAACACCTCTAAAACAACGCTAAAACTCCGTCAATACGCACAACATAATCGTGTGTATCACAAGGTCACATCAACTGGCATCAGAGCCTTCGAATCGCGTAAGTCGTTCCAACTCTTCATCCAAATCACTCATTCGCTTCCGTAAATCAATTCATGCATATCAAAGAAAACCCTAGATCTTGTTCTAGGAACCAAATTTTTTTTTCCCTTTCATTTAGATCTGAAAAACCCAAAAGAAAACCCTAGGTTTGGTGGTTGAGAAATTCAATCATCATCAAAACCCAAAAAAAAAAACAAATCTGCATAACCGAACCTTGCTCACATCAATTTTCTGCAATTTCTTGTGTATTTTGCTTGGTTTTGGATTGTGTTTAGGGTAGATACGCTTGCATATAGGCTTAGATAGTTCATTGCGACTTTGTTTGCCTTATGTGCGCCAAAAATCTACACATTCGCAATCCCCTTTCTCTTCAAACTTGAATCACTACACCATAATTTTTTTTATTTTGATTTGCTGCACTGTGTTCGTAATTTGCTGAAGTTGCTGTTCGTTTTTGCTATTTTCTGTGACAAACTTGCTGTTCATTGTTCGTGCTGATTTCCGTGTCTTCCAATTGCCGGTTACTGACTCACACGTATAAAACTCCAATTTGCTGTTCGTGAATTGTCTTGTTCGTTGTTTGCAATTTGCTCTTGCGTTGTGGCATAATTCTTCACGGTAGCTTAATCATCAAACCCTATCCTTCATAAAAAAAAAGAGGGGGGTTGTTTGCTAAAAAAAAAAAAAAAAAGAGTTGTTCGTTTAAAAAAAACGAGAGTGAATTTCGAGACCACACAAGCCAAAATAAGGCAAGTGCATCTCTTCGTAGTGCAGGAAGGGAGAACCCGGTCTTGATTCCGGCACCTTCAACCCCGCTTTCGCAGTGATTCATTTACCGTCTTCTATATCTCTCACTGTCTGGGTTGCATATCTTGGTTGACTGTGTTGTGCTTACTTCTGTGCTTATATCCTTGCATATCTACTTTCGACATTTTCTTTGCTGAGCATTGCCTGTATTTTGTTGATTGTTGTGTGAGTTGCCTTAAGCCTGCTCGTAACCGCCCTCACGGCCAACCAGAGTAGTTTCCCGAGTGATTGTTTGTTGAGTTCGGTTCTGCTTACCTATTTGTTGATTCTCTGTTGCTGTTGTTGTTCGCCTTGATCCTTTTGTTTTGTACATTTTGCTATCAGGTACCATGACCGAGACTTTTGAATAGTGGGCCCGACGAGCGTTGCTTGATTCCAACGTACGAGCTGTGCAGATTGACGAGGAACTGCGTCGGACTGACGTGTTATTAGCTCGCACGCGGCCGTCTCTTCCAGTAGCAGTGGTGTCAGAAACTGTTAACCAAAGGATGATCCGCGAGTTGCTTGCTAGAGACAAAGCAAGAGACGTGTAGATAACCGAACTACAACAAAAGATTGCAGCACAGAAGCTGCAACAAGCATTGCTTGCTAGGAATGAACCGATACACGCGCAAATAGCCGAGCTTCAGCGTCACAACAAAGAAACCTTAGCTCGGCAGCAATCGGTTCCGCTCACTACAGTAGATTCTGTGCAGGATCAGCTACAATCCGATGAATTGAGCATCCTTGCCCTGGAAACGGCAAAGGATACAAACCTGATGCTTCCCTCAACATCGACTCCAGGCCCACTGGCATGCCTCAAGTCACAGGAAGTGCTCCAAGAGGAAGACCCTGCAGTTGCAGAGGCAGATGATGACGAGGTCGCGGTTGACCCTGCCGACGTCTTTCCAACGGATGCTGGAGGCGATGTGGTCAGTACCTCCGATCACCTTGATGACCAGGCATCCCACTCTGCCTTGGTTCCTAGACACGTGCTGAGCATCAAGGAGGGAGCCCTTCACGCGAACCGGGAGAATTTGCTTCATGCTCGGTGTAGCTTTCCGGATGCATCGCCGAGTGTGATCATTGACGGGGATTCATGCTGCAATACTATCCATGAGGAGGTTGTCCGCCACTTCAACCTCCCACCGACACCGCATCCGGATCCATATGGACTTCAGTGGATCTTTGACGGACCAGGTAACACAGTATCACTTCAGTGTCTTATATCTTTTTCCATTGGTCCATGTTGAGCCACTGTGCTTTGTGATGTTACCGCCATGGACGCTACCCATCTGCTTTTGGGACGTCCATGGCAATATGATCGTCGCGTGCTTCACGACGCGTATTTGAACACTGACATGTTCAAATACCACGGGAGGCGCGTGACTCTCTTACCCATGATCCCACAGAAAATTTTACAGGACCAGGCTGAGCCACAACGCCAGAAGGCTATTGAGGCCGCCAGAACTCCGCCTGCGACGAAACCCGCCCCGGACAACTCCAGGCGCCAACTCGACCGAGTCACCAACCGAGTCGAGACCACAGCCAGAAACTCGGCCAACAACTCGACTGAGCTGTGGGCCGAGTCAGCGCCGCAGCTAGAAACTCGGCCGAGTTCTGGGCCGAGTCAGGCCAACAGCCAGCAACTCGGTCATAAACTCGACCGAGTTATGGACCGAGTCAGGGGTTGCGTCCACAACCCGGCCGAGTCAGCTTCTCTTCCTGCATTTTCGCCTTTTGCATTTTCTGGCCGGTCTTCTACATCGTCCGCTGCTTCTGCATCTACCTTGTGGGGCACCTGTGAACCCCGAGTTCTTCTGGCACGTCACCGGGAGCTCACGTCGGCACTTCCAGGCAAGTTCTCTTGTTTCCTTCTTATTCCTCGCCTTTGTGCCACTACTACGGTAGAGCCCGCACTCCCGCCGGCTATTTTGTCTGTTTTACAAGACTTTAAGGACATTCTGCCAGACGAGCTGCCGCCCGGTCTGCAAACAGCGCATGCTTTTGAGCCATAGATGGACTACATCCTTGGCGCTTTCGAGGTCGTATACACAAGGAACCCAGTGACACCTTTGGACATGACACCCTACCCGCTGCAGGACCAGGGGAACATTGTGGTTGACAAGTTGGCTGAGCACTTTTGGGAGCTGCACACATGGACACGAACTTCGATGGAGCGGCATGCGCTGCAGTACTCAGCCCAGCCGAACATGGACAGGCGACGCTTGACCTTTGCCCCGGGCGACTTGTTTTGGCTTTATTTGCGGCAGAAGTGATTCCCTTCCGGCCGCAAGTCTAAGCTCGACCAACGGGGTGCTGGTCCCTTCAGAGTCGTCATAGCAATTCGCAACAACACCTACCAGCTCGCGCTCTCGGAGAAGTACGGGGTGCATCAGACGTTCAATGTCGCTGAGTTAGCACCATATGTTGAACCCGAGCCTGGTGCGCGTGAAGCGAGGACGCTTTACAACCAAGTGGGGGAGGGTGATGTGACCCTGCCCTCCATGTCAGCTACAGAGGAGGAAGACTCCATGAGATATCCACCTTGAGACTCCTCTACAGCTACATCTACCCCCGAGCTAGATTTAGGAGACTTGTTATTTCTAGTTCTTACGATTGCGAGACATTCTTTCCTTAAGTACTTTCTATTTACAGTTATTTCTATTTTTAGTAGCTGCTAGTTCTGGGTGGTTTCCATTTATGTTAAATGGGCCGCCAAAGTTAGTAACTAGAGAGTCTGGCCCATTAGGTCAACTCTCTAGTATAAATACTCTCTTTTGTATTTCGTTTCAGTTTACATCAAATTAAGCCTAAGTTTCAAGTCGAGTAAACTCCTTAAACCCCGAGCCCCGATGTCAACAATCTTTGCGTTCCTAGTCAAACTATCCTGGCGCATCGATTCAGTTAACGCGTTTCTAGTGAATTATCCTGACGCGTTAACTCGGTTACCATCTATCCAGTTACTATCCGTAATCCCGAAACAAGAACTAACCCTAGTTCTCGTCTCTCCCCAAAAACGAACCCTAATTCCCTCACGGCCACCTCCACCTCTGACACCACTACCGCCGCTCCAACCACCACAGCACCGTCGATCTCCTCCCAGCCGCCGCCGTCCCCTTTCCCCTTGCTTCCTCCGATCTTTACCACCACTTCCTCCGCTGCTCTCGCCTCAGTCTGCTGCATCCGGATAGTCCATAGTCCACCGCGCATCAACTTCCTCCCGTTCCGAAGAGTGGTTCGCCCCAATACGGATTCAATCGGTCCTTGACATCGAACCGTAGTTGGTGATATGATGGGCATTCCACTGCCCTCATATCAAAGGGTCGGGGGTTCGAGTCCCCCCACCAACATCCTAGAGGATTAACAGGCACAAGCCTCCCTCCAGGTTGGGGTACAGGGGCTGTAGCCCTGCTCTGTGATCAGGGCGCCAGCGGTCAGACCGCCGATTGAGGCAGACCGTGGACTGGGCCGCTGGGTCAGACCGTCGATCGAGGCAGACCATGGGAAGGCGGACCCAGGTGGGCTCGGATCACATCAAGGCCGTAGGGTTCAGCAAGGGGTCAACTGTGGGCAACGTCATGTTACTCACGGCCCGACGAAGGCGAGCAAGCTCAACATCTTTCGTGACGATTTGACGGGCTTGTTCAGCATTCGAAGCGTGCAAGGTGTCATTCTCAGCATGAAGGGAGTCATTCGCTGCATGAAGGTGATCAAGCTATTCATAGGCGGAGTCCATGTGTCTGGGGCTGCGGTTGCCCGTAGAAGGAGAGTGGCTTGTCGTAGGAATCTCCATAGTACCTATACGAAGCATATAACACAAGGAGTAAGGCGCACCAAGCAAAAGAACAAGTCCTTGTCTCAAAAGTGAACCAAGAAATTTTCCGCTAGGCGTACTAATTTTGGTTGCTCGTGAGGAGGGAGAGGCTTGAACGAAAGGCAAGAAAGCAAAAACTAGCAAATCAAGTCCCAAACAACACACAAATTTCCAAGTGCAAGTAGATCAAATCAAGTTTCTCAGAATTAATCACAAAATAGTTGAAATTTTTTCGTTGTCCTTTTCAATAAGAGTTGCATAGAGACATGAAAGAAGAGAAGATGGAGTATGACCGTATGGTGCGTTCTCTTGCCTATTCTTTGTATCTTTTGTTTTTTAGGCTTCCGTCTTCCCAAACCTTTCTGTTTTTGTTTGATGGAAGGTGAGAATAGTATGTTTGTTTTGGTTTATACGGTCACACTTTGTTTTTGTTTTTGTGTTGATATGATGGAGAATCAAGCAAGAAAGAACCACACAAGCAAGTGTAGGAAAAGAAAGAAGAGACAAAGCAACTATGAGGGCATAAAATTTAACAACTAATCTAGCAATTAATCCAAAGATAAAGCAAGACTTGATCAACAAGAAGCAAGGAAATCAAAATATGCAAATAAGGAAACAAGATTTGCTAGAGGATATATGTAGGGCTGTGGGAAAAGTAACCAAAACCTAAGGAAAATTAGGGTTTCAGCCGTGAGAGAGAGGGTGGCGGAAGAGGGTGGTGGTGGCGGACGGTGGTGGTGGTGGTAGAAAAAAATTTCTAGGGTTTGCAAGCGGAAAATTTCAAGAATCACAATAAGAGAGAAGAAACAAACTTAGCTTGGATAGGCTCTGATACCAGTTGATGCGAACAACCCCTGAAATGTTGTCTGTAACGCAGGATCTTTGATTCCTCAAGCTTGGATTTGATTCCTTCTCTTCCGTAGCCAAAGTGATGGCTTTCCTAGGGCTAAAGAGATAGCCTCCAAACGCGTCAAAGAGATGACGAAGAGATCAAAGAGATGATCACAAACACCGAAGAGACGATGAACAATTGCTCGAAGCGACGAGCTACGGGATAGACGATCTGTGGGATCGAAGAGTTGACGTTGGAACTCAAGGGAAGGAGCATACTCAACTTGACTACTCAAATTCAACGTGAAAAGTTACAAACTAGGGTTTCAAGTCTTAAATAGCGTAAAAAAATATATAAAATAATAATAAAACTGTTCAGCAAACGACGAAGCGAAATCGCTGACGCGGATCGAAAGTGGGAAAAGCGGCGGTCGTCATAATTAAACGGCGGTTGCCGCCATTTGCCGTAGGCAACTTCCTTGCGGAGTCTAAAACGGCGGTCGCCGTAAGGTTGGCGGCGGTCGCCGCCATTTGCCGTAGGCAAATTCCCGGACTCTTCAAAAACGGCGGTCGCCGTAAGTTTGGCGGCGGTCGCCGCCCCTCTGCTTCCGCGAACTCATCGTCTGGCCTCTTCGAGTGCACTCCCGTTGTTCCCTCTTCGTCCTTCGCCGTCAATGAGCGGGTCATGGAGCTATCAATACTGATGAATGTGGAGTCCGAATTACACATCCCAATGCAACACACCAGTCATTAAGACCATGTGATATCAATGGTACAAATGATATAGAAGCATTTTTATTCATCAATGAAAGATCCGCTATAGCTTGGAGTGTGCCATTGTGTGTGACGCTGGTGAGAAAAAAATGTTGACAATGTGGCAAATTCTGACGTAGTGATGGGCACAACTGCTGGGATCAGCTCACAACGATCAATTATAGCCAAGTTTGATAAAGCAACAACGTCTGCAAGTGAGTTTAGGACGGGAGAACCTAATGCATGTCAACAAGATAATTTTGCTTATGACATGGTTGATCTGGATCCCATTATTTCTGAAGGGCTTATCAAGAAAGGTCAGACTTTTGGTTCTAAAACAGAGTTAAGGAATGCATTATGCTTACATGCTACTTGGCAATGTTACCAGTTTAAGATACAAAAATCCAGCAAATTATTAGTTGTAGCAGTGTGCATTGACAAAGAATGCAAGTGGAGAGTACGTGGAACAAAATTGAAGAATTCAAACTTGTTCTACATAACCAAGTATTTGGACAAGCACACTTGCTCTTTTCAAAGAAGGCGTGCTCACCAGAGGGAAGCTTCATGTCAACTAATTGCATCGAAAGTAAAGTCAATGTAAGTTATATATTTTTTCTTAATCAAGTATGAATTATTTATCTTGGTATACAATCTAATTTCTTTTATTTTGTGTGTAACAAGTTTCTAGGGGCTACACAAACTCCTACACCAAAGCAAATCATGGGTGTGATGCAAAATTTGTACAATATTAAGGCTAATTACAAAAAGTGTTGGAGAGCAAAAGAAGAAGCACTTGAGCTGACAAGAGGAACAACTGAGGAAAACTACACTAGTTTGCCATCATATTTTTACATGCTCCACCAAGTGAATCCAGGATCAATTGTAAACCTTGAAGTTGACATGAACAAAAGGTTCAAGTATGTCTTTTTCGCTGATTTGTAGGCCATTTCATGCAGATAGGAGGGAGTTTGAAGTATGTGGTGGAGATATTGACGTTGTCGTAAGGTTGGGGGACAAAACTTGCACTTGTCGGGAATTCAAGATGGAAGAAATCCCGTGTGTTCATGCCGTAGCTGCTGCAATTCATATCAAGGTTGATATTGGTTCACTGGTTGGTCAATACTACACTACAAGTAATTGGCGCAAGGCATATGAGGGGACCATATATCCAGTTCCAAACACGACGGAATGGAAGGTTCTAGAACAATGGAAAAATATGATATGTGAAACCCCAAATGTGCGTGTAAAGTCTGGAAGGAAGAGGAAGACCAGAATCCCCTCAGTTGGAGAATTCAAAAAGAGGAAGTGTACATATTGCGGAAAAGTCGACCATAACAAAAAAACATGCACCACCAAATCTTAGTATTTGCAATCATTTTAGACTACTTACAATAAAGCTTGTTATTTGTGTCACTTTTATTACAACCTTTGGATTGACTACTTAATCTTTTGAGACTACTAGAATCAAGTATGGGTTCCTTTTTTCTTTACCGTGGACTCTTCATATAATTTTTGTGCACTCTATAAATTTCATGTACTCTATAAAGTTTCGTGTTACCGCATTGTTCGAATCATCCTTGAACAAGTTAGAAAATTCCTAGTATCCTAGTTAGAAAATTTCATGTATCCTACTTAATAATTTTGTGTCACCTATTCAAATTTTGTGTATCCTAGTATAAAATTTTGTGTAAACTATGACATAAATTGTGTAGTGTATTTAATTTCGTGTAAACTATAACATAATTCATGTAAGTCTACTACATACTTAAGTGTAAGCTAAGTATGTACAAATTTTCATGCAGACTACATAATTTTTCGTGTAAGCTAAGTAGACTTACATCAATTATGTTACAGTTTACACGAAAGCTTGTACATACTTAGCTTACACGAATTATGTAATATTGGAAAAGATTCAACTTCACTAAAACCAATCAACCTACATGAATATTATGTAGAAGCACTTTCTTTATCTACTTAATAATTTTGTGTATCCTACTATAAAATTTCGTGTAAACTATAACATAAATTGTGTAGCTACTCTATTTAATTTCCGTGTAAACTATAACATAATTCATGTAACTCTATTACATACTTAAGTGTAAGCTAAGTATGTACAAATTTTCGTGCAGACTACATAATTTTTCGTGTAAGCTAAATATACTCACTAATTTTTCGTGCAGACCACATAATTTTCGTGTATAATAATCACTAGTTTTGCAAAACATATAATTAGAATATGCTCTTTATCAGGGCTAATTTTTGTGTAAAATAATCACTAGTTTCGTGTAAAATCCTCCTAATTATGTAATATTGGAAAATATGCAACCCCATTAAAAACAATCAGCCTAAGTTATATAAACATTAGGTCCATCACAAAAAATGAATTAGTCTTGTAAAAAGGGCCAGCTCCATTGCCTCATAAAAATGTCAAATGCTATCTGCTCTCTATATGCTGAGATATACTCGTCACAAATGAGGGACATGTCTCTACATCCAGAAGCAAGGAACTATATGTACTTCACAGTATAGATGCCGTAACTCCTACTGTAATTAACAACAAATCAACATTTATTAAACTGTACATTTATTGAACTATACTAATAGAAAATAATTAACACAAAACTTTCACCCATCTTCACAATTGGCCCAAAACAACTCTCATTTAAAGCTTTTTTATCTTCACTATTCAGACCACTCATGATCTTCTTTATCAAACTCATTCGAGAATGATTATTAGCCATTGCCTTGTGATCTTCTTTAGTTTCAACAACCTTAAAATGAAACTGAAATACCAATAATACAAATAATAAATACATTAAAGTACACAAAATGAATAATTTAGCCAATATTGTTGCACTAACCGTCAATTTTTGGACATCTTGCACACCCTCGTCCATATCTTGTACGATGACCATCTCGAATCCGACCTTTACACGACATTAACATCAATTCAATGTAACAAACCCTTAGTTAGTACAAAATATTTACATAAATTTACTTTACACTAAAAAATTATCTAGTTACATAACTCTTGTTTGTTTACACTAATTTAGTTTACATCAATCAATGTTACATAAAATCCCAAAAAGAATTCTTCTACTTCTTTACACTAAAAACGTGTACCCTTACTTACTTTACACTAAATTCTACTTTATACTAAAATCTAATTTTACACTAAAATCATGTACCCTTAATTACTTTACAACTAACATCGTGTAATCTCATCTATACGAAAACTAGGTGTACCCTAAACTACTTTACACTAAAATCTACTTTACACTAAAATTGTGTACCCTAAGTTACGTTACACTAAAATCGTTTTTATACTAAAAACTTCTCTATTTACATAAATTTTATTTACACTAATTAAGTTACATCGAAATTCGTATAATGTATCTTATCTACATGAAAAAAACACATCTAAAATCATGTACCCTTAATTACTTTACAACTAACATCGTGTAATCTCATCTATACGAAAACTAGGTGTACCCTAAATTATTTTATACTAAAATCGTGTACCCTAAGTTACGTTACACTAAAATTGTTTTTACACTAAAAATTTCTCTACTTACATAAAGTTTATTTACACTAATTAAGTTACATCAAAATTCGTGTAATTTATTTTACCTACACGAAAAAAACACATCTAAAATTGTGTATCCTTAATCACTTTACATTAACTTCAACTATTTAGAGAAGAAAGTAAATTAATGCTACAAGAAATTAAACCAAAAGTACTGAACTTGCTACATGAAAAACACATCAAAGTAAAAACAACGAACTTACAATTAGACCAAAATATACTGAGTACTTTCTTGTATGCTTCTAAATTGAAATATATGGCATACTGATTTCGTGAACTAATTATCAATTGGTACGTGGCTACACTGTCTACACATATATCACTACACGACATCAGTAGCCACAAATTGATAGTTCAATTGAACTTAGGGTAAACGATGTAACTTAATTAGTGTAAGATATATATGCCACTCATATGAGAGAACTTGTAAGATCACCACCCACGCACTACAAAATTCGAATTAAAAAATCAAAGCAACTTGATCAGGATTACTTACACAAAAGCGGAAAAGAGAAGGACGACGAAATAGTGGAGCACAGCGGCGGAGAATGACGGCGGCAAAGCACGACGGTGGCGGAATGCGACGGCGGCGGAACGTGACGGCAGTGGAGTGCGAACAAGGTGGAGAGTGGAGACGATTGTGTAGAATACAATTGGAAGGAAGAATACGTAGAAGCATATAACTAGGTTAATTAGATTAAAGGTTAATTAATTTAAGGGTAGTTTAGTTATTAAAAAATAAACAAAGCAAATATTAAAGAAAATAAAAGAAGGGTACACTTTTGGAAAAAGGTTATGAAAATGAGATTATTGGGGATTCTTCTCAAAAAAGTTTAACTTCATAAAAAGTGTAACATCAATCCATTTAAACCCAAATTGTAAGGTATTAATGCCAAGCTTACCCAAATTAAACCCAAACAATCCCTTTTATCGCCTAAATTTTTTTTACCGCACAAAAATCTAACAAAGAAATTTCCCCTAAATAGACTGGTTTCTTTCTTTCGTGTCAAAATCCCAAACGGTCACTTGTAATATCACACAAATACACAAAAAAAGAAATCACAGCGTCCCTTTAACTGTCGAAGCCGTTGAAACTCCACTATCTATATATCATCTTGCTTTGCTTGTCGATGTGGGAATCGAAAGTCGCGAGTTGTGACTCGTCACCTCTCTTCCCTTTCACCTCTACTTACGTCGTCCCCTTTTCTCCCTCCTACGCTCTCTTCCCTCTTTTTCAATCACGCATCTCATATTTTCTCAATTTCCCCTTTTTATTTTATTTTCCGGAGCCATGGAGCCGTTGAGCAGCGGCGGCGTGTCGGAGCCGGCTCAGAGCCATCTGAGCGTTCAGCAAGCGCTTGACCTGATCCAATCGGAAGACGTCGCCTCCAGAATCAGAGCCGCTCAGGAGATCCGCCGCCTCACCAAGACCTCCCAGCGCTGCCGCCGCCACCTCTCCGCCGCCATATCCCCCCTCGTCTCCATGCTCCGACTCCCTCACTCCCTCCACGCCAACGAGGCCGCGCTTCTCGCTCTTCTCAACCTCGCCGTTAAAGACGAAAAGTAATTCCCCCCTTTCTTGAATCTTCTGAATCAAATCAATTTCAATTTCAATTTGTTATTTATATGTATATATATTATTTGGACTGTTGCGAGGATTTCTAGTTTGATTAGTTGCTTTGTTTTTTATTCTCAAAATTCTCTGTTTGGGGGAAGGTCTTTTTCCCTGCTAGTGACAAATTTTCTATTAGGAATTAGGATTAAATCTCAATTTTAATCTATCGAGCTGAGAAAATGATAGCAATCCTTCTTTGCTTCTTCTTCTTGCTTTATGTGTACGATGACTGCTGATTGTCTTCAATTGAATCTGGTATCATTGATCTAAGCTCTATGTGAATTCTAAGCTACAGTTCCTTTTTACAATTTCATATTGAAGTTTGAAAAAGAAGCAATATACTATAGCTGCAGAGAATGTTGAGTAATGAACAATTAAACACTCTTGCAATCAATTGGGAAATAGAAAGTAAAGCTAATATGGAACTGCTCGGCTTCGGATGGTGCTGGAAGAATGACAAATTGCGTGGCAACTATCAACTAACTTGATTGTCGTAGGATCAGATTCTTGGTTATCGGCGGAGATTGGAGGAGCGCGACTCGGTTCTCAGCTGCTCATTTTTGCTGGAATCTGATTCTTGTTCCCTTTCATCAGGGAAAAAAATATCTGATTGTGGTCAGTCAAATGATATTTTAAGATGGATAAGAATGATTCCTTTGTTTACATCATGATGCTTTTGCTCTGGCTGATAGTCAGATTGTGATAGATCAAGAAATGATTTTTGGAATATTAAATAGGAAAGTTTATTGGATGAGATTTGTGGTGTTAATTAATCCTGGAATCTCAGGGCTTCTCTGGAGGAAACCGTGAGAAGGCAGAGATCTGATTCTTCTGCAGCTATTTCTTTTAATTTCATGTGCTGCTGCTGATGCTTCTTTTATCTTTGGTGACCTTTTACATATGTCAATCTTTCCCTTTTCCTCTTTCCCTCTCACTTCCATGTGAAGCTATCGTCACATGTATGATTCCTGCTTGCTAATAGGTAAACCCCAGTTGAAGTCTCATGGGGGACTAGTAGTTTTTGTTTTGTGCTAGAAGCTTCAGATCAACCTTCCTTCTGCAGCTCTGCTAAGTTTTCAATATAGAGGCTCCTATTCAAAATATTCATTCTTGTATCACTGGATAATGTTGCTTGTTAAGCCAATCTGTTTCTGATTGCAAATGTCATATAATCTTTAGGTAAACGGGAACCTTGTTTTATACTTTTATAGGTCTATTTGTTTTTGATAGAAAAGACACTTCAGATCAAACTCCTGCTGATCCTGAATACAGAGGCTGCTTATCTCTCTTGAATTATGTTTAATGTGTGTATCAAAGTTACTTGTTCACTATGTGTTAGAAATTAGAATGCTGGAGATATGCTAACTGGTTGTCCATGGTTTTTTGCCAAACATGATGAAGTTATGTGCGTAATCGTGTCCCAATTAGTAGCTTTGTGTTGGAATTAGTATGATAGCAAGTTTTGCTACCAAGTATAGTTGCAGAACCGTGTTCATATTAAATTGTGCTCACCTTCCTAGACGGTCTCACCTTGCTCTATTTTTTGACAGTGTTATTGTTAACTAAATGACTAGTAATCTAACTATCTTCACTTTCCATTTTCTGCAGGAACAAGATCAGCATTCTAGCAGCTGGTGCCCTAGAACCGATAACAAGATTTCTCCAAACCGAAAACTCAATCCTCCAGGAGTACGCAGCCGCGTCTCTCCTAACCCTATCCGCTTCCTCTGCAAACAAGCAGACCATCTGTGCTTCCGGGACAATACCCCTTCTTGTAAAAGCCCTGGGGAGCGGGAGCCCACAAGCCAAGGTGGACTCCATCATGGCCCTTTACAACCTCTCAACCCACTCCAACAACATCAAACTCATCCTCGAGACCAAACCGGTTCCTCTCATAGTCGACCTCCTCAAGTCCTGCAAGAAACCATCCAAAACAGCAGAAAAATGCACCGCCCTGATCGAGTCTCTCGTGAGTTTCGAAGAAGGAAGAGACGCTTTGGTCTCTGAAGAGGGCGGGGTGCTTGCGGTGGTGGAGGTACTAGAAAGCGGGTCCCTGCAAAGCCGGGAACACGCGGTTGGAGCCCTTCTGACCATGTGTGAGAATGACAGGTGCAAGTACAGAGAGCCTATACTAAGAGAAGGCGTTATCCCGGGTCTTCTTGAGCTCACGGTACAGGGGACTCCAAAGACGCAGGCCAAGGCTCAGACGCTTTTAAGGCTGTTGAGAGATGCGCCTTACCGTTCAAAATCATCTGATATTGAGCCCGACACGCTGGAGAACATAGTTTGCAACATCATATCCCAGATCGACGGTGAGGATCAGCCCGGGAAGGCAAAGAAGATGCTGGCTGAGATGGTGCAGGTTAGCATGGAGCAGAGCTTGAGGCACCTGCAGCAAAGAGCCCTTGTCTGCACCCCATCTAAGTGATCTTGTAAGGGATTGCTTCTTAATGTATTTTCTGTGTTTTTCGGTTTTCTGAGTTGCTCTTTTATGTTAGATTTTCATCAAAGTAGGAGATCTAAAAAGAAGCCAGGAAAATGGGGAGAAGAAGGATGCCAGTCCAGGCTGTGGTCCATTTGTTCGACAGCAGTATCAAGTGACTGGTTTTAAATATGCAAGCAGCCAATAAGTTTTCCAGCTGCTTTTGTTGTAAAGAAAGATGACAAAAAAAGACCATTACCCTTTATATGTACAAATTATTCCAAATGTTGTATACAGAGATATAAACTATAAGTTGTCACTAAAACTAAAAGTAGTGTCTTTATTTACACGCTTAAACTTGAAAATGCTTATGATAGTAGGCAGCATACATGATCGTTAATGGATCCTATGGAAACTGTAAAATTCATGATATGATGGGAAAAGATGATTTGCTCCTCCTCATTGATTGGTATTTGTAGAGATTATAAGATAGAAAAAGAGATAAAATATCTAAAATCTTAGATTAGATTAGATTAGATTAGATTTACATATCAAATTCTAACCATAAACAGATATACACAAATATAAACAAGATCTTAATTATCAAGTAAACTGAAGTTATTATACATAACAGCCCCAACAATCTCAACGGTGAAATATGTCGGCCACGAGCGGATATGACGAACTACAAGGCCACCCGTTTGTAGCTCACGAACAAAGTGATAGTCGAGCTTGATATGCTTGGATTGCTTTCTTAACCTGGAATCGTTATATGTATATATAGACAGAAGACACATGTAGTAGTATGTGTAAAGATTGCTTTCTTAACCTGGAATCTATATTCAATCCGAACCAACGTAATGCTAGGAAACCACAATGTCTTCTTCGTCTCCGAGCTCGTCTACTGTCTGAGACGACACGTCGGTGATCGCCTTTCCTTGCCCACAGAAAGCTGTACACTCCTAGAATAACAGCCAGCATACCTATCAAGCTGCAATAAAAAAAATAAAAAATGGTTCATTTCAGTTTATACATGTCTAATTCATCAAACACATGCGAAAAAGACGCCTTCATTTCATACCTTCCCAATCGCAATTCAGAACCGAGTCCCCTTGTTTTCTATGGTCCATGAAACCAGATAAAGATTAACAGCTGATGCTAGAACTCCCTGCGTATATAAGTCAAGTGATACTAAGGTCAATTACGTGTTGAAAAAGTTGAGAGTACCGAGTAGATTATTTGCAAGTTCCATTCCAGCTTCCAGGCTTGCTTGCTTCTATCTAAGCATAGCCCAATAGCTGCTGATTGGATGGACGCAAACATACAAGTAAACATGGTTGCTGAGTACTTGAAAGGAGAAGTAATATATATATATATATGTTGAAACCCGGTTTAACCCTTCGTGAAGATGTCGAGGGTCAACACACCCTCGACCCGGTTTTGTTGAGGCTTTGTTTGATCGTGGGAGATCCTTGGCTTCCTTTCCTGCTCCAAGTCCGCGGGCCTTTTTCAGAATCACCCCTTAGCTCCTCTCCTTAGCTTGACTTCCTTCCGTGTTCTGTTTTGTTCTCGAAGGTCCCCGTCTCTGCCCAGAAAACTTGCTTCTCCAATGACCTGAAAACCCGGAGAGAGCTTCTCCGGGGGAACACCCTCCGACGCCCAAGTCAGTACTAGATTCAGTAAATATATTTGAGAGAGGAAGGTGCAAAAGAGAAGAGAAAAGGAAGGCAACAAAAATCGATCCAAAGAAACCCCAAAAGATTCTCTGAAAAGCAGATGAGACCTCAAAGAAACAGAGGCCGATCAAGTGCCCAACTCTCTCTTTTTTCTCTATCACCGCCCAGTATCGCCCAACCCTTGGGCTCAAGGTTTGAGTGGATACTTATAGGGGATATCAACCACTAAGAGCTCACCAGGTGTCTTAGTTTAATTGGAGCGAGTATAACCGTTTTTGGAAGCTTCCTCCCTGTCAGACGCACTCTCTTTCTATAACAGAATTCTGGTAGGCCTCTGTCGCTACGCGTAGGAGGAGATACGCGAAGGGTGAAAATCGCCTCCCACAGCCAGCCCCCCAAGCCCTTCGCGATTTTTTTGAGCGAGGGCTTGGAAAACTGTGGTTCTGTTTTATGCGGGTTTTGCTACACGGAGTGTCTTCAATTTCTCCGCCTCTGCCTTTCGCCGAATCCCTTCCTTTTTCAAATTTCAAATTTAAACACCCCTGGGCTGACACGTGTCGCTCTCGGATTGCCCCATGTGTCTATCTCGTTGCCTTTTCGACTTTTTCTCTCCTATATATACGAACGATTCCCCTTCGTCTTCCTTTCCGTCTGTCGCACCTTCTTCGAATTTCTTCTTTTTCTCTCTTCGTTTCGGTGGCCGAGTCTTGTCAA
Source organism: Rheum nobile (assembly GCA_027886185.1). NCBI lineage: Eukaryota > Viridiplantae > Streptophyta > Magnoliopsida > Caryophyllales > Polygonaceae > Rheum > Rheum nobile. The sequence continues at coordinate 3,139,910 of WOAB01000531.1, read as the reverse complement.
TCTCGCATTTCAGGTGGCTCCTATTTGTCAGGTACGACCTTTTACCTTCTTTTTTACTTGCAACTTTTCTTTTACTTCTTCTTTCGCTTCTTGGTTGTGGTGAGGGGGCGGTTTGGAGTGTCTCTCATTTTCGGGGGCAAAGGTTACAGCTTTCCTGTCGCTGGAGTCTTTGCATTGGTTTATTTCCCTTCTTGACGGCGGATTTTAGGGTTCTGAAATACTTCTGTGGGGTTTCTTCTTCGGACCTAGGATGGGAACCTCCCATTCTTGACCTGCACTTTTCTTAGGGTTTCCCTAGATTTTTCCCATTATTGGATGATTTGGGACCTTTCTTTGCTTACCGCCGTTAAGACGAGCCTTTTCCTGCTTCAAGTTTTGACTCCCTTTCTTCTTTTGTTCAAGCTTCGGACATAAGCCCCTGCCGGAAGGATTATGAACCACAAGCATCAGATTCTTTCTTCCGGCGAGTTTAGTGAACATTCTTCGCGAGAGAAGTCTTCTGAGGCTACGGAGTCGGTTATCCAGGAAGAGCGCCCTCGAAAACGTTTGGTTTTACCTGAGGCCCGGTATAAGGCTATGCATGATCGTTCCTCTCAGTATGACGCGGAGAGAATCCGCGAAGAAGGGATTTGTGTGGAACCTTCTTCCTTAGAAAGGGGAGGGACTCAAGGTGCTGCTAGCCCGGTGTCTTCATCTTCGCGGTCGGGAGGTGGGGGTGCCAAGGTTTGGGTACTGAAGAAACCCGTGCGTCGTCTGCCTTTCTCGGATAATTCGGTCTTTCTGGATGAGGATGGAGATGAATCTACGTTGGAACTCGAGCATTTGGGGCAGATCGTGAAGACATACCCCTTTCCTGTTGGGTCAATTCTAGCTCTTCCTGAAGAGGGCTCGACTTCTCTGCACCACTTTCCCAATTTCATGGCAGTGTCTCTACCGACATTATTTGCGGGGTTCCGCGTACCTATTCATCCTTTCTTCAAGGAGATTCTGAATGCTCAGGGCACTAGTCCTATCCAACTACATCCCAACTCTTGGAGGAACTTCTATTGTCTTTTCTTTCATTGCCGTGAGCTCAATGTAGAGCCCTCTTTGGAGGTCGTGAGAAACCTGATTTCTACACGAGATATGGCTGATGGCTACTGGTCTTGGAAAGTAGAATATAGGCAGCTGGTGATGAAGCCATCTAATTTGGGTCCGTGGAGGAACGAGTGGTTCTTACTTCGCATACCTGATTCATTTGGGGTTAACATTCATCCAGGGAGGGCTTTTCATTTCTCATGCCTCGCTACTGGCTCTGCTAAAAAGAAGCAATTGGCTGAGAAGAGAGCTTTGATTTTAAAGTTTAATCGCTCCTCCGGCCATGATTATAGTCAGCTAATGACCTCGGAGAGACTCGAGGAGTTGGGTTTGAGTTCTCTTCACCCTCGCGGGGGTGAGCTGTTTCTTATTTCTGCAAAAAATTTCATTTTTATTTTCAGCTCGTCTGACTAAGTTTTGTTGCTTGCCTTTTAGGTTCTTCCACCAGTATGTAGTTCGAGTATCTGGAAGGCTTGGATGATCTGGAGAAGGAGCTGAATATGGACGACTCCAGTTGTGCTAGGGTTCGCCCAGCTCCTTCTACTTTTGGAGATGCGGGACTGCTTCACGGATACGCGGAGGAAGTAGAGGGCGGGGCTGGCGATGTTACTGCCGCCCTGCCTCCGGCGGAAAAGGTGCATGTTGTTGAAGTGGGAGATAGCCCCGACCCGCCTCTTGCCAAGTTGAAAGTGAAACCTTCGCGGTCAAAGAAGTCGAGTCGTCATGTTCGTGATTCTTCTTTCCCCAGAGGTTCCGTGGGTTGCCATTTGGAGATGGTGAGCATCTTTCTTGTTCGTATGGGTTTATTTCATTTTGTGGTGATCTTTATCCTTTTACTCTTCTCTAGATCACGAAGGAATGTCGTGAGGCCCTGAGTGTTCTGGGTAAGGAGGCGTCTCAAGCTGTTGATGTTGGTGCTCTTCGCGACCAGATTGCTCGCACGGAATTGGAGCTGAATCGAATGAAGACCGAGAGAGATGCTGCTTTGTCCGAGCTAGATTGTCTGAAAAAGGAGAAAGATGCCGCCTTATCTAAGGTTTCGTCTCTGCAGGCGGAGCTACCTCTAGTTCGTGATCGATCTCGCGCGGAGGGGAGGCAAGAATGTGTGGATGAATATGTGGCCGATTATCGCATGAAGTCTCGCTATACACATCATGTTGCTTTTGACTTTTTCTATGGATTGAGGGTGGGCGCCCGACAGGTCCTCAACCACTACAAGCTTGATCCGATCCGTCTCAACCCCCGTGATAACGCTGGAGAGGAATATACACCTAGACGTCCCTACAAGCCCCCTGCCGTAGGGTTTATAAAAGGGGATCATGAGGCCGTGCTTGAAGCTTGGGGGGTGGCTGAGTTGATAGATGAGGATCCCTTTGTCAAGAAACCACTTTCCCCGTCTGCTACCTCGACTGGAGTCAAACGCACGCGAGATGGTTCCCTTCGCAGAGATGCCTCGAGTGCACCTGTGTCTAAGCCCTAGCTTTTTGATTTGAGCCCTTTGTTCTGGGGGTTGTTTTCTTTTGGTACTTGGTGATTGCTTTTCGACATTCTGAAGACAATTGTGTTGATTGGATAACGTTGGTTTTTCTTTTGTAAGTTTTTGTTGCGGCGAATCTTGTTGTCTTGCATCTTTTTGGCGGTTCCTTACTTACGCGGGCATCTTTACTTCGCAAGGGAGTTTAAGTTTAACTGTTTTAAATGTTGTTTACAGTTTCAGTAGATGGTCTTGGTAACAGCCCCATCCTCTTAACCTCTCATTACTTTGCTAAAAAGTCGTCTGGTCTTGTCAAATCAGTCATTTTTCTTTTAATACTGGTTATGCCTCTTAATTGCGGGAGGGAGAGAGAAAGAGGGAGAGAGAGAGAGAGAGAGAGAGAGAGAGAGAGAGAGAGAGAGAGAGAGAGAGAGAGAGAGAGAGAGAGAGAGAGAGAGAGAGAGAGAGAGAGAGAGAGAGAGAGAGCAGTTAATGCTTTAGGGAGTTAACTGCCTTCTGTGCGGCCATCCTAACTCCTCTATAAATACCCTTTGTCTGTTTTCTCTTTTTCATCCGTTTTTCTTTTATTTTCCACTTCCCTTCTTCTTTGTGCTCTGTTCGGCGATCATGGTTAATCTAGTGTTGGTTGCTTACCACGGAGGTCGCATTGTATGCCAGAGAGGGGATCGTCGTCTATCCGCTGTTCACCGCTATGATAGCGGTTGGATTTGGAGTCTGGATATGGGAGACGTAGGAGAGGAGGTTGGAGAATTTGACTTGCATGTTCTCTGCGCCCGCCTTTTCCCAGACGCTGTTGACTATGGTGTGGGTCGTTTTTTCTATTTTCCTCACCCTCATGCTCGGGAGCGACGTCTCCGGGAGGTCCGAACTAATTACGACACGGCTCGCATTGCCCGTCTAGGGCGGGAGGGGCCTGTTAATATCTACATTCATGGGCCGCCTCCTCCAGGCTTTCCTCTCCCTCTTCTCCGCGCGGCAGGTCTGTAGGGTGTTTGTTTTGCTTTTGTATTTTTGTATGTGACCCCCCTTCTCCCCCCCCCCCATGCTTCTTCTTGTCTTCGGAGACCAGAAGAAGTATTAGGAAGGGGGCAATAAAGGGTGATCTCGCGTATATTTTAGACGTAATGTTTAGGTGCTTCGTTTTGTTGTTTTGATGTATTTCGCTTGGTCTGGCATTGTGTTGCGTGAAGAAAAGTTCTATTGTACTTTCTGTAATGGCGAAAATGCCTTGTAATTACAACCTTTTGCAATATATAAGAAAGCTTTCTAGTGTCTTTTAAGGAAAATTCTCTGATCCTGTTATTGCTCCGCGGGGGTTATCTTGCTCTTCTTTTTTTTTTGTATGCTTGTTTTGTCCTGGGCCTGGCCTGTTTCACCATTGCTTTACTCGTTAAGGGGCATATTCTTTTATAATAACCAATACATTGTGAAATTGTACTGCTCATACCTTATCGTTACTTGGTTTTTAGCCCACGAAAGATCGGCCATATTGCTACGCGTGCCGTTCTATCGATCCAACACCGTTTAGGTGGAGCTACGTGTGTCGATCTGTCGATCCGACACCGTCTGGGTGGGGCTACGTCCACTACTCATGCTTGCCGAGCCAGTGTCGTCTGGTATTGCTACGCGTGCCGATCCATCGATCCAGCACCGTTTAGGTGGAGCTACGCGTGTCGATCTGTCGATCCGACACCGTCTGGGTGGGGCTACGTCCACTGCTCATACTTGCCGAGCCAGTGTCGTCTGGTATTGCTACGCGTGCCGATCCATCGATCCAACACCGTTTAGGTGGAGCTACGCGTGTCGATCTGTCGATCCGACACCGTCTGGGTGGGGCTACGTCCACTACTCATACTTGCCGAGCTAGTGTCGTCTGGTATTGCTACGCGTGTTGACTCGATATGGCTGAGCTCAACACGGTTTTTTATTGCTTTAGTTGCTTTTTCCTGAAATTAGAAAGAATGATCTATCTTGTATATGATCTTGCAGATAGGGTGTCATGGGTTTCTGGGGTACCTTATCGTTTTTATTTCGTTTAGTCCCCAGGCCTCTGGTTTTCTTGCCTTTTGCATTATGTTCCCTTGGCCTGTATAAGGTGGAGCTTTAGTTTTTAAGGTTTTTCGTGGTGAAAAAGCTTTTCGGGTAAGGTCAGCTTCGAGTTTCTTGGTATCATACCTGGGGTTGGCTTCTCTTCACGGGTAATATTTGCGGAGCCTCATGATGTTCCACGAGTTTGGGATCATGTTCCCCGCGTGATCTTTGAGACGGTATGCTCCTGGAGCTACTTCGCGTGCGACAATGTAGGGGCCTTCCCATGCTGGATCAAGTTTTCCCCCTTATGTTTTTCTGAGTACTAGGTCTCCTTCCGTGAACTTGCGTCCTTTCACTTTTTTGTTGTAATATGTTGCTATGCGTCGTTTGTATTCATTTTCACGGATTGACGCCATCTCTCGAATTTCTTCGGCCAGTTGCAGCTCTAGCTGCAATTTTTGGTGTTGCTTTCCTCGTCGTAGTCCAAGAGTCTTTCGCTTGGGAAGAGATGCTCTATAGGTATGACAGCTTCAAACCCGTATGTCAGCGCAAAAGGTGTTTCCCCTGTTCCCCGCTTTGACGTAGTTCTATTAGCCCAGAGTACCAAAGGAAGGGCTTCTGCCCACCTCCCTTTTGCTCGCGTGAGCCTTCTCTTGAGGTCGAACAATATCCTCTAATTTGCGCTCTCTACTTGGCCATTGCATTGAGGATGCGAGACGGAGGCGAATTGTAATCTGATGCCTAGGCTTTCGCAGAAATTGATCAGCTTATCGGTGTTGAATTGTGGGCCTCTGTCTGTGACAATGCTCTGAGGGAGTCTGAAACGGCAGATGATGTTTTGCCATAGAAATTTCTTGACTCGGCCAACGGTCGTTGTAGCTAGGGGGACGGCTTCGACCCACTTGGTGAAGTAATCGATTGCGACCAGTATGAACTATAACTGCCCAGGTGCTCGCGGGAAAGGCCCTAGCAGGTCCATTCCCCACTTCGCGAAAGGGCATGGGGCGCTGATAGCTTGCATCTCGACCCCTGGTCTATGTGAAGTTGGCGCGTGTCTCTGGCACGCGTCACAGGTTTGAGCCGTGTGGATGGCGTCTTTCTTCATAGTAGGCCAGAAGTAACCAGCGCGTAGTGCCTTGTGGACCAGAGCTCTCCACCCCGTGTGTCCTCCACATAATCCTCCGTGGACTTCCGTCATCAGTTCTTTACCTTCCTCGACGGGTATACACTTTAAACCCGTGGCCATGTACCCCCGCTTGTATAATACCCCGCTCTTGACGTAGAAGCGGCTTGCCCTTATCTGTAATTTTCTTCGCTTGTGAGCGTTTTCTGGCGCGGAGCCCGTGTTGATGTATTGCATGATGGGAGTTCTCCAATCATTCATGTCTTCTTCTGAGTCAAGCATCATTACGTCTGCGTTGATGGCCCGGGTGGCCCTGGAGTCTACCCACACCTGCCTGTGTGTTCTAGCTCTTGACCCAAGCTTAGCAAGTTCATCGGCTCTGGAATTCTCTCTACGAGGAATGGCCTGTATTTCAAAACGGTCCAAGGCGTTGATGAGTGTCTTGGCCTTAGCATGATACGCGGGAAAATTTCCTGTTCGAGCTTCGTACTCCCCCTGTATTTGTTTCACCATTACTTTTGAGTCACTGTAGCATACTACCCTTCGAGCCCCGCTGGCTAAAGCAAGATCTAGACCCGCGAGAAGTGCCTCATATTCTGCTTCGTTGTTTGTGACTTCGAATTTGAGATTCAAGGCATACTCGAATTGCTCTCCCCCAGGTGATGTGAGAGTAATGCCAGCTCCGTTCCCTTCTTCGTTTACAGCCCCATCCGCGAACAAGATCCACTGCTCCTTTTCAACTGCTTCTTCTTCCTCAGCCCCGCGAAAACTTGTTTCTACTAAAAAGTCAGCCAGGGATTGTGCTTTGATTGCTGGGCGAGGTCGATATTCTACGTCGAATTCCGACAGCTCTACAATCCATTTGGTCAACCTCCCTGACATGGTGGGTCTTCCGAACATGCATCGCAAGGGGAGGTCGGACAAGACTTGGATGGGATACGCTTGAAAGTATGGGCGAAGTTTCCGCGCGGCAGTGATAAGGGCCAAAGCCACCTTCTCAACAGGCGGGTATCTCGTCTCGGCTGATCCTAGCGCCTTACTCACGAAGTATACTGGTTTTTCTTGCTCGCGGACTAGGACTGCACTGATCGCTCTTGATCCTGTAGCTAAATACAACTGTAACTCTTCTCCCTGAATTGGCGAAGCTAGCGTAGGGAGCTTAGTCAAATGTATTTTGAGTTCCGCGAACGCTATCTCGCATTCTGGTGTCCATTGGAAGTTTTGGGGGTTCCTTAGGGCAGAGAAGAAAGGTAGGCTTCTTTCGGCCAACTTCGAGCAGAAACGCCCAAGATAGTTGATTGACCCGACAAACCTTTGCACTTCTTTGACGCTTCGCGGGGGTTCCATCTGTAAGACAACTTCAACTTTATCAGGGTTGACATTATTCCTCGCGAACTGATCATGAAACCAAGGAATTTTCCTGCTTTGACTCCAAACACGCATTTCTCAGGGTTGAGGCTCATCCCATGTTTGCGCAACGTAGCAAATACTTCACGGAGATCTTCGACATGCTCTGATTCTTTTCGGCTTTTGACAACTATGTCGTCCACGTAGGCTTCCACGGACAAGCCGATCTGATCCCTGAATATTAAGTCTATCAATCTCTGGAACGTAGCCCCAACGTTCTTAAGCCCAAAAGGCATGACAGTGTAGCAGAATGTTCCTCGCTCCGTGATGAAGGCAGTCTTCTCTTCGTTGGCCGGGTTCATCTTGACCTGATTATACCCCGAGTATGCGTCGAGGAAGCTTAGAGCTTCATGTCCCGCCGTTGAATCCACTAGCTGATCAATCGAAGGCAGTGGGTAACTGTCTTTAGGGCAGGCCTTGTTCAAGTCGGTGAAGTCGACGCACATTCTCCACTTGCCATTGGCCTTTTTTACCATGACGACATTCGCGAGCCATTGGGGGTATTTGACTTCACGGATGAAATTGGACCTTAACAGCTTTTCTACCTCTTCTCTGGCCCCTTGGGCCCTGTCCCCAGCCTGCTTTCTCTTTCTCTGTATTTTCGGCTTGATGTCTGGACTTGTATTCAACGAATGTGTCATCAGAGATGTTGGGATCCCCTTCAAGTCTCTAGATGTCCACGCGAACACGTCTCTTGAGGCTTTTAATAGTTCAATGATCCTTTCTAGTGTATCCTCCTTCATGGCCTTCCCCACATATAACTGTTCTTCTTTGCACGCGAACAAGGTCACATGTTGTTTTTCTCCTTCTGAGACTATTGCCTCCATTCGACTTCAGACTTCTAATTCAGGCTCCTCCAATTTTTGCTGCGCGGGCAGTCTCGTTCCTTCAAGGCTCAATACGGGCAGATTCTTGCCTTCCAGTGCAGCAAGATAACAGGTTCGGCTTTCGGTGTGCTGACCCCTGGCTACTCCAACGCCAGCTTTAGTTGGGAATTTCAGAGCAAAGTGGTAGATGGAGACTACTGCTTGGAATTTGCACAGCGAAATCCTTCCCAAGATAGCGTTGTACGCGGACGGAGACTGGAGGACCAAGAACTCCACTTTCTCAGACCTACGTGGGCCTCCTTCATCCCCTAGTATCAAATCAAGGGTAATCACCCCAATGGGCTTTACCCGCTCTCCCGCGAAACCTACCAGCGTGCAATCGGTGGGCGCTAAGCTTGCTGGATCAAGTCCCATTCTCTGAAAAGCTTCCCAATGCAGTATGTCAGCCGAACTCCCTGTATCCACCATTACCCTCTTGACAATCTTGGTTCCCATCTGCACATGGAGTACAAGCGGATCAGTACTTGGCATGCATGAATCTGCCAGGTCTTCTGAACTGAAAGTCATCTTCTGTTCCCCTCGCGTAGGATTCGAAATACTCATAACGGGCTTCCCAATTGGAGGCGGAGCATTGATTATCCTTCTCATCTCCCGCTTGCTAGGCCCTTTTGGTATATGTCCTCCGGAGATAGTTCCTACCTGCCCATCTGGGCGGGGGAAATTCTGCTCAACTGGCGGATAAGGTGCCGGACGCCTGGGCGCATGCCTTGGTGGAATTGGTCCCGCATGAAGCGCATTTTTCGTTCGCGGAGGACCATGTCGTTGGCATTCTCGCTCGTCATGGGCCGTGGACTGGTGGTATACACAAAACTTTTTCCCCGCCCGGGCTTGAGGGGGTGGCATGTTGGTTCGCGGGTTAGGATGTCTCTGAGCGTAAGAGGGGGTATGTTCTCGGTGGTTCATCTCGACCGCGATTAAAGGCTTATCTGGTGCTTTCCCTCGCTCTCCTGTCTGATGCCTACGTGGCTCCCACGAGTCTGTGTCCCTTCTTGCTGGCTCGTTCCTTCTCCCGTTACTTGCCGATGGGTTAACTGTGACTGTGCTTCCGCGGGCCAGTTCTTCTGCCATTATATGCTGATTTGCCTTCTCCAGCAACTTGGTATACGAGTTAGGTGGCTTTTTGCAGACACTCAGTTTGAATGGCCCATTCTTGAGCCCCTGGATGAAGGCCATACACGCGACCTTTTCATCGAAATCATGGGCTTGGACCGCTTCCGTCGTGAATCTCTTCACGAAGGATGCGATGGATTCTCCATCTTTCTGCCTCACGTTTAGTACCTCTTGCATGCTCAGCCTCCTTCTCTGAGAGCATCCGAAGTGAGCCATGAAGGAATCTGCCAACTGTTGAAAACCTTCAATGCTCTTGGCCGGTAAACTGATCATCCACGTTAAAGCTGGTCCTGATAGGGTGTTGGGAAAACACTTGCACATTGTCGCCTCATCTGCCTTGCTCGCGAGCATGAGGTACTGATACCTCGACAAATGATCCCTGGGATCTTCGTTTCCCGCGTACTCCTTGAACGTGGGAATCTTGAAATCTGCTGGGGGAGGTGCCAGGACTATATGGTCTGCGAAGGCTGTAGAGCCGAACAACTCTAGTGGTATCCCTGGAGCGGCGTACTCTGGGTAGTATTGTGGCTCATACTCCTGATGCCTTCCTCCATAAGTATCTCTCCATGGAGAGTACTGCAGACTTTCACGTGCGGCGGAGGCGCGATCTGCCTGGTAACATTCCCCATATTCTCCGCGTGGGTATCTTGGACCGTGCGGCTCAGGGTACATTTGTCTTGTCTGGCGTTGTGGCAATTCTGTCTCCTTCGCGGGGAGCTCCTGACTGGTCTTATGCCATTGGCGGAAAAGGCGAAATTGCTCCCATTCTTCGTCGTTGACAATCACTTTGCGAGTATCTTCTTTGGATGTTGCTTGGAGTGACATATCTTCTTCTGCTACCACCGTCGGGCTCGTGTTCATCGTGGATGAGTTCTTTTTTTCTGACTTAGCTGCGCGAGAAGATCCCCACGGTCGGCGCCAGTGTTGAAACCCGGTTTAACCCTTCGTAAAGATGTCGAGGGTCAACACACCCTCGACCCGGTTTTGTTGAGGATTTGTTTGATCGTGGGAGATCCTTGGCTTCCTTTCCTGCTCCAAGTCCGCGGGCCTTTTTTAGAATCACCCCTTAGCTCCTCTCCTTAGCTTGACTTCCTTCCGTGTTCTGTTTTGTTCTCGAAGGTCCCCGTCTCTGCCCAGAAAACTTGCTTCTCCAATGACCTGAAAACCCGGAGAGAGCTTCTCTGGGGGAACACCCTCCGACGCCCAAGTCAGTATTAGATTCAGTAAATATATTTGAGAGAGGAAGGTGCAAAAGATAAGAGAAAAGGAAGGCAACAAAAATCGATCCAAAGAAACCCCAAAAGATTCTCTGAAAAGCAGATGAGACCTCAAAGAAACAGAGGCCGATCAAGTGCCCAACTCTCTCTTTTTTCTCTATCACCGCCCAGTATCGCCCAACCCTTGGGCTCAAGGTTTGAGTTGATACTTATAGGGGATATCAACCACTAAGAGCTCACCAGATGTCTTAGTTTAATTGGAGCGAGTATAACCGTTTTTGGAAGTTTCCTCCCTGTCAGACGCACTCTCTTTCTATAACAGAATTCTGGTAGGCCTCTGTCGCTACGCGTAGGAGGAGATACGCGAAGGGTGAAAATCGCCTCCCACAATATATATATAAAGTGGAACCAAGCAATTAGCTACCTATCTAGATAGACTACATACTGAAATGTGGTAAAGGCATATATATATTTCAAGTTCCATTCATCCACCCTAGATTGGGGAAGTGGAATCTACATAGAAGCAAGCATAGGTTTCGAGATACCTGGACAATGAACCATGATGCAGATGAGAAACAGCTCCCAACCAACAGAAGTGTCCCAGCTGTCCAGTTCGGTTTTGCAGCATCCAACACCAGTGCAGCTGTGTGATGAAGCAAACGTGTGTGGTGTGACGACAGCAACACTTTTCCTTTGTAAAGGCTCCCCCAACACAGAAGAGGGCTCCTACCAGCTTCACCTTTGTGTCCATCCCCAAGCTTTCCATTCTGTATGCCAAATATTCAAATTCATGACAGATAACAACAACCGAAAACTCTCTCCCAAGATAATGAGGTGCCATCTATAATACATACCTTAAGATGACTGAAAATGCAAATGTAAGAATTGGGATTAGACTGAGGAGGTTCGCTGCAAACATGGCATTTGTGTGTCGCAAGCCATAATAATACATAGCCATAGCCATTATAATCCTGCCAAAAAATTGGCCATGCAAGGAAAGTTCAACAACATCAATGGAATTGAACCTCGTTTGGGCACTACAGTAACATATAAGTTTGAATCTTTACCCAATTAAGGCGGTTAGAAAGATCCATCCTACAACTGACCAAGTGATCGTTTTCCCCTTGCCTCTGCACGCCCAAAATCAACAAGAAACAAAACAGGGGAGCGGACGATTTAAAAAACAAGTATATCAGTACTCAAGAAAACCAAGAAAAAGAGCAAAACCCAAGGAAAAGAACAGAGCAAGGGAGCCAAGGATGGAGATGGGATATGGACAAGAATTTAAAAAAACCTTTCGAAAAAGAAAGCGATGGAAATTGCTGCAACTAGATGGCGGTACGTGATTAGGGCGAACACGAATGTTCCTTGCCCTAAAATCAGCCCTGAAAGAATCTGAGAACCCGTGGAAACTAGTAGGACTGCAATCATAGCGATTATTGCTTTGTACTTCACACTTCGTCATCGTCGCTACAGAAGAAAGGTGTGTTCTGACTTCTGAGGAGAAGAAAAAACAAACGGTCGATTCTGAGAAGACGGTGTTTTTCAACTTTTTTTATATATACTTTTTACAGAAACAAATAATAAAATGAAATGAAAATTAACAAAAAATGGAAAAATCCCACTTTTTGTATTAAACTTTCTTCAATTAAATATTTCTTATAATACTGAAATGACAAAAATGGTGTTTAAAGATAGAATTTTGGCCTAACAAGCTAACATAATTAATTTTGTAAAACAAGTTGAATGCCATGTCAAGCACGTGTTGATTTATCAATTATTTTTATAATATTTTTTAACATATTAGTGATAAAAATTTGTTTTAAACATTTAATGGTGAAGTTTATCAAATAAAATAATATAGCATATTAAATATTAATTTTCTATTATAATCAATCTACTATATATTTACTAAAAAAATCTCACTATGTCACATGATACCTCCACAATGAAAATGTCACATATAATTTTCTTAGAATTTTACTTTAAAAAAAATTATATAAAAAGGATTTGTATCATAAATCTAAACTAATTCATAATTTAGATACAAATTAATTCAATCACACAAATGAACTAATTACTTCCTAATTTAGATACAAATCAATCACATAAATAAACTAATCACTTTCGAATTTAAATTCAAATGAATCACACAAATCAATAACAAAGCTTACCACTTCAAAACTTGCACAACAATATACTATACATATACACACACTAAACTAGAACCTAGCTAAGTCACATAACACCCCTAATTAAACGCCTCCGCTATATGCACTACGTTATTTGTCCTTTCGCACTACAAAACTCTACGTAGAAACCTGGCGTACGCCAGATTTCTGTGTAGAAGACCAAATTTCTCTACGCAGGTATCTGGCGAATATAATTGTTGGAGATAGGGAGTTGGGGTTTTTCTGAAATTTGCCTCCTACGCAAGGATCTGGCGTACGCCAGATCCTGGCGCAGAAAAAAAAAAAAAATCTTGGACGCAACCAAGTGAACAATATATTTTTTTAAATCTGCATTTGACTCTAGTAATAGACGCTATCAAGGTTACATGACAATAAATTCGTTTGTATCATGAGATTTCAATATACTTTTATTCATGTATATTTCTCTACCAATTTGTTTGATATTATCTGTTTGTTATTATTATTCTCGAAAATCACATATAACTATGGTTATATCTTATAGTTATATCCAATTTGGTTATATTTCATAGTTATATACTATGATTATATCCTATATTATATCATATAGTTATATACTATGGTTATATTATATAGTTATATACTATCATTATACCTTATAGTTATATTCAATTTGGTTATATACTATGGTTATATCATATATCTTATATTTATATAGTTAACTATATGATATAACCAAATTGGATATAACCAATTTAGATATAACTATAAGATATAATCATAGTATATAAATTATATACTATGGTTGTATCATATAGTTATATACTATGATTATATCTTATAGTATATAGCGATAGGATATAACCATAAGATATAACTAAATTGGATATAATATAAGATATAATCATAATATATAATTATAGGATATAACGATATGATATAACCAAATTAGATATAACTTTAAGATATAACCATAACCATAAGATATAACCAAATTAGATATAACTATAAGATATAACCAAATTGGATATAACTATAAGATATAACCATAGCATATAACTATAGGATATAATCATAAGATATAACCAAATTGGTTATAACTATAAGATATAACCAAATTGGATATAACTATAAGATATAATCATAATATATAATTATAGGATATAACGATATGATATAACCAAATTGGATATAACTATAAGATATAACCATAGTATATAACTATAGGATATAACCAAATTGGATATAACTCCAAGATATAACCATAATATATAGTTATACGATATATATAACCATAGTATATAACTAAAGAATATAACCATAGTATATAGCTATAGGATATAACCATAAGATATAACCAAATTGGATATAACTATAAGATATAACCATAGTATATAACTATAGGATATAACCATAAGATATAACCAAATTAGATATAATTATAAGATATAACCATAGTATATAACTATAAAATATAACCATAGTATATAACCAAAAGATATAACCAAATTGAATATAACTGAAGGATATAACCATAAAATATAACTATAAGATATAACCAAAAGATATAACCAAATTGGATATAACTAAAAGATATAATCATAATATATAATTATATGATATAACGATATGATATAACCAAATTGAATATAATTATAAGATATAACCATAGTATATAACTATAGGATATAACCATAAGATATAACCAAATTGGATATAACTATAAGATATAACCAAATTGGATATAACTATAAGATATAACCATAGTATATAACTATAGGATATAACCAAATTGGTTATAACTATAAGATATAACCATAGTATATAACTATAGGATATAACCATAGTATATAACCAAATTGGATATAACTGAAGGATATAACCATAATATATAACTATAAGATATAATCAAAAGATGCAACCAAATTGGATATAACTAAAAGATATAATCATAATATATAATTATAGGATATAACGATATGATATAACTATAAGATATAACCATAGTATATAACTATAGGATATAACCATAAGATATAACCAAATTGGATATAACTATAAGATATAACCATAGTTATATGTGATTTTCGAGAATAATAATAACAAACAGTTAATATCAAACGAATTGGTGGAGAAACGTACATGAATAAAAGTATATTGAAACCAAATTGGATATAACTATAAGAATATTGCGTAGAAGATATAACTATAAGATATAACCATAGTATAACTATAAAATATAACCAAATTGGATATAACTATAAGATATAACAATAGTTATATGTGATTTTCGAGAATAATAATAACAAACAGATAATATCAAACAAATTGGTGGAGAAATATACATGAATAAAAGTATATTGAAATCTCATGATACAAACGAATTTATTGCCATGTAACCTTGATTACTTGATAACGTCTATTACTAGAGTCAAATGCAGATTTAAAAAAATATATTGTTCACTTGGTTGCGTCCAAGAAATTTCAAAAAAAAACCCAACTCCCTATCTCCAACAATTATATTCTAGCTTTACGCAGGTATCTGGCGTACGTCAGATACATGCGTAGAGAAATTTGGTCTTCTACGCAGAAATCTGACGTACGCCAGGTTTCTGCATAGAGTTTTGTAGTGCGAAATGACAAATAATGTAGTGCATATAGTAACAGCCTAATTAAATCACCTAATCATTTGTCACCTGTCATTCTCTCAATTATCACTTTATTTTACTATATTTAAAAGCTAAAAACTTCTATCTTAAACCTAAAACTAATTTGTTCCTAATTTAACCCTAAACCTATCACTAATATATTTCTCATTTAATTTTATTTAAAAATCAAATTTATATTGCTATATATATGTGTACATCACTACACGAGTATTTATACGCTTACTTACGGTAGTGTACTGGTATACAACCATCCCTACCCCGCTAGCTATTAATATAATTTTTATGGAAATCTTTGATTGTGTATATTCAGTATTTCTTTATATATTATTGTGTGTATATATTGAGTGTATATATTGAGTGATTTTCTTTTCCTTTTAACCATATATATACGAATTAACCATATATATACGAATTGATAATTTCATAATAAGTTTTTTTGGTAGACATTTTCTAATAGGATTTGATCGGTTAATTTTAGTTAATTTAATTAACTAATTTTTTACATTGAATCTATTATCCATAAATACAAATAACACAATAGTAAAGTTACACATGGTTGTAGGTGGGGATTATTATCACGCGAATTCCTCGCAATGAGGGTGGGGCGGGAGAAAATTTTTAATCACGGTTGGGGACGGGGAAACCCGTGGGGATCCCCGCTAAATATATAATTTTCTTAATTTTCATATCCCTAAATCCTAAATTTCATGCCCTTGAATCATAAACCTCTTACATTCTAGATGGTAAACCCGAAATCTCAAACCCTCTACAGTCTACACCCTAAATCCTAATATATGTTCATTTAAATAAATTTCAAGGTTTTTTCTTTTGTAGAACAATGATGGAGATTTTTTACGAGGAGCAAGGCCCCGATGGGAAAAGGACTAGGAAATAAGGGGGTAAACGGGGACAGAGACGTGGAGGATACTCCCTCTCCCAAATCCGCTTTCTTAACTAAAGTAGAAGTGATTGATGTCACTTGACATCTCTACGGTGAGCCAAGTCATCTTTCATTACAATCTTCTCCGCAATTTGCCACTTGTCATCATCTTATTTTATAATTTATAATTTACATTTATTTTATTCTAATTATGTGATTATATTTGTCAAGATCTTACTTGTCTTTTTTTGAATGAAATGTGATTTTCATTATGATATAAAAGAGTTTTGACAAAAGTTATCTAGACAATCCTAGGTGTTACAATCTCTCATAATCTAATCATTTGCTTCTATTTTCTAGACTCCCTATTACTTGCCTTTTTAATATATATGACATTATTTATTATAAGATCTTTATATCAATTTTTTTAGTGTGGTTATGCTCTTAATAAGTTGTTCTTATTTATTGATACAAGGTTATATATAATTTGTTTTATTTCTCTACCTACTTAAATAAATCTATATCATAATTTATATTATTATAACATAAATCCAAATTTTATAATACTGAAAATATTTATTGTCTAAGGTCATATGTTCCCTCATAAAGCCGCACCATCTATGACACGTGCCGTTTTCGTATTTTTCACATCATTTATTATACTTTTGCAATATAATAATTATATTATGTTTACCTGCAACTCTTTTATGATAATACTTTTTATTTCAAATTTCAAAAATATGCTTCAGTAATTCATCTACATATTATGCTGTAAGACCAATTATCTTAACTGCAAATGTTATTGTGTCATAAATTTTATACATGATTATCTTCCTTCGTTCTATTCAACAATGTATGAAATATAAACTTACATGTCATTCTATCCTTCGGAATTTATTAATCAATAATCATTTTTAATATTTTAAGTGAGTTTCATTCATGAGCTGTAAATATTGCTCTTGAAAATAAGGCAACCTAACCATTTTTCTCTCATGTCATCAATTATTAGGTAAAATAAATATTTGTAATTAACAAGTTTTAATAAAGGTAACTAAATTAACTAAATAAATAATTATGTTATTTCTAACAATGACACTCTTAAACATTTAAAATTACGTTTACTATCAAACAAAAAGAGTAATAAATATAACAATCTATTATATTACAAAATCTATCTTAATAGTCATTATTTTTATTAGGTACTTCATTATAGTATCATACTTTGTGATAATTGATTTAAAGTATCGTCAATTTAATAAATAAATTACATTATTTAACTATAAAATTTTCTTAATTGCGAAATCGATATATTTTTATAATTATAAAACTATTAGATTCATTATTTCATAAATCACGTGCAAGGCACGGAGACTAAGCTAGTGAAATCATATATAGTGACAATTTTCAAATCATATATATATATGATCAGTCCGGACGTGTCTAACCATGTGAACGTGCAGACCACTTCTAAGCCGTAGGATGGGAGGATCAACGACCACGATTGAAGGCTGTGATTTGAAGGAGAACGAAAACGCGGGCGAAGTTGAAGAACTTGAAGAAGCAATCAGAGTATCAAATTCGTGATATCGGCAAATTACAGAGGCACTGAACAAGAGACGTTCATGAAAGAAAACTCAAAATAAAAAATGTCAAACATTGAAGAGAGGAAGCAAAAGAGCAATAACAAATCCGAGTCCGAAGGTAGTAACACTCCAATTTCTTTCCTTCTATTAGTTCGAGTTTCGAAATTTAACAAAAAAAAGAAGATGTTTGATGAAATGTCGACGAAATTTAGGATTTACTAGATTACTATGACATGCGAACTCATGATTGAGTTCGCATCTGAGATAATCGAAGTTCCTAGGGTTGGATGATGCATGAATGAGTTCAAGAAATAAAAAAATATATAGGTTTTCATGTGCATGATTACAATAACAACATAGTTGAATGTGTAAAATGTATTAGGTTCATGTGTATTATACGTTAGGTTCATGTGTAGTGTATAAAAGGTTCATATAGTAGCGTAAGGTATTTGAAACTTATGTTATGAGGTTCATGTATTTTTGTGTAAAGTTCATGGTGTTTTAAGGTGTGATTCATCTGTGTGTTCACTTATGTTTACTCATGTTATTAACTTGTGGTTCATACGGTTAACAATATGATTTCATGTGCACCTGACACTAGGTTCATGTATATGGTTAGTGATTGTGTCCCTTCTGTTATGAGGTTCATATGCTTTATATGAACCTTGTGTTATGAGGTTCGTGTATTTTTTTGTGTAAAGTTCATGGTATTTGAAGTTGTGGTTCATTTGTGTGTTCACGTATGTCTACTTATGTTATTAACTTGTGGTTCATAGGGTAAACATTATATATTCATGTGTACTTGAAACTATGTTCATGTATATGGTTAATGATTGTGAACCTTCTGTTATTAGGTTCATATGCTTTATATATCAAGTTCATGCGCAAAGTTCTCATCTAACACTCTTCTATAAATGTGGTTGCAGAGGAAATACCTTTGGCAAAGCTAGCTTTGTGAAAATCGAAATCCAATCCAAAGAAAAGAACAAGAGAAAAACAAACACAAGCTTCACTTTTCAGCAGACATGCACAAGTCCACGCAACAAAGCTTCAACTGTTCAACAGAGAAGAGTTAGCACGCGCGACAAAGTTGTACCAACAAAAGCAGAGAAAGAGAAGTCTTCTGAGGCAACAAAAACTGAGGAAGACGATTCAGCTGAGAAGACTCTTTCACTGGAGATGGAAGAGGACGAGGATGAACTGAGCATCGACTTGAATAATGATGTTGAGGACAATAGTTCAGGGAATGAGAGCGTCGGGGATGTCTTAAGAGTCAACAAAAGGAAGTCATGTGCCGTGAGGAGAAAGGTGAAATCAAAGCCTTCAGCAAAGAAACCAAGATTGTCGCCGAGAAAACGATTGCACAAGACAGTTGAAGATCAGAGCTCCAATGAGTTTGAAAAGCTTGCGCCGAAGAAGGGAAACAAAAGAATGAAGTCAGTACCAAGACCAACGACTTCAAAAAGAAAAGCAAGCAAGGTTAAAGGCAAATATACTGTTATCGTTCAGGACAAGGTGGGTAAAAAGGAATAAGGAAAGAGCAAGGACTTCACTTGGAAGGAAAAAGGGATCATGAAGTTGGTTATTTCAAAGAAGAAGAAAAGGAAAGTCCAAAGAAAGACAAGAAGGACAAAAATACAAATCCAAAGAAGAAGAAGAAGTTGCAGTTGACAACTGTTGCTACAAAAAACAAGAAGAAAGACAACAAGAAGGAAACAAGTGCTTTCGAGAGCTTGAGCACAAAGAATGTGCCTCTTCTTTTCGTGGAGACATTAGAGGTATTGCCCGAGGACAGGGAGTGCATTAGAAAGATAGGGTTTGTGAGCCTTTTTGTAACACCCCTGACTTATATCGGTAGTGTCATACGTCAGTGACCTCAGACTTTAATGTCCAAAGTCATCATTAGGCTTTAATCGAAACAATTAAACTTAAAATAAATAAATAAACGTTAAATAATAACGAGTAAATAACGGAAGACTTTTATTTAGAAACTCAACTTTTTTATTAAAATTTCTCTCCTAACTTGAGAAGGATAATTTACAACAATATTGA
The DNA here is from genome assembly GCA_027886185.1 of Rheum nobile. Taxonomy (NCBI): domain Eukaryota; kingdom Viridiplantae; phylum Streptophyta; class Magnoliopsida; order Caryophyllales; family Polygonaceae; genus Rheum; species Rheum nobile. The sequence goes on along the minus strand of WOAB01000531.1, from coordinate 3,120,229 downwards.
AATTACGCGGAAGACTTTTGAATAAAACCCTAAACACATGACTAGTTTATATGCGTATTACAACTCTTTAAGAATATTAAATCAATACTACACATCTTAATATTACTTTAGAATAAAACCTTCAGCTACAAGCCTTCGTCTTCGATTGGTTACTTCAAATCGTCAGGGACCAACCTCTGATGTGCGTATAGGACGGATGACACCAATTAACCATGCAAGGAATAAAAAGGTTGGTTAGTCTAATGAAAGACTACGCAAGAGTGAAAACAGATTGGTTATTGTAGTCGTTTATAGTCACTACCCTTGTTTTTTGAATAAAACTCGGTAAACGGTATATAATTATAGACTTCTACTGACAAGAAAGACAATGAATGCTTAAAGAGAATACTCCAATGAATTGAGTCTTATGGTAAGTTACATGAATTTTTTTGGGAACACTATATTATCACACAGTTTTAAAAACGTCTCATTGAATATTTGGGTCCTCGACCAACCTCACCGCATAATGTGAATCCAGATTAGAAAGAAGACTTACTTTAGAGAAGAGACCGGACGGGTTCCATGTTGTACTTCTCGCCCGAGGGTATAATAATTATGTGTCACGCGGCACTTATCTTATTTAATTTCAAAACGTGCATTAACGTTAAATACTTTTAATTAACCACGACCGATCTCACAATGAGATTTAGAATGAGATGAATCTCGAATTTCGACACTAGCTAAGTGCACCACCACTTATATAAAATAAGGGTAGGTCATGACCAAAAGTATTAGGGCAATAATCCTTCTAATACAAGTTATAAAAAAAAAACAGCTAAACCTCGCAAGGTAAATAGCGTTCCTATGAATACTCGTGCTAACTAAGCATTATTATCCACACCAAATACACAACAATCCACACCAAGTTTATCTAACACCCTATAATAATAATAATATATAAGGGTTATGGCTAACATATATACAACCTAATAATAAGATTCATTTTACACAACATTTTAATACACAAGTTTCCAAACGAGAAATTAAGAATATTTATCCTAACGTAATTAAGACAATAAATTAATTGTCAATTAAGGAAATTTGGAATAAAATAGCAAGAGCGAACCGTCACTTGTCTTGAATCACGAAGAAAATGAATAGCGTCTCGGAGATGGTTGTTTTCGAAAAGCAAATCGGCTCCCTACTTATTCCCGTCCCAAACAAAATTCCAAGACGTACCCAAATCATACACAATAAATAAATTATATTAGATAATTTATTCAATATAAAAATTTGAAGTATATCATGTCTCAGTTTCTAATTGAATTTGTTTAACTCATAAATAAATCAATTTCAAGGTTTTTTGATAAAACGATTATATATGCGATTAAAAATTCATTAGTCGTATATTCTAAATAATCATATCATAAATAAATGAATAAAATAATTTATTTATAATCCTAAAATTTTCTAACTCAAAATTTTATCTAAATGAAGAGTCATAATTTACCCATTCATAATATAAGATAATATTATAAAAATTATAATTAATTCAATTTTATTTTTTATAAATTATAACATAATTTGTTTATGAACCTAAGTTAATTAATTTAATCAAATTAAGCAAAAAATGAATTAAAACAAAACAACTAAATTCGAAATCGGACAAAATTATTCTTCTGGGATTCGCGGTGGTGACTCCAATACGAATTGTGCAATCAATTGCAAGTTTTAAGCTTCAAATCGCTCGAATTTTGCCCAAGAATACAACTGTCGGGTTTGTAGGGTTCGTATGAAGATTGGAGAAATTGGATGAATGTGAGAGCCGATTGAGAGGGATTGTATCGGAATTTGGAAGCACTTAATGTTCCCAACAATATCCCCAAGATCACGTCCTCCAATATACTCCCAATCAATCGAATTTTTCATTTGTTCGAATCGGACCTAAGGACGACACGAATTGATTTGGGGACAAATCCCGCAAATCTCGACGTTATTAAATCCAATTAACTGAGGCATTTGATGCGTAAAATCTCCATCTTGAATTCCCAGATTCTAATTGACTCAACCGGGTTCGATTTAACCCCAAAATCCGCCATTGAAGCTTAAGTTCAAGCTCGCGATCTCAGCTGAACGTAGAAGACGATATTTTGCGTTATTTACAATCGGACCCCTCAAGGTTTGGTTTGTGGCAAAAATACCCTCCACAACTTTTCACAAATTACAAAAATTGCCCAAACTTAATATTTTTATTATTATAAGTTTGTAATATTATTTTAAACCCAAAATTAAAGTATAGAAAATTTTAACTTAGGTTAAAATAACCTTAAGTTTTTTTTCTTATGAATTTGACCATACTTAAATCCTTAACAAAAAAATGTTAAACTTGATTTAAATATTCTAAGTCAACATTGATAAGTTTTATATAAATTATAATTAAGATAAGGTTAATCATAATTTATACCATTTATAGCTTAAATAAATAACATACTTAAGACATTTATTATTTTACCCCTTCTTGGATAACATAATAGTTCTTGTGATCTTTATTATTATATAAAATTCTAAAATTTAGCTATACTTATTTATTTATTCCTACACCATACTATTATGAGGAAAGATTCCGTGAGGACGTGATTGGCCGTTAGGAATAAGGATGAATCTCAGCTGTCCGTTTCACCCTTCTTCATTAAAGTTTTTTTCCGGCGCGTTCCTTGGCGCGTGATCCTTTCTTCTTCTTTCTTGTTCGCCAATCCAACAGTACGGCTCTTCTCGAGTTGCTGAAATCGTTGCCGCCGTCTTCTACACTCCATCGATTTGATGAAATCGTCTTCTGTTTGATTTCGCATTCACCTCTTTGATCTGACATTCATCTTCTTCCTTTGATTCGCTATAAATTTGTTGTTGATTACCTGCTTCAACTGATTTTGACGTGCCAAATTAGTCTCGCCAGTAGATCCCTTGAAATTGGGATTTTTCTTTCTCGTTTTCGATGGATTTAGGTAAGTTCTCTGTGTTGTTGTTGTTGTTTAGTTTATAATATCGTATTTTGCTTCATATTGCTTTAAATCTCTATAGTTTCTGTTGTTTTTCTTGTTGTTTTAACATATGAACACATTCTCTTTGTATTTCAGATATGAACAAATCTTCTGGTTCATATGAACATATTCTCTTTGTTTTTTATGTTTACGTACATTCTCTTGGCTTTCGCATATGAACACATCCTTTTTATATGTATGCACACATGTGTTTACCTGTCATTAATACATTATTAATTCATCTTTCCATGTATTTAGTCTTTTATATATTATCTGTACATTTTGCATATACAGACAATAAAGTTTTAGTGTTTCATATACTGTATATGCACAAAGTGTAAGTTGATGTATGCACACAATAGTGTTAATCATATGCACACAAATGTGTTTAGCATATGAACACATGTGTGTTAGCTTATGAACACATCTTAATTTCATCTTTCCATGTAGTTTTAGTGCTTCATATATTATATATGCACACACTGGAAGTTGAGGTGTGCACACAACAGTGTTAATTATATATTATCTATGCACACATGTGTTTACCTGGCATGAATACAATATTAATTCATCTTTCCATTTAGGTAGTCTTTCATATATTATCTATGCACACAGTGGAAGTTAAGTTGCACACAACAGTGTTAATAATATGCACACATGAGTTATAATATATGCACACAACATTCTGCAACTTATATTTTTGTATTCTGTTGGACACATTTTTTCAGGAAAGGGTGAAATGGAGGAGAAGAAGGGTACTGTTTCTCCATGCAGTACTATTGAGTATCATTCTCCTGTGTGTGATGATGAATTGAAGCCACATGTTGGACAACTTTTCCCTTCAGTTGAAGCTGCCATTCAGTTTTATCGAATCTATGCAGAAGCATGTGGTTTTTCTATATGTGTGAATTCATCAAAGAAAGCAAAGGATGGATCAAATGTTATCATATGGAAATATCTAGTTTGCAATAGAGAAGGTTTCAAGCATGTATCTCCTTATGCTGAGTTCAATCCTGCTGAAGGAGATCTTGTTAAAAGAAGGACGGTGTCAAACAGGTGCGGATGTGATGCTAAAATGTGGTTCAGATTCGCTGGAAATGATGGCTACCGAGTGACACATTTTGTTAGTGAACATACACATCCCATGCTACGGAAGTCTGAAATGCAGTTTTCTAAAAGCAGCAGGAAAGTCACACCATTTCACCAAGACTTCATCATGAACTGCATTAAATCAAATGTCGGTGTTAGCAAGAGTTACAAAGTCTACAAGAATTTAGTTGGTTCATATGCTAATGTAGGTTCTACTGTTGTTGATTTCAAGAATTTTCTGAGAGGTCTCAATTCATACATGGTAGGCTCTGATGCACAAATGGTCCTTGATGACTTCTACAAGAGGAAGGAACGATATGATTCGTTCTACTTTGACTATTTTGTTAACAAGGAGGACCAACTATGCCGCTTGTTTTGGTGTGATGCTATTAGTAGGAAGAGCTTCTCTTATTTTGGCGACGTTGTTTCAGCTGATGCTACCTATCAACTGAATTCGTATGTACTTTCTTCCATCACCCTTTAAATCTGTTTATTACATATGTACACTGAAATAGGAAGACATATGAACACAGTAATCAATTACATATGAATATATATGATTTAACACATGCACACATGAGACGTGGGATATGCACACTAGGTATATGATATGAACACATTGAATTGTAAATTTCTTCATTGCACATGAACACATTTGTATATCATCTGCACACATTAATGCATTTGATATGAACAAATTATCAATACTTAATGCACACAGTATTGATGTGTTTACTTTTTATTGATGTTGTAGGTATAACATGGTTTTCGTTCCATTTACTGGTGTTGATAATCATAAAAAGTCTATAACGTTTGCTGTTGGTTTGCTGTTGAATGAAGATATACCTTCTTATGTGTGGTTATTTGATAATTTAAAAAGGGCAATGGGCCGTGAGCCGTATGTGATTATAACTGACCAAGATGCTGCTGTAAAATCTGCTGTTGAGCAAGTTTTTAGTGGTTCTGTTCATCGGTTATGCATGTGGCATATCATGAAGAAGGTCAATCTGAAAGTGAGATTCCCTCATATGACATGTCCCACTACTATTGAGGGATTCCATAAGAAGTTTAATGTCATTGTTTGGAGCGAGGAACTTACTCCTATTCAGTTTGAAGAGCAGTGGTCTACTATTATTTCTGAATATGGTCTAGAGATGAATGAGTGGTTGGGAGTTATGTTTGATCTAAGATGTTACTGGATACCTTCATTCTTCCATGATGTTAAGATGGCTGGCCTGTTGAGGACAACGTCTCGGTCTGAAAGCCAAAACAGTTTCTTTGGTAATTTTTTTGGGTCGCAATCAACTCTTGTTGTGTTCATGATGCAGTTTAATAGTGCAATTGAGTCACAAAGGCATAATCAAAAGAAGTTGGATTTGGATTCTTCCACTTGCTCTCCATGCCTGAAGACGCCGTTGGAGATAGAAAGGCATTGTGCTTCAATCTACACCATCTGTAACACCCCCAAATTTAACCCCATTTGAAAGCGCTACTGTCGATGACCCCAGACGTAAACCCCGAAGTCACCCCAGGCTTTTCCGACGTCATAACTGACTTAAAACACAGTTACAATACTAAAATCGTAACTTTTATTAAACCACATGGTCGCGGAATTACACGATTCCTAAAACGACCCAATTTCATCAGAAATACAAAATAGCACAGCGGAAATCTTTTAAATACAAAGCGACAAAACAACTTGTCGAAAACAAAACACCGTCCATCCTCATAGTCGCTCTAGCCTTCTCAGATCTGCATGTGCCGAAACGGACGGACGACACCAGCCAACCATGCAAGGAATATTACGGTTGGTCAGTCTAATGAAAGACTACGCAAGGGTACAAAGCAGAGTGGTTCGAAGCAGTCGTATTAGGTTAGACTCATCGTTCCTCGAATAATAACAGAGTACGCTAGTCAACCATCATACTCCTACTAGAATATCAAAAGGTATGCACAAGAGAAGATTCTGGAGACCAAGTCTCACAACAATCAATCCCAAAAAGAAGACTCCAAAATGAAATGAGCCTTATAGGAAACATGACAACAAATGTTGGAAAACATAACCAAACACACACAACCACATCACACAAGTATCGCATACGAGCGATCTATAACAAAGACGAGCTTTTCCTAGCTGCTCTAGCGCCTAGCTGCACTACTCGCCAAACATTTTAAATAAGTGCTTACTCATACGGCACTTTATATTATGGTCAAGGCATTTTAATTATTTGCGTTATTCATTGCACGTATCTTATTAAATGTCATCACACACACACATCACGTTACAAGCTTTTACATACATGTCCCGCCACTCGCGAAACACATATCGAACCGGGTTGTGACACCTGCAGAGTGCACCACTTCTTACTCCACTCGAGTATAGAAGTCAGTCAATGACTTTACAAATTTATTATAAAGAGACGACAAGACCTCTCATCCATTGTCCCTACGAATACTCGTTCTGACTAAACAGTCAAACACACAAACACAACACACAGAGCCATCACGGCCCAACCTGCACAACTATCCATATCTATGCCCACCTGGCAAACACCCTAGATTTAATAATCTAAACACACACAATAAATCACATCAAAGTCCCTTACGGCCTTCACCTACACAAATCTAGAATAGACTAGCGTCGGTTCTAGCAAAATATACAACCTAGTATAATATCTTCTTTTTAATCACATAACGTTATCAAACAATTCCAACATAATTAACAATCATCCCAAATTAATTAACAACAAACAATTGATAATTAATGAAAGTATGAAATGATGAGCAAGAGCGAACCGCCACTTGCCTTAGATCCGACAACTTCGAATCAAGCTCAGCAACGTCTAGTTCCTGGATCTGAAACTGGAGCAAATCTTGGATATTAAATCCCTAAGAAATGGCCCATAACAAGATCCTAAGTTAGATTCAATACACTTATATATGAATCTAAAAGAATACAAGAAGAAATCAAAGGAAACGAGCCAAGCCCAAAGCCAAACCACAAAACACACAACTCGGACACACATACCGCGATCGCGGCAGGTCGCGATCGGTCGCGGTTTTCGTGCTGTGACAGTGGCTAGCTCGCGAGACAACAATGGAGAATTTCTTACCCAAACCGATTCGTTTGCCTTCGATTTGTCTATGGTTCGATCTCCCAACACCTCAAAGCTTCTCACAACACTCAAGAGCACCTTCTCAACTCAAGAGACACTCGAAATCTCCCACACACGAAGCTCACAAGCTCGGCTTTAATGGAGAAAAACAGAGGAAAACAGAGGAGAAGAAGAAGGAAGAAGAAGAGAGCTCTCAGCTTTGGTCTTCACCTCCTTTTATAGCACAAATCCGACCACCTCCAAGGGGACACAAGCCAAGCCAGCTGGAGAGCCACTTGCCTTCCCAGAAAAAATCAGAAAAATAGAGCTACAGTAACCGCCACGCGAGGAAGACGACACTGCTCAGCAAAAGGCATTACCGCGATCGCGGCCGATCGCGGTGAGTCGCGGTTCATCGCGGTCAATCGCGGTGAGTCGCGGTTTTAAGCCGACTTCGTTTATTCTTATCCGAACTTGGTTCGGATTAAATTTCTTAACTCCGGGTTAAATATATTCGTACATTAACGATACATTAACCCCGAAAACACCTCAACTGTATTATATAATGCTCGGAAAATTTTACAGAGCTCAGACCCCTTTTCAGAAGGTCCGAGACTACTGAATTAAATCCGTCTAGCAAAACGGGCATAAGAAAAATTTAAAAATAATTCAAAATACCCTTAAAAATTACGGGGTGTTACACCATCAACATGTTCTATGATGTGCAAGAAGAGATTTGTGGTGCTACTTACCAGTGTTCGCTTGCTGATCTGAGGAAGGAAACCAATATTCATCACTATGAAGTTAGTTTCCCAGTTGGGAAAAATCATACAGTTTAACATGTGATTGCTAGTGATGACTACCACTGTTCCTGCAACAAGTTCCTCAGTATAGGTATTCCTTGCTGCCACATCTTCATGGTATTTAAAAACCTTGGTATCAAGTCATTACCTACAAAGTTCATTAATACTCGTTGGACGAAGTGATAGGTGTTATTTCATACACCTTTTCTAGCATCTATTAGCATGGTTTGGGGGAGTTTTGGATGTGTTTTGGTGCTAAGTCTGCGATCCAGATGTTATGGAGAGAAGTGAAGAAATCCAAGGATTTGCAGCTTAAATAGAGTTTAGAGATGAAGATGGAGCTGCTTGGTAGTATTTGGAGAGTAGCAGAAGAAGAGATGAAGATGGAGCTGCTTGGTAGTATTTGGAGAGCAGCAGAAGAAGAGAAGAAGACGAGAGCTGAAGTCTGGAGTTCACCGCCCCGCGTCAGCAATGCCGCGGCCCAGCGATGACTCCCAGTGAAGGATGGAGCCCGCGTGAGAGGAGACCACCGCCCAGCGGTGGAGAGCTGAAGCCCCGCGGTGGATCTTCACCGCCCCGCGGTGGATGTGTTTATTGCCTCGCGTCAGATTATAATTATTTCCTATTTCGTTTATGACTTTGCTTTATTAGTTTATTCGGTTTCCTTATTTATTTGTTTTAGTTTAACCTAGTTTCCTAAGACTATTTAAGCCTATTTTCTAGGTTAAGAGAGGGGGACGGAGACACTTCGTTATTGAGACTTAACTTTGATCGTTATTTGATATTAGAGTTTTTCATCCCCGTTGATGGAGAACTAACTTCCCTTTGTTCTGTTAGACGATTGAAGCAGTGCATTGGTGTGTTTGTGAGATTTCTATTCCTTGTTCTTATCCTTATAAGTGTTGGAGTGATTCTCTTGATTATATCGAACTTGATTTCTTGTTGTTCTTCTTAGCCTGATCACCTAGGTTGAATGCTTGTTATCAATTGCTAGGATTGCATATAGGGGTTCCGAGTGCATATCTAGTGGCAAATACAATTGTGCGTATAGGGGTTCCGAGCGTACAATTGTGTGTGAGAATCAATTGCGTGTTAAGTAGGGGAGTGAGTACTTGTACGTTTTTCTACTTGCATGTATCCTATATCCTTGTGTGCATTGCTATTGATGTGTTGGTGCTAAAGTACGCTGACAACTATGAGAATCAGTTGTACTTTATCATTGGCATAGTGATAAGTCTATTGACAACTGTGAGAATCAATAGCACTTACGATCAGGGTGGGAACGACTATAAGGATAAATAATTGAACTTGGATTGAATAGATTTCAGTGATCAAACTCTATCTTTGTACTGTGGATTTCGCTCTAATAGGACTACTTTCCCTCATATTATTTTCTCAATTTTACTCAATCTACTTGCTTGCTTGCTTTGTATTCTCTTGATTACAAACCCCCCAGTTACTTGTTACTTGTCATTCACGATTGCATACTACATCATACCTTCTCTGTGGGATTCGACCCTTACTTGTCTGCTATACTCTGTTTAGTAGGTTGGTTAGGATAATTACTTTGATAGGGCTAATCAACGACATTTGCTGTGCATCTTTAGCCTCCGTCAAATTTGGCGCCGTTGCCGGGGAAGGTTTTTGTTTGTTGTGTGTTTTCGTGATTGATTGTTGGTGGTGACCTATCTTATGGTCACCCGTAATACTGACTCCCCCCTTCTAGATCTTGATCCAGAGATTGAAAGATCTTTCCTTGGAGGCCTGCGAGCTCGAAGAGGAGAGGAAGAAGAGGCTGAGATTGAGACATTGTTGGACGTTGAGACTGACACAACCGAGAACGTCGAGACTGAAACCACCGAGATTGCTACTACTCCAGCCGCTGCTATGGCTGGAAACGGAACTCTGAGAGAGCTTACTGCACCGAATATTGGGGCACAACCCCTAGCTGTAATCATCCCTGCGCTAGATCAAGGGGTGAACTTTGAATTGAAGTCGGGAGTTGTTGCTTACCTCCCTAAATTCCACGGTCTGAGTGGAGAGGATCCGATTTCTCACCTGGGCAAGTTCCACAATGTTTGCATGACTATGAAGCCCAGGAACGTGACCGAAGACCAAATCAAGATGAGAGCTTTTGGTTTTTCTCTACTCGACTCTGCGAGTGATTGGTACTATCACCTGCCGCCAGGAACCATAGATACATGGAAGAAGCTGCACAAAGCGTTCCTGGATAAATATTTTCCCACGAAGAAGGCGAATGCTTTGAAAAAGGCAATTGCCAACATCGAGCAGGCTGGTGATGAGACACTATATGATTGCTTGGAGAGGTACAAGAGGTTTTGCTCTAGCTGTCCGTTCCATGGATACGGTGATGATTTACGCCCCGCGGTGGGCTTGCCGCGACCTGATCCTCGAAAGTCTGCTCCTACTGAAGACACCTATGTTGATAACTACGTTCGTCCAGTGTTCACTCCTCTAGGTTCAGAGAAGCCCCCAGCACATTTTCCTGAGGCGCTAAAGGCTAGAAGAGTTGTCGACGACAGAGACCTGTTCGAGACATTCCAGAACTGTGAGGTGAACATTCCCCTACTGAAGCTTATTAAGGCTATCCCGCGATATGCCAAGTTCTTAAAGGAGCTATGCACGGTGAAGAAGGCCCAAAGGCAAAAGACTCAGAAGAAGAGTCCAGTGGGTGAACAAGTGTCAGCGGTAGTTCAGAAGCGTATACCTGTAAAGTGCAAGGATCCAGGTACGTTTACTATTCCTATCACTATAGGTGAGCATGTTTTTGAGAAGGCCCTGCTTGATTTGGGTGCCTCAATTAATGTCTTACCTTATTCTTTACTTGAGAAATTGGAATTAGGACCCTTGCGTGAGTCTAACATTGTGATACAACTTGTTGATGGTTCTTGTATACCCCCTAAGGGTGTTGTAGAAGATGTCCTTGTTAGGATAGGTCCCTTGATTTTCCCTGCTGATTTCTTTGTTATGGATATGGATTATGATGAGCACGTTGCCCCGGTCATGCTAGGGCGACCTTTTATGAAAACTTCCATGACTAAGATTGATGTTGATAGTGGTACTCTGACTATGGAATTTGATGGAATAATTTTTAAACATGACATTCATAATGCCAATTCCATTAAATCACCTCCTCTCTGCATTAATGACTTTGATGATTCAGTGCATGAAAATGTAAAAATTGATGCCGTAGAGACCGTAGTTGAGTATTCCACTACTGACGAACCTATTGAATTGCATGATTTGCCTGTTGATGATATTTTGTTAGATGACATAGGAGAATCGTCTACCTTGGGCACTTGCCCCCCTGCACTAACCATACAAGGCAGCAAGCCTTTATCTAGTGATGTGCATCATATCCATGTTGAGCCATATCGGCCCCCGCATCGTTCTAAGTATGGGGGCGACACTCCAAGGAGAATGAGCATGGAGTGGGTGGCGAAGAAGGAACATGGTCTAAGGTTCAAACCTTTCCATGAGAGGTCTCCACAGGAAGAGACGAGTTGGAGGATTCCGAAAGGATCCTATTCGAGATGGTAGTTGATCTGCAGTACGTCGAGCCAACGACGATAACCAAGGCGCTGTCCGGGAGGCAACCCGTGTTAGTTTTTCTTTGATTTTTCTTTTTATTAGATTATTTTCGTAGTTTATTTTGCTTTGTTTTGTTCGCCTGTTACTTACATTTCAGGTACGAAAGTAAACCGAGAAGAGATGAGGTGCCCAACCATTCTCACCGCCCCGCGGCGCCTTCCTACCGCCTCGCGGTGGAGCTCCCCGCCCTGCGGTGACGGTCAGGTATAACTTCTCAACTCTTTGAAAAAGAAGCAAGAATTATGGGCCCCGAAAAAAACCTTAAACGGGTGAGTAAAAGCTTTATTCTTAAGAGGTCACTAAGGTTTTGACGGATTGGGCTTCTTTATGGGCCAAGATTTCTCTTATGGGCCATGGTATATGACCGATCCATCATCCCTTTCTCTTCACCTTACCCTTCCTTGACCTAACCCTACTTCACCCCACACTTATAATTCCCAGCGCCCCCTCAAACTCCTATTCTACTTTCCCCTCTCGACCTTGAGCATACTCTAGCCCCAAATCCCCCATTTGGAGTCTAGCCTCACAACCAAGCCCAAACACAACCCCACTGCACCGCTGTAGTCCCGCCTCGCGCTGCCACCGCTTTGCGTTCCTGTTGCTACCGCCCCGCGCCGACCTCGCCGCGACCCGATGCCTGTTCTCAGTTTCTCACCGCGACGCCGCCGCCCCGCGTTGAGTCTCTCCAGAACATTGTGTTTGCTTGATTGTGAGTATTCTTTGCCGCCTTTTGATTTGAGCATTCCCATTCTTCACTTATGGCTTCGAAAGGCAAGAAGAAAGCGTCAACGAGTAGGGATGAGAGTGAGCTGTACGACATTGTGAATGAGAGGAGGGTGGTGGCTTCCAAATTTTTCCACAAGCCGACTCTGGAGCAGATGGGATTTCTCGCTTGTGTGACGCTGTGTTTGACACAGTGTGGGCTGGGGAATTTCATGAACAAGGCAGCCCCCGCGTATCCTGAGTTGTGCTTCCAATTCATTGCCTCGTTCAGGTGGTTCACCCGCGAGGAGTCTGATGACAAAATTCTGCGCAAGATCACGTTCACCTACAATGGGCGTGATTATTCTTTGTCGCGGAAGGTGATCCACGAGGCCCTGGGCATTACAAAGAACCCCACCGCTGGGTGGGCGAATGGGCTTAATGAGGCCGAGATGTTGGATTTCTGGCGGGCTGCCACAGGGAGGACATTCAAGAAGGGTCATGAGGTGAACTCCAAGTTGGTGAATCCGTGTCTGCGGTTGATCCACAAGGTGATGATGAGGGATTTCTTTGGCCATGCTGACGATGGGAAGGTGCCCATGAAGGACTTCCAGTGGTTTATGAGCATCCTGGGGACGGTAGAGCTTACGCCGTGTTGGGCAACTCTTTTCTTGAGTTCCCTGCGGAGGATTCGTGATGGCGGGCCGAGAGATATTTGTGGGGGTGGTCTTATTACACTCCTCTGTGCCAGCGTGATTGATTGCGATCAGATTCCTCGGCCGGTCCCCTGCGCCGTATATGATTTAGCACACATGAGGGTGTGCTCCATGATGAAGCCACTGGGGCAGGATGATGATTTGGTTTGAGCATCTTATGAGGGCCATATTTTGGTTGTTCCGCGAGAGTTCGCTTACTCGCCTTCATACGCGGGTTGGTGGATTGATAGCGATAGCCGGATGCCGACCGATGATGCCCCTGCCGTTACTCCTTCGGGTCCGTATGGAGAGGGCCCTAGTGGTGGTTTTGTTGTTGATCCTGTAGAGGGGGACGACCCCGGTTCTTCACAGTTTGAGGAGTCTTCATCTGTGTACGGACCTGTCGCACCTTGGCAGGAGATGTACTCTAGATGGGATACTTTCTCTACGCGCCAGGATCAGTGGACTTCCAGAGTAGAGACCGGTCTGCAGACTTGGCAGACCCAGCTTCATTCAGAGATAGATGAGCGTCTGGACACTATAGACACTCATATGAGGGACTACTTTGGGTTGTACCCAACACCACCTTCCGGTCCACAGTGAGTTTATTTCTCTCTTCCCCTATCATTTGATATTCTCTTTTCACATTGAGGACAATGTTCGGTTTAAGTATGAGGGAGGGATATAGACTTGCTATTCTTGCTAGCTAGTGTACATAGCTTTATTTCTGCATTTGTTTCTGCATTGTTGTTTCCATTCTGTTTAAAAAAAAAAAACGAAAAAGCCAAAAAGAAGTAAAAAGGCAATCAAAATCCTGGGATGGACTGAAAACCCGAAAGGGCGGTTCAGGTAAAAAGCAGGTAATCCGGCTGGTATTAGACCAGGGCAAGATTGTACTGGAGTGATGTGAGTATTTATGAGATATCTAGCAAAGTGAAATGAGTGGCTAGGTGAAAACCCGAAAGGGCGCCTAGGCAAGATGAGCGTAAAAGAATAAGAGTGATTCTAGGATTTCTCTTTATATCTTGGTGGAGGCGTCATAAGAAGGGAGTCATAGAAGGACTGTCGGGTAGGCCACTCATGGAGCGATAAGGAGCTAGATTGGAGTTAGGTTAGATTATTTTTGCATCACTTGTTTTGGTTGTCTTGGGCGTATTATTGATATGTTGTAGTTTGCTGGTGTTACGTTTTCTTGTACTTCCTGAGACCTTGGTGTTGATTGAGAGGGTGAGCTTTTCTTTAGCTTACTCGGGACGAGTGAAGGTCTAAGTATGGGGGAATTTGATAGGTGTTATTTCATACACCTTTTCTACCATCTATTAGCATGGTTTGGGGGAGTTTTGGATGTGTTTTGGTGCTAAGTCTGCGATCCAGATGTTATGGAGAGAAGTGAAGAAATCCAAGGATTTGCAGCAAAAATGGAGTTTAGAGATGAAGATGGAGCTGCTTGGTAGTATTTGGAGAGCAGCAGAAGAAGAGATGAAGATGGAGCTGTTTGGTAGTATTTGGAGAGCAGCAGAAGAAGAGAAGAAGATGAGAGCTGAAGTCTGGAGTTCACCGCCCCGCGTCAGCAATGTCGCGGCCCGGTGATGACTCCCAGTGAAGGATGGAGCCCGCGTGAGAGGAGACCACCGCCCAACGGTGGAGAGATGAAGCCCCGCGGTGGATCTTCACCACCCCGCGGTGGATGTGTTTATTGCCTCGCGCCAGATTATAATTATTTCCTATTTCGTTTATGACTTTGCTTTATTAGTTTATTCGGTTTCCTTATTTATTTGTTTTAGTTTAACCTAGTTTCCTAAGACTATTTAAGCCTCTTTTCTAGGTTAAGAGAGAGGGACGGAGACACTTCGTTATTGAGACTTAACTTTGATCGTTATTTGATATTAGAGTTTTTCATCCCCGTTGATGGAGAACTAACTTCCCTTTGTTCTGTTAGACGATTGAAGCAGTGCATTGATGTGTTTGTGAGATTTCTATTCCTTGTTCTTATCCTTATAAGTGTTGGAGTGATTCTCTTGATTATATCGAACTTGATTTCTTGTTGTTCTTCTTAGCCTGATCACCTAGGTTGAATGCTTGTTATCAATTGCTAGGATTGCATATAGGGGTTCCGAGTGCATATCTAGTGGCAAATACAATTGTGCGTATAGGGGTTCCGAGCGTACAATTGTGTGTGAGAATCAATTGCGTGTTAAGTAGGGGAGTGAGTACTTGTACGTCTTTCTACTTGCATGTATCCTATATCCTTGTGTGCATTGCTATTGTTGTGTTGGTGCTAAAGTACGCTGACAACTGTGAGAATCAGTTGTACTTTATCATTGGCATAGTGATAAGTCTATTGACAACTATGAGAATCAATAGCACTTACGATCAGGGTGGGAACGACTATAAGGATAAATAATTGAACTTGGATTGAATAGATTTCAGTGATCAAACTCTATCTTTGTACTGTGGATTTCGCTCTAACAGGATTACTTTCCCTCATATTATTTTCTCGATTTTACTCAATCTACTTGCTTGCTTGCTTTGTGTTCTCTTGATTACAAACCCCCCAGTTACTTGTTACTTGTCATTCACGATTGCATACTACATCATACCTTCTCTGTGGGATTCGACCCTTACTTGTTTGCTATACTCTGTTTAGTAGGTTGGTTAGGATAATTACTTTGATAGGGCTAATCAACGACATTTGTTGTGCATCTTTAGCCTCCGTCACGAAGCAAGCAATTTTACAGCCTCTTTTCGAAGTGGATGGTTGAGTTGACGATGGTAGTGTTCAGATTGATGAGAAGAAGCAATTGGTGACTGAACTTTTGTCGGAGATGCATTATTGTGTTGATATTTTGGGTGACAATGTTGACAAAATGAAGGAGTTTCTGTGTGTGATAAAGGAGCAAAAGGCAGCTTTTATGAGTGTAGCAACAGCTGAGACATCTGCTTCCACCTCAACAAGAAATTATTCAAAATATGTAGGTGGTTTACCAGATCAAGTTAATGTTCATCCTGCTCCACGAGCAAACAACAAGGGCAGGAAGAGACGCATTAGGAGTGAACAAGAGATTCGGATAGAAAACTCAAAGAAGCAAAAGAGAACATGTGTGATTTGCAAAAAGTCTGGACACAATTACAAGACTTGCCCTCAATATGAGGATTAGGGAACACTTGTTATAGATTCAAAATTTCAACGGAATATTGATTCAAGTTGTATTTTTTTTTCGGTAGCTTTTCGTATTCAAACATTCTGTGTTTTCTTTTGTTATTGAAACTTTTACACACTTTTTGTTTTCATGTGCAGAAACTAGATATATTATATGAACACATTAGGTATGTCATATGCACACACTGACTCTTACCATTTGCTCACAAGAGCTTTCATGATATGCACACACAACAATAATCACATGCCCACACAAGAACTCAACATATGCACACAGAATAATCCATCATATGCGCACCTCATCATATGCACACACTGCCTTTCAACATATGCACACAAAATATTACACATTCGAAGACTTTCTTTATATGCACAAACAAGAATACATATATGCACACACAAGAATTCAACATATGCACACACTAGCTATATATATGCACACGGTAAGCTTAGCATTTGCACACGAGACACTGAATAAATGCACAAAAAATATTAGCATTTTATACATTCACTCACAGAAGCAGTACATTGTTATTCACTACAAAACAAAATAAAACCTTCAATTGTCTTCTACCATACATGTCATACTAACATTCAAGCTACAACAACGTTAAATTGTTTTGTTCCAAACACAGTGTAACATTACAACATTCATGGCTTTTTCTTGTTGGCTGCATAACTTCTCCTCTTTAGATAGCCTTCAAGTAACTGCTCAAACTTTTTCTTGTGCTCATTGTGCTCACATTTGAGGAAAGTTGAGCAGTACTTCACCCTTAAGTTGTTCAACTGCTTTTGGTTTTCCTTCAGCAGACCGCTGCGCCATTCTGACAACCCATTTCCTTTGTACGTTTCCATGTGTCTCATTGCAAAAATGCCATAGTCTATCTTGTTATTTGCATCCCTCCAGCTCATCTGTAGTCTCTCAGTCGGAACTTTGTTTACATCCATTATGTTTTGAGCTTTCGTTGACATCTGACTTTCCAAGAGAAAATTCACAAATAAAGTTCTCTGTGTAAAAAACAAACAAACATAAGTTAGTAATAATTTTCCAATTTTATAGTAATAAATTTATCATTTATAGTCAAGTTATACTCACCAATGTGCAGGGAACTTCTCCATATTTGTCATCACCTCCGTTGGAAGAGTTGTCAATTATGTGGACAACTGGTGTCTTGACATTGATTGCAATCACATAATAGTGTGCATGGGCAGTAATTGGGAAAAAGAACTATTTAATCAATAAAAATAATGTATGTTAGAACATATCAACACTTATGTGTGCATATGCACCCAGAAAATATGACGACAGTACACATGCACACAAGTCTTCATATGTAAGACAAGACATATATATGCACACACAAGTGTACACATAGGCACACAACAGTGTTAATCATATGCACACAAAAGAATTATGGACAAATATGCAATGTGTATATGGTTGAACAATTTCAACTTACTAGGTCAACGTTTTGGATCTTCAAATTCTTTTTCTTGAAACCTTGAACAGAGTTAAAGCTCTCCATTAAGCATTTGTTGAACAATATTGTTCTTTCCTCCATTGCAACTTCTTTTGCCAACACAGTATACATCTGCATGTTAAAGAAAAATGAAGTTAGAAAATGTAATTCGTTAATAATGATATAATTTATTACAGTATTTAGTATGTACCATATGCACTGTTGGTAGGAAGAATCTCAATGGAGACGCTGCATCTTTGTATATTTCATTTTCATTTAATATTGCAGTGTATCCATCAAATAGACCACTGTCTAGGCATTGTCCTTCCTTTAATGAGGAGAAGTCACTTTTGTAGTATGAGAATTCATTCACTTTGAAAATCATATCGCTGCATGAAACTTATTTTCATTAGAAATGTGATTTAACATACTTACATAATCAAATTAGATACGCACACATAAAAATCAAAATATGCACACATAATAATCAAAATATACACACACAAGAATCATATATGCACACAAGTTCTAATATGCACACACATGATTTAGTATACGCACACACAAGCTTTAATATATGCACACACACTAACTATCATATGAACACATAATATTTGAAAATAAATTTATATCAACTTACCAATTTTTTATTCTTGTGTTCATCAGCCAATCGTAGATATTTTTCTCCTCTGTAGTTGCATGCTCATTAATATCAACCTCTCTTGCTTTGAATGGAGATTTCACATATTCTGAAGGATTAGTTATCCTTTTCTGTACGTTCTGCACCGGTGTCACATTAGAGTTTCCAACCACAAATGTTACCTAATAATACACACAAACCGTTGTAGTCTTGCAAATTATAAAAGGTTCTAATTCAACCAAATTTTCTTTCTATGTACCTTCTTTGGAATGGTTGATTTTGTTGCCTCAACTGGTGTCGATTCCTTCGATTCCAGTTTCCTCAATATTTCCTTCTCCTGAGTAGAAATTGGTGAGACCCCCAAGTCAAATGATGGAACTTCATGAAAATCCATTCTGATCTGCAGTATGCACACAAAAGCATTGTTATATGAACACAAATGATTTAATATATGCACACACAAGGAACAAGATATGCACATACATTAACTATCATATAAACACCCAAGTTTTATCATATGCACACACAAAAAATTCTATCAGATTTTACCTTTTTATTTTCAGCAGCCTTTTCTTCTTCTGCCTTCCCAGCATCCTCAATTATTTGGGCCTCCTCAATTATTTGACAAGGCATCTCCCTTGGACTCTCAACCTTCAACATATGCACACAAAGAGTTATTTATATGCATACACAAGTATCATATGGACACACAAGTTTTAAGATATGCATACAGTAGGTATTCTGATTTCTACCACTTTCTCTCCTGATGCTTCCTTATCTCCCTCCTCATTTATTTGGCCTTGCATTTCACTAGAACCCTCAACCTTCAATATGCACACACAATGATTATTATTTGCACACACATATCATTTTATATGCACACACAAATTTTACGACATGCACACAGTAGGTTTTCTCTGACTTTTACCTCTTTCTTTCCTGATGCGTCCTCTTCCTCATTCATTTGTCCTTGCATTTCAGTAGAACCCCCAACCTTCAATATGCACACAACCTTCAACATATGCACAAACAAGTTTTAACATATACACACGCAAGTTTCAAGATATGCAGACATTAGGTTCTCCCTTGAACCACCAACCTTCAATATATGCACACACAAGAGATATTTATATGCACACAAACGTATCAACATATGCACACAAATAACATTTTATAAGCACACACAAGTTTTAAGATATGCACATAGTTTTTACCTCTTTGTCTGTTGAAGCCTCCTTATCTTTGTCGTCAATGATTTGGACAAGTATTGTACTTGAACCACCAACCTTCAACATATGCACACACAAGAATTATGAGGTATGCACAAACAATAGTTATTAGTATGCACACACAAGTATCAACATATGCACACAATAATTTTTTCACTTGGACCCTTAAACTACAACATATGCACACACAGGAGTTATTTATATGCACACACAATGACTCAACATATGCACACAGATTTATTGTTAAAAGATTTTCTTACCTGATTTTCATCATCTTCTTCCTTGTCATTAGTATTTTCCTCCTCCATGATTTCTTCTTCATTATGAGGCTCCTGTATGTTTACCTGGTTATGTTCTTCCTTATTTTCTTTTTCCTTGTCATTTACAATTTCTTCTCCCTTTTCAACTCTGCTGGCCTCCTCCATGTTTTCTTCATAAGTGTGTGGCTCTTCCATGTTTCCTCGTTCTTCCCTATCATCATCACTGCCAATAATATGGGATTCGTGCATGTTTTCTTCATCCATGGTCTTCTTCATTAGAAGGTAAACACATGGATTAATACTCGTTATATTGTAACAAACTATATAGCAAACAAATACACATTATTAACTTACTTTACCGTATTCCCTTGATACTTGTTGAACAAAATCCGACAGTCCAGGTACCCACATAGATCCCTCATGCTTCTCCTTTTCCTTCAAAGTTTTATCAATTTCATCCAAGCACTTTACAGCTTCATCCCAGAATTCAGATTGGTTGTCAAAGTCGTTATATTCAGTTTGTGACAAGGACTCCGATCTCAGCTTAACATTTATAATCTTCTCACAGCCAATGTTGACCTTGTTCAGTAAACCATTGTGAGCAAGCTGTGGTGGTGTCCCCTTGTTCTTATTCAAAAACTTTCTAATCTTTACAACCATTTCTTCAGCATCATGTAGATAGTCCTCCATGAATGTCTTGAGTTCGTCGTCATTTGGAGCAGCATCATTCTGTTTATCTTGGGCAGAAGCTGTCTCTCCATGCCTTGTTGATTCATCTTGATCGTGAAACTGAGGCCTTTCCCTAACAAACCCTCTCCCAAATCCACCATGGATTAACTCTTCGTCTTCTCTTTCCTTTAGTGTCTTTGTGTTCCAGTTCTTGATTATTGGAAATTTCCTCTCAAAAGGCTTTCCTTTAAACACCATTTGGTCAACATATATCAACTGCAAAGAAGTGTTATGCACACATTAAGATGTGAACAAAGAGGTAAACACATAGTAGGAGACATATGCACACAACACTGTAAGCATATGCACTCAACACCATAATCATATGCACACAGCACGAGACATGTGTGTGCACACATATATGCACCTATTTATGTCCATGTGCATTTGCAATGCACACACACATCACTTGTGTGTGCAAATGCACACACCCATTTATGTCCATGTGCAAATGCACACACACATCACTTGTGTGTTCACATGCACACACACCCATTTATGTGCATGTGCATTTGCAATGCACACACACAAGTGTGTGCACATGCACACACATCACTTGTGTAGTGCACACACATGTCTGTGCATGTGCACACACCCATTTATCTGCAGTGTGCACACACAAGTAATGTGTGAACATGCACACACTTTTGTGTGAAGTGCACACACATGTGTCTGGCTATGCACAAATAAGTTATCATATATGGACACAAATTTCAGAAATAATGAATTCAAAGAAATGAAAGTTTTATTCTTACCAGTAGTAGCAACAAAGGTCCCGTGTATGGTTTTGTTGTACTAGGTTCCCAATTACCTCCACACTCAACAAGCTTGTCAAAGACAAAGGCACTCCAATTATATTGGCTTATCTTGTCAACATCATCTAGGAGATCAAGTATCTCAAACTTCAACTTCCCATTGGCGTGCCCATCCACCACCGAATTGACAAAAAAGAGGATGAAGTACCTCTTGAACCAAATATCCCCTTGATATGTCAGCATCTTGTCTTTGATATTACCGAGCACAATACTCCTCGTTGTCTTTTTTGGGAAGTCGTCAGCTAACTTGGCAAGGATTTGTTTGTTGCGCAATTTATCGGGGGCCACAATTCTGATGCTGCCCTTCAGAATGCCGAGATAGTCATGTGCATCATTCTCAGTAACCAAAATCTTTGCAGAATGATTTAACTTGATGGTGCATTTACATTCATCAAATTTGCTAGCAACATATAGGCCTAGCCTCCCTGGCAACTCTTCGACCTTCCAAGCAAGCAATGCTCCAAATCCCATGTGTATAATAGCTTGTCTCTGAACAGCACTGAAATTCTGTTCATCAGCAAACATTCGAACTAGTGTTCTTGGGGATTTTCTACATAACAACCGAGGGTTATCATTCCTGGCTTCAGTTATCCCCTTCTTCACATTCAACTGTTGAATTGGTACCTTCCCAGTGTCCTTCTCCTCCATTTTCCCTCTCTTTGATACTTTCTTAGTGTCCTTCTCCTCCTTTTTCCCTCTCTTTGACACCTTCTCAGTGTCCTTGTCCTCCTTTTTCTGTTTCTTTTGTCTAGATACCTCTGGTTCTGTAGGGTTTTTCTTTCTCTTGCCTTTTTGTTTGTGTTTTTCAGTAACTTCCTTCTCTTTTGGCTCAGTGTGTGGCTCAGTTTGTGCTGGCTTTGACTTGTTTGTATATCTGGGGGATTTTCTTGTTCCTTCTCTTTGTTTCTTCCTCTTTGTTTCTGTGCGCAAAATAAAAGAAACACAATAATATTTAACATATGAACACATAAGTATTAAAGTGTTGTACACGGTGTACACAACATATACACTTGTCTAACTCACAGTATATGAAGACAGACATTATCATTGTATGCACACAAAAGCTTCAGTTAAATCATATGCACACACATGTGTTTGCAAATTCTGTTCATCTTCAAACATGCACACACAAGTGTGTGCACACACAAGTGTTAATAAACATGCACACACAAGTTAAACACATATGCACACACAATGAAAAGTCATGTGCACACAATTAAAAATTACATGTATATGTGTGCATATGCACACACAAGACTCATCCACAGATTTGCATATGCACACACAAGTTAAACACATATGCACACACAAGTTAAACACATATGCACACACAGCTATAAGACATCTGCACACGGAAAGCTATTCTACTAACCAGGGGGAGTGTTTAACATATGAACACATAAGTATTAAAGTGTTGTACACGGTGTACACAATACACTTATCATTGTGTGTGCACACACTAGTGTGTGCATGTGCAGACACACACATTTATGTCCACTTGCACATGCACACACACTTGTGCACACACAAGTGTGTTTGCAAACGTGCACATATGTGTTTGCAAATTCTGTTCATCTTCAAACATGCACACACAAGTGTTAATAAACATGTACACACAAGTTAAACACATATGCACACACAATGAAAAGTCATGTGCACACAATTAAAAATCACATGTACATGTGTGCATATGCACACACAAGTTAAACACATATGCACACACAAGTTAAACACATATGCACACACAGCTATAAGACATCTGCACACGGAAAGCTATTCTACTAACCAGGGGGAGTGTTTGTTGGGGTAGTGAATTCACAACTAGAATCTTGTTGTTGTGTAGATGTTTGTCCTTCTTCATACAGAACCATCATCATAGAATCTGATGGATCTATCCCTCTCAGATCTGTGGAGTCTCTCTCTTCTTCTTCTTCTTCAGATTCTGGACAATGTTGTACTTGTCTGACAGCCAACCTTTTTTTTCTCTTATTGTTTGTTCCCTTCATACCCATTAAGTACATATATGTTTAACGTACATTTCATATGCATACCTATTAAGTTAGAGATATTCAAAGATAAATATGTTTTCAAATGCACACATATGTACAATATACCTTGTGTTAGTGATGAAGTTGGTGTTTTGTTCTGTGTAGATCTGTCATTCCTTCGCTTTGTCCTCAACCCCCTATCTGTCATAGATGATGTTGGGCTTTGATCTGGATCAATTGTCATTGTTCCATATCTTAATTCCGTCACCTTTGGAATTCAAGCAATAAAAACAAGAGCTCACAGATATAATTAGAATATTATAGTACACAAGATTTTAAATTTTATTTCATATGCATAACCTGTATTTTATTTAATGCACACATAAGGTATATCACATGCACACAACATATACACTTGCCTAACTGTTTGCACACACAATTTGAACACACATTAACTCATAGTATATGAACACAAACATTATTATTGTATGCACACAAATGTTTTAATTAAATCATATGCACACACATGTTTCAACCATATGCACAAATATGTTTTTATCATATGAGGCACATCCTATTTGTCATATGCACACAACACTTTAACAGTTTACAACACTTTTAACAGTTTACAGACAATAATATAATTAAATCATCAGCACACTCATGTTACAACCATATGCACACACATGTTTTTATGATATGCACACAACACTATAACATTTCATAATAATATATTTCACTACACATAATAGCGAAGTTTAATGATATGCATATGCATCTTACAACCATATGCACACACATGTTATTTATGTATGCACACAACTCTAAACCATTTTAAAACACTATCTAAAGAATAGAAGTACATGAAGTTTGTAGGAAGCAGTTTAAATTAGAAGATTTATATAGGTTTCTGTAGTTTTCTCCATACTTGTGGTGATTTCTCGTTCTTCGACCGCATTTTTGTCTTGTTGTTGTTCTTTCTTCTTTCGATACCTGAAAAATCCACTAGAAATCTTAGAAGATGAACACAAAATCTGTTTGAAGGAGTCGAAATCGCGCGGAACAAACATGGAAAAAAACTGAAATTCGAGCGAAAAAAAACTGAAAACAACTGAGATGAAGCGGTTGAAATCGTGTAGATGTACTACAAAACAGGATGAAATCGATACATTACCTTACTTTTGGAAGTTTCTCTTGAAATCGCCCTAGCTTCGCTCGAAATCTGAAATCGCCCTAGCTTCGCTCTCCTTCCCTCCCGTTAACTGTCTCGTCTCGCGCTCTGTTTTCTGATTGTGTCGATTGGAATTCCTTTTATTTAAAAAGCGCGTGTCTACAAGCGAGGCCGAGAGCGTGGATGTTTCTCATCTAGCAATACGCGCGCGTTTGTACCCGCTGGATGGATTTCAATCTAGTGTTATTAGTTGTCCTTAGTCCTAACGTGTAGACATGTCCTCATCGGATTTGCACTCTACTATTATAACCCATATGATAATTTGTACCAAAATTATTATAACTCAACCTTTGAACCTAAGTTAATGAAAATTTAAATTACCTCTCTAAAAAAAAATTATAATTTTTATTTTTATCAAATTAAAATAAATAAAAATTACATTAATATTCTTATAAAAATGAGGGTTATTACAAAAATATAAACCCCATAGTCAATATACATGAACTTTATAGTCAATAGACTCAATACACATGAACCTCATATTGAGGAATTTCTATTTCCTTATGCACATATACCTAAAAGTCGTAGCTTATGAACCACAATGATCTAAGTTTTCAACGTATATTTTTTCAAAAAATTAGGTACAAACATTATCTTGATACACTTTGTCCATATAATGTTCACAATGAGTGAAAACATATTTATATTATTATTTATTTGAATTTTTCCAGTATTATAGAAATTTTATATGTAAATAAGAAACTTATAAATTAAACCCTAGAATCTTAAATATAAACCCTATTACCCAAACCATTATCCCAAATCATAAAGCTCAAAATCTTACACCATAAAGTCTTGACCTCTAAACATATTTGTTTATATATCGCGATATAAAACTAATTTGACAAATTAATATCTCATATTTGTGCATAAATAACATATGAATTTTTATATGTAATCAAACCTAAATTCTATAATCCTAATGTTTAAAGTTTAAACCCTATCACTCCAAACGTAAATCTGAAAACTATAATCTAAAATCCTAAATTCTAATATTTATCACTCCAAACATAAACCTTAAAACTCTCAACCTTATTGTCTAATCATCAAACATATTTGTTTATATATGTCAAGTGGTATAAAATCAATTTGAAAAATTGAAATCTCATATTTTCACATTGGCAAAATAAGATACTCTCATAAATTTCGACAAAAAAACTCTCAAAAATTTGATCAAAATTAAGATCGAGATATATATGAAAAGTTTACAATTTAAACATTTATGATTATTTATATACTGAAACTTCTATGATATATATTAAAAGTTATATATGCATAAAATAATCCGAAAACTTAAATTAAAATTATAAAGTTACAGAAGTGCTCGATCTATATAAATATGATCAATCTATCACGGATTCACGATCGATTATTTAAAAATTAATTCAACAATTAATATTAATAGATATGTCTCAACCAAGGTTATCAAAATATTGATTACGGGCCTACGATATTAAATTTTTTATGATTTAGAAAAGAAGTAACAATAACATTATACTATTTAAGTATGAAATTGATATAAGATGTAGACACTTAAAAATTTAATTCATGTAAATATTAATCATATACAAAAACACTAAAAAGTTTTGAAAAAAAACATTTTATATGATCATATGCTAATATGATCAAAATTTATATCCACATTTAAGCTAATAATTATTCTACTTATTCTTTATAACATTAGTACTTACACAATATATAATGCTTATAATGTTTTTAGTAACTTAATATACTAGAAACATATAATATATTATGTTATCCTTATATAATTTTAGTTATAATCTACAATCTAATGATTCACAATCAAATCTTACGAACCGATTTCAAAGACTCCTCACCGTTTCGATCTTAGAATCTTGATCCTGATAACCTTGCTCTTTACTCTCAACTAGTAGTCCATGAATTTGTTTGAAAATGATGAGTTCTCTGCATTTATGAATGAGTTCGTGTGTATTGCTAAGTTCTGATTGATGTCTATGGTCATATCTTTAAACTTGTTCGTATTTTCAAATGAGCATATTACAAATACTGAACCTTAGGTGAGGCTCATGTCTCGTTTAGAATATGCATGTTAATAATAAGAAAACAAAATACTCAAAGTAGAGTCCATATGTAATGATTAAAAGTGCATATATAGTGACTATTAAGTTCATTGTTTGCCTTTATGACTTATTGGCTAAACTTGCATGCGTGTGAGAAGAGATAGGAAATCGTTAGTCTGGGGTTCATATGTATTAACTATAAGCGCATACATACTGCTGAATATAAAGTTCATATTTTGGCATGTGATATTGATCATGGCTCTAAACTTGTTTTATATTGTGGTAACGTCATGAATATGCTTTTAATTAATGTGGTTCATATATCTACATGTAAAAGTGCACATATATAGATGTAATAACCCTTATTTTTAGTAAGGATATTTGTGTAATTTTCCAACTCTATTTCTAAATAAATGAATTTTTGTAATTATTTCATTATTCCTAAAATAGAAATAAAAGAGAGTTTTTATTATAAAGTTGTACACAGTATAAGTCATTAACTTATTTAAATTATTCTAAACATTATGTTCAATTTAATTTGAAATAAAACTTATGAAAATCTAACATAGAATATTTAAATCAATTTAACAAAGTGTTGTTAAGGATTTAAGTATGGCTAATTTGATAGGAAAAATTACCTAAAATTATTTTAGCCTAAGTTAAATTTTATATAATTTAATATGGGGTTAAAATAAATATTATAATTTTTATAAATTATTTTGGGCCACTTTTGCAATTTATTGTAAGTGGTGGAGGGCAATGTTGCCACGAATCCGAAACTTGAGGGTCGCGATCGCAATTTCCGGAAAGTCTTTCTTCAACCTCCAGCCGCCCCTGTTTCTGAGCTCCATTTCGCGTCTTCAATCGCGGAATCCGACACCCTCGGATCCGATTGTTGCAAATTAATATATGGAAATTTAAGAGAGGTTAATCCCGCATCTAATGACATGATCAATTCTAATTGAAAGCGACGAATATCTTGAGATTTTGCCGATTGAAAGAAATTCAAAATTGGATAATCTCGGCTTCACTGGGGACGAATTGAATGTGGGTTTATGCTGAGATTATTCCCCTATACAAAATACCAATAAATACCTCCCCGGATTCGACCCCAAGGCATCCAATTTTGAGCTTGAATCGAAGAACCCTAGAAAGGCATTTCCGAGCAGTTTGTGAGTGAAATTCGAGTGTTCTAGAGCTTTGTTCGAGCAAAAAGAGACACCATTAGCTGATTCCAAAAGTCCTACACCAAAGCCTCAAGGTTGAGCCGCCGGAGGATTGCCGTAGCCGCCTCAATTTGCCCGATTTCCGGCGAGTAGCTGTTCGGTGAGGGTGGTTTGATTTCAAACCCGATTTCGGGTTAATATCTGGTTCGATTTGATTTAATTGGGCTTAATTTGGGTTAGATTAATTAATATAAATTAGGGTACATATTTTTAAGATTATTTAGAATATATAAAAAATTTAAAGTTTAATTATTGATTTTATTATAATTTTATCTTATATTATGAGTAGGTAATTATTGGCTATTCTTTTGAATAATATTTTGACCTAGAAAATTTTAGGATTATAAATAAATTATTTTGTTAATTTATTTATGTTCTGATTATTTAGAATATATGATTAATTAATTTTAATCATATAGATATGGTTTAATAAAAAAACCTAGAAATTGAATTATTTATGAGTAAATAAATTCAAATAAAAACCGAGACTTTGTTTATCTCAAATTTTATTATTAAATAAATTATCTAATATAATTCGTTTATCTCAAGGTTATAGCTAGCTATAACCTTATCTATATATATTATGATAGGTTGCTAGGTAACATTGTTGTGATAATTGTGAATTGTTTGCTATTTAAATTGTTAGATAGCACGAGTATTCGTAGGAGCGCTAATGCCTTGTGAGGGTTAGTCGTTTCTTTATAATTCCAGTGTTAGGAGGATTATTGCCCTAATGCCTTTGGTCATGATCGTACCCTTATATTGCATAAGTGGTGGTGCACTTAGCTAGTGCCAAACTTTCAGGATTTTGTCTCACTCTTCCTCTATTTATGAGGTTGGGTATAAAAGCCTTAAACGTGAATGCACATTTTGGAATTAAATAAGATAAGTGCGGTTTTACACATAATTAATACACCCTCGGGCGAGAAGTATAACGTGGAACCTGTCCGGACTCTTGTTTTAGAGTAAGTCATCTTTCCAATATGGATTCGCAATACGCAGTGAGGTTGGTCATGGACTCAAATAATCAAGGTCGTTTTGAAAACTTTGCATATAAACTTAAATGTTCCCAAATAATTGTGCATATTTCCGAAAGACTCATTTCCTTTGGAGTCTTTTTTTTGATTCATACATTTTCTCTCATTCCGTGAAAGTCTCCGAGTTATATATCGTTCCTCGGTTATTATTCGAGGGACAATGATAGTAATCGGTTACGATCACTAGAACAACTCTGCTTGTACCCATGTTTAGTCTTTCATTAGACTAACCAACCTTCTCTTTTCTTTGTATGGTTGGCTGGTGTCATCCGTTCCTTATGGCACATCAGGAATAGATTCCCAAGTTGAGAACGTGGGAAGACGACGTTGAAGGCGGATGCGTTTGCTTCAAGAGTTTTCTAATTTGTTTTTACACTGAAGGTTAAGGATCCTGTGTTGGTTTCAAATAAAGTATTCCGCTGTACTTTGTTATACTGTAAGGTTGCCTTATTTTGCAACGTCGTCCATTTGTAAAATAATGTTTATATAAAATGTTCTTATTATTGTCTACTTTGACTTTTGCGTTCAATGCTGTAATGCCTAGGATGATTTCGGATATACGTTCCAGGGTCACTGGCGGTAATATTCCTAAGGTAATTTAGGGGTGTTACAATAGAAGTATAGGTTAATTACTTATAATAGTGAAGAGGTCCATACCTAATTTTTTGATATGTTGAAAACTTAGGTCATTGTGGTTCATATATAAACTACAACTTCTAGGTGTGTTAATGTTTCGTTTATGTGAGGTTCATATATGTTTAGTGCATGGTTCATATTTCTTTGAATTGAAGAGTTTCTCGATCTGCATGTATAGTGACTATGGTGACTATCAAGTTGCAGTGCATGTGAATAAGGAAATAGAAATTCCTCAATGTGGGGTTCATGTGTATTGACTACGAGGTTCATGTATATTGACTATGAGGTTCATGTTTTGGCTTGATAAGTTTATGGGTAATCAAACACATTGAATGTTAATAGATTGTGTGGACGATTGGGTTCATATGCTAGTTTGAATGTTCAAATATAATAATCTAAGGCTCATATTTAGTCATTCGAAAAATGTCCATGTTTCTTTTACTAGTATGTGTATCATAAAAAATACCAGGGATTCATGTGTTACATGTCCAAATAAATGATTTTGTCATAGCCTATTAGCTCAATGACATATCAATATGTTAATACTCATGGATGTGGGTTTGAATCCCTCATAGGCTAACCTTTTAAGGTTCATATATGAACATAAATTTAGAGACGTAGATGCATAAACAAGTACATAGATAGTCATTATAAACAAAGAAACATTTATAAGTTGTGTACATGATGAGTATAACCGAGAAATCAACATAACTATGAACATGTGCTTGTTACATATGAACTTTATAGTACTAATTAATTATGAACATGTGCTTGTTATATATGAACCTCAAAGACCAAGTAAAAGTAAATAAACATAAAGGGTGATGTGTTAATAACTATACATTATGCTTAGGGTTTAAGGTCTTGGATTTAGGAATTTAGGGTTTAAGGGTTTAGGGATTTAAGGTTTAACACAATATAAGTCCATACTTGATATACTTAATGAATTTCTATTATAAAGTCAATTTGTACACCTCTAGTTCACTTTAGTTTGTAAACTTTCAGTATAAATTGTATGGACAATTAATATTAATATATTAACCTTATAGTACAAATAAATGAACATCTAGTGTTTATATGTGAATGTAAAGATAACAATTTAGAAGGATCAAGGAGGAAAAAAAGTTTAAAAAAACTATTGACAGAAAGAAAAAAAGAATTGCAATATTTACGAAAATATCACTGTGTCACTTTTAATCTCACCCCTTCCTTTCCCTTAATCCAAAGGCTCACAATGCTTCTTACTTATTACTTTAAAAGGTAAATGTATGGGAACCCCCTCCCTATATACAGTGGCAGAACCAGGGTGATGTGTCCTTGCCTCCGATGACAAGCCGAATTGTCAAAGGTGACGCCTTTGGATCTAGTCTTGGTTGGGAAGTCACTCGATGTTGTGATTCTGCTGTGGAACACGATGCTGGGAATGATCGCGAGCGGAAGAACGCGATGAATGGAGTTGTTCACGTCGGCGACTGGGAAGATGATGGCGACAACAAGGACTCGGTGGTGATGGAAGCGATTTGATGGGAGAGGAGTTAGCGGTGGCGGAAGCGATTTGGTGAAGGATATAAGGCTTGAAAAGACAAGACTTTGGGGTGTCGTAGCGTCGATTGCGGATGAAGGAGATGCGAAGATAGACTTTGCTTGAGAAGATCGAGCGATTGCCGTAACGTCGGCGGCAGAGGGAATGGGGATGAGAGGGATATGGGTGACGTCCGATCAAGGGAAGGAGGAATTAACACTCTACTTGAAACCTTGAACTTTAACTTGAACGTAAAGAAATAACAAGAACATAGGAGGCTTTAAATAACCAATGTATCTCGGCCAAGACCTAATGGGCTTGGGCCGAAACGCGTCTAAGGGCTTGCCCATGCAAGCATGCAAAAGGCACAAACCCTAAAAGATAGAAGGACTATAAAAGGAAACTATCGAGAATAAAGCTGAAAATACCAAATATAGAAAATGTCTCAAAAGAACGCGTTAAAGGCATTGAATGCGAGAATCTTCAAATAGAACGCGATCAACATTGAAGGAGGTTGAGTCATTTGAAAGAGATCGCGTTCAACATTGAGTCGCTTGAAGGGAGACGCGTTGAGGCACGCGATCTTTGGTCTTGGATAGAGATGTTTGAATGAGATCGCGGACTCTGTTCCAGATGCGAGGAGTATGATGAAGAACGCGGTCTTCATACTTGGCTCTTCTGAGCTCACGGTCATGGCTTCGTCCTCGTCTTGGGCCGGCATGGGAGGCAGGGTCACATCACCCTTTCCCACTTG
This sequence comes from Rheum nobile, assembly GCA_027886185.1. Taxonomy (NCBI): domain Eukaryota; kingdom Viridiplantae; phylum Streptophyta; class Magnoliopsida; order Caryophyllales; family Polygonaceae; genus Rheum; species Rheum nobile. The sequence goes on along the minus strand of WOAB01000531.1, from coordinate 3,088,487 downwards.
GCTGTGAAGCGTCCCCGCTTCACCATCGTTGAACTTGAGCTCAACATTCTGTTGCAAGGGCGCCCACGCGAGGATGCCGGTGTCGAACACGAATCTTATGCCGTCTTGTGGCGTAGAGGCACCAAACACCCAGTGGATTGTGTGTTGAATGCTACCCAAGGGTGGTAGCGTGTTTGGTGGCTTTGCTGGCAAATCCGCCGTGAACTCTGCTTGCAACGAGGCGACAGTTTGGGGTAAAGGCTTGGCGAACAGGTAGTTGTGCATGCCCGGAGTTGGCACCTTGCCGTTCAAATAGGCAATGTAGTCCCTAGGTCTGGCGATAAACACTTGGTGATCACAACGGTCCTGCAACGCAGTGTTCGGAGGCTCATACCCCTTGTCTCTACAACGCGTGTTATCTTGGGGCGCGTCTTGGTGTGAGAGGAGTTATGGCCTCAAGGAAGAATCTTCGGGATCTGAGGTGGGTCGCGTTGGTGGTGACGCGGCCTTAATGGCTTTCTGACGATCACGCTCAACCTGGTCCTACAAGATCTCATGGGGAGACATTGGATGCAAGGTGACGCGCTTCCCGTGGTAATTGAACACATAAGCGTTCAAATAGCCATCATGGAGCACGCGCCTGTCGAATTGCCATGGGCGCCCAAGCAAAATATGGGTGGCGTCCATTGCAATGACATCACAAAGATAAAATCACAGTATTGCCCTATGGAAAAAGAAATTAAGCATTGGCGAGATACGGTGTTACCTGGACTTGAAGAAATCCATTGGGGGGAATAAGGATGAGGATGAGGCGTCGTGGGTAACTTGAAGTTTGACACGACCTTCTCATTGACAATATTCGCACATGATCCTCCATCAACAATGACACTCAAGGAAGCTGTTTGGACGAGAGCTCTTGTGTGGAACAAGTTCTTGCGTTGATCATGTAGGGCCGCTTCCCTGACCGTGAGTAGACACCGAGTCACCAAGCTTAATGGTGTGCCCGCGTCGGTGCCTTCAGCAATCGCGTTAAGGGTGGCCTCCTCGTCATCACAGGACTCGTAGCCGGCGGCGGCGGAGAACAATACCTTGCGTGCATTGGAGCAATCTTTCTTGTAGTGGCCTCGTCCATCACATTTGTAACACTCCAGGTCGCGCGCGCGATATGTGCCCACTGGAGCTTGGTTGGTCGCAGTCTGGCGCGGTGCGGTGTTTGGCGTCGACGGCTGCGCGTGGGGAGCTTGTCCGGACGCGGCTGTGGGAGACACACTAGGGCGAACAATAGTAGAAGAGAAACCACTAGGGTTAGAAGAATACCTTTGCTGGCCACTGGAATATGTGTAAGACTTACGGCGAGAGATTTGTTCATGAATTTGCATCGCCGTATGTGTGAGTGTGTTCAAATCCTTGATTGGCAAGATCTCTAGTTGATCACGGATATTTGTGTTCAAGCCACTCAAGAACTTGGTCCTTAAAGTTGATGGTGCAACGGAGATGTTGGCCTTGTAATACATGTCTTCAAGCTTGGAAAAGAACTCGAGTGGAGTCATCGATCCTTGGCGAGCCATGGCAATCTCCAATCTCATTTGATTCCTGTAGTCTGGAGGCACATATTTCTTGGTCATCACATAGACTAGTTGATGCCATTCTGTGACTCGTGTCCGGTGGCGACGAACACATTCATCTTCGAATCTATGCCACCAAACGCGGGTGGCTCCTCGGAAGTTAAGCGTCGCGGCGTCGACATGCTCCTCAGGTGGCACTCGACAATATCTAAGGGTGTACTCCGTAGCCTGTACCCATTCAAGAAAAACAGAGGGGTTGTATTCACCATGAAAATGCTCGATTTTTACCTTGACTTGGTGTCGCTGATATCGAGGCTGGCCAGGTGCTTGGTTGAACGCGTTGTTTGGTGCGTCGTCATAGAGAGGGTTCTCAAAGGCGCGCAATCCTTGTGGTCTTTCGCGTCCAACCTGGTGTCTATCGCATTGTTGGCGATCTTCGCGGACGTACTCATCCCTTGGCGCATAGGCGTCATCGCGTTGACGTCTTCGCGGCTGGGCGTCGTAGTTGTCGCGTCGAATGTCCCTTTGCATAACATCGCGGCGCTCGCGCCAATGTCTCGAACGCGTTCTCCTTGGGGATGGAGACGCGGTGGAGGTATCCAATCCGATGGGTGATCCTGCAATTCAAGTGGATCTCCAAGAGGGGGTGAAAAAAATTAGGGTTGACCATACCTGAGTCCTCGATCTCTTCGTCATCATACTCGTCGAAGTCATCTTGGACATTGGGCGTGATCGACGCGTAGCCATCAGATCCGTAACGCGGTGATCGAACACTCTGGTGTCGAAGGTGATCGCGGACATCATGGCTCCGGGGTTGGGTAGGGGGGGTCCTCAATTGATCATCGCGTCGTGTATGCCCACTTGGCCTGTGACTAGGTCTCCTTGGTGTCGCGTCGGCTTGCTCGGCTCGGCAGGGCGGCCTTCGCGTGGCGCTGAGACCGGTACGCGTCTCTGGGTTCTCCTAGAGGCATAGCGATCATCGAAGTTGTATGGTTCAGAATACTCACGTTGAGTGTCCCCAATGTCGCGGTCGTAGTCGGAGCCGTTGTCAAAGCCAACAGTTGTGGCTCTGGGAACATAGCGGTCCGCTTGGGGAACAAAGCCTTGGCGACTCTCGATGACACTCTACATTCTGTTGAGTTGTGGTTGATGTTGAGACGAAGACGACATAATTCCTTTGCCTTTGTCTACTCTCGTCTTGGATGGACCAGCGTCGGTGGCTCCAGGTGGAGGCGGCGCGTCCATAGCACTCAGTGGTGTTGGAGTTGGCGCGGTGGGTACCATTGGTTGTTGAGCTCTCAATGCTGCGACCTCTTGTCGAAGAGCTTGGATCAAGATTTGATCTTCCGTCAACTCCAAGATGTTATCTTGTTGTGGGGGGTCTTGAACGCGTTGGTCCTGGGGTAGAGCCAACGGCGGTTGTTCTTGGGTTGTGTTATCGACGTCGCGTTCGTCGTTACTGTGTCCAATCGGCATGGTACCTATAACAAGACGGCCAGACATGGGAGTAAAAACGAACCAAAAGACAACGAAGAACAACAACCAAGCAAATCACTAGTCAAGTCACAACGTTCACGTAGGTAGGGCTTGTTTGGCTTGCACAAGAGATGATATATCAAGCAAGTTGCAATCAAACAAACAAGAACAAATTGAAACCCTAAAACAAACGTAAACAAAGCAACCTAATTAGCAAGAAAGTACCTTCTAGGAAGCTTGACCTAGACGGTGGAGAGGTTGAGAAGATGAGCTTAGGAAACTTTTTTTTTCTAACTTTGGAAACTTTTTTTTTGAATATTTTTTTTTTGGTTTTTAATATCCGAGATCTTATCTTTTGATCTTTTCGGATTTGCAAAAGGAAACAAAAATAAAATCGGTCTAAGTAACAAGAAAATCACAAGTGTGATGTTAGAGATAGGAGAGAGAAAATAAGATTTGATGATATCTTATATTAGAAAATTCGGTTAACAACCTAAAAAACAAGATCTAGCAAACAAGGAAACTCTATCCACGCATGAAATAAGGAAACAAATTTTCTAGCATGCAAGATAACAAAATTACCTAACACACCAAAACTTAGGGAACAAGAAAAAAATTTCGGCCAAGGTATTACCTTGTAGAAACCGAAGGTGAGCAAAGATTTGATTTTTATGGTTTTTCCCTTCTTTTCTCGCGAGATGATGCGAAAGTAAACGATGGGGGGGAAAAAATTCGTGAACAATATGTAAGCTTGAGTTCGTGACTTACAAGACTACTGGGCTCTGATGCCAGTTGAGGGAACCCCCTCCCTATATACAGTGGCGGAACCAGGGTGATGTGTCCTTGCCTCCGATGACAAGCCGAATTGTCAAAGGTGACGCCTTTGGATCTAGTCTTGGTTGGGAAGTCACTCGATGTTGTGATTCTGCTGTGGAACACGATGCTGGGAATGATCGCGAGCGGAAGAACGCGATGAACGGAGTTGTTGACGTCGGCGACTGGGAAGACGATGGCGACAACAAGGACTCTGTGGTGATAGAAGCGATTTGATGGGAGAGGAGTTAGCGATGGCGGAAGCGATTTGGTGAAGGATATAAGGCTTGAAAAGACAAGTCTTTGGGGTGTCGTAGCATCGACTACGGATGAAGGAGATGTGAAGATAGACTTTGCTTGAGAAGATCAAGCGATTGCCGTAGCGTCGGCGGAGGAGGGAATGGGGATGAGAGGGATATGGGTGACGTCCGATCAAGGGAAGGAGGAATTAACACTCTACTTGAAACCTTGAACTTTAACTTGAACGTAAAGAAATAACAAGAACATAAGAGGCTTTAAATAGCCAATGTATCTCGGCCAAGACCTAATGGACTTGAGCCGAAACGCGTCTAAGAGCTAGCCCATGCAAGCATGCAAAAGGCACAAACCCTAAAAGATAGAAGGACTATAAAAGGAAACTATCGAGAATAAAGCTGGAAATACCAAATATAGAAAATGTCTCAAAAGAACGCGTTAAAGGCATTGAATGCGAGAATCTTCAGATAGAACGCGATCAGCATTGAAGGAGGTTGAGTCGTTTGAAAGAGATCGCGTTCAACATTGAGTCGCTTGAATGGAGACGCGTTGAGGCACCGATCTTTGGTCTTGGATAGAGATGTTTGAATGAGATCGCGGACTCTGTTCCAGATGCGAGGAGTATGACGAAGAACGCGGTCTTCGTACTTGGCTCTTCTGAGCTCACAGTCATGGCTTCGTCCTCGTCTTGGGCCGGCATGGGAGGCAGGGTCACATCACAGGGGTTCAGCGGGGTTTGGTGCCCCCCCTTTGTCGCTAGCATTTAAATGTATTGGTTAGTTCATTTAGAATACACAAGAAATTATAGTTCAAGTGGTAGTCTACTTATTTTGTTAAATAGGTGGTCCCGTGTTCGAGTATGCAAACTATCATTTCAAACTTTCAATCTCCTTCTTCTACTTAGGCAATCCGTGCTCTATTCTTTGATCATTTTCGCATGGTACCCCCGAACTATTGTCACATTTTGTTAAATACCCTCCCGTCTTTAAAACGTTAACCAAACGTTAAATCCATAAAAAAAGATAAAGTTCTCCCTCAGTTACCTCCTCCCGATTAGTTTTCTGGGTAAAAAAAATCAAAGTCTGTAACACCCCCGACTTATGTAGGTAGTGCCACACGCTAGTGACCTCAGACGTTAATGTCTAAAGTCACCCTAGGCTTTAATCGGAACAATTAAACTTAATTAAACACGTAAATGTTGAATAATGACAGAATAAATAGAAAAAGACTTTTTAAATGAAACTTAATCTTTTATTTGGATTCCTCTCGTAAAACGAGAAGGACGGTAATACAACATAGTTAAATCACAACGGAAGACTTTTACAATAAAACCCTAATTACATGACTAATTTATGTAAGCAATACATTTATTTTGAAACACAAACTCGCTTTAAAATATAACTACCTAAGAGGTAAACTTCAACTGCAAGCCTTATCTTCGATTGATTACTTCAAATTGTCGGGGACCAACCTCTGATGTGCCGTATAGAACAGATGACACCAGCCAACCATGCAAGGAATAAAACCCGGTTGGTTAGTCTAATGAAAGACTATGTAAGGGAACAAGCAGAGTGGTTCTAGTGATCGTAACCGATTACTATCACTGTCCCTCGAATAATAACCGAAGGAACGATATATAACCCGAGAACTTTCATGGAAAGAGAAAAGAGGTATGCATTGAAAAGAAGACTCCAACGGAATTGAGCCTTTAGGGGAAATATGAAGAATTGTTTGGGATCGTTAAGTTTTCACACAAGTTCACAAAAACAACCTTGATTATTTGGGCATACGACCAACCTCACCGCGCAATGGGAATCCAGATTGAAAAGAGGACTTACTCTAACATGAGTCCGGACGGGTTCCACGTTGTACTTCTCGCCTGAGGGTATATTAATTATATGCAAATCTGCACTTATCTTATTTAGTTCGAAAATGTATATTCAAGTTCAAGACTTTTATCTTATTATCCAACCTCTTAAAAAGAGGAAGAGTGGGACAAAATCCTGAAAGTTTGACACTTTCTAAGTGCACCACCACTTATATAATATAAGGGCACAATCATGACCAAAGGCATTAGGGCAATATTCCTCCTAACATCGAAATTATAAAGAAACGACTAACCCTCGCGAGACATTAGCGTTCCTACGAATACTCATGCTATCTTACAATTTAAATAGCAACAATTCACAATTATCACAACAATGTTACCTAGCAACCTATCATAATATATATAGATAAGGTTATAGCTAGTATACATACAACCTAACAATAAGGTTTTTTTTCCACATTTTATACACACAAGGTTCCCAAACATCAATTTAGACTTTTTATCCCAACTTAATTAATACAACCGTATCATTGTCAATTAAGATAAACATGGAAGAAAATGCAAGAGCAAACCACCACTTGACTTAGGTTTCGAAGGTTGACGAAAACGAACTCGCTTGCTTTCGGAAAGCACTTAACCTCTTGTTTGATTCTGTTCCAAAAGCCAATCCCAGATGTACTCAAATCAAAATAAATGAATTATATTAGATAATTCATTTAATAATAAAATTTGAGATAATCCATAGTCTCAGTTTTTATTTGAATTATTTAACCATAAATAATTCAATTTCTAGACTTTTTTTATTAAACGATTGTCTATATGATTAAAAATTCATTAATTATATATTCTAAATAATCAGTGCATAAATAAATTAATACAATAATTTATTTATCAACCTTAAATTTTCTAAGTCATAATTTTACCCATATGAATAGCCAAATAATATCTATTCATAATATAAGATAAAATTATAATAAAATCGAAAATTAAATTTTAAAGTTTTATATATTCTGAAAATTATTACCCTAATTTTAGATCAATTAAAATAATCCAAATTAACCCCTGATTAAATCAAAACCGAACAAAATCACACCCGAAATCGGGTTTGAAGGAGATTTACCCACCACGAACAGCGTCACGCCGGAAAAGGGAGAAATCGAGGCGTCTCCGGTGGTTTCAATGCGGCGTGGACTACGGGTGCCGGAATCGTCCCCAGCTAAACTCGAATTCCCCCTCAATTTCCCTCTCAAACTCTCGGCAATGGCAGATTAGGGTTCTTGGATTCACGTTCGAAATTGGGTGGATTGGAGGATTGGTTGAAGGGGTATTTATAGAATTTTTGAAGCCTTAAATACCCCCGACAATATCCCTAGGATACTTCCTCCCAATTCAATACGTATCAATCCAATTTGGAATTTAATCCATTCCGACCTAAATGACGACGCGGTTTACTTCGGTATAATCCCGGGATATTCGTCGTCTTTAATGCAAATTGATCCCGTCATTAGACGCGGGATTATCTAATCTTCAATTCCCACCATTTAATTGGGGTAATTCGTATCCGAGACGGGCGAATTCCTCCATTGAAGGCGCGGTGGAGCTCGCGTGAAGCAGGGGAGCGGAAGGTTGAAGATGACCATTTCCGGGTAATTTACATCCGCGGCCCCCGACTTTCCGATTTGTGGCAAAATTGCCCTCTGCCATTTTTAATTAATTGCAAAACTCGCCCATTTTAATATATTAAATTTATAATATTTATTTTAACCCCAAAATTAAATTATAACAAATTTAACTTAGGCTAAAATAATTTTAGGTAATTTTCCTTATCACTTTAACCATACTTAAATCATTAACAATACTTTGTTAAATTGATTTAAATATTCTAGGTTAAATTTTCATAAGTTTTATTTAAATTAGACTTAACATAAAGTTAACCATAATTTAAACCATTCATAGCTTAAGGAAATAACTTACTTAGGACATTTATCACTTTATCCCTTTATGGATAACATAATAATTCTTATGTCCTTTATTATTATTTAAAAGTTAGAGTTACTACCATTGCTATACCTATTTATTTATTTTAACATTATATTATTATTATATGATAATTTGTACCAAAAATTATCATAACCCACATTTGAACCTAAGTTTGTTAAAGTTTAAATTATTCCTCTAAAAGAAATAAAATATATTCTAAATTTTTTGATTTTTCTCACTTTAAAATTACTATTTTACCATTCTATTTTAGGTGGGTTATTACAAAGTCCTCCCTCAGTTAAAGTCCTCCCTCAGTAACCTCCTCTCAATTATTTCATTTAAATTGTGAAATTTGTCTCCACTAGGTTTGCAACAACAAAAATCCAAGGCACAAGGTTCCTACATCTTTATGAAAATAGAAAGCATGGCAAGTAGCAAACATGAAATCAAGTAACCAAAGGAGATAAATTATTCCAATTTCATCCCCAAATTCAACCCAAAATTCACAATTCAGTCCAATGTCAATCCAATTTCAACCCTAATTTCATCCCAAATTACAATCCAATTTCAAACTCATACCCTAATTTCAAACTTAAACCTTCAAATTTGTAGGGATCTTACCTGAAGTTACAGAAGATACCGCCGCGTCGTCCACCACCTTGGTTGTCGCCGCCGTCGTCCACAATTGTCGGTATCTCCGTCGTCCTTCTTTTGCTTCGTACAATACGCAACCACCGCCGCTCGCTCGAATGCCCAGCCACCGCCAAGACGATCGACCACCTCCGCTCAGACAATCGGCCACCTCCGCTAGCTCATCGTCGGCGCTCGAGCTCTTCTCCAATGCCTCACCGTTGGCGCGCTTGAGCTCCTCTCCAATGGCTCTCCTCTATTTTTTTTACCCAGAAAACTAATCGGAGAAGGTAACTGAGGGAGGAATTTAGTTTTTTTTATGGATTTAACGTTTTGTTAATGTTTTTAAGACAGAAGGGTATTTGACGAAATGTGACAAAAATTTAGGGGTACCACACGAAAATGATCAAACCTTTAGGTATCTCACGAATTATGCATAAATTCAAGGGTATCAGACGAAAATCCCATTTTTTTAAAGTCCGCTTCTTGTACTTCCTTTTTATTCAATACATGAGTTGGTAGGTTAAGTATAAATATATTATTGATTATTTATTATTTAGTATATATTCTCATATTTAACTTATATTTTATCAACTAACAAAAAACTAATCTTATGTTCAAATGCCAGTATGGTTAAATTAATGGAAAACTAATATTAGGAATTAAAAACAATATATATATATATGTCATGTATCTATCTTACTATAAAAAGAGGACTTCCCTTATCTACAGTAACCTGTTATAAATTATACAATTTTTTCACCAAAAAAAGTAACCTATTATAAAATGATAGTTTCCCAATATCTATAGTACCTATTTTTCCATTTCTGCCTTTTAAAATTAAGCTACAATGTTAGCCTGCCACCTCTTTCCTTTTTTTTTATTAGGTAAAAATTAGGCTCGAAAACCACATAAAGACGGTTTCTCAGTCTAGAGCATCCTTTCGGATGAGAATTACAAATTCTAGATTAGCTCGAATGTCTTCCAAGGAACTCAGCTGGACCTCCTTAGCGATGAAGTCGGCCACCACGTTTGTTTCTCGGAAGACATGAAAAATCTACACTGAAGATAAAAGTTGTAAAATACACGGGATATCAGAAATTAACATTTCAATATCCCATGGACAGTGCCATATTTGATTCAGAACGTTCACAATGGTTAGGTTATCGCTTTCAAGATGAATGTCGGTAATGCCTAATTCATAGGCCTTGACCAGGGCATTTCTTACTGCAAGCGTTTCTGTTTTTAGGAGGGGTTGAGATACCGCATTTTTTCCCAAAGAGGAAGATTGGTTTACCCGTGTTGTTCCTGAGAATGTAGCCAAAGCTAGATTCATCATTAGTTTTTATGGATCCATCTGTATTAATTTTAATAATATTTTTCGGTGGTTTTTTCCATTTCTTTATTGATCGTTTGACATTATTCATTCTACGTGTTTTAGGTTTGTCCTCTGCTAAGCAGTCAGAGTTCCAACTTTTCATCTTGTTCCAGTTCTCAATTTTTGTTGTAATATAAACTGGTACATTCTTTATGGAGTCGGCATCATCGTTTGTTCTTTCAAAGCTTTGTTGGTTTCTATAAAACCAGATGCCCCACCAAGAAACCATTAATTCTATGAATTGTGATGTATCAGTTTTTTGTCAAATTTCATCAATGATTTCATTGTGTTTTTTGTTTCCTGAATTTAGGGAGGTAATAATACCATACGTATGATAGTTCATCTTCTCTATTGTTTTCAAGGTGTGTTTACATTGGAATAAGAGATGATTCAAATCTTCTAGTTGAACATTGCATCGTACACAACCCTGAGGGATTGCTACACCTTTTTCTGCTAATCTCGCTTTTGTTGGTAAACCGTTTTTTATTATTTTCCAAGCAATTTTTTTAACTTTGGGCTATGCGTCCATTTTCCAGATCCATGACAAATCATATGCAATATATCTCTTGTTTTTGTTAATCAATTCCATAGCAGAGTTCGTAGAGAACCAACCATTTTTACTAGTTTTCCAGTACATTCTATCATGAATATCATTTAAAGGTATTGGGATGGATGTTATTTTTTTTGCTAAGTCATGAGGTAAATGTTGTTCTATTAGGTCTTTATTCCAGGTTTTATTTGGCAACATAAAGTCTGCTACCAGTGCATCCTTATTTAGGATTGATTGTGTGTTTATGATATCACTTAGAGGAGTCATTAAGGCCCAATTATCCAACCAGAATTTGATTGTTCTGCCATTACCAACTTGCCAAATTAGTCCAGACTTGAATTCCTCAAGGAGTTCAGTCATTTTGGACCATTGCCAAGAGCAATTTCTTTTTTTCTCATAATGAAATAAATGGATTATTTTCAAATATTTTTCAGTGACAACTCTAACCCAGTAGTTATTCGGTTCTGCTAAGAGTTTCCATAATAATTTGAATTGTAGGGCTTTATTCATGTCCTTTGATTTTCTCAATCCAAGGCCTCCTTGTTGTGTTGGTTTACATATTTTCTCCCAGCCTATCAGAGGTTTATAGGAGCTGTCTTTGTTCCAAAAGAAAGATCTATTTAACTTGTCAAGTTCGTTGTGTGTGTGTAGGTAACATACAGCTTTGCATAAGATAGTTTGGTCTTGCCGCCAAGTTGGATTTTATTAGTGTTGTTCTTCCAGGTTGGGAAAGAGAATTTGCTTTCCATTTAGATAGTTGTTGTTGGGTGCTAATTAGAAGATCGACAAAGGTATTCGAATTGACTCTACCATTAATGATAGGGCAACCAAGGTATTTTTCAAGAGATATCATGTTTGTGATTGTGAGAATACCTTGTATATCTAATTTCTTTTGATTGGTAACCTTTTTTGTGACTTGAAAGGCCGATTTATGGAAATTTACTTTTTGTCCTGATATTTTGCAGTAGTCATCAATAATGTCCTTGATTTCTTTACAATGTTCTTGTTTAGCTTTTGAGAAAATCACAATGTCATCCGCAAATGCCAGAAACAGAATTCTTGATCCTTGTTGAGTGATTTGAAATCCTAGAGGATTACGTGGTCTTTCTGAAGCAATTTGTAGTTTTCTAGCAATGATTTCAGATCCTAAGATAAATAGGAAAGGAGAGAGGGGGTCACCCTGACAAAGTCCTCTTGTTGGTTTAAATATTTCTGTGGGTCCGTTGTTTACAAGTACCGAAAAGGATACCGTTGTAATGCATTCTCTTATCCAGTTGATAAATATTTCATGGAATCCAAACTTTTTCATAGTTTTAATGATGAAATTCCATTCAATTCTGTCGTAAGCTTTTTCCATATCTAATTTTAGCGCAATGAAGCCTTCAGTTCCTTTTTTCGATTTGAAAGAGTGAAAGATTTCATGGGCAATCAAGATATTATCTTGAATTGCTCTGTTAGCAACAAACGCACCCTGTAGGGGGTGAATTATTTTTTCCATGGTTCGTTTAAGTCTTGTTGTTATGATCTTCGAGATTATTTTATAAATTGTGGAGCATAGACTTATAGGTCTATAGTGATTAGTAGAGTTTGGATTGTCACATTTTGGAATCAAGGAGATGAAAGTATGATTTATTTGTTTGAGAAATTTCCCGGAAAGGAAAAAGCTTTTAACTGCTTGAATAACAGAGGGACCTACAATATACCAATATTTTTGGTAAAATTCTGCTGTCATACCATTAGGCCCTGGTGATTTGTTAGAGCCAATGTTAAAGACAACTTTCTTAATTTCTTCATTGGATACATTTCTTATTAGTTCTAGGTTGTCCTCTGTAGAGATTTCAGATTGAATTAATTCAAGGTTTTCCTGAAATAGTCTCTGGTTCATATTTTCACTTCTGAATCTTTTAATGAAATCATTTCTGATTTCATTTTTAATGTTTTCTTCTCCAGTAATACTTATTCCTTCTTGTGTTTTAATTTCTTTTATGAATTTTCTATTTCTTCTTCCACTTGCTATTCTATGAAAATAGCTAGTATTCGTATCGTTTAATTTAATATGTTTGACTTTTGCTCTTTGGTTCCAGAATATTTTTTGGAAACATAGCAGTTTTTCTTTCTTTTCTATGATTCTAATTTATTTTTTAATGAGATCATTTGTAGGATTAGTACAAATCTCATTTTGAATTTCAGAAAGTTGTTTTTTCTATTGTTTGTAATTGAGTGAATACGTTGCCAAAAATGCTTTTGTTCTAGCTCTTGGCATGTTTCTTAAGTAGTTTTGTTTTGGATACAAGATTATACAATCTCGATCCATGATAGTTTGTTCTCCAAGCTTGTTTGACAACATTTCTAAAATCCTTTCTAGTCATCCAAATTTTCTCAAATTTGAACGGTTGATTTTTAAAGGGTGTTGTTGAGTCAAGCTCAAAAGAGATGGGACGATGGTCTGAGCTGGTGAAAGCAAAATGTTTGGTGCATATATCAGGATACCATTGAAGGATATGGTGATGAATGAGTACCCTATCCAGTTTTTCATATATGTTATCTATTTCTGTATTGTTCTTTCGCCAGGTATAGATGTTACCTTGAATCGGAGTATCCAATAGTTCACATTCATTCTTGAATTGTCGCAATCTTGCAAATTTTGTCAAAGGTGGTATTAGACCACCTAATTTTTCAGAAGGGTCTTGAATTTCATTCAGATCGCCCATAATAATGCACGGAAGAGAATAATTTTTAATAAATGAGGTGAGTCCATCCCAGAATACAATTTTTGCAGATTCATTGTGTTGAATTCTTTAGGTTTTGATGGTAACAAACATTCAACTAATCTGGGTACTAAGTGTTTCAGGAACAAAGACAGTTATCTCAGGGAACCATTGCAGCAAAGGATCGCAGAGGGAACAAAGATCTGTTCATGTGCTTTGTTACCTCTCAAGGAACAATAGTGACGAACAAGATCAAAGCTGCGAATGGAAGGAAGAAATCCAGCGTGACGATTATGGAAACAAATCACGGAGAATCACGCGGTCAAAGGATAGGATTTCGGCTGGAAGGATCTCGCCGAAAAGAAGATTTGGAGAGAGAATCCGAATGTGTTATCTTAGGAAAACTTTCCTAAGATAATATATTTGGAGAGAGAAGAATCTTATCTTAATCCGTTAATGTTATCTTAGGAATTATTTCCTTAGATAATATCGGTTGTTAAGATAATATTCTTCAAATCAATTAATATCATCTTGTTACCAAGTTTAGGAAGATAGGATTATCTTGTTATGATTAGGGTTTGGTCGAGTTGTATTTATATGGGAATGTGGGATTCATTTCTATGTAACCACGACGAGGAAAAAGAAGAACCGAGAGCGTTCAGTTGAGAAGAAAAAGAGAGTGAAGTGTGTGTAAGTCTTTGAGGATTGAGTTCGATTCATCGTTGTAGAAGAGGTTTCAAATCTAGGTGGGAAGTCTAGAGGTTGGAGTCCAGGATACAAGTGTAATCGAACAAGAAATCAATAAGACAAGTAGACGCTTCAAAATCCTCTCAAGCGGGAAGCTTGAAGGTAGTGGTTTTTATTTGATTAGCTAGTTTTGCTAATTGGAGTTTCCACTATATATCGTGAGTTCGTTCGTTATCTTTCTTGTTGTTTTTAATCCGATGTGCCTTCTGTGGGAACAAAGCCTTTGTTCCCTCAGATGTAACTCTAACGATCCAACAATTGGTATCAGAGCCTGGTGCTCTAGATTATTTTCGTTACAGAATTTGCAGGAAAGATGTCGTCGTCAAGCAATGCAATCGGTGATTCATTTTGCAAGCCACCAATTCTGAAGGCCGGTGAGTATGACTGGTGGTTTGAGCAAATCGAATCCCATATTTGTTCCCTCGATGGACAGATATGGAGAATCATCGAGGTTGGCCCCATGGCTATCCCAAATGAAAAGGACGCTACAAAGCCTAAGCCAAAGATCGACTACACTGATGGAGACTGGAAGAAGCTGGAGAAGAATTGCAGAGCCAAGAAGATCCTTCACATGGCCCTTCTTCCCACGGATCTCAAGAAAATCATCGGCTACAAAACCGCCAAGGAGATTTGGGAAGCTCTAAGACGTCTCCATCATGGAAATGAAGATGTCAAGAAAAACAGAATTCTTTCCTTGATGAAGGAGTACGATCAAATTTCTCAAGGAGAGGATGAGCACATTCAAGAGTTCTACTCCAGGTTCCAGGGGATCGTAGGTCAATTGGAGCTCCTTGATGAAGAGATGCCAGACTGGAAGCTCACTCATCACTTTATGCAAGGCCTCAACTCTCAGTGGGATGCAATTTCTCTCGCTCTGTACTCCCAAACTGACGTCAAGTCTCTCACCATGGAAGAGGTTGTTGCCAAGCTTGAAAGCAACGCCTCTGTATACAACCACAAGATGAACAAAAAGGGAGAAGAGAAGGCTCAAAGCATTGTCTTGAAGGTTGAACGTGCCTTTGACCTATCTCAAGTTGAAGACGAAGATGAGGACGGTGATGAAGATGTGACTCTCATCACTAGAGCTATGAAGAAAATATGGTCTCAAAACAAGGGCACAAAGAGTTCCTCCGAAGGGAACAAAGACATGAAGGATGTCGTTTGTTACCACTGCCAACACAAGGGACATTTTGCCAATAACTGCTTCAAGAAAAAGGCTGGTCACCCTCAAGTTCGTGAAGGGAAGCAAGCAATGGTCGTAACGTGGGGTGATTCCGACTCAGATGATGAAGATTCGTCACGCTCTAGGGATCTCTGCTTGATGGCCATAGAAGACCATGACAAATCACAAGGCGGCATACAGGGAACCGAGGTAAGTGAATCTGAACTCATCTCAAGCTTGAAAAGTAAATCAAAAAAAAGCTTGATATCTTTTATTAAGAAACTTGTTCATGAGAATAGTCTTTTCAGTGAGCAAATTGAAGAAAAGGATGAATCGATCTCAAGTTTGATCGAAGAAAATCAGGGTTGGGCAGACAAAGTGCTCGAGCTTGAGAAAGGTTCATCTTTTCCTTCAAGTTCATGTGTCGAATGTCCTAAGCTCGCTGAGAAGATTACGTCTCTTGAGTCCTCTGTCTCCTCACTTGAGTCCGAGTCTTTAATGTTAAAACTTGGAAATGCAAAACTGTCTAGTGATCTAACCAAACTCAGTGAGGAACAGAAGGACAAGCCAAAAGGTATTGTCTTTGTTGCAGCCAAGAATGAAAAGAAGACTGAGTCAAAGGAAGTACCTCGCTTTGGGATTGGCTATCAACCAAAACTTCCTGTTGATGGCACCAAGCAAAAAGGCTCTAAAGTCGAAGGAAAGCAGTCTGTAAAAGAAAAAGGGGAAAGTTCCTCCGGAGGGAACAAAGGCAAAAACTGTTCAAACTCGACTGAGGAGGGAAAGGCTTGGTACCATGGACAGAAGGCTCATGCCATCTGGTTGAAGCAATCTCAAAGCGGTAAGTCCAAAAATATTGATTTTCATTCAAGGATTGCTAACAAAACAATTTGGCCTGGATAGAGCAAGTATGTTGATCTAAAGTGTCAAAGAGTATGTTGGTATTGTGGGCACTCTGGTCACTATAAACAAGAGTGCCTCCTGAAGAAACACAATGAGGAACTTGCTCGAACCACTAGGGAGAAAATGAATGCTAAACCTCCAGAAATCAAATATGTTGCTCCCACACCCAGAAAGCATAAGCTTGTTTGGGTTTGCAAGAACTAACTCTTTCTGTGCAGGATAAAGTGAGGAAAGTTCCCGGTATTTCACTCGTATTAAGTTCAGTTACCTGACAAGGAACAAAGCGAGTCTCACCTCACTTCTGCAGAAATGTTTGAGACTCAAAGGCCTGGTGACAAAGGTAAAAGAAATGGATATGTGGATAAGGACTTAATGACTGAAGTGTTCCGTGTTTGTACACTCAGGTACCATGTACATCGAGATAAGGCATCACTATGAAGAGAAAGATTGGCATCCAAGGAATTTCGTGGAACAAAGAATAAGAACGCCAATTTTCTCATTAGGGCACTAATTGGGGAACTCTACATTCAGTTTCATACGGAGCCTGGTTTGTTCCCTTAACCTTATGTCTATCGTGTGTTCCCTCGATGATTGGCTAAATTACATGGTAAAGTGTGAAAGGTTAATCATCATGTCTTGATCTGCATTCATTCTCTTGATCATTTGTTGAATGCCTTGCTTAGACTCATGCTAATACTTCACTTATGTGCAAAATCTCATGCATGATTCTCTATGTTATCTTGTTAATACATGATTCAGTTTTCTTTCGACCTAAAAGAGTCAACTTGATGCATTGATCCCTCATTATAAGCCCAAATGATTGTTGATTCTACAGCTTACCTTAGCCATCATGCTTGATGCTTCCTATGAGCCCCTCTAATCATCCACATCTGGGAGCCTCTCATTCATGATTAAACATTATTAAAAATTCTCGTATATGTTTATGTGTGATGTTCTATGTACCCTCTCTGGTAACATTACCCCCGCATCACACTCCTCTATTTTTTTCGGAAAGTCGAGAATACGAATTGTCGCCTATGTGGTCTGTGGCTGGGATTTGACAGGTATGATGTGTAATGATGGCTTGCAACTGCTTGAGAAGTGTTCATGCATAAAAGGTGATGTGGTGGTTGCGTGATGGTTGTTGCGCTTGACATTTTGTGGGCTTTGATGGATTTGGACAGAATCTTTTACAAGATCTATTTTTGGAAGATATCTTATTGGTTGTGATCTTGGAAAAAGAAGGAAAGAGGAGGATTTGGAGTAATACCCTTTGCACTTGAAAAGATATGGAGAATGATTCTCGTAGTTACTCCCCTCCTACCTATATGGCGACTTCAGCAAAGTTACCTTATCGCTCCCTTGTACTGTTCAAATAAAAAATAAAAAAATTGGAACACTCCGAGGTACACAAAGAGGCGACCAATGGATCCTTCTTCTACTTGTGGCTGGAGGCTTGTAATCTACACAAGGAGTAGTTTGTGTTACAAGAAGGTGTTGGTTGGGTCAAGGTTAGACGTGAGATGGAAGCTGGTGTGGAGGAAGAAGAGTCTGAAGATGCAGACTCTGAGGGGGAACAAAAGGTGGAATCTGATTTGAGGAATGACCGTGAGAAGTTTGTCTCGCGCAATATCTCTGTTGGCAGAACAACAAAGGCATCTTACGGAGTAAGTGAATGCCTAAATTGCTATTCATATTTCAGCTCTCTCTGCAGGCACTAGTGGTGCTTGATTCGTCTTTCTCTGGCTAACCAATCCCTCTTTTGTTCCCAGCACATCTTCCCCTACTACTTTGCTTTTCTTTGCTTCTGTTTCATGTGTTTGCAATGATTGGCATGTTAATCATATGTGCTACATGTGCTCATTTTGTTGTTGTCTTTACATGCAGTCTATGTTTGTGCGTTTCAATCTAATGCAAAAGGAGTTATTTTGCTTATCCTGCTGTGGTCTTTTTCTCTCTATCTCTTTACTTATGTTTTTGATGATGCCAAAAGGGGGAAAATGACAGGTAGCTTTGGTTAAGGGGGAACAGAACATGGTTTCATATGTTGCTGAGTTGAGGGGGAACTAATACTGCCTTAGTGGGAAGACTTTCTCTCCATAACTGTCTTTATCTCGTACGTGTATGCTTTATTATCAAGGGTGTTTGTCACCATCAAAAAGGGGGAATTTGTTGAATTCTTTAGGTTTTGATGGTAACAAACATTCAACTAATCTGGGTACTAAGTGTTTCAGGAACAAATACAGTTATCTCAGGGAACCATTGCAGCAAAGGATCGCAGAGAGAACAAAGCTCTGTTCATGTGCTTTGTTACCTCTCAAGGAACAATAGTGACGAACAAGATCAAAGTTGCGAATGGAAGGAAGAAATCCAGCGTGACGATTATGGAAACAAATCACGGAGAATCACGCGGTCAAAGGATAGGATTTCGGCTGGAAGGATCTCGCCGAAAAGAAGATTTGGAGAGAGAATCCGAATGTGTTATCTTAGGAAAACTTTCCTAAGATAATATATTTGGAGAGAGAAGAATCTTATCTTAATCCGTTAATGTTATCTTAGGAATTATTTCCTTAGATAATATCGGTTGTTAAGATAATATTCTTCAAATCAATTAATATCATCTTGTTACCAAGTTTAGGAAGATAGGATTATCTTATTATGATTAGGGTTTGGTCGAGTTGTATTTATATGGGAATGTGGGATTCATTTCTATGTAACCACGACGAGGAAAAAGAAGAACCGAGAGCGTTCAGTTGAGAAGAAAAAGAGAGTGAAGTGTGTGTAAGTCTTTGAGGGTTGAGTTCGATTCATCGTTGTAGAAGAGGTTTCAAATCTAGGTGGAAAGTCTAGAGGTTGGAGTCCAGGATACAAGTATAATCGAACAAGAAATCAATAAGACAAGTAGACGCTTCAAAATCCTCTCAAGCGGGAAGCTTGAAGGTAGTGGTTTTTCTTTGATTAGCTAGTTTTGCTAATTGGAGTTTCCACTATATATCGTGAGTTCGTTCGTTATCTTTCTTGTTGTTTTTAATCCGCTGTGCCTTCTGTGGGAACAAAGCCTTTGTTCCCTCCGACGTAACTCTAACGATCCAACACATAAGTTAGGATCAACATAAGTTTTTTGTTCGTGATCTGATTTGTATATTTGATGGTGATAAATCTTGTTTCAATGTGCTCAATTTCAAGGAGTTCGTTTGTAAGTTGGTAGGTTTTCCACATAACACAGATACCACCTGAGAAACCCGTAGCCGGGACGCAGTAGAATTGGTCAAATCCCGCTTTTCTCCATACTTTTTCGCTTGGTTCTTTGTTTGTTCTTGTCTTAAAGAGTGCAATTAATTGAATACGTTCAATTTTGCAGAAGGATTCAACATCCGTCCAGAAGGTTTTCTTCCCGATTCCACGACAATTCCATGTTGTGATCTTCATAAAAAACCAATTGAAAGATTGCCCCATATCCAAAGACAGATAGGGGTCTTGTTGTGCATGCATAGCAACGAACTTAATTGGAATACTAGGACTGTTCCGGATCTTGATTGTCTCTTAATGGTTGAAGATATCTGATTACTAGAACTATTGTCTCATAATTTGTTCAAGGACTAGTTTGTGACAATGTGGATCAATGTTTTTATCCTCTTCTCATGGCCTTTTCGTTCTCTTTTGTCTATGTTGTCTATAGATTATGATTTTCTTGTGAAAGTCTCTTGTATATGATGTATATAGATAATGAATTTGTTTTTTAGGCTATTCTTTTTGGGTGATATTCTATAGTCGTTAATAATATAAAGGTTATTGTTGGATATAAACGTTCCATATCTAAAGTTGAGACATAACATGCCTAGTATATAAGCTTGATGAGTTACTCCTCCTATTGCCAATTGGTTTTAGGATGGAACCTCATTGGGCTTATGTACTGGGCCTATCTGTGCCTATGCGCTCGTGTCCGCACGATCCCCAGTCATTGGGCCCACGGACTTTCACATGGTATCAGAGCTGATTTGGTCATGGGCCCCTTTCTTGGGTTGGTTGGGTTTGGCTATAAAGAGATTGAGATGTCCACTCACATCCGTTTGTCCAAGTGTCAACTGGACCTGGCCAATTGCCCGTCCGTTGCACTTGCGGGGGCGTGCTGGAATATAAACGTCCCATATCTAAAGTTGAGACATAACTTGCCTAATATATAAGCTTGATGTGTTATTCCTCCTATTGCCAATTGGTTTTAAGATGGAATCTCATTGGGCTTATGTACTGTGTCTATCTGTGCCTATGCGCTCGTGTCCACACGACCCCCAGTCATTGGGCCCACGGACTTTCACAGTTATCAATTTTATATTGCCTTCATAAGTTTTCTAAGGGTAAATACAATGTGATGTTCACCAATTTTTTTCCTAAAGGCGTTAATGCAGTGGAATTAATTGTCTTCATAATTTTTTTTCTCTAACGTGTCAATACAATGAAAAGTTGGTATTCTCATTACCTTCAGAAGTTTTCTAATTGTTAATATCTTGGAATTTCAGGCAACTTGAGAATAAGTAAAATAGGTCCTACTCATATACTCTATCCATATGGCTAACATATCTTTTTGGAATGTTTCACCCAACACATAAGGCATTACCGCCTTATTTCATTCAGAAAAAAATCCTTATATCTTTAGATTGTGTGAAAGTGGCCTATGTACTGGATCTGGTCTCGGTAGCAACCGATTGCTAGCTAAATAGGTCATTTATGCCACTTAAATTTTGATTTGGATTAGGATACTTCAATTAGCTAAAGAAGTTGACACTCAAATTTTGATCTGAATTGAAGATTATACTTAAATTTGAAATATTGTGTTGAAAGTTGAAACCTTTTAACATTATTGTGTATATAAGCAAAACTTTGTACATTATATATGTAATTCAAAGTAAGAACATATGGCAAACTCATTATTCAAATGCGACTGAAAAGAATACAAAGGGATTTGAAATTAATAATACATGCAACCAACAAAAAATTCCATTTCAATTAGAATCTTCTTCAGCAGTAAAGCAACTCATATATTTATGCAACTGTGCATACTTATTAGCTACTAATTTCACTCAACTCAAATTTATTTAGTTTTCATAATATTCTTTATGTTTAATTGTCTAACTTAGACAATGTTTTATGATTTACTAATTAATATATAATTTTTATATTTTTTTATATAATTAATAATTAATTAGTTCAAATTATATAACATTGTTATTTATTTTTATTATGAGACTGACATTATAGGGTTAGCTCTAGGAGATAGTCCTAACACAGATGGGATTATGGGATCCATATCACGAATTCACCAATGTCGTCCTTCAAAATTGTAGAATTGGAACAAGTTCTTCCATCTGTTTTGGTTCTCAAATTTGATATATAAACAAACTTTACTAGGATATGATAAGTTATGAAATCATGAAAAAATTATATATTCTACTAATAGTACCCCTAGTGAATTATAAATTTTGGAGAGTTCTTGGATAACTCTTTGTTCACTTGTTCACATCTTTTTTAGAAAAAAAGTGGATTTAACTTTTTTTTACTGACAATATACATATAATTTAAATATTTATTTAAATCCATTTTATAATATATATTGTTCTACAATTTTGTTACTTAATTTTAGTTTGTAATAGTTCGTATAATAAGTAAGTGCTATATACTCAATATATTTTTATATAAAACAATTTTAATCGGTTATTATAAAGACTTTTGTATTTGACAATAATTATAAAAAAATATTAATTTTTAAAATTATCTAATAATAATAATATTTATTAGTCGTTCCTACTCTGTCGTTTCACCACTGTGACACTGTGTATTAGTGTGTCCCTCTTTCAAGAATTTTGAGTTCCCCCACTGCTTATATATATTCCAACACAAAATGGAATTGTGCAATTTTCGGCCTTCAAAGAATCGATAAGTATGATAGAGTAAAAAGCCCAAAAAAGTACAGAGGAAGAAAAAGAGGAGGATTTTGGGCCCATTGGCCCTTTAAGAGTTCGATCCTTAGGATTTTTGACCCCTTAAGGGGGGGTCAAATAACAAGTTTAGACTCCTATTTAAATAAATTAGCTTCTTGATCCCCTAAGCCTTTAAAAATCCCTAAACCCTACACCCTAAACCCTAAATCCTAACCCCTAAACCCTAAAAAAAACACTTCCACCCCTTTGGGCCATATGTGTAGTAATAGGGGGTCATATTTGCAATTTTGGAAAAAATGGGCCTAAACTTGTTATTTTTTTCCTTAAGGGACCCTTCGCGCCTAATTTTCTCTTAAGAGTTTTCAATTAACAAAACTACCCCCTATGAGTTTTTATGTATTTTTCCTACCCCTACTAGCTTATTTTATTATTATTTTCTCTCCCTCTTCTTTGTTTTTTCTCTCTCTAAAATATTACCTTTTGGGATTTAGGGAATAGGGTTTATGGGGTAGAATTTAGGGGGAAGGGGAGGGGGAGGGGAAAGGGGTTAGTTTTCTAGAGGGTTAGTTTCTTAATAAAAACGTTATACATGTGTCATTTACCCAACTCATCCTAAAAAGAGTGATTATCATCTGGGCTTTTTTTTAGAAAAGTGGAAAGATGGTATGCGCTATTCCTTTTTTCTTTACTAACATTATCTTTTATTTCTAATTATGTATTTGTCATAAATTAAAAAGGTGAATCTGGAGTTGGAATGCAACATGTTTTACAGTGGTGTTAAGAAGATTGAGATTTATGGTTCAACGTTTATTTCTTTTATATACCCATATAAATAACTCTTAAAATTTAATAAAATTTATATCAATTTTTTTACTGTGTGTCCATGGACACATGTTAACAAACCTAAATAGGAAATATATTTTCAAAATATTCTCTAATAGAGAATTGATAAACCCTTAGCAAACAAGATTAAACTAATAGCTAATCAAATAATTGTTAAAAAAAGAGTTATTAGACTAGAAAAAACCAATTTATATTACACGTTCTTGTGAGGACGTCGGTTTTCACCCGAGCGCCCCATAAATAAATATGATTTTAAGAATGGGCTTAGTTTTAATTTATCTATACTTTTGTTTGAAATCTAAAAAATATGTAGGCCGAATTTCAGTAAACCACCATTTAAATAGGGCACTTTGCCCACAACCACCTCTTATACACGAAATTACTTACAACCACCCATTAAACACATTCCGTTAGCAACAAGCCACCCCAACCCCTTTTCCATCCAAAAAATCGTTAACTCATGTAAATTTACCAAAAAGCCCTTATTCAACCGGTTTTGCCAAAAATTTTATTTTTTTTGGTTTTTGACCGGTTTTGCAAAAAAAATGAATAAAATAAAAAACCGGTTTTGCAAAAAAAAGATTTATTTTTTGATTTTTTAAAATCGATTTTTTTTTAAAGATTTTAAACCGATAATTTTGTTAAAACCGATAAAATAATTTTTTCCCGGTTTTTAAACCGATAATAATTTTTTTTAAACTGATAATAATTGTTTTTTTAAATCGATAAAATAATTTTTAAATTTTTTTTTTAATCCGATAATATTTTTAAAACCGATAAAATAATTTTTTTTCAAACCGATAAAATTATTTTAAAAAAAAATTTTAAACCGGTTTTTGATTTTTTATCGGTTTTTAAAAATTTATCGGTTTTTAAAAAAAAGTAAAAAATATTTTATCGATTTTAAATTTTTTTTTATCGTTTTTATCACATTTTATCGGTTTTGCAAAAAAAAAATTATCGGTTTTTTAAAAAAGATTTATCGATTTTAAAAAATATATCAGTTTTAAAAAATCAAAAAATAAAGCCGGTTTTTTATTTTATTCAATATTTTTTTTGCAAAACCGGTCAAAAACCAAAAAAATTAATTTTTTTGGCAAAACCGGTTGAATAAGGGCTTTTTGGTAAATTTACATGAGTTAACGGTTTTTTGGATGGAAAAGGGGTTGGGATGGCTCGTTGCTAACGGAATGTGTTTAATGGGTGGTTGTAAGTAATTTCGTGTATAAGAGGTGGTTGTGGGCAAAGTGCCCTATTTAAATGGTGGTTTACTGAAATTCGGCCAAATATGTATAACCTTTTGCATGTTATAAACTAAGAGAAAAGAGAGTTTGAGAGAGGAGAAGAGAAGAATGAGAGAATAAACTTATGTTTATTAGGCTTTCAATAAGAGCCTTATATAGGATTTACAATGCTTGGAGAATAAGTCAACTCTAGGGTTTAGAGAAGCATACCTTATGTACATCCATATATATATAATATTATAACACTCCCCCTTGGATGTACATCACTAACCGCCTCGTTAAAAACCTTGTCTGGAAAAACCCAATGGGATAAAAACCAAGACTAAGGAAAAAAGAGTGCAGTTGTAATTCTCCCCCTCAATTTAACATTGCTTGACTGAATCGGCTAAACTTGTCCTCCTTTCGACTCAAAGCTCATGAGTGTAGAGATATCGTCAATATGTAAGTGATATTGAGTGCAGAGTGATGCATGACCTTCATATATCTCCATTTGTCTTCGTGCACATAAATCCTGGTTCTTCGAGAACTTGCATGTATAATCCTGTATCAAAAATATAAATACAAAGCAATACAGATAACCATTTCCAAATAATGATTTATATATGTAATTGGTCCAAAACATATCACTTTTGATATACACAATCTAACTTTGCTTGAATCGCCTTTCTCAGCTCTACCAATCATCATTGTCGACGTATTTCCATTGATCAAGAATCATTAACCTTCTCGTATGTCACTTCTGGTGCAAGTACTTATTCAAACAGCATCATCAAGGACAAGCGCATTTCGAGTCCTTCCGAAATGGATTGTAACAAACATTTTGTACTTGTCCTTTAAAGTCCTTGCTTATGATGTGCAATCTGAGGTACGATTTTCTTGAAGAACTTATCTCAAGAAACGTCATGTGTCAACAATTAACAGCTTGTTAAGCTGTAATATATCATTCCTCTTCAGGAAAATTGAGCTTCAGATATAGTCTAATAGTCTCCCACGCTTCTGGCGTAATTAAGACTTCCTTGTAGTGGATTGGTGTGGAGTTACTACAAGAACCTCCAAATGAGCTAGGCATTTCAGTTGGTATATGTGACTCCGTCACTTTCTTGGTTTTTAGTAAATGCAATTTATAGCATCCTAGCTATATCATTATGTATACGATCCGTTGAACTTCTAGTTCATGTTCGTTTAACCAAGGATATAAAATTATCGAGAATTTGCATTCCTTGCAATCTCCTATACATATTAGTCTCATTTTCCGCTCCCCTTAAAGTTGGGATTTTATCTCTTCAAAATGATAATCTTGATACCGAGCGATCACCCAATATAAACTCTAGGTATTCAATAATCTATAGGGACTCCTGCCCTCGTAGAATCCCAACTTTCCTTGTGGCATTAATTTAGTTCATTTAGGGTGAGAATTGGACGTACACCGCATATCTATATATTTTCAGTTCTCTTCTGGAGATAAGTTTCAATTAGGGGAATATATCATGGTCAGTCAAACTTAAATTCTCAACATTCAAATTTTATAAGACCCCTTATGGTCAACGATTCTTCTAGATCGTTTCATGTATTAGCTTTAACCCAGCTATGATTGATGACCATATAAATAACGACTGTACTATGTCGTTCTATTAAATAGTGTGAGCTACCCGATGCTCGACCGTTACACTACTTGATTGATTTATTTCTCCCACTTTATGTTTCGTGTGACCAATGTGTTGAGGCATCTATCAACATCATAAAATATATGAACAATTAACATTGGTCCATATGACGGTGTTATCAGTCCTCATATGTATTCTTGAATATGTCAAGAAACATGGAGACTATGCATTTACTCTTTACATAATCGACATTGTTACCAAGAAAACAAGTCGTGTATTTACGATCACTCTAAGATAGGGACTCCATGTCCTAGGATCCACTGATCCTTTAGTAGGTGTCCAAGTGAGTTTTCCTATGATCCTGCACATTATTGTTTCACTTGGGTGATCGAATCCATTTTGCCACAAAAAAAAATATATTTTTCCATCAACTAACTTCTGGTTAGAAATATTATATGATTCAATGGGTTGTCGTATGCACCTCGTGTGTAAATTTTCCTGGGAAAATTTAGATAGATATTCGATATTGTCCTTATTCATGAATTCTGCATGATAATCAATTTGTCGAATAACTTTTCAAATAATCAACAAGTTTGTCCTAAACTCGTAAACATAGAGTGTTACTCATTTAATATATTGTTCTTTCCTATAACAATATAGATCTCTTTTGGAGTCATGAATGAGATGCTCTTTCTAACCCTTATATTTCACACTTGGTTTTTGCCATTTTGCAGGATAAAGAAACTTCTGGTTTATCGAAATGGTATAAGTAATAATGACATTATCGACAATAGTTCCCACTATTGAAATTTCCATATGGGTGATCCTTTAATATTTGGGATATCATCAACTCAAAATTAGATAAATCATTCCCTTGATTTCTAACTTTCGAATAAAAATAGATGCCTTAAAATATGTACTACTACCATAGTAATATGGTTTATTATTTGACCATTTTATAACCTACATCAAGAGGTAATATCGCTTCAGGGACTGCAAACTATCACTTCAGGGACTGAAAACTATCACTTAAGGGAATAAATTTATAATCAACATTGAAATAAACAAACTAATATATGACAAGAATAAGTTAATTTGAGTCTTTTATTTCTATCCACTTTCATGAATAATATACGTCACTATGAGCGTCATTTGACTCACAATGTATATCCACTTCAAGGGATAAAGTAAAGTTTACAAAATAATATCACTTCAGGAATTTTAAAAATTATCACTTCAGGGATTATGATTGAAAATTATCACTTCAGGGATTAGGATTGAAAATTATCACTTTAGGGATAGAAAATTATCACTTCACAACTATCACTTCAAGGATAGAAAATTATCACTTCACAATTATCGCTTCAGGGATTGAAAATTCTCACTTCAGGGACTGAAAACTATCACTTCAGGGAATAAAAACTATCGCTTTAGGGATTGAAAACTATCGCTTCAGGGATTGAAAATTATCGTTTCAAAACTATCACTTCAGGGATTGAAAATTATCACTTTAGGGATTGAAAACTATCACTTCAGGGATTGAAAACTATCATTTCACAAATAACCGTATATGTATATCACTAATATTAATCAAAACACATCACATGTACATATATGATGGTAGTCGTGAATACATATATGTCATGTATATAGATGATACTGAATAGTACGTATATGTAAATGTTATGACATGCAATAACATAATATATAACATATATGATATGCCATATGAACATCGAACAGTATATATGTATACATGTCATATATAAATATCAAACAATATGTCTAACTTAATATCTAACAATATATGTATATATACTGGAGTAAGAAAACACGTATATGTATATTAACAATACTAAAACAAAGAAAACAGTAGCATATAGGAGAAATGAAAAAATCGTATGTAGGTTAATATTTTCTGCCCAAGATGTGCTAATGTTTCACGTTGTTTAATTATCACTTCAGGGATTGAAGATTGTCACTTTAGGGACTAAACAATTATCGCTTCAGGAATTAAAGATTATCGCTTCAGGGATTAAAAATTATCGCTTCATGGACTAATCAATTATCGCTCCAGGGACTAAAGATGTATGCTAATGTTTCACATTGTTTAATTATCACTTCAGGGATTGAATATTATCACTTCAAGGACTAAACAATTATCGCTTCAGGGACTAAAGATTATCGCAATTGAAAATTATCGCTCACTTTAGGGACTGAAAGTTGTCGCTTTAGGGACTGAAAGTTGTCGCTTCAGGGAAAGTTGTCACTTCAGGGACTGAAAGCTAATCACTTCAGGGAGCTTCAGGGACTAAAGATTATCGCTTCAGGGACGAAAATTTATCGTTTCAGGGACCAAAAATTATCGCTTCAGGGACTAAAATTTATCGTTCAGGGATTTAAAGATCCAGGACAAAGATTATCGCTTCAGGGACTAAGCAATTATCGCTTCAGGGACTAAAATTATCGCTTCAGGGACTAAATTTATCGCTTCAGGGACTAAAATTTATCGCTTCAGGGACAAAAAATTATCGCTTCAGGGATTTAAAGATTCAGGACTAAAGATTATCGCTTCAGGGACTAAACAATTATCGCTTCAGGGACTGAAAATTAAATTATGTCGTCGCTATGTCGTAGCTTCAGGGACTGAAAACTATGTCGTCGCTTTAGGGACTGAAAACTATGTCGTTTCAGGGACTGAAAACGTGTCGATTCAGGGACTGAAAACTTGTCGCTTCAGGGACTGAAAACATATACCACTTCAGAGGCTGAAAACATATACTACTTCAGGGATTGAAACATGTATTGTATATCCACCCTCCTCAAATGATGAATTTCATACGAATATACAATATAGAAAAATTGTAACCGAATATACCACTTTGGTGGCATATTTTGCAAAGTGGGTATTGTTTTATAGGATATGGCAAGAATACCCTATTTTCTACCCAAATAAGGACAAAAGTGGTAAAACACATATTTTGGGTACAAAAATGAAAAGATAAATTCGGATTTATAATTACCTTTTCTTTGCAAAATTGTAATGTTTATTTTATTGTATTTCGGAATGAAAGAAAAAAAAGAAAAATGGGTGTGATTTGTCATGATGTGACCGTTAACAGGTTACCATTGGAAATTGTTTCAACCAATTTCAACTTGAACCCATTAATTGTAAAATTAACCAAATTAATTGCCAAATCTGATGCTTAACTAAATTAACCAAAATTTCAACCGTATTTAGTGCTAACAGGTAAACCAAAATTTCAATATTGTAAACCCATTTTCAACCCATTAATTTGAAGCCATTTAACATCAGATCCTCATTAATTTTTCACACATTTAACATCAGAACATCAACCCATTTTCAACCCCCCCAAAATTCCTCTTCTTCACCGGACACCGAAATTGAATTCCGGCGAGCTCTGTAATCGCCGTCAACCTCTGCTAACCTCCCTGAAGCCCAAACAAAGAAAGAAAAGAGAATGGCTATTACCAGAGCTTTGAATGATGCGACACCGCAGAAGAAAAGAAAAAGAGAGGTGTGATGTGACTAAAACCTACCCACAAGTGTATGGGATCAGTTGTAGTAGTCAAGTGTCGATCCCACATAGACCAATGTAATATTAATTGAAACACTATCAGTGAACTAGGCCAGAAAGATATGAAATTGGGGAAAACTATAACTAAGCTAATAAATAATAATAAAGAAAACAGATAAACAATGGGATAAATGTGTCTAAGGTTAAGGATCCCCACAATGGTGTTTCGGTAGATTCTAAACAATATCTAATTAGATTTCAATATGAATGTCATTTGAAGGTCCCACTATCTAATGTCAACACTACCTCTTTTCAGACGAATAGTGCATGTACCTAAACTCGATTAGCAATCACTTTCGCACAAAACTAATCTCATTAAGATCCATTAAGTTCTGCATAGATCAATGAACAAGTGGAAACAACATTCGCTTTCGCGCTCAGCAGAATCTACTCATCCAAGAATCTATTCGATAGTCAGGTACCAAAAGAGGATTAAGTCACTTTCGCACAAATAATCCTCAAGTTCTATCCTAGGGATCTACTTAGCATCAATCTCCTATTATCATTTTCTCCTTTTGGTCTCAAATTCCAATAGAAATCCCAATTACAAATCAATTAGGTCATTAAGCATCCTAGGATAGAATCAAATCACATTCACATATTCATTCAATCAAATACCGCAATCAAACCTACCTAATTCACCATTGGGATCACCCAACCTTAGAACTAGAAATTTAGCCAAGCATGATCGAAGATATAATCAAAAGATTTAAACTAGCCATCAACATATATGAATTATTCAATAAAAACAAGAGATAAGAAACTTAATCTCAATGATAAAATATAATCCAAGTTGAACAAGGCTAGAACAATAATACCGTCTTCAAATCAAACAAAGCTTCAAAATTCATTCTTGAAATTCTCCCTTGTACGTACGGCTGTCGGAAGCTGAAACAAAACTAAAGCAAGAAAACTAAACTAAACTAAACCTAAATTCAAAAGCAAAACTCCCCTCCCCTCTGTACATAACTCCTCTCCTTTATCCACCAGAAATCAAAACCCCCGTTGAAAAGTCAAACCAAAACCCCCTCTGAAGATTGCCCCTCGGCATGTCATCAAGTGCAATCCATCTTCAATCCAATTAGCAGCATACCATGTAGTGGGCCGGCCCACTTTCTTCAATTTGCAATCCGATCACGTGGGCTGCTAAAATTCGGGTGTCGGTCCAACTCTAATTTCTTTTATTTGTTGCCTTCCAAAATAGCCATGAATCATCTTTAAATTATACCTAGAATACCTGAAATCACAAAAGTACAAGTGTAGACTCCGAATACAAAATAATGCAAAATTAACAATAAAATATATAAAATATGCATGCAAATGATCTAAACTAATATGCAACTAGACTCCTAAAACATGGACAAAATGGATGTTATCAAGGTGGATGAAGAAGAACAAGGTGGTAAGAGGAAGGGAAAATATGCGGCGAAGAAAACCCCTCCATCTGCAAAACCCAAAGCTACAAAGAAGAAGAAGGCTAAATCAGAGAGCGGTTATTCTGTGAAGAAAAAGGAAGTTGTCGCTCTTCTGAAAAGGTGGAAAAGCATGAAACCTTTAGCTTTCAAGGAAGATGTAAGTAAAAAAAAACTCTCAGAAATGTTGACCTTTTCAATTTGTCAATCTAGGGTTTATTGATATCCCGACACCGTTGTGTCCGTAACTTATGCAAGTTCTGTTATTCAATTGTAGATTAAGTACGCGTTCTACAAAGGCGACCCTTTATATGGAAGAATCAATATCAACTGTAGGTTTTCATACGTGCGTGATATTGAAAACAAATTGACTGGTGCAGATTGGAGAAGGATAATTGCAAGCCCTTTTGGAAATATAATGAAAATGATGCGTCAGGTTACATTTTCTTTCCAAACTGTACATACTGTTCTTTTTAAGCAAATAAAATCAAAAAAGAAGTGGGAGACCTGGTACGAGATAGGTGGTAAAGTGTTAAGGTTTTCAATGAAGGAGTTTGCATTGATAACTGGTTTAAATTGTGGTCAAATGCCACCAGAATCAGTTGGAAAGAAGAAAAAGAAAGATGTACAAGTGATGGAGAAGTTCTTTGGTGGTCTTGCTGGTCCTAAAACCTCAGTGCAAGACTTGTACGAGAGGTTCAGGGATTATAGACTGCTAGATAATTACAAGTTGAAGATGGCATTGCTTTTGATAGTTGAAGGTATTTTTCTTGGAGGAGATAAGAAGAGACTAGTTAAAGCTGAACATGTGAAGCTGCTGGATAACATGGACAAGTTTTGGGATTATCCTTGGGGAAGAGTTGCATATGAAGAGTTGCACAGGTCTTTGACAAAATCTTTGGCCAGAAGAATGCTTACTATTGAAAAAGCTTTGCTACTCTCTGAAGATGCAAGGATTCCCTATACCATTCAAGGAATGCCAGTTGTATTTCAGGTATATTAAATTAGTAATTGCATTTGCCTATATATCCCTGACAAGTTTGATAGTGTTGGGTGGTGGGATTTAAGTGTTTAAACTTGAAGTGATACCTATAAAGTAAATATTTGAAGTTTGAGAAACTGTTGGATCACTTTTAAATCAAAGAATTGAATTGTTATATGGAATTTGTCCTGAAATCATGCAAACATTTGTTTGAATTGTTAAAGTTCATACAAGTTTTAATATGCTTGACTAGTTACCTAGTGAAGGGTGTCTGGATTTGAAATGTTAAAGTTCATACAAGTTTGAATAATGAAAAAGTTGTGTCTATGTAGGTTTGGATATGGGAATGTGTACAAAGCTTTGGAGTCCAGTATGCTTCCAAGATAAATGAGACAGCTATACCCCGAGGTCTTCGTTGGTACTCAGAGCAATGTCCTGAACATGGACTGCTTCAGTTGTGTTTTGCTGATCCAAAGCTGAAGGTCCTGCCTATTCTCATACCTGATGAATCTGAGAAGAGTTTGTTAAGTGCCTGCAGATTCCATGATGAAGTCAAGGACCCTTTCTTTGACAAAATAGTATCTGAGGCTATGGCTATGGGAAAGGCAAATGCCAAACTGAAAGAGCCTAACAAGGGGAAAGAGGCTTTCAAAGGAGAAGTTAGTGGTGATGCAAATGCAAGGCAGATGATGGATATCATTAATCAGTTGTGTAACAAGATTGCTAAGATGGAACACGGTCTATGTGAGAGGATTGACAGGTTGGAGAGGAACAATGTCCAAGTTTTTGAAAAGGTTCCTAAGAGGAAGAAAAGAATGGTTAAGAAGTCTGAGGCTCAAGCAAGTGATAGTGATAGTGAAGAGTTTGATGGAGTTGATGATTATATAGATGATTCAGAAGGTTCTGAGACTGAAGCAAGTGATAGTGAAGGTAGTGACAATGAAAAAAGTGAGGATGATGAAAAGGCTGTTAGTGAGGATGAAAAGGCTGGTAGTGAAAAGGCTGTTAGTGAGGATGAGAATGATGAAAAGGATGTTAGTGAGGATGAAAAGGCTGGTAGTGACAAGGCTGTTAGTGTGGATGAGGATGATGAAAAGGCTGGTAGTGACAAGGCTGTTAGTGGAGATCATAATTTGATGGATGTTGATACTAAGGTATGACATTCCAATTATTTTAAGATTTCTACTTTCATAGATATTTTAAAGAAGTATGGCAGGATATGGAGTTGAAGAAACTTAAATTAGATAGATAACACTAAAAATTCTCTATCATTGCAGGGAAATGAAACAGAAGAAGGAAGCAGTGAGCCCATTATTGAGAATAATCAAGAATTTGTTAGTGAGGCATTTGAACAAAATTCAAAGGATAATGATGTGAACCTAGATGACAACCCTAGAGACAGTGATGAAAATGTGGCCATACAAGACAATTCTGGTTTGGCCATACAAGTATATGAGGAAGTTTTTGGAGGAAATGATGATTGTGGAGATGATGGAGGTGAAAAAAATCATAATTTGATGGATGTTGATACTAAGGTATGACATTCCAATTATTTTAAGATTTCTACTTTTATAGATATTTTAAAGAAGTGTGGCAGGATATGGAGTTGAAGAAACTTAAATTAGATAGATAACACTAAAAATTCTCTATCATTGTAGGGAAATGAAACAGAAGGAGGAAACAGTGAGCCCATTATTGAGAATAATCAAGAATTTGTTAGTGAGGCATTTGAAAAAAATTCAAAGGATAATGATGTGAACCTAGATGACAACCCTAGAGACAGTGATGAAAATGTGGCTATACAAGACAATTCTGGTTTGGCCATACAAGTATATAAGGTATGCCATAAGTACATGTCGAGTGTATTAATGAAGCATGACAGGTTATAAATTTTGAGAAATGTGTTGTAGGTTTTAAAAATTGGAATATGCACATTATTTTGAAGTAATATATATTTTGTGGTAAATGTAACTTCAGGAATTGGAGGAAAATTATGTATTAGTTGGTGTTGGTAGAAGAACTAGAGATATAGTAATGGATGTTGTAGCTGACATTAGTGAGAAGCTAACTGATAAGGATGGAATGCCTGATGATGATGTTGATGCCCCTAGGGAGCAAGATGAGTTGATACCGAATGTTGATAGTACTATCACAGATGATGTAGAAGATGCCCCAAGGGAAGAGCAGGAAAGCCAGGAAGCAAAAGTCCAGGTTTCTAGGGCAGTAGCCGTTCATTTATTGAGAAGGAAGTTAGAGAGAAGGAGGTCGGAAAAGAAGGAAGAGGTTGGGAAATAAGAGGTCGGGAAGGAAGGAGATGAGAAGGAAGAGGTTGGTAAGGTTGACATTGACAAGGATGAGAAGGAAGAGGCTGGTAAGGAAGAGGTTGAGAATGAGGGTATTGAGGAGGTTGTGAATGTGAAACAAGAGTTTGCCAAAGGCCAAGTTGTTTTCAGCAATAGGAAGAAGGTTGTGGTTCTATCTCCAAAGAAGTCCCCAAAGAAGTCAAGGTACCTCCCCAAGCGTAGTGTGAAGCCATCTGCTTCAGTCCTCTCCCCTTATAGATCTAAGAAACAAAACAACCAAAAGGCCAAGGACAATGAGAAGGACAAGGACAAGAAGAAGGAAGTGAGGGGTAAGAGTTTTTGGAAAAGGATCACAAAAAATCCAGCTGTGAAGGAAATGACTCCTGTAATAGAGTGGTACAAGGATGAAAGGTATGTATATCCAACTTATATCTCTCTCATCCAATGAAGTTTATGTACTTATATTGTCCTTTATGTTGCAGACCTATAGAATTCCGTGGAGTTAGCAAAATATACATTGACAATGATTTCATGGAGAGCTTAATTGAACCAACTAAGTGGTGGGGTAATTTGGTAAGGGTGATCGGTTTTTAAAAAAATTGTAAATTTTGTCCACATACTCTATCAATATATTGATTTTGTAAATTTTTGTTGCCAGCACTTAGATGAGGTCCTAATTTTACTTCGCGATGCGCTCCTGAAGAACCCAAGTGAGAATCATAAGGTGGCTATTATGGACACTACATGGTGTGAAGACTATAAAGACCAACACAAGTGTGAAATGGGTGGTGTTGCAGTACCAGAATTTCTAGATCGCGTCGCTCGATACTTTAGAGGTGAACTTCCAATTTTTCATGGGAAGAATTGGGAAGAGGTGGACTTCATCTATGCACCGATTTTTGTGGGCACAAACCACTGGGTTGCCATTCAAATTGACCTGGTTAATTGGAGCTTAAGTGTGTTTGATTGCAATGCGAATTTGAAGCGTGATCATGTCATAGAAGAAGCAGTCGCCCCCATTATCAAGTATCTTCCTAAGTTTGTGAGCAAGCACGAACCTTTGTCCAAGAAATATGCACACCGGGGTGTCTCAGTTCTTACTTACAATGGAAGAGTTGGCAATCTGGAACAGAACATAAGAGCGTAAGATATCTTGCTTCCAGTTTGTTTTTTACCCGCCACCTAAAATATTAACATAGAATTGACCTTTCTTATTTTTGGTTGCAGTGGTGACTGTGGAGTATACACCTTTAAGTACATTGAGTGGTTGAGTTTTGGAAGTGATGATCTCTCCCTCATTTCAGATGATACGATCGACTATCACAGATTCGGCATTGCTAATACTGTGTTCGACAAGCAGTGGAAGACAATGTTGAACTATGGACAATAGTGTGTCATCATAACACTAGATTGTGTGAACAATGTTTTGTTTGGATTGCAACTTTGATGCATGAAAAATGTTTTGTTTGCGTTGTGTTTTTGGGGCAAATTTGATGTACGAACAATGTATTGTGTTTCAACTCTTATGATTCTGTTGTGGTATAAGTCATCTCTCTCATCCAATGTGTTGTGTTTCAACTTTGATGCATGAACAATGTGTTGTGTTTCGACAAGCAGTGGAAAACAATATAAGTGAAAGTTTATACCTTAAGTGACAGGTTTTAAATTCAATGGTGGAGAGCAATATTTCCAAAACCCGGTTTTGATTAAAATTAACCGATTAGTCAAAACAATTTCCAAAACCCGATTTAGATGAATTTTAAACTCACCCAAATTCTTACCCTCATCCTACAGCTATCGTATTTTCTTCATCCTTCTCCCATGGCTCATTGAGGCATTTCAAAAACTCTATACAACTCCGAGAATCGATTGAATGGTGTATTTCGCAGGGAGTGGAGATTGAGAGAGCTCGAGGGCGTAACCCATGGCATACTCGGAAGGATCCAACAGTGGTGGGAATGTAAAGGTAAGTTTGGTATGATTTAGGGTTTCAATTTGGGGAAGTATTTGCTACTGTTTTGTTTCAATGTATGTTCTAAAATACGAATTGAATTGTGGATTTGCTACAGAATTCCGTATTTGCTACTATTTTGTTTCTGCTTGAAATTTTGTGAACTCTAATATGTGGTTTGGCAAAGTAGCTTGAAACTCTTCTGACAAAGATGTTTTGATTACTACTGATGAAGACAAGACGTAGCCTAAACTCATGTTTATTCATGAGGAGATGGAATACAGCAGCAATGGAGTCCAAATTGATAAGATGTGCATGTGGTGTTGCCTGTCGATATTTCACTTCTATGACAAACGAGAATCCGGGAAGGAGATTTATAAGATGTGTAAACCGGGTGCGTATCTAGCTTGTTTGCTAATATTCATAATATTTTGTTTTAAAAGTGTTTTGAATACTTTATGATACGAATCCAGTTTTCATGTATTTTGGATTGAATGCAGGTTGAAGGTTGTGGATTTTGGGAATGGTATGACCCTCCACTTTGTCCTATTGCAACAGAACTTATTCCTATGCTAAGAGATGAGATAATCCAGGTAAAAGATGCATTGGATGTGAAAGAGAGTATAATTTCAGCATATGAGGCAGAGCTTGGAATGCTACAGCAGGAAGTGATAAGGCTTAAAGGTGGTGCAAAGAGTGTTATCGGTCATGAAGAAGAGTGTCGAGTTAAGGCGTCAAACTATGTTGAACGTGTGCTGAAGGTTACTTGTTTTTTTGTGGTAATGGCTTGTGTAATTAAAGTCTATTTCACTTAGCCTGTTGTAAGCTCTCGGTTGTTAAGAGTCTTGTAAGCTATCTATGTCTAGAACTATTTAAGCTGTAGGATTTTATGGGAAAGTGTAAGCTTACCAAACCGGGTTTTGGAAATTGTGGCGATTTTATGGGAAAGGTAGATAAGTGACAGGTTTTACATTCAAAGGTCGCGAGATAGTATTACATTAACTAAGAAGCATAAAGCATCCCATGGTTCATCACTAGAATAAGTAACAGACACAAAAGTAAAGTAATATGACTTATAAGAGATCATTTAAGAGTTTGAGATCTCTTATTGGTCATATTAAGCTTACCAAAACCATACCAAAAAAAATAGCATTGTTCATAACTGGAATATAAAAGATAGCACACTATGAAAGATAGCACACTATGGTCTTATCCTTGATTCTCCTCTTGCAGCCCGATAGCACCTCTGGTAAGTATGACCAGTCAGCCCACATCTTGCACATCTATTGGACACACGTTTGTAGGGTCTCTCCCACCTAGCCTTGTATCTATTCTGCCTTGGTCTACCAGCGCCCCTTTTCCATGGTGGTGGCAAACATGCGATTTGCGATACGGACAATGGAACATCCCATTGCTTGCGTGGGGGGACCAGATGGATGGTTTCCTTGTAAATTTCTTTCAAACTGTTGTTGCTATAGAAGTGAGTAACCAGAGTAGTAACATCAACACCCCTATCCTTTGCTACTTCCATAGCATGTGTGCATGGAATTCGATCTTTCTGAAAGACATTGCATTGGCAAGTTAGTCGGCGAATATTCACTTTGTACTTATTCCTTCCATCTGTCACCTCTGCTTCAATATCACTTAGCCTATGGACACTCATTGTCACAGAAGCCGTATACCTTTGATCCATGGTTTTGGTCACAGACCTGGTACTTACCTCAGCCCACGTAGCAGCCGACTCCCTCCTTTCACAGAACCAGGTGGCAAAGGTATGCAAGATAACATCAAACAATGGTACAATAGGCCACATACGCTCCTCTTTAAACACATTGTTCAGACATTCTGCATTGTTTGTAGTCATGATGTTGAACCTGTCAGTTGAGAAATATGCCATTGACCACTGATTAAGGGGCACTTTCAGAGCATCTTTTACCACAACCGGAGCCCTATTTCTTAGGATCTCAAGCTCGGTCCTATATTCTTCTACCGTGTACGCCTTTGCAACCTTGAACCACTGGTCTTGCAAGCCTCCCCAACGGCACTTCAGCTTGAAGTTTTATAGCATATGATAAATGCAATATCCATGGCTAGCAAGAGTGTATTGTGTTTTCATAGCAGCTTTTATACTCAAATGACGATCAGAGACAAAAACCACATCCACGCTATCGGGTACAACAACTTTCTTCAACTCCTTAAAGAAGAAGGACCAAGAATCCTTATTCTCACTGTCTACTACAGCAAAGGCCAGGGGGTAGATTTGTCTGTTTCCATCTTGGGCAGTAGCTAGAAGAAGTTGTCCGTTGAATCTCCCTCCTAAGTGTGCTCCATCAACACAAATCACCTGATTTTCATATAAAACCGGTCACCCAATTGCAGTTTACCCTCCAGGTAATATTATATAATCAAGACAAACAATAAAGTTGGAGAAACATAAAGTTACCTTTCTCAAACGGGGAACATCCCTGATGGAAGCACCCAAGGCCCAGAAGCAGTACTTAAAACGGTTTTTAGAATCTGTTATTATAGCTGTATGCGTGCCAGGATTGACCTCTTTCAACATATGTAGCCATGAGTGAAGTTGACTGTAACCTTCCTCGGCAGTCCCTCGAATAATGTCCTCTGCTAGCACTCTTGCTCTATTGGCTTTGTGATAACTAGCATCGACTCCCAGGCCTTTCATGACAGCTTGTATCTCTCTTACCCTTGGTGCATCCTTGCGACCTCTAAACCTGTTACACCAATACCAATAGATAGTCTTTAGACATTTTGCATAAAACTGTCTGAATTGAAATTAAAATCTTCAACAAAAACAATATATACCTATCAAGAATACTCTGTGAAATTACGGAGGCAGTGGCATGCCTGTTGTGATCGTGCCTGAACAGCATCCCACATGTATGGTT
The DNA here is from genome assembly GCA_027886185.1 of Rheum nobile. NCBI lineage: Eukaryota > Viridiplantae > Streptophyta > Magnoliopsida > Caryophyllales > Polygonaceae > Rheum > Rheum nobile. The sequence goes on along the minus strand of WOAB01000531.1, from coordinate 3,049,733 downwards.
TGTAGCAAACCTCCGGACAATAAACGCACTAGTACCTATCTTCACTGAAGCACGAAAACCAAATGAACATCCTCTGTTTTTGCACTCCACCACATAACAAGTCTTATCAGACCTCTTCACAAGCATTTCTACACAATTGTCCATAGCATATGCGGCTAACGAATGCTGAAGCTCCTTCTTGGTTTGAAACATATCTCCACACTTGATTGTCTTGGACTTCGACTTGTCCTCCACTTCTTCTACATCCACCAAATTTTGAAAGTCAGTAGGGACTTCAGAACGGTAATATCTCTCTTCGGCTTCATCAATAGCATCCAGATATTCAGGCTTCCCAATATCAACCTCCTCAACGTTGTCAACATTTTCAATGTATTCCTCTTCTTCCTCGGAAAGGTTGACAAGGTCACAACCTTTATGCTTGGTTGCAGAAATAACAACATCCTCCTCTTCATCGTCACTACTTAGTGACACAACCTCAACTGTCTTGGCTTTCTTACAAAACCACTTTGTAACAGTGTCAACATTCTGTTTCTCTCCACCCTTCACAGACATCCGGACATGCATCCCCTCCACTCCTATTTCATCTTCTAAAAGATCAGCATCTAATATGTCGCTCAACATCTGGTCCGACTTTCTTTTTTGGCTTAGTATAGGAGTAAAAGATGCACCATCATTTCCAGGCTGGGATACAGGTTGAGGTGCACTTAATGGAACATCGATCATCTCTTCTTCTTCTTTTGGAACTAATTTAGGTTTTTCTTTTGAAACTCCAGATTTTGGTTGCACAATGGAATGCAAAGCAATTGGCCAAACTCTGTCTTTACAATTTGTCATGTTCAAAAAGATGTATGCTTCTACATCATCCTTATCGCAAATATCAAAGGGAGGAAAGTGCGGATTTTGTAAAGACATGTAACTCATCTTCAAGTCGAACCTGGTAAGATCAATTTCCAGTTTTTCTGCAATCTTGATCTTCAGTGATTCATAATCGATTTTCTCACTAACCATCATCCCCTTCGCCTTTTTTGTTCCTTCATAAATCCGAATCTCATTCTCGCACCTCCACTTTCCTCCACTGATTAGAGAAACCATATACGTTGGAGTTGATCTTCCTGAAGAAGCAAAAAATAAGAAAAGTTAATTAAAGAAACAAACAAAAATAAACACAAATAAAATAGAGCACGTGTGAATCTAATATGAAAACTTACCCATAGAAAATGAGAATATTAACAGTGGCAATAAAGGAAGCTTGGTTTAACAGTGGCAATAACTCGGATGGCAGGTATGAAGCAGAGGACATAAATAAAGGAAGCTTGGTTTAACAGTGGCAATAACCTGGTAAGATGAAGAAGCCTAACGTAATTTTTGGTGGGAAAGAGACGATAAACTAAGCTAGCTTAGTTTTGGCGGGAAATATGCAGTGATTTGACAGCTACACATCAGCGTTTTTTGTGGCTGAAATTCACTTGGTTTAACATTAAGCTTAAGCTTAATCTCCATCCGGCTTAATCACAGCTTCTCTCCATATATAATTTTAAATTCTGACACACAGTACAATCAAGCTTGTTGCCATCTTTTCAACTTTTCAACTTCTTTTCTTTTCCTTTTAAATTTCGATTTACAAATTCTGATAATGCATTTTCTACCCAAAATATAAAAGCAAAATAAAATCAAATAAAGTCACTTTATGTTATTACAGTTATATCCAAAAATATAAGTACAACTTTGTAAATTTCATTCACAATGTGGTATACCCTTGCAAAATAGCCTACAATATATATAACTATTAGTGTGACTTTATTCAATAAAAGCACTGAAGACACATGTTTATAAAAATCAAATCATATAACCATGACCATATAAGCGGCTACGAACCTGCCTAACATTAAAGGAAATTGATTAATTAGGAGATGTATAAGCGTACGTATTAAGCAAATAATATATACATACTATTATAATTTGGTATAAATCGGCAGTAATATTGAAGGAAATTTGCAATTTGACTTTTATGATGTATGAGAGAAGCAATAGACATGAGGATATTTTCTCCCTATTTACAGTTTGCAAATTCTGGATGCGGGAAGCAAATGGAGCAACATCGGAGCATTCTCTTGGCCATTGATCAACCATCGAGCAATTCGTGCTGATAGCGTGTTATAAACTAAGAGAAAAGTGAGAGTTTGAGAGAGGAGAAGAGAGGAATGAGATAATAAACTTATGTTTATTAGGCTTCCAATAAGAGCCTTAAATAGGGTTTACAATGCTTGATAAATAAGTCAACTCTAGGGTTTAGAAAAACATATCTTATGTACATCCATATATATAATATTATAACATTGCATTAATCTACTATATAACTACTAAACGGCACTCCAAGAATGCACCAAATTGTTTTTTTGCCACGTGGCATCTCTACAGCAATTTGTACACGTGTCAGCCATTCCATATATTTCGGTTTTTGCTATTTTTTTTCCTTCGATATGAATCAGTCAGAATATTTGTATAATATTATCTTTTCCAAATTGGTAATAAATGATCATCTACTCTATTTTTGTAATCATTTATTTCGCAAATCATATTACAGATCGTATAAATATTTTGCAAATCGTAAATATATGATCTGCCACACTATATATGACTAAAATCTACCCTAATATATTAAAGGCATATCTGTACAAAAGAATTAGCATATGGCAAAATATCCCACTGACATCTGTATCTACATTCTCTACATCAACTGCAACTCTGCAAGCAACTCCACGTTCTGCCATTTCTTCCGTTGCATTCAAAACTCCAAAAATTATTTTCCTTTATTCTCTCAACTCTATCACCCACGTATTCATTCATCTCCCCTAAAACAGTTTCATTTCTTCCTCATCTTTCTTCTTTGGTTCTCTGCTTTTGCCAGACTTCATTTAGTATTTGAGCAAATTGTTCCCAAATTCGACAAAGAAGAGGGAAACTATTACATATGTCGGTTAAACTCCAATTTTGTATATAAAAAAAATGCTAACCGGCCCAATGCTCTTCCTCTCCTCTTTCCAGTAGTCGGTGCTCGACGGCCTCGACGTGCAGATCGCAAACCCTCACCGCTGCCACTGTCCCGCTTGTGTGGATCATCCATACGCTCTAATTGAGCTGCAAGAGCACTCGAGATCCTATTGATTTCTCTTTGTGAACCCGCTTAAGCTAGGGCACGCTCCAAATTGGGGTCTTCGCCTCCATAACTAGCCATCGACTCTCAATTTACAGGTAGAATTAAAAACCCTAATTCGGCTACCCAAATTCAATTTTGTTTTTGTATGTGCGAGATGCGGGGATTTTCGTGTTTGTTCGCTTCAACCCTCTGGAAATCTCCCTTTGGGTAGAAGTTGTTTGGCTACTATGTTGTATATTTGTTATATTGGCTAAAAATTCATTTGTATTTCATTAACTATGTATTGCAACAGAGGAACTAGAGCTATGGATATTGCTCAGACTTCTCATGATACGCCGGTAAGAAATAAAGTTTCTTGAAGGAAAATGTGTAAATGCTGTTTTGTGGCCGTAATATATGTTTTCCTTGCTGGAAACAGGTTTTTCTGGAATTTCGAGCTAGTAAAATGTTTCTCGAAGGAAAGCAGGTGGTTCCAGATACCCAGAAAGGACTTATTCGCTTAACAAGGGTATGATGGAACAATGTTAAATGTTAATGACCTCTTCTTTTACTTAATTTTCTAGAGAGGATTTTACTGAACAACATTACTTCGAAATTATGTGACCCCGTATATCGATCTTTATTAATTTCACTTTAATTCTGTAGGGGGAGGAAGGATTGGTCCACTTTCAGTGGCTTGATCGAGTCGAAAATGTGGTTGAGGATGTATCCTTACTCTGCAAACCTCTTATGTCTTATTTTTGAACCGTGGTTAGAATATTTATAGTACATGTTCTATTGATTTACTTGCCAAAAGAATCTTGCAATTGTTTCTAATGTACGTGTACTCCTTGGCGCAACATGAGAGACATTTGACAAAGTTATTATGTTCAGAACACTTTTAGATCTCTCTAATTTACAGGTTTGTTTTTTATGTTCTCTAATTTGGAATTCAAGAAGTTGTGAATGACAGCTTGTGCAAGGGTTTGGATTTTTGGCTGATTTTGAATTGAGAGTGCAGATTACAAGTGAATGTTGCCTGCGTTTTTGAAGTTACAGTACCTTGAAGAGTTTGTTTTAGAAGGTTGTTTGATGATGAAAACCAAGTTGTCATCAAGCAAGGGTCAAGATCACTCAAGGTATTGTGTTGTGGATTGACTATGTTTTTGGCTGATTAGCTTCTTCATTATTCATTTTTTCCCTTATAGTGGTAGATCTTTTATTAATCTCCTTGAGTATCTATATATGGTTATTGGCTATGATTTGTTTTATCATATTCCACTGCTGTTAATTTCGTTGCCTTTAGTTGGATTACTGGACTCTTCTCTGCTTCACATGTCATAGCCTCATAGGAAATCTCCTTGCTTGGCTTTTCCCTAAAAAATATGTGTTTCTGGTATCTATCTTCCTATGTTTTATAATGTTAACATGTGTTTTTGTTTTTGTTTTTGTTTTTGTTTTTGTTTTTGTTTTTGTTTTTGTTTTTGTTTTTGTTTTTGTTTTTGTTTTTGTTTTTGTTTTTGTTTTTGTTTCAAACTTATATATAGTTGATACTTTACTTAGTCATTCGTTGTTATTTGCAGGTATTCGTTGTCATTTTGATGCTATGGCCTATCTTTTGCAATTGTTGATGCGTTTTCTATTGTTTACTTGGCAACACAGTTCTGAGATGATTTATCCACACTTTGCAGTTACTTAATATACGTGATGAATCATTAGGTACCTAAAAATATTCAAGATGGTAGTTCAATTGAATAAAAGGTGTTAGACATCTTGATAAAAGCAGTGGATGAGGGATATTTATTAAGCCTCAAGACAAATATTAAGTACATACTTTAAGTTTAAGCATTGGGACAAAACTTAGTGTCCAGAGTAAAACTTAGTAAATTTGGGCACTTCTCATTTAGATCTAATAGTTGGCTCTGTTTAAAGTATGTCTCGATCATTTGTTAACTCATGCGGTCAAGCTAATTTTGCTAAGCAATTTACTATATAACTACTAAATGTAAATACCGACTGAGCCACGTGGCGCTCCCAAAATGAGCCCGAATTTTACGTTGCCATGTGGTGCGCGTCACGGTATTGAATTGGACATGTGACGGCCTGTGGATTTTTTAGATTTATTTATTTTAAAAATTAAAAAGTTATAGTAATAGAATTCTACACTTGCCATACTAATATTATTTACAATAAAATATTTCCAAAATGTACAACAAAATATTCTGTAATATTTGTATTATAAAATATACTCTTACCTTATATAATAAGATCACGATTTTTTTTTCTTCTTATCTGTCAATATTGCTTATCCAACATAATATTGATTAAGTATATTCTCTTACCATATCTGAGATAATTTAATATCTTTACTCTTACTATATTAATATCATATATATGATATATGATCCTTTTTATTCTAATATGTCATTAAATATTTAAATATCCTACCTAAAACAACATAATTAAGAATTGATTGCAGTCGGGATATTCATCCAGTGAATTTTGAATATGTTCGTGCGTTCTAGCTAGCTTACCAATAGAGATCCACAGAAAAAAATTATTTTTTTAATTGTTGCGCGGTAAATTTTCTATAGTGATGACGTCATTTGACTTTTAGGTTATCTACTCAATTTACTTATGAGATGGTGAGTTAGTGGTTAAGGATACACAACGACATTCCAAATTTATTTATCAGTTAACGTGGTTCGTTATTGAGAAAAGATTTATACATATACTCACACTTACTAATACATATTTTATTATGTTTTTGAAATTAAAATGCATGTGTACGTTCGTGCTTTTGAAGTCATTCTTGTCAGATAAACTGGAAAGACTTAACAGTTTGATCAGACTAGCCTACTAATCTAGTATATAACTACTAAACGCAAATACCGACTGAGCCACGTGGCGCTCCTAGAATGAGCCCGAATTTTAAGTTGTCATGTAGCGTCCCGATATTGAATTGGGCATGTGACAACTTGTGGTTTTTTTAGATTTATTTTAAAAATAAAAAATCTACGGTAATAGAATCCTACACTTGTCATACGAATATTATTTGCAAAAAATCTTTCCAAAATGTAAAAAAAAAATTCTGTAATATTTGATTTTTTTTTCCAATATTGACCACAAAATATTCTGTAATATTTATTTATGCACTATGCGAAAATATCTCTGCAATAATTTTAACATTAATCCTTTCCAAAATGGACCACAAAAAGCTAAGACTAGAATATGAAAATTAGAGTCGCTAAAAGTAAACTTTATACAAAACAAATGTGAAAACGTGCTATAAGTATAATGGTTTATGTTCATGTCAATTATTTTATATAACATATTATTGGTATGCATAATCTTTTTTTAAAGTCGTTCAAAGCACGGAGTGTAATCTACAATTAGGGCTGTGCATCCGGTCCAGACCGGACCGGAATTTTTTCAAACCTTGGACCGGAGACCGGACCGGTATGATTCGGTCCGGTCCGGTTCCGGTCCGGTCCGGTCTTGGACTGGTAAATATATTTTTATATTTTTTAGTTTTATATAAATGAATTTTTTTTTTCTATTTTTATAACTATTGTGTATAATATTAGATAATATATTTTGTTATTTATTTATATTTATAGTAAAAATTAATTTTTAATAATATTATGAGATATTAATATATAAAATTAAATTAAAAACAATAAAAAACTGGTCCATCCGGTCCGGACCGGAAACCGGCCGGGTTTGGACCGGACCGGAACCGAAATTTTACAAATATGTGGACCGGGGACCGGACCGTAATTCCCCCGGTCCGGTCCGGTCCAATTTTCCGGTCCGGTCCGAATTTGCACACCCCTATCTACAACATATATACTAATCCAAAACCTTATGTGTCGCCACCACGTTTGATTTGCCTACATGTCATCACTCATCTAACCATCATCCACTACATCATCCAACTATTAGGAAAAAAAATAAAAAAGGGTTATCAACTAAAAGAGCTGCAAAATATTCCGAAAAGATACGAAAAAACTAAAAATTATTTTCCATGTATAGTATAAGATAAGTTTTGATTATAGTAAGTAATCACAACCAATAAGATAGGTTTTTATTAGAGAGTCTCAATTTATATGCATAAGGAGTTTTTAACCCTTTATTTTCCTAAGTAATCTTGAATAGATAGAAAAGTCTATTTTTCATATATCTTATTTGATGGTGTAAGTAAATATATATCAACTAATCTTGCTATATCATCTTAAAACACTTATGGTTTTTACAAATCTTCTCTATAATTTTTCTACATATTGAAGCTATACAATATTTTTACGATCAAGTTCACAAATTGCTTAAAATCGTAGATTTCTATCAAGAATATATAAATATTATTGAAAAGATTCTCTCGAAGTCGATTAAGATAAATCCAATGTTTATGTTTAGTAGTTTACTTACCAATTTCCATAACTAATGTATTTCGTTGAGTCTATTGAAAGTCATTTAAATCTAATTTATATGAACTAAAGAGCATATAGTATGTTGTATTTATCAAGTGCATTGTTTATATATGTATTATATTATATTATGATATATATATGCTCTTTCCTAATGTATTTTTATCTTCAAACGACAACTCTATAAAATAAATAACCCACTTTAACATAATTGTAAACCAAATTTCATATGGGCCTAATTTTCACAACGTATTTGTTAAATATAATTTATCACTATTGTTTTTTTTAAAGTACTTATTGGTCGTAGTTAATATAGTTTGATCATCTTCACAAGTTATGATTTTGTTAACTTTACAACTTAAGTTTAGGTACAAAACTATCTGAATTGATTTGTGATGCCAACTTATTATCTGGGATGAGCTCCGATGACGAATAGATTCTATTTTGAAGCATTAGACATGACTTTAAAAGATATTCTATGGGCTACAAATCCCCTTAGTTTAGTACAATCTTTTGGAGGGAAAGTCGTAGTATTTGGTGGAGACTTTAGGCAAATCCTATCCATTATCACAAAAGGAAGCAAGCAAGATATTATTTTTGTCACCATTAATTCCTCTTATTTGTGGGAATATTGCAAAATTTTTAATTTGACAAGAAACATGAGGATTCAACAAGGTACATCTGATTATGATATCCAAGATGGTACTGTAGGCGATGACAAGATGGAGAAGCACAAATACAAATTCATGATGAACTATTGGTGAATGATTATGACTTAGATCTGATTCCAACAATTAATAAGTTTGTTTATCCCTCTCTTTGGACAATCATTTGTCTCCAAAATACTTTGAAGAACGAGCAATTCTTGCACCACCACATGAAGAGGTAAATAGAGTTAATAACTATATATTGTCTTTGTTACCAGGTAATGAAAAAGTCTATCTCAGTTCGGATAGCCTTTGCAAGACAGGTTTTATTACAGACAATGATGCAAGTGTTTATACTTCTGACTACTTGAAAAGTATTAGATGTTTTGGTGTCCCAAATCATGTATTGAAAACTAAGGTTAATGTCCCTATTATGTTGCTTTGAAATATTGACCATTCTTCAAGTTTATGCAATGGGACAAAATTGATAACCACACAGCTCGGCAATCATGTCATACAAGGAAGAACTATTTTAACTACAATATTAGACATATAGTTTTGAATCCTCGCATGCTCATGTCACCGTTAAACACTTCATACCCGTTCAAGTTTCAACGAAGACAATTTCTCTTGAGTGTCTGTTTTGCTATGACGATAAACAATAGCAAGGGCCAATCTCTTACAAATGTCGGTTTGTATCTTCCACGTCATGTTTTTGCTCATGGTCAGTTTTATGTTGCATCACTCATGGTCAGTTTTGTGTTGCATCATCAAGAGTTACTAGCAAGAAATGTTTGAAGATTTTGATATGGGACAAAAACAAAAAAAAGATTTAATACTACTACCAATGTAGTATACAACGAAGTTTTTCATAATTTATAGCAATTTTGAATATTTTACGAGATTTTATGTTTAGGGTTTTATTTTCATGTATTAGATAAATATTTTGATTATGCTTTATCGTTTTAGTAGTATAGATGTTAGGGATATGACTATCCACGTTTCAAAACTACTTAACCAATTTTACTATTAATAAAGTTATGGAGAGTTTCGCATCTCTTTTGATAATGTAGTTTGTTAATCTCTTGAATATTTTATATTCAATTAGTCTCGTGCACGGCACGGATACTACACTAGTTATCATACTACGCCACAATTTTGAGTCAGTTGTCAATTCTTCGACTTGCCTATCAAGTAATTTTTTTTGTTGAAATATGAAAGTATAATAAGGCATATCTATAATATCTTATAGAATGTAAATACAAATCAATATATAAAGTAAAAACAGTTAAAACATAGCAATCATACATATCAATAAATTACAATATATCAAAATTATTACTTTAATAAAATGTTATAAAGTCTCATGATGCGTAGGCATAGTATCCCCGGAAAATAGGATGTTAGGATAAATATCATATTAAATGCTTCGATTTAAATTTATCAATTATTTATATAAAAACGGTTTTGGAAATATAATATGGTTTTTTAACATATATGCCTTCGGGTTAAGAATGAGCGAGTATTTATAATTATATTATATTAGATGTAAAGATTGCAGGTTAAGAAAGCAATCTCCACATATACTATTACTATATGTGTATCCGATCCTGTGTTATATATACATGTACATGATAAGGAAATAAGGTAGAGAAAGCTCGATCGAGGGTAAAAGAAAAAAGTGGCGGTTCGTTACGAGAGCGATGGCGAAGGGGCCTGAGCCTCGAAGGAATTCTGCAAGCCCGTTGATGTTTAGTTGGACTGCAATCATTGATGTGATAGCTTTTGCTTGGTTTTCAATGATTGTAGTGCGGCTAGTATCAACTGGGATTGCAGCTTCTTTTGAGAGTAGTTTTAAGCAAAGGAACCTTCGTTATCGCCCTTATCACGTGCCGGCATACAAGTCGCTACGCTCGATCTCAGTTTGCTTTCTTTTTCTGGAATTCAGATTTGTTGCCCATCTTGTTCATATCGAATTTCGATCCATCTATGGTAAAAATATATATGCGTGTTTGTTGATTTAGGTATTTTTCTTCCGTTAATATTTAGGTTATATATGTAGAGGCCGTCCGCTCACACACATAACCCCCTTAAGATAAAAACTAAGTACTAATAACAGCCTTTGGATGAAGGAGATCAATGACCCAGATTGATTCTAAGAAAATCAGCCAAAAAAAAACAAGCTCCTAACAAGTAGTTGTACGGTGGCATTTTTGCAATTTAAGGCAAAAGGCTAGTGAAAGACGAAAATACCCTTCCATTTAAAACAGACCAAAAGACAAGAACGACTCATTTGCTCACACAATCTGCACGCGCTCTCAAAACACTCTCAAAGAAACTCAACCGAACCCTCAACTTCTCGCTCGAATCGTCCGACAAATCCTGTGAAGAATCGATTCATTTTGAAGAAAACAAAGCAAGAAGCTTAAAGATGTCGTCGTCCGACGAGATGAAGAACACATGAGCATACATCGACGAATACGATGAAGGTACGGAGATATTAGGGTTTTGATTTGACGAAAACAAGTACATACTTCTATTTAGGGTTAATTTTGGTGGAGATTTAATGTTTCTAGTGATGTTGAAGCATTTGATGCTATAGATCTGTAAGTTAGGGTTTTGAACTCTTTTGTTGTTCCACATGGAAACGAGGAAATTGCCCTGCCAGCCTTCTTGTCTAGAAGGCACTCAGAACGAAGTTCATCTGCTCAAGATAATATGCAAAGATGTGTTGTTGAAGTGGATGTCTCATTAAGCACTTCAATTGGGATGGATTTGGGGACAAGTGATTTTAAGAAGAATGAAGTACATTTTGGTGCTGATAGCTTTAACTCTAGCAGAAGAGATGCTCGGAGTGTATATGTTTTGCCTGGCGATGTAGTTTCTGGTGTTGCTCCTGACAATGCAAATACTATTTCTACTTTCAGAGTGCTGGAGCCTGGAAACATTCCATTTCAATCCCCCATTGTGGTGCCTCGAGAAGAAAACCCTTATGGTACTGAAAGTAGTAGCCCATGTGGGACATCTTCAAGAAAAGAGCCTAACCCTGCTGAAGTAGTAAATTCTGCAAACTTTTTTAATCCAAAGAGAGGTTTACATGCAAACCCTGTAGCAAATAAAGTAGTGAATTTCTCATCATCTCACTTGTATAGCCCACTTGGGAGCAGGGAAGCACCCAATGTATTTGGGATCTGCAATTCTGTGATGGAGGAATCAAAGCAGGAGAGAGATTGTGAAAGTGTTCTTTCAAGCCTTTCTGTTGGCGGGCATGCTCACGGCATGATTGGCCAAATTCATGATAATAGGGATAATATGAATTCCAATTCTTCTGCTCCATCATTTGATTAATTATCATGAACCTAGCTAGTTTTTAATAAAACCTAGGTTATTTATACTCTTAGACTTGAATGTAAAGCTTTGATTTTGGGTTTGTGCAGTTCATCTTTCATGTGCTGAATTTGAATGACAAAAGGCTGAAATTGTGTATTGGCTCTCATAGCCTATTAAGCTCAAATGGTAGAGCAATGTGTTTATTCACATGGATGTGGGTTCAAATCCCTCATAGGCTACAAGAGAAGTTTAAGCCGATAATCTTGCAGGTTCATGAGTTTTTCCTTGCAGGTTCATGCATTTGAACTTGTAGGTTCATGAGTTTTAACTTGTAGGTTCATGAGTTATGGCATATAGGTTCATGAGTTTTATTTTATAAGTTTATGAGATTTTTCTAAGGTTCATGAGTTTTAACTAGCAGGTTCATGAGTTTTGTCTTATAGGTTCATGGGTGTTTTCTGAGATCTCTTGAGTTTTTTTATCTTGCAGGTTTATGAGTTTTTTATCTTGTAGTTTAATAAATTTTATCTTATAGGTTCATGAGTTTTAACTTGCAGGTTCATGAGTTTTAACTAGCAGGTTCATGAGTTTTAACTTGCAGGTTCATGAGTTTTAACTAGCAAGTTCATGAGTTTTATCTTATAGGCTAAAATTAATGAACCTACAAGAAAAAACTCTTGAACCTACAAGTGTAAACTCATGAACCTGCAAGTGTAAACTCATGAACCTGCAATATAAAATTCATGAACCTGATAAACCCATAAACTTACAAGATAAAATTCATGAACATGCAAAAAAAATTAATGAACCTACAAGAAAAAACTCTTGAACCTACAAGTATAAACGCATGAACTTGCAAGTGTAAACTCATGAACCTGCATTATAAAATTCATGAACTTGGTAAACTGCAAGAGTAAACTCATGAACACGCATGATAAATTTATGGACCTGTAAAAAATGTTATGAACCTGCAAAAAAAATTATGAACCTACAAGAATAAATTCATGAACCTGCAAAAGTTTACTCATGAACCTGCAAGAGAAAACTCATGAACCTGCAAAATATCATTGCAAGAGTAAACTCTTGTGTCTTCATCTACTACTTTGGTATTGTAAGATATGTTTTGAATGAAATATGTAGTTTCTGGATATACTTCTCAGTGAAGCAGAGCCAGACAAACCTTGGGAGTTCTTAAAAAAAAAAAAGGCAACAAATGGACAGATGAAATTAATATATATTTTTTCCATGAACAAGGAAAAATAAGAGTGATACTATTTTTACATGTAACAAGTAACAACAACAATGATCTTGAACAACTATTCTTGAGATTGAAAATTGGAGTGTTTGCTCAGGATGTCTCTGAAAGTAATCAGTATCTTACTCCCAAAAACAAAACAGTAGAACAGAACATTCCTCAACAGTTAACATTAATGTCTTGCTCTGGTTGTACTACTCTGTACTTTCTCTTTTCAAGAAGCTTCCTCAAGCATGTCAAGGAACCCTTTGTGATTTTGCGCTTTGGGGAAGGCTAGGTTCAAATTAAGGCCATCATTTGTTGTTGCAGCTTCAAATCTCACCCAGAGCTCCTTCTTCAACGTGTTTTCACCAGGGCGCCTTCCTTTGTATGTTGTGCTTTGATGTTCCTTCCACATTGGTGTGCTTTCTACAATAGGATTAGGAGGAAGTCTTCTTCCACAACTCACTGAAAAATAACAAGTTGATTAGTGCGCACCTTTCTAATTGCAAGTACTTCATGAAACAGAACTTGAGCAAACTGCCCTTCATTGTTAAAATATTCCGTCATTTCTCTCTCCAGGTCTGCCCTAAACTTGAGCAAACTGACCCCATCCCTATAGAATTAGACCATGAAAAACATTGATTATTAGGAAGAAGCTGGCATATAAATTGTGTAAAATGCAGAATCATTGTTAAAATATTCACACTTGTAGAATATTATCCTGACAGGTTTCTTCCCAGTTGAATTATAGAAAGCAACAAGCAATTCCCTGCAAAATTTGAGGCCACAAAATGAATAAACCTTCCAATACTTCATCATGTGAAATCAAAAACCAAGCGGGTAATTAACAGCTACATGTACCTTATCATGCCACCAGAAAATCTGCCCTTTTGTGGATGAATTTCCTCAGTGTAAAGATCTTGAATAATTTCTTCTCGTACACCATGGGCAGTAGTTTGCAAGACCTTACAGGAGACATTTTCAGGCACGGGGTTGTCAATACACAGGAGTTGTCTGTTTTAAGAAACTTTGGCGAATTCGTCTTCATATTTTTTGCAACATGGGCTGGAGAATATGTGATACCCCGTAATTCTGTAAGGATTATTCTGGGAATTTTTGGAATTTTCCCGAACACCCGTTTAGTACGTCGGATTTAATTCAGAAAGTCGGAGACATTCTGTAATGTGCTCTGTATCTGTAATATTTTTCTCAGTGAAGAATTATACAGTTAAGGCTTGTTGAAAGTCTATACTCGTTCGTGTATGACTTTTGTTATCGCGAGTTAAGATTAATACCAAATCTCTACCCACTTGGTTATTGCCCAAGAGGTGCAAATGGACTAACCATGGGTTAATACTCAAGGGCACAATTGGAAAGCTTTTTGGCTCCCAACAACCCAAATCCTTGCCTATAAATAGAGGGCATGGGTGAAGCTAGAAAGGGTGTGAGAAACGCCATTACGCTGTCCATTTCTCGTCTCTCAAAAACGCTCTCAAAGAAAAACGCTCTCTCTCTCTCGGAAAGCTCGCGTGGATCGTTGGAGGCTCGTTTGGTGTCGTTCTCGGTGGCCAAAGGAGACTTGGAAGGCCCTTAGAAGCCTAGAAGCCAAGCAAGGCGAAAGGCGAACCAAATCGAGCGTTGTGGGTAAGATTTCTCGCCCGTATTTAAGTTTCTGTTCAGCGACGGTGACCGCCGCCAGGAACGGCGACCGCCGCCAGGGAGACGGCGACCGCCGCCAGGAACGGCGACCGTCGTGTTGGGGACGGCGACCGCCGTGTTGGGGACGGCGACCGCCGTGAAGATCTTGGTACCGCCGTGGTGTGTGGCCAGCCGCCGTGGAGGAAGCCGATGAGCGGCGCCCGCCGTGCTTGAGGCGGCGCCCGCCGTGATGGTGGCGGCGCCCGCCGTGATGGTGGCGGCGCCCGCCGCAATTGTTTGGTGGTCGGCCGTGAAGGGTTGTTTCCCGGGAGTTGTTGCATTGGCTTCCGAGACCTTCGATCGGGTCTCGTATCCTTCGATTCCTTTCATCCTTTTGTATATTCGTACTATTCTTTGTCTAATCTAACCTAGGGTTCCTTTTTGGGTCGACTCGAAGGTGTTTATGCTAGTGGAGCTATACGCGTGTCGAGCCCGGAATCCCGTTGTCTCTACTTTGTTCCAGATCTGCGGACTAAGGCAAGTGGCGGTTCGCTCTTGCTCATCGTTCCATATTTACTTTAATTATCAGCTGTTTATCTGAGTAATTAATTTGGAATGATTACTGTGTTTATCTGGAAATGGTTTTATAAACTGTTTTGGAAAATCATATAATAGGTTGTATATATGCTAGAATGACGCTATTATCTGTGATCGCCTTCCGGGCATTTATGTGGATTAATAGGAAAACTAATCCAAGTAAGGATTAGCTGTTTCTATTATCTCTATATTTAAGTTAATTGCATGGATGGCTTTAATGTGAATAATTGTTGTGTTAGACTGTTTAGTTAACACGAGTGTTTGTAGGAACGCTAATCCAAGTAAGGATTAGTCGTTTCTTTATAACTTAATGTGCGTAGGAACGCTAATCCAAGTAAGGATTAGTCGTTTCTTTATAATTTAATATTCGTGGGAACGCTTATCCATATGTAAGGATTTGTCGTTTCTTTAAATCATAATATTCCTCGGATTATTCCGAATAATTTAAGGGTCATGACCTATGCTTCTTATCCACATGTAAGGATCTGAAGTGTTTTAAGCGCCTTGCAAGCGCCATTGGATGAGCTTAATTGCAGTCCTGTGTATTAAGCACTTAGCTAGTGCATTGGGGTGGACGTAACTGTCATTCTGTAAATTAAACTGTAAGCGCTGTGGCAGTGCAATCAGGGTGAACGTAAGGTCACCCGGTGTCTTAATAACTTCTGTGTTCTCGGAATAATATTAAAAGCCTCAACACTGTGTGTGTGTGTTGTAATTTAATAAGATGAGTGCAGTTCAACACATAATTAAAGTGTAAGCACTATAGTGCAATCAGGGTGAACGTAAGGTCACCCGGTGTAATAATAACGCCAGTGTTACTCGGCATAATAATGTTAAGTCCCGCGTGTGTGTTTTAATTTGGGTCGACATGATTGTCACCCTGTGATTTAAGCCTTGTTGTCGCTCTTAATAACATTAACGTGTTTCAGTAATGTGTGTTTTGTAATTTAATAAGATATGTGCCCGAGTGCACATGATTAATAAACCTTGGGCGAGTAGTGCAGCTAAGTAATAGTGTAGCTAGGAAAGCTCGTCTCGACTTGAATGTAGTACGTTCTCCTTCCGATCTGGATTCGCTGTAAGCGGTGAGGTTGGTTGTGAGCCGAAGCATCTCAGTCAGCTTTTAATCGCTGTTGTTTGATTCTGTAAACATTCCAGATTTGTCATATTTCCTTAAAGACTCAATCTCTTGGAGTCTCTTTTCGAGTCGATTTCTGTGAAGATGAAGTCTTCCAGAATCTTCTCTCATGCATACCTCTTGTTGTTATTCCGTGAAAGTGTCGGGTTATGTATCGTCCCTTCAGTTATTATTCGAGGGACAATGATAGTAAACGGTTACGATCACTCGAACCACTCTGCTTTTTACCCTTGCTAGTCTATTCAAGTAGACTAACCCACGAACTTTGTTCTCCGCATGTGGGCTGGTGTCATTCGTTCGATTCGGCACATCAGATAGAGTGTTGATGAGAAGACTAGAAGGACTATGGAGTCGACGGTGGTTTTCCGACGTTTTTAATAATCTCTTTTAATCAGGTTGAGATCCTTGGGCAGGTGATCATTACGATCACAACCCTTTTTGTAATATCTTTTAAAAGTCTTCCACTATACCTTGTTTAAGATTTCCGTTGTAATTTATTTAAACTCTGTGTTTGTCCTATTCGGGATTGGGATGTAATCCCGGGACTCGTGTTTTATATGAATAAGGTTATCATTTTGTATCATTGTATTTCATGATTTGTATTTAAACGGTAAAGCCTTGGGTGATCTCGGTAAGGAACACTGGGGTCACTGGCGGTAATACCTTTCCAAAAGGGTTAAGTTTTGGGGGTGTTACAGAATCCTCTGAAGTTTGTTTCTTCAACATACTTTCATGTTTCTTCTCATTGGCAGTATTTACTGCATTACTAAAGCAAGAAGGAAACACATCATTGCTAGAATTGAACCTTTGCAAGGCTACTGATTTAGACAAAGATTGGCCTTTGGAGGTTGCTGTTTTCAGCCTTGGAAGAGGAGTAAGTGCAAACAATTGTTTACCCATTTCAACTGTGCAGTTGGTTGCACGCCAGGACACAAGCGGGGAAGGAGAAACTAAACACTCCATTTTGCTCGACTCTGGACTTTGAACTACTGATGGCAGCTAGAATCCTCAATACTTCATATAACACAATAAGTCAATTATCAAATCATGTCAATGAAACGACACCGCCATAAATATATCAAGCAGGTTTCCATTTTTATTGACTTGTTGATCGTCTGCTGGGGATGCAGGGACCTAAACACACAAAGATACCAACTGAAGTTATGCACTCCACCCTAGTGATTCACTTGGTTTTTCTGCATTTTCTGGCGTTGATATAACTTCATTAATCTCAGCTCAACTTGATTAACACATTTATACATAATTTATGAAGCTAAATTCACCGATTTGGAAGCTTAAGGGATCGAAACCGAGACAACAATCAATACTTCCATTGAGGCATTTCATCAAATAGGTTGAGTGCATAACACAAAAACGGAGAGGAGTGTGTGCATCAAGGGAGATATCCAACCCAATCCAACAAAATTAAAACAAACCTGGGTGTTGTTAAACTTATTGACGAAAATGCCTAATTCGGATTGTTGTTCGTCCAATAACTTATCATGACACCGAGGAGATGACTTATTTGTCCAACAACGCCATAGCATAGCTCGCCTATCAACATCTTCGCTTGGATCAACGAAAACTTCAATTGCAAAGATGTAAAGGAGGTCAGAGGAACCAACTCGTCGGAAAGAGACGAAAGAGCGGCCGATGAGTTCACGAGGCTGCAATAGAAGACATGGAAGGAGGAGTGGGTGGGGGAGACGATGAATAGAAGAGACGATGAATAGGAAAGGGAATGAAAAGAATGAGGGTTTTGTCAAATTTTGTCTAAATTACCATTATATCCCTAATCACTTAAATGAGACAAAATAGGGGATAAAATATCCGTCCTTGGATTAAAAAAATTGGACGGTGCTGATGCATGCTCTTGTTTGTATCATAAGAGATGTGCTCATATGATCCTTCCTCTATATATGTATGTACATGTATGTTAAAATAATCGTTTGCTCGATCAGACGATGAATGAATCGAGATCTTCATACCAAGCGAACTAGTCTCAATTTGCTTTCTTGGTTTGTACAAAGGTAAATATCAGATTGTGGTAAGTCAAATGATATTTTAAAATGCTTTTGCTCTGGCTAATAGTCAGATTGTGATTATTAGGAGATATTTTATAAGTTTGGATATTTTCTATGTAATTTATTAATGTCCTAGTTAATCTCTTGTATATATACCCTTTTCGATAAATGAAAGAGTAGGAAAATCTGTTACCTCATTATTCACTTATTTACATGGTATCAGCCTAACCGACACACCCTAACCCTAATTTTCCCGCTGCCACTGACATCGATCATCTTCCATCACCATGGCCATCGACGATGTCACCTCTACCACCTCCTCTGAAATACTTTCCGTTGCCTCCTCCGATAAGCCATCAACTTTGAAGCTCCCGAATCTGCAATTTCGTCTCGAGCGATCTAACTATTAGCTTTGGCGCCACTCCTTCTCGGATTCATTGGCTGAGTGTGCGTGTATTGTCCCGGATGACGAGTTCGTCGAGTGTGTTCATCATGGGCTTCATGCCTCATACGCTGCCTTCCGGACCGCCTTCAATATGCGGCTTGGATCTGTCACATCGCACCAACTCTTTGGGCTTCTCCTTCATGAGGAAGCTCGTATTCAAGAGCAACACAATCCTGCACAGGTTCCGGCGTCGGGATTCTCTGCGAACTATACCAATTGTGGTGCCTCAGGTTCGTCGGCCCCCTCATCTGATGGTTTGTCTAAGCCCAAGGTGCAGTGTCAAATATGCAGGAAGCAGGGGCATGAAGCCCTAAACCGTTGGCAACGAATGAATGCCAACGACTTCCCTGCAACGAAGCCTCGTCAGCCCAGGAACCAACACGGCCCGCGATCGCGGTCACTTCAACAGCCCGCGGGGCAGGGTCAGCGACAAGCCTTCAATGCTCAACACTCTATGGGTCAGACTCCTCCTTCTACGCTTCATGATCCCGCATGGTTCTTTGACACGGGAGCCACAAATCATGTGCGTCTGACTTCAACAATTTGTCCATTCAATCCGATTACACCTGTAATGAAGGCTTACAAGTTGGAAATGGTATGTCACTTCCTATTACGCATCTTGGTTCATCTATTTTGCCTTCTTTGCATAAGCATGTTCAACTTCATCATATTTTGTCTGTTCCTGAAATTCGAAAGAATTTATTAAGTGTCTCCCAGCTTACTTCTGATAACAATACCTACATGATATTTTTCCCTACCTATTGTCTTGTGAAGGATCTACAGGGCCAGACACTACTCACAGGAACCGTTGAGAATGGTCTATACCGTCTCCATCCACCGCCTCCACCAAAATCCGTTGCCTTGTCCTGTGTCTTCCTTGGAGCCAAAACCGACCTTCAAACTTGGCATGAGCGTCTGAATCATTGATAAGCACTACTTTGTAGGGCTTAACTAAGAGTTATTAGAGGTTTTATTGGTGCCATTCGGGTAGATTTAGACACATTCTTGTGTATGGCGTTTGGAGGCGAAGTTGGTGTTATTGGAGGTGTTTGAGCTACTTTGGAGATCATGAAGACACTGAGGAAGGAAGCCATCAAGAGAAGACGCCAAGGAGTGAAGAGGAGACGGGTTGGTGCAAGGCAAAGGACAAGAATGCCGAGCATTAACCGCGATCGCGGGCATGGGTGCCGCGATCGCGGGCCTCGGAGCATGTCGAGAGTTTTCTGCGGGCGCGGAGAAATTGAAGGGCGCGGAGCCACATGGGCCGCGATCAAGGTCCACCTCCCGCGATCGCGGGTCTGACACGGCAGAGGCTCGGACTTATTCCGAATTATCTTTTTAGTTTTCTTTTCCCTTTTTCTTATTTCTATTTCAGTTATTTTTCTTAATGGGCTAGGTCATTTGTTAGGGCCCTATAAATACTCTCCTTATGCATTAGGGTTAGGGAGACTCTTATCCAGACTTTAGTTGCAATTTCAATTCATCGTTGTTTATTCCTTTGAAGTTTCTACCATGACTATGAGGAGCTAAGCCTATTTGGCTTAGTCCGGTAATGGAAGCATAAGTTCGTTCATCTGGTTGTGAGGTTTTGTTCCTATCTATCTATCCTATTGAGTTATATCTTTTCTCTGAGAAAAATCATATTTGAATGTTTGTTGGTTTATCTAGACTGATCACCTAGGTTTATTGCTTTCATTCTTATTGCTAATACTAGGGAACTGTTGGGCTAACGCTCTAGTATAAGTAGCAAGCATTGATTGTTATCTGCATCTGTGGATTATATCTATGTGGGAATTGATTACATGGTAAATGCATCTGAGCGAGCGTTCTGTGTATCCTGGTTAATTCTTATATGCATTACTGCCTTTGGGTTGAATCTTTAGTGGTACTAGGGTTATTCATTGGTAAGGGTTCTTTATGGAAGGTTTCCCTCTGAATTTACATAAGATCGGGACAGGAATAACCGAATAGGAAGATAGGACTTAATCTATGAACAACCTTTGAATGACTTATGTGGACATTACTTGGCTAAGTGTTTTTCTTTCTTGATATTTCATCCATTCTACTTTGTTTTGTTTGTTTCGTTTGTGACCAACCAACCATACAACCCCCCTTTGTGACATTACATGCTACCACCATTGAATTCCTTCCTTCTCTGTGGGATCGACCCTGACTTGCTTACTATACTTTGTTTAGTGAGGATTTTAGGATTTACTTTTGATTAGGGGTACGACGACTATCCCCCCTATCAAATTTTGGCGCCGTTGCCGGGGAAGGCAATTGCGGATTTTTGGTGTTTTGCACGCTTTGTGTGTTTTCGAATTTTTCTTTGTGATTTTCGTGTGTTTGCTTGTGTGTGTGGACCTATCTTATGGTCCACACCCGTACTGCTGACTCTCCACGCTTAGACCCTGATCCAGAGATTGAGAGAACTTTCTCCCAAGAACGTAGAGTGAATCGAGCTTTGGTCTTTGAGAATCCCACTTTTGAGATGGCGGACGAGGTACTACCACCTACGTTGAGGCAGCTGACTGCGCCTAACTTGACGCAGCAGCCATTGGCCGTACAATTCCCTGAGCTAGGCACGGGAGTGAACTTTGAGCTCAAGTCTGGTCTTATCCATCTTTTGCCTCAGTTCCATGGGCTAGCTGGAGAGGACCCAAACAAGCACCTCTCGGAGTTCCACGCCGTGTGCAGTTCCATGAAGCCACGGAATGTCACTGAGGATCAAATCACGTTGAGGGCTTTTCCTTTTTCACTTAAGGATTCAGCCAACGACTGGTTTTACTACCTCACCCCAGGAAGCATCAACACCTGGGAGAAAATGAAGAAGGCGTTCCTGGAAAAGTACTTTCCAGCAACGAAGCTGAACAGTCTCAAGCGCAACCTGAGCAACATAGAGCAGCATGGGACGGAGACGCTCTATGAGTACTACGAGCGTTTCAAGAGGTTGTGCTCTAGCTGTCCCTATCATGGGTATTCAGACCAGGATTTGGTCTTATATCTGTATGGGGGATTGCTGGATGAAGAGCGACGAATGGTGAACGTGGCGTGTGGGGGAAATATACTGAACAAAACCCCTACCGTTGCATTTGAGATATTCAGCGAGTTGTCGGAAGGCTCAAGGCAATTCAGCAAGAGGGCGAGCGCCCAGGCTGTGAAAGCCACTTCAAGTGAGAATGTTCCCCCATCTATGGCGAGGGAAGTGAGCGAAATGAAGGAGATGATCAAGGTTTTGATGAGGAAGGAAGGACCCCAGAGGGTCAAGGAGTGCAAATTTTGCTATGTCACCACGCATGCAACTGACGCATGTCCTACACTCCATAAGGAGCCCACTGAGCAAGTCAACGCTGTTGGGGGGTACCAACAAAGACAACGGTACGACCCCTACTCCAGTACCTACAATCCGGGGTGAAGAGACCATCCTAACTTGAGGTACGGGAACACGCACAATGTGGAGAACCCCCCCTGAGTTCCGACCAAGACCCCCTCAGCAATACCAGCAGCAGCAGCAATACCCCAACGACCATTCCAAGGAGGCCAGCAGTTCAGAGGCCCAGCAGAGCAGAGACCGCAAGGACAAGGAGCTCCCTGCGCTATGAATCTAGAGGACCAGGTCAATACACTGGCGCAACACATGACCACGCTGACGCAGACAGTAGGAACCATGCAGCAAAACATGGTTCAGTTCCAACATGAGACCAAGTCCAGTATCCAGAACCTGGAGAAGCAGGTAGGGCAGATCTCCCAGGCGGTCAGCAAGCTCGAAGCTAGAGAGTCACGAGCACTCCCATCTCAAACTGAGATTAATCCAAGGAAAAACGTCAACTGCATGACGTCAAGGCCAAGATGGGAGAATGAAGAAGAGAAACTGGAATTAAAAGAGAAGTACGAGGCAAAACCGCGATCGCGGGGCGACAGCCGCGATCGCGGGTTTACGGAGCCAAAAGTCGAGAAAAACTCGAGCATAAATTCGAGCATTAACCGCGATCGCGGGCATGACAGCGGCGATCGCGGGGAACCAGTGCGAGAACCGCAATCGCAGATTGACACCCGCGATCAACTCTCGGAAAGCGCTCCACCTCGCAAGACATTTATGAACAAGTATGACTATCCGGAGGGATATTTTGACATCCCGGTGACATTCCCTGCAGCATTAGAAGACGAAAGGAATACGAAAATATACTGCGAGATATACCAAGACTACCCGGATAGCCCCTTCTTGAGAGAGCTACGCAAGACCATAGCGGAGCAAAAGGAGCGATCTAAGAAGAAGCCAAAGGTCAAGAAGGATATCTCGGCTGTAGTGCAGAAGAGGATTCCCAAGAAGTGTGAGGATCATGGAATGTTCAGCGTGCCCTACAAGATTAGGGAGACTGAATTCAGCGAGACATTGCTGGATTTGGGAACTTCAATCAATGTCTTGCCACTGTCCGTCTACAACAACCTCGACGTTGGACCATTAGAGAGCACGGAAATCGTCATCCAACTGGCTGACAACTCCGTCATCACTCCTGAGGGTGTTGTGAAGGACGTACTGGTAAGCGTCGAGTTTTTCCTGCAGACTTCTTTGTCATGAACACAGGGGAACGAGGAGGACGAGTAATGCTAGAGAGGCCTTTCATGAAGACCTCCAACACAAAGATCGATGTGGGCAGAGGCACAATCAGCATGGAGTTCGACAAGAGGAAGACAGAGTATAGGTTAGAGAACATTCTGGAGCATCCTCCAGATACAAGAGCAAGGAGTACGGTTGCAGGAGGCAACCCCGGATGAGAAGTACAGCAGGACGTCGTGCCGCGACGATAACTATGGCGTTGCTCGGGAGGCAACCCGAGGTATGAGTCGTTGAACTCATTTATGTTTTTACCTTTCTTAGGACTTAGATTTTATTTTTCTTTCTTCTTCTTTGCACTTGTTTTTCTTTTTCTGTGGGCACTAGAACTAACTATGCAGTGGAGGCCAGAATCCAGCACCCGCGATCGCGGTTTCCCCTCGGCGATCCATGGCGAGTTCTAGCAAAAAAAAGAAGAAAAAAAAAACATGGCCCACGGTTTAATAAAACCGGCGTGTTTTTCGAGGCAGTCAACGCCTCATAACTCGCGCCGACTGTTACGGATGCAGGGGCATTAACCCCGCGATCGCGGGCCCTCAGCCCCGCGATCGCGGGTGTTCATCGCGGCAATTATAAATGGCGAGAGGCGGTGGAGGCATTTTACAACACCTCCACCATCACCTCTCACTCTTACCAGATCGGATCTCCGACCCCGACCACCGCGACACCCCCCTGCAGCCCCGCGACTATCGTTTCGACGCTGCGACGTCGTTTGGGTGAGATCTCCATTTTCCAACTCTTGGATTTCTCATAGCCTCACGAGCCGCGATCGCCGGACCCACGCCAAACCCCGCGACCACCACAGCGCCACCGCAAAGCACCGGAGCCATTTTTTCTCGAAGTTTGTTGTAAACCCAGAAACCGCGATCGCCGGCATCAACCCCGCGATCGCGGCCCATCTTCTCCAGCGAGCTTCGAGTCGAGCATAAACCGCGACCTCGCCCCACACCCCGCGATCGTGGGTCCCTCTGGTACTCTTTCAGTTGTGCTTTCTCATCCCTTTTTTCCCACCATGGCAGCCTTCGTAGGCAACATGAGGAGCCAGAGGCACAGGCGCTACTACGAGACGTTCAGCGCGCGGAAGTTCGTCCAGACGAAGTTCTTCGATCGGCCAACGCTGCAATGACTCGGACTGGAGGACTGCACACAACAGTTGTTGAGTCACGGAGGGCTCGGCAACTTCATTGACCTTGCCGCCCCATCCTCGCACGAGCTGACCCTGGAGTTTCTGGCCACGTTGGAGCGCCACGACGACGGGATCACGTTCAACCTGCTGGGGCGGCAGAGGATGATGTCCTACCAAGGTCTGCGGGGCCTGTTTGGTGTTACTGAGGCTCCCGCGGAGGATTGGGAGGCCGCAGGCACCTTGCCAAAACTCTTCTGGCAGGATGCGACCCGGGAGGTACTCAACCCCAGCGCCGGCGAGTATAACTACAAGCTGACGCACCCCTGTCTGAGGCTGGCGCACAAGGTGCTCGCCATGTCCTTCCTGGGACAGGGGGAGGTGAATAAGGTTCCGACGCTGGACCTTACAGTGCTCTGGTGTTTGACACCAGAGAGCCACAACACCCTCGTCTGGGTCGATTTGTTCCTCTCCAGCTGTCTCGGGCTGAGAGAGAAGACGGGCGGTAAGATCTCTATGAGGGGCATGGTGACGCTTATCGCCCAGCAATACGAGAACATCGCGGACCATTGGGATTTCCATGCCGACATCTACACCTACAACATCACACTACTGCGGAGATCCCATCTGCTGGAGGTCCGTGGTGGAGAGTACACCTGGCTCTCCAAGAAGGAAAGGACCCACCGAATGAGGTTGCCTCGTCCGATGCCTTATGGGCCTCGGGCGAGGGATTTTTACCTCTATGCCGATGGAGAGCAGGGGTCGTCGTCCGAAGACGAAGGGGACGACGACGACAACGAGGAGGAGGAGGAAGCGACTGCAACGGTGGACATGGAGAGCGATGTGCCATCCCCACTGTGTTCCAGGGGCCCACCTGTTTACCCTGACTATACCTACCAAGCATCTGGGTCTGGTAGTGGATCTGGAGGGGCGCCCTGGGACCAGCTCCTGGACAGAATGGCCAACCTACAACTGAGGCAGGCCGAGCATATACGAAGGAGTACCGAGTGGGAAAGCGGCATCTCCCAGAGGCTAGAGGAGCATGAGAGGAGAAGCGTTCAGTGGGAACGCCAAGTCTTCACCCGCCTGGATGAGCAGGAGCGGCGGAGCGTTGAGTGACAGCGTAACATGGAGGTCAACCTTGCATACCACGCCAACTGCCTAGACAGTCACCTCACCACTGTTGAGGACCAGGTGGTTCAGATGCAGAGGAGAGTTGAGGCTTTCTTCAACGCTTATGCGTATTGGCCTCCACCCCAGTGAGTATTCTATTTTCCCCTTATCTTTTTCTTGTCTTCCATACATTGAGGACAATGCATGATTTAAGCATGGGGGAGTAGAGTATTCACTATCTATCTTGTACATATTTCTTTTCTAGCATTATACTTTGATTTTTAGCATTTTGAATTTCAGCATTTTTGTTTCCAAAAAAAAAAAACGAAAATCCTGGGACAAGCTGAAAACCTGAAAGGGCGGCTTGGGTAAAAAGCAGGTGACCCGGACCAGCGCTAGGCTGGGATAAAAAGGTGTCTGAGTGACGTGAGCATATGTGAGCACATCTATGAAAAAAAATATGAGTGGCTAGGATGAAAACCCGAAAGGGCTCCTAGGCAAAATGAGTGAAAAGAAAAGGAGTGTTTCTAGGATCTCATTTTACCGACGGGACGACATAAGTAGAGGAGTTAAAGAAGGATTGTCGGGTAGGTCACACTGGGAGGCATAAGGAGTCATAGATGCAGGCTAGGATTAGAGGTCACTTTGCACTATTGGATGTCCGGGTTGAGCTTGAGGGAAGTACTCTGCTTGCCCTCAAGTTTATTGAGTTGTGGATTTGAGTTGTTGATGAGATTGGTGCCAGGAGCTTTGACATGGGTTAGGTAACTCTTAGTTGGAGAATATGCTTTCTGAGACCTTGGGTGCTACATTAGAGGAGTAGACTTTCTTTTAGTTTACTTGAGGACGAGCAAAGGTCTAAGCATGGGGGAGTTTGATAAGCACTACTTTGTAGGGCTTAACTAAGAGTTATTAGAGGTTTTATTGGTGCCATTCGGGTAGATTTAGACACATTCTTGTGTATGGCGTTTGGAGGCAAAGTTGGTGTTTTTGGAGGTGTTTGAGCTACTTTGGAGATCATGAAGACACTGAGGAAGGAAGCCATCAAGAGAAGACGCCAAGGAGTGAAGAGGAGACGGGTTGGTGCAAGGCAAAGGACAAGAATGCCGAGCATTAACCGCGATCGCGGGCATGGGTGCCGCGATCGCGGGCCTCGGAGCATGTCGAGAGTTTTCTGCGGGCGCGGAGAAATTGAAGGGCGCGGAGCCACATGGGCCGCGATCAAGGTCCACCTCCCGCGATCGCGGGTCTGACACGGCAGAGGCTCGGACTTATTCCGAATTATCTTTTTAGTTTTCTTTTCCCTTTTTCTTATTTCTATTTCAGTTATTTTTCTTAATGGGCTAGGTCATTTGTTAGGGCCCTATAAATACTCTCCTTATGCATTAGGGTTAGGGAGACTCTTATCCAGACTTTAGTTGCAATTTCAATTCATCGTTGTTTATTCCTATGAAGTTTCTACCATGACTATGAGGAGCTAAGCCTCTTTGGCTTAGTCCGGTAATGGAAGCATAAGTTCGTTCATCTGGTTGTGAGGTTTTGTTCCTATCTATCTATCCTATTGAGTTATATCTTTTCTCTGAGCAAATTCATATTTGAATGTTTGTTGGTTTATCTAGACTGATCACCTAGGTTTATTGCTTTCATTCTTATTGCTAATACTAGGGAACTGTTGGGCTAACGCTCTAGTATAAGTAGCAAGCATTGATTGTTATCTGTATCTGTGGATTATATCTATGTGGGAATTGATTACATGGTAAATGCATCTGAGCGAGCGTTCTGTGTATCCTGGTTAATTCTTATATGCATTACTGCCTTTGGGTTGAACCTTTAGTGGTACTAGGGTTATTCATTGGTAAGGGTTCTTTGTGAAAGGTTTCCCTCTGAATTTACATAAGATCGGGACAGGAATAACCGAATAGGAAGATAGGACTTAATCTATGAACAACCTTTGAATGACTTATGTGGACATTACTTGGCTAAGTGTTTTTCTTTCTTGATATTTCATCCATTCTACTTTGTTTTGTTTGTTTCGTTTGTGACCAACCAACCATACAACCCCCCTTTGTGACATTGCATGCTACCACCATTGAATTCCTTCCTTCTCTGTGGGATCGACCCTGACTTGCTTACTATACTTTGTTTAGTGAGGATTTTAGGATTTACTTTTGATTAGGGGTACGACGACTATCCCCCCCCCCCCCCCCCCCCTATCAGTCATCCTCATGAGTCTTGTCTTAAGCGTCTAGTTTCTCGTTTTCAATTACTAGTGTCTTTAAACAATCTTAAGAGTGTCTGTGAGTCATGTCAGCTTGGGAAAAGTCATAGACTACATCTACCCAGTTTACATGAACGTAGTAGTCTTCCTTTTGAGTTAATTTATTCGGATGTTTGGGGTCCTGCTCCTGTTCCTTCGTTTAATGGCAATCGATATTTCCTGATATTTGTTGATGATTGTACCAAGTTTGTTTGGATCTATTTTCTCTCCCAAAAGTCGCAGGTGCTACACTATTTTCATCTTTTTCACAAAATGGTTGAAACTCAATTTAATGCCAAAATCAAGCAATTCCAATCCGACTGGGGGGGGGGGGTGAATACAGATCCGTCTCTTCTTATCTTCAATCTCAGGGCATTGGTCACCGGGTGTCCTGTCCTCATACGCAGTCCCATAATGGTTTTACCGAGCGTCGTCATCGCACTATTGTCGAAAAGGGCTTTCTCTCTTGTCTCGGGCTCACCTTCCTACCTCTTTTTGGGAGCATGGGTTTCACACGTTGGTCTACCTACATAACCGCACCTTGTCCGCCACCCTTTCCCACAAGTCACCCTTCGAGTCTCTTTACCACAAATCACCGGACTATGCCTTTCTCAAATGTTTTGGGTGTCTATGTTATCCGTTCCTACGACCTTATACATCCAACAAGCTGGAGTTTCAGTCTTCTCCTTGTGTTTTTGTGGGGTATAACTCTCTTCATAAGGGTTACTTGTGTCTTCATGTCCCGTCTAATCGAGTCTATGTTGCTCGCCATGTCATTTTTGATGAGTCGACCTTCCCCTACCCGGAACATGCTCATCCGAGCCTACATCTCGCACCCTGCCACTCTCCTTGCTTCAGCTAGCGGCCAGCCACACCTTGCCTACACTATTACCGACTCCCGCCTCCTCCACTACCTTTCCTGCCACGTCACACTCACGGCCAGGCACTAGTGTACCTGCTTTACCAGCCCCTGCCTCGCCTCGCACCACAGATGCCACGCCCTCCCCTCCTATGGTACCCACTGATCCTATCCCTGCAGCCCCGTCCGAGCCACTCTCGACGTCTCATTTGAGGTGTACGCCTGCAGCTCCGGTACAGTCAGGTATACCTCTTCTCTCTTCCTCTCATGTTACCGATACTACCTATCCATCTTATTTTCGTGTTGTTGATAATAGCCAACACACCATGGTCACTCGTTCCAAGACCAATAGCCTGAAACCTAAAGCCCTCAGCTCCACAAAACATCCCCTGCCTGATGCCCCTGACCTTTATGCTGAACCCAAGACCTACTCCCAAGCCTCTAAATCTCCCGAATGGCAAAATGCAATGCAGGTTGAATTTGATGCCCTTTTGCGTAATGGGACGTGGACACTTGTCCCGCCCCCTGTAATGCTAACATTGTTGGTTGTAAGTGGGTTTACAGGATCAAGCGCAAGGCAGATGTGACAATTGAGCGCTACAAGGCTCGTTTGGTTGCCAAGGGTTTCAGTCAGGAAGAGGGAGTTGATTATGTTGACACTTTCAGTCCGGTTGTGAAGCCGACAACTATCCGGATTGTGCTTTCTATTGCTTTGACTCTTCATTGGCCCTTACATCAGGTTGACATCAACAATGCCTTCCTGAATGGAGACCTCTCAGAGAAGGTCTATATGGTTCAGCCTCCTGGTTTTCTTGATCAGTCTCGGCCCTCTCATGTCTGTCTTCTGCAGAAGGCTCTCTATGGCCTCAAGCAGGCTCCTCGTGCCTGGTTTACCAAGCTTCGGCTATTTCTGCTGCATCATGGGTTTGTTGCCTGCAAGTCAGACACTACTCTGTTTATCAGACGCTCAGGGAATCTTGTCCTCTATCTTCTTGTTTATGTTGATGATTTGATTATTACTGGTTCTTGCTCTGCTGCTATATCTCAGTTCATTAGTCTGCTCAATGTCACCTTTTCCCTGCGTGATGTTGGTCCTCTACATTACTTTTTGGGTATTGAGTTAGTTCACAGCAAGTCTAGTATCATTCTCTCTCAGCAGAAGTATATCCGTGACCTTCTGCATCGCAGCAAAATGGCTGATGCTAAGCCAATTGCCTCTCCTGCTAAGCCTGCTTCTCGTCTGATTCAGACTGGCGATCCTGTTGATGATCCGTTTCTTTACATGAGCATAGTTGGTGCACTTCAGTATGTTACCATCACTCGCCCTGAGATTTCATATGCTGTCAATCGGGTGTGTCAATTTATGCATAACCCTACTGACATTCACTGGGCTGCTGTCAAGCGCATACTGAGGTACCTGAAGGGTACTATTGATACAGGTCTTGTCCTGCGCCCCTGCACTGATCGCCGCCTGGTTGCTTATTATGATGCTGGATGGGCTTCTGATGGTGATGATTGTCGTTCTCAGCATGGTTTTGCCATCTACTATGGTGGTAATCTCATTAGTTGGTCCTCCAAGAAGCAGCATGTTGTGGCCAAATCCAGTTCAGAGGCCGAGTATCGGGCCATTGCTTTCACCGCGACCGAGCTTATTTGGTTACAGCAGCTTCTGCAGGAACTTCAGGCTCCTTTATCACCTCCGCCCATCCTTCTTTGCGACAATCTGAGTGCTACCTACATGTCCGCGAATCCGGTCTTCCATCAGCGGTCCAAGCACATCAAGATTGATTATCACTTTGTTCGAGAGCAGGTTGATGATGGATCTCTCATTGTTCGTCATGTTCGCTCTCTTGATCAGGTTGTTGACATCTTTACTAAAGCTATCGGCACAGCTCGCTTCGCTACATTACGTTCCAAGCTTCATATCGATGCGTCTCCATGAGCTTGCGGGGGATATTAGGAGATATTTTGTAAGTTAGGATATTTTCTATGTAATTTATTAATGTCCTAGTTAATCTCTTGTATAGATACCCTTTCCGATAAATGAAAGAGTAGGAAAATCCTTTACCTCATTATTCACTTCTTTACAGTGATAGATCAAGAAATGATCTTTCACCTTGTTTATAGGTCTAATTGTTTTTGAAAGAAAAGACACTTGAGATCAAACTCCTGTTGTTCACTTGAATTATGTTTAATGTGTGTATCAAAGTTACTTGTTCACTATGTGTTTAGAAATTAGAATGCTGGAGATATGCTAACTGGTTATCTGTTCCCAATTAGTAGCTTTGTGTTGGAATTAGTGTGATAGCAAGTTTCCCTACCAAGTATATATAGTTGCAGAACCGTGTTCATATTAGATTGTGCTCACCTTGCTCTATTTTTGGACAGTGTTAACTAAATGACTAGTAATCTAACTATCTTCACTTTCCATTTTCTTCAATTTGCAACATCATATCCCAGATCGACGGTGAGGATCAGCCCGGGAAGGCAAAGAAGATGCTGGCTGAGATGGTGCAGGTTAGCGTGGAGCAGAGCTTGAGGACCTTGTCTGCACCCCATCTAAGTGAGGGATTGCTTCTTAAGGTATTTTCTGTGTTTTTCGGGTTTTCGAGTTTCTCTTTTAAGTTAGATTTTCATCAAAGTAGGAGATCTAAAAGGAAGCCAGGAAAAATGGGGAGAAGAATGCCAGTCCAGGCTGTGGTCCATTTGTTCGACAGTAGTATCAAGTGACTGGTTTGAAATATGCAAGTAGCTAATAAGTTTTCCAGCTCTGCTTTTGTTGTAAAGAAAGAAGATAAAGAAGACCTAACCCTTTATATGTACAAATTCCAAATGTTGTATGGGTGAACTTTGATGGGTGTTCAGTTTTATAGAATGTCAAAACTTGTATACATTCTCCATTTCATATTATTTGTCATTAATAAACTACACACCACTTCAATTAGCATAGATTTTTTTTTGGAATTTACAGGGTAAGTATATTAAAGAAAGAGGAGAATATACAAAAGTAGCTACCAAAGTTCAGTATCAAATTACTCCAGTGAGCAAAATGGAGTAAATGAGAATGCCTTGGGTTAGTACTATCGCATTTTGCCATGATGGTAGCTTTGATGTGCCCATTGATTTTGCGTACACAGTGCGGAGTAGAAGGCAGAAGTTGATTGAAGATCATCTCTTTCTAGTTTGCCATATGATGTAGACTGATGTGGTGATAGTCTATATGCTATGATTCCTCATTTTCTTCCTATTTGTATAGACTTATCTACACACTGTATACACTTTTTTAGGGTTAGTTCCTTTGGAATGTAAAGCTAATTTCACGTCTGAAGTAAGTGGATATCAGTTTCTAATATATAAGATTTATGGGTTACTCCTTTTATTGTCAAATTTTTAGAATAAAATCCAACCAGGCTTATCTACTGGATTTATTCGCTCGTGTCTGCACGCCTCCAATCTATCGGTCCACAAACTTTCACATGTTCTCATCACAATCAATAAGAACAAAGATTGGACTAACATATGTAGTTCCCATAACCCCTTTCCTCGTTTTCAAGGTACTTTAGGAGATTAATTTCACTAAAACCTTAAATTTTTATATTGATAATTTAAAAATGACATAATTTGAAACAATAACTTGCCTTCCAAACAAAAAATATAACAAAATGGAGGGAGTACATTGAAACGATTTATAGCTAAGGCCCTAGAGGAAACAAAGACGATATATTGCTAAAACAATTCATTTGCAAGTAACTTGCTATCTCTCATTTTCTTTGATCCGTTGAAAACTTGAAAAACTAAAAGATGGTGTCAATCTTTCGGGAAATAGGAATGGCAACTGAAGCGGGTTTAGGGCGGAAATTAACCTCCCGTCCCCGTTTACCACTCCATTCGTCGCTCTTGAATGGGGATCGAAATCTTTCCCCATACCCGCTCAGCAAACAAATATCTTAATAGTGACAAAAAAAAATCTTAATAAAGCTCCAAAACCTTTAAAATGGAACGATACCTCTGCGTGCCAAATATGCACAAAGAGAGGAAGAAACTGCATCTTTTTCACACAAACTTGGACTTGTACAGTACAATATTTGAAATATCCTAGTCAAATTGGGCCTAAGTTGCATAGTAGTACTTTCGGGCCTGATCCGCTGGGCCATTTCTGGGCTATGTTGATAGTTCTAGAAGGTTTTCAAACAAAGTTCACTGGCCTTATCTACCTTCACATTTAATTTTGGGAAATTTATATTGATGTCCCTAAGTTTAAGGTTATTTATGTTGGTGTCCTACGATTAAGTTTTTTCGGTTGGTGTCCCTAAGGTTTGACTTTGTTTGCTTCGTAACCAAACTTTCATGTTTGTACCATTTCAGTTCAAATTGATTAAATCCAAGTCTACCATTGTGTTCATCGCCCTCAAATTAGTAAAATTTGACTCCTAAAATACTCAAATACATGCCCGAACCATGTCAATTTGAATTCTGAAGCAACAACCCGTTTTCGACCTTAAGAATTCAAATCGGAATAGTTCGAGTATGGATTTGATTGTTTTAGGAGTCGAATCCTACTAAGTTGAGGTCAATAAACATAATGATGAACTTTGATTTGATCAATTCAAACTGAAATGATACGGATGTAAAAAAATTCGATTATAAAGCGAACAAACCCAAACCTTAGGGACACCAACCGGAAAAAAACTTAATCATGGGATACCAACAGAAATAACCCTAAATTCAGGGATACCAACAAGAATTTCCATTTAATTTTTCATAATCTTTCTAGACTTTTTTTTATCAAGAGGTATTTAGGCCATTATAACGAGGATGGAGAAATCGAACTTATGACATTATGGTCATAGAGTGTCATACTTACCAACTAAGATGAAAAAACTTGACTCTTCTCAAGGCTTTGATTACGAAGATAAGCACAAAAAAATTGATAGTCTGATTGTAATTCAATGGATGAATGAAGTTGTAATTCAATGGATGAATGAAGGAGTGGGGGTCAATAACTTTGATTCTAATCTTTTAGTAGTTGAAAAACAATAAAAGTTTTTCTTTTTTTAATTTAGGAGTTGTATTAAGGCTCCGTTCGGCAAAGCTTTTTTGAGATTAATGGAGTTTGATTTTCTTTTTAATCTAGTTAATGAGTGTTCGGTAAAAAATGTCAATCTAGTTTAGAGAACTTATAGTAGATTAACGTAGCTTAATTTTTCCATTTTTTTAATGTAACTCCCCCTAGATTGTTGAAAATTAACAAGCTGAATTTTAAATTTATCTCATTACAGCTTGTAATACTGAACATCAACTATAATTTTTAAATAATTCAGCTAATAAATTCAGCTACAGTTCCAGCTCCAGCTAGTCATTCAGCCTCAGCTACTTATTCAGCTCCAATTTTCATTTCAGCTGGATTTACCGAACAGAGCCTAAGTATTCATATTCAATTATAGTCCACATAATCAATGTTATGTTGTTATTAGTAGTAAGGTTATATGCTAATTTAGTCAAAAATTTACCATAAGAGGATAATTTTCAAATAACTTTATTTTCAATATTGAAACTCAGAATGTAGACTTGTACTTGACTTGAGACACGCATTATGTTTTTAGTTTTAACTTTTTTAAGGAAGTTTTTTAGTTTTTTTTTTTTTTTGCAATACTAGCTTTTTTTCATTTTTCATTTTTCATTTTACAATGTTGTATTACGCAAAGAACATTTTCGGAGATTTCGCCTGGTACCCCTGAGTTTTGGGCTTTTTCGCGAAATATCCAGAGGTTTTGATATTTTCGCCTGGTATCCCTGAGTTTTTGACCAATTTCGCCTGGTATCCTTGAGTTTTTGACAATTTCGCCATATGCCCTTGAATTAAATTTTTTTTTAAAAAAAGTTAAAAAAAATTAAAAAATAATAATAAAAAAACTAAAATAATTGAATTAAAATATTAAACTAGGAATGGTTAAAATTGAATTAATCTTGATTACTGAATAATAATAGAGAACTAATTTGATTTTATTAAATTAAAATTAAAATAATTAGAATTAATTTGGATATTATCTTAAACTAGGAATGGTTAAAATATTAACTTTTCATCTAAATAATAACTTGGATTGAAATTTCTAGTAAATTTTGCCTTAAAATTAAAATAATAAGATTATTTAGTAAATTTTGAGACATATATTTTAAGGGTATATACTAAATTTTGAGACATATATTGAAGGGTATATACTAAAAATCTATTAGTCGTTAAAAATCTTGAGGCAAAATTATGTATATACCCTTCAATATATGTCTCAAAATTTAGTATACCCTTAAAATATATACCCTTTAATATATGTCTCAAGATTTTTAACGACTAATAGATTTTTAAGGATATACTAAATTTTGAAGGGTATATTTGAATTAATTTATCTCCAACTAATTCAATTTTCAAGGCTTATCGGTAAAACGATTATTTATACGATTAAAAATCTATTAGTCGTATATTCTAAATAATCTTATCATAAATAAATAAATTTCAAATTTTATTTATAAGTCTAGAAATTTCAATCCAAGTTATAATTTAGATGAAAAGTTAATATTTTAACCATTCCTAGTTTAAGATAATACCCAAAGTAATTCTAATTATTTTAATTTTAATTTTAATAAAATCAAATTAATTCTCTATTATTATTCAGTAATCAAGATTAATTCAATTTTAACCATTCCAAGATTAATATTATTTTTTAATTTTTTTTAATTTTTTTTTTAATTTTTTTTAATTCAAGGGCATATGGCGAAATTGTCAAAAACTCAGGAATACCGAACGAAATTGGTCAAAAACTCAGGGGTATGAGGCCAAAATGTCAAAACCTCTGGGTATTTCGCAAAAAAATCCAAAACTCAAGGACACCAGGCAAAATATCCGTAAAATTTTTATAGGCGTTGCCCATGCTACCTTAGTTTTTTTTTGGTTGAAAGGTGGGCAAGGCCCATGCTACCTTAATTTAATTGGCATTATTTGTGCAAACTTTTTTTTTTTAAATACAGAAATGAAAACATAAAATTAATTAACGTACACGGTACATCACACGAACTTAATTAATTAGACAAACAAATTCCATATATAAAGGGCCTTACTATTCGGCGCATAGGCAAAATTGTCTTTCAACGCATAGGGTCGCCACGTTACGTGTGGAGTGACTCCACACGTAACGTGGGGTAAATTTTTTTTTTTTTTTAATCCACACGTTACGTGTGGAGTGGCTCCACACGTAACGTGTGGTATTTTTTTTTTTAAACATCACGTAAAAAAAGTCTAAAACTTATATTTTTTTATCAATGTTAGGAAATTAGTCCTAATTGGATGGAGGATGTTGGTTTGAGAACGTGAGCTGATTTTTTTTGTCTCCATGAAGGTTCAAGCTAGCGTACTTTTTTATCTGACATTTGATCATTTCAAGGCTTAATACATCATTGCTTATACGCCCTGCTTATTGCTGTGCACATCTTTAGCATTCATTTTTTGTTCATGTATGTAGTATTTGGTAAGTCTGACACTGGTCAAGCTTGGAGTATTAAAAATTTGAGGTTATAGAAAGAAAACTTCAGTAAAATTTTTTTTTTTTGTTTAGAATTGACTCTTAATTTTCCAGCTAAGATACTTCATATTACAATCATTGCTCATACCACTTTTTGTCTTTTTTGGGGTCCTGTGACACCCTAAATCCCATGCCCTAGAAAATCCTAGGATAAGTAGGGTTTCAGATTTAGGGTTTTCAAAACCATATTATTTTCATACCCTATCATGCTTGTAGCACATAGGGAGTTCATACCACATTTTGTCTTTTTTGGGGTCCTGTGACACCCTAAATCCCATGCCCTAGAAAACCCTAGGGTAAGTAGAGTTTCAGATTTAGGGTTTTTAAAACCATATTATTTTCATACCCTATCATGCTTGTAGCACATAGGGAGTTCATACCACTTTTTATCTTTTTTGGGGTCTTGTGACACCCTAAATCCCATGCCCTAGAAAACTCTAGGATAAGTAGGGTTTCGGATTTAGGGTTTTCAAAACCATATTATTTTCATACCCTATCATGCTTGTAGCACATAGGGAGTTCATACCACTTTTTGTCTTTTTTTGGGTCCTGTGACACCCTAAATCTCATGCCCTAGAAAACCCTAGGGTAAGTAGGGTTTCGGATTTAGGGTGTCACAAAACCGCAAAACAAGACAAAAAGTGGTATGAACTCCATATGTGCTACAAGCGTGATAGGGTATGAAAATAATATGGTTTTGAAAACCCTAAATCTGAAATCCTACTTACCCTAGGGTTTTCTAGGGCATGGGATTTATGGTGTCACGGGACCCCAAAAAAGACAAAATATGGTATAAACTCCCTATGTGCTACAAGCATGATAGGGTATGAAAATAATATGATTTTAAAAACCCTAAATCTGAAACCCTACTTATCCTAGGATTTTCTAGGGCATGGGATTTAGGGTGTCACAGGATCCCAAAAAAGACAAAATATGGTATGAACTCCCTATGTGCTACAAGCATGATAGGGTATGAAAATAATATGGTTTTAAAAACCCTAAATCTGAAACCCTACTTACCCTAGGGTTTTCTAGGGCATGGGATTTAGGGTGTCACAGGACCCCAAAAAAGACAAAATGTGGTATGAGCAATGATTGTAATATGAAGTATCTTAGCTGGAAAATTAAGAGTCAATTCTAAACAAAAATATATATATTTTACTAAGAAGTTTTCTTTCTATAACCTCAAATTTTTAATACTCCAAGCTTGACCAGTGTCAGACTTACCCAATACTATATACATGAACAAAAAATGAATGCTTAAGATGTGCACAGCAATAAGCAGGGCGTATAAGTAATGATGTATATATTAAGCCTTGAAATGATCAAATGTCAGATAAAAAAGTACGCTAGCTTGAACCTTCATGGAGACAAAAAAAATCAGCTCACGTTCTCAAACCAGCATCCTCCATCCAGTTAGGACTAATTTCCTAACATTTTAACATTGATAAAAAAAAATATAAGTTTTAGACATTTTTTTACGTGAAAAAAAAAATTAAATTTTTTTTTAAAAAAAAAAAAAAAATACCACACGTTACGTGTGGATTAAAAAAAAAAAAATTTACCCCACGTTACGTGTGGAGCCACTCCACACGTAACGTGACGACCCTATGCGTTGTGGCTCCACACGTAACGTGGCGACCCTATGCGCTGAAAGGCAATTTTGCCTATGCGTCGAATAGTAATCGTGTATATAAATCAAACTTCCCACGTACACCACTCTAGCGTAATTGTTGGTCACACCGTTGACAACGAAGAGCAACCACTAGGGGTGTGCAAATTCGAACCGGACCAGACCGGAAAATTGGACTGGACCGGACCGAAAATGCCCGGACCGGACCGGGGGAATTACGGTCCGGTCCCTGGTCCACATATTTGTAAAATTCTGGTTCCGGTCCAGTCCGGTCCAAATCCGGCCGGTTTCCGGTCCGGACCGGATGGACCGGTTTTTTATTATTTTTAATTTAATTTTATATATTAATATCTCATAATATTATTAAAAATTAATTTTTACCATAAATATAAATAAATAACAAAATATATTATTTAATATTATACACAATAGTTATAAAAATAGAAAAAATAATTAATTTTTCATTTATATAAAACTAAAAAATATAAAAATATATTTACCGGTCCGGTCCGGTCTCCGGTCCAAGGTTTGAAAAAATTCCGGCCCATCGGACCGGATGCACAGCCCTACACCGCATACACCTAGGGGTGTTCATCCGGTCCAGACCGGACCAGATTTTTTGAAAAGGGTGGATCGGAGACCGGATTTTTTTTTTTTTTAAATAATTTAAATTCTTATTTAAAATATATAAAAAATATCTATAAAACATATATACTCCTAACTTATTAAATTAAAAAAAATATCTATAAAAAATACATATAAATCTCCAAAAAACCATATAAATTAAAAAAAAAAAACATTTTTTTAAAAAAAATCCGGACCGATTTTTTTTCGGATTTGGACCAGACCGGAACCGGATTAAGGGAAAACCTTGGACCGGAGACCGGACTGGAATTTCACCGGTCCAGTCCGGTCTTTTCCGGTCCGGTCCGATTTTCCGGTCCGGACCGATTTTGAACACCCCTACATACACCACTAGCAAGCAACGGCTAGCAGATGGCGGCTTGACACGGATGGCCGGCGAGGGCGGCGGCGGAGGATTCTTGAAGTAGAAGGGGAAGTAAGGTAAGATAGGGTCAGGAGGAGGAGGAGAATATTCTTAATTAGGGTTCCCAATAATTGCTTGTGGCGGCGATGGGTTGTAGTAGTAATATTGAAGTGGTGGTGGCGGCGGGTAGTAGGAAATGGGGTTTGCTTGTGGTGGTGGTGGTGGTGGTGGACAGTCGATGGTGGCAGAGGGTAGACGGAATTAGGTGGTGTGAGATCATCGGAAGATGGTGTTTGGGAAAATGTCAACCCTACATGAATGAAGAAGAATATGAATAGAGTGGTGGTGGTGGTGGTCACCATATCTCAATTTTGGCGAGAGTACAACAAAGAGAGAAATTTATGAAGATATGCACACCCCACAAAGAACAAGCTCTCTCTAATACTAGTAGCTAGGATCATCCTGGACCAAATAATAATTTACTTATATTTGTTTATTGATTTTAATACATTAGTGTAATATCCGTGCCGTGCACGGGATTTGTTTATTTTTGTTTTACATTTGTAAAAATAGTATATTTTAATTACGGGTAGAATGTTCGCACCCGGATTTTCAGGTGGCGCACCTGTTTTTGGGCGCATCCTGGTTGCGCCCAAAAACAGGATTTTTGTTTTAAAAAAAAAAACAATTCCTTGGGCGCACCCTGGGTGCGCCCAAGTGAAAGAACCGGGTTTTTTTTAAAACCCGGTTCATGGCCAATTTTTTTTTTTTTTTTTTTTAAAATCTGGTTCACCTTGGGCGCATCCACATTGCGCCCAGAAGGGAATTTTTTTTATAAAAAAATGGGCGCAACGTGGATGCGCCCAAGGGGTTTCTATTATTTTTTATAGTTTGTGATTTAGGGTTTTTGGACGCAACCAGGTTGCGCCCAAGGGGTTTTTAGTGTGTTTTAGGGTTTGAGGTTTTCATCCATTCGAGTACAAACCCCTAAACCCCACACACCCTTTGGGCGCAACTAGAGTGCGTCCAGAATTATGGGCGCAATTAGGTTGTGCCCAAGGGGTTTATAGCGTTTTTTAGGGTTTAGGATTAGGTCTTGGGGTTTAGGGTTAGGTCTTGGTGTTTGGGGTTTATTGTTATATTATATAGTTATATACTATGCTTATATCATATAGTTATATACAATAATTATATCTTATACTTATATGACTTATATCCAATTTGGTTATATCATATCGTTATATTCTATAGTTATATACAATGATTATATGTTATAGTTATATCCAATTTGGTTATATCATATCGTTATATTCTATAGTTATATAAAATGATTATATGTTATAGTTATATCCAATTTGGTTATATCATATCGTTATATCCTATAGTTATATACCATGATTATATGTTATCGTTATATCCAATTTGGTTATATCATATCGTTATATTCTATAGTTATATAAAATGATTATATGTTATAGTTATATCCAATTTGGTTATATCATATCGTTATATTCTATAGTTATATAAAATGATTATATGTTATAGTTATATCCAATTTGGTTATATCATATCGTTATATTCTATAGTTATATAAAATGATTATATGTTATAGTTATATCCAATTTGGTTATATCATATCATTATATCCTATAGTTATATATCATGATTATATGTTATCGTTATATCCAATTTGGTTATATCATATCGTTATATTCTATAGTTATATAAAATGATTATATGTTATAGTTATATCCAATTTGGTTATATCATATCGTTATATCCTATAGTTATATACCATGATTATATGTTATCGTTATATCCAATTTGGTTATATCATATCGTTATATCCTATAGTTATATATTATGATTATATCATTTGAAAATCACATATAACTATGGTTATATCCAATTTGGTTATGTCTTATGGTCATATACTACGGTTATATTCTATAGTTATATACTATGATTATATCTTATACTTATATGACTTATATCCAATTTGGTTATATCATATCGTTATATTCTATAGTTATATACCATGATTATATGTTATAGTTATATCCAATTTGGTTATATCATATCGTTATATCCTATAGTTATATACCATGATTATATGTTATAGTTATATCCAATTTGGTTATATCATATCGTTATATCCTATAGTTATATACTATGATTATATCCTTTGAAAATCACATATAAATATGGTTATATCCAATTTGGTTATGTCTTATGGTCATATACTACGGTTATATTCTATAATTATAAACTATGGGTATATCTTATGGTTATATTTCATAGTTATATATTATGATTATATCTTATATTACATCATATAGATATACTATGGTTATATCATATAGTTCTATATAATGAATATATCTTATAGTTATATGTCTTATATCAAATTTGGTCATATCATATCGTTATATTATATAGTTATATATTATGATTATATCTTATGGTTATATTATATAGTTATATACTATGGTTATATCCTATATTATATTCTAAAGTTATATACTATGGTTATATCTTATAATTATATACTATGATTATATCTTATAGTTATATAGTATGCTTAATCATATATTATATCATATAGTTATATACTATGGTTATATCATATACTTATATAATATGACTATATCTTATAGTTATATGTGATTTGGTTATATCCTTATAGCTATATCTAATTTGGCTATATCCTTATGATTATATTATATAGTAATAACAAAATTGGATATAACTATATGATATAACCATAGATATAACTATAAGATATAATCATAGTATATAACTATATGATATAACCATAGATATAACTATAAGATATAATCATAGTATATAACTATAGTAATAACCAAATTGGATATAACTACAAGACATCCAAATTGGATATAAACAAATTTGGGCGCAACCACGATGCGCCCAGGTTTTTTTTTTTTTTTTTTGGGAAAAAAAAAAAACTGGACGCATCGTGGTTGCGCCCAAGATCAACCGGTTCAGACCCAAACCGGTTCAATAATCTTTAAAAAATTATTTTTCAAAATAAAAATAATCCACCCAGACCTTGGACGCACCCTGGTTGCGCCCAAGGAATTGTTTTTTTTTTAAAAAAAAAAACCCCAGTTTGGGCGCATCCCGAATGCGCCCAAACTGGGGTACACCGCAAGAAATTGCGGGTGCAAACAATAATCCCCTTTTAATTATCGATGAGTCATTGGTTCAATATATATTCGATTAGTTATTTAAATAAAAAATGACTAATCGACTTAAAATATTTAAGATATACAAAACATTTACATTATATATAGAGAGAGGGTATTCTCCATAACTTTATTCATAATAAAAACTGGCTAAATAGTGTTTGAAACAGGGATAGTCACACATCCTTACATCAATACTCCTAAAACGATCAAACATAATAAAAATGTGCATCGATCTATTTCACATGAAAATGAAACACTAAACATAAAATCTGGCACGATGTACAACATTGTTACAACTTATCAAAAACTTCCTTTTATACTACATTGGTTATAGTATTATATATCTTCTTGTCTTTGTCGCAAATCAATATCTTCAAATCTTTCTTGCTAGTCACCCTTGATGATGCAACATAAAACTGGCCATGACTGAAAACAGGACGTGGAAGATATAAACGAACATTTGCAAGAGATTGGCCATGACTCTTGTTTATTGTCATAGCAAAACAGACACTCAAGGAAAACTGTCTTCGTTGAAACTTGAAAGGGAATGAAGTGTCTGACGGTGACATGATCATGTGAGGAATCAACATTTGTTATGTCAACTTCATTAGTAAGACTCGCTTTCTGTAATGGAACTGCAAATAAATAAATATATCATACTAAACATAGTGATGCAAGATAAAATATATTATAATATTTAAGAAAATGCCTTTATCAAACATAAATTTGGTACCATAGTTTTCCTTGTCAATTAGGCTTATAGGTAGAACTGAGTTAATAGCGGTTTAATCCACTATTGGTAAATGTAAATCCGTCGGCGTAACATTAGCGAGAACTGTATAAAGACACGGATATTAATATTTATATTATAAAAATAAACATAATCAAAGATTACAAAATAACACCTAATCTTAGTACAATTATAAATACAATTGAATACTACCATCACTTATACGTGGTACAGTAGATAAACATCCTGACAATGTAGATGAATATCTTGTACCTGATCATTAAAGTATTATAAAATGTTTCATTTTAAAAACCTCGAAATTAAGACAATGCATGTATAAAAGTATATTACATAATAAATTTCATTAATAACTGACCATTAACCGTAATAGATAATGGTGTAGCTTGGGTAAATACAGAGTTGATAATATTTCCAAGTACATTGCCTGGACATATTTTGGTTAAGCAAAATCTACATTAATTATTAATTCAAATTATGTGTGGAAAATATTTTTTGCTAACCCGATTCGATTAGTGGTGCTCCATGTCGCCTATACCGAGCTAAGTTGTGCATGAAAATAAATTTCAAATATTAGAAATAAAAAAACCACGCATTTCATATAACTTGTACGAATACCATACCTTGTTCAACATTTTGCATATCAAAAGATAAAACTGAATTATGAACGTTTTGATCACTTTTGGGTAAATGCAAATCCTGCGGTGCAATATTCGTGTTCACTGCATAAATATATGGATATGTTTTAACAAAAATACGCATACTCAAATAATTTCTTATACCTAAACATTTGAAAATAACAATGATGTTTATTATAGTTAGAAATACAATTGAATACTACCATCACTTATATGTGGTACATTATTTGAACATCTTGGCAATGCAGATGAATTTCTTATACCTGAACATTAAAGTATTAAATAATTATAGCTTATTAATAACCTCAAACTTAAGACCATGCATATATAAAAGTAAATTAAATAATAAATTTCATTAATTACTAACCATAACCTGTAATAGATAATGGTGTAGCTTGGGTAAATATAGAGTTGCTACTATTTCCAAGTATATTGCCTGCATAAATTTTTTGTTAAGAAAATTCCACATTAAGTAAAAATTGTAATTAAATAAGATATATTTTTTCTAACCTGATTCGATTAGCGGTGTTCCATCCCACTTATGCCTTATCACATTCATTCTCAATTTCCTTCTTTGTCGAGCTAATTTGTGCATGAAAATCAATTTTTAATATTGCAAATTAATACATCACTCATTTCATTGCAATTTTAAGAATACCATACCTTGTTCGACATTTTGCAGATGATTTTGTTCTGTAAGCATGTCATTGTGCAATTGAACTGCAAATAAATAGTTATATCATATTCTACTTATTAATGATAGTAACACAACATAAACTTTGATACTTAATAAAACGGATAGTCAGAATAAAAAAGTTGTACCAAAGTTTTCTTTGTCTCGCACGCTAATAGGTAAAGCTGACTTACGAATGTTTTGATCAG
This sequence comes from Rheum nobile, assembly GCA_027886185.1. Lineage (NCBI taxonomy): Eukaryota > Viridiplantae > Streptophyta > Magnoliopsida > Caryophyllales > Polygonaceae > Rheum > Rheum nobile. Next base: position 3,005,475 of record WOAB01000531.1, on the reverse strand, counting down.
TTCTTGATAAATGCAAAGTCGACGATGTAATATTATGGTTGACTGCATAAATATATGGATATGTTTTACAAACTTTACGTATAATCAAAAAATATAAAACAACAATTACATATTTTTAAATACTTATAAACATAGTTTAATTTTTTTTTTTTCGGCATCATGAAATTAAAGATATATTGTATTATCGAACATCAAACACTTATTACAATATATATGGTAAAATCAAAGAAAATAGAGACTTTATAGAATAACCATTACTAACCATTTGAAATGTCGGTCAGGGGCATACAATCACTAATGGGAATTTGTACTAACTCCAAGAATAGAACCTGCATATTTAGTATTTATATTAAATTTCATATTTTAATTTATCGGAAACAAAAGTCATAGAATTTAATGCAATTTATTAACCTGATCGATTTGAATTTTTCCGTTGTCGTTTCTCTCTATTAACAGCCAATCTCAACGTTCTGTTATGTCGGGTTAATTCGTCCATAATAAAATCACCCTGCAGATCTTAAATATATTCAAAGTAAAATAAAGCAATGTACATACTACTAATTTGTTTTCGTATTATTAAAAGATTACTAAACATATGTAACTAATTAATATGAGTAATTAAAAAATGTACAAAAGGTCCACAGTAATTAAATATTTATAATCCATTGAATATAATCGACTTTATTTCGTTCATACCACAATCACTGAAAAATCATATATATAGTCGTAAAAACAATTTAAATGTACATAGTAATCATTTATTAAATATAATTAAAATTTGTAGACATAAACAAATACTTAATATATTTACGAAATGTTTTTACAAATATATGTATATACTAAATATTTATTTTAATATTTTTACAAATAAAAAAATTGACTTATGGGCGAGTAAGCCCATACATAATTAATTGTTGTTGGGCTCGTTGAATATATGGCGTTGAAATGGGTATTTGGGCCACCGATGTTTTAATAGATCATTTCTTAATGAACTGGGCCGTTGATGGTTAAAAACTGAATTGGGCTCGATCGGTTCTGTGGCCCAAAACGGAAGCAACAAATCCAGATGCTTCTAAAGTGGTAAACCCTAGATCTGGAATTCACTTTGCCGTTTCTATCTTCTCTCTCGCTCCCTTCTCTGTGATTGTTTGATGCCTTCATCAAATCCAGATATCCATGGCTTCTAAACTTCACATCCATGGCAATTTCTCAAACAAAAACAACCTTCACCTTTGGGCCTTCTTCACCTTTGCTGAATTCCAGATCCATGGGGTTTTTGGGTTGTCACTCTCGCTCTCCTTGTCTGTGAAGCTTTAAGCTTACAAATTACAAATCCATGGTGATTTTTGTTTCAAAATCATCCTTTGTATTTTACAACCTCGGCCTTCTTCAACCTTAGCCAAAATCCATTTCCAAACTTCGCCTCATGAAATCTGATTTCGCGATTGTGTTTCTGTAGATACAAAACCCTAAACCATCTCTTTGCTTCGACGTTTGTCTTCTTCCCTTTTCACCAACTTCAAATACAAAACAAATAATTTTGAAGAGATCTATTTACAGATCTAAAATCGAAAAGGGATTATGCCCACTCCCTTCGCCTTTTCGTCGTTCGTCTTGGAGGTTTAAGCCATAAACGATTTGGCTTAAATGATTCGCACCAGCGCCGTAAAGATCTAGATTCCAGCATGCGTGAGTTGCTTTCACTCTCTCTCTATATATTTTTCTTTTGTTAATTAGTTTACGAATATGAACTATGATACATAAACCCTAATTTCTTATATACATGTGACAGATTAAAAAAAAAGTTTGCAGCCAACGGATAGAAGACCGATCTGGAGCCAACATATGTAAGATCTTGTTCCTATCTTATATCCATTTATGGCTACAGATTCATTTTGAAATCCTCAACTGGTTTGTGTTCAATAAAATTGGATGAAAAAATATTAGGGGATTTTGAATTTTTTTTACCTCAATTTTTAGTTCCTGCTTAATATCTTACAAAAGTTTATTTTTCATTTCATATTACAATACCTGACCTGTGTGAGGATTGCAAGTTCAACAATCATGTTCTACCCCTAAACCTACCGTCATCAAGGAATGTAAGATATTTATCTGTATATCTTTACTTACTGTAAAAATATGGTGTTTTATAAAATGCTCGAATGCCATGGGATTTTGATTTAATGTCGTCTTGATTTCTATGGTCGAATGTAAGATATCTCTTATTATTGGTTCATTGTTTTAATTTTATAAAAAAAACCTATGTCTTATGTTTGTATTAAATGTTTTTAGTTTTAGTCTCATATTTGTATTGCCATATTTTTTTCTTAGCTAACATTATAATGAATTGATTGAAACCTATGTTTGCTTAAATAAGTGAATTCAGGAAAAAAATATAACAACCGAGTAATTAATAATACTTCAGATAATAGTATGGCCCATTACATTGATTTTGGGCTTCTAGGCCTATTAAATTTGAATACAACCGATTATAGTATGGCCCAATAGTATAGTATGATATGATAATACCGGGTACAATCTGACTATATTTATATTTATAAACAATTCATTTCATTAATTACTGGGCTTATAGGCTCATTATGTTTAACATGCTTCTAGGCCCAATGACATCATTAGAACAAATATAAAATTGTCTTATAAAATTTACGGCTCACTCTGTATACAGAAATTTACAACCGAGTAAATTACAAATGGCCAACTCTGTAAAAACTCTGAGATTATTATTAGTACTGGCCCACTATTTCCGGCCCACTCTCTAAAAACTCTCAGATTATTTTAATTAATCAAAATGGATATATGGGCTTCAAGGCCCAGTTACAACATTTCCTAATGGGCTTATGCAATAAGGCCTTATCGGTTTAGCCTATATATATATATATATATTCATGTGTATTAAAAATAAAAAAAACTTAAGATATCATGGCCGATCCAGTTAACCCTATCTCATTCACAACTTTCCATTTCCGCCGTTTCACTTTCTCTCTTTGTATCTGTTATCCAAAATTTCTTTCTTTTTTACTGAATGTCCATATCCATGGAGGATGTTCTGGCGAGCTTCATCTCTCTCTCTCTCTCTCTCTCTCTCTCTCTCTCTCTCTCTCTCTCTCTCTCTCTCTCTCTCTCTCTCTCTCTCTCTCTCTCTCTCTCTCTCTCTCTCTCTCTCTCTCTCTCTCTCTCTCTCTCTCTCTCTCTCTCTCTCTCTCTGAGTTTTATGTCTTCAACTTAGTTTTTTCTTTCTCTATATCTCTCTTTTTGAGTTTACAGATCTACTTTGTCTTTCACAGACTGATTTCAGGTAAAAAAAAGTGGTCTTTAAGAAGGAAGTTTCTCTCTCTCTCTATTTCTCTCTATATCACCCTCTCTAAATCTCTCTGTATCTCCATCTCTTTCGGCCCCTTCTGTTTTAAATCCTCCACCACTTAGTTGTCTTATTTGTTTATGTGCAAGTATGATGTAGAAATCGAAATGCTATAATCATATATGAAGGGAAACTTTGAGATATTTTAATATATGTTGCAATGTAAGCGAAATGCTATAATCATACAGGGTTTATAGTATATATAATATTACCCTTTATCTACAGCTTATATATAATAGATACTATTTTCATGAAAGTTTGATATAGTATTTGAAATGCTTTAATCATATATTAAATAAATTTATCTACAGTTAAAAAAATGTACATAGATTTGTATGAAATAAATTTATCTACATGTAAATATGCAGGTACCTTTTTCCTAGAGCTTAGATTTGTATGAAATAGAATTTTTGGAAGTCACTAAATTTACAATTGCTTTCCTTTGTCAAATTGCATGTGAGCACTTGAGCAATACTTGCAAACAACAATGAATATTACCTTGGGATGTCAAATTCAATGTTTAATATTCTGCAAGGTAGTATTTTGAAATTACAATATTTAGATTATTTCTTTATGCTACTTAACTTATATTCTAATTAGTGATTTGTGTACTTGTGCAAGCATACATTTCAACATATATACTCCAATGTAGAGACTTCTGAATGGGAAATCAGATATCCAAGTTCGGTTTACTCATATTATTCAAGGTACTATTTCTAACATTAAAATTTATCATATCTTATCATAATAATAGTGTATTATAATTACTGATTTACAATTTTGCTATTATAATTACTATTATCTTGTTATTTTGCATGCATACATTTCAACATTAAAGCTCCGATAGCAACTATTGATGATTAAAATAAGAATGAAGAAGTTGTAAGGGTATGTATACTTCTGACTTAAATAAGAATGGCTTATATTTAACTTAATCATTCTTTTATTATGTAATTACTCATTTAACCTTATTTTTCCATCATAGGTTTAAAGAACAAATATCCATGATATCTGGTTCTAAACTGAGGACAATATATTTCCATGTTAAAGATATACAATCAGGTAATGCTTCTCTATGTACATTAATTATCATAATTTGTATACAATGTTATAAATATATTAGCATCTAACTTATTTCATATTGTTACAGTTATGCAAGCTGGACATTGGGATGTACACAGACAAAATCTGCAGTAGTGTAAGTAGGTATCCTATATTAGCATCTAACCTATTAGTTTTGTATGCTTAAACTGTTAGGCAATTTATCATGTAGTACTCTAAGTATGTGTCCTATATTGGTGTCCTAAATATAACAAAGACATAAAATATCATGTAGTAGTGTAAATAGGTGTCGTATATTGGTGTCCTATATATGACAAAGACATAAAGTTAACCTAAAGCATATAATGATTTAGAAGTCCAATACATAATTAATTTTTTATATTGTTGTTGTAGGATTCTGTGTGGGAGATCGGTCTGGAGTCTCAAACTACTCATGGATTAGTAATATCTAAAACTGAAGACATAAAGGTACGCATACTATACTAAATATTAAAGATTTAGAAGTCAATATAGTTGTAAAAAATTCTTAACAATTTACAGAATACAGTTTATGTAAACAAATGCGGTTCTGCCTCTCTTAATCTCTCTTTATCTCCATAATAAATTTTGGATCTATCTATCTATATCTATGTTTCTCTCCCTACTAATGCCCTTTTTCTTTGGAACTTTAAATAATCGAATATTAAAGTTACAAACTGTAAAAAATATATAAGCATTCTAATATCAATGAGATGGCATTAGTAGGTGCAAAGTATGCTCGGATAGGTTGTTAGAATGACCGATCGACTCTTCTAATACCCTCTCTGAGCATATTCTGCACCGACTTGTTCAGCCTACTCGTTTTTATGGGAATACTTAGTTCTGGATGTACTGAAACAAAGATGATAAATCAATATCAGTGTACATAAACTGAAACAAAAATAATTTATTGATGTTATTACCTCTTGAATGTCTTTACTCTGTTAAATTTTATCTACTGAAAATAACTGAGAAGCTCTAGATTTATAGACGAATATATGAAAGAGATTGTAGAGTCTTCTATTACAAGTTTCGGTACAAAAATCATGTTTATTTTTTATTTTTGGAATGCACAGATTGTTCAATATCAGATCTTCCTAGTAATCTTTTTAATTTTGTACATAAACTATTATGCACGGCTGCTAATGATTCTATATTATATTTTGACTTTTTTGTTCATATCTTGTAATCAGTTTTGCTATTTGTGGAGATGTTATGATTTACAGAATTTCTGACATGGGGAAACAGAGAAAGCACACATTTTTGTTTCATTTTGTATGCAATTTTGTAATTTATATGCAGGTTTTAAAAGTTTTGTGCAATATTTTCTGTAATGCTTATGTAATGTTTTTATGCTTCATATTTAGGTTCATGTGTGTGTTTGCGATTTTGTAATATCTGTGCAGGTTTTGTGCATTGTTTTGTCATATTTGTGGTTGGTTTTGTGTTTAAGTTTTGTGCAGGCTCTGTCATTTTTTTCGGTATGTTACAGGGTATTTTGAATGTAATTTTTTTGTATTACAGGTTTTATAAATCATTTACATCAAAATGTTTTTTTTTGTTTTATTCTCAATTATTGAATTTTATTTAATTAAAAAATAGCTCATAATTTTATTTCCTTTTTTTGGAAAGATTAAGCTTTGCAAAAAAAAAATGTACAAACATAATCCGGCAAAAATAGGTAAGAATCATATAGTTTTTTAGAAAGATTTATAATATTGTATATGTTAAAATCTGCGGGCAAATCTATTTTTTTTTTACAAAACAACCCAAATAACAGTTTGGTGACACGTGTAAAAAACAATACCACTATGACACGTGTCATCGGAAATTTCGGGTGTATTTTCGGGACGCGTGTTGTGCAGCCGAGATACTGTTTTAGTTATTATATAGTAGATTATGAACTTAATACTAGTATATACTAAGATCATCCTGGACCAAATGATAACTTACTTATAGTTGTTTATTGATTTCAATACATTATGAGCTACGAATTTGTGATAGCATAAAAATGTAGATTAATTGTAGTGACAATCGATTTTTTAAGAGAACGCTCAATTTTCTCCAAATAAAATAAACTCATTTTTATCAAATTTATAGAGAACTTAAATATGAACATATTAGACTTAACTAGACTACTTGTAAGCTGAACGTTGAGCTTGATTAGGTTGTTAGATTAGTCTAAGTGCACTGTGTAGGTTGTAAGCAACTAGATGTCACGTACTCTAATAGATAGTGATTAGTGACTAGGAATGTCATGGAATGGGTTCGAGGTGGAGACTATCCTCCTTGTCCTTATCCCCATTTATAAATATGCTCCTGACTCGTAGCAATGAAGTTGAGAGCCTGGTTGGCTACCAATGAAGTTGTACACTCTATCTTTACTATTAAAGACCTTGGGCCTATCCATGGACGAACCCATGTTGAGCCCAGTGCGGGCTCTACTGAGATTTTTTTAGGGAAAATTTTACTTATGTATTATTTTTAAAACAAATTTTGAAAATTAATTAAAATAATTCAATTTTTTAACAATAATATTTTTCTTAATTAGAGGTTTGTTATTCATAACCCTAAAAAAATATCAAAAAGAAAACACAACTTCACGCGGAGTTGCACACAAGTCCTTTAATAAAAAAATGTATATCCATTATATATCTCTATGCTTGACAATTTTAGAAAGTTAATGGGGATTTTTTTTTGCATTATCAAAATTCAACGTGGTATAGTCATAGAGTTTCCTTGTTCGAGTTAGGCGGATAATAATTTTTTCCCATTATCGCTTTAGAGCTTTTTCTATTTAGCTCATTAGGGTCAGGCGGATAAAAAATTTCACTTGAGGGTATTTGGTGGGGATTTGTATTTTGTCCTTAAGGATTTTACTATTTTAGCCCCCACTAGGCTAAAATCTTTCTCTCTGGTACTATCTTGGGATTGAATTTGCTCGATCTGATTTTGGTATATTACTGAATCAAAGGAAATATATTGTTGATATATTGACAAACACCAAGATGCTTGATTGTAAGGCCGCCAAGTTTCCTTTTCCTCGAGGGTACGTTGAAACTTTCTACTGATCCATTGATCCTGAAGTTTATCGTAGGCCTATTGGTTGACTCCTCTATTTGAATTTGACTCACCACTCAACACTTGAGTCAGTTCGTGAGTGATTCCCAATCTCCTCACATGAATGTCACCTTATATGTTGTTAGATATTTGAAAAGTTATATACTCTGGCATGTTCTACTCCTCTTTTTCTGGTGTTGATCTCACCTCATGTGCATATTATGATATTAATTGGGGTAGTTGTGGTTCAGTGTCCGTTCTCTCACCTGCCATTGCGTTTTCTTGAGGGATTCTTTGGTCTCTTGGAATACAAAAAAGCAAAAAACCATATCCAAAAGTTCTGTTGAATCCCAATACCCGGCTATGTCAGCTACTGCTAGCGAATTGGTTTGGCTCACTGTTTGCTCATTGATTTGAAGATTCATGTCCAACTTCCTATCACTCTAAATTGTGTTAATCGAGTTGCTCAATACATAACCGCTAATCCGGTGTTTCATAAACGTATAAAACATCTCACCATCGATTGTCACTATATTCGTAACAAAGTTCAAGAGGGTTCTTCAATCAGTTGATGTTCTGATAGGTGTTATTTCATACACCTTTACTAGCAATTATTAGTATGATAAGGAGAGGTTTTAGATGAGTTTTGGTGCTAAGTCTGCAATCCAGATGTTATGGAGAGAAGTGAAGAAATTCCAGGATTTGCATCTTAGATGAAGCATGAGGATGGATGGAGCTGCTGGAGCATTCATGGAGAAGACTACCAACACTTGGTAGGATTGAAGGGCAGCAGGAGCAGAGAAGAAGAGAGCTGGAGAATTGAGCTCACCGCCCCGCGTCAGAAGTACCGCGGCCCGGCGGTGACTCTCAGTGAAGACGGAGCCCGCGCCAGAGGATGCTACCACCCAGCGGTGGAAGTTCGATGCCTCGCGGTGGAATTCGCCGCCCTGCGGTGGCTGTGCTTAATGACCTCGCGCCAGAGACGATTTTCTTTCCTTTTATGTTTGAGACTTTATTTTATTATTATTCTGTTTCCTTTAATTTCCGCTTTAGTTTAACCTAGTTTGTTAAGACTATTTAAGCCCTCTTTCTAGGTTAAGAGGAGGACACACTACGACAGACACACTATTACGGAGACTTGGACTATTTTGTTATCATCGTTTTTACTTTTCTTAGTTTTTCATCTCCTTTGATGGAGAACTAACTTCCCTTTGTTCTACTAGACGATTGAAGCAGTACAGTTGATGTGTTTGTGAGATTTTTATTCCTTGTTCTTATCCTTATAAGTGTTGGATTGATTCTCTTGGTTATATTGATCTTGATTTCTTGTTATTCTTCTTAGCCTGATCAACTAAGTTGAATGCTTTTCATCAATTGCTAGAATTGCATATAGGGGTTCCGAGTGCATATCTAGTGGCAAATACAATTGTGCGTATAGGGGTTCCGAGCGTATAATTGTGAGTGAGAATCAGTTGCATGTTAAGTAGGGGAGTGAGTACTTGTACGTCTTTCTACTTGCATGTATCCTATATCCTTGTGTGTATTGCTATTGTTGTGTTGGTGCTAAAGTACGCTGACAACTGTGAGAATCAGTGGTACTTTATCATTGGCATAGTAATAAGTCTATTGACAACTGTGAGAATCAATAGTACTTAAGATCAGGGTAGGGACGACTATAAGGATAATTAAAGAACTTGGACGAAATAGATTTCAGTGATCGAACTTTATCTCTGTACTTGTGGATTTCGCTCTAGTAGAACTACTTTTTCCTCATTATATTTTCTAAACTCAACTCAATTCATTTGCTTTATTTGCTTTGTTCTCTTGATAACTAAACTCCCTCCGTTTGTGTTACTTGTCATTCACGGTTGCATACTACATCAAACCTTCTTTGTGGGATCGACCCTTACTTGTCTGCTATACTTCTGTTTAGTAGGTCTATTAGGAAATTTTACTTTGATTGAGGCTAATCAACGACATTTGCTTGTGCATCTTTTAGCCACCGTCATGTTCGTACCAAAGCCTTAGGCAAACTTCAGCGCACACTATTTTCTCTTCTCCAAGTTGGTCTAGGTCTAGTGTCACATGCCCTTAATTAGTCCAACTTGAGAGGGGATACGAACTAGACTACTTGTAACCTAAACGTTGAGCTTGATTAGGTTGTTAGATTTGTCTAACTGCATTGTGCATGTTGTTAGCAACGTGATGTCACTCTAATAGATATTGACCTTACTTTCCCTCATTGTATAAATACCATTCAATTATTGTGAGTACAACTAACACTCTTGTTTTACAGAACAATCTTCTCCTTTCTTTTCCTTTTTCTTCAAGCTTCCGCCATTTTTGCTTCTTGATGATTAGAGTTCTTCAATTGATCTTCATTTCTGTCCCGAGAGTTCTGTTATTTTACGTACAGTGAAGAATCAAGCAAAATCTTCATGTTTGAGTCTTAATATAAAGGGATTATTTTTATAAAATTTAAAAAAAACTTGTGACAAAACGTTTATCCCAGAGTGAACCTAGCTTTTCAATTTGCACATTTTTTTTCTACCACAAATCTAGATGGAAAAAGAGAGAAAGACGTGTTGAAAAAGGGTGGTCCAGCTACTACAAGATCGATCAAGATGCATATATAAAATGTAGATGGTGGTGATGGAACGTAGTAGAACTCAATTTTGCTTACAGGTTAAGCCAATCATCGAATCTCAACTGTCACCACATATCCAACTAGCTAGCTAGCTACGTCAGCAGTAACACGAGTCATTTATGACGACCTCGATCTTAATATGAGTGACCCATATTTAAACAAAATCAATTGATCAATAACACGTTTTAATTACAAACTTTAATCAATTGGAATTATAACTATCATTGTGTTTCCCATTTGAGAGTTTAGATCACTTCCAAGCTATCCATCTCTACATATCCTTCAAAAATACTCATCTTTTGCATCCACTTTTAACTCTTGTATATTTCATTGTGATGAATGCAGGCGGTATTTATTTTACAAGAAGTTAGGATTTTTATGTTTTAAATGAACTTTTTAATAGTATTTCTTTATTATTGTTGGATGATGTAAGAGGAAGGGCTATCTCGCGTTCTATTCCTATTTAGCCTTTATTTAATAAATTTACGAAGAGTACATATCACCTCTTTTTCGAAGAAAAAAAAGTATTACCAAAAGTGTACAATCATTTATGTATCATGGTTTATTACATCCTCGTCAGCTAAGTTTGGGAAATTTTTATATCATAACGTAAAATACTAAAAATAAAGAAGGTTTTGGTTTTTTGTTAATTATTACATGAAGTATTTGTAATTTATGTTGTGAGATAGTATATTGATATGATGTCTCGTACTCTTGTAGCAAAGGGTCGAACTAAATGTTTTTTTTTTTGTTTAAATCATCTCGATTTTCTTTTTTAATTATATATGAAAAATGAGAGGAAGAATTTCATACTCAGTATTTACCTTACACAAATGTAGCTTGTTATTTGGTGTAATCCAAATTAAATAAAAATTACCGTTTATCTTCATATCGTTTTATATATATTTCTAAGAGAAATTTCTATATTGTTATCGATATCTCAAAATTATGTTTTTCAAATCATATATAGGACGACTAGAAGTATTCATGGCTATATAATTATTGAATTGATGGAAAAAGACAAATTCTACATAGCAATATATCCAAACAAGAATCAATTGTTGCAACTGCAATCCCAACAAACAAATACATTTTGAAGTCACCCAAATTCTATTATTATCCCATCCCTCACCAACAATACCTAAAATCAAATTCAACCCACAAATTTATCACTAATTACAAAAACAAATCAAAACAACACCAGAAATTGAAGCAATCCCCACCCAAAAACCACAGCAGACAAACCCGAAACCGCAACCCGACCCTGACCCGAATAGGCACCCGGGTCATTCTGGTTGATGACGTACAAGTTCCCGGGCCCATTCGTCATGTAAACAAGCCTGGGCGGCGGCGGGCTCACTACCGGCGTCGAGCACGACGAGCATGGGGCTTCCTTCGGCGCAGGCGGCGGCGGGCATGGCGGTGGAGGCGGTGGCGGGCAGAGCTCCGGTGGTGGAGGAGGTGGCGGCGAGGGAGGTGGAAGTGGCGGCGGTGGTAGCTGGCACGTCTCGCACGGACACGTGTCACACTTTATGTTCGGATCGGAGGATTGGTCGACATTTTGGGAATAAGATGGAGTAAGAGATGAAGTTAGGAGCATAAGAAGGAAAAGAGAGGTTTGTTTTCTTGGCGTTGAAATCATTTTTGGTTTGTTTTCACAAAAGAAAAGAGAGGCCAATGCAAAATATGGTTTGAGGAATAAGCAAATAGGGAGAGCACGAACTTTGTGAAAGATGCAAGTATATATATGTGAAAATATTTTATTCATGCTATTTTCTTTTTATTTTTAGTGTATATGTTAAGAGTTTTGAAGACTTCAATCATAAGTCATAACACGTACTTGTAGATGTTTTAACAAAATTGTAACGAAAAGAACCAAAATTTGAAGAAGCTTATAAACCAATTATACATACTGAAAATAATAAGTTTGTAACAATAAATTGAAGCGTTGAATTTGACTTCACTTTTTTTATGTAATGTATTTATTTACATTTATATGTTCACTTTTGTTTTATTATTTTGGTCAAAGAAGCATTTATGCCATTATAATGGATGAAAAAATTAAACTCTTAATCTCGTTTTGGCGTGATGTCACGCTTATCAGTTAAATTGAAAAGATTTGCATTGATTATTTTATCAGATTAAGTTTAGTTAGAAATGTTATAAAATTATTTTGACATACATTCTAGTAATACTAGTAGTAGTGGAGAATTATAAAATAAAGTATACATCCTACATGTATAGTGACTATAGTCATAGTTACGAAGGCAATGGATTAATTTATGCGTAGGCTTGAGTTTACATGCGTCTGGCTATTCAATACTCCGTAGTACTTTTTCCTTCGGAGATTGATCGTGGTGGCTTATTTTAATTTGCAGTGACAAAGGCAGTCCTCGTAAGTTTTTTCTTTTTTGGTACAAGCATTCAAAAAACTATTTTTCTAAAATAGTTTTTAGAATTTAAATAATATAGAAAAGCGTACAAGAAAAAATTAAATACTTTTTTTACATAATCTTTTTTACACAATGATCGCTCATGTTTTCTTAAACTCTTTTCCCGCTAGCTAGTTTGTTTTTCGATTTTGTTATTCGTAATCTTGTTATAATATTTACTCTTTATTCATACCGAATTATTCGTCTCACCAAAAAAAAAGAATTGTTCGAGCATCGATGTCCAGAACGTACTCGATCGAATCAATTTCCTTGATCTCACTAGGCATGGTCTCTCATATGCTTCACAACATCTTAGTCAATTTGTCAGTTGTCCTAGAGTACCTCATCTTGTAGCAGCTATGCATGTGGTCAGATATCTTAAAGGCATTGTTGACCTGGGTTTGTTCTATCCTTCAAGTACTGCTCTTCAATTGACAGCATATTGTGATGCAGATTGGGGAAGCTGTGCATTTTCTGATCGATCACTCACAGGTTACTGTGTTTTCTAGGAGATTCTTTGGTCTCTTGGAAGACAAAGAAACAGAAAACTGTCACTAAGAGTCCAGCAGAGTCAGAGTATAGAGTCATGTCTACCACTGCAAGTGAATTTGTTTAGGACACTGGTTTATTGATAGATTTGCATGTTCATGTTCCCCAACCTATCACCTTGTTTTGTGACAACAAGGTTGTCCAACATATTGCTGCAAACCCAGTTTTTCACGAGCGAACGAAGCATCTCAATATTGATTGTCACTACATTTGTGATCAGGTTCAAACTGGCTTCATTGCCACATCTCATGTTAGTTCACAGCTTCAATTAGTTGATCTGCTTACTAAGGCACTTGGGGAGTAGCAACATCACTTTCTATCTTCCAAGTTAGGACTTATATCTCACGATTCTAGTCCTACTTGAGGGGGATATGAACATATGAAGCAAGCTCTCACATCAGCAGCAAGAGCCAACTCAGCAACTGGACATCTCATCTCCTAAGGCCGTTAAAGTTCAGTTTGATTCAGTTAGAGATTGTGTGGCTCACACTGCTTCTAGCTTTTACATATCTCTTTCTCTCTCTGTATAAATATCTCTAGACGATCATTGTTCTTCTTTGAGAGTGAATAACACAAACTTCGACTTCTTCTTTCCCTCTATCTTATTACTTTCATCAATGGAATTTACGATTGAATTCCTTGATTTTTTGAGTGTTGAATTTTCATAAAAAACTTATGAGTTATGTTTAAGACTCTTGTATCATGGATGTACTCTATTCATTGTATCATTGTATGCCATGGCGAGTGGCATTGTAAACGAGTACGACCCACTAATAGTTTAACACGCAAGAGAGGTCAACTTATCACGTAGTAGTAGTATATTAGGTAAAAAAAATTGAAATTAATGACCCATTCTACATAATTAATATTAGTGCCAATATCTAATTGGTCCAATGGTGGTGGTATTAGGAATCGCGTGTACGTAGTATGTAAGTTTGAATTATCTTGATGGCGTGAAATCGTTTGTAAGTATTAAGAGTCTATTTATTAGATAGGTCGATCAGATACGTACACTATCAAGTCAGATGTATAGCAACTCTGATCAATGGAATTTTAGCGGACTAAAAACCAAAGAGAAAAAGTATATTACTGCCAAACACCTAAGAGCCTTTTAACTAATTATTGAAAAGAATTATAATGCAACTAAAACATTACTTACAAAACTACGACAACACACAAAAGTTGTTGAGAGTCAATTGTGATTTTCATATTGGAATTGTGGGAAATTCAATTCTAGTATATAAAGATGGACTACTTCTTTTATTACTAATTGACTTTAGGATGAAATCTCATTGAACTTATGTATTGAGCTTAACAGTTGAGCTCAAAGGACATCTCCCCGCGACAAAAGTACACAACGACAACTACCCAAAAATTACACATCGAGAAAACCAGCCTTATTAATATTATACATTTTGCAATTCACCTCATTCACTGAGCCCAGGGTTGGATAAATTGGCGCTCTTATTCGGAGTGTTATCAAATGTTAGAATGTGGAGAGAGAAGAGAGCAAAATGAAACAGATTTTATTATGACTTCATTGACTGAATTTTGTTACAGAGAAAGGCTTATATAGCCGAGTTAACTAAGACTAAGATAATCTTATCATGTTAACATCCCCGCAAGTTGGAGGTTGGTTCATGAGGAATCAAACCTCCAACTTAAATTTGCCAAAGGTAATGAGATTTATGCTTTTGATTATTATTTTTTTCTATCCAAATATATGCTTAAATCATAATTTGCGTGAACGTGTAGATTCTCGCTGATTGGCTCCAACAATCAACAGAGAAAGTAACTACACTTCGCTGTGAAATCGGGTTTGTGGTCAATGCATCGCAACATAAGCATAAATGATAAATGCATAATGGTATACTACTCGACCATACATTTTCCCATTTTATTGGTTATCCGTTGAGGTATGTATATCAAATTTGTATTTGATAAAACTACTATAGGTTAGAAATATTAGCACAAAACATGTGCTTATTTATTTATTTTTGGAGACCTTACGCAAGTAGCATCCATACAAAATAAAAAGAATTTATGGAAGAGCACAAAACTTTATTGAGAGAATCATATGCTTGTGCTAAAGACGACGCACCAAAGGGAATTTAGGGTGGTTGCTTTAGAGGGTGTGGCTCATCCATCACTCACCTTAGCCTGCATATATGCCAACCCATCAACTATATTCGATCTTCTCCTCTAAGTTTACCTATTCATAGTACCCATCACATAGAAATATTCGATGCATTATTATCCCAAAGAATGGAGAAATATTAGTGTTTTTGTGAATATGCTGGTGGCATACGTCATACAACCGGCCCAAACTGTGGTTTCAAAGTTTACTGGGCCGACGAGCTGCCCAATTTCTAGTCAGTGTGTTAAACTCCATTGGTCCTATGTAAACAAGGGGTCGTGCACGTAGGAGAGCATACACGCATACACGCTCAATACATGAGTACAGAAGGGTTTTATCATAAAATTAAGGGGTAACTGCATTAAACCTGAAAGAATTGAGAGTTGTGGAATTTCTGATGATCCTATTAGCCTCTGAAGGACGAAATATATATAATTACATATGAGATCTTATCAATAGATAAGATAGGAAATAATTAATATAAACTAGGCTATATCCAAATATACAAGATATGCTAAGATATGATAATATCCTAACACTCTCCCTCAAGTTGGAGCATGTGGATCGATAATGCCCAACTTGGATGCTAGATGAGTAAACTGTGCTCGTGCCAGCGCTTTGGTGAAGATATCTACGGGCTGGTGAGATGTGGATGTATGAGACATAGCAAGAGTGCCATCCAACACAAGATCACAGACATATGGGCAATCGATCTCGATGTGCTTGGTCCGTTCATGAAAGACAGGATTAGCAGGAATATGTAGAGCAGCTTGGCTGTCACAAAAGAGGCGTACTGGAGTCGAGTGATCGACGCCAAAACAAAGAAGAAGAGAACGAAGCCAGACAATCTCGCAACACGTAGCGGCCATGGAACGATACTCGGCCTCGGCAGACGATCTAGAGACAGTCGGTTGTTTCTTAGTCTTCCATTAGATGGGAGACTGACCGAGCATAATGAAATAGCCCGTGACAGACCGATGAGTGAACGGGCAAGCTGTCCAATCTGAGTCGCAGAAAGCAGTGAGGCGCAACGAGCTATGTCTAGAGAGCTGAAGGCCTTGTCCCGGGTGGCCCTTGATGTAGCGAAGCACACGCAAGGCAGCGAGCCAGTGCTCCTCTTTGGGTTGCTTCATGAACTGCGAAAGGGTGTGAACCACAAAACATAGATCCGGCTGAGTGATAGTCAAGTAGACCAAACGCCCAACAAGGCGTCGATAGCTCTCGGGATCGGGACAGTCCGGACTGGATGTTGTGGCAAGGTGATGATTAACGCCCATAGGAGAGTCACACGGCTTACTCCCGAGAAGACCGGATTCAGTGAGGATGTCCAACGCATACTTACGTTGGGAAACGAAAATGCCAGAGTGATTCCGAGCGATTTCAAGCCCGAGAAAAAACTTGAGATGGCCGATATCTTTCATATGAAAGCATCTGTTCAGGTAGTCCTTGAAAGAAGCGATAGCAGAGGAATTGTTGCCAGCAATAATCAAGTCATCGACGTACACAAGAACATGAAGAGAGTTACCGTTCCGACTTAGAGTGAACAAGGAATAATCGGCCTTGCTCTGCTGAAATCCATAAGCCCGCAAAGCTGTGGCGAGCTTAGAAAACCAGTTACGCGGAGCTTGATGTAAGCCATAAAGTGACTTCTGAAGCTTGCAAACCTGCCCTGAGGATGCATGCGTGTAACCTGGAGGCGGAAGCATGTACACGGTCTCATCGAGATCACCGTGTAGGAAGGCGTTGTGTACGTCCATTTGATGCAGCTCCCAATCACGAATAGCAACAACTGAGAGAACGACGTGAATCGTGACCATCTTAGCGACAGGGGCGAAGGTCTCTGTAAAGTCGACACCCTCAATCTGACGGTTGCCGAGAACTACCAAATGTGCCTTATAACGTTCAATGCTGTCATCGGACTTGTACTTGATGCGGTACACCCACTTGTAGCCAATCAGCTTCTGGCCAGGAGGAAGATCGGAGAGTATCCAGGTTTGGTTCCGCTCGAGGGCGTCGAGTTCGGAGCGCATAGCCGACCGCCAATGGGCATGCTGCGTGGTCTCGGAGAAAGAACGAGGTTCATCGCCGGCTGTAATAGCTGCTAGAAACCTGGAATGTGTCATAGAGAACTTGTCAGATGAGACATAGGCTGTAATAGGATAGGGCGTACCTGATCGCATCGAGGACGACGATGTTGATGAAGGTGTGAGTGGAGAAGGGGGTCGAGAGCTTGTACGGTATGACAGACATAATCCGCAATAAAATAGAAGGTTGGCGACTGCGCTCGCTACGACGAGTGGTAGACGGAACCGTAGCAGAAGACGGTGCAACAGAATCCACTATGACAGGAGGCTGAGCCGGCGGCGATGAGACGAGACTCCCCCTGTCGTTAAGTGTCGTTGCCGGAGGAGAGACAGGAGGGTCGTCGTAAGTGGCCGGACTAGGCGGTGATGGAGATGCCACTAGTTGAGGCATAAGGGAAGTGTGATTCGTAGAAGACCACATCGCGGGAGGAGAAGATGCGACCAGTGTCAAGGTCGTATAGGCGCCATGATCGTTTCCCGGAAGCGTATCCAAGAAAAACGCACTTAGAGCTCTGAGCCTCAAACTTGTTGGAGGACCTAGGTAATCGAGAAGCGTAGCAGAGACACCCGAAAACCCGTAGATGCTTCAAAGATGGTGGTCGACTGAAAAGAAGCTCAAAAGGAGTGCAGTTTCCAAGCAAAGGCGAGGGCGTCCGGTTGATCACGTAGCAAGCAGCTTGAACACATTCTCCCCAAAAATTGATTGGAAGAGACGCTTGAAAACGCAGAGCACGGGCCACGTTAAGAATGTGACGATGCTTGCGTTCCACTCTGCCGTTCTGCTGCGGATAAGGCTGTGCATCCGGTCCAGACCGGACCAGAATTTTTTCAAACCTTGGACCGGAGACCGGACCGGTATGATTCGGTCCGGTCCGGTCCGGTCCGGTCTTGGACCGGTAAATATATTTTTATATTTTTTAGTTTTATATAAATGAAAATTTAATTATTTTTTCTATTTTTATAACTATTGTGTATAATATTAGATAATATATTTTGTTATTTATTTATATTTATAGTAAAAATTAATTTTTAATAATATGTGGACCGGGGACCAGACCGTAATTCCCCTGGTCCGAGCATTTTCGGTCCGGTCCGGTCCAATTTTCCGGTCCGGTCTGAATTTGCACACCCCTAGCTACGGAGTATAGACAATGGACGTCTCAAACAAAATACCATGCTCGCGAAGAACTTGCGCAAAGAGAGAAATTATGCACCATTGTCTGAACGGACACATTGAAGATGAGTGCGGAATTGAGTTTGGACCATGGCCGAAAATTGTTTCATCAAGGGCGCGGCTTTTGATTTTGACGACATCAAGAATACCCATGTGGCGCGGGAATAGTCATCAAGGACTGTTAAGAAATAAGACGCCCCGGTAGTAGAAGGAACACTGTATGGCCCCCAAATATCACAATGAATCAAATGAAACATAGAGTTTGCTTTATTAGAACTTGAAGGAAAACTACTACGAGTTTGCTTTGACTTAAAACAAATGTCACATGGACTGTTTTTATCATTAAGAACAATAGAGCTATCTAAGCTAGATAAAACTGAGTGTGACGGATGACCGAGCCGCTGATGCCACAAAGTAGAAGAAACAGACGATGAAGCTGAGCAAACACGAGCTGGAGAAGTCTCGAACGAGTGCAAATAGTAGACCCTCCCCTTGTTGCTTACCCACACCAATCACCGTCCTCGAAGTGCGATCCTGTATAACACAAAGCACATCCGTTAGCGTCACGACGCACTTGGAATCCATAGCAAGTTGAGCAACGGAAATTAAATTGTAGTCTAATAGCGGTATATATAAGACATGATCAATAATGGAAGACGAGAAATTAACAGAGCCCTCCTGAAGAGCCGTCGCGTGGCGATTGTCACGGAGCTTGATTGACACGGGAGAGATTAGGACTAAGTTATGCAACAAGTCCTTGTTCCCGGTCATGTGAAATGACGCCCCTGTATCAAATATCCATGATATAGGCTTACCAGACGCGTTGTCAGTCGCACCCGGTTTGACGTTGAGGTTGTTGAACATCTGCGAAACAATGTTCCATTGATCAGCCGTGATAGAGAGCCCTAGAGCAGACCGGTCTTGAGCAATAAGTGTATTGCCTACCGATGACGAAGATGGTTGTTGAGCGGCGTTGGCAACACCGGAACCGCGTCCGCGACCCCTGCCAGCGCCAGAGGAAGAACCAGATGAACCAGACGATGTGCCAGATGATGAGGAAGTGCCGCGACCCCGTCCAACAGGCATGTAGCCTTCGGGAAAACCTTGAAGACGGTAGCACTTCGAGACATCGTGTGATGTGACCATGGGTCACCCCTCAAGGACATGCCAAAGTCGGTTCAATGAAGAGGAAGAAGCAATCGAGCTGCATGGATGTGATCATGGGTCACCTCAGTAAAAGTGCTGTATCTTCTTATTCCCAACTCCGATCACTCTCAATTTTTTAGGAGTGAAACTAGACTTCAAGATCTATCTCTGGGCGTTGGAATCACTCCATTCCGATCACGGACGGGAGAGAACGAACCTTCTGAAGTTAGGCCAGAAACTGTCTCCGCGGAAGATGGTTGATTTGTGTTTTATTATTTTGTTATTTCTATTTTTACGTTAATTAATTAGTGGGTAGATCGTGAGTTTAGCCAGTTAGTGGCTTAACTAGTTAGTGGCCTATGTTAGTGGGTAGTTAATTAATTATGTAATTTCCTTAATGTATTATGGCACCTATATAAGGGTGACCGAGCCTTGTAATTCCTTAAGCTTGAATTGGAGATTAAAAAAAATGTGAGTGTTTTGTTCATTTGAGCTTCATTGGACGATGGCTTCAAGGTGTGTGATATCCTTGAGTGTCTTAGTCTTGTTTCGGTGTGTCATATCCGAAACCCCTTTGGTGTGTCATATCCGAAGGCGGTTGGATATTCTTGGTGTGTCATATCCATGAGTGTTCAACCTCGTCTCATGGTTCTTGGTGAGTTGCTTCCGAGGGTCGTGAGATACATATCCCAAACTCTTCATGAACCTCGTTCATGAGAGTTATATCCATTTCCCGTTTTGAGTCAAATCTCCATCAAGCTATTGTTTAGAGTCACAATAAAAACACATCAAATGTCCTATCTAAGAGAGCTTAGCTGAGAGATTGCAAAACCAAAGTCTTGGCGCCCTTCGTCTTGTACTGTACGGATCTTGGCATGTGCGTACGCACAACATAGCCCTCCGGATCTATGAAGCCTCTGTGCAAGGATTTGCTCTTGTTGTGGAAGAAAATGGCCGATCTCCAAGGATGAAGAACAAGGCACTTTTCGGAAATTTTAGGGATTTTCGGTGGGGGGGGGGGGGGGGGGGGGGCGATGGAGACGATTATATGGAGGATCAATTTGATAACAGGAATTTGCCGTTCTAATTCCTACTATGCAAAGTATCCAAACAAACCCTAAAACGTAGTCCTAGGTAAGTAAGGGTCGAATCCGCAGGGAAACAAAGTCTATCGCAGTATGCAATATGTATGTCAATTTAAAGCAACCAAAGGGGGGTTTTGTTGGTTTGTTTTAGTAGCCAAGCATGCAAATGGTAAATAAGCAATTAAAGGTGATGAAATCAGTTATTGGGAAAACACTCAGTCAAACAATATCCACTATTCGAATGACAAGTTGATCATAGATACTACTCAAAATCACATGCAATGGTAATTCCAATTCCTTTTCAGATGTAACTAATAGCACAACCAGATACTATTAGAACTAACTAATTAAAAAACCCTGAAACTATCAAGATTCAGTTTAATAGCAGCCTTACGGATAGGAATATAGTTGGATACAACCCTAGAATAAAACAACCAGTTTTTACCCTAGAATGTAAATCAATTCTCTTCTGCATAAGATTAGCACAACCAGTTACTAACACGATGCAGTTGCTACTATGGAATAGATATGCTCAACCAGTAACAATCTAAACCTAGCAATAGATAAATAACGACAAACCCTAGTTGATCAGACTAGAAATTATCAATATCAATCTTAAGAAATCAAACAAGAGAAGAGATAAAAACCATGCAATAGATTAGGAATAAGAATCTCACAACTGAATCACACGAAAAGCTTCAATGTCTGACTAAGCAAGAGAGGCTTAGTTCTTCATAGCAAGAGAATACGTAGAATAAGAAATTAGGGTTCCGAGCTAGAAGAAACAAGTTTTCTCAACCCTTAAATACCAAAGGAAAATAATATGAAATTATCCTAAAAAGAAATAATAAAAACGTAATATAAAATAGATCCGAAAAGGAAATCGGCTCGGCGATGCTTCCGTCAGCGACGAAGGCCGCTGCTTCTCCCACGGCGATCGCCGTAAATGCGGCGGGCGCCGCAATTAAACGGCGGTCGCCGTTTCCAGGTCGTAGCTAAGGTCTCTCCAGGGCAATTAACGGCAGTCATTGTTCCTTCCGCGGCGGTCGCCGCAATTCTGTTTCTTCATCCTTCGCTCCTCAGCTCCTAAGGCTCCAAAAATGCAACTTTCGCAGCTCCTTGCCAAGTCTTCAAATCACCTCCAAAGCATCCTAAAACACCACTAAAATCATGCCAAAACTCCGTCAATACACACAACATAATCGTGTGTATCAAACTCCCCCACACTTGAATCTCTACTCGTCTCGAGTGGATTGAGAACTACCACCCATTACCAATGAAGCACCTAGATCATCAACATGTAAAGAAGCTTGCAACTAAGAGTAAAAGCATCTACATGAAAGCTCAACATCCCTCAACCAACCGACCACAACACAACTACACCCTCAACTCCAGCATCGTAATCAGCACAACATCAACACAAGCACACAACAATAACAATATACTCCTCAGCAGCAAACACGACACACATCCAAGCTTAAGGGCAAGCAGAATACTTCCCCCAAGCTTATCCCGGTCATCCAAAAATGTAAGTAGCCACTAGTCCTAACCTCCATCTATGACTCCTTATGTCTCCCAAAGTGACCTACCCGACAATCCTTCTTTGTCTCCTCTTCTTATGTCGCCCCGCCGGTAAAATAAGATCCTAGAGAACACTCCTCTTCGTTTCACTCATTTTGCCTTGGAGCCCTTTCGGGTTTTCATCCTAGCCACTCATTTCATTTTATCATAGATGGACTCATCGCCTCACATCACTCTGAATCCACTTTTGCCCAGGCCTAATGCCTGTCGGATTACCTGCTTTTTACCTGGACCGCCCTTTCGGGTTTTCAGTCCATCCCAGGGTTTTTATTTGCCTTTTATTATTATTATTTTTATTTTATTTTTATTTTTTTTGAAAAGATAAAAGCAATACATAAGTACATAATCACCTCCCCCACACTTAAAATAAGCATTGTCCTCAATGAAATCAGACATAATAAAAGAGGGGAAGGTAAGAATGTACCACTACTGCTGCGGCGGTGGAAAGTCTGGATACTTGGAACCCATGAAAAGGTTCCACTGCCTCATCTGCTCCTCCATTGCATGGATGTCTTGGGCCTGCGTCGCGTAATGATCCCTTGACTCCTGGCGGAAGTCAATGAACTCCTGGTGATACCCAGTGAGGTCCAACTGAATGGACCGCTGGCGCGTGTCAATGTCCTGGACCATCTCCCACATCTGCCGCTGATAGTTTCCATACGGCACAGCAGCAGCGGCAGCCTGCACCGCAGGCATAGCGGTATCCTCATCATCATCATCATCATCATCAGCACCATCATCATCATCATCATCTTCATCCTCAGTATCACTCGCAACTGGCACGGGCTGCACCACAGGGGCTCCCACACGGTATCTGCTCACATCAAAATCCCTATAGCGCGGGCCACAGGTCACCTCAAACGGGAAAGGGGTGGGGATTTTGTAAAGGCCCCGCGTGCCATACAGCCAGAACTTCGGGTTAGACCCGATCCCGGCTATAACAGTGGATGTCTTGAGCTGCCTCCAATCATATCTAAAGGTGGCAGAGAGCTGCTGGGATGGGTCGGGCTGCTCGAGGCCCAGGTGGCGGCCTATCAAAGTGATCATTCCCCCAATGACGATCTTTTGCCCCTTGTTATCCTGGAATTTTCTGCATGAAGCAATAAAGTGGGAGCGCCAATCCCACACCAAGGGGCACTCAGGGGTCATACTCCATACTGCATATAAGTCGTCGTACGAGACCTTGTTTAATTCGGACTGGCCATGGAAAGCCATCCGCACCACCTTATGTGCTAGTCGCAGGCCCGGATGCGACCACTTGTAATTGTACTCTCCTTCCTGCGGGTTAAAGACATTAGTACCAGTGGAGTGATACCAGAAATTAAAGAACCCATTGGCGTCCGCCCACGCCCTCTCCGAAGATGGTGGCCTGGTGATTCCAAGTGCTGTATCAAGGTCCGCATAGGACATAGAGTGCCTGCTGCCCGCTAGACTGAAAGAAATACTCTCTGTATCACAGTGGTTGTCAAAGCTGGCCAGGAACTCCACAGTCCATGCGGGGAATGTGGGTGCCGCAAAATGGAAGAAACTACCCAGTCCACCATTAATAAAAAGCTCATGCGTGCTCTCATACATCCTCAAATCCCGCAGAGTCTCTAGATCAAAGAATAATGTGGACTGGAACTCCCTATCCTGTAAAAGTCTCCAACGGGACTCCTCAACCTTATTATGAGAGGCCTCAACCCCTGATGATTTCTTACGGGAGGTCTCACCCCCCGATGATTTCTTACGAGAGGAGAGTGTGCGCTTCAACAGTCCAGACATTACGAATAATAAGCAGCAACACAAGCAAAAACAGAAGGAGAAGCAAAGAGATCACCAGACACGAAGAAAACGACGGTCGCCGCTCGTAACGGCGGTCGCTGCTCTTAGCGGCGGTCGCTGCGATGGGTACGGCGGTCGCCGTGAACAATTGTTCGCAGAAACGGCAAATCTCCACAGCGGCGGGCAGCGACGGCGATCTGGCTTCGCAACGGGCAGGCGGCGGTGAGATGTTGGTACGGCGGTCGCCGGATTTGGGAGGAATTAGGGTGCGAGAGGCTTGAGAGGTGGTTCGAGAGGTTTGTGAAAGGGAAAGTGGGGTAAAGGGGTTGGGAAGGGGTAGGTTTACAAATCAGGGAGGGGGGTCCACTTTTTTTTTTTTTTTTGGCTTTTACCCCGTTTGGTTTTAACGGGTTTCTTTTTCTGCCTTTTGCACCCTGTTTAAGGTTTTCTCAAGGTCCATTTTTATCTGATTTTTGACTTTTTTTCCCCGTTTAAGGTCTTTTCGAGGGTTTTATTTTTGTCTTTTGTGCCCCGTTTAGGGTTTTTTCGGGGCCCATTTTTTGTTCAAATTTTTAAAAACAAGGGATAGTAGTCGAACCTGAAACGACAATGCAAAGTATCCAAACAAACCCTAAAACGTAGTCCTAGGTAAGTAAGGGTCGAATCCGCAGGAAAACAAAGTCTATCGCAGTATGCAATATGTATGTCAATTTAAAGCAACCAAAGGGGGGTTTTGTTGGTTTGTTTTAGTAGCCAAGCATGCAAATGGTAAATAAGCAATTAAAGGTGATGAAATCAGTTATTGGGAAAACACTCAGTCAAACAATATTCACTATTCGAATGACAAGTTGATCATAGATACTACTCAAAATCGCATGCAATGGTAATTCCAATTCCTTTTCAGATGTAAGTAATAGTACAACCAGATACTATTAGAACTAACTAATTAAACAACCCTGAAACTATCAAGATTCAGTTTAACAGCAGCCTTACGGATAGGAATATAGTTGGATACAACCCTAGAATAAAACAACCAGTTTTTACCCTAGAATGTAAATCAATTCTCTTCTGCATAAGATTAGCACAACCAGTTACTAACACGATGCAGTTGCTACTATGGAATAGATATGCTCAACCAGTAACAATCTAAACCTAGCAATAGATAAATAACGACAAACCCTAGTTGATCAGACTAGAAATTATCAATATCAATCTTAAGAAATCAAACAAGAGAAGAGATAAAAACCATGCAATAGATTAGGAATAAGAATCTCACAACTGAATCACACGAAAAGCTTCAATGTCTGACTAAGCAAGAGTAGCTTAGTTCTTCATAGCAAGAGAATACGTAGAATAAGAAATTAGGGTTCCGAGCTATAAGAAACAAGTTTTCTCAACCCTTAAATACCAAAGGAAAATAATATGAAATTATCCTAAAAAGAAATAATAAAAACGTAATAAAGTAATATAAAATAGACCCGAAAAGGAAATCGGCTCGGCGATGCTTCCGTCAGCGGCGGCGGCCGCTGCTTCTCCCACGACGATCGCCGTAAATGCGGCGGGCACCGCAATTAAACGGCGGTCGCTGTTTCCAGGTCGTAGCTAAGGTCTCTCCAGGGCAATTAACGGCGGTCGTTGTTCCTGCCGCGGCGGTCGCCGCAATTCTGTTTCTTCATCCTTCGCTCCTCAGCTCCTAAGGCTCCAAAAACGCAACTTCCGCACCTGATACACACGATTATGTTGTGTGTATTGATGGAGTTTTGGCATGATTTTAGTGGTGTTTTAGGATGCTTTGGAGGTGATTTGGAGACTTGGCAAGGAGGTGCGGAAGTTGCGTTTTTGGAGCCTTAGGAGCTGAGGAGCGAAGGATGAAGAAACAGAATTGCGGCGACCGCCGCGGAAGGAACCGCGACCGCCGTTAATTGCCCTGGAGAGACCTTAGCTACGACCTGGAAACGGCGACCGCCGTTTAATTGCGGCGCCCGCCGCATTTACGCGATCGTCGTGGGAGAAGCAGCGGCCGCCGCCGCTGACGGAAGCATCGCCGAGCCGATTTCCTTTTCGGATCTATTTTATATTACTTTATTACGTTTTTATTATTTCTTTTTAGGATAATTTCAGATTATTTTCCTTTGGTATTTAAGGGTTGAGAAAACTTGTTTCTTCTTGCTCGGAACCCTAATTTCTTATTCTACGTATTCTCTTGCTATAAAGAACTAAGCCTCTCTTGCTTAGTCAGACATTGAAGCTTTTCGTGTGATTCAGTTGTGAGATTCTTATTCCTAATCTATTGCATGGTTTTTATCTCTTCTCTTGTTTGATTTCTTAAGATTGATATTGATAATTTCTAGTCTGATCAACTAGGGTTTGTCGTTATTTATCTATTGCTAGGTTTAGATTGTTACTGGTTGAGCATATCTATTCCATAGTAGCAACTGCATCGTGTTAGTAACTGGTTGTGCTAATCTTATGCAGAAGAGAATTGATTTACATTCTAGGGTAAAAACTGGTTGTTTTATTCTAGGGTTGTATCCAACTATATTCCTATCCGTAAGGCTGCTGTTAAACTGAATCTTGATAGTTTCAGGGTTTTTTAATTAGTTAGTTCTAATAGTATTTGGTTGTGCTATTAGTTACATCTGAAAAGGAATTGGAATTACCATTGCATGCGATTTTGAGTAGTATCTATGATCAACTTGTCATTCAAATAGTGGATATTGTTTGACTGAGTGTTTTCCCAATAACTGATTTCATCACCTTTAATTGCTTATTTACCATTTGCATGCTTGGCTACTAAAACAAACCAACAAAACCCCCCTTTGGTTGCTTTAAATTGACATACATATTGCATACTGCGATAGACTTTGTTTCCCTGCGGATTCGACCCTTACTTACCTAGGACTACGTTTTAGGGTTTGTTTGGATACTTTGTATAGTAGGAATTAGAACGGCAAATTCCTGTTATCAGAACTGATGGATAAGCAATCTCCTTATGGCTAGATTTGACACACTAGTCATAAGAGAAATACCTAGAGAAATTCGAGATACAACTCACTCAATTCTCTCAAGGGGTTTCAATTCGATTTGACTCACAAATTGAAGAACAAAAAGAAAAGCTCTAAAACTGAAATACTTCTGATCTTTGATTCAATTCAACGTACCTAACACAATGCCAAATGTTTTCCTAATAACCCTAAACATTACGGTTACTAAAGAAATTAAAGAAAAACACTAAAAATACCCACTAAAGCAATTACGTGCCCACTAACTAAAACAAACTTAATAGGCAAATTAGGTAATTAAATTTAAAGTCTAAAAATGTCTAAAATCACAATATTAAACCGGCAATAACATTCATCCTCCAATTGGGTTTCACGTGGGCTTTTAACCCGGGTGTGGCCGCCGGCGCCGAGAAACCCGAAGAGGGATTCAAGGCCTAGGACCGGGCGGGGCTCGGTTTGGCTCGGCACTCCTTGAGCCACTGGACCTCCCTTGAGCTGGTGATGCAGTAGGTGAGCTCGGGCTCGAGTGATTGAGCCAGGTGTGGGCTCGTGCCTATACTCCTCCTCACGTGCGGCCGCAATTCTAGGGCTAGCTCTGGGGCTCGGCAAAGGTGGCACTGGCTCGGCGCTTGGGACTCCATTGATCTGGGATGACTTCATGGGAGCTGTGGAAGCCTTGGTGTCCAAGGGAGATGGTGGTTTGTCGGGAGAACTCGCCATGTGGGCCGGCGGAGAATTAGGGTTTGCCGGCGAGCTCAGCCATGGTGGCTTTGGATTTGGCTCCACTTGAAAGATGGTCACTTCACTGGCCATATTCATATCATCCTCCCTCCCTTGAAAGGGATTCGACCTCGAATCCAGTTCGTCAAGGTCTTTATCTCCTTCCAAGCAATAGCTATCCTTATGTGGGGCGCCTTCCTCTCCAGGCTCAAATGGGACCATCCCGGACTCCATCTTTGAGCCCTTGATGTGTTTGTCCTTTTTACCTACAATAAACCCACTAGAGACTCTATGCCACACCACAGCCTTTTCATTAATAGGGTTAGTCTCATAAAATGCAATGAAAGGTTGAAAACATGCAATGAATTGAAGAATAAGAGGCTTGGATAAGAGCATATGATTGGGAGTTCCTCCCTTGTCTCTAATTGCCAAATTCCTATGTGCATACTCTACTTGTTTGTTGATTGTCTTTTTCTCCCTAGCCACAACATGCAATTTCTCTAAACCCTCCCCATTCTCAACGAATATCCTAGTAGAAATAGGTGCAAGATAAGGAGAAGAGAGTTTAGGAGTCAAACCGAATTCTTCCCGTGAAGTGATTACATTCGGTGGAGGTTGATGGACCCTTTCCCGTAAGGCTACACCCACCAATGGAAGAGATGATTCGGCCAAAGGAAGAATTTGGACGCCACTCCCTTGGGACACATCTTGAAGTTGGCTCGGTGATGGGCCGTGAGCAAGGTCCCACTTCTCCTCCATGGCCTTCATGAAGGCAGCCTTCTCATCTCGAATGGTTTTCAAGAGTTGTCGAGTTCGCTCCTCGGCTTGGCGACCTTGATCTTCGGCTTCCTTCTTGGCGGATTGTATTGCCAATAGTAGTGTTTTCAAGGTGATCTCCGAAGCCATGTCCTTGTCCTTGGATCTCGACATAGTGTCCTACACAAAGAAAACCCAAGCACAACAGCCCACAAGAAAGAAGACAACAAGTGATACCCTAGCTAGTAAGCAAGCTACAAAATTCAGTTTTAAACCAAAGAAAATTCGTAACTTTACTAGCTCAAAACTTGGTTAAGGTAGGGCTGTCTAGATGCTCAAATTGACTCCAAAGACAAGATAAAATTGCACCACAACTTTAAGTTAATCCTTGTGCTAAGTCCACAACTTTCACAACACAAATGCAAGTACTTAGCCTTCTGAAATTCCTTTACACAAATTGAGTGACAATTATGGCCGAATAACAACAATGAGGAGCTTCATAATATATCAAACGAAAGGAAAATTCAACACAAGATATCAAGCTTTGAACAACCACTTTTCCAAGCCAAGTCTTTTTCTTGTTGTTTTTATGGCTTGACTCTTCCGGTTTTGCTTTTGATTTTTTTTTTTTGTTTCTCTCTCTTTTTTTCTTTTTGATATAGAGAATACCAATACAACTTAACAATGCTGAAAATACAGAAAGTGAATTTCGGAATCAACAATTAGGAATTCAAGAACTTTCCTACGCAAAGATGAAGTTCGGTTGCTTCGGTTTGCACAAGAATGACCCTATGTTGATTAAATGCCAAATACAAATAAAAATGACTCAAATTAACCTAACTATATGCTACTAATATGGTCACGGCTGGATGATGCAGAAAGAGAGCCGAAAATTTGAAAAGAAATGCATGTAACAACTTGAACAAACAATCCCTCAAATCTAGGAAAAGACTAACAACTCTCTCCTAGGAATTCACGGCTGTTTTAGACTCAAGAAAACTGCAAATCTCGACTCCTCTCCCTTCTATGAAGACTCAAGAACACAAATGCAAACAAACAAGAAAGAAAGACACAAGAACTCCTACGAACAACTAAAGATGCAACAATGCAAGACACGAAAATGGAGAGCAAGTAAACTTCCGATTTTTCTTATGATTTAAAGACAAATTTAGAGCAAATACTTACTTAGCTCTGATACCAAATGATAGCCCTCTGGATCTATGAAGCCTATGTGCAAGGATTTGCTCTTGTTGTGGAAGAAAATGGCCGATCTCCAAGGATGAAGAACAAGGCACTTTTCGGCAATTTTAGGGATTTTCGGTGGGTGGGGGGGGGGGGGGGGAGGGGGGGCGATGGAGACGATTATATGGAGGATGGAAGTGATGGATAAGCAATCTCCTTATGGCTAGATTTGACACACTAGTCACAAGAGAAATACCTAGAGAAATTCGAGATACAACTCACTCAATTCTCTCAAAGGGTTTCAATTCGATTTGACTCACAAATTGAAGAACAAAAAGAAAAGCTCTAAAATTGAAATACTTCTGATCTTTGATTCAATTCAACGTACCTAACACAATGCCAAATGTTTTCCTAATAACCCTAAACATTACGGTTACTAAAGAAATTAAAGAAAAACACTAAAAATACCCACTAAAGCAATTACGTGCCCACTAACTAAAACAAACTTAATAGGCAATTTAGGTAATTAAATTTAAAGTCTAAAATCACAATATTAAACCGGCAATAACATTCATCCTCCAATTGGGTTTCACGTGGGCTTTTAACCCGGGTGTGGCCGTCGGCGCCGAGAAACCCGGAGAGGGATTCAAGGCCTAGGACCGGGCGGGGCTCGGTTTCGCTCGGCACTCCTTGAGCCACTGGACCTCCCTTGAGCTGGTGATGCAGTAGGTGAGCTCGGGCTCGAGTGATTGAGCCAGGTATGGGCTCGTGCCTATACTCCTCCTCACGTGCGGCCGCAATTCTAGGGCTAGCTCTGGGGCTCGGCAAAGGTGGCACTGGCTCGGCGCTTGGGACTCCATTGATCTGGGATGACTTCATGGGAGTTGTGGAAGCCTTGGTGTCCAAGGGAGATGGTGGTTTGCCGGGAGAACTCGCCATGTGGGCCGGCGGAGAATTAGGGTTTGCCGGCGGGCTCGGCCATGGTGGCTTTGGATTTGGCTCCACTTGAAAGATGGGCACTTCACTGGCCATATTCATATCATCGTGACCAGGTCGGCCACAATGAGTGCAGAGGGGACGATTGGAATTGCGAGGTTTCTCTTGATTGCGCTGCACAAAGAGAGCCAAAGAATCGCTTTTGACATTGTGATCCTTCACGATAGTTTTGTGTCTCTCCTCTTGAACGGCCAAAGAATAGACCCGAGGAAGCGGTAGAAGAGGTTCTTGGGCCAGAACATTGGATCGAAGAATATGGTAGTCGGTGTCGTCGAGACCAATAAGGAACTGATGAACTTGCTCCGCCTCACGATCTTGGGCAAGGAGAGCCGTGATGTTGCACTTACAAAGACCACAAGTGCAAGCCCGAGTGGAAAGATAATCAGTGAGCTCATCCCATAATTTCTTGATCGAACCGAAGAACGCAGAAACAGACTGCCCGGATTGACGACAACGAGCGATGTTTGCGCGAAGCTGGAGGATTCTAGGTCTGTTACCGACCGAGAATCGTTGATGAAGGTCATCCCATAACTTGGCCACCATCTCGGTCATGGAGATCAACGACCGTAGAGCTGGATCAATGGAACGAAAGATCCAACCTTTGAGCATAGAGTTGACGGCTCGCCAATCATCAAGGTGATCAGGATCGGTGGGCTTAAGAATACGACCTTCCAGTAACCCCATCTTCCGACGCGCGCAAAAGGCGTTTTTCATGGCGGTAGACCATTCTTGAAAATTATCTCCCTTCAGAACCACCGAGCATATATCGAGGCCCGTATGATCCGAATGATGAAGATAAAACGGTGAGTTGACGTCATTGATAGGACGTCTGGGCCGTGCATTCGAAGAAGAATCGATCTTGTCGCTTGGCATAATGAAACCAAGGGCGAACGAAGAAGGAGATGAAAAAAAAATTAGGGTTTTAGAACCTGCTCCGATACCATGAAAGAATTGAGAGTTGTGGAATTTCTGATGATCCTATTAGTCTCTGAAGGGCGAAATATATATAATTACATATGAGATCTTATCAATAGATAAGATATGAAAGAATTAATATAAACTAGGCTATATCCAAATATACAAGATATGCTAAGATATGATAATATCCTAACAAAACCACCCTTTATTTACAATTAATTGCAACAAACCACCCTTTATAAAAAAAATTGCATTAAACCACCCATTATTCATATTTTGTTGCAAACAGCCACTCATATCATAAATCTTTTTAATAATCATATTACAAAAACTAATAGACCAAAATAAACTTAACATTTTTAATTATTTTTTGTGTACTCTCATCCGAAAAAGATAAACACCCCCAAATCAAGAGATGTCATCGGTGCACACCGTAATGAACCCAAAATTCTTTCAAAACCTAGATCGAAGACCGGACCCAAATAATTACTTTGTTCCAGTTCCGATTTGGTCAAAACCACTTTGGTCTCGATTATGGACCGTATTATTATTTTTTTCTTTTTTTGTTCGTTCTTCTAATGATTTGATTATGTAATAATAATTATATTATCAAATTCTAATTAAGTCATATTTACCTTTTAAGTAGAAAATATTAATATAATTAAAATTATGGAACAAATCATGTGATAACGGTCATCTCTTGCGATCGATTCACATACGGCGTAAAATACATGCAAATTTAGGATAAATATTATAAACTAGTGGAATTTATGCACATTTATCTAAAAAATATGTTTTTAAAGTGTATAGTTTTTTTCCTAAATGTGTATGCATTTTACATTGTATCTGCATAATTGTTTAAGTGTATAAACTACAAACTAAAACTATAGACAAATTGAATTATTTGATAAAATAAGAGTTGGTGTGGTTGTTTGCAACAAATTATGAATAAGGGGTGGTTTAATGCATTTTTTTTTATAAATGGTAGTTTGTTGCAAACAAGTGCAAATAAGGGGTGATTTTATGCATCTACCCCTAAAATTAATTGACAATAGAAGGAGTAATCCATCAACCTTATATACCATACTTAGTTAAGTCTCAACTTCCGATGTGGAATAGTTATTGTTGAATTCCTTAAGTTTTGATGGTAACAAACATTCAACTGATATGGGTACTAAGTGTTTCAGGAACAAAGATAGTTATCTCAAGGAACCATTGCAGCAAAGGATCGTAGAGGGAACAAAGCTCTATTCATGTGCTTTGTTACCTCTCAAGGAACAACAGTGACGAACAAGATCAAAGCTGTGAATGGAAGGAAGAAATCCAGCGTGCTGAATTATGGAAACAAATCATGTAACGCACGCGGTAAAGGATTGAAGACTTCGGCTCCAAGGATCAAGCCGGATTGCGCGACGATATGGAGAGAGAGAGAAGCCCGATTGTTTTATCTTAGGAAATCTTTCCTAAGATAAGATAATTGGAGAGAGGGGATTATATCTTATCCGGTTATATTAATTTAAGGAATCTTTTCTTTAATTAATATAGACGGTTGGGATATTATTTCTTCAAATCAATTAATATCATCTTGTTACCAAGTTTAGGAAGATAGGATTATCTTGTTACAATTAGGGTTTAGCCGAGTTATATTTAATAGAAGTATGGATTTATTTCTATGTAACCACGAGGAGGAAAAAGAAGAACCGAGAGCGTTCAGTTGAGAAGAAAAAGAGAGTGAAGTGTGTGTAAGTCTTTGAGGGTTGAGTTTGATTCATCGTTGTAGGAGTGATCTTCGAATCTAGCAGAGAGGTCTAGTGTTTTGGAGTCCATGCTACAAGTGTAATCAAACAAGAAATCAATAAGACAAGTACACACTTCAAAATCCTCTCAAGCGGAAGCTTGAAGGTAGTGGTTTTTCCTTGAGAAGCTAGTTTTGCTAATCAGGGTTTCCACTATACATCGTGAGTTCGTTCTATTATCTTTCTTGCTATATTTATCCGCTGCAACTTCTGTGGGAACAAAGCTTTTGTTCCCTCAGACGTAACTCTAACGATCCAACAATTGGTATCAGAGCCTGGTGCTCTAGATTGTTTTCGTTACAGAATTTGCAGGAAAGATGTCGTCGTCAAGCAATGCAATCGGTGATTCATTCTGGAAGCCGCCAATGCTAAAGGCCGGTGAGTATGATTGGTGGGTGGAACAAATCGAGTCCCACATCTGTTCCCTCGACGGACAGATCTGGAGAGTCATAGAAGTCGGTCCTTTGGTTATCAAGAATGACGAAGATGAGACTAAGCCAAAACCAAAGATCGACTACATCGATGAGGACTGGAAGAAATCGGAGAAAAACAACAGGGCCAAGAAGATCCTACACATGGCTCTTTCTCCCTCAGATCTCAAGAAAATCATGAGCTATAAAACTGCTAAGGAGATCTGGGATGCTTTGAAGCACCTTCATCAAGGAAATGAAGACACGAAGAAGAACACGATCCTTTCTCTGATCAAGGAGTACGACCAAGTTTCTCAAGGGAAAGATGAACACATTCAAGAGTACTACTCCAGGTTCCATGGGCTAGTTGGTCAGCTTCAGTACCTTGGTGAAACAATGCCAGACTGGAAGTTGACTCATCACTTCATGCAAGGTCTCAACACTCAGTGGGATGCCATTGCTCTTGCCCTCTACTCTCAAACAGACGTCAAGACTCTTACTATGGAAGATGTGGTTGCTAAGCTGGAAAGCAACACCTCTGTCTATAACCATAAGATAAACAAGAAAGGAGAGGAGAAGGCGAAGAGCATTGCCCTGAAGGTGGAAAGGGCATTTGATCTGTCTCAAACGGGCGATGAAGATGAGGATGGCGATGAAGATGTTGCTCTTATCACAAGGGCAATGAGGAAGATATGGTCTCGGAACAAGGACTCGTCCAGTTCCTCTGAAGGGAACAGAGACATGAAAGATGTGGTTTGTTACCACTGTCAGAACAAGGGACACATGGCCAGAAACTGCTTCAAGAAGAAGGCAGGAATGCCTCCAGCAAATGAAGGGAAGCAAGCAATGGTTGCCACCTGGGGAGAATCAGACTCATATGACGAAGATTCGTCACATTCCAGGGATGTATGCTTAATGGCCGTTGAAGTTCCAAACGAGACAAAGGGAGAGGTAATCAACAATGAGGTAACTGAATCTGATCTTATATTAAGCTTAAGATGCAAATCTAAAGAAAGCTTGATCTCTCTCATTAAGAATCTCGTTCGCGAGAGTAATCTTTTCAGTGAGCAACTCGAAGAGAAAGATGAATCGATCTCAGGTCTGATCGAAGAAAATCAGGTTTGGGTTGAAAAAGTGCTCACGCTTGAGAAAGGTTCATCTTCCTCTTCAAACACATGCTCTGAGTGTCCAGAACTCACTGAAAAGATTAAGTCTCTAGAGTCCACTGTTTCCTCACTCGAGGCTGAGTCTTTAATGTTAAAACTAGGAAATGCAAAACTTTCTAGTGATCTAACCAAACTCAGTGAGGAACAGAAGGACGAGCCAAAATGTATTGTCTTTGTTGCAGCCAAGAGTGAAAAGAAACCTGAAAAGAAGGAAGTACCTCGCTTTGGAATTGGCTATCAACCTAAGCTTCATGTTGATGACACTAAGAAAAAAGGCTCCAAAGTCGAAGGAAAACAGTCTGTAAAAGAAAAGGGGGAATGTTCCTCCGGAGGGAACAAAGGCAAAAACTGTTCTAATTCGACTGAGGAAGGCAAGGCTTGGTATCATGGACAGAAGGCTCATGCAATTTGGCTGAAGCAATCCCAAATAGTAAGTCCAATAATATTGATTTTCAGTCAAGGATTGCTAACAAAACAATTTGGCCAGGACAGAGCAAGTATGTAGATCTGAAGTGTCAAAGGGTCTGTTGGTATTGCGGGCATTCTGGTCATTACAAGCAAGAGTGCCTGCTGAAGCAACATAATGAGGAGATTGCTCGCACTACTAGGGAGAAAATGAATGCTAAACCTCCAGAAATCAAATATGTTGCTCCTACACCCAGAAAGCATAAGCTTGTCTGGGTTCGCAAAAACTAACTCTTTCTGTGCAGGATAAAGTGAGGAAAGTTCCCGGTAATTCACTCGTACTAGATTCAGTTACTTGACAGGGAACAAAGAGAGTCTCACCTCTCTTCTGCAGGAATGTTTGAGACTCAAAGGCCTGGTGACAAAGGTATCATGTACATCTAGAAAAGACATCACTGTGTGGAGAAAGATTGGCATACAAGGAAATTCATGGAACAAAAGAATCAAACGCCAATTTTCTCATTAGGACACATGTTGGGGAACTCTACATTCAGTACCATACGAAGCCTGGTTTTCTCCCCTAACTACATGTCTATTTGTTGTGTTTCCTCAATGATTGGCTAAATTACATGGTAAAGTGTGAAAGGTTAATCATCATGTCTTGATCTGCATTCATTCTCTTGATCATTTGTTGAACGCCTTGCTTAGACTCATGCTAATACTTCACTAATGTGCAAAATTGCATGCATGATTCTCTATGCTATCTTGTTAATACATGATTCAGCTTTCTTTCGGCCCAAAAGAGTCAACTTGATGCATTGATCCCTCATTATAAGCCCAAATGATTGTTGACTCTACAGCCTTACCTTAGCCATCATGCTTGATGCTTCCTATGAGCCCCTCTAATCATCCACATCTAGGAGCCTCTCATTCATGATTAAACATCATTAAAAATTCTTGTATATGTTTATGTGTGATGTTCTTTGTACCCTCTCTGGTAACATTACCCCCGCATCACACTCTTCTACTTTTTCGGAAAGTCGAGAATACGAATTGTCGCCTCTGTGGTCTATGGCTGGGATTTGACGGGTATGATGTGTAATGATGGCTTGCAACTGCTTGAGAAGTGTTTGTGCATAAAAGTTGATATGGTGGTTGCGTGATGGTTGTTGTGCTTGAGATTTTGTGGGCTTTGATGGCTTTGGACAGAATCTTTTACAAGATTTATTTCTGGAAAATATCCTTTTGGCTGTGATCTTTGGTAAAAGAAGGAAAGAAGAAGATTGGGATCATTATCCTTAATACTTGAAAATATATGAAAAAGGATTCTTGTGTTTTCTCCCCTCCTATCTATGACGTTCTCTGCAAAGTTGTCATGTTACTCCCGTGTGCTGTTTCAAAAAAAAAAAAAAAAAAAACTGAAACACCACAGGGAACACAAAGAGGGGACAAATGAATCTTTCTTCTACCGGCGGTTGGATGCTAGTAAGCTACACAAGAAGCAGTTTGTGTTACAAGAAGGTGTTGGTTGGGTCAAGGTTAGACGTGAGATGGAAGCTGGTGTGGAGGAAGAAGAGTCTGAAGGTGCAGATTCTGAGGGGGAACAAAAGGTGGAATCTGAATTGAGGAAGGACCGTGAGAAGTTTGTCTCGCGCAATATCTCTGTTGGCAGAACAACAAAGGCGTCTTACGGAGTAAGTGAATGCCTAAATTGCTATTCATATTTCAGCTCCCTCTGCAGGCACCAGTGGTGCTTGATTCGTCGTTCTCTGGCAAACCAATCCCTCTTTTGTTCCCTAGCACATTTATCCCTTACTGCTTGTTTTTCCTTGTCTCTGGCTCATGTGTTTCCATTGACTGGCATGTTGATCATATGTGTTATCTTTGCTTATTTTGTTGTTGTCTTTACATGCAGTCTATGTTTATGTGTTTCAATCTAATGCAAAAGGGGTTGTTTTGCTTATTCTGCTGTGGTCGTTTTCTCTCTATCTCTTTACTTATGTTTTTGATGATGCCAAAAGGGGGAAAATGACAGGTAGCTTTGGTTAAGGGGGAACAGAACATGGTTTCATATGTTGCTGAGTTGAGGGGGAACTAATATTGCCTTAGTGGGAAGACTTTCTCTCCATAACTGTCTTTATCTCGTATGTATATGCTTTATTGTCAAGGGTGTTTGTCACCAACAAAAAGGGGGAATTTGTTGAATTCCTTAGGTTTTGATGGTAATAAACATTCAACTGATATGGGTACTAAGTGTTTCAGGAACAAAGATAGTTATCTCAGGGAACCATTGCAGCGAAGGATCGCAGAGGGAACAAAGCTCTATTCATGTGCTTTGTTACCTCTCAAGGAACAACAGTGACGAACAAGATTAAAGCTGCGAATGAAAGGAAGAAATCCAGCGTGCTGAATTATGGAAACAAATCATGTAACGCACGCGGTAAAGGATTGAAGACTTTGGCTCCAAGGATCAAGCCGGATTGCGCGAAGATATGAAGAGAGAGAAGCCCGATTGTTTTATCTTAGGAAATCTTTCCTAAAATAAGATAATTGGAGAGAGGGGATTATATCTTATCCGGTTATATTAATTTAAGGAATCTTTTCTTTAATTAATATAGACGGTTGGGATATTATTTCTTCAAATCAATTAATATCATCTTGTTACCAAGTTTAGGAAGATAGGATTATCTTGTTACAATTAGGGTTTAGCCGAGTTATATTTAATAGAAGTATGGATTTATTTCTATGTAACCACGAGGAGAAAAAAGAAGAACCGAGAGCGTTCAGTTGAGAAGAAAAAGAGAGTGAAGTGTGTGTAAGTCTTTGAGGGTTGAGTTTGATTCATCGTTGTAGGAGTGATCTTCGAATCTAGCAGAGAGGTCTAGTGTTTTGGAGTCCATGCTACAAGTGTAATCAAACAAGAAATCAATAAGACAAGTACACACTTCAAAATCCTCTCAAGCGGAAGCTTGAAGGTAGTGGTTTTTCCTTGAGAAGCTAGTTTTGCTAATCAGGGTTTCCACTATACATCGTGAGTTCGTTCTATTATCTTTCTTGCTATATTTATCCGCTGCAACTTCTGTGGGA
Organism: Rheum nobile; assembly: GCA_027886185.1. Lineage (NCBI taxonomy): Eukaryota > Viridiplantae > Streptophyta > Magnoliopsida > Caryophyllales > Polygonaceae > Rheum > Rheum nobile. The sequence continues at coordinate 2,966,919 of WOAB01000531.1, read as the reverse complement.
ACAAAGCTTTTGTTCCCTCAGACGTAACTCTAACGATCCAACAGTTATTTCTCATACAGTGACTCGGTTGTGGGAAAGGGCTTTTTAACAACAAAATTTTCTAAGTGTAATTTCAGAAGTGGTTAGGAATACATTCATTTGTTCTGATTTGGAGATGATTTTCGATTTTGAATTGAGATGTTGATACAGATGAGGTCGAGGACGTGATCGTATGATCCCTAATATCTTCTTGAGATGAAGCGTTTCTCATGAGTTAAGTCATAATTCTAGAAGAGTGTCTTGTTGATATGCTCCCTATCGGCGCAGTGTCTGGTTGATTTCTTCCTAACCTGTGTTTGTGTCATACTCATTATTTTCCCTAATCTTCACGATTTCTTTGTTAGTTTGTTTGTTTCTCTTCGACTAGTTGTTTTGATTATTGTGTCTTTCATGTCTATTTGTTCAACTACCGATTCATTCAGTCTATCAAAACTTCAGTTTATGTTTGACTGGATTCGAATTGTTTTCTTATCAAACAGAAAAGTGGTTAGAATAAAATTTTACCCTCTCAATAAATATTCTAACATTACGTATTTGAATAAAATATAGGTTTTAATAGAATAGATCTTTTAATTTTAGATGAGTCTTAAAATCCACATGTCTGAAAAATGAAGGAAAACTCTATCAAAAGAGTTGAAGAAATCCTAACCATTATAGAAAAATTTAAATGATTAAGATCAATGTTGTTAAAATCGTGATCTGAGTCGTAGAATTGTACGATTCTACAATCCAAAACATGCAAAACGATTCAAATCGTATGGAAATATTCGTACATTACAAAGTCGTACTAGGATCGTTAGAATCGAGATTCTATGTAGAATTGTAAGATCCTATATAAACTTATTTTTTGTTTAAAATTTTCAAATTTTGGGTTGTTAAGTGAATTTAGGCCAATTGGACAATCTTATTGAATTGATAGACTATTGGACTCACTAAGACATTCACTTAGCCCATTAACCTATTTTGATTAATTATAAGCAAAAAAAAATTAAAAGTTGAAACTGTTTCGTCTTGATGTGTAGATGATTGCTCGTTGACGTAGAAAAACATCTTCTCTCCACCAATGAGGAATTTCACAATGTTCTTGGAAGGGATTCAAATGATGAGGATCGATGATATGTAATATACTTATTAAAATTATTTCTTATTCATATAGTGTTTAAGTTTTACATCACATAGTATTTTTAAGTAATCTTACATCACATAGTTTTTCAAGTATTCTTACATCACATAGTTTTTTAAAAGTGATATATCTTACATCACATAGTTTTTTAAAAGTGAAACAATAATTACATATTTATAATATTCAGTTGATATTATATCTTAATAAGTTAGTCGTTGCTTAATTGTAATGTGAAATACATCTTGATAAGTGTTGGACATTCTCTATAATGGAAAATTTTAGATCTTAGATCTTCAAGCTAATTTTGTTTTTTATTAATTTATCGAGCCTAAAATTTCACATTTTATTAATCAAGAGATGGAATTGTTCGATCCAATGAAAATGAGGGCGTAAATGAATATGTTATTAATACTATATCAAATGATGTGTTCGTTGGTGAAGACAACATTATAAGTGATTTTGATCCCTTTCTTGCATATGATAATTTGTGTGATTTACTTATTTTCTACCTAACTTCATTGTTTTGAAATGTTACCATTCTATAATTACTACTTTGTGCTCGGTTATTTAGTTGTTATGATGTAGTTATGGATGAATATTAATATATCATTTATGGATGATATTATAAAGTATTTGTTGGTTAATGATAATATTTTTATTATATAACCTAAGATTTGAGCAATATATGGCATGATTAAGTTAGAATTGTTATATTTCATTGATTCGATAGAATCTTACAATCCTACTGTTCTAAAAATCCCGATCCTAACAACATTTATTTAAGATTAACTTCTTCCCTCTTGATATCTATTTATAATTTTCTTATTTTTTATTCGTTTTACATGACTCTCTTTTTCACAATAGGATTTTATAATCTAACTCTCTTTTTTATAATTTTCTTATTTTATAATCTAACTATAGAATTCTGAAACTCTACATAAACATGACCGATAATTTATCTACGATCGCAGCTTGTCAACTATTTAAGCTAGATTGTGCTAATTTGGAGCTTATTTCTGTATTAAGTAGTAAAGTCAGATGTCCTATTTGCGTTGAATATAGGAGTATTATACAAACTATATTAGTTAGGCACTTAGGCAACTGTTAACTTTAACTTTTTATTTCAATCTGTTATAAGGAAGCACATATATAACTGCTAATGTGTTGCTCATGGTCGAATTTGTTCAATTTGAGCCATGGATTTTTTATTTGAGAATCTTCATCTGTACAAGGCTAATACAAACAATTAGCTAAAATCACACAAATTATTCTACGAGAATAGGACAAATTACACTTCCAGAGTTGGCAACTTGGGGGTTGGGGCTTGTGGTCACTGGTCAGTCTTTCCACAAAGTCAACAAGTCAACCCCTAACTCCCAACCAGTACACAACGTTGCACGCTCGACCAATCCCTTTGTTCCACATCAGCACCTATACATGATTTTATGTACCTTATTTTTAAGGGTGTTCATGATTATCTGATCCGGTCAATCCGATTCACCGATTCGATCCTAAAATATCCGCGTTCAGTGAAATGCTATCCGAATCTGATCCGGGAAATTTTTTCCGAATCACCGGATCAGATATGGATTGGGGCTAGATATCATGCGGATATCCGGGGATATGCCACTATTATAATATATAAAAATTAATATATATTACTTGAAAAATAAATATGCCAATGGTTTTTCCATTTTTATAAATGTGTAAACATTAATATTTTCATTAGGGATGAAAGTATTGAAGTTTAGACATTTAAATATTATGTTTTAAACTCGAATTAGTGGATTTTGAAAGTATTTTTGTTGTTTTTCGGTGGTTTGTTTGAAATTGTATATTGATTAAACTACTAAGTATTTTGTTTGAATTTATATGTTGAACATGTAGCTAATATAGTTGATGAATTATAAATTTATGATATATTTTTAAAAATAAAATAATTATTTATATTAATTTATACATAGATTGGATATTTAGGATATCCGAGATGGATATCTGATCCGCTCTGAGGTTTTTGGATCGGATATCCGGAATTTTCGGATACAGATAGCGATTTCAGGATTTTTCATTTGAGGATATCCGATCCGATAAGCCGGATCAAATATCCGGTAATGAACATCCCTACTTATTTTAACAAAATACTTCATTCACTTTTGTTTTAGTTTATCAGAAAAAGAAGGAAAAAATCCCTAAAATTTATTTTCTAACGTGTTATTCAAATATTATACTCCATTAACGAAGTAACAATTATTTATTGAAGTTTAGTGTTTTTTTTTTGGATTATTTTCCAAAAAAAATGTCTTATCCAATCTTAATTGGAAAAAATTTCCAAAGTGTCAAATAATCCAAGTACTGATCAAACCCTCTCTAATCATTTATAGCTTAATAATAGTAATGATAAACAAGATCTTCTGCTTATAGGAAATTAATACGATAACAATTTATTGGTATGGTTAATTTATTACTATCATAAAATACTAGTCCATACTATTTGCGTTCATTTATCCGAAATTCAAGATATGATTTACTAAACCATATGTCTTTGATGGGAGTGCGACGACTTGCACACTAATGCGTAGACTTGTCTTCTCGTTCACTTAATTATTTTCTTGAACAAGTCCATAGTCTTACCAACTAGTGCTATCTTCTCTATGATGGTCCATTTTCTTCCCCAATTCATACGCATTTTACATAAATTTGGCTTCCCAACCTTAAATTCATCCATCCCGAATTCATTCTCTAACCATGGCGCGACTTCTCCTTCCTCTAACAACACTTCACCAACACCTTTGCTCGTCTCCTAACAACGCGATAACCCCAATCTTCGCGTTCCTAGCTATCTTTTCGCTCGTCTCAATCCTCGCCTTGTTGTGTGCGTCACATGACAACGTCAAGCCGTTCAAAACTCACAAGTCACGTCCGTCTAAATTATCCTCCAACGGCCATGAGAAAAGGCTATTCCCGGGCTTTAGTGGCAATATGGGGGCGAGTGGCAAGGCGCTTTTGAAGATGGTGTCATGGCAAAGAGTGCAAGACGAAGAAGAGGAGGTTGTGGAGAACGCCAATGATGAAGATGTCGTTTGGAGGAAGGCGATCATCATGGGAGGAAGGTGTCGTCCCCTGGAGTTCTCGGGCAAGATTGAGTACGATTACGAGGGAAATTCGTTGTCGTCCAATGATGCCAAAAGCGCTGAGAAGATCAAAGACGAACACAAAGGTAATCCGATCACGAATAACTAACAACTTAGTTGCATGATTTCAAGTTGAGAGTTCTTGTTTATATATAAAAAAAACTTTTTTTTTAATTTTCGGTTGTGCTCATTTTTCACATGTTACGTATGTTATGAAATAGGGTATGGAGTGCTATTATTTATGTTTTTTTAAGATAGGAAAAAGATCGAGTTGGTTGAGGATACGAGACATAGTATGTAAATAAAATTAGTCATGACTTTGTAATCTGTGATCGAATTGATGTGAATCAATTGATATCAACCCAGTTAATAACGTTGCAGACTTGGAATTATTTAGTACATTCATTTTAATTATCTCGTCGTGTTAAAGGATTTTATACTTTTATTTGCTATATGATTTGCCTGTAATCAGTTAGCTTCTTTTTTTGCTATAAAATCACTTGCAACTCCACAACCTTCAGAACTGAACTGACTTTTTTCTTATGTTTAATATCTTCAAATATGTCCACCAAATTTCTTTTGAATATCCAAGTACAACGTGACCATACTCGAGGTAGGTAATGGTTGGTCCAAGACAGGGGCCTTAATTTTTTTTTCTTTACGAAAATAAAATTATCTTAAGTTTTTTTTCTCTCATCTCATCTGAAAATATAATTCCATCCGGTCCTAATAGATTTAGGCTACGAAAATAAAATTACTTTAAGTCTTTTTTCCCCTCATCTCATGTGAAAATATAACTTCAGCTGATACTAACGGACAAAAGCTAGCTTCATGAAAATTAAAATTGATTTTTACGAAACATAATTTAAGCCACGTCGAATTTAAGTCACGCGAGATGTTAAGCCACTCCGGGGTAAAATCATAGCTCCGCCCCAGATCCAAGAGAATTTTATACACTGTGAAATCAACCAATTAGGAGATCTCCCACAAAACAGGTCATCTTTTACTTGTGTGAAAGTACTAAAATCTTATATCATTGCGCTAACTCTTTGAATTAATTTCTCAATGAATTAACTAATCGGGCGACACTAAAAAATCTAACTAGGCCACAACTTGGGTCGTATTATCTGTATTTGGCCTAATATGTTTCATAGTTCATTAGTTGACGATGCTCAGTATATTCCAAACCAACCAGGCAAATTGTATCATAATCGAGATCTATAATTATAATACTAAAGCATAAGTGGATTATGGTCTTATGACATCTTCACATCATTTATGTCTCGTGTTTGTTCCATATTTGGCTACATAAACTTGTTTTTGTCATAAGGAGAGGTGACACTCAAAATTAATAGATTGAAAAGCGGCTTACAAGTTAAATACTCGGAGGGGGGGGAGAGGGTGGCACCGGTCTAGATCTTTTGTCTCATTTTGGTCCCATTTATTTTGTTGGTGAAAAGATAATGAAAAAATACATTCATTTGTTTGATTAAAAAAAACGATTATGGGGCAATTAATATAATTAAGACATCAAAATGGAACAAACGATTTGCACCCGGTGACACGTCCTTAGCATCAGCTAAAAGAAGAGAAAGCACAATGGAGTACTTGACTAAGGTTATTCTAAAACATAGCATCCTAAAGAAGAATCATGAGTGTAGAAAGTTAAGTGATTCACAACTTTATTTATTTTCAGACTCTACTCAAAATTCAAGAAGCCTTGGCACCGGAGAACCACGCTAATAATAAGGGGTTGTGAGACGATTGAGAAGAAAATCAATCTATAAAACTCCAATTTCCACCAAGTTAGAGGATCGAGAAGAAAATCAATTTGCCGAAACATCCAATTAAGGAAAAGCAGTATCAACTAATTTAACTGGGCCAAAGATTGGAAATTGAATACCTAAGTGTGCTACAGCTTGAACCACGTACATCATAGCTATATCGGCCCAATTGATTTTGGGTTCATTGTATGACAATGGCCCATTAGATTCTAAACCAACCCACATGGGCACATTGCATGCAAGTTCATTTTGCGGTTGACCGAGTTAAGTTTCCTCGCTCAGTTACTAGTACATAAAGAGAAATCCAGTTTATATTCTATTTTTGCTTGAAAGTTGAAACTAATGGTGTCCTACTTCGTATCTAGTATAAGTCCAATAAACAAGAAATACACTTTAACATATTCTTTTGTATTATTTTAGAACGGAAGACCCTTGAAAAATAGCCAAAAATAATTTCAATTTTTACTAGAAGATAAAGTAATCTCAACTTTCAAATCAACCAAAATAATCTCAATTTTTAAGTAAACTAATATGATGTAAATGATTTTTTGATTAAAATTCAGGCTAATTCGATGACGTATAATCGAGTTATTTTCGTAGTTCAACGTAGTAAATGATTTTATTCTATACAAAGTCTCTAATTAGTTATTATGTCATTATCATATTAGCCGGAATTCCAATCGAAAAAACATTTATCTCATTTTAAATAGACTATTGAAGACTCGTAACCTGTCAGTCAAACATAATATCTTGTCTTGATCCTAAACCAATTATGGGAGATTAAATAATAAACTAGGTTATACACACATAATTATATGTGTTGGTCAAAGACTCTTCCATCTTCTTATGTATTAAAAGTTTTATTCTAACACTCAATTAGTCTTGGTTCCAAACTTTATACACATTGTAAAAACAACCGTGTTTGACGTATGCCCGAGTAGTATACAAAAATTGAGTATTTTTATAACACAAAATATTCATACATCTGACATAGGCGTACGCCTTCACATGACACACCAAAAATACTTACAAAAGGCTAAAATAGTGTGCATATAGCATCAACTATAACAATTTATAAGAACTATTTCTTGTTATTCCCAACCTTTGATGAGGCTAATCCTAGGTGCCTTGAAGTTAATGAGCAATTGAGCACTTAAAAATCTACTAGACATCCGTGAGATTCGAATTGGAGACCTCCTCGACATGCCACTTGGAATTACTTTTCCAAATCACCAGCTAAATCAATCCGAGATGGTGGTGAACACTGAAACAACATAGGGTACCAATTGGAGTTTTGCAAAGTTTTGTCCACCAAGTGGAAAGTGTATTTGTTGAAATATAAAATTCATCCCACAACGAAGATGGATATTAATATTTAGTAAATAAGTTTAATGGATTATTCTTACGTCTTACATTGCCCGCCACCAAATGACGACGAAGGAATTCCCTCTCAAAAACCACTCTACTACTACTTTCGATCACCAATTTTCAAGATTGAGTGTAACTCTCAAATACCAAACGCACAAATGTAACGTGATTATACGAATAATACTAATCTAACAAGTCTCTCACGTAGTCACAGTTGAACTTTTCAAGCAAATTGGAAGGCAATAAATCATGTGTACATCTTCCCCACCTCATCAATGATGTTACAACTATGTGGACTAAGATAAGTAGCTTGACTAAATGCACTCCAAATTATTGTCAATACAGTGGATATTTATTTAGCACCCAAATTATGGACAATAGATAGCAAAAGCATTACAAATTGTTGATTAAATCAATTCATAGACAAAATCTTCTCTCTATATACAAGTACTTTCTCCACACGCACAATCTTCACCCTTAGTTAAACTAATTACGGTATGAAATCAAACCTAACCACTTGTCAATTTCTTATACTTGGTATGGTGATTAGTGTAAGGAATACGCAAGCTAGGATGTAAGTTCACACAATACTTACTAAACGACACCTTCTCTGTCGTTTCATCCTCCCCAATTTCCGTCCACCGACCTTTCCTTTCGCTATCCTCTTCTCCCTCCGCGTCTGGCGCCACCGCCCTTTCTCCTTCCTCCGCCTCCCGGCCATTGTCGTCCATACACAGATCGATGATCTTTCCGGCCGCCTCAGCGTCGTCGCTGCTTTGTTCAAGAATCCTCTCCACCTGCGCCTTCGGGAGCTTCACCTTAACCCTCACAGCTGCCGCCGCCGGAGCTTCTCCAGCCACCGAACGCTGTGAAGTTCCGAAATTATCCGGCGGTTGGCTCGTCTCGCCGAGGATCTCGCCGGAGCTCGTCGGCCGCGGCGTGTTTTCGGCTTCCTCCGCAGTCGGAAACCTAGGCAGCTCGACAAGGAGGTAGATCTTCTTCGGCTGGAGATCGAATTCGGGATCCAGAGGCCGAGCTCGGAGATTGAATCGGCGGAACTCGTCGGAATCGAGAAGGATGTGGCCTGGATAGTTGTCGATTATGTCTCGGACCTTGGCCGGAGTGCCGAGCTTGAAGAACTCGCCGTTGATCTTCATAATATTGGCCTTCCTTGCTCCGCCGGCGCCGGCAGCGGTGATAACAGCGTTTCCCATTACGTTGGCGTGGAGATTGGGAGGGAGCAAGAGCGGGAGGTTTCTGGATTGGATGGAAGAGTTCGGGTGTATGATTGAAGTGTGGCTGTGCGTGTGTGAAGGGATGAAAAAAGACCCATTTTTCTTTCTTTATCGTAACAGGTTTTTATTTTATTTTCGGAAATTTCGACTAGTAACCCGAATTTTTGATTTTTTCGTGAAATTTTCTTAGATTTTGACAATTTTGTGTGATAACTCTTAGTTTTTGACTCGTTTCGTCAAATGCCCCTCCATCATCTTTCCCTTTAAAATACATTATATTTAATTAAAAAAATATTAATTAGGACTCTTTCGACTCATCCCCTTCCCGGACCACGAACACCAACGAAGGTGGCTCTGTCTCCGGCGATCCCCTTCCCGGAGGTGCCAATGTGATACCCCGTATTTTTGTAAGGTTATTTTGGAAATTTTGGAATTTTCCCGAGTACCCGTTGTGTACGTAGGATTTAATACAGAGAGTTTGAGACATTCTGTAATGTGCTCTGTATCTGTAATATTTTTCTCAGTGAAGTAATATACAGACAAGGTGCCTTAGATTTTAATTCTCGTTTGCGTACGATAATTTTTATCCCGGTTTAACGTCAGGTTCGTTCGAAGCTGAATGAGCGGGAAAAGGGAGAAACGGCGACCGCCGTGGTTGGGCCCGAGGAGTCAGCGTGTCAGCTTCTAGCTGGCCGCGACAGGCCTAGAGACGGCGACCGTCGCATTTACGGCGACCACCGCATTTACGGCGACCGCCGCGTGCCCGCCGCAGGCTAAAAACGGCGCCCGCCGTGTTTTGTCCAGTGGGCATTGCCCGTTGGTCGCCGGCGGTAATCGAGGCGCGCCGATCTTGCTTTCGGCCGCGTTTTAGGGTTTGGTTGAGGCTCCCAGGTGTTTGGCTATAAATAGGAGTGTTTGGGAGAGGGTTTTGAAGCCCTTCCAACCCCGAATCGCTGCCGGATTTCCTTCTCGTCGGAGTTGGTTTTTGCCGGAGTTTGAAGGTATCGCCGGTGTTGCTTTGGTGTGTTTCCTGAGTGCCTTTGTGAAGCTTTTGGTTAGCCTTGGAGGTTAGAAGCCAAAGCAAGTCGAAGGAGGCCGAACCACTCGTGTTTTGGGGTGAGATTTCTCTCGTCTCTGTCGATCGTGTTCTTCACGGCGACCGCCGTGATGAATGCGGTGACCGCCGCCAAGAACGTCGACCGCCGCGAGTGCCCAGAATGCCTTCGTGGCTTTGGCTTGGTTGGTTGTCGTCGTGGCGTCTTTCCTTCCGTGTTCTTTCGCCGTGTTTAGATTCGTACTGTTTATGTCGGATCTAACTTAGGGTTCCTTTTATGGGTCGACTCGAAGGTTGTTGTGCTGTCGGATCTATACCCGTGTCGAGCCGGAATCCAGTTGTCGTCTTTAGACTTTTCTGCGGATTAAGGCAAGTGGCGGTTCGCTCTTGCTCATCGTTCCATATTTACATTAATTATCAGTTGTTTATCTGAGTAATTAATTTGGAATGATTATTGTGTTCATCTGGAAACGGTTTTGTTAACTGTTTTGGAAACTAAAATATGATGTTATAATAGGTTGTATATCTGTTAGAGCAACGCTATTATATATATATATATATATATGTGAATTAATACAGATATTATTATAGGTTGTATATTGTTAGAACAACGCTATTTTATCTGTTTCTGGCCGCGATGGCTTTGTTGTGATTGATTACTGTGTTGAACTGTTTAGTTAGCACGAGTATTCGTAGAAACGCTACTGTGTATCTCATTGCGAGTGCTAGTCGTTTCTTGATAACCTGGTGGTTAGGATTTAGTTCCTACCATCCTTCTCTAATGCCGTTTGTAGGGATTTAGTTCCCGACTCCGCCTTGAGGGATTTAGTTCCCGTGGGATTTAGTTCCCGATTCGACTTTTGGGATTTAGTTCCCGAGTCAACTCTGCTTTAGGGATTTAGTTCCCGAGGGATTTAGTTCCCGAGCCGACTTTAGGGATTTAGTTCCCGAGTCAACTCCGTCCATGGATTTAGTTTTCGACGGTATCTCTTTATCCCGATGGATGAGATGATTTAAAAGCTTATAACGTGATGTGGGTTTTGGAATTAAATAAGATAAAGTGCCCGAGTGCACATAATTAATATACCTTTGGCGAGTAGTGCAGCTAAGTAAATAGTGCAGCTAGGAAAGCTCGTCTCGACTGTTGATCAGAGTACGTTCTCTTTCCAATCTGGATTCGCTGTAAGCGATGAGGTTGGTCGTGAACCGAAACATCTTAGTCAGTTTTTAAATCGTTATGTGGTTCTGTAAGATCCAGACTTGAATGTAGTACGTTCTCCTTCCGATCTGGATTCGCTGTAAGCGGTGAGGTTGGTTGTGAGCCGAAGCATCTCAGTCAGCTTTTAATCGCTGTTGTTTGATTCTGTAAACATTCCAGATTTGTCATATTTCCTTAAAGACTCATTTCCGTTGGAGTCTTCTTTCGAGTCGATTTATGTGAAGATTCAGTCTTCCAGAATCTTCTCTTGTGCATACCTCTTGTTGTTATTCCGTGAAAGTGCCGGGTTATGTATCGTCCCTTCGGTTATTATTCGAGGGACAATGATAGTAAACAGTTACGATCATTCGAACCATTCTGCTTTGTACCCTTGCTAGTCTATTCAAGTAGACTAACCCACGAACTTTGTTCTCCGCATGTGGGCTGGTGTCATCCGTTCGATTCGGCACATCAGATAGAGCGAAGATATGAGGAGACTAGATTGACTATGAAGACGACGGTTGTTTTTGGATATTATAATAATTGCTTTTAATCAGATTGAGATCCTTGGGCAGGTGACCATTACGATCACAACCCTTTTTGTAATATCTTTTATAAGTCTTCCGCTGTACTTTGTTTAAACTCTGTGTTTGGCTTATTCGGGATTGGGATGTAATCCCGTAACTCATGTTTCATTTGATTGATGTTTTGATTTGGATACTTTGATCATTATGTATCATTGTATGCCTTAAATTGTATTTAAACCGGTAAAGCCTTGGGTGATCTCGGTAAGGAACACTTGGGTCACTGGCGGTAATACCTTTCCAAATGGGTTAAGATTTGGGGGTGTTACAGTTGTGGTATCAGAGTCAAAGGTTTTAAAACGGGTTTGGGATTTTTATAAATCATTTATCCGTTTTTGAAAATGGTTTAAAAGGGCTCTGAATTTTCAAAGTGAAAAGAATTTCAAAACACCGTTCATAGTCATGTCTTCTATACAGTCTGATATAGTAAGCTTGCTTCTATGTCTAGAAAGAGTAATTCCTTCCCCGTTGCCCCGTTAGATATGGGTGCATTCTGTTCTCTTCAGAGGAACCCGGGAGAAGCCGAGGTGGTTTCGCCATCTCCAGTTAGGCTTGATTCCCAGTTCGCTCGTTGTGAGTTGATGTTGTAGAACCTAGTAACTCGGTTTGAGTCCATCAATAGGAATTACCAGTTGATCTATTCTAAGTTGATTTTATTACGATAAATATATCAGAATGATATTAATGTGATAAAATCCTTGGAATTTGATCGGTAAACAGATGGTGAACACAAGGAACGTTATCCGTGCTGGTGCTGGGCCGAGTAATGACCCTAGACCAACTGTAGGAAATGTTGGACAAGACGAGCATGAGTTTGGTTCCAACAACCATCCTAGAGGCAATGGTCAAGAGCAGACCAACGCTCCAATGGCATTTGATGCTGCAATATTAGAGGCAATTCGGGGAATGGTCATGCAAGCAGTGACTGATATACTGCGACCGAGTATGCCACAGGCACAAGGTGTGCAAATTCCCCCACCGGTTCCCAGATTTGAGGAGCCAGGAAACCGTGTATTCCAGGAGAATATAGTCAGGACTCAAGACAACTATGGTCGTGCACTAAAGACCATCAATTCCATGAGGCCTGACAGCTATAACGGGAAAGGGGAACCAGTCGGGGTGATCCATTGGTTCTCCCACATGGAACGGTTGTTCCGCAACATTGATTGTACTGAAGCTGAGAAAGTACATATAGCTTCTCTTCAGTTAAAGGAGGATGCTAGTGAGTGGTGGGAGAGTACCGGCTTAGCTGATAGCCCTGTTTTGAACTGGGAGATGTTCAAAACAAAGATGACAGACCGTTTCTTCTCTCGAGCTATGAGGGAGGAGAAACACAAGGAGTTCCTATACCCTAAGACTGATGGATTGAAGGTGACTGAGCTGGCAACCAAATTCAATTATTTGCTACAGTATGCTGGACCTGAGATATCCAGTGAGGCACAAAAAATCTGGTATTTCCATGAGTGGATGGGCCCAGATATTAAGCCACTGATGGTGCATCACGGATGCTCGACTTTGGAGCAGTACGTGGATGCAGCCTACAAGTTAGAGGTGACTCTAGAAGAGTCGACCAAGAAGCGTGATAGCCAGAGGCAAGGGGAGAACCAGCCTAAGGCAAGTGGGTTTAAACGTCCCACTCCACCATCTGATTTTGCCAGATCTGGCTGAGCAAAAATGAATATGACTCAGGATGGGTCTACGCAACGTTCGGGTCAGTGCAATAGCCTGATCCAGTGCTACAACTGTGGTACCTACGGGCACAAGAGTAATGTGTGTCCGAAGGAGGAGAAAACGTGCTATGCCTGTGGAAAGGAAGGACACTTGCAGTTATTTTGTCCGTAGAGGAGACAGAAAGGGACTGAGTCACAGTAGGGATCTGTTAATCAGAATAACCAACCCGGGTTCAGTCCGGTGGAAGCCCCTAGTCCTTCAATGCAGACAACTGCGAGAAACAAGGGGAAAGCCCCGGTGGCTTCAAGAAGCCAAGGTCAACGCCTATACGTGATGCATGAGGCGGATGGACCCTATGCTCCTAATGCTTAGAGTACTTTGTATCTGCATTACACTTTTGTTAATGTGTTGTTGATGTGGGTGCTACCCAGACTTTCATTTTGGATGGTTGTAAGTTAAGTTGTGTGTGCAACGAGGTTGTGAACCTTTTGTTGTAACTCTTCTTATATATGAACCTTTGGTTTATACCAAGTTAATGTTTCGTTGCTTGGTATGGGGTAAGGTCTCGTGTTCGAGACTCACCAACAACCTCTTAGGAGATGGCTGCCTATTAATTAGGTGGAGCTACCAAGGATGGGTTGAGATATATGGACAGCGGCTCATGGCAACAGTGGACGCTGGTAATGGCTGGGCCTGGGCTCGGAGCCACTAGTGAGTCGTCTGTGAACCATGTAGTGGGCTGGTCCAAGATGGTGACCATGTAGTGGGAACCAATCGTCTATCAGATTGTCGATTACCATCAATGGTAAGAAATTCAAAGCGATTTGACCTAAATAACCATGGTCCCATACGATAATTATTCTCGGTATGGATTGACGGAAGCGTCATAAGGCAGTGATCGACTTCAGTTTTTGTTATTTCTGTGGTTAGAGAATTTACGGGTGTCTTTCCAGAAGATATTCCTGGATACCCCGAATCGTGTCGTGGAGTTTGCAATTGATCTCGAACCGTGTACCACGCCGATCTCTGAGGCACCGTACCGGATGGCTCCTGTTGAGATGCAAGAGTTGAAGAAGCAACTCAATGATCTTCTTGACAAAAGTTATATATGCATCACCTTAAGTAGGAGTGCCCTAGTTTTATTTGTCAAAAAGAAAGATGGACCGTTTCGACTTTGTTTTGACTTTCGAGAGTTGAATAAAGTCACGATTAAGAGCAAGTATCTGTTGCCAAGGAGTGATGATCTGTGGATCAACTACATGGAGCAAATTTTTTCTCGAAGATCGACCTGAGATCTGGGTATCATCAGCTCGGGATTCGTGAGGATGATATTCCGAGGATTTCATTTCGGATGAGAGATGGTCACTACGAGATTGTAGTCATGCCATCTGGATCTACGAATGCTCTAGCAGTTTTCATGAACCTAGTGCATCGATGTTTTAGACCAGTACTTGAATAAGTTCATAGTGGTCTTCATCAATGGCATTTTGATATTTTTCCCGAGCAAGGAAGCTCACAGGGAACATCTGCGGATTTCTTTATCGGTCCTTAGACCAAGTCGGCTGCACACAAAGTGGGCTAAGTGCGATTGTTGGATCTAGAAGTGGCTTTCTTAGGCCATGTGATCAATAAGAATGAGGTTATGGTTATTCCCCAGAAGAGTGAATCAGTAGTTGTTTGGAAGCGGCCTCAGGGTGTGAGCGAGGTGCGCAGTTTCCCAGAGCTTGCTGAGCAGTATAGACGGTTCATGGAAGGATTTTTCTAAGATCACTCCACCTATGACCAGTCTGTTCCACAAGGTCAACAAGAAGTTGTCTGGGATGACAAGTGCAAGACCAGTTTTCAAGAAGTTGAAACAGTGTCTGACTTATGCACTAGTTTTGGCGTTGTCGGAAAGAATGATGGCTATATGGTCTATAGTTAATGCTTCGAGAAATGGGTTGGGATGTGTCTTTGATGCAGAGGGGCAAGGTTATTGCATACGCATCTAGACAATTGAAAACCTATGAAGCAAACTAACCAACACATGACCTAGAACTAGCAGCAATAGTGTTTGCATTGGAAACTGAGGTTACTTGGGTGACCCAGAGGTCAGAAGAAGTTTTCCACTAGGAGATTATCCGTTTACATGGCATTCCTAAGACCATTGTATCGGATCGAGATGGCCAATTCATGTCAAGTTTATAGCAAGAACTTCACAAGGCCATGGGAACTGAATTGAGATTCAGCAGCATTTCATCCTCAGACAGATGGTCAGTCTAAAAAGACTATCTGGACCCTGGAGGATATGCTAAGAAGCATACGTACTCGATCATCCGACTAGTTGGGAAGACAACCTAAGTCTGATTGAGCTCACGTACGATAATAGCTGGCATGCTACGGTCAAGAGGGCTCAGTTCGAAGCTTTGTATGGTCACAGATGTAGATCTCAGATTTGTTGGGTTGAGTACGCCGACAAGATTCTACTTGGACTAGAGTTGGTCGAAGGGACAACTTCGAACATTGCTCTGAGTAGACAGAGGTTGTTGACCGCTTAGAGTCGACAAAAGTTTTACGCAGATCAGAAGCGTTAAAGTGTTGAGTTCGAGGTTGGTGGCAAGGTACTTGTCACAGTATCGCCACCCAAGGATGTTTTCAGGTTTGGTAAGCGTGGGAAGCTTAACCCTCGCTACATGGGACCATTCAAGATTCTGGATAGAGTAAGATCTCTAACGTACCGTTTGGCATTGTCGCCATCGGCGTACCCAGTGTATAATGTGTTCCACGTATCATTGCTAAGGATATTCGTGCCAAGATGAGTCTCGTAGACTGAGCTATAAGGACGTCGAGATTCAGGCAAATGGTACTGAGAGGAGATGTCAGTGTGCATTCTCGAACACCGTGTGAAGCGAATGTGCAACAAGATCGTACTGTTGGTACGAGTTCTGTGGTCCAGGTCTGGGACTGAGGAAGTTACTTGGGAAACCGAGGCAGAAATGCTCAGACACTTTCCCGAGTTATTTTTCGGCCAAGTTTCGGGGTCGAAACTTCTTTTAAGGGGGAGGTGATGTGATACCCCGTATTTTTGTAAGGTTATTTTGGGAATTTTGGAATTTTCCTGAGTACCCGTTGTGTACGTAGGATTTAATACAGAGAGTTTGAGACATTCTGTAATGTGCTCTGTATCTGTAATATTTTTCTCAGTGAAATAATATACAGACAAGGTGCCTTAGATTTTAATTGTCGTTCGCGTACGATAATTTTTATCCCGGTTTAACGTCAGGTTCGTTCACAGCTGAATGGGCGGGAAAAGGGAGAAACGGCGACCGCCGTTCAGAAACGGCGACCGCCGTGGTTGGGCCCGAGGAGTCAGCGTGTCAGCTTCTAGCTGGCCGCGACAGGCCTAGCGACGGCGACCGCCGCATTTACGGCGACCGCCGCGTGCCCGCCGCAGGCTAAAAACGGCGCCCGCCGTGTTTTGTCCAGTGGGCATTGCCCGTTGGTCGCCGGCGGTAATCGAGGCGCGCCGATCTTGCTTTCGGCCGCGTTTTAGGGTTTGGTTGAGGCTCCCAGGTGTTTGGCTATAAATAGGAGTGTTTGGGAGAGGGTTTTGAAGCCCTTCCAACTCCGAATCGCTGCCGGATTTCCTTCTCGTCGGAGTTGGTTTTCGCCGGAGTTTGAAGGTCTCGCCGGTGTTGCTTTGGTGTGTTTCCTAAGTGCCTTTCTGAAGCTTTTGGTTAGCCTTGGAGGTTAGAAGCCAAAGCAAGTCGAAGGAGGCCGAACCGCTCGTGTTTTGGGGTGAGATTTCTCTCGTCTCTGTCGACCGTGTTCTTCACGGCGACCGCCGTGATGAATGCGGCGACCGCCGCCAAGAACGGCGACCGCCGCCAGTGCCCAGAATGCCTTCGTGGCTTTGGCTTGGTTGGTTGTCGTCGTGGCGTCTTTCCTTCCGTGTTCTTTCGCCGTGTTTAGATTCGTACTGTTTATGTCGGATCTAACTTAGGGTTCCTTTTATGGGTCGACTCGAAGGTTGTTGTGCTGTCGGATCTATACCCGTGTCGAGCCGGAATCCAGTTGTCGTCTTTAGACTTTTCTGCGGATTAAGGCAAGTGGCGGTTTGCTCTTGCTCATCGTTCCATATTTACATCAATTATCAGTTGTTTATCTGAGTAATTAATTTGGAATGATTATTGTGTTCATCTGGAAACGGTTTTGTTAACTGTTTTGGAAACTAAAATATGATGTTATAATAGGTTGTATATCTGTTAGAGCAACGCTATTATATATATATATATGTGAATTAATACAGATATTATTATAGGTTGTATATTGTTAGAACAACGCTATTTTATCTGTTTCTGGCCGCGATGGCTTTGTTGTGATTGATTACTGTGTTGAACTGTTTAGTTAGCACGAGTATTCGTAGGAACGCTACTGTGTATCTCATTGCGAGTGCTATTCATTTCTTGATAACCTGGTGGTTAGGATTTAGTTCCTACCATCCTTCTCTAATGCCGTTTGTAGGGATTTAGTTCCCGACTCCGCCTTGAGGGATTTAGTTCCCGTGGGATTTAGTTCCCGATTCGACTTTTGGGATTTAGTTCCCGAGTCAACTCTGCTTTAGGGATTTAGTTCCCGAGGGATTTAGTTCCCGAGCCGACTTTAGGGATTTAGTTCTCGAGTCAACTTCGTCCATGGATTTAGTTCCCGATAGTATCTCTTTATCCCGATGGATGAGATGATTTAAAAGCTTATAACGTGATGTGAGTTTTGGAATTAAATAAGATAAAGTGCCCGAGTGCACATAATTAATATACCTTTGGCGAGTAGTGCAGCTAAGTAAATAGTGCAGCTAGGAAAGCTCGTCTCGACTGTTGATCAGAGTACGTTCTCTTTCCAATCTGGATTCGCTATAAGCGATGAGGTTGGTCGTGAACCGAAACATCTTAGTCAGTTTTTAAATTGTTATGTGGTTCTATAAGATCCAGACTTGAATGTAGTACGTTCTCCTTCCGATCTGGATTCGCTGTAAGCGGTGAGGTTGGTTGTGAGCCGAAGCATCTCAGTCAGCTTTTAATCGCTGTTGTTTGATTCTGTAAACATTCCAGATTTGTCATATTTCCTTAAAGACTCATTTCCGTTGGAGTATTCTTTCGAGTCGATTTCTGTGAAGATTCAGTCTTCCAGAATCTTCTCTTGTGCATACCTCTTGTTGTTATTCCGTGAAAGTGTCGGGTTATGTATCGTCCCTTCGGTTATTATTCGAGGGACAATGATAGTAAACGGTTACGATCACTCGAACCATTCTGCTTTGTACCCTTGCTAGTCTATTCAAGTAGACTAACCCACGAACTTTGTTCTCCGCATGTGGGCTGGTGTCATCCGTTCGATTCGGCACATCAGATAGAGCGAAGATATGAGGAGACTAGATTGACTATGAAGACGACGATTGTTTTTGGATGTTTTAATAATTGCTTTTAATCAGGTTGAGATCCTTGGGCAGGTGACCATTACGATCACAACCCTTTTTGTAATATCTTTTATAAGTCTTCCGCTGTACTTTGTTTAAACTCTGTGTTTGGCCTATTCGGGATTGAGATGTAATCCTGTAACTCATGTTTCATTTGATTGATGTTTTGATTTGGATACTTTGATCATTATGTATCATTGTATGCCTTAAATTGTATTTAAACCGGTAAAGCCTTGGGTGATCTCGATAAGGAACACTGGGGTCACTGGCGGTAATACCTTTCCAAATGGGTTAAGATTTAGGGGTGTTACAGCCAAGCTCCGGCTGATGTGCAGCTACGGAGGCCACATTATCCCCCGTCCCCACAACAACTCCCTCTGCTACGTCGGCGGCGACACTCGAATCGTCATTGTCGACCGCAACTCCACCCTGCCGGAGCTTCTCTAGAGGCTCTCCAGGATCCTCCTTAGCGTCCGCTCCTTCACGCTCAAGTACCAGCTCCCTAACAAGGATCTCGACTCTCTCATCACCGTCTCGTCGGAGGAGGATCTGGAGAACATGATCGATGAGTACGACTGTAGAGATATGAGGAAACTGATAATTTGATATTCATGGGAAGAGATTACATATATAGGGTTTACATGATAATGATATATCTTGAAGATAGAATTTCCTAAAGTAAAGATACCTTAAATAACAATAGAAGATAACAATAATATATAATTAACTATTATCCTTAACATGCACTAGTACAAAATGGCAAGTTTACCACGGTTCAAAATGCATATATTACTACGGTTCACAACCGTAGTAAATTTGGCCGCTATAAACTTGTTTAGTACGGTTACATATTTACTACGGTTACATATTTACTACGGTTCATGAACCGTAGTAAATATATTATGATCGTCGTTTAACCACGGTCGTTGTTTTACTATGGTTACAGATTTACTACGGTTCTATAACCGTAGTACATCTGTAACCGTAGTAAAAAAACACATTTTTCACTCCCATTAAACCCGTAGTAAGAGTGACAACCGTGGTAATTTGATGTGTCGTAAAGTTGTTTTAACCGTGATAATTTTACATGTAGTTAAATTGTCTCAACCGTAGTAAAAGGAAACGAACCGTGTTAAATGTGCACGTAGTATATTTGTTTAAACCGTAGTAAAAAAGATTGATTCCGTTGTAGTAAAATGTTTACAACCGTAGTAAAATGTCATCGTCGTTAGTTTGTTACAACCATAGTTATATTGTATGTCCCATTTATTGGGTCACTATTATAAACAATATGATGGATACATAAATCTGATCAAATTTTATATCATTTACCTACGACAAACAATTCCAATGAACATCCAACAACCATCCAAATATAATCAAACATCGTTCACAATACCGATCATGTAATAACGTACCTAGCTTGGTCATCAATTCAAAATCAGTAATGAACAAATCACTAATATCTTGTCAACTAAATAATGTTTCCTAATAATATCACTTGCACAATTTGACCAATTAAAAGATGAACCTTTGCACAAAAGTAATCCATTGATCTCGAACCTCATCTATCTTGTCCTTTGACAATGGCTTCGACCCAATCTCGAACCTCCCGTTTCAAGTATAATATTTCAGCTTCCATCTGGATCAGTTTCACTTCTTCTTTTTCACATTTTCCAAAGTATTGAGTAATACGCACTCCTGACCCATCTGCCCTAACACGACCAGGATGTTCTTTCTTTCCCAAAACAGAAGCTAATATGTCTTGTCGTCTAGAAAAGTTAACTTCACCTTGAGATGCTTGTTGTGATACCAATTGCTAATATCAAAACATTATATTTACCGAAGAAGATTTAACCAAGCAATACTAAAAATAAGCTAAAAATAAGCAACTACTACCAAAAAACAAGTACAACATCAACATCCATCAAAAGCAACTTAATGTAAAAATTATACATATAACAATACGTTAGAGACTTAGTTACCATTTGATCTGCTATTTTCCTAACTGATTCATCCATAATTCCATCTCTACGAGTTCTAGCCGCTAACCACAATTCATGTCGCGGTATGCTCATCGATGATGCGGTTAAATGAGGCCCTTGAGAACTAGTTTGTTCCTTCTGACTTTCGAAAATCTGCATCAGAAGTATTATATTTTGTTCAATATAAACAAGCAATTAAGTAAAAACAATCGCTTGCTTACCATCTAATCTGAATACATCGCAAAAAATGAAACTACAGCATCATGCATCTCAAAAACCAAAGCATGAAGTTGTGGTTTGAGAAAACAAGTCGTAGCTCAGTACAGAGGAAATGTCTTCACGAAACAACAAAAGGTCACTTGATCAATGCAAAGGTTAATTTTATCAGTCCATAACATAGAGTTAAGAAAGAAAAAAAAATGAAGAAACTTTATGCAAGTAGACCATTCACTTCCCTCATGAGCATTTGCATATCACTGCCATTGATACGAGGTTAAATCCACAATCCACCTGAAGCTAGTACATGAGTTGTGGACTAGTCCACTTAGAACATGAAAATTTATAGTTGTAAAAGCAGATAGTTTGTTTATATATTATCCTTCCTTTAGCTTCTATAAGAGTATTTCATGTTAGCATATTTGGTTCTTTGTTGCTGCCCAAAAATTCAGCACAAATTACTTGAAAATGAGAGCAAATGACAGTTCAAAAGGTCTTGCATTCCATAGACTATGTATACTCTATAGCATAAAAAATGTATGCACATAAAACATAATATACAACCTCTAGCACATGCACCATATAAAATTCTCAATTGAATGGAACACACTGAACAGTACCTACTTGCTTTTTTAATTTTGTTTTTACTGAGCAAACCATATTGGAAAGAGCAATGAGCAATGTATGTGTGTGTGTTTGCCTCCTAACTATCAATCCCCTTTGGTAAACACTCAATTGGTTCACTACCTCTATTATAATTCACATTATCAACAATTCTAACCTTACATGCTCTTACCAACACTCATTTAACCTTCTATCAAACATGAAAATTTATAGCTGTAAAATAACACAAAGAGACGAGAATGAAATAAGATATTGAAGTCCACTACTTGATACTATTAGTATCACAACTGCAAAAACCAATTTCCCATTTTTCCAGCATCCAAAAATTGAGAGATGAGATTTAAAAAAATCTGGAGGTTATCATGATTGTCAGCCTCTAGGAGGGAATGTCGTTCTCTGCTAATTTTATGAACATTGATGGTAGTAGAAATAGAAAATGAATAGAGAACTGAAGAAGGCAAAAAGCAATTTTTGACTCTCAACCTTTATCTGAGAACTGGCATTCCCTCCTAAAAGAGGCTTACTATCATGACAGATAAGCCACTACTCTTTTTTCAGATGTTACAATTGACAGTTTACAACGAGTATTACTGGGGGGAGAATAGTTCAACTATCATGATGCACAGTGATATAAAGTAGTGTAAGGATTTGCTCCCAAACGAAGTCATAGCACTTACACACTCCAAAACGACCATGATTTTGCTAAAGCTTATGAGTAGGAGTCATAGAAAAAGAAAAGAATGGTGGAAGTGAAGACCCATCCAAAACGCTGTTGTTCTTGCCCTGTCATATGGGGTTGTTATCAACCCACTTTAAACGAAGTGAAGTTTTTTTTAAGAACCCAAAATCAATGCTTGAATTTCAGCACAACAAGATGAAACACCAAACAACAGCATGAATGAAATACCACAAACTGAATATTGGAAAGAGAATCACCAACCTAGGTGTGCTGCGACTTGGGATGTGTTGAGCGGTTACTTGATTTTACATGTTTCAATTCATCTGATCGAATATAAATGAAATGATCTGCTGCTACTATGTTAGAACATTCAAGATTTACTGTCAGTAAAGGCTATCTATAATCAGAATAGATACAAGAGAAGCCAATTCATAACCTAATACAGATTTACAGGAAGCCAATTCATAACCTAATAAAAGCACACAAATTTCGAGCCCTAGACTGCAGGAACCAAAATTGAGCCCTGCAGGAACCAAAATTGAATGGTGGAATGAGAATTACTAACCTGGAACGAGAAGCAATCCACACGGCTGCCTGGAACGAGAGTTTCTGAGCACGAACTAGATCGAACTGATGCAACCAAAATTGAACTCTGGATGGAGACGGTGGAAACGATGTAGGGATTGAAAGCAAAAATGAGAATTACCAACCACGGCCCCCGATGAACGATGGATGGAGATGATCTGGAACGAGTCGATGGAGACGACAGGTGGAGCCGGTGAACGATTGTTAGCAGCAGCGGCACGGTGGGTGCGGTGGTCTCATCTAGCTAGGATCGTGGTGGGGCTCGCCGGTGGTGGAGAGCAACAGAGGGGGATTCCAGTGCGGTGAGGGCTAGTTAGGACAACTCCAATGGTGGGCTGTGTGGTCCGGTGGGGGTGAATCTGGTGTGGCGCGGAGGTCCGAGCGCGAGCGGGTGGGGTCGGGAATGGGGGCTGGGCTCGAGTCGGTGTGGTTCGCATGGTGGGACGAGCCGGTGCTGGGTGGTGGTCTGCGGTGAGGGGAGTGGTGAAGGAGAGAGAGAGGAGGGAGAGATGGTGGGGTGAGAGAGGAGGGTAAGGGCGATTGGTGGGGTACAGCGGCAGGGGCATGGAAAAGAAACAGAGGGTGGGTAGGGTAGGAGAAAGGGTAAAAGAAAAGAAAAGAACCGTGGTTTTTTAGGGGGAAAATTTACAGCTGAATAAACACAACCAACTAGGGGTGTTCATCCGGTCCAGACCGGACCTGAATTTTCGGTCCGGTCCGATGGATCGGATTTTTTCAAAAGTGTGGACCGGAGATCGGTTTAGACCGAATATTATTATTTTTTTAAAAAAAATAATCAAATTCTTATTTAATATCTAAAAAAAATATCTAAAAAACATTTATACTCCTAACTTATTAACTTAAGGAAAAAATCTATAAAAAATAACATTTAAACTCCTAATTTATTAATTTTTCCGGGTTTGGACCGGAACCAGATTAAGGAAAAAACCTGGACCAGAGACCGGACCGTAATTTCACCGGTCCGGGCCGATCTTGAACACCCCTACAACCAACCATGATATTTTAGCAGTTGTTTTATCGCGGTTCTGCCACAATCGTGGTAATATAACTCATATTACCCATTTATAACATAAAATAAAAGAACCATGGTATTCTAGCAGTTTATTTACTACGCTTCTCCCATAACCGTAGTAAAAAAATGCATAAAAATCACGGTTGTCCATAGAACCGTAGTAATTTAACCATGACAACAAAATTGGGGATAAAATTCTACGATTTTAATCGACATTCAATCTGATTAAATGTGGAATTACGTGTATGATAAGGTCCTCTTAAATGCCCAATAGTTAATGGCTTCAATCGGATCCAAGAAATTTGCCAAATCCTCCATTGAAGCTTATAAAAGCTTAAGGATGGACTGCTCGAAGAAGCTATGCGCGCGGGTTGAAGGCTTCGTTTTTTGGGCTTTTGGAAGGGCAAACGATGTCCGTTTTGGACGAATTTTATATATACGGACTCGTATTGAAATTCTCAACATGATTATGGGAAAAAAAAAATGCAATTTTGGGAAAAAAATTTGTACTGTACGCCTAAGATAAGCGTGTGCTTTTAAACTTGAAAAAAAAAAAACTACACGCTTAAGCTAAGCGTGTGGGCACACGCTTAGTTTAAGCGTATAAGAACCGTGGGCTGTTTTTTAAAAATAACAATAATACCCCTATACGTTTAAGCTAAGCGTGTAAAATTGGAGGCTTAGCTTAAGTTTCACGTCCATTTAAACATATTTTCGGCGTATATTTAGCTTGTCCGTAACTTTATGTTATATATAGACAGCTTTGTTATATATGCCTTCGAATTGAGTTTTTGCTTGAAAATTGTTCCTCTAATTTTCTTTTACTCTCTGTAGCTTTTTTTTTTTTTGGGTGCAAAGGTGGGACTAAGGCCGTTTTATTAGTTAAACTGAAATTAAAGTACAGCAGAAGCTAAAACAACAGCATTAATAATTAATCGGAGGTGTTGGAGGCTTTAGCAAGCCAGTTAGCAGCTTTGTTTTGTTCCCTAGAGATATGCTTGCTTCACATGAACTTCCCAACCCTATTGTTTTATCATATTCCTGCACCTACAGAGCATACCAAACCAATTATTCACCGGCGGGTTTGTGTCCAACCACCTCTTTGGCGTCACATTCAACAATCAAATTTGTGCAGGCCAAGTCCCTGGCCATTTGAAGCCCTTGCAACACCCCTAGCGAATCCGCTTGGAAGGTCGTACTTCCATTTCGCCGACCACCGGCGCCCACCACCATATAGTGGTGGGAGCAAAAGTCGAAGCCCAGTCCCCAGGTGCAGCCAAGTTACTGCGCAGCCAGTCCAGCAGTGATGTGGGGCCAGCTAGCAGGGCCAATAAACTTAATCCACACTTCTTTGGCATAATTGCAGTCACGCACAATGTGCAAGGTGTTCTCAATGTCATCCCCGCAGGCAGCACATTCCATGGAAGAAAATTCTTGACCCGCTCCGGG
Source organism: Rheum nobile (assembly GCA_027886185.1). NCBI lineage: Eukaryota > Viridiplantae > Streptophyta > Magnoliopsida > Caryophyllales > Polygonaceae > Rheum > Rheum nobile. Next base: position 2,941,712 of record WOAB01000531.1, on the reverse strand, counting down.
GCCTTCACCGCCCAAACAAGCTTCCAAACAGCCTCCTTCACATTGTCTCCCTCACCTTTAATAATTTCTAAGGCAGAGGAGATCGAGAATTTCCCGGAGATCTTCTTCGGATATGACCCCCGTAGCCAGGTCTTCAAGCGGTGAATCGGTGGCCTATTTATGTGTCCAGAAAAGCGTTTTCCTACCATCTCCCACATCCACTCGTAGTCCCTTAAGTAGCGTTGACAATGCCTTTCCAGAGGTTAGATGTATTATGGAACATATCTTGGTCACATAGCCCACTACAATACTTACCCCGGACCACCCTAGACCACAGGGATTCAGGCTCTTTGATGAGTCGGTACCCCATCTTAGTCATGAATGCCGAGTTTGCTTGTCGCATGCTTCTCATACCGAGACCCCCTTCGGCCTTGGGTTTTCTCACCTTCTCCCAATCAAGCAGATGGATCTTTCTCTTCTCAGCGGTAGATCCCCAAATAAAATTCCTCGTTTGCTTCTCAACCTCATCACAAACCGTAACCGGGAGTTGCGCGGTTTGCATTGCGTAGTATGGTATGCTCTCAATGGCCGACTTTGTGAGTGTTACCCTGCCCGCCATTGAGAGATGACGCGCTTTCCACCCCGGGAGTTTCTTGGCGACCCTTTCTTTGATGTATGAGTACATTCCCACTGTGACCCTCTTCTTGGAGATCAATTATGACGCCCAAGTGTTTGCCCAAATCATCCGTCATCGGGATGCCACCGAAGTCGCCTCCTCTACCGTGATTGATGCAGGAGCACTGGCCGCGCGCATCGAAGAGGAGATCGGTTCGTCCGAGGGTGCACAGATTGGTCGTTCGGTGGCAAATTGACGCTCATAATATGTTTTTGGAATTCGGATCGGCCCAACGAGTCCAACTCATAGCTTTTCCATGACTAATGGGATTTTTAGGCCATCCGAGATCGTTTCGGGCCTCAACGCAGCGTTTTAGTATTTTTCGCAATTTATATTTTATTTCCGTTTTGCTTAATTTTCGCATTAGGGTTTCGTTATAATATTTAAACACTTTTTGGATGGTGACAGACATTATCTTTTATTGAATCAAACCCTAAGAGTTTTTCTTTTTCTTTCTGGTGGATTTCGGAGTTTATCGTTGAGTTCGTCGCTTGCGAACTTGATTATTGTTCTAGGATTAGCGCTTGCGAATCCTTACGCTTCCTACTGCGTCAATTGGTATCAGAGCGGGCTTTCTCCTGTCTCTTTTCGTCATCTGATCACCATGGGAGATGATATGTGTTATTTCATACACCTTTACTAGCAATTATTAGCATGATTTGGAGGAGTTTATGAGTGATTTTTAGGCTAAGTCTGTGATCCAGAAGTTATGGAGAGAAGTGAAGATATCCCAGGATTTACAGCTTAGATGGAGACATGAGGATGGAGATGGAGCTGCTGAAGCATACATGGAGACGACTACCAACAGTTGGTAGTAATGAAGAGCAGCAGAAGAAGAGAAGAGGAGCTGGAGAAGAGAGTGAGCGAGCTCACTGCCCCGCGCCAGAATCACCGCGGCCCGGCGGTGACTCCCAGAGAAGACTGAAGCCCCGCGGTGGAGAGCCTGACGCCCCGCGGTGGCCGTGTTAAATGCCGCACGCCCGAAGACTTTTATTTCCTTTTATTTCGTTTAGACTTTGTTATTTTATTATTATGTTTCCTTTATTGTTTACATTAGTTTAACCTAATTTTCTTAAGACTATTTAAGCCCTCTTTCTAGGTTAAGGGGAGACACTTAGAACAACTTCGCTTTACATCAGACGTTATTTTTCCCTTAGTTTTCATTCTCGTTTGAATGGAGAACTAACTTCCCTTTGTTCTGCTAGACGATTGAAGCAATACAGTTGATGTGTTTGTGAGATTTATATTCCTTGTTCTTATCCTTATAAGTGTTGGTTTGATTCTCTTGGTTATATTGATTATTGATTTCTTGTTGTTCTTCTTAGCCTGATCAACTAGGTTGAATACTTTTTATCAATTGCTAGGATTGCATATAGGGGTTCCGAGTGCATATCTAGTGGCATACACGATTGTGCCTATAGGGGTCCCGAGCGTACAATCGTGAGTGAGAATCAGTTGCATGTTAAGTAGTAAGGTGTCTTTCTATTTGCATGTATCCTATATCCTTGTGTGTATTGTTATTGCTTTGTTGGTGGTAAAGTATACCGACAACTGTGAGAATCGGTGGTGCTTTATCATTGGCATAGTAATAAGTCTATCGACAACTGTGAGAATCGATAGTACTTAAGATCAGTATGGGAACAACTATAAGGATAGTAAAAGAACTTGGATTTAATAGATTTCTGTGATCAAATTATATCTCTGTATTGTGGATCTCGCTCTAGTAGGACTACTTTCCCCATCATATTTTCTCAACTCAACCAAACTTGTTTGCTTTGCTTGCTTTGTTCTTTCTTGATAACTAAACCCCCTTTTGCTTGTTACTTGTCATTCACGATTTCATACCGCATCAGATCTTCCCTGTGGGTTCGACCCTTACTTGCTTACTATACATCCATTTAGTAGGTCTGTTAGGATATTTACTTTGACTAGGCTAATCAACAATATTTGCATTGCGCACTTCCTAGCCCGTCAAATTTGGCGCCGTTGCCGGGGATGATTTCTGTTTTGTTGTGTGTTTTTGTGATTTATTTTTGGTGGAGACCTATCTTATGGTCGACACTCGTTCTACTGACTCCCCTCTAGCTGCTTTTGATCCAGAAGTCGACAGATCGTTTCGTGCGAACCTACGCGATCAAGGAGAAGGAGAAGAAGAAGCAGAGGTTGAGATTGTTGAGCCGGCTGAGACAATTAACATCCTTGCTGTCGCAATGGCTGAGACTCTGAGAGAATTAACTGAGCCGAATATTGGAGCACATCCCTTGGCTGTCATCATCCCTGCACTCGGCGAAGGGGTGAACTTTGAGCTGAAGTCTGAAGTTGTTGCCTATCTCCCGAAGTTCCATGGTTTGAGTGGAGAGGACCCGATCTCTCACCTGGGCAAGTTCCACAATGTCTGCATGACTATGAAGCCCAGGAATGTGACAGAGGATCAAATCAAGATGAGAGCTTTTGGTTTCTCCTTGTTAGACTCTGCTAGCGACTGGTACTATCACTTATCACCAGGAACCATAGATACCTGGAATAAACTGCACAAGGCGTTTCTGGATAAGTACTTTCCAACAAAGAAGGTGAATGCTTTGAAAAAGGCAATTGCCAACATTGAGCAGGCTGGTGATGAGACGCTGTATGATTATCTTGAGAGGTACAAGAAGCTTTGCTCTAGCTGCCCGTTCCATGGATACGCCAAGCAGGACCTTGTCCTCTATTTATACAATGGTCTGCTAGACCAAGAGAGAAGGATGGTTGACGCTGCTTGCGGTGGAAGCATTCTGAATCTGACACCGGATGCAGCCATGGAGAGATTCCAGGAGATGAGTGAGAGCACCAGGAGCTTTGGAAAGACTTATCAGAGAAGGACGGTCAATGCTGTGACCCCTGCAGGACCAAGCCCAGTGTTGACTGAGTTAGCCGAGCTGAAAGAGATGGTGAAGAGGATGGCGAACCAGAACGCCCCTCAACAAGTTAAAGCATATGGGCTTTGCTCTGATTAATACCATCCCACCGACACTTGTCCTGAGCTGCAGGAGAAGGGTGTTGCTGAAGTTAATGCTATAGGAGGTTATGGACCCCCTAGACCACAGTTTGGTGGACATCCCAATTATAATCCGAGAGGGCGAGACCACCCAGGTTTCCGATGGAGTGACCCTCAAGGAGGTCAACAGCCTGCACAACAACAATACCATCAGAGAGTCCCGTACCAACAGAGGCCTCAAGGCCAAACCTCTGGTGCTTCTACTGAAGAGATGCTAAAGACTCTGACTCAGCATTTCGCCACGCATATGCAGGCTACTGAGTCAAGTATAAAGAACATGGAGAGACAGATTGGCCAGCTTGCTGATGTTGTGACCAAACTTGACCAGAGGACATCAAACTCCCCGCCATCTCAAACTACAGTGAATCCAAGGGAGAATGTGAGCGCCATCACCCTTAGAAGTGGTAAGAAGCTGGTCGTTACTCCTAGTACTGAAAAGGAGAACGAAGCTGTAAAAGAGAAAACTGTTGACCGCCCCGCGGTGGACCCCACCGCGACCCGGCGAAAAGTTGAGGCTGAAGCCAGGAAAGAAGAGTTGAAGCCACCGCCCCGCGGCGACTCTGGCCGCGACCCGGCGGCTGATCTCAGTAAACACACCACGACCCCACCGCCCCGCGGTGATGATCAACGCCCCCCGGTGGGCTTGCCGCGACCTGGCCTTCGAGAACCCAACTCCGCTGAAGAAACCTGTGTTGATGACTACGTTCGTCCCGTGTTTCCCCCTCTAGGTTCTGAGAAGCCACCAACACCTTTCCCTGAGGCGCTGAAGGCCAAGAGAGTAGCTGAAGACAGCGATCTGTTCGAGACATTTCGGGACTGTGAGGTGAACATTTCCCTGATCAAGCTTATCAAGGCTGTCCCTCGATATGCCAAGTTCTTGAAGGAGTTGTGCACCGTGAAGAGGACTCAAAAGGTTCAAAAGAAGATTCCAGTGAGTGAACATGTGTCAGCGGTAGTTCAGAGACGCATGCCTGAGAAGTGCAAGGATCCCGGTACATTTACTATTCCTATTACTATAGGTGAGCATCGATTTGAGAAAGCCTTGTTAGACTTGGGTGCCTCTATTAATGTTTTGCCTTATTCTTTGATTGAGGATTTAGGAATAGGACCCTTGCATGATTCTAACATTGTTATACAACTTGCTGATGGTTCTTGTGTGCCCCCTAAGAGTATTGTGGAGGATGTTCTTGTGAGGATAGGTCCTTTGATTTTCCCTGCTGATTTCTTTGTTATGGATATGGACTATGATGAGTAGGTTGCTCCTGTTATGCTAGGTCGACCTTTTATGAAAACATCCATGACAAAGATTGATATAGACAGTGGAATTTTAACTATGGAATTTGATGGAATAATTTTTGAACACAATATTCATAAAGCCAACCCCATTGAATTGCCAACTCCTTACTGCATTAGTGATTTTGATGATCATGTGCATGAAAATGTTAAAACTAGTGCAGTAGAGACCGTAGTTAAGTGTTCTACTATTGATGGACCTATTGAGTTGCATGAGTTGCATGTTGATGATGTCTTGCTAGATGACATATGAGATTCCATTCCCTCTATTTTGGGCACTTGCCCCCCTGTACTAACCATACAAGGCTGTAAGCCTTTATCCAGTGACGTGCAGCATATTCAGATTGAGCCATATCGGCCCCCACATCGCTCTAAGTATGGGGGAGATGCTCCAAAGGAAGTAAGCATGGAGTTGATGGCAAAGAGGGAACATGGTCTAAGGTCTAAACCTTTCCATGGGAAGTCTCAACCAGGAAGAGACGAGTAGGAGGATTCCGAGGGGATACTATTCCAGGTGGTAGTTGATCTGCAGTACGTCGAGCCAACGACGTTAACCAAGGCGCTGTCCGAAAGGCAACCCGTGGTAATTGTTCTTTGAGTTTTCTTTAGATTATTTTCGTAGTTTATTTTGCTTTGTTTCGTTCGCCTGTTACTTAAATTTAAGGTACGAAAGTAAATGGAGAGATGGTGTTCTCAGCTATGCCACCGCCCCGCGGCGACCCTCACCGCCCCGCGGTGGATGTCTGGTATACCTTCTCAACTCCGAAAAAAAAAAATCAAAAAAAAAAAACAAGAATAAAGGGCCTCGAAAAAACCTTAAACGGGTGAGTAACATTTTTATTTCTTGAGTAGTAACTATGGTTTTGACGGATTGGGCCCCCTTTGGGCCAAGATTTTTCTTTGGGCCATGGTACATATCCGGCCCCATCATCCCTTTATTTCCCTTTCACCTTCCCTAACCTAGCCCCCATACTCACAAACACTCCATTCCCAACACCACTCTTAAGCCCCCAAAGAATTTTCCCCATTCTCCCTCAAATCTCTCTCGACCTTGATCCGAATCTAGCCCCAATTCACCAATTGGAAGTCTAGCCTCACAAACAAGCCAAACACAACCCCACCGCATCGCTTCAGTCCCGCCTCACTGCCTCCCCGCCTCGCGCTGCCCCGCTTCGTGTCGCTGCTGCCACCGCCCTGTGCCGACTCCACCACGACCCGGCCAAAGCCCCCAGTTGTCTCACCGCGACCCGGCGACTCGTTCACCGCCCCGCGGCGAGACCTCTTGGCTGCGTGTTTGCTCGTTTGTAAGTTCTCTTGGTTGCCCTTCGTTTTGACATTCTATATTCATTACTTATGGCACCTAAGAGTAGGAAGCAAGGTTCTACGAGGGATGAGAATGAGGTCTACAATGTGGTGAAGGAGAGGAAGGTGTTGGCGACTAAATTCTTTCACAAGCCTATGTTGTCTGAGATGGGTTTGTTGGCGTATGTGTCCCTGTGCTTAGCACAGTGTGGTTTGGGGACGTTTCTGAACTTGGATGCCCCTGTGTATCCCGAGCTTTATTACCAGTTCATCGCCTCTTTCAAGCGGTACTCTGATGGTTCCGACAACAAGAGGATGATGAGGGTCACGTTCACTTACAATGGGCGTGATTATTCGTTGTCCCCTAAGGTGGTGCGTGATGCCCTGGGCATTACAAAGCTGCCAACGGATGGATGGTCTGGTGGCATTCTAGAGTCTGATATGATGAAGTTCTAGAAGGCTGCTACGGGCAGGACGTTCAGGAAGGGTCAGGAGGTGAATTTGAAGCTGGTGAACCCGTGTCTACGGTTGATCCACAAGGTGATGATGAGAGACTTCTTTGACCATGCTGATGATGGAAAGGTTCCTCTGAAGGATTTCCAGTGGTTTATGAGCATCTTAGAGGTTGTTACGTACACGCCGTGTTGGGCTACCCTCTTTTTGGGTTCCTTGAAGAGGATTCGTGATGGTGAGCCACGTGATATTTGTGGGGGTGGTCTGATTACCCTCCTTTGTGCTGAAGTGATAGCTTGCGATCAGATTCCTCGGCCTGTTGCCTACGTGGTGTATGATATGGCACACATGAAAGTGTGCTCGATGCTGAATCCATCGGGAAAGGATGGTGATTTGGTCTGATCGTCATATGATGGCCACATTCTGATTCTTCCACGGGAGTTCTCTTATTCCCCTTCATTTACGGATTGGTGGATTCCCAGTGATAACAGGGTGACGACTGATGATACCCCTGCTGCTGCTCCTTCAGGCCCGTATGGAGAGGGCCCTAGTGGTGCTGTTGAGTTTGCGGGCGAGGACACTCCTATGCCTACCCAGTTTGATGCGCCTTCGTCTTCTTACGGTCCGGCCACACCTTGGCAGGAGTTGTATTCGAGATTTGATGCATTCTCAGTGCAGCAGACGCACTGGAACACCCGAGTAGAGACCAGTCTGCAGACTTGGCAGACCCAGTTCCGCACTGATGTAGATGAGCGTCTGGACGGTATGGACGCTCATATGAAGGACTACTTCGGGAGGTTCCCACCACCACCACCATCCGCCCCGCAGTGAGTTTGTTTTCTTCTTCCCCTATTTCTTTTGATGTTCTCTTTTCTACATTGAGGACAATGTTCGGTTTAAGTATGGGGGAGGGATTTAGACTTGCTATCTGTCTATCCTTTGTACATATTGTTTTCTTTTCGTGTGCTGTATTTCCGTTCAAGTATTTGATTCTAAAAAAAAAAATCGAAAAAGCCAAAAAGAAGTAAAAAAGGCAACCAAAATCCTGGGATGAGCTGAAAACCCACAAGGGCAGTTCAGGTAAAAAGCAGGTAGTCCGGCTGGTATAGACCAGGGCAATATTGGACTGGAGTGATGTGAGTATATGTGAGATATCTAGCAAAATGAAATGAGTGGCTTGGTGAAAACCCGAGAGGGCGCCTTGGCAAGATGAGCGAAAAAGAAGAAGAGTGATTTTAGGATTTCTCTTTATTTCTTGGCGAGGTGTCATAAGAAGAGGTGGTATAAGGAGTTCGGGTAGGCCATTCTGGAGCGATAAGGAGCTAGATTGGAGTTAGGACTAGAATTATCTTTGTATCACTTGTTTTGGTTGTCTGGAGCTTATTGTTGATATGTTGTAATTGCTAGTGTCTTATTTTCTTGTACTTCTTGAGGCCTTGGTGTTGATTGAGAGAGTAGGTTTTTCTTTAGCTTACTCGGGAAGAGTAAAGGTCTAAGTATGAGGGAATTTGATAGGTGTTATTTCATACACCTTTACTAGAAATTATTAGCATGATTTGGAGGAGTTTATGAGTGGTTTTTAGGCTAAGTCTGTGATCCAGAAGTTATGGAGAGAAGTGAAGATATCCCAGGATTTACAGCTTAGATGGAGACATGAGGATGAAGATGGAGCTGCTGAAGCATACATGGAGACGACTACCAACACTTGGTAGTAATGAAGAGCAGTAGAAGAAGAGAAGAGGAGCTGGAGAAGAGAGTGAGCGAGCTCACCGCCCCGCGCCAGAATCACCGCGGCCCGGCGGTGACTCCTAGAGAAGACTGAAGCCCCACGGTGGAGAGCCTGATGCCCCGCGGTGGCCGTGTTAAATGCCGCGCGCCCGAAGACTTTTATTTCCTTTTATTTCGTTCAGACTTTGTTATTTTATTATTCTGTTTCCTTTATTGTTTACATTAGTTTAACCTAGTTTTCTTAAGACTATTTAAGCCCTCTTTCTAGGTTAAGGGGAGACACTTAGAACAACTTCGCTTTACATCAGACGTTATTTTTCCCTTAGTTTTCATTCTCGTTTGAATGGAGAACTAACTTCCCTTTGTTCTGCTAGACGATTGAAGCAATACAGTTGATGTGTTTGTGAGATTTCTATTCCTTGTTCTTATCCTTATAAGTGTTGGTTTGATTCTCTTGGTTATATTGATTATTGATTTCTTGTTGTTCTTCTTAGCCTGATCAACTAGGTTGAATACTTTTTTTTATCAATTGCTAGGATTGCATATAGGGGTTCCGAGTGCATATCTAGTGGCATACACGATTGTGCGTATAGGGGTCCCGAGCGTACAATCGTGAGTGAGAATCAGTTGCATGTTAAGTAGTAAGGTGTCTTTCTATTTGCATGTATCCTATATCCTTGTGTGTATTGCTATTGCTTTGTTGGTGGTAAAGTATACCGACAACTGTGAGAATCAGTGGTGCTTTATCATTGGCATAGTAATAATAGTCTATCGACAACTGTGAGAATCGATAGTACTTAAGATCAGGGTGGGAACAACTATAAGGATAGTAAAAGAACTTGGATTTAATAGATTTATGTGATCAAATTATATCTCTGTATTGTGGATCTCGCTCTAGTAGGACTACTTTCCCCATCATATTTTCTCAACTCAACCAAACTTGTTTGCTTTGCTTGCTTTGTTCTTTCTTGATAACTAAACCCCCTTTTGCTTGTTACTTGTCATTCACGATTTCATACCGCATCAGATCTTCCGTGTGGGTTCGACCCTTACTTGCTTACTATACATCCATTTAGTAGGTCTGTTAGGATATTTACTTTGACTAGGCTAATCAACAATATTTGCATTGCGCACTTCCTAGCCCGTCAGGAGATCAACCAGTTACCATAGCAGACTTAGAAGGGGTTACTACGGCTTTTACCACAACCCTGACTGCTTTGACGGAACAGATGACCACTTTGACGAACCAGATGAACAACCTGAACAACAATAACGGCAATCAACAACGAGACAGGAGGGAAGAGGCGAACAGAGTTCCGCGCGGCGGGAACAATCGTGTTGCTGACAGTTCTAGTTCGGAGGAAGAAGTGGAAGACGACGATCATCCAGTAGTTGTGGGTAATCAATACGGTAACCACGATTACCGAGTGAAGGCTGATATTCCATTGTTCTACGGAACCATGGGAGTGGAGGAGTTTCTGGATTGGCAGATCGACGTTGATAGGTTTTTCGACGTCATGGGTGTCCCTGAGGATAAGCAGGTCAAGATGGTAGCAATCAGGCTGAAGAGTACTGCTGCTATGTGGTGGGATAAGCTTGTTGTTCAGAGGCAGAGGCAAAGGAAATGGCCAGTCAGAACCTGGAGACGTATGAAACAACTGATGTTGGAGCGGTTCCTGCTGGAAGACTATGAGCAGATTCTGTATAAGATGTACATTGAATGTGTTCAAGGAAAGAGGACTGTGACGGAGTACACGACAGAGTTTCTGCGTTTCTTTGAGCGCAATGATCTAGGGGAGACGGAGAGTCAGAAAGTGGCCAGATACATCAGTGGGTTGAATGGTTCGATACAAGAGAAGATGGGCTTGCAGACTGTATGGACCATGACAGAGGCTTCTAGTCTGGCCTTGAAGGCCGAATTAATAGAAAAGTCCCCCCGTGGCTTTTCATCATTCCGGAGATATGCACCTCAGGACAACTTCGAACCGTCAGAAGACAAGGAAGGAAGTGCAGTAGCCAAGGATCCCAACCCCGAAAGTAAGGAAGCTGGCAGTTCCAGCGGTAGTTCTAGTGGTACTCAGCAGGGGAAAGCACCTTTCCGGAGACATGCTAATAATCCTTACGCTAAGCCTTCCGGTGACAAGTGTTTTCGCTGTGGCGGGCAGGGTCACAGATCAAATGTTTGTCCGACCAGGAGGACTGTCGCCCTTGTGAAGGAAGCAGAAGACGAGGAAGAGGATGATGAATATGCTAGAGTTGAGTTTGCTGAGGAGGAATCACTTGAGAGGGTGAATATTATGCTCCAGAGAATCTTGATGTCATCGAAAGAGGAAGGGCAACGTCGGAACCTGTTCCGAACACACTGTTCTATTCAGAACAAGGTGTGTAACTTGATTGTGGATACTGGCAGTACCGAAAATCTGTTTTCTCAGAAACTGGTTGATCATTTGAAGCTACCCACAAGGCCTCATGAGAAGCCATGCACCCTAGGTTGGGTGAGTAAGGGCCTCCAAGTTAAAGTGTCGCTGACTGGTAAGGTCCCCATCTCCATTGGGAAGCACTACAGAGAAGAGATACTTTGTGATGTTCTAGATATGAGTGTCTGTCATGTTTTGCTAGGTCGTCCTTGGCAGTATGATAATGATATCACATACATAGGAAGAGATAATGTGATGTTATTTAATTGGGGTGTGCATAAGATTGTCATGACTCCTGTTTTGCACTTTGATAAGAGCCCCAGGAGGAAAAAGTCTAGTTTCTTGATCATGACACAGAGTGAAAAGGAGCTTGATGAGGCTTTCAAAGACAATGAGTGTTTATTTTCCAGCGGTGATTAAAGGGCTGATGAATACTGGGAAGAAGACCAAGGCTGCTGATGATGATGTGTTGGTGTTCCTGCGCAAGAAGAGGTTTCCAGTAGATACTTACAGCAAGCTGCACCCTCGCAAGCGGACAAGACTCTATATCCAGAAGAGAACTCGGGGTCGAGTTCTTCGGAGGTGGAGGGGACTGATGCAGGAGCACTGGCCGCGCGCATCGAAGAGGAGATCGGTTCGTCCGAGGGTGCGCAGATTGGTCGTTCGGTGGCAGATTGACGCTCATAATATGTTTTCGGAATTCGGACCGGCCCAACGAGTCCAACTCACGGATTGTCCGTGACTAATGGGCTTTTTAATCCATCCGAGATCGTTTGGGGCCTCAACGCAGCGTTTTAGTATTTTTCGCAATTTATATTTTATTTCGGTTTTGCTTAATTTTCGCATTAGGGTTTCGTTATCATATTTAAACACTTTTTGAATGGTGGCAGACATTATCTTTTATTGAATCAAACCCTAAGAGTTTTTCTCTTTCTTTCTGGTGGATTTCGGAGTTTATTGTTGAATTCGTCGCTTGCGAACTTGATTATTGTTATAGGATTAGCGCTTGCGAATCCTTACGCTTCCTACTGCGTCAGTGAGACTGTTGGAAAAACAAACCCGGTATTTGCTATAATTAATCAAACTCCCTGAAGCATCACAAAACTTTTATAGGTAGTACTTAACCACCCGAAACTGTTCCACACTCGCCTCGGCATACAAAACCAAGTCGTCCGCGAAAAACATGTGATAAGGCCGGTCCTTGATTTCCGAGAGCAATTGGCTTCCATGCTTTACTGTCAACCGCCTGATCAATGATATGCCCCAACCTTTCCATGCATAAAACGAACGTACCCCGCGGGAAGGCGTGAAGCTGTCCCCCAACTCGCCATTCCACAAAACTTTCATCCTACAAGAAGAGATACAGTTCATGATGGCTGTGATGAGCATAGATGGGAGGCGGAGCTCCTGCAATGTATCCTGAATAAAGTCCCAACGCAAACGATCATAAGCCTTTAATTTTCTAAATCAATCTTTATAGCCATGAAACGGGGGCCATTCTTACTATTCATTGAGTGCATGACCTCTTGTCCAATGACAATATTATCCGTTATTTGTCTATCCGGGACAAAACTGGACTGCGTTGGAGCAACTACCTTGCGCAGAATTGGCTTAAGACGATTCACGATGACTTTTGTGACCAATTTGAAAGCTACGTTACATAAGCTTATCGGCCTGAGTTGATTCACATTCTCCGGAAAGTCGACTTTGCCTAATAGAACGAGCAATATATCGTTGAAACGCGGGGGGGATGTCACCACCATTCAGTACGTGCTGCACCATGGTTTCTACTTCTCTATGCACAATGCCCCATCTACTCTGATAGAATATAGCGTGGAAACCATCCGGACCCGGGGCTTTCAATGGCCCCATACCATCCATAGCAGCCTTGATCTCATCAACCACATACGGTTGTATTAGGCCCTCATACTCGGATTCCAAAAGTATAGGGAATTAGCCCCGGGGTAAATCAATAGGGCCACTATTATTACCCTCAACACTGAACAACTTGGCAAAATGTTTAGTGACCATTTGACGGAGCTCGGTCGGATTCTCAAACCACAGTACTCCATGAGAGTCATGCAGACCTTCTATTTTGTTTCTTCTACGGTGCACCACCGCACAAGCATGAAAGAATTTAGTATTTCTATCACCATCCCGAAGAACATCAGTACGAGCTTTTTGGACCCAGAAAATATGGATTTGTTCCGGTACATAATCAAGCACATGTTAAATGAATAATGTGTGGTGCAAAACCGACCCAAATTCAGAATTTACTTTGTAACTTTTTAATATGTAGTTCTGAGTAACCAATGAACCACATGTTAAATGGATCAATTAGCTAAAGCCTAAATGATAACCTATTATTCATAAAAAAAAAATGGTACTAAAAGAGGGTTATTATTCCTAATTTTAGTGACATGTTAACATATGTAGTCACTTAATTCTTCTCTTAGAGCATTTAATTGGGAATTTGGAATATTATGGTCAAAGTTTGTTAGTTCAACTTTATTTTATGATCCTAAAACAATCATTTTACAATTTTATGTCATTATAAAGTGGAGGCCCACTCTCGTGCTTATCTCCCTTAAGATACACCATAGAAACTACTTTCTACCATTTGATCAACATAATCAACAATCCAGATGGCTCGTTCCCATGGAAAAAAGAAACACACGCGCGCATTGAATAAAGACAAACAGTGGCGATTTTGAAATTTCCAGAAAAAACACATAGGAAGACGCTTCTACCCTTCCTGGCTTGAAAAACCTAAAACGCGTTTCATAGAGAGAAAGGCGGAATCCGGCGCGGCGGAGCGGAGCGGTGAAGGAAGGTGGTAGCTCCGGAGTTCGTCCCGGGGAAGACGCCCCCGGCCTCCAGACAGCCGACGCCTTCGCCGATGTTGATCGCCCCGCCGCCACCTCCCCCGCCTCCGATTGTCCATGTATATCCGCAGCATTCGCCGTTTCATGTCGCGATTCCGCCTCAGAGTCATCTCCCCCACCCTCACATCCATCATCAGCAGAGGCAGCATCAGTTCCATCAGCCTCCTCCACAACCTCCCCATGCTCAGCCGTACCAGTACCATTCTGGTCATCATCAGAAGCACCACGATTAGTTTGTTGGCGGTGGCAGAGAACAGGAGGTGGTGGCGCAAGGTCAGCAGGCTTCTTCCCATAGTAAGGATCATGGGAACGGATCCTCTTCGAACGGTTTATCTGACGAGGCGACTCAAAAAATTATAATTCAGGCATGTCTTCGATGATTCATTCTCTCTGATCTTTCTTTTCGATTCCATAACATTTTGAGATTAGGATGCCCTGTGATTTGATGTGATGATGAGTTGATCACTTATCCAATTCGTATAATTTCCTTCGTTGTAAGGCACTTTTGGGTGCTAAATTACGTATTGTCCTAGAAAATTGTTGTTGTTTCTATTCAATGAAGATGGAGTAGGCGTCTTCATGTTTTATGGAGACTTGAAGAGTGTTTGTGGCGTATTCAATTTGCTCAAGTGTATACATAGGTAGTAGTGTAGTATTATGGACTCTGATGAGTAAGCTGTAGATACAAGGAATTCTTCAGGAGGTCTTTTAAGAATCGGTGGTTCCGATGTTGGGGCATATACAATCGTCGTATCGTTTGTGTGCGTGTCTCATATTGCTGAATGAGATAGTCCTAAATGTAAGCGTCGATTAATATTTTCTGACCTAATCTATATGTGGAGTTGACTTCAATGTTATGTGAATGTTGGAGTTGGATCATGTTTTTCGTATTGACCAAATGAAGCAAATGTAACACCCCCGACTTATTGTCGGAAATGCCACACGCCAGTGACCTCAGACGTTGATGTCCGATGTCACCCTAGGCTTTAATCGGAACAATTAAACTTAAAGGAACATATTAATTAACGAAAGATTAAACAGCGAAAGACATTTAAATATGAAACTCAACCCTTTTATTAAAAGATCTCTCATCAAACGAGAGTAGCGTTTTTACAACAAAGTTAAATCTCAGCAGAAGACTTATAAATTACACAGCGGAAGACTTTTTAGAATAAACCTATTACATGACTAGGTTATAACAATATATTAAAGTAATAGTTGACAACCTTAAAACACTAACACTTAAATCTTCAATTGCAAGCCTCTTCTTCAATTGGTTACTTCAAGTCTTCGGGAACCAACCACTGATGTGCCATATAGGACGGATGACACCAGCCAACCATGCAAGGAATAAAACCCGGTTGGTTAGTCTAATGAAAGACTATGCAAGGGTGAAAACAGAATGGTTCTAGTGATCGTAACTGTTTACTATCAGGCCCCGTTTGGTATGCTGTCTGGAATCAGAATGGAATGAGAAATCGGAATGGAATAAGGAATCAGAATAAATCATTCCTGTAGCTTGGTGTTTGGTATGCTGTCGGAATGAACCATTCCTGTAAATTTGTTGTTTGGTATGCTGTCGGAATGAACAATCCTGAAAAATGTTAATTGGAATCTGATATTAGAAATTAAATCATGTTTTATATTATAAATTTGATTTTCATGTTTTCACAACTATATATATATCTTTGGAATCTGATATGTTTTACATATGAATGCGCTTTTGTCATTCCTTCCTCCTCCTTTCCGAATCATGTTCAACAGAATCCATCACTACACATCATTTTACACACAATATCAGGATTATATACTGTCGGAATGAACCATTCCTGTAAATTTGTTGTTTGGTATGCTGTCGGAATGAACAATCCTGAAAAATGTTAATTGGAATCTGATATTAGAAATTAAATCATGTTTTGTATTATAAATTTGATTTTCATGTTTTCACAACTATATATATATCTTTGGAATCTGATATGTTTTACATATGAATGCGCTTTTGTCATTCCTTCCTCCTCCTTTCCGAATCATGTTCAACAGAATCCATCACTACACATCATTTTACACACAATATCAGGATTATAAGTACAATACACATAGAAACTTGCAAATTATTGGAATTGCACAATTTCATAATGGATGAAATCGCAACACATATCATCAGCAATGAGGATGATTGAAGATAATTAGCATTGCAACAACAGACTCCTACAGAACTTGCATGTTAAAAATCAACAGGTGCATATCGCGACAGAAATTTATCATAGATTCAACACCAATTCTCCATGATTTGCATGAAAAGAGAAGCACTTTATAAATCAACAGCGGAGGACAGAAATTTAAACTTGTTTATTCGAAATTCAACACCAATTCTCCATAAAAATCAACAGGTGCATATTCGAACTCCTAGCAATCATAGCAGCAGGATGAGAAACCCTAGAAACAAAATTACACCAAATCCATTGCTTACAAATCAGAAATAAAACTCGTAGAAGTATATTTGCCTAAATCACCGATTACCTGTAACTAGGGTAAGCTAATTCGATTGATTGAGGGAGAGAAAGATGCCGTACCTGTAAGCAGCGGAGGACGACGACCGGCGGGAAGCAGCGGAGGACGACGACCGGCGGGAAGCAGTGGAGGAGGACGACGGCCGGCGGAGACAAGAGTTCCGCTGGTGGGTCTCGCTAGAAGTGGAGGAAGGAGAAAGGAGGCAGACAATGGATTTCAGAAAAAAGAACGATTTGTTTTTTTTTTAGATGGGAATGGATGATCCCCTAGATTTTTTGGAGGAATCAAGTCCTTCACAAAATTTGGAATGACTCATTCCGGGTAATGAAATCCATTCCTAATTTTTACCTAACCAAACAGAAATGTCGGAATGAACAATTCCGATTCCTCATTCCAATCGGAATCGTACCAAACGGGCCCTCATTGTCCCTCGAATAATAACCGAAGGAACGATATATAACCCAGAACTTTCACGGAATGATTAGAATAGACATGCATTGAAAAGAAGACTCCAAAGGAATTGAGTCTTATGGGAAATGTATGAAGAGAAGACTCCAAAAGATTGAGTCTTATGGGAAAGTATGACAAATGTTTGGGAACATTATAGTTTTTATACAAGCGTTTAAAAATGACTTGATCATTTGGGTCAACGACCAACCTCACCGCGCAATGCGAATCCAGATTGGAAAGAAGACTTACTCTAACCGAAGTCCGGGCGGTTTCCACGTTGTACTCCTCGCCCGAAGGTATATTAATTATATGCATAATCGCACTTATCTTCTTAAATTCCAAAACGCATATTTACGTTAAAGCTTTTATCATATAATATATCATCTCGATATGAGAGATATCTTGGGAATAAATCCCGATTGTTGGCACCAGCTGTGTGCACCTTCCCTATACTCGGATAGGGGATAGTCATGACCAGGAAAGGGTGTTAGGGCTTGGACATCCTATCCACCACGGTTTAAAAGAAACGGCTAGACCTCACAAGGTACATAGCGTTCCTATGAATACTCGTTCTAACTATATATGTATAAGTTCACACATAAAATCCACACCAATACCATCATGGTAATAACAGATAGAATAGCGTTGTTTCTAGCAATATATACAACCTATCATAATATCACATTTTATATCATATCATTTATAAAATCTGTTCCCAAACGAAAACAACAATTCATCCCAATTTAATTAACAATCCGAAATAATTGATAATTAACGGAAACATGGAATGATAAGCAAGAGCAAACCGCCACTTTCCTTGATCGAGATGAACGAATGACGACGGGTTTCTGGGTCCGGGAACTGGAAACGGAATCGGATTGCGGATTCCTACGACGCCAACGAACCCACAACGAAACCCTAGGTTAGATTCGATAAATAATAATACGGATCTAAGGAAACGAAAGGAAACGAAAGAAATGAGGGTCCCATCCGTGATCGGATCGTCCAAGGCCACGATCGCGCTTGCTAAGGCAATCCGCGGTCGCGGCTTGGATTCCGCGGTCGCGGATGTCTGGACATCGTCCGCGGTCGCGGCTGTTCATGTCCGTGGTCGCGGCCATGAACCCGACAACCCTAATCGGACAAATCCTCACCGGCGATGACACGACGAGGCTCCGAACGAGAGGGCTTCGTCTCCTGGCACCACGACGCCTCTACTGCACCACCACTCGACCACTAAAACCACCGGCGAGAGCTCCGACGATAGGAGAACTCCGGCGATACGAGCGAGAGAGAGAGATTGGATTTCGGATGCTCTAACCCTCCATCTGAGCCCTCCTTTTATAGCCACCGAGCACCCCAACTCCCAGCCAGACGAACCGCTCCAAATCCCCCCCGAGGAATCGACAGCCATCCCAACCGATGAAGCCATTGAAGACGAGGACGAAGCGTTTTCCGCGGTCGCGGAAAAATGCCTGTTCACGAGGCTGACGACGCATCATTTTCCGCGGTCGCGGAAATATTCCGCATTGCGGAAATGGCCTGTTCGCGTCCTTTTGCTCGGGAAACGATTGAACACGTGCTAAAACCTTGCAATAACTAATATTTGTATCCAAACAAATATTTTAAGCCTCGAAAATACATCGAATGTATATTATAATGCTCAGGGAATTATTACAGAGATTATACGCGTTATAGAAATTCCGAATTTCGCCTAACGCGTCATGATTACAGAACGAGGGTTGAGAAAATTACCCAAATGCCCTTACTAAAAATGAGGGGTATTACATCACTACCCCCTTAAGAGAAGTTTTGACCCCGAAACTTGGCTGATAACAACCCGGAGATGCGACCTAATACTAAGTTACACAACCGTATAAGTTTAACCATGTCTAACCCGTTTCACACTTTGTAAAATTGGTGCAGACATTTCTAAGTTAAAATTTATAAGTTGGTTCAAATTACAGTTAACGTCAGGTTAACCATAATTTAGACCATTCTCAACCTAAGAGAATTCTATAACTTGCTTTCACCAAACATACATTCTATCATATTACCCCTATGGTAACATGAAGATTATTACATTACTACCCCCTTAAAAGAGTTTCGACCCCGAAACTAGCATTGCTAAACTAAAGGGTCCGATTTCACCATAATCTTATTACCTGATCTTAATATCCTTAATCATCTCATCCTTGTACTTGCTCCTAGGAAAACGATCCGTTTCCTCAATCATAGCACTCTCTCGCATATCCTATCACCATGTGCTAGACTTGCATTAACTCGTGACTATATCCACAAAGTCATAATTACCTTAGGATAATTGTCTCCCAAAATCATCGCACTAGTCTCGCTATACCTTAACCATGAGAAGACACATTTCTCTTCCAACTTTCTCTTTATAAACCTCTCTCAGTGTACATACCTTATCCTCCTTAAGTTGATATCCTTAAACGAGTTTGGTTTTCGCAATCTATGTCACCAAAATTCAACTATTTATTTGATCATGATTCCCCTTACAACATACTGCCTACATTCCTTACTCTCGTTAGAACAGATATGATCATCCGCAAGATTACCATTTCCTTAATCAGAGTATCCATTATAATCTCCAATATAACCTCGCTATATTGCCCTATTCCTCATAAAGACCTTGAAGTCCTCAACCAGAAGAATACAACATCTCTCTACTAACTTCCTTTCGACAGTCAGATCCTCAAAGTACATACATAGAATTCAACTATACTTCAACTTAGTACCTCCACTTGTCATATAGACCTTACTCCTTACATACACGGCTCACCTATTTCATTGGTTACCTTAATCACATTTGGCCCTTGTGCCATATCTTAACTCAAAATCTTTTACTATGTGATCCTATGTCCGATTATCTCAACATGATCTAATAATCCATTTCAAAAGATTATACTCTCGTTTTACCCAAACGTACCATACGATCACCTTAATAGACGTAGGTTGCCTTTTCCTCAAGTCCACTTGATATCGTCCACATACTTACTTTATATCACCCTATTGACCTTCAAAACCATAACAACTTTCACCGGTCGAGTTTGCTATTCACCCATAAATCCTTAAGCAACCAGTTGTCCTCATACGATTTATTATCCCAAATCAAGCACTCTTTTTCTTTACGGATATTTACCATTTATCCAAGATTACCCTAACGTATTCCATTATTAAAGTTCTAACGTAAACCTTTAAGGTTCCTCAACTCTATTTACTCAAAATACATATTGATGAACGATGTCTTGCCATCACAATCCATCACTTCACATCCTAAATCCTTCAATGGCTATATACGAGTAACATTCGTTACTTTACTCCTTAAACGCACATATGACAATTTCCCATGCTACATCCTTTGGTATCAATATCTTCTGAATAACCTAGTCCTTATTCCATAACCCTTCAATCTTAAATGAGCTTTCTCCCGAAACAATCGTTCCACAACTTAATTTCCAGAAAGTACTATATCATTGGCCTTATGTCCCACCCACTTAAAATCCTCATATCAAGCCTTGTAAAAACTCTAGATATCATAACTCCATACCTCTTGAAGGTACACTTCACTGATTCAGCTCCTTGGCCCAATTAAAATTGGCCCTAAAGCTCACTTCCAACTTAAAACCTCTAGTTTCCTCAAACAAGATCGCGATAAGTCAATTAGCACAATTGCCGCCAATCACTTTATTTTCCCTAAACGTGACATCAAATCGCCTTTAATAGAGATCGATCACTCTCCATCCAATCCTTATGTCGTTTCTCTTAAGAAAGCCTCATAACGAAACCTCAGATGAATCTTCCAAAATAATACCTATGACTTCACACCCTTGGGTCCTGAGGTTTTACTCAAGGTCGTAATAGAGTACGATCTTTTCAGAGGAACTGACCCCCCTATGAACTATCTCTGGAATACATTTATTTTCTTCTCAGCAATCTATCCTTATAGATGACTATAGAATGACCTCACAACTAGGCATTCTAATCTTCATATAGTTCACTCCTACGTACTTTTACCACAACAAATGTTCAGGGTACACATATGAGAGAGAAAAAAATTCTTCGTCCCATAGAGCATTAACCACATACATTTGTTTCCTTTACATTAAGGAATTTTGGTAAAACTCAACTCACGAGATAGCACTCGTCCGCTCAACAAAGGGAGTAATTATTGTCATACCGATGTGACATTACTCCAAGAACAAAGAGAGATTCCTAAGAATGGATCTAGCAATTCAGTAATGGAGTCGCCCCTGGTGTTAACCATGTAGGGAACGAACACCTAGGCTCCATACATTACCCCTCCCTTATGAGTCCTGACAGCCCTTATCCACACGTGATATAACTGTTTTTGGCACTCACGAAGTCTCGTATGAACGAACAATTTACAATAGTAACGAATCTAGTAATTTCCAGAACAAGAAAACACTTCTTTATTATTCGAAACATTACATAAAACAACTGATAGAAAGTCGAATAGAAAGATTACTAAACTATGGAGACTATCGACACAAGTCATAGCTCCCTGACGGGGCTAAAAGTGCACAATGCAAATATCGTTGATTAGCCTTATCAAAGTAAGAAGTCCTAATAGACCTACTAAACAGATGTATAGTAAGCAAGCAAGGGGGGTTTGGTTATCACGAGAAAGCAAAGCAAAGCAAGTTTGGTTGAGTTGAGAAAATATAATGGGGAAAGTAGTCCTACTAGAGCGAGATCCACAATACATAGATATAATTTGATCACAAAAATCTATGTAATCCAAGTTCTTTTACTATCCTTATAGTTGTTCCCACCCTGATCTTAAGTACTATCGATTCTCACAGTTGTCGATAGACTTATCACTATGTCACTGGTAAAATACCTCCGATTCTCACAGTTGTCGGTATACCTTACCACTGACGCATCAATAGCAATGCACACAAGGATATAGGATACATGCAAATAGAAAGATGTATTAATACTCACATGCAACTGACTCTCACTCACAATTGTACGCTCGGAACCCCTATACGCACAATTGTGTATGCCACTAGATATGCACTCGAAACCCCTATATGCAATCCTAGCAATTGATAAAAAGTATTCAACCTAGTTGATCAGGCTAAGAAGAACAACAAGAAATCAATATTCAATATAACCAAGAGAATCAAACCAACCTTTATAAGGATAAGAACAAGGAATAGAAATCTCACAAACACATCAGCTGTATTGCTTCAATCGTCTAGTAGAACAGAGGGAAGTTAGTTCTCCATTCAAACGAGAATGAAAACTAAGGGAAATAACGTCTGAAATAAAGCAGTCACGAGTTGTGTTCTAAGTGTCTCCCTCTTAACCTAGAAAGAGGGCTTAAATAGTCTTCAGAAAACTAGGTTGAACTAATGAAAATAATAAAGGAAACAAAATAATAAAATAACAAAATCTGAAAACAATAAAAGGAAATCAAAGTCTTCAGACGCGCCACACTTAACACGGCCACCGCGGGGCGGTGAGATCCACCGCGGGGCGTCAGGCTTTCCACCGCGGGGCGTCATTCTTCTCTGAGAGTCACCGCCGGGCTGTAGTGACTCTGGCGCGGGGCGGTGAGCTAGCTCACTTTCTTCTTCTGTTGTTCTTTATTACTACCCAGTGTTGGTAGTCGTCTCCATGCATGCTCCAGCAGCTCCATCTCCATCCTCATGTCTCCATCTAAGCTGTAAATCCAGGAATATCTTCACTTCTCTCCATAACTTCTGGATCACAGACTTAGCCTAAAAACCACTCATAAATTCCTCCAAATTATGCTAATAATTGCTAGTAAAGGTGTATGAAATAACACCTATCAAATTCCCCCATACTTAGACCTTTACTCATCCCGAGTAAGCTAAAGAAAAACCTACTCTCTCAATCAAACACCAAGGCCTCAGGAAGTACAAGAAAATAAGACACTAGCAATTACAACATATCAACAATAAGTTCCAGACAACCAAAACAAGGGATGCAACTATAATTCTAGTCCTAACTCCAATCTAGCTCCTTATCGCTCTAGAGTGGCCTACCCGAACTCCTTATACCACCTCTTCTTATGACACCTCGCCAAGAAATAGAGAGAAATCCTAGAATCACTCTTCTTCTTTTTCGCTCATCTTGCCAAGGCGCCCTTTCGGGTTTTCACCAAGCCACTCATTTCATTTTGCTTGATATCTCACATATACTCACATCACTCCAGTCCACTTTTGCCCTGGTCTATACCAGCCGGATTACCTGCTTTTTACCTGAACTGGCCTTTCGGGTTTTCAGCTCATCCCAGGATTTTGATTGCCTTTTTACTTCTTTTTGGCTTTTTTGATTTTTTTTAATCTAATGGGAAATATAGCACACGAAAAGAAAACAATCTGTACAATGGATAGACAAATGACAAGTCTAAATCCCTCCCCCATACTTAAACTGAACATTGTCCTCAATGTAGAAAAGAGAACAGCAAAGGAAATAGGGGAAGAAGAAAATAAACTCACTGCGGGTCTGATGGTGGTGGTGGTGGGAACCTCCCGAAGTAGTCCCTCATATGAGCGTACATACCGTCCAGACGCTCATCTAAATCAGCATGGAGCTGGGTAAACCAAGTCTGCAGACCGGTCTCTACTCGGGTGTTCCAGTGCGTCTGTTGCACTGAGAATGCATCAAATCTCGAATACAACTCCTGCCAAGGTGTGGTAGGACCGTAAGAAGACGAAGGCGCATCATAAAGTGTAGGCATAGGAGTGTCCTCGCCCGCAAACTCAGCAACAACAGCAGCACCACTAGGGCCCTCTCCATACGGGCCTGAAGGAGCAGCAACAGGGGTATCATCAATCGTCATTCTGCTATCACTGGAGATCCACCAATCCGCAAATGAAGGTGAATAGGCGAACTCCCGTGGAAGAAGCAGAATGTGGCCATCATATGACGACCAGACTAAATCACCATCCTTTCCCAATGGCTTCAGCATCGAGCACACCTTCATGTGTGCCATATCATACACCACGTAGGCAACAGGCCGAGGAATCTGATCGCAAGCTATCACTCCAGCACAAAGGAGGGTAATCAGACCACCCCCACAAATATCACGTGGCTCACCATCACGAATCCTCTTCAAGGAACCCAAAAAGAGGGTAGCCCAACATGGCGTGTACGTGACAACCTCCAAGATGCTCATAAACCACTGGAAATCCTTCAGAGGGACCTTACCATCATCCGCATGGCCAAAGAAGTCTCTCATCATCACTTTATGGATCAACCGTAGACACGGGTTCACCAGCTTCGAGTTCACCTCCTGACCCTTCCTGAACGTCCTGCCCGTAGCGGCCTTCCAGAACTCCATCATATCAGACTCTAGAATGCCACCACACCACCCATCAGTGGGCAGCTTTGTAATGCCCAGGGCAGCATGCACCACCTTAGGGGACAACGAATAATCACGCCCGTTGTAAGTGAACGTGACCCTCGTCATCCTCTTGTCGTCTGAGCCATCAGAGTACCTCTTGAAGGAGGCGATGAACTGGTAACAAAGCTCGGGATACGCAGGGACAGCTAAGTTCAGAAACGTCCCGAAACCACACTGTGCTAAGCACAGGGACACACATGCCAACAAACCAAACTCAGCCAATGTCGGCTTGTCAAAGAATTTTGTCGCCAACACCTTCCTTTCTTTCACCACATTGTAGACCTCATTCTCATCCCTCTTAGACACTTGCTTCCGACCCTTAGGTGCCATAAGTAATGAATGTAGAATTTCAAAACGAAGGGAAACCAAGAGGACTTACAAACGAGCAAACACGCAGCCAAGTGGTCACACCGCGGGGCGGTGAACGAGTCGCCGGGTCGCGGTGGGAAAACTGGGAGCTTTGGCCGGGTCGCGGTGAAGTCGACGCGGGGCAGTGGCAGCGCGAGGCGGAGCGACAGTGAGGCGGGACTGAAGCGACACGGTGGGGTTGTGTTTGGCTGGTTTGTGAGGCTAGACTTCCAATTGGTGAATTGGGGACCAGATTCGGATCAAGGTCGAGAGAGATTTGAGGGAGAATGGGGGATTTGGCTTTTGGGAGCTCGAGAGGTGCTGGGAATGGAGTGTTTGTGAGTATGGGGGCTAGGTCAGGGAAGGGAAAGTGAAAGGGAAGAAAGGGATGATGGGGCCGGGTATGTACCATGGCCCAAAGAAAAATCTTGGCCCAAAGGGGCCCAATCCGTCAAATCCTTCGTAACAACTCAAGAAATAAAAATTTTACGCACCCGTTTAAGGTTTTTTCGGGCCCTTTATTCTTGTTTTTTTTTCTTCGGAGTTGAGAAGGTATACCAGACATTCACCGCGGGGTGGTGGGCTCCACCGCGGGGCGGTGAGGATCGCCGCAGGGCGGTGAGACAAACTGGGACACTGTCTCCTCTCCATTTACTTTCGTACCTGAAATGTGAGTAACAGACAAACGAAACAAAGCAAAATAAATTACGAAAATAATCTAAAGAAAACTTAAAGAACAATTACCACGGGTTGCCTCCCGGACATCGCCTTGGTTAACGTCGTTGGCTCGACGTACTGCAGATCAATTACCACCTGGAATAGGATCCCCTCGGAATCCTCCTACTCGTCTCTTCCTGTTGAGACTTCCCATGGAAAGGTTTAGACCTTAAGCCATGTTCCCTCCTTGCCATTGACTCCATGCTTACTTCCTTTGGAGTATCTCCCCCATACTTAGAGCGATGTGGGGGCCAATATGGCTCAATCTGAATATGCTGTACATCACTGGATAAAGGCTTACAGCCTTGTATGGTTAGTGCAGGGGGGCGAGTGCCCAAAATGGAGGGAATGGAATCTCCTATGTCATCCAACAAGACATCACCAACATGTAACTCATGCGACTCAATAGGTTCATCAATAGTACAACACTTAACTACGGTCTCTACTGCACTAGTTTTAACATTGTCATGCACATGATCATCAATATCGCTAATGCAGCAAAGAGCAGGCAATTCAATAGAGTTGGCTTTATGAATATTATGTTCAAAAATTATTCCATCAAATTCCATAGTTAAAATTCCACTGTCTACATCAATCTTTATCATGGATGTTTTCATAAAAGGTCGCCCTAGCATAACTGGAGCAACCTGCTCGTCATAGTCCATATCCATAACAAAGAAGTCAGCAGGAAAAATCAAAGAGCCTATCCTCACAAGAATATTTTCCACAACACCCTTAGGGGGTACACAAGAACCATCAGCAAGTTGTATAACAATGTTAGAATCATGCAAGGGTCCTATTCCTAAATCCTCAATCAAAGAATATGATAACACATTAATTGAGGCATCCAAGTCTAACAAGGCTTTCTTAAATCGATGCTCACCTATAGTGATAGGAATAGTAAATGTACCTGGATCCTTGTACTTCTCAGGCATGCGTCTCTGAACCACTGCTGACACATGTTCACTCACTGGAATCTTCTTTTGAGCCTTCTGCTTCTAAGTCCTCTTCACGATGCACAGCTCCTTCAAGAACTTGGCATATCGAGGGATAGCCTTGATAAGCTTGATCAGGGGAATGTTCACCTCACAGTCCCGAAATGTCTCGAACAGATCGCTGTCTTCAGCTACTCTCTTGGCCTTCAGCGCCTCAGGAAAAGGTGCTGGTGGCTTCTCAGAACCTAGAGGGGGAAACACGGGGCGAACGTAGTCATCAATACAGGTTTCTTCAGTGGAGTCAGGTTCTCGAAGGCCAGGTCGCGGTAAGTCTACCGCGGGGTGTCGATCATCACCGCGGGGCGGTGAGGTCGCGGTATGTTTAATGAGTTTAGCCACCGGGTCGCTGCCAGAGTCGCCGCGGGGCGGTGGCTTCAGCGTTTCTTTCCTGGCTCCTTCTTTAATTTCTGGCCAGGCCGCGGTGGCATCCACCGCGGGGCGTCCGGTGATTTTCTCCTTATCGATCTCGTTTTCCTTCTCAGTTATAGGAGCAACGTCTAACTTTTTACCACTTCTGAGGGTAATAGAGCTTACATTCTCCCTTGGGTTCACAGTAGTCTGAGATGGCAAGGAATTAGATGTCCTCTGGTCAAGTTTGGTCACAACATCAGTAAGCTGGCCAATCTGTCTCTCTATGTTCTTAATACTTGACTCAGTAGCCTGCACATGTGTGGCAAAATGCTGAGTCAGAGTCTTTAGCATCTCTTCGGTAGAGGCACCAGAGCTTTGGCCTTGAGGCCTCTGTTGGTATGGGACTCTCTGCTGGTACTGCTGTTGTGCAGGCTGTTGACCACCTTAAGGGTCACTCCATCTAAAACCTGGGTGGTCTCGCCCTCTCGGATTATAATTGGGGTGTCCACCAAACTGTGGTCTAGGGGGTCCATAACCTCCTATAGCATTAACTTCAGCAACACCCTCCTCCTGCAGCTGAGGACAAGTGTCGGTGGGGTGGTATTGATTAGAGCAAAGCCCACATGCTTTAACTTGTTGAGGGGCGTTCTGATTCGCCATCCTCTTCACCATCTCTTTCAACTTAGCTAGCTCAGTCAACACTGGGTTTGGTCCTGCAGGGGTCACAGTATTGACCGCCTTCCTTTGGTATGTCTTCCCAAAACTCTTGGTGCTCTCACTCATCTCCTGGAATCTCTCCATGGCTGCATCCGGTGTCAGATTCAGAATGCTTCCACCGCAAGCAGCGTCAACCATCCTTCTCTCTTGGTCCAGCAGACCATTGTGTAAATAGAGGACAAGGTCCTGCTTAGCGTATCCGTGGAATGGGCAGCTAGAGCAAAGCCTCTTGTACCTCTCAAGATAATCATACAGCGTCTCATCACCAGCCTGCTCAATATTGGCAATTGCCTTTTTCAAGGCATTCGCCTTCTTCGTTGGAAAGTACTTGTCCAGGAATGCCTTGTGCAGTTTATTCCAGGTATCTATGGTCCCTGGTGGAAAGTGATAATACAAGTCGCTTGCAGAGTCTAGCAGGGAGAAACCAAAAGCTCTCATCTTGATTTGGTCTTCCGTCACGTTCCTGGGCTTCATAGTCATGCATACATTATGGAACTTGCCCAGGTGAGAGATCGGGTCTTCTCCACTCAAACCGTGGAACTTTGGGAGATAAGCAACAACTCCAGATTTCAGCTCAAAATTCACCCCTTCGCCAAGTGCAGGGATGACGACAGCCAGGGGTTGTGCTCCAATATTCGGCTCAGTCAATTCTCTCAGAGTCTCAGCCATTGCGACAGTAGGGATGTTAATTGGCTCAATCGGCTCAACGACCTCAACCTCGACTTCTTCTTCTCCTTGATCGCGTAGGTTCGCACGAAACGATCTGTCGACTTCTGGATCAAAAGCTATGAGGGGAGAGTCAGTAGAATGAGTGTCGACCATAAGATAGGTCTCCACCAAAAATCAATCACAAAAACACACAACAAAATAGAAAACTTCCCCGGCAACGGCGCCAAATTTGACGGGGCTAAAAGTGCGCAATGCAAATATCGTTGATTAGCCTTATCAAAGTAAAAAGTTCTAACAGACCTACTAAATAGATGTATAGTAAGCAAGCAAGGGGGGTTTGGTTATCACGAGAAAGCAAAGCAAAGCAAGTTTGGTTGAGTTGAGAAAATATACTGGGGAAAGTAGTCCTACTAGAGCGAGATCCACAATACAGAGATATAATTTGATCACAGAAATCTATGTAATCCAAGTTCTTTTACTATCCTTATAGTTGTTCCTACCCTGATCTTAAGTACTATCGATTATCACAGTTGTCGATAGACTTATCACTATGTCACTGGTAAAATACCTCCGATTCTCACAGTTGTCGGTATACCTTACCACTGACGCAACAATAGCAATGCACACAAGGATATAGGATACATGCAAATAGAAAGACGTATTAATACTCACATGCAACTGACTCTCACTCACAATTGTACGCTCGGAACCCCTATACGCACAATTGTGTATGCCATTAGATATGCACTCGGAACCCCTATATGTAATCCTAGCAATTGATAAAAAGTATTCAACCTAGTTGATCAGGCTAAGAAGAACAACAAGAAATCAATATTCAATATAACCAAGAGAATCAAACCAACCTTTATAAGGATAAGAACAAGGAATAGAAACCTCACAAACACATCAACTATATTGCTTCAATCGTCTAGTAGAACAGAGGGAAGTTAGTTCTCCATTCAAACGATAATGAAAACTAAGGGAAATAACGTCTGAAATAAAGCAGTCACGAGTTGTGTTCTAAGTGTCTCCCTCTTAACCTAGAAAGAGGGCTTAAATAGTCTTCAGAAAACTAGGTTAAACTAATGAAAATAATAAAGGAAACAAAATAATAAAATAACAAAATCTGAAAACAATAAAAGGAAATCAAAGTCTTCAGACGCGCGGCACTTAACACGGCCACCTCGGGGCGGTGAGATCCACCGCGGGGCGTCATTATTCTCTGAGAGTCACCGCCGGGCCGCGGTGACTCTGGCGCGGGGTGGTGAGCTAGCTCACTTTCTTCTTCTGCTGTTCTTCATTACTACCCAGTGTTGGTAGTCGTCTCCATGCATGCTCCAGCAACTCCATCTCCATCCTCATGTCTCCATCTAAGCTGTAAATCCAGGAATATCTTCACTTCTCTCCATAACTTCTGGATCACAGACTTAGCCTAAAAACCACTCATAAATTTCTCCAAATCATGCTAATAATTGCTAGTAAAGGTGTATGAAATAACACCTATCACTCCCTATTCTTAAAAACTTACAAAATTCTACCACTCGCACATGGTTTCCCTCCCGTCGGGGTGACGTATCACAAATAGTCGTTGCTCTTGACCCGAAGATTCCATAGGCGCCTTGCCTTTATCATAGGTAACAGATGGCTCCGGAGCAGACACTTCCGTCCTTGGGTTCTGCCCACAGCCAGCCATTGAGGCCTGATATACTTGTGTTGGCTTTAGGCCCTTCTTCCTACAGTATGCCTTCATGTGGCCTTCCCTCCCACACTTGTAACATATCTCCTTTGCCTTTGGGCAACTAGGACTCTTATGCCCAGCTTGACCACAGTTGTGGCATTGAATCACGTCGTTACTCCAGCCTGAGCCTTTGGCGGAGCCAGCCTGAGTCGCCTTGGTCTTAGTACGATCAGACTTCTCGAACTTGGTGGGCGACGCCGGCCGCTTGAACGAGCGAGCCATGCGATTCTGTTGCCTACCCTTTGCCTTAATTTGTGCCTCCACACTAGCTGCAACTTGAGGTATGGGGGCCGCTTGGGCTTGCGGTATCACCTGGCCCATTAATACTTCGACCACTAGCCCTACTATTTGCCCAATGATCGTCGCATTTAGCACAATCGGGACAGGAGGTGGAACTCCCCTTGCAGCCTGGGGGTCCGCTTGTCCCTGAAGAACATCCTGTCGCAGGGTCGGTTCATTATTACGTGAGCCAGATCCCGCGTCTTCCCCTTGTGGATTAGCACTTCTCAGCCGAATTCGAGAATCGTTGCTAGGACTTCCGTTAGCTGCCTGGTTGGTGGATCGAGTGTCCATTATCTGTTGATAAACCATAACGTTAGTTTAGAACTTTTCCAACTTGTACATGACACTGAGTCAATTACGTTATGATACGATTTATAAGGGTCCAAACTAATAACTCTATATCAGTCTGACTGGCCCACCACCATTAACCGCAGAAACGACCTTCTTCTGACTTACTTGAAAGTGGGAACTCTAGGAGAAATGTCAACCTTTATATGACAATAAACCTAGGGAGAAACGATATTCCTAAGAATGGATCTAAGGAATAAGTAACAACTCGAAGCTTGCAGAAGTTTGGAAAACCACTTAGTTTTAAACCAGATACCTTCAAACTTTATACTTTATACCTTTAAACCTTATATATAAAAATAATTATCTATAAAGTTAGTTTCTCAAACTAGTGATACGATTATCACAAAACTTGTACCAAGACCAAAATCACACTTTCAAAGTTACAATCTTAAACTTATTTTGATTGCGTATAACACGCCTTTTATAAACCAACGATAAATAACTTTTGAAGTTCAAAATATCTAAATCATTAGTTTAAATTAAATTACCAGAGTTACTTATAACTTTTAAATTCAACATTGAAACTCTCGAAATTCCTTTTTAATAGAAGATAGGTTTGAAAATAGTTTCAAAATTAGTTTTCAAAAATTTTCAACCTAACAATAGGCCAAGAATTTTAAAACCATTGCTCTGATACCATAGCTGTAACACCCCCGACTTATTGTCGGAAATGCCACACGCCAGTGACCTCAAACGTTGCTGTCCGATGTCACCCTAGGCTTTAATCGGAACAATTAAACTTAAAGGAACATATTAATTAACGAAAGATTATAACAGCGGAAGACATTTAAATATGAAACACAACCCTTTTATTAAAAGATCTCTCATCAAACGAGAGTAGTGTTTTTACAACAAAGTTAAATCTCAGCGGAAGACTTAAAAATTACACAGCGGAATACTTTTTAGAATAAACCTATTACATGACTAGGTTATAACAATATATTAAAGTAATAGTTGACAACCTTAAAACACTAACACTTAAATCTTCAACTGCAAGCCTCTTCTTCAATTGGTTACTTCAAGTTTTCGGGAACCAACCACTGATGTGCCGTATAGGACGGATGACACCAGCCAACCATGCAAGGAATAAAACTCGGTTGGTTAGTCTAATGAAAGACTATGCAAGGGTGAAAACAGAATGGTTCTAGTGATCGTAACCGTTTACTATCATTGTCCCTCGAATAATAATCGAAGGAACGATATATAACCCGGAACTTTCACGGAATGATTAGAATAGACATGCATTGAAAAGAGGACTCTAAAGGAATTGAGTCTTATGGGAAATGTATGAAGAGAAGACTCCAAAAGATTGAGTCTTATGGGAAAGTATGACAAATGTTTGGGAACGTTATAGTTTTTATACAAGCATTTAAAAATGACTTGATCATTTGGGTCAACGACCAACCTCACCGCGCAATGCGAATCCAGATTGGAAAGAAGACTTACTCTAATCGAAGTCCGGACAGTTTCCACGTTGTACTCCTCGCCCGAGGGTATATTAATTATGTGCATAATCGCACTTGTCTTCTTAAATTCCAAAACGCATATTTATGTTAAAGCTTTTATCATATAATATATCATCTCGATACGAGAGATATGTTGGGAATAAATCCCGATTGTTGGCACCAACTGTGTGCACCTCCCCTATACTCGAATATGGGATAGTCATGACCAGGAAAGGGTGTTAGGGCTTGGACATCCTATCCACCACGGTTTAAAAGAAACGGCTAGACCTCACAAGGTACATAGCGTTCCTACGAATACTCGTTCTAACTATATATGTATAAGTTCACACATAAAATCCACACCAATACCATCATGGTAATAACAGATAGAATAGCGTTGTTTCTAGCAATATATACAACCTATCATAATATCACGTTTTATATCATATCATTTATAAAATCTGTTCCCAAACGAAAACAACAATTCATCCCAATTTAATTAACAATCCGAAATAATTGATAATTAACAGAAACATGGAATGATAAGCAAGAGCGAACCGCCACTTGCCTTGATCGAGATGAACGAATGACGACGGGTTTCTAGGTCCGGGAACTGGAAACGGAATCGGATTACAGATTCCTACGACGCCAACGAACCCACAACGAAATCCTAGGTTAGATTCGATAAATAATAATACGGATCTAAGGAAACGAAAGGAAATGAAAGAAACGAGGGTCCCATCTGTGACCGGATCGTCCAAGGCCACGATTGCGTTTGCTAAGGCAATTTGCGGTCGCGGCTTGGATTCCGTGGTCGCGTATGTCTGGACATCGTCCGCGGTCGCGGCTGTAACACCCCCAAAACTTAACCCTTTTGGAAAGGTATTACCGCCAGTGACCCCAGTGTTCCTTACCGAGATCACCCAAGGCTTTACCGTTTAAATACAATTTATGAAATACAATTGATGCATAATGATCAAAGCATTCAATCCAAAACATAAAATTGTCAAGGAACAAGAGTTACGGGATTACAACCCAATCCCGAATAGGATAATACAAAGTTTAAACCAAACACAGCGGAAGTCTAAGAAAGTATATTACAATCAAAGTTATTGTCCAAAGGATCTCAACCTGATTAAAGAAATAATTAAAACATTGAAAAACCACCGTTGACTCCATAGTCCTTCTGGTCTTCCGAACTACTTCTTATCTGATGTGCCGAATCGAACGGATGACACCAGCCAACCATGCAAGGGAAAATATTGGTTGGTTAGTCTAAATGAATAGACTAGCAAGGGTACAAAGCAGAATGATTCGAAGCAGTCGTATTAGGTTAGACTCCTCGTCCCTCGAATAATAATCGAGTATGCTTGTCAACCATCATACTCCTACAGGAATAACAAGAGGTATGCACAAGACAGGATTCTGGAAGATTGAATCTTCACAGAAAGCGACTCGAAAGAAGACTCCAACGGAAATGAGTCTTTAAGGAAGTATGACAATTCTGGAAAGTTAAAGAATCATACCACAATGACTTAAAATTGACTGAGATGCTTCAGTCAATGACCAACCTCACCGCGTTTCAGCGAATCCAGATCGGAAAGAAGACGTACTACATTCAAGTCAACACGAGTCTTCCTAGCAGCACTATTACCTAGCTGCCCTACTCGCTGATCGTTCATTAATTATGTGCGTCAAGGTAGCACTTATCTGATTATGTTTCAAAAACACACATCACATTATAGACTTTTACATGTGTACCCCACCAATGGGACGACACATCTTAGTATACGTTTCGTCGAGAGTGACGTACACCGAAAGGTTTGTGACACCATCTAAGTGTCATGTCTCTACACACTTGTGAAAGAGACCGATCATGATCATAGAATAGTACCAGATGGAGACGAGCCACCCCGATACCAGATTATAAAGAAATGACTGGACAGAGTCCGAGTAACGTTCCTATTTAACAATGCTAACTAAATAGTTACAGCACCACAACAGTTACAGGATAAATCCACATAAAGGCCCGAAAGGCGATCACATATAATAGCGTTGTTCTAATAGATATACAACCTATTATATGATTTTCAAAACAGTTTATCAAAACCGTTTCCAGACAAACAGAATATTCATTCCAAATTAATTACTCAGATAAACTACTGATAATTAATATAAATATGGAACGAATGAGCAAGAGCGAACCGCCACTTGCCTTAATCCGCAGAATAGTCTAAAGACGTCAACTGGATTCCGGGCTCGACACGGTATAGTTCCGACAGCACAACAACCTTCGAGTCGACCCATAAAAGGAACCCTAAGTTAGATCCGACATAAACAGTACGAATCTAAACACGGCGAAAGAACACGAAAGGAAAGACGCCACGACGACAACCGACCAAGCCAAAGCCACGAAGGCATTCTGGGCACTGCCGGCGGTCGTTGTTCTTGGCGGCGGTCGCCGCATTCATCACGGCGGTCGTCGTGAAGAACACGGCGGTCGCCGTGAAGAACACGGTCGACAGAGACGAGAGAAATCTCACCAAAACAAAGCGCGTTTCGACCCCTTTCAGCCTGACTTGGTTTCTGACCTTCAAAGGCAACCACAAGGCTTCAAAAGAGCTGCTGGAAACACCACTAAACAACACCGACGAAAGCTTCGAAATTTCCGGCGAAGGCACAACTCCGGCGAGAGGCAAATTTGGCAGAAGTTTGGTGCTGGGATGGCTCAAAACCTCTCCCCCAACGCCTCCTTTTATAGCTAAAACATCTGGAGTTCAAAACAAGAGGCCCTAGAGCTAGTTCGGCGCTCGCCAGAAGTCGCGCCGACGACCAACAGGCAAGGACCGCCGGGCAACGAAGGTGGCAATTATGGCGGGCGTCGTAATTTACGGCGGTCGCCGCGGCCTGGCACACCAGCTGCCTCCTCGAGCATTGGGACGGCGGGCGCCGTGACTTTACGGCGGTCGCCGTGCTTGGGTCTCACTACGGCGGTCGCTGCGATTTTACGGCGGTCGTCGTGACACCTTTTTCCCGCCCATTCAGCTTTGAACGAACATGACATTAAGCCGGGATAAAAATTATCTTACGCGAACGACAATTAAAATCCAAGGCATGTTATCTGTATATTATTTCACTGAGAAAAATATTACAGATACAGAGCACATTATAGAATGTCTCAAACTCTCTGTATTAAATCTGACGTACACAACGGGTACTCGGGAAAATTCCATAATTCCCAAAATAACCTTACAAAAATACGGGGTATCATATCTCCTCCGCCTTACAAGAAGTTTCGACCCCGAAACTTAGGTCGAGAATAACTCGGGAAAACGCCTGAGCATATCTGACTCGGTTTCCCACGTCTCCCAAGTAACTTCTTCGGTCCCTGACTTGGACCACAACACTCGTACCAACGACACGATCTTGTTGTGCAAACGCTTCTCCCGGCGCTCCAATATACGCACGGGCAACTCTTCATAAGTACCATTAGCTTGAATCTCGATGTCTTCATAACTAAGCACATGAGACTCATCTGGTACATACTTTCTGAGTAACGATACGTGGAACACGTTATACACTGGGTGAGCCGATGGCGGTAACGCCAAGCGGTACGCTAGAGATCCTACTTTATCCAAAATCTCGAATGGTCCCACGTAGCGAGGGTTAAGCTTCCCACGCTTACCAAATCTGAAAACTCCTTTGGAAGGCGATACCTTGACAAAAACTTTGTCACCGACCTCGAACTCGACAGTCCTGCGCTTCCGATCTGTGTAGGACTTCTGTCGACTCTGAGCGGTCAACATCCTTTGTCTGATCAAAGCAATGTCTGAAGCCGTCATTTTGACCAACTCTGGTCCAAGCAGAATTTTGTCGACATTATCATCCCAACAAATCGGAGATCTGCATCTGCGACCATACAAAGCTTCAAACGGAGCCATCTTGATTGTAGCATGCCAGCTATTGTTGTACATGAACTCAATCAGACTCAAGCTGTCCTCCCAGCTAGTCGGACAATCGAGCACACAAGCTCTAAGCATATCCTCCAGAGTCTGGATGGTCCTTTCAGACTGGCCATCTGTCTGAGGATGAAACGCTGTACTGAACCTCAACTCGGTTCCCATAGCCTTATGAAGTTCCTTCCAGAATCTTGACATGAAACGACCATCTCGGTCCGATACAATGGTCTTAGGAATGCCATATAAGCGGACAATCTCCTTCTGGTAAACTTCTGCTAACTTCTGGGTTTCCCATGTGGTCTTGATGGCTATGAAATGAGCACTCTTCGTAAGCCTATCCACAATTACCCAGATAGCATCTCTCTGACTTCGAGTCTTGGGTAGCCCAGTGACGAAGTCCATGGAAATGTCCTCCCATTTCCATTCTGGTACGGGGAGAGGTAGCATCTCACCACCTGGCCTGCGGTGTTCGATCTTGACCTTCTGGCAAGTTAAACACTTTGCCACAAAGTCTGCTACGTTCCACTTCATGTTTGGCCACCAAAACTTCTTCCTAAGATCCTTATACATCTTGCTAGAGCCAGGATGCACAGAGTAAGCAGATGAATGAGCTTCTCTCATCACCAACTGATGAAGACCTTCTGTGTCAGGCACACAGATCCGGTCCTGAAACCAAAGTGATCCATCATCATGAACCATAAAACTGGGAGCTTTCCCATCCATCACTTCACTGCTTAACTTTACCAAGATGATGTCATCGACTTGCTTTTCTTTGATTTGATCTAGCAGTGTAGCCTAAATCTCCATCATACTCAGGTACCCTCTACGCTGGTCATACAAGACTTCAATGTCGCATGACTCTTGGTTTAGCTTGGTCTGAGCAGTAAGTAGAGCAACTACAGTCTCATGCGTTGTCTTCCGGCTTAGTGCATCAGCTACTACATTAGCCTTGCCCGGATGATACAACAACTCCATGTCGTAGTCCTTGAGCAACTCTAGCCAGCGGCGTTGTCTCATATTTAACTCCTTCTGAGTAAATATATACTTGAGACTTTTGTGGTCGGTGAAGACTTGGCATCTTATACCGTAGAGGTAATGCCTCCAAATCTTCAGCGCAAAGACAACCGCTGCTAACTCAAGATCATGGGTCGGATAGTTTTCTTCGTAAGTCTTGAGTTGTCTAGATGCGTAAGCAATGACTCTGCCCCTTTGCATCAAAACACAACCAAGACCACACTTGGAAGCATCACTATAGACCACATAATCTTCATTCCCCTCTGGGAGTGCTAACACTGGTGCCGAGGTCAACCGTCGTTTCAACTCTTGGAAACTGGCCTCGCACTTGTCATTCCAGACAAACTTCTTATGGACCTTGCGGAGTAGATTGGTCATAGGTAGAGCGATCTTTGAAAATCCTTCTACGAACCTTCTATAATACCTGGCAAGTCCAAGAAAGCTGCGCACCTCCTTCACATTCTGGGGTTGTGTCCATTTAGCCACCGCTTCAATCTTTTGGGGATCAACCATAACCCTATTTTTATTGATCACGTGGCCTAAGAAAGCCACTTCCTTTATCCAGAATTCACACTTAGACAGTTTAGCATAAAGCTGATGTTGTCTAAGGATTGACAAGGCAATCCGTAGATGTTCCTCGTGGACTTCTTCATTCGGAGAATAGATCAGAATGTCGTCGATGAAGACCACCACGAACTTATCCAAGTACTGGTGAAAACATCGGTTCATCAAATCCATAAAGACAGCTGGAGCATTTGTAAGCCCAAAAGACATTACTACAAACTCGTAATGACCATATCTGGTCCTAAACGCAGTTCTAGGAATGTCCTGCTCACGAATCCTGAGCTGGTGATATCCAGATCTCAAGTCGATCTTGGAGAAAACCTTTGCTCCCTGCAACTGGTCCAACAAGTCATCAATCCTAGGTAAAGGATACTTGTTCTTGATCGTCACCTTGTTCAACTCTCGGTAGTCGATACAAAGTCGGAACGATCCGTCCTTCTTTTTGACGAACAATACCGGAGCACCCCACGGCGATGCACTCGGCCTGACATAACCTTTGTCAAGAAGATCTTCAAGTTGATTCTTCAATTCTTGCATCTCAGCTGGAGCCATCCGATACGGGGATTTGGAAATCGGCGCCGTACCAGGCTCGAGATCAATTGAAAACTCTACGTCACGGTTCGGGGGTAATCCAGGAATTTCTTCCGGAAAGACATCCGAAAACTCCCTAACTACAGGAATATCAAGAACCTCAGGTCCATCCTTCGCAGGCGAATCCAAGTAGCAAAGGTACCCGACACATCCTTGTCGTAGTAGCTTAAACGCAGCGATCGCATTGATCAGCTTGCCGTTATCAGCGTCATTTCGACCTTTGAACTTGCACACGAACTGGCCCCCAGATGACACCATCACCGTTCTTGAACTAAAGTCGATCACCACCTTGTGACGCGTTAGCCAATCCATACCGAGGATAATGTCGTATGGAGCCATGGCTATACAGATTAAATCTGCCTCAAATTCCTTACCCTGAATGGTAATCGGAAAGTCGGACAGATGCTTGGTTCCCACCAAACGTTCTCCATTAGGAAGATTAACGACAAAAGGGTCGCACGAATCGTTGCACACTAAATCTAACTTGCTAATGCAACTATCCGAAATAAAGGAATGCGTAGCACCAGAATCAAATAGAATGCACACTGAAGTAGAGTGAAGGTATAAAGTACCTTGAGCAATTGGAGCATTGGGTCCATCTGCTTCACGCATCTCATACAAGCATTGTCCCTGACTTCCAGAAACAGCTGGGGCCTTTCCCCTGTTCTGAGCAATCGTCTGGACCGAAGGGCTAGGAGTCTCGGCAGGCTTAAACCTAGGTCGGTTGCTCTGATGAACTGACCCTTGTTGCGACTCTACTCCCTTCTGCTTCCCCTGCTTACAGAACTTCTGCAGATGACCGTCACGTCCACACCCAAAGCACGACCTCTTCTCTTTCTGACACTCATTGCTCTTGTGCCCAGCCGTACCACAGTTATAACACTTAACTGAACCCCTGGTCTGCCCCGACTGCTGAGTCGATCCTCCTTGCGTCATCTCCGTCTTAGCTCGGCCAGACTTGGCAAAGTTAGACGGTGGCGCAGGACGCTTAAAACCACCTCCCTGGTTCTGGTTCTGCATCGACTTCTGTCGGTTGCGCCTCTTGGTCGACTCCTCAAGAGTTACCTCCAGCTTATAGGCACAATCAACATACTGCTCCAAGGTAGAGCATGTGTGATACACCATTAATGGCTTGATATCCAGACTCATCCACTCGTGGAAGTACCAGATCTTTTGGGCCTCGCTGGTAATCTCGGCAGTGACGTATTGCAAGAGATGATTGAACTTAGACGCCAACTCGGTCACTCTCAGACCATCTGTCTGTGGGTACAAGAAC
The DNA here is from genome assembly GCA_027886185.1 of Rheum nobile. Taxonomy (NCBI): domain Eukaryota; kingdom Viridiplantae; phylum Streptophyta; class Magnoliopsida; order Caryophyllales; family Polygonaceae; genus Rheum; species Rheum nobile. The sequence continues at coordinate 2,902,544 of WOAB01000531.1, read as the reverse complement.
TCTTTATGCTTCTCCTCTCTCATAGCACGGGAGAAAAAGCGATCAACCATCTTGGTCTTGAACATCGACCAAGTCAACACTAGGCTCTCAGCCAGACCCGTGCTCTCCCACCACTTGCTAGCCTCCTCCTTCAGCTGAAGAGAAGCGATATGGACCTTCTCGGCCTCCGTACACTTCACATTCCGAAACAGCCTCTCCATATGGGAGAACCAATGTGTCACTGCCACTGGCTCCCCTTTCCCGTTATAGCAATCGGGCCTCATGGAAGTGATGGTCTTTAGAGCGCGACCATAGCTGTCTCTTGCCCTGTCGGCAGTCTCCTGAATCACAGGGTTTCTGGGTTCCACAACATCAGGAACCACTGGGTGGGTAGGCACTTCTTGCGCTTGAGGCGCACTGGGTCTCAATACATCCGCAATTGCCTGCATCACAATCCCGCGAATCGCCTCAACAGCTGCGGCGTCAAACAGCGCTGGCGTTTGGGTCTGATCCTGACCTTCACGCCTCTGCTGGATGCGAGACTCAGACTCGTGTTCATCCTGAACACCTCTTCCTGCTGGCCTGGGATTTTGACTAGTCCCAGCACCGGCTCGAGTCGAGTTCCTCGTGCTTCTTGGGTTCACCATCTATTTACCGATCAAATTCCAAGCATTCAATACATTAATATTATGCAATATACTTATGCAATATACCAACGTAAATAAATTACTCAGAATAGATCAACTTGGCATTTTATAGATGAACCTTCGAACTGTTACACAAGCTACACATAAGTCTATCATTCGAGCGCTAGGACAACATTGCTCGAAGATATAAGTGTTTCACAGAGTACTTGCCGCAATACTGAAATATTACACAAAGTACAACTTGGATTACTAAGAAACGAAACTACTGCAATAGGCAACGCCAATCCTCCTCAAGGCGTTCCAAAATGTCTCCCATAAGACTGGCTACTCGTGCATGGTCTCTTCGGGCTAGGCTCACCATCGAGCTCTGGCGATGGGTTTCGCACCCTGCTTGACCCTGAAGCACATGGGCCTATCACAGTCATCGTAAGGTATGGGTCGTCCATGACTGGTCCTCATATTCCAGCCCTCCTCTGAGTACTGGCGATCAAATCATCCCACTGACTCTGCTGTTCTGTAGAGATTACCTCGCTCTGGCGGAGGATCTCCTGCAACTCGGATTCCGACCTCCATCTTCTTGGAGTAGGGATAGGCTGAGATTCCCTATCACTTCTCTTAATACCGTACTCGGTATACAGTGCCTCTCAATCAGCTTCTGACATGGGTGCGTACTCTGGCACTGGTGGTAATTCTGTACCGGGCTCCTGATTCTGCCCTCTAAGGTCCAACTTCGGGTCCTCTTCTGGATCATCCTCTATGGGATCCTCATCCTCGGGATCATCCTCGATGGGATCCTCATCCTCGGGATCATCCTCGATGGGATCCTCATCCTCGGAATCATCCTCGATCATATCCTCGTCCTCGACAGGATCTTGCTCAAGCATCTCCTCTTCCTCCTCCTCGTACTCGATCTCCTCTGGAATTGGTCCCAGCAGAAAGTCGTCTTGGTAAACCCCTTGTTCATACCTTGACAACTCATCTTCCTGCTCCCATTCCTGTACTTCCACCACCCTTGGTGGCGGCACAGGTACAGCCTCAGGGACCATAGCATCCCTAGCTACAAGGACAACCGACTCAGGGAGAACGTGCTTGACGTCTTCGGGCGGGCTACTCGGGCCTCCAACCTCGAAACATCGCTGAGGTAACGGAAAATCTAGCCTCGGCTGGTCCGACTTGGCGTCTTCTGACCCCCTACCAATAGAAAAGCAGACACCCATCCTATCGAACAATAAGAAAGGAATTAGTCTTTCTAGACATAGAAGCAAGCTTACTACATCAGACTATAAAGAAGACACGACTATGAACGGTGTTTTTAAATTCTTTTCAGCATGAAAATTCAGAGCCCTTTTTAAAGCATTTTCGAAAACGGATAAATGGTTTATAAAAATTCCAAACCCGTTTTAAAACCTTTGGCTCTGATACCACAACTGTAACACCCCCAAAACTTAACCCTTTTGGAAAGGTATTACCGCCAGTGACCCCAGTGTTCCTTACCGAGATCACCCAAGGCTTTACTGTTTAAATACAATTGATGCATAATGATCAAAGCATTCAATCCAAAACATAAAATTGTCAAGGAACAAGAGTTACGGGATTACAACCCAATCCCGAATAGGATAATACAAAGTTTAAACCAAACACAGCGGAAGTCTAAGAAAGTATATTACAATCAAAGTTATTGTCCAAAGGATCTCAACCTGATTAAAGAAATAATTAAAACATTGAAAAACCACCGTTGACTCCATAGTCCTTCTGGTCTTCCGAACTACTTCTTATCTGATGTGCCAAATCGAATGGATGACACCAGCCAACCATGCAAGGGAAAATATTGGTTGGTTAGTCTAAATGAATAGACTAGCAAGGGTACAAAGCAGAATGGTTCGAAGCAGTCGTATTAGGTTAGACTCCTCGTCCCTCGAATAATAATCGAGTACGCTTCTCAACCATCATACTCCTACTGGAATAACAAGAGGTATGCACAAGAGAGGATTCTGGAAGATTGAATCTTCACAGAAATCGACTCGAAAGAAGACTCCAACGGAAATGAGTCTTTAAGGAAGTATGACAATTCTGGAAAGTTACAGAATCATACCATAATGATTTAAAACTGACTGAGATGCTTCAGTCAACGACCAACCTCACCGCCTTTCAGCGAATCCAGATCGGAAAGAAGACGTACTACATTCAAGTCAACACGAGTCTTCCTAGCGGCACTATTACCTAGCTGCCCTACTCGCTGATCGTTCATTAATTATGTGCGTCAAGGTAGCACTTATCTGATTATGTTTCAAAAACACACATCACATTATAGACTTTTACATGTGTACCCCACCAATGGGATGACACATCTTAGTATACGTTTCATCGAGAGTGACGTACACCGAAAGGTTTGTGACACCATCTAAGTGTCCTGTCTCTACACACTTGTGAAAGAGACCGATCATGATCATAGAATAGTACCAGATGGAGACGAGCCACCCTGATACCAGATTATAAAGAAACGACTGGACAGAGTTTGAATAACGTTCCTATTTAACAATGCTAACTAAACAGTTATAGCACCACAACAGTTACAGGATAAATCCACATAAAGGCCCGAAAGGCGATCACAGATAATAACGTTGTTCTAACAGATATACAACCTATTATATGATTTTCAAAATAGTTTATCAAAACCGTTTCCAGACAAACAGAATATTCATTCCAAATTAATTACTCAGATAAATTACTGATAATTAATGTAAATATGGAACGAATGAGCAAGAGCGAACCGCCACTTGCCTTAATCCGCAGAATAGTCTAAAGACGTCAACTGGATTCCGGGCTCGACACGGTATAGTTCCAACAGCACAACAACCTTCGAGTCGACCCATAAAAGGAACCCTAAGTTAGATCCGACATAAACAGTATGAATCTAAACACGGCGAAAGAACACGAAAGGAAAGACGCCACGACGACAACCGACCAAGCCAAAGCCACGAAGGCATTCTGGGCACTGGCGGCGGTCGCTGTTCTTGGCGGCGGTTGCCGTGAAGAACACGGTCGACAGAGACGAGAGAAATCGCACCAAAACAAAGCGCGTTTCAACCCCTTTCAGCCTGGCTTGGTTTCTGACCTTCAAAGGCAACCACAAGGCTTCAAAAGAGCTGCTGGAAACACCACCAAACAACACCGACGAAAGCTTTGAAATTTCCGGCGAAGGCACAACTCCAGCGAGAGGCAAATTTGGCAGAGGTTTGGTGCTGGGATGGCTCAAAACCTCTCCCCCAACGCCTCCTTTTATAGCCAAAACATCTGGAGTTCAAAACAAGAGGGCCTAGAGCTAGTTCGGCGCTCGCCAAAAGTCGCGCCGGCAACCAACAGGCAAGGACCGCCGGACAACGAAGGTGGCAATTACGGCGGGCGCCGTAATTTACGGCGGTCGTCGCGGCCTGGCACACCAGCTGCCTCCTCGAGCATTAGGACGGCGGGCGCCGTGACTTTACAGCGGTCGTCGTGCTTGGGTCTCACTACGGCGGTCGCCGCGACTTTACGGCGGTCGCCGTGACACCTTTTTCCCGCCCGTTCAGCTTTGAACGAACATGACATTAAGCCGGGATAAAAATTATCGTACGCGAACGACAATTAAAATCCAAGGCATGTTATCTGTATATTATTTCACTGAGAAAAATATTACAGATATAGAGCACATTACAGAATGTCTCAAACTCTTTGTATTAAATCCGACGTACACAACGGGTACTCGGGAAAATTCCATAATTCCCAAAATAACCTTACAAAAATACGGGGTATCACAACGGCCATGAACCCGACAACCCTAATCGGACAAATCCTCACCGACGACGACACGACGAGGCTCCGAATGAGAGGGCTTCATCTCCTGGCACCACGACGCCTCTACTGCACCACCACTCGACCACTAAAACCACCGGCGAGAGCTCCGACGACACGAGAACTCCGGCGACACGAGCGAGAGAGAGAGAGATTGGATTTCGGATGCTCCAACCCTCCATTCGAGCCCTCCTTTTATAGCCACCGAGCACCCCAACTCTCGGCCAGACGAACCGCTCCAAATCCCCTCCGACGAATCGACGGCCATCCCAATCGACGAAGCCATTGAAGACGAGGACGAAGCGTTTTCCGCGGTCGCGAAAATATTCCGCGGTCGCGGAAAAATGCCTGTTCGCGAGGCTGACGATGCATCATTTTCCACGGTCGCGGAAATATTCCGCGGTCGCGGAAAAGGCCTATTTGCGTCCTTTTGCCCGGGAAACGATTGAACACGTGCTAAAACCTTGCAATAACTAATATTTGTACCCAAACAAATATTTTAAGCCTCGAAAATACATCGAATGTATATTATAATGCTCAGTGAATTATTACAGAGATTATACGCGTTACAGAAGTTCCGAATTTCACCTAACGCGTCACGATTACAGAACGAGGGTTGAGAAAATTACCCAAATACCCTTACTAAAAATGAGGGGTATTACAGCAAACTATGTATTTTCTTTTGTTAAGGGAACTAATAGCGCACTAATGCTTGACATAATTACTTGCTGTAAGATTTTGATTGTTTTCAAGTTAAGAACTTCTAATAGAAGAGGAAGCGTGGAGCTAATGTAGTAGTGGTCATAAATGTTGCATTAGTTTTTAGAAGTTTTCACTTTGGATTGTACTCCTGTAATGTATTATATAATTCTACATTGCTTTGGGTGTTTGCTGAAGAGGTAAGAATATAATTGTTCTTACAAATTATTTCATGGACCAAATTCTTTTTATTTTATATTCTGAGCAAGGAAGCATATCTGTAACGAAATTGTGCAGTTAGGTAAGCGTTGTTTGAAATTAATTTAGGAAAAAAGGGATAAGAGATTATTGGGTCTCTGAACAAATCTTGTTGTGAAATTCTCATGCCTTCATTTTTTGCATCTATTTCCTTTCTTTTAGATTTTGACTAAGTGTAGCAACTTGAACATGCAAGTGTAGTACTATTTCAGTGTTATAAATTTGGCTACTACTGACCATCTAATAAGGTTCATGAACAAGGATTCAGGAGGATATGGTACATTGCTTCATTCTGATCTTTATTGTGTTATTTATTTGCTATATGCTTCGATTAACTTGTTATCATCTGTTACTTGTTGAGTTTTTGATTATTTCTTAACAAATATTTTTCAAAATTACCATGCAGTTCCCATATCTATGGTTGCATCTTTTAAGAAGATTAAAGCTCTTGTTAGTAGTAATTCTCAGCTTGCAGATGTGCTACGTAATTCAACAAGGCTTGTAAGTTTTATGTTATTCCTACAGATGGCTACCACTTGGTGTCTTGGCTCTTATTTTTAACATGTGCATTTTGGGGTCTTCTTGTGAAGAGAATGGGTTTATAGGGCTTGAGCTGTAATTATAAGACTCTGCTTGTGATTTTATTGTTTTGATTGGAGTGCATTTTCTTTTTCTTTCCTAGTTTTTTTGTTTATGTTGGTCGTGGTTATTCCTTGTCTTTAGGGGATGGACTGGAAGAAGGTTATGGGATGCTTGGCCAAGCTGGCAGCGGGAAATTGCATGTATCTGTTAGTCACAATAAGCTTGTTGCAAGAGTTACCAAAAAGTGAGTTGTTCCTGCTTTGATTATGAGTCAATAATTTATGTCATGTGGCATTTATTGCTATAGTTTTGGTTCTTATTTATGCTCCCTTTGGCTTTTCTGAATTATGAGCATATCTACTTTTAGGTTTAAGGGAAGCAACTATAGAAGCAGTGGTGCTACTTCTGGTCTGACTTCAAGTTTAGCATTCACACCTGTGCAGGTCAATCTCCTCCGATAACTCTGCCACCTTAGCCCTTGGTTGTTGTGCATTCTGTTTTAACCTTTACCTTGTTCTCCACATACGAGTTTTTAATGCTTCGAGATATTGCAGTTAGGTTTTGGCTATGCCTATTTGGTTTTGTTATGTGTTTTGGCCCTTGATATGTGCTGATATCAGTAATGTTGTGCTAAACTTGAAATTGTGTCTGCATACGAATTTGAATGACAAAAGGCTGAAATTGTGTATTGGTTGTCATAGCCTATTAACTCAAATGGTAGAGTAATGTGTTTATTCACATGGATGTGGGTTCAAATCCCTCATAGGCTACATTTTAGAGGTTGATAAACCCTACAAGAGAAGTTTAAGCCGATAATCTTGCTGGTTCATGAGTTTTTCCTTGCAGGTTCATGCATTTGAACTTGTAGGTTCATGAGTTTTAATTTGTAGGTTCATGAGTTATAGCGTATAGGTTCATGAGTTTTATTTAACAAGTTTATGAGATTTTTCTAAGGTTCATGAGTTTTAACTAGAAGGTTCATGAGTTTTGTCTTACAGGTTCATTAGTTTTGTTTTACAGGTTCATGAGTTTTTTCTGAGATTCTTGAGTTTTTTTTATCTTGCAGGTTCATGAGTTTTTTATCTTGTAGTTTAATAAGTTTTATCTTATAGGTTCATGAGTTTTAACTTGCAGGTTCATGAGTTTTAACTAGCAGGTTCATGAGTTTTGTCTTACAGGTTCATTACTTTTGTTTTACAGGTTCATGGGTTTTTTATGAGGTTCTTGAGTTTTTTTATCTTGCAGGTTCATGAGTTTTTTATCTTGTAGTTTAATAAGTTTTATCTTATAGGTTCATGAGTTTTAACTTGAAAGTTCATGAGTTTTAACTAGCAGGTTCATGAGTTTTGTCTTATAGGTTCATTAGTTTTGTTTTATAGGTTCATGGATTTTTTCTGAGGTTCTTGAGTTTTTTTATCTTGCAGGTTCATGAGTTTTTTATCTTGTAGTTTAATAAGTTTTATCTTATAGGTTCATGAGTTTTATCTTATAGGTTCATGAGTTTTTCTTGTAGGTTCATCAATGTTTTCTGTTAGGTTCATGTCGATAAGTTCATGCCTTTATCTTGCTGGTTCATGAGTTATCTCTTGTAGGTTCATGAATTTAATCTTTCAGGTTCATGAGTTTTTTTCTTATAGGTTCATATATTTTACTTTGCAGGTTCATGAACTTGGAATAAAAGTTCGTAAACTTGATAAGTTCATGCCTTTATCTTGGAGGTTCATGAGTTTTCTGTTGCAAGTTCATGAGTTTTATCTTATAGGTTCATGAGTTTGCACTTCCAGGTTCATGACTTTTCCCTTACAGAATCATGAGTTTTTCTTGTAGGTTCATCAGTGTTTTCTGTTAGGTTCATGTCGATAACCTTACAGGTTCATGGATTTTTTCTTGTAGGTTTATAGGGTTTTTCTTGTTGGTTCATGAGTTTTTTTGGTAAGTTCATGACGATAGTCTTACAGGTTCATGAATTTTTTCTTGTAGGTTCATAGATTTTTTTTTGTTGATTCATAAGTTTTTGGTGGGTTCATGCCGATAGCCTTACAGGTTCATGATTTTTTCCTTTTAGGTTCATGATAATAGCTTTGTAGGTTCATGGATTCGACACAATAAAATTTGCATATGCAAGTGAAATTTAACCATGACAACAGCCAATTACATTAGCAATGGAGCAATCCATAACCTCCAAGGTGCTGAAAAAATACAGCCACTACAGAACATTTCCCTATGCAGATTGCTTTACATGACAACACAAATTTCCTTACAGCTATGGCATTAACTTCATTTGCCCCCATCACCCCTTACCAAATTTAAAGCAAAGTAGTCCTTAGATGCAATAACAAGCTTCCCAATCCCTCGTGCATCTTCACAAGAACAACAACAACAACAACAGAAACATCTAAAATTGTGTGGGTGGATCGTTAAAACAACATAAACCTTCTATTTATTGACAAATAGAAGGTTTTTACAAATTATTCGGCTATACACACAAGAAAAATTTCCACATAAGAATAATAAGCTACACAACACTACAACGAGGTGAGGATTATCATCCTTTATTCTTTTATCCAGAGCAGGACAACACTAGCCAAGAGCAATGGTGAGCGTCGTATCTTTCTGCTGGTAGATTGAAGCCCATAATCTGCAATAGTAAGAGCAAAATTGTCCTTATCTCCAAAACATGAAACTCCCAAATTCAACATAGGGTACTGTAGAAATTCTATAAAGCAATATAATCTTAAAATCATGAACTTCTTTCTACCAGTTATAGGTTCATATGATACTCAAACAAGGTTCATCAATAATAGAGTAGTTCATGTGTTTTAAACTTTTAACAGTAAAATTATCAATGATTCTTTATCCCTAACACAAAGAGAAGCAAAATGGTAAAACAAGTACAGTAAAGGACATATAGCATGAACACAAACAACCAGCAATAGAGGTGGTATAGGCAAGAAAGATTTTTTACATAATTTTCCAAAGAGTCACCAAAGAAATTGAAGAGCATATAATACAAAGAATTAGGTTTGAAATCGAAACAGATAATCAATTATAAGAAAGTGACAAGAAAATCAAATTGAAGGAGAAAGGATCTGAACTATTTATAAAGAATGATCTATAAACCCTAGCACAAAGACGAGTATGTGCCTAATCAAATCCATGGAGATTCTAGAAGAAATTCATGAAAAGAGATGAAGATGGACTCAGTGATCAATTTTCAGTAGTAAATCAGATGAGCTAATCACTAAGGAGAATACATAGGCTCTAATCACATATCCAAGCCAACAAGCAGAACATCATAGTTTGCTGTCGTTTATATAGTCTCTAGCAGCAACACACTTCACATTTCCTATAGAAGTTACATGTTAATTTGTGCATAAGCTGCTGGCATCTAACACTAGGTGCTAGTCTGTCTTTGATCTCAAATTCTGCTCAAACAAACTTTCCATCAAGGTGAAAAAAAGATGCAATCCGGTAATTCATGAAGTGTACAATACTAAAATTTGGTGGCATGAAGTACAATCTCATGACTAAACCATTGCAGAGATTTTGATATTATTAAGCATTCTTCTAATTTTTCCACCATCTGATGGTTAAAGGATTTCTATTTGGCATAAATCTAGTCCACATAGATAGATCAAAGAAATTAAACAAGCAATTAGAGCGCACAACCACTACTCTACTCTCTGTAAGACTAATCAATTCACAGGTATGCCACCTCAAGCTTTTAGGTTAAAAACTTTCTCTCCAGCCCTCATTCCCATCTTTCCTTGTGAAAGATGAAAAATTGATAATAACCAACACAACTATAACAAGCCTTTTCACCTTCTGATCTCCAATTGCAGCATGAAAAATCCAAAATTCATATCAAATCCTTCAAACAATTTATCATAGTTTGCCTCCAGGCATACATATACTCAAATTTACTTCACCGAATTGCATTTGCAAAAGATAGGAACTGCAATTTATCATTTGCAAAAGATAGGCATACAGATACTCAAATTTACTTCACCGAATGGCGCTTCCTGAGAGCCTTTAAAGCATGCCTTATTGCTTCCACGACCACCATCTTCTTCCGCCCTAAAATTTTGTTGGGGGAAAACATCAAATCACAACGAAAAATTGAATATCATATTGGAATTAGAAAAAGGACTATGAAATTCCGAAGAAGAAATTGATGATTGATTCACTTACATTGCGATCACTTGGTTTGAGTTCGTCTTCTTCTCCACGCCTTCATCATAGACGGAGATTGAAATCGAAAAGCACCGGACCGACAGATTTGACGACAAAGTTCGTATCTTAAGTCTTTCTACAAACTTCGCTCTTCCTCATCGAGTCGACGACGAGGCGGACTCCAAACAGCATGATCTCGGAGCCTGAGCTTTCTCCGGCGGTAGTTGACATCTTTAATGGCGTCGCCGAGAACGATGATTGTTCAGGTGTGAAGAGAGAGAGAGAGAGAGAGAGAGAGAGAGAGAGAGAGAGAGAGAGAGAGAGAGAGAGAGAGAGAGAGAGAGAAAGAGAGACGGGTTTGTGGGAAATCAGAGGGAAATCGAAACAATAGAAGAGATTCAAGCGATGGCGATTTTGGGACGCCTTTCGCCACAGAGGAATTGCTAGAGCTGGGAGAAGAAATGTAAAAGACAAATTACCCTTATGCCCCTTCGTGTCCACTTTTACTTAAAATTGTGGCACAATTTTGGACCACTGGATGAGAACAGCTGGACGGTCCGGATATGTGCGCTCGGCTTATTATAATAGCCACGCGCATGTGATCCTCTCTCATATAGAGTGTAATCAAAAGCTTTAAAATAATCAAAAATCAAGAGTCTTAGTACAATGATAATAAGGCCTTGGAAAAGATTAGAATGACCCTAATAAGTAATAACACTTACAAGGTATGTTAAGAAATCAGGAGTATTATTTATTTATTTTTGAAAGGAATCAGGAGTATTTTTTTTTTTTGATAAGGTAAGAATTCGAGTTACCGACAAAAATATCGGACAGCTCGAGAGGCCGATAAATCGGCAACTAGAAAAACCAGTTAGGACCAACACAGACAAGCAAATGAAAATACAACAAAGCAAAAGCGAGCTACACGACTAGGAAGAGAAAAGAGTCCAGCACAAACGAACAGTGACACCAGACGACGGGTCAAACAAGAAAACAATCCTGGGAAGTGTTGAATGGACAACCTTGACGTTGCCCCCACTCATGATGAGGGATCTTCAGGAGTCTTGACCACCCTGACGTTGCCATTTGGATCTTCAGGAGCCTCAACACAACCGCGACCACAACTGGAACAACTCGATCTCGACCCTCAATCAGCTCAACAGAAGCAAAGAAATACAACACACAAGCTTGCACACAAAACACAAAAAAAATTAATAAAAAAATGCCGGATCTGGTTTCGGGCTCGGCTCTCCTTGTCACTACTGTTGTGACCGCCATTGCAGCAACTTGGAATTAACTGAATGGCGGCGAAGTCTGCCGACACGGCGGAGGACTCCTCCTCCCCGGCGGAGAAGTCGGCGAGAAGAATCGGGTCGATCTCCAGGAAGGGTAGGGCGTCGCCGCCGAAGAGGTCGTTTGTGGGTCGGAGATCCGGTTGGGTGGTTGGGGGTTCCGGGTTCTGAAATTCCGGGAAGGGGGCGGCGGCGGTGAACTGGGTGCTCTTCTTCTTCGGGTTCGATTTTCCGGTTGCCGGGAATGTTGATAGCGGGAGACGGAGCTGCGTCGACGGCGGTGGAAGCGAGGTCGCCGGTGGTGGCGGAGTTGAAGAAGCGGTGGAGGGAGACACTGACCGACTTTAGGGAGAGGAGGTAGACAAAGAGGGCCTCGGCGAGGGCGTAGCGCCGGGGAGGGCGTCGTCGACGAAGGCGAGTCGGCACCGGCAGAGCGCAATTGCCTCCGAAACTTGTCGGCTCCGGCGGGGGTAAGGGCTCAGTCAGAGCGGCGGGGATAAGGGGCTCGGACGGAGCGACGAGGGTAAGAGACTCGGTCGGAGCGGCGAGAATAAAGGACTCGGTCGGAGCGACGGGATAAGGGGCTCGGTCGGAGCGGCGTACAGTGGTGGCTCATCTGATGAGGGAGGTAGGTATGGCTTTCTAGGACCGGTTCCCTTGGGAGCGTTTTCTTTAAAGGAATCAGGAGTATTACTTGAGGGAAGAAGTGGAGTATTATTATTATTGTTTTTTTTTTGTCGAGAAAACTTATACGGAGTAATTTTTAAGAGGGAGTATCAAAATTGTATAGGTTTGAGTGCTTGACCAAGGATTTCTCAATTTATTTTCTAATCTTATTCACTAGTAGTCTCGCAGCCTGACGTGTGAACAACATCACTTTTCGAATATTCAAAAGTTCTCTCCCTATATATAAATCCCTGAGATTTTTTATATCATTTTTTACTTCTTTTTTTTTCCTGTTTCTCTCCGCTCTCCCCTTTCGTCGGCGGTAGGCTCCGGCTCCTCTCGAAGATCAGATCCCCGCTTTTCCGTGAGATTTCTCTTCGATTTCGGAATGAATTTTCTCTTATTGATCTGTTTCCTCCAGATTTTGATTCTTTGATATTTTCTTCTTCCTTTTAGATTTATTGATTTTAGATTTAGGAGCTCCACGAGATCGTTAATGGCGCCGCCAATTCTATCAATTGCTTTGCCTTCGCAGACTGGTCGAGTTCTCAGCATCCAGTCCCACACTGTCCAGGTATTTTCCGGTTATTCACTCAGCTAGTCCTCATTGTATTTGACTGTTTGGTTGCTGGTGGAGATTTCTATCTCAATAGGTGATTACTGTGTTGAAATCCTGAACTTTTGAATCTTTATTTTAGTGATTGCTCTGATACTTGCAGTTATACTTTTGCTATTAGCATGATCAAGAATGGCGATTTTGAGCAAATGTTTGTGTAATTGACCGCAATAATTTTTATTTTCAAAATTTAGTACTTCTAAGCTGTTTGATGGAAATTTGAAATTGATGCTGAGCATAGGAAACTGAGCTGCGTACTTCCTTTGGATGGTTGGTTGCAGTTAAAGTGTTATTGTCTTAGTATTACTATTATTTACATGTGATCTTCAATTTTAGGGCTATGTTGGCAATAAATCGGCAGTTTTTCCTTTACAATTGCTTGGATATGATGTGGATCCTATCAATTCAGTCCAGTTTTCGAATCATACAGGTTAGCTGCTTTATCTTTTGAGCTTTGAACTACTGTTAGCAAGATTCATGACAATCCCTAGAACACATGGTTTGAAGTTACTATACAAACTTTTTATTTGGTTTGGTTCAATGTGGGGATCTTGTAGGGTATCCCACATTCAAAGGCCAGGTTCTGAATGGCAAAGAACTATGGAACTTAGTGGAAGGTCTTGAAGCCAACAATTTGTTGTACTACACCCATTTATTGACAGGTAGGACAGATGTAATATTTGCTTTTCTGTTCAAGGGAAGAATGAATATGTGCTTTGAATGTTAAACCTTTGTACCATGTAAGCAAACTTTTTAGGAAAAATTATATTATGATATTAATGTGCTGTAAGAGTTAGCTAAAGTGGATGACACATGTCAGAAGTTGGAAGTAAGTTATAATTGCAGTATCTGGTCCATCTTGAACTTTATTGCAAATTCTGTTATCATGAAAACACATTAGAGATTGAAAAAGGAAGTGCCTAGTTGAACTACTTTGATGCAATGTTGCTCTAGGTACCAGTTACTTTCAGAGGCATAATTGTAAAAATGACTAGCTGAGACATGTCAATTTTACCTGCTTAGCTGGTAGGTTCTAAATCTTCTGGAGAAAAATAGGAGATACTGAAATGTTGAAAACTCAATGGTATGGTGACATTTCATCTTAATTACAGCAAGCCTATACATAGAGTTCTAAATATCTAATCCATTTCCATATGTAGAATATATTGCGAATTTCTTGGCCAATCTAATTTACATTTGGCTTTTGTCTTGCAGGCTATATTGGCTCAGAATCATTTTTGAATACTGTGTTGGAAGTTGTCAACAAGCTGCGATCTGTTAATCCAGGGCTTCTATATGGTAAGCTAAAACTTCACTTTTTGCAAAATTAATGTATGGCCAATTTTTTATATTTTCTACTGATTAGTACTTTTCTTACCCTTGTAATGTATCAAAACGTGGAACTTTTGGCTATAGTTTGTGATCCAGTCCTGGGTGATGAAGGAAAGCTGTATGTTCCTCAAGAGCTAGTGTCTGTATACCGAGAAAAGGTTAGTCCTCATTTCTGATAAAAAATAAACTGAGACTTGAAAACTGGAATCATGTTTCTCAAAGATCCTAGTATTTGTGTGTGTAAAAAAAAAAGGAGATACAAGAATCAATGAAAAAGGAAATGGACTATGATTTGCAAAGAGAAAGAAATTGTAGAGTGCTAAACTAGATTATGTAACTAACTTAAGTCATGGTATCTTATATGTTGACATCTGGAACATCATTTGCAAAGATTGGCCAAATGCTCTTGCAAACAATGATTTTTTATGCATTTCCATCTTTTTTCTTCTGGTCTGTTCATGTTTGTGGTGACATATTAATGCATTTCATTTGTTCATGGTTGATTAGGTTGTCCCAGTTTCTTCTATGCTGACTCCTAATCAGTTTGAAGCTGAATTATTAACTGGTTCCAAGTATGTCCATCCTTTGATTTCTTGTCAATTCAGTGGATTTTTACTCGCTTGTATTTTCTTCCTGCTTATGTGGGATATTTTTATAATTGGTTTTTATCGTCACAGTTCTTAATGATTATTTCCTCTGTTTTTTCGGAGAGTGGGGATTGTTGGTTCATCTTCAGTTTTCAAGGCTGTTATAGTTCTATGTTCTTATTCTCTTATGAATTTCGCACTTTTCTGTATGTGTATTTAATGTCCTTTGTGGTATTATATGGTGACAGGATTGTGTCAGAACAAGATGGACGAGAAGCTTGTAACATTCTTCATGCTGCTGGACCTGCAAAGGTCTTGTTACATTTTCGTTTGGCTAGTTTGAAGTATTGTTGAAAATCACTTTTATAGTAACTTAAATTGCTCCATATGTATACAACCATTTAGTACTTCAAAATGACATGTAAAGTTAGGCATGTCAACCTTCAGCATGAAAACTTACAAAATGACTGACAACATTTGATTTTTAGCATTTAAATTTAGAGTGAATTTGGTTTTATGCAACACCAATTCCATTTTGATTATATGTGAACTAAATTTGAAGCATATGTTTTTTAGGTTGAATAATCATACTGATAATTTTAATTTACATTATAGCCCTGTGAGTTCTTTCATGAAATTTGTACATTATTTTACTATCATTTTTAACTTTATTAGGCATACAACAAGTATCCTTTTTCCTAATGCGTAGTACACGACACGTTTCAGGTTGTGATAACCAGCATAAACATAGATGGGAATCTACTTTTAATTGGCAGTCATCAGAAAGGAAAGGTGTGCATCTTGAAGTTTATGCATAGTTCTAATTTCTTTTTCTGTATCTCTTTTGTAGATATATCCTCCAAATTCTGCTTATCTACTTTTGATGTGTTTATTCACTATGTCCGAATCATATTTTAACGACGGACTCTTTTTGTTCTCATATTTGCTCCTTGTAAATATTGGCCAAGCAGGGAATGCTAGGATTTAAAAACAAGCTGTGTTGTCGCCTTGTCGAACAAGATAGACTTATGAAATTAATGAGCTTTGAATAATGTAGCTATCTTTTTCAGTTATACATCCTTCATACATCATGTAAGGAGTCCATTTTAATTATTCTGCGTGTGGTGCAAGTGTTTGTTTCAATTAGCGTATTCAGGGCTCATTTTGAGTAAGAGTGCTTGCAATACATTATGATCCCCAAGTGTGTAAGTGGTCATTATGTGATGAGCTTCTAGTTGCTTATTTTGTTACACATAGTCCATAACTCCAACTGTTTGAACACTTGGTTTGGTCATACTCAGTTTGGTCTTTGATTGTTTAATAGTTTCATAGAACTGTGAGAACTGAGAAGGGTTTCCTCTTGGAAACTTGTGTTTAGATCCCCATTGGGCAAATAATTGTCTTTTACTTCTCACACTATTACCTTATGTTCTTTGATGTTTTAATGCTAACTAACATATCACAATTACAGGATCAGCTGCCTGAGCAATTCAAGATTAGAATACCTAAAATTCCAGCCTACTTCACGGTATGAACTCCTTTTCTTTCCCTCAATTTCTTGTCATCTTACAGCTCCAAGCTGTTTTACTTTTCAACAAATATGTTGTGTCATGACTGATCGGAACGTCTTATTATAATCCATTATTTAGGGTACGGGAGACCTCACCACTGCACTTCTACTTGGATGGAGCAATGTAACCCTTCCATACTAATATACCTTATTTCATTACTTGTGTGTGCCGTTATCTATTTATCTTACACTGCATGATTGCTCGGTCATATGCAGAAGTACCTCGACAACCTGGAGAAGGCTGCTGAGCTTACAGTTTCAAGTTTGCAGGTCGGCTAGCCTATAACACCCTTCTACAATCTACTCTTGTTCCAACTTCTAATGTCAAATATGTTAATTGTGTTATTTTCCGAGAAAGTCTTTATCTCTTATCACCATTTTTCACAATTAGTGAACCAAAATGTGCTTAATCTCAGCAACAAGTAGCCAAATATGGATGTAGGCAAGTGTACCATCCTAATAATTTCTTAATGCGTTCTTCACTTCTTCTCACAATCTTATATTATGTGGATTCATGTTCTGCAGGCACTTCTTCAGAAAACAGTGGATGATTACAGACGAGCCGGGTTCGACCCAACCACAAGCAGTTTAGAGATAAGATTGATACAGAGCCAGGATGATATTAGGAACCCAGAAGTTAAGTTTAAAGCTGAGAGATACTAGCACGACGAGGATCCTGATGCTATGGTGGTAACATCATCATGGGATATTCGACTGCAACATCTACAATCAACATCCTGATGCTATGGTTAACCAAGATGCGTATTTACTTACAAAGGAATCACAAAGAGAAATTTTAGGTCATGTTGTAGTGTTGTGGATTGGGGTAAGCTTCATGCGCCTCCTGTCTCTTGTCTTTAATTAGTGGAAACCGAAATGAATTTTGTGAGAAAACATGCTTTTCGGTACCAATTTGTGATACTGCTAGTTTGTTACTTGTTTTTGGGTAATATGAGTATCTTACTGTATTTAGATTGACTAATTGACTTTACATAGTAAAGTTAGATGAAGAACAAAAAGTTGGAACATATTGACAGGTACCAAAGGGCACGCAAACGCACTGCGTCCCCGAGCTCAAAAGAAACGGCCATGCAAAGCGGGCCAACGGCCCAAAAACGGACTGTTGGGCCCGTGCCAAATGCCTCCAACTAGCGGTGTGCATTTGGTCTAGACCGGACCAGAAAACGGTCTGGTCGATGGACCATAATTTTTATGATTTTTGGATCTGAAGCCAGACTTGTCTCGGTCTTGAACTGGAATGGACCGATAAACATATTTTTGTAATTTTCATTTTTATATCATTTAAAAATCAATCTTTTTTTCTATTTTTATAACTATTGTTTATAATATTGGACAATATATTTTGTTACCAGTTTATTTTTAAAATAGAAAATATTTTTACTAGTTTTATGAAAAATTAATACATAACATGAAATAAAAAATAAAAAAACCGGTCCATTCGGTCCGGACTGAAATCCTAAAAATGATGGATCGCAGACCGGACCAAAATACACCCGGTCCGGTCCGGACATTTTCGGCCCGATTTTCTGATCCGGGCCAATTTTGCACACCCCTACCACCAACTGTTCTTTTTTGAGCAGTTGGAATTGTACCGTTGGAGGCACGCAACTGGGATGTGTGTCAAATATTTTTAGCGGTCCAATTTGATTGTCTATTCACTATCACATTTTCACACATCGAAATCCTCTCAAAAAACGCATGTTGGAAAAAATGTCAAATATTGATGGAGAGTTTGTAAGAGAAAAAGATGCTCAATATGTTGTCCGTTACTTATGAAAATTAAATGATGTGATTTTGTTTATTTGATGAATGATATATGTAGTACATTTGTGTTAAATAAATATTTTTTTGAATCGATTTGTCGTTATGTATGAAAATATTGAAAAAGAATTTAAATTAAGATGTATATTTTATTTAAGAAATTATGTATTAAAGAGTGATATGTTGCAAATAGGTACGCACTAGAGATTACATTAATGACTTTTTCGCAGACTTGGTGTGGGATAGTCGAGAAGCAATGATTAATTGGGCAAAACAAAAGGGTCGGGAAATTGATGATGGTTATTATCATTCAAAATTCAAATCCCAAAAGGGTGAAGCTCACTTGCGAGAATTTCAGTGAGTATAGACCTAGACTCGAGGGGATGAGAACCAACACAAAGAAGTGTGATGCGCCCCTACCCACCATGACTGCCACAGAGGAAGATGAAGCTATGAGCATTCGCTCAGAAGGTCCAATAACAAGATCGCGTTCCAAAGCAATTGATAAGCACTACTTTGTAGGGCTTAACTAAGAGTTATTAGAGGGTTTTATTGGTGCCATTCGGGTAGATTTAGACACATTCTTGTGCATGGCGTTTGGGGGCGAAGTCTGGTGTTTTTGGAGGTGTTGGAGCTGTTTTGGATATCATAGGAGACACTGGGGAAGGAAGCCACCAAAAGAAGACGCCAAGGAAGTGAAGAGGAGAGGTTAGGAGGCGAAGCCAAGGAGTGAAGGCCGAGCATTAACCGCGACCGCGGGCAAGGGTACCGCGATCGCGGTTCCTCGGGCAAGTCGAGAGTTTTCCGCAGGCGCGGATGAATGTGAAGAGCACGGAGCCACAAGAGGCCGCGATCGCGGTAAATGGGCCGCGATCGCGGGTCGTCGACGCTGGAAGTTCTGACTTTTCCCGAGTCTATCTTTTCTAATTTCTTTTCTTATTTTTCCATTTTATTTCGTTTCTTTTCTTATTGGGCTAGGTCATTTGTTAGAGGCCCTATATATACTCTCTTTAGCATTAGGTTTAAGGGAGAGTTTTCCAAGTTCTAGTTTTGCAATTTCAATTCATCGTTGCCACTTTTCATACCTTTGGAGTTCATCATGTTTATGAGGAGCTAAGCCTCTTTTGCTTAGTCCGGTAATGGAAGCATAAGTTTATTCATCTGGTTGTGAGGTTTTGTTCCTATCTATCTTATCCTATTGAGTTATATCTTTTCTCTTGAGCAAATTCTTATTTGGATGTTTGTTGGTTTATCTAGATTGATCACCTAGGTTTATTGCTTTCATTCATATTGCTAATACTAGGGAACTGTTGGGCTAACGCTCTAGTTCGAGTAGCGAGCATAGATTCTTATCTGCCACTATGGAATTTATCTATGTAGGGAATTGATTACATGTTGAATGCTTCTGGTTGAGGTATTATGTGTATCCTGGTTAATTCTTATGTTCATTGCTGCCTTTGGGTTGAATCACTAGTGGTGCTAGGGTTATTCATTGGTAAGGGTTCTTAGGGATGGTTTCCCTATTAATCTACACAAGATCAGGACAGAAATAACCGAATAGGAAGATAGGGCACAATCAAGGAACAACCTTTGAATGACTTATGTGGACATTACTTGGCTAAGTGTTTTCTCTCTTTGATATTTTCATCATATACTTTGCTGTGTTTGACTTAATTGTGACCAACCAACCTACAATCCCCCCTTCTTGTTACTATTGCATACGAACAACACATAGATTAATCCCTTCCTCTCTGTGGATTCGACCCCTGCTTACCCTAACTACTTGTTTAGGTTTTGCTAGGATTTTATTTGATTGATTAGGTGATACGACTTAAACCTGCTATCAGCAATCGCCAATGCGACACAATCATTGATTGTGCGCGTCGTCGCTAGCCAAGGAACTCAAGAGACCGCGTTCTCCCTCAGAAGCCTCCAGCTAAGTCCAGATAATGCGTTCTCTATCAAGATACTCTTCACCATCACTGAACGCGATCTTTGAGGTTGTTTTGTCAATTTAGAACATTAATATTATATTAGTTTTCTTTTTGGGCGTGTGATAAGCACTACTTTGTAGGGCTTAACTAAGAGTTATTAGAGGGTTTTATTGGTGCCATTCGGGTAGATTTAGACACATTCTTGTGCATGGAGTTTAGGGGCAAAGTCTGGTGTTTTTGGAGGTGTTTGAGCTATTTTGGATATCATAGGAGACACTGAGGAAGGAAGCCACCAAAAGAAGACGCCAAGGAAGTGAAGACGAGAGGTTAGGAGGCGAAGCCAAGGAGTGAAGGCCAAGCATTAACCGCGACCGCGGGCAAGGGTGCCGCGATCGCGGTTCCTCGGGCAAGTCGAGAGTTTTCCGCAGGCGCGGAGGAATGTGAAGAGCGCAGAGCCACAAGAGGCCGCGATCGCGGTAAATGGGCCGCGATCGCTGGTCGTCGACGCTGGAAGTTCTGACTTTTCCCGAGTCTATCTTTTCTAATTTCTTTAATTATTTTTCCATATTATTTCGTTTCTTTTCTTATTGGGCTAGGTCATTTGTTAGAGGCCCTATATATACTCTCTTTAGTATTAAGTTTTGAGAGTTGGTTGTTTTTGGAGAATTTCAATTCATCGTTGCCACTTTTCATACCTTTGGAGTTCATCATGTTTATGAGGAGCTAAGCCTCTTTTGCTTAGTTCGGTAATGGAAGCATAAGTTTATTCATCTGGTTGTGAGGTTTTGTTCCTATCTATCTTATCCTATTGAGTTATATATTTTCTCTTGAGCAAATTCTTATTTGGATGTTTGTTGGTTTATCTAGATTGATCACCTAGGTTTATTGCTTTCATTCATATTGCTAATACTAGGGAACTGTTGGGCTAACGCTCTAGTTCGAGTAGCGAGCATAGATTCTTATCTGCCACTGTGGAATTTATCTATGTAGGGAATTGATTACATGTTGAATGCTTCTGGTTGAGGTGTTATGTGTATCCTGGTTAATTCTTATGTTCATTGCTGCCTTTGGGTTGAATCACTAGTGGTGCTAGGGTTATTCATTGGTAAGGGTTCTTAGGGATGGTTTCCCTATTAATCTACACAAGATCAGGACAGGAATAACCGAATAGGAAGATAGGGCATAATCAAGGAACAACCTTTGAATGATTTATGTGGACATTACTTGGCTAAGTGTTTTCTCTCTTTGATATTTTCATCATATACTTTGTTGTGTTTGACTTAATTGTGACCAATCAACCTACAACCCCCCCTTTAGTGACATTGCATGCAACCACCATTAGTTTCGCTCCTTCCCTGTGGGATCGACCCTTGCTTATTGACTATACTAGTTTATTTGTAAGGTTTTATATTTGACAGCTAGGAACGACAGCACGTCAAATTTTGGCGCCGTTGCCGGGGAAGGCACGTTTTGAGCTTTTGGTGTTTTTGTGTTGATAAGGCGTTGTCGTGACACCTTAACAAAATAATCCTAACAAACCTAAACAAGTAGTAGAGGCAAGCAAGGGTCGAATCCCACAGGGAGAAAGTAATCAATCTATGTGTTTATAAGCATGCAAGGTAACAAGGGGGGTTTTGAGTATCAAACAAAGCAAAGCAAACAAGTTTAATTGACTTGAGAATATGGTTGGGGAAAGTAGTTCCACTAGAACGAGATCCACAATACAGAGATATAAGTTGATCACAGAAATCTATTCAATCCAAGTTCTTTTACTATTCTTATGGTTGTTCCCATCCTGATCTTAAGTACTACCGATTCTCACAGTTGTCGATAGACTTATTACTATGCCAATGATAAAATACCACCAGTCACGCCTGTCACGCGATACCAGACCGGGGTACTCTACCACCAACAAAGCAATAGCAATGCACACAAGGATATAGGATACATGCAAGTAGAAAGACGTACAAGTACTCACTCCCCTACTTAACATGCAACTGATTCTCACTCACGATTGTACGCTCGGAACCCCTATACGCACAATCGTGTTTGCCACTAGATAAGCACTCGGAACCCCTATATGCAAATCCTAGCAATTGATAAATAGTATTCAACCTAGCTGGCCAGACTATGAAGAATAACGATAAATCAATAATCAATATATCCAAGAGAATCAAACCAACATACATAAGAATAAGAACAAGGAATAGAAATCTCACAACCGAATCAACTGTATTGCTTCAAACGTCTAGTAGAACAAAGGTGTTTAGTTCTCCATGGGTTAAAACCCTGGAGGCAGAATAGAAACGAACTTGTAAAACTGAAATCTAATCTAATGGTGAATGGAGGTTGTGGGGATTAGGTTAAATAGAGTTAACCTAAAGCCCAAGATCACAAACCCTATCTTACAAGGAAATAAAATAATAATAAAGTAATAGTAAAATAAACAATCCAAATTGGGAATTAATCCTGTGCTCTCGCGCAAGCCTCTCGCCTGCCCATCTCCAATTCCAGCTGATCGGCCCAACTCCATCACATGCTCCGCTGATGTCATGGCGACATCATCTTCCAATTCTTCAGCACACTTTCCCGCTTTCAATTCACGCGGCGCGGCATCTTTATCTGAGACCCACCGCCGGGTCGCGGTGGCTTCTGGCGCGGGGCGGTGACTTTTCAGCTTCTGTGACACTTTAGTAAAAACGCCATAACTTTTGATTCCCAACTCGGATTGCGCTCATATTTTGAGGACTTGCAGTAGACTTCAAGATCTAACTCCTCGAATTGGAATCCCTTCATTTGGACATCGGAGTAGAGAGAACGAATCATTTGAATTCAGCACATTGTTCTCCTACTCTTCAATACACTTCAAACCTCTATAAATCCCATGATTTCTTCACTTCTCCACTCTAACTCCATAATCCACGATTGTGCTCTAAATCCAACTAAATGGCACCTCAAACCTGGTAATAATCCTTAGATATGTGCTACAAAATAGCACTTATCATGTGTGTGTTTCGAAATTTTTGTGTGTGTTGCGTGTGTTTGCTTGTGTGTGTGGACCTATCTTATGGTCCACACCCGTACTGCTGACTCTTCCCCTTTAGCTATTGATTCAGAGATTGAGCGGACACTGAGGGAAAATCGGAGAGCAGCAACACTTTTGGCGGATCCACCTAGGGCGATACTGCAGGAAGAAAACGACGAAGAAGAAGTGATGGCTGATGATCCACCCACATTGAGGCAGCTGACTGCTCCTAACTTGGAGCAGCAGCCACTGGCCATAGAGTTCCCTGACCTCCCAGTGGGAGTGAACTTTGAGCTCAAGTCTGGGCTTATTCATCTTTTGCCCCAGTTCCATGGGCTGAGTGGAGAGGACCCAAACAAGCACCTCTCGGAGTTTCACGCCGTGTGCACCTCCATGAAGCCACGCAACGTAACGGAGGATCAAATCAAGTTGAGGGCTTTTCCTTTCTCGCTTAAGGATTCGGCCAACGACTGGTTTTATTACCTCACCCCAGGTAGCATCAACACCTGGGGAAAGATGAAGAAGGCGTTTCTGGAGAAGTACTTTCCAGCAACAAAGCTGAACAGTCTCAAGCGCAACCTGAGCAACATAGAGCAGCATAGGACGGAGACGCTCTACGAGTACTATGAGCGTTTCAAGAGGTTGTGCTCCAGCTGTCCCTACCACGGGTATTCAGACCAAGATTTGGTCTTATACTTATATGGGGGATTGTTGGATGAAGAACGGCGAATGGTGAATGCGGCATGTGGAGGCAACATACTGAACAAGACACCTGCCGCAACATTCGAGATATTCAGCGAGTTGTCGGAAGGCTCAAGGCAATTCAGTAAGAGGGTGAGTGCCCAAGCAGTGAAAGCCACTTCAAGTGATCATGCTCCCTCATCTATGGTGAAAGACATGAGCGAAATGAAGGAGATGATCAAGGTTTTGATGAGGAAGGAGGGACCGCAGAGGGTCAAGGAATGCGAGTTTTGCTATGCTACTACGCATGCAACTGACGCATGTCCTACACTCCACGAGGAGTCCACTGAGCAAGTCAATGCTGTTGGGGGGTACCAACAAAGACCACGATACGACCCCTTTTCCAGTACCTACAATCCCGGATGGAGAGACCACTCGAATTTAAGGTACGGGAACACTCAGAACATAGAGAACCCTTATGAGTTCCGTCCAAGACCCCCTCAGCAGTACCAGCAGCAGTAGTAACAGTACCCCCAGAGGCAGTTTCAAGGAGGCCAGCAGTTCAGAGGCCAAGGAGATCAAAGACCGCAAGGACAGGGAGCTCCCCGCACCAACAATCTTGAGGACTAGGTCAACACACTGGCGCAGTACATGACTACGCTGACGCAGACCGTGGGAACCATGCAGCAAAACATGGTTCAGTTTCAACATGAGACCAAGTCCATTATACAGAACTTAGAGAAGCAGGTGGGGAAGATCTCCCAGACGGTTAGCAAGCTTGAAGCTAGAGAGTCACGAGCACTCCCATCTCAAACTGAGATAAACCCTAGGCAAAACGTCAACTCCATGACGTCAAGGCCCAGATGGGAGCATGAAGAAGAAAAGCTGCCAACCAAAAATTACGAGGACAAACCGCGACCGCGGGCAATTTGCCGCGATCGCGGGTCTGTTGAGCAAGAGAATGGGCAAGATGCGCCGATTAAGCGCGATAGCGGGCAGGATAGCCACGACCGCAGGGCCCCAGTGCAAGAACCGCGATCGCGGGGTGAAAACCGTGATCAAAATTTGGAAAACGGGCCGTCTCCACTTACTTTCATGACGCGGTATGTCTACCCGGAGGGATATTTCGACATCCCAGTGCCATTCCCTGCAGCACTAGAAGATGACGAACCCATTGAGGGGCTGAAGGGAATATTCGAGACATTCAGGAACTACAAGGTGACCCCCCAATTGAGCAAAGCGATGCCTCGCTTTGCAAACTTCCTGAGGGAGCTATGCAAGCTCAAGAAGGAGCAAAAGGAGCAGTCGAAGAAAAAGGTGAAAGTCAAGAAGGATGTCTCGGCTGTGATGCAAAAGAAGATCCCGAAAAAGTGTGAAGATCCCGGGATGTTTAGTGTACCCTGCAAGATTGAGGAAACCGAGTTCAGCGAGACATTGCTAGATTTGGGAGCCTCAATCAGACCACTAGAAAGCACGGAAATCGTCATCCAACTGGCTGACAACTCCGTCATCATTCCTGAGGGCGTTGTGAAGGACGTTTTGGTGAGCGTCGATACCCTCGTCTTCCCTGCAGACTTCTTCGTCACGAACACATGGAAACAAGGAGGACGAGTAATGCTAGGGAGGCCTTTCATGAAGACCTCCAACACAAAGATCGACGTGGGCATAGGTACGATAAGCATGGAGTTTGACCGGAGGAAGGTAGAGCACAAGCTGAATTCCATTCAGGAGCATCCCCCAGATTCAAGAGTGCAGAGTGCGATTACAGGAGGCAACCCAGGTTGAGAAGTACAACAGGACGTCGTGCCGCGACGATAACTATGGCGCTGCTCGGGAGGCAACCCGAGGTATGAGTTGCTGAACTCATCTTTGTTTCTTTGCTTCGTTAGGATTTGTTATTGTGTTTTTAGAATTCTTTGCTTTAGTTGCCATTTTCTTTCTTTTTCTTCTTTCTTCTGTGGGCCGTTAAAACTAACCTTACAGCGGAGCTCAGACCTCAGCGACCCGCGACCGCGGTATCGATCCCGCGATCACGGTTTCCCCACGGTGTTCCACGAAGTTTAGTTCTTAAAAAAAAAAAGAAAAAAAAAACCGGCCCACAGATTTCAATACCGGCGCATTTTTCGATGCGGTCAACCCTCGTGACTCGCGCCGGCCGTTACGCTGTAGGGTATTAACCCAGCGATCGCGGTTCCTCAGCCCCGCGATCGCGGCCCCTCGTCGCCGAGCTTATAAGAGCGGGGTGTGGCGGAGGCATTTCACAACACCTCCACCACGCTCTCTCCCTCTCAAACCACTCGGATCTCCGACTCCGACCACCGCGACGACACCCTGCAGCCCAGCGACCATCGTTCCGCCACCGCGACGTCGTTTGTGTGAGATCTCCATTTCCCCCTTGGATTTCTCATTGCCTCACGAGCCGCGATCGCCGGACCCACGCCCGAAGCCCCGCGACCACTATAGCACCACCAAGGACCACCGGAGCCATTTTTATTCGAAGCTTTCTGCTGCCCAGAAACCGCGATCGCCGCTGTCCAGCCCCGCGATCGCGGCCCTTCTTCTCCAGAAGACTTCATTGGAGCATAAACCGCGACCGCGGCCCACACCCCGCGATCGCGGGCCTCTCCGGTATTCTTTTCGTGCCTCTTACTTCTTCTTCCCACCATGTCTGCTTTCGTAAACAGCATGAGAAGCCCAAGGCACCGACGCTATTTCGAGACGTTCAGCCTGCGGAAGATCATCCCGATGAAATTCTACGATCGACCGACGCTGCAACTACTCGGTTTGGAGGACTGCACTCAACAGTTGCTGAGCCACGGAGGGCTCGGTAATTTCATTGACTTGTCTGCCCCAACGTCCGATGAACTGACCCTGGAGTTCCTAGCAACGCTGGAACGCCGTGACGACGGGATCACGTTCAACCTATTGGGGCGACAGAGACGGATGTCCTACCAAGGTCTGCGGGACCTTTTTGGCGTTACTGAGGAACCCACCGAGGATTGGGAAGCTATAGGCACCTTGCCAGAGTTCTTCTGGCAAGATGCGACCCGGGATGTGATCAACCCCAGCGCCGACGAGTACAACTACAAGCTGACGCACCCCTGTTTGAGGCTGGCTCACAAGGTGCTAGCCATGACCTTCCTTGGACAGGGGGAGGTGAACAAGGTCTCCAGGTAGGACCTTACAATGCTCTGGTGTTTGACACCAGAGAGTCACAACATCCCCGACTGGGTCGGGCTGTTTCTCTCCAGTTGCCTACGACTGCGAGAGAAGAAGGGCGGTAAGATCTCCATGGGAGGCATGGTGACGCTTATCGCTAGACAATACGAGATCCTTGCAGACCATTGGAAATTCCCCGACGAGAGCTACACATACAACATCAGGCTCATAAGGAGGTCCCCTCTGCTGGAGGCCCGTAATGGAGAGTACACCTGGCTCTCCCTGGCCGGCAACCACCACCACATGAGTTTGCCTCGTCCGATGCCTTTTGGGCCCCGGGCGAGGGATTTCTACCTTTATGCCGACGGGGAGCAGGGGTCATCGTCCGAAGACGAAGGGGACGACGACAACGACGAGGAAGAGACTGCGGCGGCAGACATGGAGAGAGATGTGCCATCGCCGCCGGGTTCCAGGGTCCCCCCTGTCCTTTCTTGACTACACTCACCAGGCATCTGGGTCTGGTAGTGCTTATGGCGGGCGCCCTGGGACCAGCTCCTGGACAGAATGACGAACCTGCAGCTGAGGCAGGATGAGCAGATACGGAGGAGCGCCGAGTGGGAACGCGACATCTCCCAGAGGCTAGAGGAGCATGTGAGGAGAAGCGTTGAGTGGCAACGCAACATGGAGGTCAACCTTGCCTACCACGCCAATCGTCTGGACAACCACCTCACCACCGTTGAGGACCAGGTGGTTCATCTGCAGAGGAGAGCTGAGGCTTTCTTCAACGCCTATGGGTATTGGCCTCCACCCCAGTGAGCCCTTCTATTTTTCCCTTATCTTTTATTTGTCCTTCATACATTGAGGACAATGCATGATTTAAGCATGGGGGAGTAGAAGTGCTCACTACCTATCTTGTATATATTTCTTTTCCAGCATTGTACTTTGGATTTTCAACATTTTATGTTTCATAAAAAAAAATAAAAAAAATAATCCTGGGACAAGTCGAAAACCCGAAAGGGCGACTTGGGTAAAAAGCAGGTGGCCCGGACCAACGCTAGGCTGGGGTAAGAAGGTGTCTGAGTGACGTGAGCTTATGTGAGCACATCTATGAAAAAAATATATATGAGTGACTAGGATGAAAACCCGAAAGGGCTCCTAGGCAAAATGAGTGAAAAGAAAAGGAGTGTTTCTAGGATCTCGTTTTACCGACGGGGCGGCACAAGAAGAGGAGTCAAAGAAGGATTGTCGGGTAGGTCACTCTGGGAGGCATAAGAAGTCATAGATGGAGGCTAGGATTAGAGGTTACTCACACCATTGGATGTCCGGGTTAAGCTTAGGGGAAGTACTCTGCTTGCCCCTTAAGCTTGTTGAGTTGTGGATGTGTCGTGAATGAGATTGGTTCCAGGAGCTTGGCATGGGTTCGGTGACTCTTAGTTGGAGGACATGCTTCCTGAGATCTTGGGTGTTGCATTGGAGGGTAAATTCTTCATTAGTTTACTCGAGGACGAGCAAAGGTCTAAGCATGGGGGAGTTTGATAAGCACTACTTTGTAGGGCTTAACTAAGAGTTATTAGAGGGTTTTATTGGTGCCATTCGGGTAGATTTAGACACATTCTTGTGCATGGCATTTGGGGACGAAGTCTGGTGTTTTTGGAGGTGTTTGAGCTATTTTGGATATCATAGGAGACACTGAGGAAGGAAACCACCAAAAGAAGACGCCAAGGAAGTGAAGAGGAGAGGTTAGGAGGCGAAGCCAAGGAGTGAAGGCCGAGCATTAACCGCGACCGCGGGCAAGGGTGCTGCGATCGCGGTTCCTTGGGCAAGTCGAGAGTTTTTCGCAGGCGTGGAGGAATGTGAAGAGCGCGGAGCCACAAGAGGCCGCGATCGCGGTAAATGGGCCGCGATCGCGGGTCGTCGACGCTGGAAGTTCTGACTTTTCCCGAGTCTATCTTTTCTAATTTCTTTAATTATTTTTCCATATTATTTCATTTCTTTTCTTATTGGGCTAGGTCATTTGTTAGAGGCCCTATATATACTCTCTTTAGTATTAGGTTTTGAGAGTTGGTTGTTTTTAGAGAATTTCAATTCATCGTTGACACTTTTCATACCTTTGGAGTTCATCATGTTTATGAGGAGCTAAGCCTCTTTTGCTTAGTCCGGTAATGGAAGTATAAGTTTATTCATCTGGTTGTGAGGTTTTGTTCCTATCTATCTTATCCTATTGAGTTATATCTTTTCTCTTGAGCAAATTCTTATTTGGATATTTGTTGGTTTATCTAGATTGATCACCTAGGTTTATTGCTTTCATTCATATTGCTAATACTAGGGAACTGTTGGGCTAACGCTCTAGTTCGAGTAGCGAGCATAGATTCTTATCTGCCACTGTGGAATTTATCTATGTAGGGAATTGATTACATGTTGAATGCTTCTGGTTGAGGTGTTATGTGTATCCTGGTTAATTCTTATGTTCATTGCTGCCTTTGGGTTGAATCACTAGTGGTGCTAGGGTTATTCATTGGTAAGGGTTCTTAGGGATGGTTTCCCTATTAATCTACACAAGATCAGGACAGGAATAACCGAATAGGAAGATAGGGCATAATCAAGGAACAACCTTTGAATGATTTATGTGGACATTACTTGGCTAAGTGTTTTCTCTCTTTGATATTTTCATCATATACTTTGCTGTGTTTGACTTAATTGTGACCAATCAACCTACAACCCCCCCTTTAGTGACATTGCATGCAACCACCATTAGTTTCGCTCCTTCCCTGTGGGATCGACCCTTGCTTATTGACTATACTAGTTTATTTGTAAGGTTTTATATTTGACAGCTAGGAATGACAACACGTCAGCGTGTGTTCCACGTGTATCGCGTGGGCTAGCCCATTAAGCGAGACTCGGCCCATTAAGAGAGACTCGGTCCATCCGAGTCCCGCTATTTCTTATAGAAGGTCAACTCGACCTTCTGTACTAGGTTACGTTCATTATTAATCAAAGCTTAAGTTTGAGAGCCATATTGCCTCCTACCTTTGATTGGACGTCAAACACTTATCTCTGTCTTCGCATCTCCTTCCTCCGCCGCCGACGCTACGGCCTCCACTCGATCTCCATCAAATCTATCCCCTCCGCTGTCGACGCTACGGCTTCGCTCGACCCTTCGAGCCACTAACTCTCACGCCTAGCCCTGAGGATGCGAGTCACACTTCGCCATCATCATCGCATTTCCTTACTCACGCGAGACCCCAAACACCGCGTTCCACCCATTCAACATCAGATTCGACACGCGCGACTCACCACCAAGATCACGATCCGACATTCACACGCAGGAACGCATCAACTGGCATCAGAGCCTTTGATCTTGTAAGTCGCTTGTCAAGTCTCATTTGTTCACAATTTTTCTTCTCCATCATCTTGCTTCCGCGATTGTCACAAACTTTTTTCTTTCCTTCCTTGCATGTCCACTCGGTTTCCACAAGAGAATCTCATGGCCGATTAATTGCTTGATCCTTGCGAAATTTGTGTGATTTGCTCGCGTGAACTCTTCTGAAATTAATTGCTTAATTTGCTTAATTGATTCCGTGAATTTCGCATGCCATAAATGCCATATCTTCTTGTTGATTGACCGTCATAAATCTGAATCAATCTTCTCTCTCCTATCACGCGATCTTCGTGATTTCTTTCCTTAGTTACCAAGGCGTATTATTTTCCATTTTAATTGTGTAAATCTTATCCGATATCAATCAAAAGTCAAAGACTAAGATTCGGATTTAAAATTCAAATTTCAATAGTCAAGTCGCATTAAAAAAAAAGACGCGACTTATTTAAAAAAAAGAAAAGAAGGAAAGCCAAAATAAGGCAACCTTCTTCCACCTTTCGGCTTGGCTCATCTTCTTGAACCCCTCCACCGTCTAGGTTAACACCTTGAAGGTTGGTTCTTGTGTGTTTGTGTTGTTTAAGTAAAAGGTTAAGACTTTAATCAATTGGTTTCGTTTGGTTCTGTGCTTGCATATCACACTTGTTTTGTGTTTTGCCTAAGCCGCCCTCACGGCCAAAAAGACCGCGCCTTCCTACGTGAACACTTGTGTCTTGATACGTTCTTGCTTGTTCTTTGGTTTTGTATTGTCTTTTGTTCGTTTTTACTCGCGATGTCGGCCCATATTGTGATAGGTAGCCTCACGGCGCCCACCGATGGTAATGTCCAAGGAGATGGCAACAACCACCCCCCACAGCAAAACATTGCCCAACATGAAGTTGTCCCTCTCGCCAATCCTCCCCAACAAGACCCCATTCTGGAGCTCTCGGAGGAACAACGCGTGATACAAGAACTTAGGCGCCAAGTAGCCCAATTGTAGGCCATGCAACGCGTTGCGCCGACACTTCCCACACCAACTATGATGGTCCCTATGGACACCCTGGGCGCGCCACGTCCCACTAAAGCCGGGCCAAGTCAACAACGCATGGACAAGGGCAAAGGGTTGATGCCCTCAACCTCAAACCTGCAACCACGCCTCAACCGGATCCAATCTGTCCTAGAGAGTCACCAATGTTATGTGTCGCATCGTGAACACTATGCACCGCGAACAACCCCAGGCGGCTACGACAACGGCTCCGACTGCGACAATGACTCCCATGGTGAGTACTCTGAACCCTTTGTTCAATGACAGGTATGAAGCCAGAGGAACAAGACGCCGCCGTGAGACTGCTTCAATACCTCTTGTCGGCCGCGCACGACGAGACGAACGAGACTCAGGTCTGCCGCGTCGATCCTACCGCGCCCCAGACGTTGAGCCGCATCAGCGTCGCCATGATCCCACCCCAGTGCCATTCGACGTCAACGACCACCTGGGCCATCAAAGCGCGCGTACTCCGCGTTATGGCTCCGATGGCTATGGATCGACGACGCCGACTATCCATGATGACTTCCATGAGTTCGACGATGAGGAGATGGAGGACGCAAGGCTCATCAATCCAGGCTCATTCCATCCTCCCCTTGGTGATCCCATTGAACTCCAAGATAGGCCAGCGGATTGGATTCCACCTCCACTCCAGCCAATAGGACCACAACATCGCATTCCCGACGACAATACGCGTGACACTCGTGGCCAATACCACGAGGACATGCCGCGTGACTTTCGTCGCCAACATGATGCCACTGTTCAACGACGATGACAAGGACGCGATGCATACAACGCGCATCCTAGGGACTTTGTCGCTGACGATGTCCAGGCTCGCCAAGCTCGCCGTCATCATCATCGCGCTCAAGAACCTGCTCCACGCGCTTATGCGCCACAACCTGCTCAACACACACCAAGGCTTAGCCGCCACGAGGTAAAAGTTAAAATTGAGCATTTCTTTGGCGAATATGATCCCGTTGTGTTTCTTGAGTGGGTGCAGGCTACAGAGTACACTTTGCGATATTGTCGCGTACCTACAGAAGAGCATGTTGACGCGGCAACGCTACACTTCTGAGGCGCTGCACGCGTCTGGTACCACAGGTTCGTGGACGATCGCGTTCGTCGACATCTTGCTCCTATTACTGAGTGGCACCAACTTGTCTATGTCATGACACAGAAGTACGTGCCAGCGGACTATAGAAACCAGATGCGAATGGAGATCGCAATGGCGCATCAAGGCTCAAAAACACCTTTGGAGTTCTTCTCTCAGTTGGAAGACATGTACTACAAAACCAACATCAGTGTAGCCCCATCCACACTGCGAACAAAGTTCTTGAGTGGCTTGAATGTGTCAATTCGTGACCAACTCGAGATATTGCCAATCAAGGATCTGAATACCTTGACTCACACCGCGATGCAAATCCACAACCAACAATCGCGTCGCCGCCAATCCTCTTGGCAAACCTCAGGTCAACGAAGGTATGATTCTAACTCTGGTCAATTCCCTTCTACTAATGTGCGCGGCCCACCCACAGGAACCACCGCGTCAACTCAAAGCCGACAAGGGAAGACCACGACATCTACCACCAATGCTCCTCGCGCGATGCCAACAAAGGGATCAGCACCAGCTCCAGAGCACGCGCGTGACTTGGAGTGTTTCAAGTGTGGAGGACGAGGACACTACAAGAGAGATTGCCCAAACAAAAAGAAAGTCCTTTTCTCCAGCATCGCCGCGGGATATGAGTCTTATGAGGAGGAGGACACGGACCTTGAGACCATCGAGGAAGGATTCGAAGATGACGAGGAGGCTTACACTTGTGAAGCCACCGCGCTACATGAAGGCACACCTCTGAGCCTTGTCACGCGCCATCTCCTCACTGTCAAGGAAGCCACCCTTGTCGACCAATGCGAGAACCTCTTCCACATGCGTTGCTTGGTCAAGACCGCGTCCTTGAGTGTCATCATCGATGGAGGCAGCTGCTGCAATATCATCAATGAAAAGGTGGTCAATCATTTCAACCTACCAACCACTCCTCACCCACAACCCTATGGGCTACAATGGATTTCATCGAGTTCTGGTAACACTGTAACTCGTCAATGCCTAATTTCTTTCTCCATTGGACAGTATTCAGATTCAGTCCTTTGTGATGTCATTGCAATGGACACCACACATCTTTTGCTGGGGCGCCCATGGCAATTCGACAGGCGCGTTCTTCGCGATGGCTATTTAAACACTTATGTGTTTACTTACCATGGGAAACGCTCTTACCCATGTCTCCACATGAGATTTTATAGGATCAGGTTGAGCGTGATAGACAAAAGGCAATGGAAGTAGAAAAGAACGCTTCAAAACAGACGCGTCCCAAACAAGATACTAGGAACTCCCCAATTCCAGATCCAAGTACAAGGAGCTCGCGTTCTTCCACAGGGCACGAAGCCTCTACTAGCGACAACGCGTCCAATGATCGAACGCGTGGAAGGGAAGATCCAAAGACCGCTCTGTAATATCCCTCATTTTATAAGGATATTTTGGAATTTTTCCAACTCCCGTATTACTAGTCGGATTAATTTTAAGAGAGTTTCAGACATTCTGTAATCTGTTTGAACTCTGTAATATTTTTCTGAGTAATATAAAATACAGTTGAAGTACTTTCGGGGTTAAATTGTCGATCGTGTACAAATATATTTAACCCGGGATTAAGAAAATTAACCCAAAAGTGAATCGGATTAGAAGGGTGAAAACTGGGCTTGACCGCACCCCGCGGTCAAGTGACCGCACCAGCGGCGAAGGCCAAAAGCTGAGGCGGTTTCGTCTTCGCGATAAGCACCAGCTGCAACTCGCCGGAGTGTCAGGTCTGAGCAGCTCAAGTGGCACCTTGACCTGTTCCCTTGTCTCCTTGCTTGTTCCCTTTGAGGAAGCTCGTTTTGGGACTATAAAAGGGATCGAAATCAGAGGATGTGAAGCTTCATCTCCTTCCTCTGTTTTTCCTCTGTTTTCACCATTTCCATATGATTTCCGAGCTCTCATCGGAGTGTTCTTTGGGTAAAGGAGGGTACCTCTAGTGGTATTTGAAGGTCTAAGGTGTTTGGAGATCGAACTATAATCAAATTGAAAGGAACAAAGCGATTTGGTAAGTTTTCTCCATTGAAGCACTGACGCGAGAGCTCGCCACTGTCTGTCCACCGCACCCCGCGGCAAGCTCCCACCGCACCCGCGGCGAGCCTTGTCCGAGTGTGTGTTCGTGGGTGCTTGGCTTTGGGCGAGGCTCGATTCCTTTGATTATTTTCCTATTCTTTGTCCGAGTGTGTGTTCGTGGGTGCTTGGCTTTGGGCGAGGCTCGATTCCTTTGATTCTTTTCCTATTCTTTTAGATTCAATTATGAGGATATTGAATCTAACTTAGGGTCTCGTTATGGGTAGTTTCTTAGGAATTTATTATCCAAGATCTGCCCTAGTTTTAGATCCAGGGACTCGACGTTTCTAAGCTTTGTTCGAACTCGTCGGATCTAAGGCAAGTGGCGGTTCGCTCTTGCTCGTCATTCCATACTTCAATTAATTATCAATTGTTTAGTTGTTAATTAATTTGGGATGATTCTTGTTTATGTTGGGAACAGTTATGTTAATTAATATGATTAAAATCTGATATTATAATAGGTTGTATATTCTGCTAGAATCGACGCTATTATAGTTATATTGTGTAGGTGTGGGCCGTGATGGCTTTGATGTGATTTATTGTTGTATTAAACTGTTTAGTTAGCACGAGTATTCGTAGGGACGATGGGCTCTATGTGAGGTCCAGTCATTTCTTGATAATTAATTGGTGAAGGGGCAGTGGAGACCTGACATCAATGGCTATGGATCTGTTGTGGATACGGACGTTGGGCTCTATGTGAGGTCCAGTCGTTCTTGATCGTGTTGTGGATATCTAAAAGCTTATAACGTGTTGTGGTTTGTTCTGGAATTAACTCAGATAAGTGCTCTTGGCGCACATAATTAATATACCTTGGCGAGTAGTGCAGCTAGGAAAACTCGTCTTAGTTTAGATCGCTCATATGCGATGTTGTGTTTGTCTGATTATTTGGGTTCCCAACATTTGTCATATTTCTGTTAAGGCTCAATTCATTGGAGTCTCCTTTTGTGTTTGATTGCTGTGAGGCTTGGCCTCCAGAATCTTCTCTTCTCATGCCTGTTGTTGTATTCTAGTAGAGTATGGTGGTTGACTAACATACTCGGCTATTATTCGAGGGACGACGAGTCTAACCTAATACGTCTACTTCGAATCATCTGCTTTGTGCCCTTGCTTAGTCTTTCATTAGACTAACCAACCGAAATTGTTTTAAGAATTCCGCTGTAATAATTCTGATTTTGTATTTTGTTGTATTTGGAAATTGTTGTATTTCCGAGACGTTGGTTTTAATAAGAGTTATGATATTTGTGTATTATAACTGTGGTTTGATGGTTTATATCAACTGGAAAAGCCTGGGATGACTTCAGGATGTTATATCCGAGGTCATTGGCAGTAATACTTTCAAGGTGAGATTTGGGGGTGTTACAGTTGTGGTATCAGAGCAGAATTTTTTTTCTTACGGGTCGGGTTTAAAATGTTTTTCTGGAACAAAACTTTTGTAAACCGATCACTCGTTTGAAATGTTTTCGAAGGCTCTGAATTTTCAAGAAAAATTTTTAACCGTTCATAGTCGCGCCTTTTCTAAAGTCTGA
Organism: Rheum nobile; assembly: GCA_027886185.1. Classification (NCBI taxonomy): domain Eukaryota; kingdom Viridiplantae; phylum Streptophyta; class Magnoliopsida; order Caryophyllales; family Polygonaceae; genus Rheum; species Rheum nobile. The sequence continues at coordinate 2,866,618 of WOAB01000531.1, read as the reverse complement.
TATGGAAGTCCGCTTCTATGTCTAGAAAGACTAATTCTTTTCTTGTTGTCCCGTAGGATGGGAGCATGTTTATCGTTGTTTAGAGAGCTGGAAGATGTGAAGATGGCTCCACCGTCTCCAGTAAGGCCGAATCTTCCTACTCCCCCTAGATGCTTTGAGGTTGGAGAATCCAGCAATCCACCCGAGGAAGTGAAGCATGTGCTTCCGGAGTCAGTGGTGCTGAGATCCAACACTGTTGTAGCACTAGTTGAGCTGTCGAGGTACGCTCTAGGCTACTACAATAACGATTATTCGTTATAAGTGATCCCTGAAGAGGGTGAAGAAGAAGAAGATGAAGAATCATCTGATCGGTATCTCGAGATCGACCTCGAAGTAGAGTTGGTTCCGAAAGAGGATCCCGAGGAAGATCCTGTGGAGGAAGAGAATGTTGAGGAATAGGAACAAGGGCCCGATAGTTTGAGGCACCTGTTGGTGGTTAATGAGGACTCGGGGATGCAATTCCTCTACCCTAGTCTGCCACCTGAACCAGTATACCCGCTGATGACAGAAGCTGATTGGGAAGCCCTCTATGTCGAGTACGACATCAGAGAGAGGAGCGACCCTCAGCCCAACCTTGTTCAGAGAAGGAGAAGGTCGAGCCCAGAACTATGCGAGATCCTTCGTCAGGGCCAAGAAGTCTCTTTTGAAGAGCAACGGCTGATGGACGATATAGCAGATCATGCAGGAAGGAGGACAAGGCCGAGAACTCCTGAGCCAAGGGACGGACAGTGCGTTCTAGGGCCGGGTAGGGTTAGGAGTCCGTCACCGGATTCCGACGACAAACCCCGCTCGAAGAAACAATGTTTAGGGAGTCTGCCGTACAGGAAGCGTTTTCAAGGCATCATGTAAAGGGCTGACGTTGACTGTAGTAGTTTCTTTTTTGTTGTGTATGTTTTGATGTATATTCGGAAAAGTGCAAATCTCCGGGCAATTTTGTTAGAAAGCTCGGGAGATCCTTCTGGTATAATATGTAGTTCTGTTGAAAGTTCATCTATAAAATACCTAGTTGATCTACTCTGAGTTAACTTTTATTATATTAAGTATTTTGAAGAGATATTAATATGTAAAATATTGGGACTTTGATCGGTAAACAGATGGTGACCAAACAGATGGTGACCATCAATATTGGGACTGTGTGCATACTATTTGATTCGGGTGCCACCCATTCCTTTATTTCAGAAAATTGTGTTAGTAAGTTAGGTTTAGTCTGCAACGAGGATTGTGAACCTTTCGTTGTGAATCTTCCTAATGGTGACCATTTAGTGGGCATCAAGCGTTTGTCAGAATTTCCAGTTACCATTCAGGGTAAGAAGTTTTAGGCAGATTTGATATGTATTGCTATGGCTCCATACGACCTTATTCTCGGTATGGATTGGTTGACACGTCATGGGGCGGTGATCGACTTTAGTTCAAGGACGGTAACGGTGTCATCTGGGGGCCAGTGCGTGTGCAAGTTTAAGGGTCGGAATGACGCTGATAACGACAGGCTTATCAATGCGATGACTGCGTTTAAGCTACTTCGGCAAGGTTGTGTCGGGTACCTTTGCTACCTGGATTCGCCCATGAAAGATGGACCTACGGTTCTTGATATTCCTATGGTTAGAGAATTTCCTGATGTTTTTCCAGAAGAGATTCCTGGATTACCTCTGAAACGTGACGTAGAATTTTCTATTGATCTCGAGCCTGGTACTGCGCCGATTTCGAAGGCTCCGTATCGGATGGCTCCTGCGGAAATGCAAGAGTTGAAGAAGCAACTTGAAGATCTTCTTGACAAGGGCTATGTAAGACCGAGCGCATCGCCTTGGGGTGCTCCGGTTTTGTTTGTCAAAAAGAAGGATGGATCGTTTCGACTTTGTATCGACTACCGTGAGTTGAATAAAGTCACGATCAAGAACAAATATCCTTTGCCTAGGATTGATGATCTGTTAGATCAACTGAAAGGAGCAAAAGTCTTTTCCAAGATCGACCTGAGATCTGGTTATCATCAGCTCAGGATTCGTGAGGAAGATATTCCGAGGACTGCATTCCAGACGAGGTATGGTCACTACGAGTTCGTAGTCATGCCATTTGGACTTACGAATGCTCCAGCGGTTTTCATGGACCTGATGAACCGATGTTTTCACCAGTACTTGGACAAGTTCGTGGTGGTCTTCATCGACGACATTTTGATTTATTCTCCGAGTGTGGAAGCTCATGAGGAACACCTACGGATTATTTTGTCAGTCCTTAGACAAAGTCAGCTTTATGCAAAGTTGTCTAAGTGTGACTTTTGGATCAAGGAAGTGGCTTTTTTAGGCCACGTGATCAATGAGAATAGGGTGATGGTTGATCCCCAGAAAATTGAAGCAGTAGCTAATTGGAAGCGGCCTCAGAATGTGAAGGAGGTACGCAGTTTCCTAGGACTTGCTGGATACTACAGACGGTTTATGGAGGGATTTTCAGAATGTGAATGCAACACAATTGGTAACAAGGTGCTCTTCGGAGGCTTGATAAAGGGTGGAGAGGTCGCGTGTTCGACTCTCACCAACAAACTCCCAGCCATGGGGATTTGGTTGGGGTACATGGGATGCGGCCCATGGATAGAGCAATGGCTGGCCGGTAAGGTCGGAGCCCCTCTCCATAAAAGTGTACTTTTATGTAATACCTCGACAGCTTAGCAGCCCGGCCCATCACAGAGCTGCAGCCCATACACCCCAACCCTTCACTGGCCCATATTAAATGGCGCCCAGCAGGTTGTTCGTGAGTCTCGAACCCGAGACCTCACGCTTTAACAAGCTGCCAAAGCATCACTTGTTACCAATTGTGCTGCAGCGCAATTGGTAACAAGTGATGCTTTGACAGCTTGTTAAAGCGTGAGGTCTCGGGTTCGAGACTCACGAATAACCTGCTGGGCGCCATTTAATATGGGCTAGTGAGGGGTTGGGGTGTATGGGCTGCAGCTCTGTGATGGGCCGGGCTGCTAAGCTGTCGAGGTATCACACGCTCCCACAAGCACCAAGTTGAAAGGCACTTGTGAGCACAGATTGCTGCTGGCGCGGCCAAGCGACCTCACTGCCACCTTGAGCGGCAAGGCACCATGTTTCCTATTAGTGCCAATGCCATGCATGTCGGAGAACCATGACAACGATGCGTTGCCAAGCGCGATCACCAGGTTGGTCGTTGAGTTCACAGACGTCTTCCCAGAGGAGCTTCCACAAGGCCTCCCCCCATTACGAGGCATTGAACACCAAATTGATTTGGTGCCTCTCTGCCGAATCGCACTGCCTATCGCGCTGGACCCGAAGAAACCAAGGAGTTACAGCGCCAAGTGCAAGAACTTCTGGATCGCGGCTACGTAAGGGAATCTCTAAGCCATTGCGCGGTCCCCGTGATCCTAGTGCCAAAAAAAGATGGCTCGTGGAGAATGTGTATCGATTGCTGCGCCATCAATCAGATCACAGTGAAGTACATGCACCCAATACGGTGCCTCGACGACATGCTCGATGAGTTGCACGGCACGATCCACTTCACCAAAATTGACTTGAAGAGCGGTTATCACCAGATTCGCATGAAAGATGGTGATGAATGGAAGACCGCGTTCAAGACAAAATATGGACTTTATGAATGGCTAGTCATGCCGTTTGGTCTCACCAATGCGCCAAGCACGTTCATGAGGCTCATGAACCATGTGTTGAAGGAATTTCTAGGGAAATTTTTTGTAGTGTACTTTGATGATATTCTGGTGTATTCGCGTCGCCTAGATGACCATGTAAAGCACCTTAGGCTTGTGTTAGAGTGCTTGAGACGCGAACACTTGTATGCCAACCTTGGCAAGTGTCGTTTTGCATCCGACACTACCAACTTCCTGGGGTACGTGGTATCCAAAGATGGACTCCGCGTTGATGAAGACAAAGTGAAGGCCATACGGGATTAACCAACACCTACCACTCCAATAATGGTTAGAAGCTTCCTTGGTTTGGCAGGCTTCTACAAGAGATTTGTTCGCGACTTCAGCTCCATCGCCGCGCCTCTCCATGAGCTCACAAAAAAAGGCGCCGCGGTGAATTGGAAAGAGAACCACACTCACGCGTTCAACGCGTTGAAAGAAGCGTTGTGCAATGCGCCACTGCTACAACTCCCAGACTTCACCAAGCACTTTGAAGTGGAATGTGACGCGTCAAATGTGGGGATTGTTGGAGTCCTACACCAAGAGAAGAAGCCTATCGCGTTCTTCAACGAGAAACTCACAGGGGCAACATTGAATTACCCCACCTACGACAAGGAGCTCTACGCTCTTGTCCGTGTGCTCAAGACTTGGCAACACTATCTTTGGCCACGCGAGTTCGTGATCCACTCGGACCACACGGCCATCAGCTATCTGAAGAGTCAAGCCCACCTCAGCCGCCACCATGCTCGTTGGGTAGAATTCATGGAGACGTTTCCCTACGTCGTTGTGCATAAGAAAGGTAAGGAGAATGTGGTCGCTAACGCCCTTTCTCGCAGGTATGTTCTCCTTACTCATCTTCAATCTAAACTTCTTGGCTTCACGTTGATTAAGGATTTATACTTGACTGATCCATTTTTTAAGGCAATTGTAGAACACTGCCTTAGGGACCGCGAGTTTGAGACTTACTTTTTACATGAGGGGTACCTTTACAAAGCCGGGCACATGTGCATTCCTAGCTCACCCACTAGGAAACAGATGGTGACCAAACAGATGGTGACCATCAATATTGGGACTGTGTGCATACTATTTGATTCGGGTGCCACCCATTCCTTTATTTCAGAAAATTGTGTTAGTAAGTTAGGTTTAGTCTGCAACGAGGATTGTGAACCTTTCGTTGTGAATCTTCCTAATGGTGACCATTTAGTGGGCATCAAGCGTTTGTCAGAATTTCCAGTTACCATTCAGGGTAAGAAGTTTTAGGCAGATTTGATATGTATTGCTATGGCTCCATACGACCTTATTCTCGGTATGGATTGGTTGACACGTCATGGGGCGGTGATCGACTTTAGTTCAAGGACGGTAACGGTGTCATCTGGGGGCCAGTGCGTGTGCAAGTTTAAGGGTCGGAATGACGCTGATAACGACAGGCTTATCAATGCGATGACTGCGTTTAAGCTACTTCGGCAAGGTTGTGTCGGGTACCTTTGCTACCTGGATTCGCCCATGAAAGATGGACCTACGGTTCTTGATATTCCTATGGTTAGAGAATTTCCTGATGTTTTTCCAGAAGAGATTCCTGGATTACCTCTGAAACGTGACGTAGAATTTTCTATTGATCTCGAGCCTGGTACTGCGCCGATTTCGAAGGCTCCGTATCGGATGGCTCCTGCGGAAATGCAAGAGTTGAAGAAGCAACTTGAAGATCTTCTTGACAAGGGCTATGTAAGACCGAGCGCATCGCCTTGGGGTGCTCCGGTTTTGTTTGTCAAAAAGAAGGATGGATCGTTTCGACTTTGTATCGACTACCGTGAGTTGAATAAAGTCACGATCAAGAACAAATATCCTTTGCCTAGGATTGATGATCTGTTAGATCAACTGAAAGGAGCAAAAGTCTTTTCCAAGATCGACCTGAGATCTGGTTATCATCAGCTCAGGATTCGTGAGGAAGATATTCCGAGGACTGCATTCCAGACGAGGTATGGTCACTACGAGTTCGTAGTCATGCCATTTGGACTTACGAATGCTCCAGCGGTTTTCATGGACCTGATGAACCGATGTTTTCACCAGTACTTGGACAAGTTCGTGGTGGTCTTCATCGACGACATTTTGATTTATTCTCCGAGTGTGGAAGCTCATGAGGAACACCTACGGATTATTTTGTCAGTCCTTAGACAAAGTCAGCTTTATGCAAAGTTGTCTAAGTGTGACTTTTGGATCAAGGAAGTGGCTTTTTTAGGCCACGTGATCAATGAGAATAGGGTGATGGTTGATCCCCAGAAAATTGAAGCAGTAGCTAATTGGAAGCGGCCTCAGAATGTGAAGGAGGTACGCAGTTTCCTAGGACTTGCTGGATACTACAGACGGTTTATGGAGGGATTTTCAGAATGTGAATGCAACACAATTGGTATCAAGGTGCTCTTCGGAGGCTTGATAAAGGGTGGAGAGGTCGCGTGTTCGACTCTCACCAACAAACTCCCAGCCATGGGGATTTGGTTGGGGTACATGGGATGCGGCCCATGGATAGAGCAATGGCTGGCCGGTAAGGTCGGAGCCCCTCTCCATAAAAGTGTACTTTTATGTAATACCTCGACAGCTTAGCAGCCCGGCCCATCACAGAGCTGCAGCCCATACACCCCAACCCTTCACTGGCCCATATTAAATGGCGTCCAGCAGGTTGTTCGTGAGTCTCGAACCCGAGACCTCACGCTTTAACAAGCTGCCAAAGCATCACTTGTTACCAATTGTGCTGCAGCGCAATTGGTAACAAGTGATGCTTTGACAGCTTGTTAAAGCGTGAGGTCTCGGGTTCGAGACTCACGAATAACCTGCTGGGCGCCATTTAATATGGGCTAGTGAGGGGTTGGGGTGTATGGGCTGCAGCTCTGTGATGGGCCGGGCTGCTAAGCTGTCGAGGTATCACACGCTCCCACAAGCACCAAGTTGAAAGGCACTTGTGAGCACAGATTGCTGCTGGCGCGGCCAAGCGACCTCACTGCCACCTTGAGCGGCAAGGCACCATGTTTCCTATTAGTGCCAATGCCATGCATGTCGGAGAACCATGACAACGATGCGTTGCCAAGCGCGATCACCAGGTTGGTCGTTGAGTTCACAGACGTCTTCCCAGAGGAGCTTCCACAAGGCCTCCCCCCATTACGAGGCATTGAACACCAAATTGATTTGGTGCCTCTCTGCCGAATCGCACTGCCTATCGCGCTGGACCCGAAGAAACCAAGGAGTTACAGCGCCAAGTGCAAGAACTTCTGGATCGCGGCTACGTAAGGGAATCTCTAAGCCATTGCGCGGTCCCCGTGATCCTAGTGCCAAAAAAAGATGGCTCGTGGAGAATGTGTATCGATTGCTGCGCCATCAATCAGATCACAGTGAAGTACATGCACCCAATACGGTGCCTCGACGACATGCTCGATGAGTTGCACGGCACGATCCACTTCACCAAAATTGACTTGAAGAGCGGTTATCACCAGATTCGCATGAAAGATGGTGATGAATGGAAGACCGCGTTCAAGACAAAATATGGACTTTATGAATGGCTAGTCATGCCGTTTGGTCTCACCAATGCGCCAAGCACGTTCATGAGGCTCATGAACCATGTGTTGAAGGAATTTCTAGGGAAATTTTTTGTAGTGTACTTTGATGATATTCTGGTGTATTCGCGTCGCCTAGATGACCATGTAAAGCACCTTAGGCTTGTGTTAGAGTGCTTGAGACGCGAACACTTGTATGCCAACCTTGGCAAGTGTCGTTTTGCATCCGACACTACCAACTTCCTGGGGTACGTGGTATCCAAAGATGGACTCCGCGTTGATGAAGACAAAGTGAAGGCCATACGGGATTAACCAACACCTACCACTCCAACAATGGTTAGAAGCTTCCTTGGTTTGGCAGGCTTCTACAAGAGATTTGTTCGCGACTTCAGCTCCATCGCCGCGCCTCTCCATGAGCTCACAAAAAAAGGCGCCGCGGTGAATTGGAAAGAGAACCACACTCACGCGTTCAACGCGTTGAAAGAAGCGTTGTGCAATGCGCCACTGCTACAACTCCCAGACTTCACCAAGCACTTTGAAGTGGAATGTGACGCGTCAAATGTGGGGATTGTTGGAGTCCTACACCAAGAGAAGAAGCCTATCGCGTTCTTCAACGAGAAACTCACAGGGGCAACATTGAATTACCCCACCTACGACAAGGAGCTCTACGCTCTTGTCCGTGTGCTCAAGACTTGGCAACACTATCTTTGGCCACGCGAGTTCGTGATCCACTCGGACCACACGGCCATCAGCTATCTGAAGAGTCAAGCCCACCTCAGCCGCCACCATGCTCGTTGGGTAGAATTCATGGAGACGTTTCCCTACGTCGTTGTGCATAAGAAAGGTAAGGAGAATGTGGTCGCTAACGCCCTTTCTCGCAGGTATGTTCTCCTTACTCATCTTCAATCTAAACTTCTTGGCTTCACGTTGATTAAGGATTTATACTTGACTGATCCATTTTTTAAGGCAATTGTAGAACACTGCCTTAGGGACCGCGAGTTTGAGACTTACTTTTTACATGAGGGGTACCTTTACAAAGCCGGGCACATGTGCATTCCTAGCTCACCCACTAGGAAACTCCTCATCCAAGAAGCCCATGAAGGCCGCGCTGATTTTGGGGTTATGATACACACGATTATGTTGTGTGTATATACGGAGTTTTAGCATATGTTTAGTGGTGTTTAGGGGAGCATTGGAGTCTTTCTGGAGCTTTGGAGTGGAGACACTGAAGACGTCACTTGGAGGCATTTTAGGACTTTTCTAGAGATGAACCAAAGAAGATCTCAGCAAGTGTTCTGGCGGCGACCGCCGCCAGGCTTACGGCGACCGCCGCTGCTGTCAGAAGTGAATCCGGGCTTTTATTTCCTTATTTCTTTATTTTCTTATTATTAAGTATTTTTATGTAATTTCGTTTTGGATTATTTTTAGAGACTTATTATCTTTAGTATTTAAGGTTAGAGGGAAGGCTTGTTTTCCTCTCGAACCCTACTTTCATCTTTTCATCTATTCTGCGTACTTTGCTATGAAGAACTAAGCCACTTTTGCTTAGTCAGACAATTGAAGCTTTCGTGTTGATAAAGTTGTGAGATTTTCGTTCCTTATCTATCGCATGGAAATTATCTTTTCTCTTGCTTGAATTGCTTATGATTAATATTGACAGTTTCTAGCCTGCGCAACTAGTTATTGTTTCTATTGATTGATTGCTAGAATTAGATTGTTACTGGTTGTTCATATCTATTTCGTAGTAGCAACTTCATCGTACTAGTATCTGGTTGTGCTAGTCTTATGTAGAAGAGAATTGATCTACATTCTAGGATAAAAGCTGATTGTTTTATGCTAGATTGTATCCTAATTATATTCCTAGGCTTAATGCTGCTGTTAAACTGAATCTTGATGGTTTCATGGTTGTTTAACTAGTTAGTGCTATAAGTATCTGGTTGTGCTTGTAGTTACTTTAGAAAAGGAATAGGAATTTCCATTGCATGAGATATTGAATGATTATCTATGATCAACTTGTCATACGAATAGTGGATATTTTGTTTGGCTGAGCTATTTCTCCAATAACTGAATTCAATCATCTTTTGTCTGTTTGCTTTTGCATGCTTAGAGATTATAAAATATACAAAACCCCCCTCTGGTTACTAAAGATTGACATAGAAATTACATATAAAGATAGAATCTGTCTCCCTGAGGACTCGACCCTTACTTGCCTAGGACTACGTATTAGGTTTGTTTGGATTACTTGCATAGCAGTAATTAGCACGACAAATTGTTGTTATCAAATTGGCGCCGTTGTCGGGGAAGCAATAATCTGTTTTGTGTGTGATTTGTGTGCCAATCTTGGTGTGAACCTATCTTATGGTTCACACCCGTGTTACTAATAATTCACCTCTTGTTTTTGATCCAGAGATCGAGAGAACTTTTCTTCAAACTCGCAGGGCTGCACGGTTACTACTCCAGGAAGCTGAAGCAATGGCATTAGCACGTGTTACTCTTAAATCCTTGACAGCTCCAAACCTGGAGCAACCAGTTAGGGTTGTACGATTTCCTCCCCTTGCTGATGGGGTAAAATTTGAGCTTAAGACAGGAGTAATCCATTTACTTCCGAAATTCAATGGGACGCCAATGGAAGATCCTATCAAACACCTGAATGAATTTCATGAAGTCTGCACCAGCATGTGCCCATCTGATATCACTGAAGAGCAGATGAAATTGAGAGCCTTTTCCTTCTCTCTGAAGGATACGGCTAAGGACTGGTACCACCCTCTACCGTCAGGCAGCATTACTACCTGGGTGAACTTGAAGAAGGTGTTTCTTGATAAATACTTTCCAACAATCAAATCCAACAATCTCAAGAAGAAAATCAGCAACATAGAGCAACGTGCTAATGGATCTCTCTATGACTATTTTGAGCGATTCAAGAGTCTGGCGAATAGTTGCCCTTATCATGGTTATGCTGCTCATGATCTGATTCTCTATCTTCACGGAGGGCTCCGCAAAGAGGATCATAGGATGGTAAATTCTGCTTGTGGTGGGAACATCATGAAAAAAACATCTGAAGAGGCAATGGAGATTTTTGCTACACTAGCTGATGATTCTAGGCAATTCAGCGGAAGAGGTTCTCAAGGTCTGCTGGCAGTTGGTTCTAAACCCCCTATTGATCAAGCTGATTTTGATGTGCTAAAAGAAGAAGTGAGGCGTCTGAAGCTGAAAGGAACACCTCAGCAGGCTAAAGCCTGTGAGATTTGTCAAGATGACTTGCATCCTACTGATTCATGCCCTACACTCCAAGAGAAAGTGAATGCAGTAGGAGGATATCAGCAGAGGCCTAGGTATGATCCCTACTCCAATACATACAATCCAGGTTGGAGGGATCATCTCAACTTCAGGTGGAAAGACCCAGAACAGAATCAAGGTCAAGTGCAATAACAGGGTAATCCTCAACAATCTAGGCAACCATTTGTGCTAAGACTTCAAGGGCAGAGCTCAAACCCATCACCTTCCATGGAAGATATGATGAAGATGCTGATGCAGAGCACATTGCAATTCCAAGAAACTACAAAAGCTAGCATGCAGAACGTAGAAAGACATATGGGTCAGATCTCTCAAGCGGTGAGTAAACTTGAAGCGAAGGATTCTGGTAAACTTCCATCTCAAACGAAAGCGAACCCGAACATTCATAATGTCAGTGATGTAACTCTGCGAAGTGGGAAGAGACTCGAAGAGGACAGTTCAGAGACCAATAAGGAAAAAAATCCAGAATTGGAGGCAGAGTCTGGCGACGACCGCTGCCAAACTTACGGCGACCGCCGCCCAGAAAGCAGCGATCGCCGTGACGGTGAAATTTCCGAGAATTCTGACGATGTCAGCGGTGACCGCCGCCAGCCTTACGGCGACCGCCGCCTCCCTGTAGCCGATGCAAAAGCTGAGAAGGAGTCCACGACTCCGATTTCTCCTGATTGGAAGCCTGTTCCACCATTCCCATCTGCATTGAAGCGTACCAAGCCACTTGTGTAGGACAAGGACATGTTTGAGATGTTCAGAAACGTTGAGGTAAACATTCCTCTCCTTAATTTGATCAAATTTGTTCCTCGTTATGCTAAGTTCTTGAAGCAGATGTGCACAACAAAGAGAAATCAGGATAGGAACAACAAGAAGAAGGTGAAGGTAAGCGAACATGTTTTAGCTGTGTTTCAGAAGCGCTTACCCAAGAAGTGTGGAGACCCAGGTATGTTCACCATTCCAATTACTATTAGAGGTACCAAGTTCAATAAAGCTATGTTAGATTTGGGTGCCTCCATTAATGTTCTACCTTCATCCCTTTGTGAATCCTTACGATTAGGATCCATACATGCGACTAATATTTCCATTCAGTTAGCTGATCGATCTAGTGTGCATCCTATAGGGATAGTGGAGGATGTATTGGTTATGGTTGGTGATCTTACTTTTCCTGCTGACTTCTTTGTGCTTAATATGGAACATGATAAGCATGCAACCCCTATTCTATTAGGGAGACCATTCCTGAAAACCGCCTATACAAAGATTAATGTGAGTACTGGTTCCTTGACTATGGAATTTGATAGCCAAACTATTAATTACAATATCTATGAAGCCATGAAATATCCTTCTGATGATCATTCTCTATGTGTAGTTGATGTACTTGAGCCTGTGGTGCAAGATGTTTTTGATGTGGACTGCCTAGATGACACGCAATCTATTATTGTTGATTCTAGTTTGGATTTCACTTTATCTACTGACATGCAGGAAGTTGTCAATGAGTTGGATGCTTACTATAAGCTTCCTCTTGAGCTACTAGGTAAATCACCTATACCACTAACCTTGCCTAGCAAGAAGCTTTTATCCTCTATTGTGCAGGCACCAGTGGTTGAGTTAAAGCAACTTCCCGATCACCTCAAGTATGTATTTCTTGGAAACAAGGAGACATTACCGGTGATCATCTCAAGCAAGCTCACCAAGGATCAGGAAGACAGACTGGTGGTGGTTCTCAAAGAACATAAAACAGCAATTGGATGGACCATTGCTGACATCAAGGGAATCAGCCCTACCACCTGCATGCACCGTATTCTGCTAGAAGGAGAGGAGAAGCCATCTAGGCAGCCACAAAGGCGTCTGAACCCACCTATGATGGAGGTTGTAAAGAAAGAAGTCATGAAACTCCTACAAGCAGGTATGATATTTCCTATCTCTGACAGTAAATGGGTTAGTCCTACACAGGTTGTCCCGAGGGATTACAGTTGTGGAAAACCAACAGGGAGAGCTAGTCCCTACAAGGCTGCAAACAGGATACAGGGTTTGTATTGACTACCGTAAGCTGAATGCGGTGACTAGAAAGGATCACTTCCCTCTTCCATTTATTGATCAGATGCTTGAAAGACTTGCGGGTCGTGCTTTCTATTGCTTTTTGGATGGGTATTCAGGGTATTTCCAGATAGCCATTGCGCATGAGGATCAAGCAAAGACGACATTCACTTGTCTGTTTGGTACTTTTGCCTATCGTAGGATGCCATTTGGGTTGTGCAATGCCCTTGGAACTTTTCAGCGGTGTATGGTAAGCATCTTCTCTGAGTACATTGAGCATTTCATAGAGGTCTTTATGGATGATTTTACTGTACATGGAGATAATTTTGATGCATGCCTGAATCACCTATCACTTGTACTTGCTAGATGTGTTGACACTAATTTAGTGCTTAATTCTGAGAAGTGTCACTTCATGGTAGAGCAGGGTATTGTACTTGGTCATATTGTTTCGTCTAGAGGTATTGAGGTCGATAAGGCAAAGATTGAAGTAATTCAGTCTTTGCCCTATCCTACTAATGTTCGCGAAGTTCGCTCTTTTCTAGGCCATGCAGGTTTTTATCGCAGGTTTATTAAAGACTTTTCAAAGATCTCATCACCTCTATGCGAACTGCTGAAGAAGGAAGTTGGTTTTGAGTTTACAGCAGAGTGTCAGGCTGCCTTTGATGACTTGAAGGCTCGCCTGACAAGTTCCCTGATAATCCAGGCTCCTGATTGGTCTAAGCCCTTTGAGATCATGTGTGATGCCAGTGACTATGCTGTGGGGGCTGTGATGAGGGGAATCCCAAGGTCACCACAGCGAACCCACATGAGCCCCTTCGCGGGTCACCCATGGGACCCAGCCATGGCCCAAGGAACCCACCCCCGATCAGGTCTGCAGACCGTGTACCCCAACCCAGCCCTTCTCAGGCCCAAGCCCAGCTGATCAGGCTAGGCCCATCTCCCAGGTAGCCCATCGCAGGCTACCCAGACGGGTTGTTGCCAGGGGGGATCGAACCCCTGACCTTTGGCATATCTCCCTATCTCAGGAAGATATGTCACCAACTGAGCTGCAACCCGTCTGGGTAGCGTGCGATGGGCTACCTGGGAGATGGGCCTAGCCTGATCAGCTGGGCCTGGGCCTGAGAAGGGCTGGGTTGGGGTACACAGTCTGCAGACCTGATAGGGGGTGGGTTCCTTGGGCCATGGTTGGGTCCCATGGGTGACACGCAAAGGGGCTCATGTGGGTTCGTTGTGGTGACCTTGGGGTTCCCCTCATCAAAAAAGTGCGACGGGTTGTTGCCAGGGGGGATCGAACCCCTGACCTTTGGCATATCTCCCCATCTCAGGAAGATATGTCACCAATTGAGTTGCAGCTCAGTTGGTGACATATCTTCCTGAGATGGGGAGATATGCCAAAGGTCAGGGGTTCGATCCCCCCTGACAACAACCCGTCTGGGTAGCCTGCGATGGGCTACCTGGGAGATGGGCCTAGCCTGATCAGGTGGGCTTGGGCCTGAGAAGGGCTGGGTTGGGGTACACGGTCTACAGACCTGATCGGGGGTGGGTTCCTTGGGCCATGGTTGGGTCCCATGGGTGACCCGCGAAGGGGCTCATGTGGGTTCGCTGTGGTGACCTTGGGGTTCCCCTCATCAGGCTGTGTTAGGCCAAAAGGAAGCAAGAGCTTCTTATGTAATCCAGTATGCATCCATGACACTAAATGGTGCACAAAGAAATTACTCCACTACAGAGAAGGAAATGCTTGCTGTAGTGTTTGCTCTTGAGAAATTCAGGCCGTACCTCCTTGGTACAAAGGTCATTGTCTATACAGATCATGCCGCTCTGCGCTACCTGCCGACAAAGAAAGAAGCTAAGCCGAGGCTGATTCGGTGGATTCTATTACTCAGCGAGTTTGATGTAGAGATCAAGGATAAGAGGGGGGCTGAGAATCTTGTTGTTGATCATCTCAGCAGAATTGTCCATGAAGATGGCACCCCACTGACTCCGATTCAGACAAGTTTTCCTCATGAGTCTCTATTCAGGCTAACTACTGTAGAGCCATGGTATGCTGATTTGGTGAATTTTCTCACCACGGGTGAATTTCCTCCACCTTTCAACAAGGCTCAGAGGGACAGGCTACGCAGTTCAGCCAGATTCTTTGTCTGGGACGACCCTTACCTATGGAAGCATTGCTCTGATCAGGTAATTCGTCGGTGCATCCCAGAAAATGAGGTAAATTCTCTCCTTACTTTTTGTCATTCAGAAGCATGTGGTGGGCATTTTGGGGTTCAGCGAACCGCAAGAAAGGTACTTGACGCAGGATTTTGGTGGCCTTCCATCTTCAAGGATGCGCATAGCCATTGTAAATCTTGCAACAGGTGCCAAAGAGTTGGAAGCATGTCTAGTAGGGATGAGATGCCACAAACTGGTTTGATTTTTTGTGAAATCTTCGATGTTTGGGGCATTGACTTCATGGGACCATTTCCATCCTCTTGCGGTAATATATATATTTTGCTTGCGGTGGACTACGTTTCCAAATGGGTGGAAGCGAAGGCCACCAGAACTGATGACTCTAAAGTGGTGGCAGATTTCTTGAAGTCAAATATATTTACCAGGTTTGGGATCCCAAAAGCTCTCATAAGTGATAGAGGAACTCACTTCTGCAATAGGACAATCACTGCGCTATTGAAGAAATACCATGTCACGCAGAGAGTTTCTACTGCATATCATCCCCAAACAAATGGGCAAGCTGAAGTGTCAAATAGGGAGATAAAATCCATCTTGGAAAAGATAGTGTCTCCCAATAGAAAAGACTGGAGTTTAAGGCTTGATGATGCACTATGGGCATATAGGACAGCTTACAAAATACCGATTGGAATGTCACCCTTTAGGTTGGTGTTTGGTAAGGCTTGTCACCTTCCAGTTGAGCTAGAGCATAAGGCATATTGGGCTGTCAAGAATTATAGCTTGAGACTTGATGAGGCTGGAGAGCTTCGTAAGCTGTAGTTGCAAGAGTTGGATGAAGCAAGGATTGAGGCTTATGACAATGCCATTCACTATAAGGAAAGGACTAAGGCATGGCATGACAGAAAAATATTGAGGAAGGACTTCAAGATTGGTGACAAAGTCCTCTTATTTCAGTCACGCCTTAGACTTTTCCCAGGCAAGCTGAGATCGCGTTGGGTAGGTCCTTACATAGTTGCCCAAGTATTCCCACATGGTGCCATAGAGCTATATGATGATGCAACACATACATTGTTCAAGGTGAATGGGCAAAGAGTGAAGAAGTACCATGATGGATTCACCAAGGACAACATTGAAGAGGCGTTCCTGAAGGAGCCTGAAGCTGAGACAGAATGAGCTAGCATGACGTCGAGCCACGACGGTAACCAAGGCGCTTCTCGGGAGGCAACCCGATGTTAGGTAGTTTAATTCTTTGGAGTGAAGACACTGAAGACGTCACTTGGAGGCATTTTAGGACTTTTCTAGAGCTGAACCAAAGAAGATCTCAGCAAGTGTTCTGGCGGCGACCGCCGCCAGGCTTACGGCGACCGCCGCCGCCGTCGGAAGTGAATCCAGGCTTTTATTTCCTTATTTCGTTATTTTCTTATTATTAAGTATTTTTATGTAATTTCATTTTGGATTATTTTTAGAGACTTATTATCTTTAGTATTTAAGGTTAGAGGGAAGGCTTGTTTTCCTCGAACCCTACTTTCATCTTTTCATCTATTCTGCGTACTTTGCTATGAAGAACTAAGCCACTTTTTCTTAGTCAGACAATTGAATCTTTCGTGTTGATAAAGTTGTGAGATTTTCGTTCCTTATCTATCGCTTGGAAATTATCTTTTCTCTTGCTAGAATTGCTTATGATTAATATTGACAGTTTCTAGCCTGCGCAACTAGTTATTGTTTCTATTGATTGATTGCTAGAATTAGATTATTACTGGTTGAGCATATCTATTTCGTAGTAGCAACTGTATCGTACTAGTATCTGGTTGTGCTAGTCTTATGTAGAAGAGAATTGATCTACATTCTAGGATAAAAGCTGGTTGTTTTATGCTAGATTGTATCCTAATTATATTCCTAGGCTTAATACTGCTGTTAAACTGAATCTTGACGGTTTCATGGTTGTTTAACTAGTTAGTGCTATAAGTATCTGGTTGTGCTTGTAGTTACTTTAGAAAAGGGATAGGAATTTCCATTGCATGAGATATTGAATGATTATCTATGATCAACTTGTCATACGAATAGTGGATATTTTGTTTGGCTGAGCTATTTCTCCAATAACTGAATTCAATCATCTTTCGTCTGTTTGCTTTTGCATGCTTAGAGATTATAAAATATACAAAACCCCCCTCTGGTTACTTAATATTGACATAGAAATTGCATATAAAGATAGAATCTGTCTCCCTGAGGTCTCGACCCTTACTTGCCTAGGACTACGTATTAGGTTTGTTTGGATTACTTGCATAGCAGTAATTAGCACGACAAATTACTGTTATCAGGTTACCAAGACACTATCTGCTCTTCGCGAGCACTTCTTTTGGCCGCGCATGACCACACAGGTGACGCGATATTGCAAAAGTTGTGTCACGTGTCAACGCGCAAAATCTAGTTCTCATCCCTATGGCCTCTACACGCCATTGCCCATTCCATTAGGCCCTTGGGAAGATTTGTCCATGGACTTCATCACAAGTTTGCCTCTCTCTCGTAGGGGTAAGGACTCCATCTTTGTTGTTGTGGACAGGTTTTCAAAAATGGCACATTTTATCGCGTGCAAGACCACACACTGCTAGTGAAATCGCCGCGTTGTTCTTTGACAACGTGGTGCGTTTACATGGGATCCCTAGGTCTGTTGTGAGTGATCGCGACACCAAATTCGTAGGCCTTTTCTAGAGAACACTTTGGGGAAAGTTGGATACCAAACTTTTGTTTTCAACTAGCTACCACCCACAAACAGATGGTCAAACAGAGGTGACCAATCGCACTCTAGGATCCCTCCTTAGGACCATGCTCAAATCCAACCCAAAGCGTTGGGAGGACTTACTTGCAATTGTTGAGTTTTCTTACAACAGGTCCAGACACTCCGCGACAAAGCTCACACCGTTCGAGGTGGTCTATGGAAGAAATCCCTTGACTTCACTCGACATGCTTCCGCGGCTTCTGAAGGACAATGAGCACACTAGCACGGCCAACCGCACCGCGATGATCAAGGATCTGCATCAGCGAACGCGGGAGCAGCTAGAATGCCGCGCTACTCAATATGCCACCTAGCACAACCGTGGGCGCCGCCGTGTTATATTTGCCCCTGGAGACTTGGTGTGGGTACATCTTCTTAAAGGCCATTTTCCAGCTAAATGCAAATCAAAACTGGCCCAACGCGGTGATGGTCCTTTCCGTGCTGTGAAGGCCATTGGCGACAACGCCTACGAGATCGAGCTTCCACCAGACTACGGTGTCCACGCGACCTTCAACGTCGCTGACTTGGAACCATATGTGGAGCCAAAATTTGATGATGGTGAAGCGGGGACGCTTCACAGCCAAGTGGGAGACGGTGATGCGTCCCTACCCACCATGACTGTCATAGAGGAAGAGGAAGCTATGAGCATTCGCTCAGAAGGTCCAATAACAAGATCGCGTTCCAAAGCAATCGCCAACGCGACACAATCATTGATTGTGCGCGTCGTCGCTAGCCAAGGAACTCAAGAGACCGCGTTCTCCCTCAGAAGCCTCCAGCCAAGTCCAGAGAACGCGTTCTCTATCAAGATACTCTCCACCATCACTGAACGCGATCTTTGAGGTTGTTTTGTCAATTTAGAACATTAATATTTTGTTACTTTTCTTTTTGGGCGTGTGTTCCACGCGTGTCGTGTGGGCTAGCCCATTAAGCGAGACTCGGCCCATCCGAGTCCCGCTATCTCTTATAAAAGGTCAACTCGACCTTCTGTACTAGGTTACGTTCATTATTAATCAAAGCTTAAGTTTGAGAGCCATATTGCCTCCTTCCTTTGATTGGACGTCAAACACTTATTGTTGTATTCGCATCTCCTTCCTCCGCCACCGACGCTATGGCCTCCACTCGATCTCCATCGAGTCTATCCCCTCTGTTGCCGACGCTACGACTTTGCTCGACCCTTCGAGCCACTAACTCTCGCGCCTAGCCCTGAGGCTGCGAGTCATACTTCGCCACCATCATCGCGTTTCCTTACTCACGCGAGACCCCAAGCACCGTGTTCCACCCATTCAACATCAGATTCGACACGCGCGACTCATGATAGGCGTTGTCGAGGCGCCTAAACAAAATAATCCTAAACAAACCTAAACTAGTAGAATAGGCAAGTAAGGGTCGAATCCCATAGGGAGGAAATAATCTTTCTAAGTGCACAATTATATGTCAAATGTAACAAGGGGGGTTTTAGTTGATTGGTTGTCAAACAAGTAAACAAGGAAAACAAAAGCAAAGAGTTTGTAATCAAATAGGGAAAAACACTTAGCCAAACAAATATCCACCATTCATTTGATTGGTTGATCCTAGATTCTCTCTAATTCCTTCCTATGAATGTTCCTATTCCTTTTCATAAGTCCTAAACAAGACAAACAGACCCTGAGAATACTAACTATTAAATAACTATGAAAACCTCACGCGTCAATTCAATAACAGCAATGAGCACAGGAATTTAGATAGATACATGCAAGAGTAGCAAACAGTCATACTATTGCATGCAATTAATTCTCCCTACAATAAACTAGTCCCAAACAGTTCTTAGAATATTACTGTTGCTACACATGAATTAGGTAATTCAAACAGTAATTATCAAACCCTAGCAATAGACAATTACCAATAACAACTAGTTGCGTCCAACAAGCGAAATCAATAATAATCAATGGGATGAAGCACAAGAGAATCAATACATTCAAAGGAAAAGAAATATAATTAGAATCTCACAACCATTTTTCAAACGAAGGCTTCAATTGTCGGACTAAGCAAAAGTGCTTAGTTCTTCATAGTTCAAAGGAAAAACAATACTCAATGGAAACAACGATAATGATAAAATGGCTAGGGAAAACTAGGTTAAGAACCCTAGAAACCAAAGTAAAGATAACCCAAAATAATCCAAAAGGAAATAAAATATAAAGTATGAAAATAATAAAAGAAAATCAAAATCGAAAATAATAGAAATAAGAAACTCGGAAATCTTCTCGCGGACCGCCTCCGTGTCC
Source organism: Rheum nobile (assembly GCA_027886185.1). Taxonomy (NCBI): domain Eukaryota; kingdom Viridiplantae; phylum Streptophyta; class Magnoliopsida; order Caryophyllales; family Polygonaceae; genus Rheum; species Rheum nobile. Next base: position 2,846,875 of record WOAB01000531.1, on the reverse strand, counting down.
TTCCACGGTCGCGGCACCAAATTCGCGGTCACGGATAATGGATCTTTGCTCTCGAGATTTGCGCGGGTGGGATTTTCCGCGGGCGCGGATGACTTCGCCGCGGTCGCGGAAGTGGCATTCGCTGATCCGCGCCTCGCCTTTCGCCGTGGCCTTTTCGTGCACTCCTTCTTGGTCACGGTAGCCCGCGGCGGGTGTCTTCTCCTCCTTCGTGTGGATTCTTCTTCGTCTTCCTTGGTCTTCTCAAGTGGTCGACTCCTCTGGTTTCTATAAATCTTCGTTTAAACTTCTCCAAACCACCATATCCACACTTCTTCTCTCCAACTCCATACTCCACATTTGGCTTTTTATTTTTCTTTTCTCCTCAACGACATAGAAAGTATAGAATCCTCCCCCATGCTTAAACATTTCATTGTCCTCAATGGAATGAAAGACAAAAAGAATAAACCACAAGAAAGGTAAAGAATGAACTCACAACCGTCGCCGAGTTGGCTTGGACAAGAACGTTATTGCTGGCGGTGTAACAATAAAGCACATGTCTCTGGTGTTGTGCGGGTCTTCAAAATCAACTCCTACCGTGCAATCAAATAGATCCACTGTGGTGAGTAGTGGAATAGCAAAGAAGTTGGGATTGCACGGCCTTCTACGAACACATTGCGGAGCCCAGATGTAATCGTGTGGGGGCTCTAGTGTTCTTCCTCCTCAGCTGTCAATTGTAGGTCCATCATCGTTGCTAAATAAAAATATGGGGCGAGTGTCTCCTCCTTGGCAATATGATGCGCACCTTCTCTCCATGGGTAACTCGGACAGCTAGCCTTCGGTAGAACTTTTTTTCTTTTTTTTCTTTTTTTTCTTTTTCTTTTTCTTTTTTTTCTTTGAACAGGGCAATAGAAGGACTTACATTGGTGTGGGCAACACCTTCTTCAATATGATTTGGGTCTCCTCCCTGCAGGTTAGTTTACAAACAAAACAAAAACAAAAGCAAAAGCACACTAACACAAATGCAAATAAAAACATGAATTGAAAAGACAAGGAAAGAAATACATACCTCGGGTTGCCTCCCGGATAGCGCCTTAGTTATTGTCGTGGCTCGACATACTACTCATCCACCTCAACTTGGGTTGCTGTAACGCCTCATTATTTTTGGTTTATTCGGCCAAGTTTCGGGGTCGAAACTTCTTTTAAGGGGGAGGTGATGTAATACCCCTCATTTTTAGTAAGGGTATTTGGGTAATTTACTCAACCCTCGTCATGTGATCGTATCGTTTTTAGAGAAGTTCGGATTTCTATATCGAGATAGATCTCTGTAAAATCCCCTGAGTGATATAAAATACATTCGACGTATTTTTTGGGGTCTAGAATATTTGTTTGGGTATAAATATATTTAATCCGGGGTTTAAAACCCACGCCAAACCTTTCCCCGGGCAAACAGACGCAGAAAAGGCATTTCCGCGACCGTAGTAGTACCCACCGCGACCGCGGAAAAATGGGCTTCAGAACGGCTGGGCACAGGAATTTTCCGCAACCGCGGATAAAGTTCCGCGACTGCGGAAAACTCCAACACGCCAACGTCGCGTCGCTCAGAGCTTCGTTGTTCTCGCCACCGTCGATCTTCTGACTCGCCATTGATCTGGGCTGGGGGAGATCCTTCCTTGGCCTATAAAAGGAGCTCGATCTGGAGGGTTGAAGGGCACACCGAAATCACTCTCTCCCTCTCAGAATCTCTCTCGTTTTCTTGTTCGCCGGAGGTCGAAGCTCTCGCCGGAAATCTTCAAGCTTTCACCGGAGCTCTTGTTGGAGGTGGTGGTGCTCTCAAGGTGGTGCATTGGAGGTGCAAGGTGCCCAGGAGTCGAGCCCCATCCGAATCGAGCCCTGTCGCATCGCCCCCGGTGAGATTTCTCCCTTTCGAGTCCTCGGAGTTCATGTCCGCGACCGCGGACATGAACTGCCACGACCGCGGCAGTGACAAGGTCGGACACATCCGTGGCCGCTGTCATGACGCCCGCGGTGGCCTTGTCCTCAACGACCGCGGCAGTGTCCACCGCGACCGCGGATTGCCTGGGCAATCACGGTCGTGGCTTTGGGCTTGTCGGTCTCGGTCGGGGCCTTCGTTCCTTCTTCGATTCGTATCATTTTAAATGTCGAATCTAACCTAGAGTTTCGTTATGGGTCGTTCTGTAGGAATCTGTAATTCGAGTTCTATTCCCGTTCCGGACCCAGAAACCCGTCTTCGTCAATCGTTCGTCTAATCTAAGGCAAGTGGCGGTTTGCTTTTGCTTATCATTCCATATTTCTATTAATTATCAATTATTTTAATTGTTAATTAAGTGGGATGAATATTGTTTTCGTTGGGAATAATTTTGTTAAACGTATTTGATACGATTAAAAGAGATATTATAATAGGTTGTATATACTGCTAGAACAACGCTATTAAAGATATATATATATATATAATGTTGTCATGATGGCATTGATGTGGATTATTATGTGGTTTTAACTGTTTAGTTAGAACGAGTATTCATAGGAACGCTATGTACCTTGCGAGGTCTAGTTGTTTCTTTATAACTGGTGCTAGGAGGATTTTTCCCTAGTACTTCCTCTGGTCATGACCTTGCCCTTACTCAGGGTAGGTGCACACAACTGGTGCCGATTCTCGGGATTTATTCCCTTCGATATCTCTCGCGATGAGATGATATCTTAAAAGCTTATAACGTAAATGTACGCTTTGTCACTAAAATAAGATAAGTGTCGCTTTGCACATAATTAATGAACCTTGGGCGAGAAGTACAACTTGGAAACTCGTCTGACTTCGACTGAAGTAAGTCCTCCTTCCAAATCTGAATTCGCATTACGCGGTGAGGTTGGTCGTGGACCCAAATGGGCAAGTCTTTTTAAACGCTTGTGTGAAACTTTAATGTTCCCGAACACTTGTCATACTTTCTCGTAAGACTCAATCTCTTGGAGTCTTCTCTTCATATGTTTCCTTTAGACTCGATCTTTAGGAGTCTTCTCTTGATCATTCTTCTTTGAATCATTCTGTAGAGGTATTGAGGTTTACTATCGTCATCGGCTTTCATTCGAGAAGCGATAGGTCTAACCTAATACGCCTACCTTAGAACCTTTCTGGTTTACCCTTGTATAGTCTTCCATTATACTAACCAACCGAGTTTTATTCCTTGCATGGTTGGCTGGTGTCATCCGTCTCATACGGCACATCAGGTAAACTCCCGTTACGAGAAGGCTAGAAACGACGATGAAGGCAGATGGAGTTTTTAAGAGTTTTATCAAGGTTGAGATCCTAGGCGAATGATCGCTTCGATCAAGACATTTTTGTTATTTATTTAAAAGACTTCCGCTGTATTAAACGTATTCTGTATTTCTGTTGTATTTGGGATTTACGGATGTAATTCCGAGACTTTGATTTAATCAAATGTTATGATATTTCGTATTAAATGTTGTTTTATGATTTGTATAAATTGGTTAAGCCTTGGGTGGCTTCGGATGTGGAATCTGAGGTCACTGGCGGTAATACTTTCAAGGTTATATATTTGGGGGTGTTATAGATCTGGTATCAGAGCCGATTTTTTAAAAAAAAAACGGGTTTAAAATCTGTTACTGGAAACAAAATATTTTTTTTGGGCAGGGATTTCAAAAACGTTTTACTAGGAACGAAAATTTTATAAACCGTTTACTCGTTTTGAACTAAGAAATTTTTTTCATTCAATTTTTTTTTGAATTTCCGAATAAAATCATACTTTACTAAAAACGTGTCGCTTGACAAACTCTGCCGTTCTAGTCGTGCCTTCTTTCCAGTCTGATATAGTAAGTTCACTTCTATATTTAGAAAGACTAATCCTTTTCTCGTCGCCCCGCAGACTATGGGCGCATTCATCTCTCACCAGAGGAACCTGAAAGAAGCCGAGGTGGCCCTGCCATTTCCAGTAAGGCTAGAGTTCCCGGTTCCCCCGTCGTGCTTTGAGGTCAGGGAGCCCAGTAATCCACCCGAGGAGGTGAAGACCGTACTCGAAGAGTCGATGGTGTTGGTGTCTGTTAGGGCCGAGGTTCCCGGGTTGGAGCCGAAAGCGGACCCAAGGGAAGACACAGAGGAAGAGGAGGAGCTGGTGCAGTACCTTGGAGGGTACTACGACGACGACTTCAAAATCGAGGAAGATCCGGAGGAGGATCCCGAGGAGGATCCAAAAGAGGATCCCGAGGAGGATCTGGAAGAGGATCCTGAAGAAGACCCAGAGGAAGACCCGGAGATGGAATTTATCCTTCCGAGTCCGGTGTCGCCATTTGAGCGGGAATATTCGCCATTGTCCCCTGCCGCTTGGGAGACACTTAGTGGTGAAAATACCGCCAGGAGGAGGCCAGTGATGAGTCCTGACTCGCGACCGGTGTTTCGCCAGAGTCAGATGGCTTCCTCTGAAGAGCATCGCCTGGTGGACGAGGCGGTTGAGCATACTCGCTTGAGGACAAGGCCGTGGGAGTCGATGGATACACCGAGGGTGGTCCCGACTCAGCAGGCTAGGCCAAGGCCCCGAGTACTAGAGGAACGACTGGAGGAATGGTCGAACGCCATGTACGACATGGAGAGAGGACGTACGAGGTTGAGGTCGGTCTCTCCTGAATGCTTGTGGACGTCCGCGAACTCCAGGAGTATATCCCTCAAGCATAATTGCTACTTGACCCTTTGTACAAGGTGAACATGGCAGACTTCCAACCAGGATTTCTGGAGGAGTTTTGCCAATCACCGGGATCTGATGGGGCTGGACCAAGTGTTCCCGTGCCTAGAGAAAGGCCGAGGGCACCGAGGCCGAGGGATGAGCCGTGTGCTCCAGGGCCGAGTAGGTCAAGAAGTCCGACACCAGACTCCGATGGTGAACCCCGTGCGAAGAAGCAATGCATGAGAGTTCCCAATTATTTGAAGTGTTTCAAGATGCCATGATTAGGCCAGTGCCGAGTTTGGCAGTTTCTTTTCTAGTATTTCAGTGTTCGTTTTGATAAGCATGGTAGTCTCCGAGCAATTTTGTCTTGCCGCTCGGGAGATTCCTTTTGTAACCCTTTCAAACTCAGTTTGAGTTCATCAATGAAAATTTACCAAGTTTGATCTATTCTAAGTTGACTTTATACGTTGTACATATTGGAATGTTATTAATGTTATAAAGTACTTGGAATTTGATCGGTAAACAGATGGTAAACACAAAGAATACCATTCGTGTTGGTGCTGGGCCAGGCAATGACCCCAGACCAAATGTGAGGAATGTCGCAAACCCTTTGGATGAGAATGAGTCAGTTTCTCACAACAATCCGGGGAGCAATGACCAAATTCCGGTCAATGCTCCAATAGTGTTTGATGCTGCGGCAATTGAGGCTATTAGGGGGATTGTGATGCAATCAGTCACCGATATCATGCGACCAATCGCGCCTCAAGCACAAGGTGTGCCAATTCCTCATGTGGTTTCGAGATTCGAGGAGCCAGCTATCCATGTATCTCATGAGGAAGCTGTCAAGAACAGAGGCAACTATGGCCGGGCACTGAAGGCCATAAGCTCTATGAGGCCTGATAGCTATGATGGAAAGGGAGAGCCAGTCAGGGTAGCATATTGGTTCTCGCACATGGAGCGATTGTTCCGCAATGTCGAGTGCACAGAGGCTGAGAAAGTGCACATTGCTTCCCTTCAATTGAAGGAGGTGGCTAGCGAGTGGTGGGAAGGCACCGGTCTAGCTGATCACCCTGGATTGAACTGGGGAATGTTCAAGGCGAAGATGACTGATCGATTCTTTTCTCGAGCTATGAGGGAAGAGAAGCACAAGGAGTTCCTGTATCCGAAGATGGATGGATTAAAAGTGATTGAGCTTGCGGCCAAGTTCAATCACCTGCTGCAGTATGCTGGGTCGGAGGTGTCCAGTGAGGAACATAAGATCTGGCATTTCCATGAGTGGATGAATCCAGACATTAAGCCACTGATGGTGCGCCATGGATGCTCTACTCTGGAGCAGTATGTGGACGCTGCGTACAAGTTGGAGGTGACTCTAGAGGAGTCAGCGAAGAAGCGCAATCGCCAGAGGCCAGCACAGAGCCAGCCTCAGGCGAGTGGGTTCAAGCGACCCGCGCCACCGTCTAATTTTGCCAAGTCTGGCCGAGCTAGAACGAAGATGACTCATGGAGGGTCTACACAACGTTCGGGTCAAGGCAAGAATCTGATCCAGTGCTACAACTGTGGTACACCCGGGTACAAGAGCAATGAGTGTCCGAAGGAAAGGAAGACGTGCTTTGGCTGCGGGAAGGTGGGGCACTTGCAGTCATTTTGTCCGCAAAGGAGGCAGAAAGGAGCTGAGTCACATCAAGGGTCTGTTAATCATAACAACCGACCTAGATTCAGACCAGTGGAGGCTCATAGTCCTTCAACGCAGACAACTGCACAGCACAAGGGGAAAGCCCCAGCTGCTTCAGGAGGTCAAGGTCAGCGACTCTATGAGATGTGTGAGGCTGATGGACCAAATGCTCCTACTGCTCAAGGTACTCTATACCTTCATTCTACTTTTGTGTGTATATTGTTTGATTCGGGTGCTACCCATTCTTTCATTTCGGAAAGTTGTGTCAGTAAGCTAGGTTTAGTATGCAACGAGGCTTATGAGCCTTTCGTAGTCAATCTTCCCAATGGTGAACATTTGGTTGGAACCAAGCGTCTGTCAGAATTTCCGATTACCATCCAGGGTAAGAAGTTTGAAGCAGATTTGATCTGTATAGCCATGGCTCCATACGACATTATTCTCGGTATGGATTGGCTAACACGTCATGGGGCGGTGATCGATTTCATCTCTAGGACTGTGACGGTGTCATCTGGGGGCCAGTTCGTATGCAAGTTCAAGGGTCGCAATGACGCTGATAACGGCAAGCTCATCAATGCAATGACTGCGTTTAAGCTACTTCGACAAGGATGTGTCGGGTACCTGTGCTACCTGGACAAGCCCAAGAAAGATGAGCCTTCAATTCTAGATATTTCGGTCATTTGTGAGTTCCCGGATGTCTTTCCGAAGGAGATTCCTGGTTTACCCCTGAGTCGTGACATGGAGTTTACAATCGATCTCGAGCCTGGTACCGCGCCAATCTCTAAGGCACCGTATCGGATGGCTCCAGCGGAGATGCAAGAGTTGAAGAAGCAACTCGAGGACCTTCTTGGCAAAGGTTACATAAGGCCGAGCGCATCACCTTGGGGCGCTCCTGTATTGTTCGTCAAGAAGAAGGACGGATCGTTCCGACTTTGTATCGACTATCGAGAGTTGAATAAAGTCACGATCAAGAATAAGTATCCGTTGCCAAGGATTGATGGTCTGTTGGATCAATTGCAAGGAGCAAAAGTCTTTTCCAAGATCGATCTGAGATCTGGTTACCATCAGCTCAGGATTCGTGAGGAAGATATTCCGAGGACTGCTTTCTGGACGAGGTATGGCCACTACGAGTTCGTAGTCATGCCATTTGGACTTACTAATGCTCCAACAATTTTCATGGATCTGATGCATCGATGTTTCCACCAATATCTGGATAAGTTCGTGGTGGTCTTCATCGACGATATTTTGATCTATTCCCCGAGTGAGGAGGCTCACGAGAAAGTCACGATCGAGAGTTAATTAAAGTCACGATCAAGAATTGAATAAAGTCACGATCAAGAATAAGTATCCATTGCCAAGGATTGATGATCTGTTGGATCAATTGCAAGGAGCAAAAGTCTTTTCCAAGATCGATCTGAGATCTGGTTACCATCAGCTCAGGATTCGTGAGGAAGGTATTCCGAGGACTGCTTTTCGGACGAGGTATGGCCACTACGAGTTCGTAGTCATGCCATTTGGACTTACTAATGCTCCAACAATTTTCATGGATCTGATGCATCGATGTTTCCACCAATATCTGGATAAGTTCGTGGTGGTCTTCATCGACGATATTTTGATCTATTCCCCGAGTGAGGAGGCTCACGAGAAACATCTTCGAATCACTTTGTCAGTCCTTAGACACAATAGGCTGTATGCAAAGTTGTCTAAGTGTGACTTCTGGATCAAAGAAGTGGCTTTCTTAGGCCATGTGATCAATGAGAATGGGGTTATGGTTGATCCCCAGAAGATTGCAGCGGTAGCCGACTGGAAGCGGCCTCGGAATGTGAAGGAGATGTGCAGTTTCTTAGGACTTGCTGGATATTATAGACGGTTCATAGAGGGATTTTCCAAAATTGCTCTACCTATGACCAGTTTGATCCGCAAGGTCCACAAGAAGTTTGTCTGGGATGACAAGTGCGAGGCCAGTTTTCAGAAACTGAAGAAGTGTCTGACCTCTGCACCAGTTTTGGCGCTACCGGAAGGGAATGATGGTTATGTGGTCTATAGTGATGCTTCAAAGAATGGGTTAGGGTGCATACTGAAGCAGAAAGGAAAAGTTATTGCATACGCATCTCGACAATTGAAAACCTATGAAGCAAACTATCCAACGCATGATCTGGAGTTAGCAGCTGTAGTGTTTGCATTGAGAATTTGGAGGCACTATCTCTATGGTATAAGGTGCCAAGTCTTCACCGATCACAAGAGTCTCAAGTACGTGTTCACTCAGAAGGATTTGAATATGAGACAACGTCGCTGGTTAGAGCTACTCAAAGACTACGACATCGAGTTGCTGTATCATCCGGGCAAGGCTAATGTAGTAGCCGATGCATTGAGCCGGAAGACGCCGCATAAGACTGTAGTGGCTCTACTCACTGCTCAGACCAAGCTGAACCAAGGGTTGTGCAAGATTGAAGTCTTGTACAATCAACGTCGAGGATACCTGAGTATGCTTGAGATTCAGGCTATACTACTTGATCAAATCAGGGATAAGCAGGTTGACGACGTGGTCCTGGTAAAGCTAAGCAGTGAAGTGATGAACGGGAAAGCTCCCGGATTCGTGATTCAGGAGGATGGATCACTCTGGTTTCAGGACCGGATTTGTGTGCCTGACGTTGATGGTCTTCGCCAGTTGGTGATGAAGGAGGCCCATTCGTCAGCTTATTCTGTACATTCAGGCTCTAGCAAGATGTACAAGGACCTCAGAAAAAAGTTCTGGTGGCCCAACATGAAGTAGGATGTAGCGGAGTTTGTGGCGAAATGCTTGACTTATCAGAAAGTCAAGATAGAACACCGTAGACCAGGTGGTGAATTGCTACCTCTTCCAGTGCCAGAATGGAAATGGGAGGATATCGCTATGGATTTCGTCACATGGTTGCCTAAGACTCAGACTCAAAAGGATGATATATGGGTAATCATTGACAGGCTCACGAAGAGTGTTCACTTCGTGGCTATTAAGTCAACATGGGGAACCCAAAAGCTATCAGAAGTATTCCTACACGAGATTGTCCGTTTGCATGGTACTCCAAAGGCCATTGTATCGGATCGTGATGGCCGATTCATGTCGAGATTCTGGAAGGAACTCCACAAGGCCATGGGAACCGAGTTGAGGTTCAGTACTGTGTTTCATCCTCAGACGGATGGACAGTCTGAGAGGACCATCTAGACCTTGGAAGATATGCTGAGAGCTTGTGACCGTCCGACTAGCTGGGAGAACAGCCTAAGTCTGATTGAGTTCACGTACAACAACAGTTGGCATGCTACCATCAAGATGGCTCCATTCGAAGCTTTGTACGGTCGAAGATGCAGATCTCTAATTTGTTAGGATGAGAATGCCGACAAGGTTCTGCTCGGACCAGAATTAGTCGAAAGGACTGCTTCGGATATCGCGTTGATTAGACAGAGGATGTTGACAGCTCAAAGTCGACAGAAGTCTTACGCAGATCTGAAGCGCAGGAATGTCGAATTTGAGGTTGGTGACAAGGTGTTTGTCAGGGTGTCGCCATCCAAGGGCGTGTTCAGGTTCGACAAGCGTGGGAAGCTTAACCCTCGCTACGTGGGACCGTTTGAGATCCTTGACAGGGTGGGGTCTCTAGCGTATCGTTTGGCATTGTCGCCATCAGCACATCCGGTGCATAACGTGTTCCACGTATCCTTGTTGAGAAAGTACGTACCAGATGCGTCTCATTTGTTGAGCTATGATGACATCGAGATTCAGGCAAATGGTACCTATGAAGAGATACCTGTGCGTATTCTCGAGCGTCGCGAGAAGCAATTGCGGAACAAGGTAGTACCATTAGTACGGATCCTTTGGTCCAAGACTGGATCTGAAGAGGTTACTTTGGAAACCTGGGAGACTGAAGAGGATATGCTTAGCCGTTTTCCCGAGCTGTTTTTGGCCTAGTTTCGGGGTCAAAACTTTTTTAAGGGGGTAGTGTTATAACGCCTCATTTTTTTTGGTTTATTCGGCCAAGTTTTGGGGTCGAAACTTCTTTTAAGGGGAGGGTGATGTAATACCCCTCATTTTTAGTAAGGGTATTTGGGTAATTTACTCAACCCTCGTCCTGTGATCGTATCGTTTTTGGAGAAGTTCGGATTTCTGTATCGAGATAGATCTCTGTAAAATCCCCTGAGTGATATAAAATACATTCGACGTATTTTTCGGGGTCTAGAATATTTGTTTGGGTACAAATATATTTAATCCGGGGTTTAAAATCCACGCCAAACCTTTCCCTGGGCAAACAGACGCGGAAAAGGCATTTCCGCGACCGCGGCAGTACCCACCGCGACCGCGGAAAAATGGGCTTCAGAAGGGCTGGGCACAGGAATTTTCCGCGACCGCGGATAAAGTTCCGCGACCGCGGAAAACTCCAACACGCCAACGTCGCGTCGCTCAGAGCTTCGTCGTTCGCGCCACCGTCGATCTTCTGACTCGCCGTTGATCCGGGCTGGGGGAGATCCTTCCTTGGCCTATAAAACGAGCTCGATCTGGAGGGTTGAAGGGCACACCGAAATCACTCTCTCCCTCTCAGAATCTCTCTCATTTTCTTGTTCGTCGGAGGTCGAAGCTCTCGTCGGAGGTCGAAGCTCTCGCCGAAAATCTTCAAGCTTTCATCGGAGCTCTTATTGGAGGTGGAGGTGCTCTCAAAGTGGTGCATTGGAGGTGCAAGGTGCCCAAGAGTCGAGCCCCATCCGAATCGAGCCCCGTCGCATCGCCCCCGGTGAGATTTCTCCCTTTCTAGTCGTCGGAGTTCATGTCCGCGACCGCGGACATGAACTGCCGCGACCGCGGCAGTGACAAGGTCGGCCGCGTCCGTGACGCGACCGCTGTCATGACGCCCGCGGTGGCCTTGTCCTCGACGACCGCGGAAGTGCCCACCGCGACCGCGGATTGCCTGGGCAATCGCGATCGTGGCTTTGGGCTTGTCGGTCTCGGTCGGGGCCTTCGTTCCTTCTTCGATTCGTATCATTTTAAATGTCGAATCTAACCTAGGATTTCGTTATGGGTCGTTCCGTAGGAATCTGTAATCCGAGTTATGTTCCCGTTCCGGACCCAGAAACCCGTCTTTGTTAATCGTTCGTCTAATCTAAGGCAAGTGGCGGTTCGCTCTTGCTTATCATTCCATATTTCTATTAATTATCAATTGTTTTAATTGTTAATTAAGTGGGATGAATATTGTTTTCATTGGGAACAGTTTTGTTAAACGTATTTGATACGATTAAAAGAGATATTATAAAAGGTTGTATATACTGTTAGAATAACGCTATTATAGATATATATATATATACTGTTGCCATGATGGCATTGATGTGGATTATTATGTGGTTTTAACTGTTTATTTAGAACGAGTATTCGTAGGAACGCTATGTACCTTGCGAGGTCTAGTTGTTTCTGTATAACTGGTGCTAGGAGGATTTTTCCCTAGTACTTCCTCTGGTCATGACCCTGCCCTTACTCAGGGTAGGTGCACACAGCTGGTGCCGATTCTCGAGATTTATTCCCTTCGATATCTCTCGTGATGAGATGATATCTTAAAAGCTTATAACGTAAATGTACGCTTTGTCACTAAAATAAGATAAGTGCCGCTATGCACATATGTAATGAACCTTGGGCGAGAAGTACAACTTGGAAACTCGTCTGACTTCGACTAAAGTAAGTCCTCCTTCCAAATCTGAATTCGCATTACGCGGTGAGGTTGGTCGTGGACCCAAATGGGCAATTCTTTTTAAACGCTTGTGTGAAACTTTAATACTCCCGAACACTTGTCATACTTTCCCGTAAGACTCAATCTCTTAGAGTCTTTTCTTCATATGTTTCCTTTAGACTCGATCTTTAGGAGTCTTCTCTTGATCATTCTTCTTTGAATCATTCTATAGAGGTATTGAGGTTTACTATCGTCATCGGCTTTAATTCGAGAAGCGATGGGTCTAACCTAATACGCCTACCTTAGAACCATTATGTTTTACCCTTGCATAGTCTTTCATTAGACTAACCAACCGGGTTTTATTCCTTGCATGGTTGGCTGGTGTCATCCGTCTCACCGCGACCGCCCCGCGTCACCTCTCACCGCGACCCGGCGTGAAGTCCCAGTTATTTCACCGCCCCGCGGCGATGACCACTGCCCCGCGGTGAGACCAGCGCGACCCGGCGTCCAAAATTCATGTTCTGCTGATGAGATTTGCATTGATACTGATGAGGAGTTAGGACTTCCAGATGATATTTTGGATCGCAAGGTGCTGACTGAGGAAAAGTACTTTTTGAGTCTGGATGATTTCAGCGACGATGAGGAGGAGAGCCGTGATCGCGGAAATACTCCAGAGACAACCGCTTCTCTCGAAAATGCCCTGGCAGTCCCCGACCCTCTGGAGGCTTCCTATGATGAGTTTGTGCGTCTCAAATCCTTCCCGCTCGTCGCGCTGCAACCCGTCACACCCTTCCTTGAGGCTTCCCGAGTTACTCAAAGGCTAAAGAACAACGAGGACATCTATGAGGCCTTCAGTGACTGCATAAAAACCGTTCCCTTGGTCACACTGACAGACAGCACCCCTCGCTGCAAGGAACTGTTAAAGGTGTTGGGCATGATCAAGAAGAAACCGAAGGGGAAGCACAAGAAGGAGGCCTTGATTCAAGTGGTGAATTTTTATATGTTGGATATGGGACAAGATAAGCATGCAGGCCCTGAGATGTTGGGTAGGCCATTTCTGAAGATGGCAAGTGCGTTCATGGGTATGCACAACGGTCCACCCACAAAGAAGTGTAGGAGACTGGGGGCAATGCTCAACATGGAGCACCCAAAGAGGCACCCCCCTAATCCAGGCCCCAAGAGTTTAGTTGTTGTGAGCAACCCGAGTTGAGAAGATTGAGTAGGATGTCAAGCCATGACAATAACTAAGGCGCTATCCGGGAGGCAACCCGAGGTATGTTTTTCTTTTCTTGTTCTTCTTTCTTTGTTTTTGCATTTTCTTTAGTGTGTTTTTGCTTTGTTTTTTATTTCCGACTAACTTGCAGGGAAGAGACCCATGCCTATTGAAGAAGGTGTTTACCACCAATGTAAGTCTTCTTTTCCCTGCACTAATAAACTCCCCGAAAAAACCTTAAACGGGGAGCAAAAAAATAAAAATTAAAAATTAAAAAAAAAATTCGAAAAAAAAAATTCGAAAAAATTCAAAAAAAAGAAAGAAAAAGTTCTACCGAAGGCCAGTTGTCCAGAGTTCCCCATGGAGAAGGTGCGCATCATGCTGTCAAGGAGGAGACATTCGCCCCACATTTTCATTTGGCAACGATGATAGCCCTACAATTGACAGCTGAGGAAGAGGAACACTAGAGCCCCCACCACGATTACATCTGGGCTCCACCATGTGTTCCTAGAAGGCCGTGCAACCCTAATATCATTGTTTTACCACTACTCACCAAAGTGGTTCCCTTTTGGTTGCACGGTAGAAGAAGATGCTGAAGTGATGAAGACACCCGCCCAACACCAGAGACCTGGGCATTTATTGAGAAGACCGCCAGCGACACCTTCAGTGTCCAAGCAGCTTGGCGGCGTTTGTGAGTTAATTTTTTTGCTTTTCCCTATGCTTCTATTCTCTTGTCTTTCATTACATTGAGGACAATGCAATGTTTAAGCATGGGGGAGAGTTCTATACTTGCTACGTCGTTGAGAAGATGAAAAAAAAATGAAAAAATAGCCAAAAATTTGAAAAAAGGCTAAAATTGAAATCCCGGGATAAGTCGAAACCCCGAAAGGGCGGCCTAGGTAATAAGCATGTGGCTTGGACCAGCATTAGGCTGGGGTAATATGTGGTCAAGAGTGACGTGAGCTTATGTGAGCCCATCTATTGAAAAATGAAATGAGTGGCTTGGTGAAAACCCGAAAGGGCGCCTTGGCAAAATGAGTGAAAAGAAGAAGAGTGAATTTTAGGAATCCTCATTTTTCCTGGCGTGGCGACATAAGAAGAGGTGATATAAGGAGGATTCGGGTAGGTCACTCTGGGAGGTATAAGAAGATAGATGGGAGATAGGATTAGATTTTTATTCACTCTATGGTGTTTCGGATAAGCTTGGGGGAAGTACTCTGCTTTCCTTTTGGCTTGATTGTGTGGGGTGTTGAGATTTTTGATTTGATGTTGTAGTTTATTGTGCTAGGCTTATATTGTATTGGCTTCCTGGAGTTTATTGTTGGGTATGACTCTTGGAGATTGAGTTTTCTATGCTTCCTGAAACCTTGGGGATTGATTGAAGGAGTAGGTTGACTTTAACTTACTCGAGGACGAGCAAGGTTTAAGCATGGGGGATTTGATCAGTGCTATTTTGTAGTGCATATCTAGGGTTTATTACCAGGTTTGAGGCGCCGTTTGGATGGATTTAGAGCACAATCGTGGATTATGGAATTAGAGTGGAGAAGTGAAGAAATCATGGGGTTTATAGAGGTTTGAAGTGTATTGAAGAGTAGAAGAACAATGTGCTGAATTCAAATGGTTCGTTCTCTCTACTCAGATGTCCAAATGAAGTGATTCTAATTCGAGGAGTTAGATCTTGAAGTCTACTGTAAGTCCTCAAAATATGAGCGCAATCCGAGTTGGGAATCACAAGTTATGGCATTTTTACGGAAGTGTCGCAGAAGCTGAAGAAGACACCGTCACAGCGCCCCGCGGTGGACACCCCGCGGTGTAACTTGACGCCCCGCGCCAGAAGCCACCGCGACCCGGCGGTGGATCTCAGAGAAGGAACTAACGCCCCGCGGTGGACTTGTTAACGCCTCGCGGCCAGCGAGATATTATTTCCTATTTTGCAATTTCGGATTTTCTAGTTCTATTATCTTGTTTCCTTTATTATTGTTTTTAGGTTTAGTTTATTTCTTTATCCTATTTAAGGTCTTTTCCAGGCCTTAGATAGGTCTCTAGACTCGTTTTCTTTCTGCCTCTAGGGTTTTAACCCATGGAGAACTAAACACCATTTGTTCTACTAGACGTTTGAAGCAATACAGTTGATTCGGTTGTGAGATTTCTATTACTTGTTCTTATTCTTATATGTGTTGGTTTAATTCTCTTGGTGATATTGATTATTGATTTATCGTTATTCTTCATAGTCTGGCCAACTAGGTTGAGTAATATTTATCAAATTGCTAGGGTTTGCATATAGTGGAATACGAGGGCATATCTAGTAGCATACACGATTGTTGCATATAATGGAATACGAGTGTGCAATTGTGAGTGAGAATTATTTGCATGTTAAGTAGTAAGGTTTTCTTCTATTTGCATGTATCATATATCCTTGTGTGTATTGATATTGCTTTGTTAGTGGTAAGGTTTTCTTCCATTGATATTGTGATAAGTCTATCAACAACTGTGAGAATTGGTAGTACTTAAGATCAGGGTGAGAACAACCATAAGAATAGTTAAAGAACTTGGATTGAATAGATTTCAGTGATCGACCTACGTCTCTGTATTGTGGATCTCGTTCTAGTGGAACTACTTTCCCCAATCATATTCTCAAATCAACCAAAGCTGTTTACTTTACTGTGTTTGATAATCAAAAACCCCCTTGTTATTTTGCATGCTTATAAACATATAGATTGATTACTTCCTCCCTGTGGGTTCGACCCTTACTTGTTTACTATACATCCATTTAGTAGGTATGTTAGGACATTTATTTTGACTAGGCCATTCAACGATATTTGCATTGCATATATCGGCCACGTCAGACAGAAAGAATTAAGATTATGAATTTGAATAGTGCTCGTGGTCGATGGTATGGTCCATCTACCAATTAAGGTTTATTTACCGATATATATATATATATATATATATAGAAAAGTTAAATTTATTTCACTTCAATTGCAATATTATTTAATTATATGAAATCTGGAAGCAAATAAAGAGATAAACTAAATAATAATTACTTAAGCAAGAAATATTTTCTCTTTCTAAATCTAAACTTTATACATCATAGGAGCACAAGTTTGTATTCGTATATATATATATATATACGTAATTAATCATCAATGATTAATGTTATAATCTGGAACATTTAACCTCTTACCAATGGATATCATTTAAATTATAAAAACACAAATTATAACTTTCTAACAATATTTTGATTTATAGATTCATATTAAATCATTTTTTAAATAGTAAATAATGTGAAGATATGTATAAAATACAATTAATAAATCAAATCATGACCCGTTAAAGCTTAACTACTACTATGTATTCATTGTGGTATAATATTCAAAACCTTACTAAAATACATTGGAAAAATTGTTCTAGATAAAATATATACACTAGGCAAAGGAGAAAAGTAATTTGGAAAAACAAAATAAATAGGCCATTGCTAAATAGAGCCTACTCTATTTTTTAAATAAAGCCCCTCTACACATATATAAAAAATTTGTTCTAAAATTACAACCCTACTACCCTCATTTTCTTTCTCATTTTCATTTCTCATCTCCCCCCTCTCTTTCTTTCTTCCATTTCCCATCTCACAAGCCATCAAAAATCAGCCCTTTCTTCCTCACTTAGTCACTAAATTGCCATCAATTTGGATTAAGGAGGTACCACACTTAAGAATCAACCAATCATCTCAAAGAAAATATAAGTTTATCAACTAATTTTGTAAATTCGTAGTTAGGGTTTAAATAAATTTGATGTGATTGAATTTTGGGTATTATTAACCTAATTTGTCTTATAAGTTCGAAGTTTTAAGTCTATAGATGAATAAAATGTATAATGGATATGATTTAGATAGATTTCGGGTTGAATTCTTGTTGTTATCGGGTTGATTTCTTGAGACGAACGAACAATTGCGTCTTCTGAGGAAGAAGACGACGTCCCACCGTCACGGATGAAATGCGTTCATCCGTGATGGATGAACGCAGTTCCTCCGTGATGGATGAACGCAGTTCCTCCGTGATGGATGAACGCAGTTCCTCCGTGAGTTGAACACGGAGGAACTGCATCCATCCGTGAGTTCACCACGGAGGAACGCATTTCGTCCATGAATTGACCACAGAAGGATGCAGTTCCTTCATGGTCAATTCACGGTCGTAGAGTAGAAGCTATGAAAAAATATAGGGTGAGCGTTAAATAGCAACCATGAATAAATATAGAATAAGTCAATATATAGTGGGTACTTAATAAGGACCATTATTGTTATCAACTAATTCACATGTATATGTATTTGTAAACCTGTAAATTGTGTAAAATATGACACACATGTAGTACCTTATATTTTCGAACTAATCATATATCACATTTCATGGACCAAAATTTAATTGTAAATTGCAAGTTATTGTAAAAAAATCTATTACATGCATACCACATTTAGGAGAATATTACATTTTATTATCTATGCATGTATGTTAAACATATGTGCTTATTGTGTTCATTTACATACGTGTCATTTGTGATTCTTCCATGTGTATTTTTGTGATATTGATACAAATATATGATAAAATAAAAGAGAAATGCTTAATATTTTTTGATAATGATAACTAGAATAGTATAATAGATTTGTAGAACTTTTAAAATAATTCATAAGTAAAATCAAATTATATTGTTAAAATTTCCATTTAAAGAGTAGAAATACAAGGTTAATAAAATGCAATTATACAACCCGTGTGTAGCACACGCATGTTTACTAGTATGTATAATACTTAACCAAATTTCACTATTAAATATGCTCTTAAAGATCGTACACCAACACAACCCTTACGCCGAGGGCGAGAATCAAACTCACAACCAGGCCCGTAGATGGGCAAGTTCAACCAGACCGATCGAACCGGCCTCCCAAAATATAGAGGCCCGATTATACACAATTGAAAGCATAGAATACATGTTTGTTTAGTTGGTCCGGTGGTTGATGTAGTGCGCAGGGCAGACAAATTCTACTAATGTTGTGCGGTTCGAATCCAACAAGCAACGCCTGTAACACCCCCAAATTTTAACCCATTTGGAAAGGTATTACCGCCAGTGACCCCAGTGTTCCTTACCGAGATCACCCAAGGCTTTACCGGATTAAATACAATTTAAGGCATACAATGATACATAATGATCAAAGTGTCCAAATCAAAACATCAATCAAATGAAACATGAGTTACGGGATTACAACCCAATCCCGAATAGGCCAAACACAGAGTTCAAACAAAGTACAGCGGAAGACTAATAAAAGATTTTACAAACAGGGTTGTGATCGTAATGATCACCTGCCCAAGGATCTCAACCTGATTAAAAGCAATTATTAAAACATCCAAAAACAACCGTCGTCTTCATAGTCAATCTAGTCTCCTCAAATCTTCACTCTATCTGATGTGCCGAATCGAACGGATGACACCAGCCCACATGCGGAGAACAAAGTTCGTGGGTTAGTCTACTTGAATAGACTAGCAAGGGTAAAAAGCAGAATGGTTCGAAGCAGTTGTATTAGGTTAGACTCCTCGTCCCTCGAATGATAATCGAGTACGCTTGTCAACCACCATACTCCTACTGAAATAAACAAGAGGTATGCACAAGAGAAGATTCTGGAAGACTGAATCTTCACAGAAATCAACTCGAAACGAGACTCCAAGAGATTGAGTCTGTAATGAAATATGACAAATCTGGAATGATTACAGGATCATACAACAATGATTTAAAAGTTGACTGAGATGCTTCGGTTCACGACCAACCTCATCGCGCACAGCGAATCCAGATTGGAAAGAGAACGTACTATGATCAAAGTCGAGACGAGTTTTCCTAGCTGCACTAACTTAGTTGCACTACTCGCCCAAGGTATATTAATCATGTGCACTCGGGCAATTATCTTATTTAATTCCAAAACGAGCATTACGTTATAAGCTTTTACATCTCCACACAAGAGATATCGGATCTCCTCACAAGAGATATCAGATCTCCTCACAAGAGTTATAGAAGGGATGAACCCTGAAAGATTTGGCACTAGCGAAGTGCGCCTACCCTGTGAAAGGGTATGGTCATGACCACAGAGAAAGTACTGGGGATGAACCACCAAGTACCAGTTATAAAGAAACAGCTAAACCCCCTCAAGGTACATAGCGTTCATAGCCACTAGTGCTAACTAAACAGTATAGCACAACAACAGTTATTGGATAAATTCACATAAAGGCCTGAAAGGCGATCACAGATAATAGCGTTGTTCTAACAGATATACAACCTATTATATAATTTTCAAAACAGTTTAACAAAACCGTTTCCAGACAAACAGAATATTCATTCCAAATTAATTACTCAGATAAACTACTGATAATTAATGTAAATATGGAACGAATGAGCAAGAGCGAACCGCCACTTGCCTTACTCCGCAGAATAGTCTAAAGACGTCACTGGATTCCGGGCTCGACACGGTATAGTTCCGGCAGCACAACAACCTTCGAGTCGACCCATAAAAGGAACCCTAAGTTAGATCCGACATAAACAGTACGAATCTAAAAACGGCGAAAGAACACGAAAGGAAAGACGCCACGACAACAACCGACCAAGCCAAAGCCACGAAGGCGTTCTGGGCACTGGCGGCGGTCGCTGTTCTTGGCGGCGGTCGCCGTGACGAACTCAGACGACATAGAACGAGAGAAAACTCACCCCAAAACACGAGCGGTTCGGCCTCCTTTGACTTGCTTTGGATTCTAACCTCCAAGGCTAACCAAAAGCTTCACAAAGGCACTCAGGAACCACACCAAAGCAACACCGGCGAGACCTTCAAATTCCGGCGAAAACACAACTCCGGCGAGAGGCGAATTTGGCAGAGGTTTGGTGCTGGGATGGCTCAAAACCTCACCCCCAACACCTCCTTTTATAGCCAAAGTGTCTGAAGCATTCAACCAAACCCTGAGACGTGGCCGAAAGCAAGATCGGCGCCCTCGATTTCCGTCGGCGACCAACGGGCAATGCCCACTGGACAATCACGGCGGTCGCCGTTTTTGCCTGCGGCGGGCACGCGGCGGTCGCCGTAAATGCGGTGGTCGCCGTTGACAGGTCTGTCGCGGCCAGCTAGAAGCTGACACGCTGACTCCTCGGGCCCAACCACGGCGGTCGTCGTTTCTGAACGGCAGTCGCCGTTTCTCCCTTTTCCCACCCGTTCAGCTTTGAACGAACCAGACGTTAAACCAGGATAAAAATTATCGTATGCGAACGACAATTAAAATCTAAGGCACCTTGTCTGTATATTATTTCACTGAGAAAAATATTACAGATACAGAGCACATTACAGAATGTCTCAAGCTACCTGAATTAAATCCGATGTATACAACGGGTACCCGGAAAAATTCCATAATTCCCAATATAACCTTACGAAATTACGGGGTATCACATCACCTCCCCCTTAAAAAAAGTTTCGACCCCGAAACTTGGCCGAAAAACAACTCGGGAAAGTGTCTGAGCATCTCTGCCTCGGTTTCCCAAGTAACTTCCTCAGTCCCAAACCTGGACCACATAACTCGTACCAACAGTACGATCTCGTTGCACAGTCGCTTTACACGGCGTTCGAGAATGCACACTGGCATCTCCTCTCAAGTACCATTTGCCTGAATCTCGACGTCCTTATCGCTCAGCCTACGAGACTCATCTTGGAACGGATATCCTTAGCAATGATACGTGGAACACATTATACACTGGGTATGCCGATGGCGACAATGCCAAACGGTACGTTAGAGATCTTACTCTATCCAGAATCTTGAATGGTCCCATGTAGCGAGGGTTAAGCTTCCCACGCTTACCAAACCTGAAAACATCCTTGGGTGGCGATACTGTGACAAGTACCTTGCCACCAACCTCGAACTTAACACTTTAACGATACTGTGACAAGTACCTTGTCACCCTTTATCAAGGTGCTTAGGCACTTGATAAAGGGTGGGGAGGTCGCGTGTTCGACTCTCACCAACAACCTATCCATTTGGGGGGAAGGGTTGGGGTACACGGCCTGCAGGCCTGTTAAGGATGGCAGTGCCGGGGTGTCTGTCAGGCCCGTTGTCGGCAAGGTCAGGCACCAACATAAAGTGTACTTTTTTGTAATATCCCAGGCCAAGCTACCCCAGCCACCAAGCCGCCCAGCCACCCAACGGTGCCGGCGCCGGTACTGGTGCCACCTGGTTGTCCAAGGGCTTGCAGCCCACACACCCAACCCTTCCCCCATTTAAATGGGTAGGTTGTTGCCCACGGGGATCGAACCCGGGACCTTTAGATACAAGGGCAATGCCTTACCACTTGTATCACCAATTGTGCTGCAGCGCAATTGGTGATACAAGTGGTAAGGCATTGCCCTTGTATCTAAAGGTCCCGGGTTCGATCCCCGTGGGCAACAACCTACCCATTTAAATGGGGGAAGGGTTGGGTGTGTGGGCTGCAAGCCCTTGGACAACCAGGTGGCACCAGTACCGGTGCCGGCACCATTGGGTGGCTGGGCGGCTTGGTGGCTGGGGTAGCTTGGCCTGGGATGTTACAACGCCGATTTTGCTTTTTGGATCATTTTCAATGGCCCCCACATTTGCAAGAGCCTCTTCTTTCACATCCTTCTGTCAGTTCTATGTCATTATTTACTATATAATTATATTTTTATACTTATTTTTAAATTTCTCTTCCTACCATCCAATAAATATTTATTTTTATTAGAATGTTTAGATTTTTGAAAATATATTTGAATATAAACGCATATATAAATTTGTACTTGAACTAATGTAATATTGGAATGATATACATCTATCTCATGTAATTTATTTTGTATTTGAATAATCAAACGTTATATTTATCACTGAGCAAATCTTGCCGAACAACTTAATCGATCTAAAATTATGATTAAACGTCTTTGAATAATCATTATTTTAATATATATAGAGACTTGATATATTTTTTCACACAGGATCCTTAAAATTGTAAAAAAAAAAAAGATAAGCAAGTATCACCTCTGATTCTTTTTCCATTTTCTTTTATTGATAAAACTTTAGTCTCATCTAACTTACGGAACTTTATGAGAACTAGTGCCATTTTCAGGTTTGCATTCAAGACATGTTATACTAAGAACAATTCCATCTAATTTTGGTGGACAAATCTACATCTACAAATTTCAAATTCTATACTTCAACTAAATTTTGACACATGTCATTTTAAAAGAATCTTTGTTATATTTTATAATATCATTAATAGTGTGTTGAGAACTTACTTTTTTTTATTTTTTATTTTTTATTAATAAGGTAAGAATTCAAAGTTATAAACAATGCAATTTCGAGAGGCCGAACACATCGACGGTCAGAAATACCAACAAAGCAACAAACAAACAACCCAAAAACAAAAAGGAAAAGAAAGATAAAACAACAACAACGACAAACAACAAGAGTTACAATCCAAAAGAAAAAGTTAAAGGACCAGGAGTGAGGTGAGTAAAGCACAAACGAATGTTACACCGTCGGAAGGATGGTCATCATCGACCTAGTCCGGAACTACAACTCGATTCACCGCCTGAGAAAACTCCATCAACCGAAGATTGCAACAAAAACCGAGAGTCGTGGTCTGATGTTTAATGAGATACGCGGAAAAGGTCGGATTTGAGGGTTTCGCCGGAGCTTCTCGCTCGGTGTTGGTCGGAGCTCTCCCTTGGAGGATGGCCGCCGGATAAGGTCGGAACTTGAAACACCAGTATTTTGGTCTCCTCGACCATAATGGTGTTAGATTCGGTTTGGTCTCCTCGTCCTCCTCGTCCTTCATGTGGGTGGTTTTTGAATCAGATCCGCCACCAGCTGTGCACGGGTCGATTCAACAGTGGACTCGTTGTGTTGCCGGATCCGCCAACAGTCTGGTGTGGTGCGGACGATCGATTCAACAGTGAACCGCTGGCGGCCGGGGTGTTGTCGGATCTCCCCGAACAAAGGTGGTCGGAGGCGCGGAGCTTCTGGCTCAAGGGTGGCCAGATCTCCTCGTTTAGAGGATGGCCACCGGAAGTTTGACATATCACTTTCCTTCGATGGAGATTTATGGATCGGTTTTGGTGTCGGATCCGGTTCAGGATGCAAGACAGACTGGATCTGGGTGCGGGATGGTACTGAAGTGGTTCGGTCGCCGGTGGGCTACAGTTGGTGTGACTCGAGATTGGTTCGAGTGAGGTTTAAAGCGGGTGCACCAAAATTCGATGCAATACATCAGGTCGGAGGGTGCGGATAGGCTCGACGATTCAGTGTGGGTGGCGTGGTGGCTCGGTGCGGCCGGTGATGAGGGCAAGGGGTTGATTGGTCGAAGCCATTCAAGGCTGGTATCGGCGGCGCTCTAAGCACTTGGGAGCGTTTTTTAGTGTGTTGAGAACTTAAATATATACAAAATAAAAAATATTATTCTTTACTTGGTATTATCATCCTCTTCCTCTATCTGAACACAACATTCCTACACCATTGTTGGACCTTCTTGCCACCACCGCCACTATGCCGGACTTCTTGCCACCATCGCCTTGCCGAATTTCTTGCCACCACCGCCCTAGTGTCACTCCACCAAAGCCAAAATTTCAAATTTCACAAATTTAGTAAAAAAACCCAATTTCCAAATCCAAACCCTAGACCAAAATAGGAGAATCAGATCTTATTATCGGTGATGCGGGATCGTCGAAGAGGAGTAGCCCCCAAAGACTTGTCTTTCTGGAGAAAAAACAATCGAAGAAGAAAATGGTGGACTCTACTACGCGAATGTGGGCTCATACAATGTGTGATCAGTGTTCTCAAGCGACGGAGACGGTCTGGCATTGAACAATGCTATTGCTAATCCGAAAATTGTTTGGCCTCTACTAATGCTTCTCAATTCCATGAATTTGCCTAGTTGATAACTCATACTAAGGGGCTATCGAGACTCACATATTTTCTAACTTATGAGCAGGTTGGTCGGGCTTGTGTCCATGTTGGTCGGGCTGGTAATAGTGTTGCATGCGCATTATATGGCTCGTCTTGCTCCTGATTCGGATTATGAGCAGGTTTTTTTGTTCAAACATTCCGCATGATATCATTTGTTTGGCGGAGTTAGATGTCTAATATCAAAGTAGTTGGTTTTCGTCTAAAAAAACAAATAAATAGCTAAATTTTACTTGTAATTCAGGTATGGTTCTTTTTTTCTTTTTATGAAAAATCCATATATGCTAAGAAAGAAGGTGATGTAGGAAAAAGGAAGAAATGGAGGTCTGTAAGAAATTGAAGGGTTTATTATCATTTTAATAATGAGTTATTTCCTAGGTAAAGTAAAAGTAAGGAAAATGGTTTGCAAAAAGTTTTAACCACTTGTCAAAATGTGTAAGAAATTTTTGGTGTATCATGGTCCAATTTTGATAGCCCAAGATTGCAGTTGGCATATCTCATAAATGATTTTATATACATTCGTGCTTAACACTCCGATCACTTCGGATTTGTTTGATAATCGTATTTATATTTAAAAAAATTGATAAAAAAATTAAAAAGTAGGGTTGTGTGAAAATGTGTGTTTAGTAAAAAAAAGTATGTGTGTATTTTTAAAAAGTATACATGTAGTTCAAAAAAGGTTAGGAATATAGTTGGTTTTGAGTCTACATTAATCATTAAATACTTAGAACCTACGAGGCTATGAAAGAAAAAAAGAAAAAGCAATGCCATCGACAACTCAATTAGACGCATGAAAGTTAGTAATTTGTCGAATAGTAAATTCAATCTCTATAAACCTTGGCATCAAAATTGCATCAGGCAAGATAGAGGATTAGATCGGTCCATAAGTTTCTTGAGGAGGTTGACAACAAGCTCTGAGTCAGTTTCCACAATCACCCTACGAAAGTTGTAAGACCAAGCCAATTGAAACCCCATAGCTCAGGATGTTACCATGCAACAACCATCCTTTATCCATAAATACATGCATATATAGATGGTTCTTATGTTTATTAAGCAAACCTCTTGCTAATCCTTGCCTGTAATCCGTATTTGGTATAAAGCACAACTGAATATACAGGAACAACCTTCTGTTTCTTGAGGACTTCGACATCGTAGTTGTGCACTATGGTTGCAATAGCGGCTTTTATCTGTGTCAAAGCCAACTCTCTCCCTAAACAAATCCGCGGGCCTGAATTAAAGGTGAAGAACTTGTGAGAAGGTTCGTGTTTGAATCCTCCATCATCTGCAATCCACCTCTCAGGCTTGAAATCTGCACAATCTTTTCCCCAAATCGCCTCTACCCTCGCCATGATGTACAGTGGAATGATGATTAGGGTCGAGTTTGGGCTCACCCTGTGACCGCTAGGAAGAATGTCAAGCTCACGTGGGGCGCGAGTCTGAAATGGAACAGGAGGATGCAACCTTAGGGTTTCGCAAATAGCAGCATGTAGATAAACAAGCTTGGATATCTCCTCTATGGTGAACACGTGTGGCTTCTCTCTATCTTCTTTAGGGATAACTTCGATAATCTCGGCTCTGATCTTAGCCTTTATGGATGGATGTTGAGATAAGATCCAAAAGAACCAAGTTAAGGCCGCGGAAGTAGTGTTCTTTCCAGCTAACATAAGGCTAAGAAGGCTACCCTTAAGGACTTCATCTCCATCTCCTGAGCGGTAGTGGTCATCCTCCATTAGATATGTGGTTAGTATGTCGTTGAACTTCTCGTGTTGTTTGATTTTTGAGCATGTCGAGTTGAACTCGTCATGCTTTGCTGACACAATCGTGCTAGAGAATTTGTTTAGGAAGTGTTTGGCTTTGTTGAGAGCCTTCTCGTGTCCGACTCTAAGATGCCTTTGAAGCTTCCATATTGGCTCGGGAAGGAAATGACGCATCCAAATGCTTTGCATGGCGTTGTTCATGGCCTGTCACGAATCAAAACACCATATGTACTCTTTGTTAGAATAGTGGGTTGATTCAATTTCTTTTGACGTGTGAATGTCACTTTCTTTTAAGCAAATCGATCTGAAAGTTCTCTACAATAAGTTATGGATGAAACATGGAAAAATGTATATTGTAAAATAATTATCTTTCATCTATTTGTATGCAGAATGAGAGTCATTCAAAAGTCGGTTGGACAATTAATGGCAGTTGGCGGAAAAATCGATCAAGCAAACCTCTACAATAAGTTGTGAAGAAACGTGAGAAAATATAAATAATGATAGAATTATCTTTTATCTATTTATATACGAAATAAGAGTCATCCGAAAGTCATTTAATTTAGACAGTTAATGACAGTTTAATCAACCAATTTATAAATACAAGTTGGTAGAGCACTAACAAGCTCCTCTTTTACAATGTGGGATGCCCACAAACTCAACTTTTCATATTTCTAATATGTAGACTATGTTTCCAACATTCAATTACATTGATAACAATTTCATCCGTATTATTGGTAACATGAAATTGAAATTACACGAGAGAGAGAGGTGGAGTACCTTTGTGAATGGTACTTGTGGCCACTGCAAAGAAAGGCTTTTAGGGTCATAACCAACCACCAACTCATGAGTTAAATCATAAGTATACCTCGAGAACAAGTCCTGCAAGTCCACCACTCCTCCGCCTCCGCCGCCAGCTACGTGATCCAGAACAACCACGACACCCTTCTCCACCTTCTCCAACACGAGCCCGTTCGAGAACCCGCTAAATCGCTTGTGGCCGAAGAAAGAGCGGTGGATCTTCCTATGCGCCGCCCAATCATTGGCTTCCAAGTTGAAGAACCCATCCCCAAACACGTCGAAGCTCTCCCTCGACTTGGGCCCTCTAGGGAAGTTGGCGAACCGAGTGCTCGACGTGTACTGCACGTTGGCGGGGTCCACGGTGATCAATAGGTCTACTTTAGAGAACCATGGGCCCTTGACGGTGAAGGTGGTGAACCCGGGTTGGTTAGCAACCGACGTCAGCAAGGTGTTGAAGTTGGCCACTAGGTCAGGGAGCATGCCGAGGATGGGCCAGTTCCTAGGGAGTTTGTTTTTGTTGATGTGGCTGTGGGGAGAAAAGATCAAGATTAGGGTTAAGAGGAAGATTACAAGGCAACATAATGATGATAGAAGAATGGCGGCGGCTGCTTCAACCATGTTGATCTCGTTTTGGGTAATGTGAGATGGTTTGGGAAATATAGGAGTTTATATAGAAATGGAGTTAGGTCATGCCATGCTAGTTAGCTAGACCTTTAAATTAATTTGCCCAACCACGTACAAATGGATTAGGAATATTTAATTTCTTCTTTCTTTTTTTCCAAAAAAAAGTAACAATTTGAACGTTAGTATGTCTTAGATGTTCGGGAACGGATAGGACTTCTCAATAATTGTGGGAAGAAATTAATTTTTCTACACCCTTTTGTGTATTATATAGGTTAAACTTGTTTATTTTATACGATTTCTATTTAGCGCACCGGCAAAATTTTTATTTAACGTACTGGTTCATCCGTGACGGACGAAGCATGTTCATTCCGTGACGAACGAACCAGTTTCGTCCGTCACGGATGAACATGCTGATTCACAATACGATTTTGGAATCGTCATAACTTTTGATTCCCTAGTCCAAACGCGCTGAAATTTGGAGGAGTTATAGTTGACATCTTGATCTTTAATCTGACGTTGGAATCACTTAATTCGGGATTACATAGAAAAAGTTATACTTCTCCAAAGACGGGACAAAAAACAGAGATCTCTTAAGCGCCACGACAAGTACAATAACATTTAGGTCGGCTTACAATATCATTGCAATCATGGATCACAATAGAATTACAATGTGCGAGTACAATAGCATTTAAGTCGGCTTGCGACCTCGTCTCTTTCTTGTGCAAGAAGGTCTTAATGTCATCAGCTGAGAAACAAATGGATCATATACACAAGCAACAGAGGCATTATGTGCATGCTCCCACATGACAAATACTGGAGGCAATGGTGATGCCTCTGATAGGACCATCTACTCATGGGTTCAAATAATTAAATGATTAGTACCATACCGAAATAAAATGTCTCTCCTTCTCAACATGGCAGATGCAGACCGTCTTAAGCTTATACGGCTCAAAGTCTTTAATGAAGGATTGTGGAGGCATATAAGGTGGTGAAAACATTTGACCCACTGAATTCTTGGGAGTTCTAACCTGAGATGGCATCAAAGGAGTGGTAGGAGCTTTAGGGTTTCGTGAAGGTGTGCTAGTGGGCATTGGTGGCCTACCTCGTTGCTTCTTGAGAGGTGTCCCTTCCGTATCTTTGTATGTGTACTCCGATGAAGAAGGATGTCTTTTAGTGGTATCTTTGTTTAGAACTCCCATTAGTCGTCCTTTATGCCTCATAACAGCCGGCTTTTGCAGACTAGTCCCCTCAAGGCGAGCTATGTCGTAAAGTCGCGAGACACATTTTTCTTGATTATCTGCTGACAGATTGAGGAAATGATCCGTATAAAATTGATCCATCAAAGATCTCGCAACTTTGCGCTTCACCTCACATTCGTCTTGCACTTCTGACAAACTCAATCGTCTCCAAAACGAATGCAACGCTGAAGGCTTAATAGGGATTGAACTCGTCACATTTCTAGCGATGTCATGCACACACAACAATTCATCTCTCACCCTCATCTGGCATGTACAGATCTTGTCACAAAATGGATTTTCCCCTTTTTTGTATTCCTCCGTCAAGTAGTCAAGTGCAACATTAGATACTTTGTACTTCAACCGCTTGAAAACACCAGCTCATGTCCCAAGAGTCATCGTGCTTTGTACACTCTTGTTGAAGGTCCCCTTGATGTCCTTTACTTGGTTACCCATTTTTGAATGATATTGACCAAATATCGTGTCTAGACTACCATGTAGAATAGTCAAGAAGTCTTTCAAGAACCTTCTTCCACAAGAAAGAGACGAGGTCAAACCTTCTTCCACAAGAAAGAGACGAGGTCGTTTGAACCTTCGTTTATATGATCCATTTGTTTCAAGAACCTTCTAGACCAAATATCATTTGCTGCTTGTCTATATGATTCATTCGTTTCTCAGCTGATGGCGTTCGAACCTTCTTCTACAAGAAAGAGACAAGGTCGCAAGCCGACTTAAATGCTATTGTACTCGCACATTGTAATGCTATTGTGATCCATGATTGCAATGCTATTGTAATCCGACTTAAATGCTATTGTACTCGTCTTGGCGCTTAAGAGATCTCTATTTTTTGTCCCGTCTTTGGAGAAGTATAACTTTTTCTGCGTAACTCCGAATTGAGTGATTCCAACGTCATATTAAAGATCAAGATGTCAACTATAACTCCTCCAAATTTCAGCGCGTTTGGACTAGGAAATCAAAAGTTATGGCGATTCTAAAATCGTGTCGCGGATCAACATATTCATCCGTGACGGACGAAACATGTTCATCCGTCACGGACGAAACATGTTCATCCGTCACGGATGAAACATGTTCATCCGTCACGGATGAAAATGCTTAGTCCGTCACGGATGAACATGTTTCGTCCGTCACGGATAAACCAGTGCGTTAAATAGAAATTTTACCGGTGCGCTAAATAACAACGGCCTTATTTTTATACCTAAATCTTAAAATATAAATCCTAAAATATAAATCCTAAATCATAAATTTTAAACCCTAGACCTTATACCCTAAACCCTAAAACCCTAACTAAACCCTAAACCTTACATTATAAATCTTAAATCTTAAACTATAAACCCTAAATTTTTATTATTAACCCTAATTTAAAATTCAAAATATAAAATAAATATATAAAACTTAAAGGATGCATAAAAGGGTACAATCAATATAACTTTAAACACAGACACTAAAGAAATTTTTTCATTAATTTTTAGACACGAATACTATAATTTGCTGTCCAAAGTAAATAAATTGGAGGATAAGTGGATAGTCGATTTATTTAATATTATTAATTGTGGTTCTAGATACTTTCTAATGTGGAAATTTCAATATATATTTTACTCTATTATTAAGAATTAATTTATAGACAATAATATTTTTTACCTACTATTAATAAACTTATGTCATTCTTATATGGTTAATAATAAACTTAGTTTATTTATTATTAGTGTTTAGTTTTATATAATTAGAGATTAATTAACTTTTAAAATATATAATTTATCTAATTATATTCGTATAAGGACACATTGAACGATGTGACCTGTATATATATATATATAGTTGAAAAATCATCGCAAAATTAGGAACGTTAGTTTTAAATTTTACAACTTGCATGAACATGTACGTGTACGAAGTTGGAAACCAATATTACTAATTTGAAAAAGAAGTTGGTGGTTATAGTTTTAGTAATCAAGTTTTGTACGAGGCTAGGCGCGACCACAAGAAATTTCTATATCATATTCATATGATATCTTATGGAAGAACAGTGAATTCGATCAAACGGTTTCAGGACAGCTGCTTTTGATTATATTTTTCATATTAAATGATTATTTGAGTTAGATAGACGACATGACCCACCTAGCTACTGGTTTTTATGTTTTCTAAAATTAATATAATTTACTCCATCGATCTTACTTATCAACTTGATCGATCGGATCTGAGATTCTGAGGTTAATTACACTCCTCGTTAATTACAAGAATCTACATATTTAATATTACTTTTATTAAAATATAATTAAATATTGGAAAGATAACCACAATTAATACTTCGTATTTTATTTATTAAGACATTTAATACTTCGTATTTAATATTTAATCAAACGTGCATGTCACGTCTTTTAATTAAACTAGTTGAAGACCCGTGCCTTGCACGGAGGCCGTTATTCAAAATACGTTATTGTCATATATATTGAAATATAATAATATTTTATAACAGTATATATTTGTTTACCGATTTTGTAACAATATAACAATATCAATTGACAATATCTAGATATTTTCTTAATTAAATTTTTTAATTAAGTGAGGCTAAGTAAAAAAAATTCAAGGATACTAAAAGTGAAAAGAGAGTAGTAAAAAGAGATTGTTTATTTGTTTAAGTGCTATGAGATTTATTTGGCATACTTCAGAAAACTAAAGATAATATTAGGTGAAAAGAGAGTGATGAAAAGATATTATTTATTTTTTAACTGTTATAAGATTTTGTAAATATATTGTTTATCGATTTTGATATATATGGTGGACAGAGAGTGTTAATTATAATATAACTGATTAAATTTTTCTCTAAGATACGCACGTTAGAATCTTTTGAAAAACAAACAAACATATAACATTACTTAATAGTATCTAAAATAACAATATTAATTGACAATAGCTTGCTAGATTATTTTTAAGTTTTAGTTATTCGACAAATTTTATATTAAAAAATAATTTTGATAACAATCAGGTAGTCTAAACACATATATACGTATAACACATGTACAAAACTCTAAATAAACAGGCCATATATATGTGATTAGTTGCAATCAATTATCAAATATAATAAGAAAAGGAAAAGAAAATTGACCAGCTTTACTTATTGAGAGAGTGTTATTTATTAGATATTAATCAAAATTCTCTCATCTTATATATACACACTGGGGATTTTTTGAAAAGCAAATAACTAATATTATTTTACAGTATCTAGATTATTAACTGACAGTATCTAGATAGTTTCTACTTTATCCAAAAATAAAATAATTATTAATTAATTGATTTTTTAAATAAGTGGGGTCAAGTAAAAATTCAACCAATCAATTATTTTAATATGGGGTGATGTGACGCTATTCAACGGATGACACATGGCAAAAATTACTACTGCTTTAGTATATAGTATAATTGATATTGTGCACGCTGCGGCCGACTCTCACGTATTTAATATTTAATACTTCGTCTATTCAAGCTTACTATCTACCTTACACAAACAACCTCAATATTATGATAAAAAAAAACCTCAATTTCAAACAACAAATCCTATATTTAAACCTCAATGAAATTTTACTCAAAATTAATCCAAAAATTACACAATATAAATAAGTTTTATCATGACTACTTTCACTGCATACGTAATTTTAACAAATTTGTATAAAAAGTAAATTTTGAAATTTGTAAATCTATAACCCTAAATTTTGTCAATTTTAACACAAATAATGATAGATATAGATAAAATAGTGCATTTTTATTGAAAGATTTATACTCAAATTTGGATTAATTTGTGTTTTTTTAGTATTTTTTGTATTATTTTATAACAAATTCTATATAAAAATTATTTTAAATTTTTAAAGAAAATTATGTACGCAGTGAAAGGTTTTGT
Organism: Rheum nobile; assembly: GCA_027886185.1. NCBI lineage: Eukaryota > Viridiplantae > Streptophyta > Magnoliopsida > Caryophyllales > Polygonaceae > Rheum > Rheum nobile. The sequence continues at coordinate 2,814,354 of WOAB01000531.1, read as the reverse complement.
GCGCTTAAGGTAAGCGTGTAGGGGTATTAGGGTTTAGGGTAAGCGGAGTTACTTAGAAGATATTCAAGATGGGTCAGCGGTCTAAATCCGCTGACCCATCTTTACTGCATTATAAAGATGGGTCAGCAGAGTTACTTAGAAGATATTCAAGCCAATTTAGATCTATTAGTTCTCATATGCAAGGATGTTATAAACTGAAAAACCGTTTCTTTTGTGGTTTCTAGTCTAATTTTTATCTTATCAAAAAATACTCCATATTTTATTTGTTAAGACATTTAATACTTCATATTTAATATTTAATCAACCTTTTTACTCACATCTTGTGACTCTTGATGTCTTCCCAACCCAGCACCACAATTGCCTAAGTCCTCTCGCCGCCGGTCATCCGCTACCCACAAGCACCACCCTCCACCGCCTCACTTACTGAAACTCGCCCCCTCCCCCATCCCATGTGTAACTTCTCCAGCACCATGGCTTATATAAACTTAGGGTTTGATTTTGCACAAATCAATTTGGGATTTTCTCGCAATTCAAACAAAATTGTCAATTAACCATACAAATGATAATAATGTTGAGATATCATCCCACATCGGATCATTGGAACTAAAATTACCTAAGTATATAATCTTAGTGAATTACTTCTCCTATTACTAATTGGTTTTAGGACGGGACCCCACTAGGCGTATGTATTGAGCCTAACGCGCATATGCGCTCCTATACACATGACCCCCAATCTATCTATCTATCTATTGAGCCCACGGACTTTAATATGGTATCAGAGTTGGTCTGATCATGGGCCTATTTTCCTGGTTTACTTGGGCTAAGCGAACTCTACCCGCTCGCCCATTATCTACCTTATCTACCTACTATCTATGGGCCTTCGCCCATCTATTATCTACCTTACCTACTATCTACATTGTTCAAGTATTAATTGACCCATGTCAGTTAATTTCATACTCAATTTGAAGTATTTAGCAATGATTCAATGTTTCCAATAAAATTTAAGTCGCCTACGTGTCGGTCTCACGTTTAATTCGCCTACGTGTCGTCACAACGTTCAATTCGTCTATGTGTCGGCCTTTGAGCTATGCCACCTCATCCGCCACATCATCCGCCATGTCATTCGATATCTTATCTTATTGTTTATTTCCATAACTATTTAAAACTAAATAATAATTATATCCTTTCTTATCTTATTTTTTGAATTTTTACCATAATTATTATCTTATTTTATTGTTTATTTCATAATTATTTAAAACTAGATAATAATTATATCCTTTCTTATCTTATTTCCGGATTTTTATCATAACTATTTAGAACTAAATAATATTGACAATATAAAAACATTATCTTATTATTTAAGTTTAAAAATAGTAAATTCGAATATTTTTAATACTAAACTAATAATGTTTTAAATTTTTTATCTCATTACTTGAACTTTTACCATAACTATTTAAAACTAATTTAATTTTGACAATATAAACCTTTATCTTATTATTTTGGATTAAAATAATAAATCCGATTTTTTTATAAAAACTATTTGTGATTTAAAAACTAAAAAATCCAAAAAATTTGGTATTTTTGTATAACTTTCCTCATACTTTTAATATATCTTTGAGTATAAAATATAAACATGATATCTTTGTGAACAATCTATATTTACCATAACTATTTAAAACTAAATAATAATTATATCATTTCTTATTTATTTTTTCCTATTTCTTTATACAAAATTTATCTTATTATTTGAATTTTTACCATAACTATTTAAAACTAATTTAATTTTTACAATATAAAACTTTATCTTATTATTTTGGGTTAAAAATAATAAATCCGAATTTATTTAATAAAAGTTATTTGTGATTTAAAAACCAATAAATCCAAAAAAATTGGTATTTTTGTATAACTTTCCTCATACTTTTAATATATAAAAACTTTAGCTATAACTAACTTATCATATTCTATGGTTGGGATATTTATAATGTACAATTTCATTATATATCTATCTCCTTTTAAAAAATTAAACTTTTAAATTATTTTGTAGTTTGTTATTAAATTAAAACAAGTCATAAATTATGTGCTTTAAATTAAATAGATTGATTGTGATATATTAATTCCGCATAATATCAAATTTAAATAGTAGTTAACATAATTTTCTAGGTTAATATCCAAAATTTCCAAATTCAAAACATGTCTTTTTATCTTAATATTCATTATCAATCAAATTCAATGCATATGCTGCACTAAGCGTTACTATGAATCAAAACAGAAGACAAGTAAAAAAAATTGATTAGTAATAATAATCGGATGTGAGTACCAGTCTGAAATCTTGCGCATAGACTCATTTTATTACTCGTAGAATGTTCGCACCCGTTTTTTTTTGCGATGCACCCGTTTTATGGCGCAACCAGGTTGCGCCCAAAAAATAGATTTTTTTTTCAAAAAAAAAAAACAATTCCTTGGGCACAACCAGGTTGCGCCCAAGTGAATGAATCGGGTTGTTAAAAAACCCGGTTCATGGCCGATTTTTTTTTTAAAAAAAAATCTGGTTCACCTTGGGCGCAACGTAATTGCGCCCATAAAATAAAATAAAAACCAAAAAATAAATAAATAAAAATTGGGCGCAACTACGTTGTGCCCAGAAAAAGAAAAAAAACTTGGATATTTTATATCAACAAATTTATTTTATATTTAAAATAAATTTACTATATACTCATCCCATTGTATCTATCTTGATATTTTATATGATTTGGAAATTCAAATACCTAGTAGATTTGTACATTTGTGTGCATTTGACTATAGTAATAGACATTTTCAAGTAACCAGGGTTACATGGCAATAAATTTGTTTGTATCATGAGGTTTCAATATACTTTTATTCATATAAAATTCATGTATGTTTCTTCACTAATTCGTTTGTTATTAACTGTTTATTATTATTATTCTCGAAAATCACATATAACTATGGTTATATCTAATTTGGTTATGTCTTATGGTCATATACTACGGTTATATTCTATAGTTTTATACTATGGTTATATCTTATAATTATATACTATGATTATATCTTATGGTTATATTCCATAGTTATATACTATGATTATATCTTATATTATATCATATAGATATACTATGTTTATATCGTGTAGTTATATACTATGATTATATCTTATTGTTATATCTAATTTGGTTATATCATATCGTTATATCTTATAGTTATATACTATGGTTATATCCTCTATTATATTCTATAGTTATATATTATGGTTATATCATATATTATATACTATGATTATATGTTATAGTTATATCCAATTGGTTATATCATATCGTTATATCCTATAGTTATATACTATGATTATATCTTATAGTTATATCCAATTTCGTTATATCATATCGTTATATACGATGGTTATATCATATAGTTATATACAATGATTATATCTTATAGTTATATGACTTACATCCAATTTGGTTATATTATATCGTTATATTCTATAGTTATATTCTATAGTTATGTATTATGATTATATCTCATGGTTATATTATATAGTTATATACTATGGTTATATCCTATAATATATTCTATAGTTATATACTATGATTATATCATATATTATATAGTTATATACTATGGTATATACTATGATAAAGACCTTAAACCCTAAAACAATCCTCACACACCATTTGGGCACAACTAGATTGCGTCCAGAACTATGGGCGCAACCTAGTTGCGCCCAAGGGGTTTCTAGTGTTTTTTTAGGGTTTAGGGTTAGGTTTTGGGGTTTAGGGTTTGTGGTTTAAGGTTTAGGATTTTTGGGCGTAACCAGGTTGCGTCCAAGGGGTTTCTAGTACTTTTTTAGGGTTTATGGTTAGGTTTTGGGGTTTAGGGTTTGGGGTTTTCATGCATTCGAGTACAAACCCTAAACCCTAACCCTAAAAAACCCTAATACAATCCCCATACACCCTTTGGGCGCAACTAGATTGCGTCCATAACTATGGGCGCAACCTAGCTACGCCCAAGGGTTTCTAGTATTTTTTTAGGGTTTAGGGTTAGGTTTTGGGGTTTAGGGTTTGTGGTTTAAGGTTTAGGATTTTTTGGCATAACCAGGTTGCGTCCAAGGGGTTTCTAGTATTTTTTAGGGTTTATGGTTCGGTTTTGGGGTTTGGAGTTTTTGTCCATTCAAGTACAAACCTTAAACCCTTAAACCCCTAAACCCTAAAAAACCTTAAAACAATCCCCACACACCCTTTGGGCGCAACTATATTGCGTCTAGAACTATGGGCGCAACCTAGTTGCGTCCAAGGGGTTTCTAGTGTTTTTTTAGGATTTAGGGTTAGGTTTTGGGGTTTAGGGTTTGTGGTTTGTGGTTTAAGGCTTAGGGTTTTTGGGCGCAACCAGGTTGCATCCAAGGGGTTTTTAGGGTTTATGGTTAGGTTTTGGAGTTTAGTCCATAAAATAGAGTTTAATCCATAAAATAATGTTGTTATATACTATGGTTATATTATATAGTTATATACAATGATGATATCTTATAATTATATGACTTATATAAAATTTGGTTATATCATATCGTTATATTCTATAGTTATATACTATGATTATATCTTATGGTTATATTCCATAGTTATATACTATGGTTATATCCTATATTATATTCTATAGTTATATACTATGGTTATATCCTATAATTATATACTATGATTATATCTTATAATTATATTCCATAGTTATATACTATGGTTATATCCTTTATTATATCATATAGTTATATACTATGGTTATATCATATAGTTATATACTATGACTATATCTTATAGTTATATCCAATTTGGTTATATCATATCATTATATCCTATAGTTATATACTATGATTATATCCTTCGAAAATCACATATAACTATGGTTATATCCAATTTGGTTATGTCTTATGATCATATACTACGGTTATATTCTATAGTTATATACTATGGTTACATCTTATAATTATATACTATGATTATATCTTATGGTTATATTTCATAGTTATATACTATGATTATATCCTATATTATATCATATAGATATACTATAGTTATATCATATAGTTATATACAATGATTATATCTTATAGTTATATGACTTATATCCAATTTGGTTATATCATATCGTTATATTCTATAGTTATATATTATGATTATATCTTATGGTTATATTATACAGTTATATACTACGGTTATATTCTATAGTTATATACTATGGTTATATCCTATAATTATATATTATGATTATATCTTATAGTTATATTCCATAGTTATATACTATGGTTATATCCTATATTATATCATATAGTTATATACTATGGTTATATCATATAGTTATATAGTGTAGGATCGTGATTGTTAGATTAATAACAAGGGAACTGAGAATACAGATTCCAGTTCCCTTCGCAGCGGAAATAAACAATCAAATAAATGAACAAGTTCCTTATAGTGGAAACCTTTGATTGCCAACTAGCAATCTAGGATAAAAACCACTACCTTTATTTCGAAAGGATTTCAAGGTCGACTTCTTGATTTCTTATCTCTTTGGTTACAGCTTATCCTAGGAACAAACACATAGTTTCTTTGCCTTACACACAGTTAGACAATCATAGATAACTTAACACAAATTATAATCAATCCAAGAAGCAGCCCTTAGCACCAAGGAACTAACTCACTTACAGTCACAGGAACTTAGCACACAGCTCTCCGATTCCTTGACTGGTTCCTCTTGATCTTGTTCTGATTTGATGATCTTGTTTGAAGCTTCACACTTTGATATTTGCTATGGAGTGTGATTCTATCTCAATGCTTGAAGATAACAGCGGAGCTTATCTTCCTTATATAGTGGATGCTCGAGGTTGGATCTGCTCTTGGTTCCCACAGAGCGAGCTTGCCCTAGGATGTGTGGTGATCCTTGATTCACGCTATCTTTGACATGTAACAACAACCTAGGCAGCTCAGAATCCACATAGGTTGGTCAACTACTTCAGACAAGTCTGCCAAGTCGTTGTCCAACTCCTTTCGTCCGAGGTTCAACAAGCTCGGCACTTTGGAACTGTCCTCTGGATGGTGACATCTCTATGAGCTGTCGCTTTCAGTACCTTTGTCTGAGGTTCATTGTTCTAGGCATCTTGGAGTCTTGCTCTTGGATGGTGGCAGGCTTTTGGAAGCTTCGCTCAAGTCGCTTTCACCATCTTTTGTTCCGAGGTTTGGTGTTCCCAGATTTCTCGGGAAATGCAAGATCACGTGTTGCATTTCTGGGCACACCTGGGTTCCTTTGGCTTGCTGCTTGGTTCTTTTGTCTTATTTGACTTCCAAGGTTTCGACAATTGTCCTATGGTTCCTTAAAACACATCTTTGAGATAAAACATTAGTATCAAAATATTTGTCATCTTCAAAAGTAGAGAAACCGAGGAAAGGAACTCTCAGGGGAACCGAAGTTCTAGAGTTATGTTTCCTAACATATACTATGACTATATCTTATAGTTATATCCAATTTGGTTATATCTAATTTGGCTATATCCTTATGGTTATATTCTATAGTAATAACCAAATTGGATATAACTACAAGGATATAACCATAGTATGTAACTATATGATATAACCATAGATATAACGAAATTGGATATAACTATAAGATATAATCATAATATATAACTATAGGATATAACCATAAGAATAACATAATATATAACTATAAGATATAACTATAGGATATAACTATAGATATAACCATAAAAACGGGTGCGAAAAAGAATCCCCTCTTATTAAGTAGGAACTCATTTGTTACTTTTCACCTTTGATAGATGAATTTGCATCGATTTTTTCAATTTAGTACGATATATTTTTGTATAATTATATCTTTTTTCTTACATATACTTTTTTATTATTTACTATAAATCTATCCTATAAGCTATAACCACCAAAAGTTACCATATAAAAAATTGACTCCACATGACCGAACTTCATGGGAATTGAAATCATATTTTAATATTTCCTTAGCTAGCTAAATAATCTATATCTTTCAATTTTTTGGTAAAAAATAAGATAATCTATATATCTTTCTATTCTATTGTATATCTCAAAGCTCTCTTTATTTAAGCTCTCAATATATACACTTATTTCACCCTAATTCATAGTCTTATTATATTTCTCTGCAAAAAACCTCTTCTTCTCCCAGTAAAGGTCAAACAATTATATCCTTTCTTAATTTCATGTTAACTATTTAGTTACTAATAACTTATAGCTTATTCTATTCTTGTAGATAACTATGGCTGGAAATTTACACTCCATTAAAGATCTCAAGTTAAAGACTAATGTGATTCGAGTTCATGTGTTGCATATGTGGAATAGAACTCTATACAATAATAAGGATGTTATCACTGATAAAGAAATGGCTTTGGTTGATGACAAGGTAAGCAACTTTTTGAAATTTTGTTTTTATAAAGACATTCACTTCTTTTTCTCTTCAGATATTCAAACAATTTTTAAATGTTTTACATGGGATCAAACTTTATGGTTTAAGCAAAAATCATTATTCATCAAATTTCTCACCATAACTCAATATGGTGTATATCTAATATCCAATTTTGGTTTGGACAATTATGGTGATACTTATCGTTATTGTCGTCTTCCCCTTAGTATGACATATTTCAGGACTACGAAAGTGCAACAAATTGAAGTGCATGTCTTTATAAAAACACGTTTACGTTTTATTTATACGTGCCTACTATATGGGCGCGTGTTCAATGTACGTGCTTATACATAGTATATTTAGAAAATGTATATAGCATCACCCTAAATCTATATGTAACGTGACACTAAAAGATTATTACTTTTGTATGTCAATATTCATTTAAAATATGAAATACCACAATAATTGAAAGTATTACCATAGCTATTCAATATAAAATTGTATGTCAAGTAAAAAATTTACATACCTAGTCATATCAAGTTTTGAAAAACTTCCTTATATACAATTTATAGTCGTATTCTGAGGACACCCCGCCGCAACCCCTCTTAATTTTCTTCCCCTCCACCATTTTCTCCTCTCTACGCTCTTCTTGCTCCTCCCTCCACCCCTTCACCATTCTCTTCCTCCTCCCTCCCTTCTCCTCTGCACCATTTTCTTCCTCCTCCCTCCCTTCTCCTCTGCACCATTTTCTTCCTCCTCTCTCCACCATTTTCTTGCTCCTCCCGCCAACTCCCCAATTGGAACAGATCCACTTCGAACTCCCTATATTTAGGCACGTAAGTTTAATACGTGCATATGCCTACCCCATTGCGAATTTGGAAGAGGCACGTAAATTGTATATGTGCTCGTGCCTCTCCACATATACATTAGGCACGTATGTATGTTACGTGCACGTGCCTATGTCCAACGTGCACGTGCCTATTAAGATGCTCGACAGGTAAATAAAGGCACGGGCACGAGTTCTATATACTTGCCTTTTATGTACGGGCACATGTTTTTAATGCGTGCATGTACACTGTATGAATAGAAGATGTATTTAGCCGCGGCGTAGATTTAATGTCTTACTATAAAAATATTTAATAAACCCAACCCGTGCATGACACGGGTCATCAACTAGTTACATATAATAATAGATTACCTTCCTTATAAGATATTCGATATTTTAACTATGTTTATTATATTAAAAATAAAATTATATAATAAAATTTCTATATGTAATATTATTATATGTTCAATTGAGGATCGAAAGTTTTTTTTAACCAAAATTAACTTTGGAATATGAAAAATAAAACATTTGGATATTTTGCATATATATTATATTATAATATGACTTTATTTAATTTGCTTAGAATTGGAAGAACTCTACTCTCTAGAAGAAACTCTGAGAAAGGAGCCGGCCCTAGAAACGCTCCCTCCTGAGAGTGTTTCCTAGAAAGGCATGTCACTGCCCACCGGAGACGAGCCACCGCCGCTACTATGGAACCCGCCTCACCGGCACCCGCCTCACCGGCACACAAGCTCCGATGAAAAGCACCGAGCCCCCGCTCCTTGGGCACTCTCCGCCGCAACCAGGGCTCCGCCGCAACCAGGGTTCCGGCGAACCCAGCCCCCCACCACCGAACCCAGACTACCGCCACTGCTGAACCCAGATCCCGTCTTGGTCTGAACCCTCCCACCCGCTCCGACCGAGCCCCACTTCCGCTCTGAGTTTCCGCTCTGACCGACCACCGACGCCACTGGTGACTTGTTTGGCGCATGAGGGAGGTGGTGCCGGGAGCCGGCCCTAGCCTTTGGCTGGGCTGACAAAGGTTGCCCTCCCCCCGCCGCTCCGACCGAGCCATAATCCCCGCCGCTCCGACCGAGCCCTTTCCCCGCTGCTCCGACCGAGCCGCCGCTCTACACCGAGCCTCCGCCGTTGCCGCCGAGAACAAGTCACCGGTGGTCTGTTTATGCTTCATGCCCAGATCCAGCCTTGCTCCGTTCTTTCCCACCTGCTCCGACCGAGCCCCAGTTCTGCTCAGAGTGTCCGCTCCGACCGACCCCCGACGACGCCGCCGGTGAAGTTTGGCGCTGGAGGGTGGTGGCCCCAGTGTTGGCTTCTTCTATCTCTCTATTTTTTATTTTTGTTTTTATTTTTTTATTTTTGTTTCTGTTTTCTTTTGTTGTTTGTTTCCTTTGTTTCCGGATCTGGTTTTTGTGCCTTTGTCAACCAGATCTTTTGTCTATGTGTTTTCCGTTTGATCTTGTCTTCTTGAGATGCTTTCTTGGTGAAGGGAGCTTCCAAGACGGTGAATCGAGTTGTTGTTCCGGGATAAGACAAGGATGTTCATCCTTCCGGTGGTGCAGATTTCATATGTGTTTTAATCACCTCTCATTTGGGATTCTGCATTCTTCTTCCTTTGTGTTTCTCTTGTTGTTTTTTCTGTCTTTTTCTGTTTGTTGGGGTTTGTGGTTTGTTGTCTTGCCGGTCTTTCTGGCAGCCGTTTTTGGCCTCTCAAAGTTTATAACTTTGAATTGTTACCTTATCAAAAAAAAATTTGCTTAGAATTGTACATCAAAAAAAATATGTACATTTACTGATATGCCCACGGACGTCACATTGACAGAGGCCCAAGAGGATGACATGCTACGTGTCAGAATCGAAAGTCCGATCACTAGATCCAGAGCCAGGGCCATTGCCCAGGCCACACAGTCAATCACGACCAAGGGCATGGCGCGCGACAGCTGCGCCCTCCTCACCACACCCTGGGCCGTCCTATGTGCGACGATTGGCCAAGTTGCGGCCATCGGCGAGGCCCGTTGACTTTTCCGAGGCACTTTCCGAGCCATTTGTTTTCTTTTGGCATTTTGAGGTTTACATGCCAATTTTGAGACATTTTGAGACTGTTGCTATTGTTAGTAGTTTCCATTATTATTCATTTCTATTTTTAGTAAGTTTCTAATTATGGAAACTTACTAATTTGGGAACTTACTATTCTTACACTTACTATATTAGGAAAGTTTCTATTTTCAGGTCCGGGTCTCTCTTGTGCCTAAGAGAGCCGGCCCAAGTCCTTGTTTAGGCCCATGGCCGAACTTGTAGGCTCCTTATGATCCAAACCCTTGTCGTTTTGTTTGGCTACATTGAATTGAAGCCAAGTCGCAGCCGTTGAGCCTTGCTCCCGTTGCCTTGCTTCGACTTGACCAAGCCCTCCCTTGCCGCCGTGATCGCCGGCCGTCCCATCCTTATGAGCACGCCGACGAGCCCTACTAGCCTTGCGTGCTAGCCTTCTCCCACGATAGTCTCGGCCACTTACAAGACCCCCTCCAATAGCCCCGAAGCCAAGTCATTTAGCTTGGTTCGTATTCAATTCCGGAGAGTTTGCTAAGTCCGATCCGCCTTCTACCTAGATCCACCCCTGACGACGCATTTAAGAGACGATAACGCATCAATTGGTATCATATTCAGCGGTACAAGGTGTGATCATTTCAATCTCTCATTGTCTCACAATTTTCGTCAATCAATTCTTTTGCTTCCGCCCTTTCATTGTTTCGATTATCTTGTGTGGCTTGTCGCCACTTTGTGTGTGTTTTTGTTGCTTGTTGTCTCACCCTAGCCTAGTATGAAATTTGGCTTCCAATCCATTGTTCACGGCCGAGTGTATTAAAAAAAAGTCATGAGGAAACAGTCAGTTGCCCTAACCCTAGCACGCATCCGATCTCACCTAACTAGCCTAATCTTGCATTTTAGGGTAGTTGTGATCTTTGCATATTGTTAGGAATTGATTACATTGCTATCTTCTAATTTACTTCATTCATCCTACATCTTGTTCTCGGCATATACAAAAAAAAAATGCCTTTCGTCTTTCCATTACAATTTGTGCCGAATGCAAAAAAAAAATGAAAAAAAAAGAGGCAGTCGGTTATTTAAAAAAAAAATGAGCCACCGACTCAAGCAAAACATAAGCCACGGGCGATCTCAGTGAAGCCGATTCACAGTCGGCACAAATCCATTAAGCCTTCCTTCTGTCTTCTTCTTGGATTCTAGGAGATTGCATCTTACTTTGTTACTTACGTATTCATTGATTGTGGCCCCTGATTGTGAGGTTAGTGTGGTTTTGTGTTGGTTTGGTCCGCGCTGAGTCTACCTAGCCCCACCGCCCTCACGGCTTAGCCTATATTAGTGTCCTACGTGAGACTCTGTGAGTTATGTTGATCATTATTTTGTTCGTTGTCTTTGTTATTCTCTTGTTGTGTTTCTTCTCTTGTGTGTGTTGTCATGGTGTCCTCAGGGACATATTCGGACCCAGACAATGCCGTTAGCCAGGTCGCCAACGAGGCCCATGCCCGAGAGGTCGCCGAGCTTCGAGCCCAGCTCGCAGAAGCCAGACCCATAAATTCTGCATTAGCCGCGACCGCGGCAGTAACAGTCACGACCGCGGCAACCACAGTCGCCACCGCAGCCAAAATAGCCGCGACCATGGCCAACACAGTCCCAGCCGACACTGCTGTTGTTGATCTCCAGTTGGCGCCTGTAGCTACTACCGACACTACGCGGTACCTGGAAAAAGGCAAGGGCCCGATGCCCTCGACGTCGCAGCTCCAGTCGGGACTTCGCCGCCTCGACTCCATCATCGAGTCCCAGCAAGAGGATCATGGCTTCAACTGGTATGAACCACAGCGCTCGCCAGCGGACGACTTCGCCTACGACTCCGCCAAGCACGAGTCCCCCGCCGCTGAATTAAGGATGAACCCTTACGTTGACGCCACTGACAGACGTCGGCGTTACAAGTCCATGCAGCAGACCGAGGCATGTCATGATGCCATTGAGCGCTGACGAGACACAGCTCACCGCCAAGCCGGCGGTCGGGAACCACAGACGGCGTCTTCGTGCCCCACGACCAGTCGCGATCCCGGCACTGTTCCGCTGTAACACCCCTAAATCATAACCCATTTGAAAGGCATTACCGCCAGTGATTTCGGAATCTCACCTCCGAAACCACCCAAGGCTAAACCGGATTATTCAAATCATACATAACATTTATATAATCCATAAACCAACGGTTCAAACATAAGTCAGGGGATTACAACCCAATCCCCGTAGGATAAAACATTGTTTCAGAGTAAATACATAACAGAAGTCTTTAAAGGTAAAACAAGTTTTGACCATAGCGATCAACGCCAAGGATCTCAACCTGAATAAACTTATCGAAAACATTGTCCGTCATAGTCGTTCTTAGCCTTCACTGGGTGGCAACTTGTCTGATGTGCCGAATCGAACGGATGACACCAGCCCACATGCAAAGAACAATGTTCGTGGGTTAGTCTAATGAAAGACTACGCAAGGGTACAAAGCAGAGTGGTTCTAAGTAGTCGTATTAGATTAGACTCATCGTTTCTCGGATAACAATCGATAACGATAGCCAACCACCATACTGCTACTGGAATATATCAAAAGACATGATCGAGAGAAGACTCCAACAGAAATGAGTCTTATAGGAATTAATCCAAGAGAAGACTCCAAAAGGACGAGTCTTATCGAAAGCATGATAAATGTGTGGAAGATTATAAGTTCATATATATATATATATACATATACATTTAAAGACTGACTGAGATGCTTCGGTCCACGACCAACCTCACCGTATAATGTGAATCACCGCATGATACGAATCCAGATCGGAAAGAGAACGTACTACATTCAAGTCAGGGCGAATTTTCTAGTTGCACTATCACCTAGCTGCACTACTCGCCGGAGGTAAATTAATTATGTGCACTCGGGCACTTATCTTATTTAATTTCAAAACGCTCATTCACGTTTTAAGCTTTTAAAATCTCATCCTCGGCGGATATTGAGATATAGAGAGTTGGGACTAAATCCCAGAGATTGGCACCAGCTGTTGTGCACATCCCCTATACTCGGATAGGAGAAGGTCATGACCAAAGAAAAGTGTTGGGCCCTGGACATCCCATCCACTTGGTTATAAAGAAACGACTAGTACTCACTGAGAGATACCGAGTAGCGTTCCTACGAATACTCGTTCTAACTAAACAGTTCAGAACAAGCAAATAATAATTTCAAAGCCATCAAGGCTAACATCCTAGATATATTTCAATCTAGATCATATATATATAATAGCGTTGTTCTAGCAGATATACAACCTATTATAATATTCATTTTATCTTTCCAAAGATATTTCATAAAACGATTCCAGACATGAACAATAATCAATCCAAATTAATTAACAATTAAGCAATTGATAATTAATAGAAATATGGAATGATAAGCAAGAGTGAACCGCCACTTGCCTTGGATCTGACGAAAGCTCCGAAAGCTTAGAATAAAAGGGTTTCCGAGTCCGGAACGGGAACAGATCCTGGATAAAAAATCCATATGGAACGACCCATAACAAGACCTCAATTTAGATTCAATATCTATATACGAATCTAATGGAATACGAATCAAAGAACGGGGCCTTAGCCCATGCCCAACACCACAACACTCAACCGGCATGGCTGCCGCGGGGGCGGCAGGCACATTACCGCCAGATGCGGTGCACAGGCAGGGGCGGAGGGCAGAGGCGGCAACGAGCACAACTCACCCAAATCGAACCCCTTTGGCTTCGATTCTCCTTTGCTTGATTCTACCACCTTATTAAGCTTCCAACAAGCTTCAAAAGCCTCCTGAGAACGGATTAAAACAACGCCTAAACAACCACGAAAATCGGATTCAAAGTTCAGCAAAAGTCACAAAATTTAAAGGTGAAATCAGTGGCTTGCAAGGGTTTTCTTACCAGCTTTCGATCGACCTCTAGTTCGAATCGAGCTTGGATATTTTTCTCACCCTTTTAAGCAACACCTCACCTTCAATATGCAACTTTGATCTCGCCAAACGAATGACAGAATCGATCAAAAATCGATCTCAAAGTTCAGCTCAGGAACACGTTTTCTGGTTTTTGACAGAAAAGAGGAGGACGAAGATGGTGAGGAGTGATTTTCCAGCTTCTCCCATGGCGTCTCCTCTTCTTTTATAGCCAAAACACGAAGAGCCCTTGATGGACAGGTATACCAGGAGGTGGACAAGCTAGTCCCCCTAGCCTTGGCGAGTCAGCACGGCCAATTTCCAAGCCCGCCAAGTTGCCTGCAGGTGCTGATGTCCGTGCTTCTGTCAGCGGCCGCGGGGCGCGGTAATGGCCTTGCCGCCGGGTGCGGTGAGGGCCTTGGCCGACTCTTTTGGCTTTTGTCGTCACTTACCATAAGTGGTAAATTTTACTTAACCCCGGGTTAAATATATTTGTACACGAACGAGCTTTTAAGCCAAAAATACCTTAACTGTATTTTATATTGCTCAAAAAAATATTACAGAGGCCAAACATTATATAGAATGTTCATACGTCTCTGAATTTAATCTGACTTGCAATATGGGCTTAAGAAAATTCGAAATTTATTCGTACAAATATACGGGATATTACATCACTCTCCCCTTAAAAGAAGTTTCGACCCCGAAACTTAGGTCGCAAACATCTCGGGAAAGCGTCTACTCATATCCTCTTCCGTTTCCCAAGTCTCCCAGGTAACATCCTCGGTTCCTGACTTGGACCACAGAATTCGTACCAAAGGTACGACCTTGTTGCGTAACTGCTTCACACGACGCTCTAGAATGCGTACGGGTGCCTCTTCATATGTACCGTCTGTCTGAATCTCAATATCTTCATAGCTCAGCACATGAGATTCATCTGGCACATATTTCCTCAAGAGAGAGACGTGGAACACATTATGCACAGGATGTGCTGATGGCGGCAATGCCAACCGGTATGCTAGAGATCCTACTCTATCAAGAATCTCAAATGGTCCCACGTAGCGAGGATTAAGCTTTCCACGTTTACCAAATCTGAATACTCCTCTGGATGGAGATACCTTAACAAACACCTTGTCGCCAACCTCAAATTCGACATTCCTATGCCTCGGGTCTGCGTAAGACTTTTGTCGACTCTGGGCTGTCAACATTCTTTGTCTGATCAATGCAATATCTGCAGCAGTTCTCTCGACCAATTCTGGTCCGAGAAGAATCTTGTCGGCCTTCTCATCCCAACAAATTGGTGATCTACACTTCCGACCATACAAGGCTTCAAATGGAGCCATTTTGATCGTAGCATGCCAACTATTATTGTATGTGAACTCGATTAGACTCAGGCTGTCTTCCCAGCTAGTCGGACGATCGAGTACACACGCTCTCAGCATATCCTCCAAAGTCTGGATAGTCCTCTCAGACTGTCCATCCGTTTGAGGATGAAAGGCAGTGCTAAATCTCAGCTCGGTTCCCATAGCCTTGTGGAGTTCCTTCCAAAATCTGGATGTGAAACGACCATCACGATCCGAGACAATGGTTTTGGGAATGCCATGTAACCGGACAATCTCGTGCAAAAACACTTCGGCTAACTTCGGAACTCCCCACGTTGATTTGATAGCCACGAAGTGCGCACTCTTTGTAAGTCTGTCAATAATTACCCATATAGCATCCTTCCGGGTTCTAGTCTTGGGTAATCCAGTGACGAAGTCCATAGCAATATCTTCCCACTTCCACTCTGGCACTGGAAGAGGTAATAGTTCACCGCCTGGCCTACGGTGCTCTATCTTGACTTTCTGACAAGTCAAGCACCTTGCCACAAATTCTGCCACATCCCATTTCATGTTTGGCCACCAGAATTTCTTCCGGAGGTCCTTATACATTTTGCTAGAGCCAGGATGTACAGAGTAAGCTGATGAATGGGCTTCTCTCATTACCAATTGGCGAAGACCATCAATGTCAGGCACACAAATACGGTCTTGAAACCAAAGTGATCCATCCTCCTGAACCACAAATCCGAAACCCTTCCCATTCAACACTTCACTGCTTAGCTTTACTAGAATGATATCGTCAATCTGCTTTTCTCGTATTTGATCAAGTAGTGTAGCCTGAATTTCCAACATACTCAGGTATCCTCTACGTTGATCATACAAGACTTCGGCTTCACGCATCATCTGGTTCAGTTGGGCTTGAGCAGTGAGAAGTGCCACTACCATTTCAGGTGGTGTCTTTCGGCTTAGTGCATCGGCTACCACATTAGCCTTGCCTGGATGGTAAAGCAGTTCAAGATCATAATCCTTACGTAGTTCTAACCAGCGTCGCTGTCTCATATTCAACTCCTTCTGAGTGAATACATACTTGAGACTCTTGTGGTCCGTGAAGATTTGAAATCTTACACCATATAGATAGTGTCTCTAAATCTTCAATGCAAACACTACTGCTGCTAATTCCAAATCATGGGTCGGATAGTTTTCTTCATAGGTTTTTAGTTGTCGAGATGCATAAGCAATCACTCTGCCCTTCTGCATCAACACACAACCCAAACCACTTTTAGAAACATCACTATAAACCACATACCCAGCATTCCCTTCTGGCAACGCTAGAACAGGTGCAGAGGTTAAGCACTGTTTCAACTTCTGAAAACTGGCCTCGCACTTGTCATTCCAGACAAATTTCTTATGGACCTTGCGGAGTAAACCGGTCATAGGTAGAGCGATCTTAGAAAATCCCTCTATAAACCGTCTATAGTATCCAGCAAGTCCAAGAAAACTGCGCACATCCTTCACATTCTGAGGACGTTTCCAACTTGCCACAGCTTCAATCTTCTAGGGATCGACCATCACCCCATTCTCATTGATCACGTGGCCTAAAAAAGCCACTTCTCTGATCCAAAAGTCACATTTAGACAATTTCGCATAAAGCTCATTTTGTCTAAGAATTGACAAGACAATTCGCAGATGTTCCTCGTGAGCTTTCTCACTCGGAGAGTAAATCAAAATATCGTCGATGAAGACCACCACGAACTTATCCAAGTACTGGTGAAAACATCGGTTCATCAAGTCCATGAAGACGGCAGGAGCGTTGGTAAGTCCAAATGGCATAACTACAAACTCGTAGTGACCATATCTCGTCCGGAATGCTGTCCTCGGAATATCTTCCTCACGAATCCTGAGTTGGTGGTAACCGGATCTCAGATCGATCTTGGAAAAGACTTTTGCTCCCTGCAATTGATCTAACAAATCATCGATCCTAGGCAAAGGATACTTGTTCTTGATCGTAACTTTGTTCAACTCACGATAGTCGATGCAAAGTCTAAACGATCCATCCTTCTTCTTAACAAACAAAACCGGAGCACCCCAAGGTGATGCACTCGGTCTTATATATCCTTTGTCAAGAAGATCCTCCAGCTGCTTCTTCAGCTCTTGTATCTCGGCAGGAGCCATCCGATACGGTGCTTTAGAAATTGGTGCAGTAACAGGCTCAAGATCAATCATAAACTCTACGATGCGATGTGGGGGTAATCCAGGAATTTCATCCGGGAAAACATCCGGGAATTCCCTAATAACTAGAATATCAAGTACTGATGGTTCATCTTTCTTGGGCTCATCCAGGTAACAGAGATACCCGACACAACCTTGTCGAAGTAGCTTAAACGCAACCATCGCATTGATGAGCTTGCCGTTATCCGCTTCATTTCGACCCTTAAACTTACATGTATGCTGGCCCTCTGATGAAACCGTTACAGTAGTTGAATTGAAGTCGATTACCGCTCCATGACGCGTCAACCAATCCATACCAAGGATAATGTCATAAGGAGCCATATCAATGCAGATCAAATCTGCGTTGAATTCCTTACCTTGAATGGTAACTGGGAATTATGACAGACGTTTGGTTCCCACTAATTGGTTTCCATTAGGAAGACTCACAACAAAAGGCTCACAAGCTTTGTTGCAAACTAATCCTAACTTGCTAACACAGCTCTCAGAGATAAAGGAATGGGTAGCACCCGAATCAAACAAAATGCATACTGGGGTAGAGTGAAGGTATAGGGTACCTTGATCAATCGGAGTGTTGGGTCCATCTGCCTTACGCATTTCGTACAAGCGCTGACCTTGTCCTCCGGACACCGCTGGGGCTTTCCCCTTGTTCTGAGCAGTAGTCTGAGTCGACGGACTGGGACTCTCTACTGGCTTGAATCTAGGCCGGTTGCTTTGATTCACAGATCCCTGTTGTGACTCAGCACCCATCTGTCTGTTCTTTGGACAAAACGTCTGCAAATGTCCTTCTTTGCCACAAGCAAAACAAGTCTTCTTCTCCCTAGGACACACGTTACTCTTGTGTCCTAGCGTACCACAGTTAAAACATTGGATAGGCTTCTTACTTTGGCCAGACTGCTGTGTAGACCCACTCTGAGTCATCTCAGTCTTTGCCCTGCCAGATTTAACAAAATTCGACGGCAATGCAGGACGTTTAAAACCACTTGCCTGAGATTGA
This sequence comes from Rheum nobile, assembly GCA_027886185.1. Taxonomy (NCBI): domain Eukaryota; kingdom Viridiplantae; phylum Streptophyta; class Magnoliopsida; order Caryophyllales; family Polygonaceae; genus Rheum; species Rheum nobile. The sequence continues at coordinate 2,795,537 of WOAB01000531.1, read as the reverse complement.
TTCTGCATAGATCTCTGGCGGTTGCGTCTTCTAGTTGACTCCTCGAGAGTCGCCTCCACTTTATAGGCTGCATTCACATATTGCTCCAAAGTAGAGCAAGTGTGGTGCATCATCCATGGCTTAATATCAGGACTCATTCATTCATGGAAGTACCTAATTTTCTGCTCCTCACTCGATACTTCTGGTCCAGCGTACTGCAATAGATGATTGAACTTTGAAGCAAGCTCAGTCACCTTCAGCCCATCAGTCTTTGGATATAAAAACTCTTTGCGTTTCTCCTCCCTCATGGCTTGAGGAAAGAAACGATCAATCATTTTAGTCTTGAACATTGCCCAGTTCAACTCAGGGCTATCTGCAAGACCACTACTTTCCCACCATTCACTGGCATCTTCTTTCAGTTGAAGAGATGCTATATGCACTTTCTCAGCTTCAGTGCATTCCACGTTACGGAATAATCTTTCCATATGGGAAAACCAGTGAGTTACACGAACTGGCTCACCCTTCCCATTGTAACAGTCGGGTCTCATAGAAGTTATGGTCTTTAGAGCTCGACCATAATTGTTTCTATTCCCGTCTGCATTGTCTTGTATCATGGGTTCCTGAACTTCTGGTGCTCCAACCCTGGGAACTGGTGGAGGAATTGGCACTCCTTGTGCCTGAGGTGCATTTGGTCGTAGAGCGTCAGCCATTGCTTGCATCACAATCCCTCGGATTGCTGCAACTGCTGCCTCATCGAATACCATAGGGGCATTGGCCGGAGCTTGGCCATTGCCCTCAAGGTTAGCATTGGATGCAGAGTCATGCACCTCCTCAAGGTTTGCAGCATCCCTTCCAGCTAGTCTGAGATGACCACTAGGTCCAGTACCGTTACGGTTGTTTCTCGTGTTCACCATCTGTTTACCGATCAAATTCCAAGGATTCGTTACATTAATATCTCTTTAGTATTTTAAATGTAATAAAATCAACTCAGAATAGATCAACTTGGTAATATATATATATGATGAACTTCTTAACATCGCCGCAAGGTTCAACAAAATTCATTCTTTAGAGCTTTTGACAAAATTGCTCTAAGAATTTAGTACTACATCATATAATATCCGACTATTATACATAAGTACTACTATTTGTTATACTGGTCCTTTCTTCACAGACCCCTAAAACGTTTCCTGTATGGAATGCTACTCATGCAAGGCTTCTTTGGACGAGGCTCCTCCTCAGAATCAGATGACTGATCTCTCGACTGACTTGGCCATGGGGCACACAATTCATTCTTGGATTTCGGTGTCCTTGGCCTTATGCGAGAATCCTGACCATTCTGACTTTCCTCTCCAATTCTTGCCTGTCTTTGAGCACGTTCCATTTCTTCAATCTCACATTGACCTTCCTCTCTCCTCTGTTGGCTCTGACAAAGGATCCCACGTAACTCGGGACTTGACCTTCGCCTTCTTCGAGCACGAAGAGGTGGAGCGTCTTCCGAATCATAGCGTGAGTTGTTATCCTCCCTGAGACCATACTCGATGTAGAGTGCTTCCCACTCTGCGTCAGTCAACGGTATATACTCAGGCTCAACTAATGGGTCTGAGTAGATAGCTTGCATTCCAGGGTCTTCCTGGTCCACTAGTAACGGCCTCATCTCTTCAAGCTCTTGTTCTTGTCCCCCTTGGACTTCTTCAGGGCTTTCTTCTTCCTGTGGATCCTCTTCTTCGGGATCTTCCTCAGGATCTTCCTCGGAATCCATCCCGGGGACTGACTCAATTTTTGCATCTTCATCAAGATATTCTCCGGTGTACCCTGACGTATCACCGTCAATGTCTACCTCCATAGTCTCTTCATCTTCTTCTTCTTCTACTTCTTCCTCATTCCCTTCCGGAATAGTGTTAATCGTGTAATCGTTGTCGTAATAGCCTTGGGCATACCTCGATGGCTCAACCCTTGATGGTACAACAGGTTCCACGACTGGAATCACCGCATTATCGGACCTCAACATCACTGATTCGGGAAGGACGAGCTTTACCTCCTCCTTATCCTCTGGTGATTTGCTTGAGCTTCCGATTTGGAAATGCCGCTGGGGAATAGGAAGGTTAAATCCGTCGGGAGATGATGGAGCCATCTCATTCTCCTCTGAGTCCCTTTGAAAGGATAAGCACGCGCCCATATCCTATAGGCGACGAGAAGGAAATTAGTCTTTCTAAATATAGAAGTTTGCTTTCCATATTAGAACAAAGGAGAAGGCACGACTATGAACGGTATTAAGATATGTCTTTTCAAATTCAAGTTCTTTGAAAACTTTCCTCAGTATAAAACGAGTAAATGGTTTGTTAAATACCCAACCCGTTTTAAAACTTGGGCTCTGATACCAGATCTGTAACACCCCCAAATCATAACCCATTTGAAAGGCATTACCGCCAGTGATTTCGGAATCTCACCTCCGAAACCACCCAAGGCTAAACCGGATTATTCAAATCATACATAACATTTATATAATCCATAAACCAACGGTTCAAACATAAGTCAGGGGATTACAACCCAATCCCCGTAGGATAAAACATTGTTTCAGAGTAAATATATAACATAAGTCTTTAAAGGTAAAACAAGTTTTGACCATAGCGATCAACGCCAAGGATCTCAACCTGAATAAACTTATCAAAAACATTGTCCGTCATAGTCGTTCTTAGCCTTCACTGGGTGGCAACTTGTCTGATGTGCCGAATCGAACGGATGACACCAGCCCACATGCAAAGAATAATGTTCGTGGGTTAGTCTAATGAAAGACTACGCAAGGGTACAAAGCAGAGTGGTTCTAAGTAGTCGTATTAGGTTAGACTCATCGTTTCTCGGATAATAACCGATAACGATAGCCAACCACCATACTGCTACTGGAATATATCAAAATACATGATCGAGAGAAGACTCCAACAGAAATAAGTCTTATAGGAATTAATCCAAGAGAAGACTCCAAAAGGACGAGTCTTATCGAAAGCATGATAAATGTCTGGAAGATTATAAGTTCATATATATATATATATATACATATACATTTAAAGACTGACTGAGATGCTTCGGTCCACGACCAACCTCACCGTATAATGTGAATCACCGCATGATACGAATCCAGATCGGAAAGAGAACGTACTACATTCAAGTCAGGGCGAATTTTCTAGTTGCACTATCACCTAGCTGCACTACTCGCCGGAGGTAAATTAATTATGTGCACTCGGGCACTTATCTTATTTAATTTCAAAACGCTCATTCACGTTTCAAGCTTTTAAAATCTCATCCTCGGCGGATATTGAGATATAGAGAGTTGGGACTAAATCCCAGAGATTGGCACCAGCTGTTGTGCACATCCCCTATACTCGGATAGGAGAAGGTCATGACCAAAGAAAAGTATTGGGGCCTGGACATCCCATCCACTTGGTTATAAAGAAACGACTAGTACTCACTGAGAGATACCGAGTATCGTTCCTACGAATACTCGTTCTAACTAAACAGTTCAGAACAAGCAAATAATAATTTCAAAGCCATCAAGGCTAACATCCTAGATACATTTCAATCTAGATCATATATATATAATAGCGTTGTTCTAGCAGATATACAACCTATTATAATATTTATTTTATCTTTCCAACGATATTGCATAAAACGATTCCAGACATGAACAATAATCAATCCAAATTAATTAACAATTAAGCAATTGATAATTAATAGAAATATGGAATGATAAGCAAGAGCGAACCGCCACTTGCCTTGGATCTGACGAAAGCTCCGAAAGCTTAGAATAAAAGGGTTTCCGAGTCCGGAACGGGAACAGATCCTGGATAAAAAATCCATATGGAACGACCCATAACAAGACCTCAATTTAGATTCAATATCTATATACGAATCTAATGAAATACGAATCAAAGAACGGGGCCTTAGCCCATGCCCAACACCACAACACTCAACCGGCATGGCTGCCGCGGGGGCGGCAGGCACATTACCGCCGGGTGCGGTGCACAGGCAGGGGCGGAGGGCAGAGGCGGCAACGAGCACAACTCACCCAAATCGAACCCCTTTGGCTTCGATTCTCCTTTGCTTGATTCTACCACCTTATTAAGCTTCCAACAAGCTTCAAAAGCCTCCTGAGAACGGATTAAAACAACGCCCAAACAACCACGAAAATCGGATTCAAAGTTCAGCAAAAGTCACAAAATTTAAAGGTGAAATCAGTGGCTTGCAAGGGTTTTCTTACCAGCTTTCGATCGACCTCTAGTTCGAATCGAGCTTCGATATTTTTCTCACCCTTTTAAGCAACACATCACCTTCAATATGCAACTTTGATCTCGCCAAACGAATGACAGAATCGATCAGAAATCGATCTCAAAGTTCAGCTCAGGAACACGTTTTCTGGTTTTTGACAGAAAAGAGGAGGACGAAGATGGTGAGGAGTGATTTTCCAGCTTCTCCCATGGCGTCTCCTCTTCTTTTATAGCCAAAACACGAAGAGCCCTTGATGGACAGGTATACCAGGAGGTGGACAAGCTAGTCCCCCTAGCCTTGGCGAGTCAGCACGGCCAATTTCCAAGCCCGCCAAGTTGCCTGCAGGTGCTGATGTCCGTGCTTCTGTCAGCGGCCGCGGGGCACGGTAATGGCCTTGCCGCCGGGTGCGATGAGGGCCTTGGCCGACTCTTTTGGCTTTTGTCGTCACTTACCATAAGTGATAAATTTTACTTAACCCCGGGTTAAATATATTTGTACACGAACGAGCTTTTAAGCCAAAAATACCTTAACTGTATTTTATATTGCTCAAAAAAATATTACAGAGGCCAAACATTATACAGAATGTTCATACGTCTCCGAATTTAATCTGACTTGCAATATGGGCTTAAGAAAATTCGAAACTTATTCGTACAAATATACGGGATATTACATCCGCGTTCCGCACCGCGTCCCAGGTATGTGACTCCCATGTTTTTACAGAATAAGATGAGGAGGGTTTTGAGGTTGCAGGTGTCCCGAATTCGGGAAACTTTCATCCACCATTGAGCGACCTAGTTGAGAGCCAACAGTTTCTGCCGGATTTCATCCCGCCGAGGATCCCGACGCCACCGCGACGCCCCGCCCGCCAATAGCCCCGAGCCGAGGATCATGCCCGTCGTCGCCAGCGTCGCCCTCGCCCCGTCCAGGATGACTTTGATGATTTTGACAACGACTTGGACGAGCCTTACCCTGAGCCGAATCATGCAGATCGACGTTTCCCTGGCCGCTGACCCGGGCCCAACCCCTATGCCAGTCGCCGCGAGATTAAGGTAACTATAGAGCATTTTCATGGTGATTATGATCCTGCTGTGTTTTTAGAGTGGATGCAGACGACAGAACACGCTCCACGACACTGTCAGTATGAGGCGTACGAGAAGGTCGATGTAGCTACTCTACAGTTTCGTGGCGCTGCCCGAAATTGGTGGTATCGTTTCTGTACCGACAGGAAACGGAAAGGCTTAAAGCCTATTGAGCAGTGGCACCAGCTGATGTTCATTATGCATCGGAAGTATGTCCCAGACGATTACCAGAACCGCATGCGGATGGACATCGCGCTCGCTCGACAGGGAACGCAGTCGCCGATCGAGTTTTTTGCGAAGCTCGAGGATCTGTACTACAAGGCGGGAATGAGTGTCTCTGCTTCTACTCTATGGACCAGGTTTCTGAGTGGACTGAACACCAATGTTCGTGACCAGCTGGAGCTCCTGCCCATACGGGACCTCAACCAGCTGACTGATACATCGATGTTGATCCACCAACAGCTATAGCGCCGCAGACAGACCCCCTGGCCCCAGACTTCGTCTCACAAGTATGATTCTAGACCTTCATCTACTTCTTTCCCTGCTCATGCTTCTTCTACTTTGCAGCCCAGGTACCCACAGCCTTCGGCCAACCGCGGCACCGCCTGCACCACCGACGCGCCGCGTGCTGCACCACCGCCCGCTGCAGTAAACCCGCCCTCGCCGCGTGCCAAACGCACCCGTGACCAGGCGTGTTTCCGCTATGGTGGTTGCGGCCATATCCAGAGAGACTGCCCGAACCCAAAGAAGATCATCTACACGCAGGCAGCTGGATACAAGTCATTTGATGATGAGGCCGAGGAGGATCCTGCGTCAAAACAGATTGGGGATGCTAAGGACAAAGCCGACTACACCTGTGCGCCAAATGACTTGGATGTCGGCACTCCGCTGAGCCTTGTCACTAGGCGCGCCCTGACGGTGAAGGAGGTTGCCCTGATGGACCAGCGAGAGAATCTCTTCCATACCCGCTGCCTAGTCCAAGAGGATGACATGCTACGTGTCAGAACCGAAGGTCCGATCACCAGATCCAGAGCCAGGGCCATTGCCCATGCCACACAATCAATCACGACCAAGAGCATGGCGCGCGACAGCTGCGCCCTCCTCACCACGCCCCGGGCCGTCCTATGTGCGACGATTGGCCAAGCTGCGGCCATCGGCAAGGCCCGTTGACTTTTCTGAGGCACTTTCTGAGCCATTTGTGTTCTTTTGGCATTTTGAGGTTTACATGCCAATTTTGAGATATTTTGAGACTGTTGCTATTTTTAGTAGTTTCCATTATTAGTTGTTTCTATTTTAGTAAGTTTCTAATTATGGAAACTTACTAATTTGGGAACTTACTATTCTTACACTTACTATATTAGGAAAGTTTCTATTTTCGGGTCCGGGTCTCTCTTGTGCCTAAGAGAGCCGGCCCAAGTCCTTGTTTAGGCCCATGGCCGAACTTGTAGGCTCCTTATGAGCCAAACCCTTGTCGTTTTGTTTGGCTACGTTGAATTGAAGCCAAGTCGCAGCCGTTGAGCCTTGCTCCCGTTGCCTTGCTTCGACTTGACCGAGCCCTCCCTCGCCGCCATGATCGTCGGCCGTCCCATCCTTGCGAGCACGCCGATGAGCCCTACTAGCCTTACATGCTAGCCTTCTCCCACAAGTCGTTTAGCTTGGTTCGTATTCGATTCTGGAGAGTTTGCTAAGTCCGATCCGCCTTCTACCTAGATCCACCCATGACGACGTATTTAGGAGACGATAACGCATCATTTACCTATTCACCCTTTTCTTATTTTACAATTTACTATCCATACAAAATTCCTTAATTACAAACCAAATATCTCACATTACATATAATAATATATTACTTTCCTTTAAACATATCTCAATTTTTTATTATGTTCATTTTCTTAATTACCAACTAAATATCTCCCATTACATATAATAATAGATTACCTTTCTTATAAGATATTCGATATTTTAACTATGTTTATTATATTGGAAATAATATTATATAATAAAATTTCTTTATTTAATATTATTATATGTTCAATTGAGGATCGGAAGTTATTTTAACCAAAACTAACTTTGGAATATGGAAAATAAAACATTTGGACATTTTGCGTATATATTATATTACAATATGACTTTTGTTCTTATATAACACATATAACACAACAATATATATCACATAACTAATTACTTTTATTAGTTATATACTTATATTGAATATCGTAACAATGTCAAACCACTGCCATGTGAGCTCATACACTACAATGTGTCGTCAAATGAAGTGCTTACTTCTTCCAAGTGCTCCAATGAGAGCCTATGTATTGAAGATGACAATGAAGTAGATGGTACACAAGACCAACTTTCTATTTCACGTACCAAAAAATTGTTGAAGAAGTAGAAGGATGACTAAGTGGATTGCACATGGCATACAAGTTATTAGTTATTAAATAATATTATTTTATCAACATTATTATCATACATTTTTTCTTATTTTTAGAAATTTATTTAATATTTATCGTTATTATTATATGAGATTATTGGTGTTAGATTTTATTGATTTTATTTTATAACAATTAATTACTATTATTTATTTAATATTATTACATCTGTTTTTTACAAGAACCCGTGCAAGACACGAGACAATCTACTAGCATTACTAATTTTGGTTCTAGATACTTTCTAATGTGGAAATGTCAATATATATTTTACTCTATTAATAAAACGAAAATTTAACATATTATTAAGAATTAATTTATAGACAATAATATTTTTTACCTACTATTAATAAACTTATGTCATTCTTATATGGTTAATAATAAACTTAGTTTATTTATTATTAGTGTTTAGTTTTATATAATTAAACATTAATTAACTTTTAAAATATAAAATTTATCTAATTATATTCGTATAAGGAGTTAAGGACACATTGAAATATGTGACCTGTATTAAATGATATCTTATGGAAGAACAGTGAATTCGATCAAACGGTTTCAGGACAGCTGCTTTTGATTAGATTTTTCATATTAAATGATTCTTTGAGTTAGATAGACGACATGACCCACCTAGCTACTGGTTTTTATGTTTTGTAAAATTAATACTCCGTATAATTTACTCGATCGATCTTACTTATCAACTTGATCGATCGGATCTGAGATTCTGAGGTTAATTACACTCCTCGTTAATTACAAGAATCTACATATTTAATATTATATTTATTAAAATATTGGGTAATTAAATATTGGAAAGATAACCACAATTAATACTCTATATTTTATTTATTAAGACATTTAATACTTTGTATTTAATATTTAATCAAAAGATGCGGCCGACTGTCACGTCTTTCGATAAACAAACGTTGCGACCGACTGCATTGCAAAGATGGGCCAGCGGAGTTACTTAGAAGATATTCAAGCTAATTTAGAGTTGTTAGTTCTCATCCGCAAGGATGCTATAGCCCGAGAAATCGTTTCTTTTGTGTTTTCGGTCTAATTTTTACCTTATAAAAAAATACTTCATATTTTATTTGTTAAGACATTTAATACTTCATATTTAATATTTAACCAACCTTTTTAGTCACATCTTGTGACTCTTGATGTCTTCCCAACCCAGCACCACCATCGCCTAAGTCCTTCCGTCGTTGGTCATCCGCTACCCACAAGCACCACCCTTGATGTGACCCTGGTCACAACATTACTCGGCATTACGAGTGCCATTGGAGTTACGTAGGTATTGTGACGCTCACATGCCAATTTTGAGACATTCTGAGACATTTACTATTTTTAGCAGTTTTTCGGTATTTCGCAGTTTCCTTTATTAGCAGTTTCCATTCTTAGAATGTTTCTAAGTTTGGAAGGTTATCGTTTTAGTATTTACTATTTTTAGATGTTTCCGTTTTTAGATAGTTTCTATATTTTGGATGTCGGGCCTCTCTTGTGCCAAGAGGGCCGATCCATTTATGTTTTAGGCCCATTAGGGCAAGAACTTTGTTTGGTTGTTATGTAAGCCAACCTTAAACCTAATTAATGATAAGTTGATTTGAGAGTTAAAGCCTAGCACTGCCGTTGAGCCAAGCTCCCGCCCCTAGGTCTAGCACCTTCAACTAAGCCTTCACCGAACCTTCCTAACCAACTCCCGAACCCACGATCAAACCATCATCGAACCCAAATACTGAACACGAACCCCTTTGAACCAATGTGGCTCTCGGCCCGAGCCGAGATCCCCCGATCGAACCCCCTTCGCGACTTCGCAGACGCGAAAACAACAAGTTTTCCGCGACCGTGGATCCAGTTCCGCGACCGCGGATTTCCCCGCAATAGACCCAGAAGTTCAGCAAAAGTTTCGTTTCTTCAGCGAGCGAGAATTGTTTCGTCCGCCTTCTACCTAGATCCGCTCTGACTGGTGTTTTGGGAGACCGGAACACATCAACTAGTATCAGATTTCAGGGGTACAAGGTTGGTCTTTTCTTTCTCGCTTTGTTCTCACGTTAAAATTCAGTCTTTCCTTTGCTTCCGCTATCGTTTGTTTCAGTTTTTGTTGTTGTTGTTGGCTGCCCCCAACAATCCCCTACCCTAGGTTGAATTTGTGGCTTCCTAAGTCCTTGTTCAAGACCGAGAGAGTTATAAAAAAAAAACGAGATTCTTGTGAGAAACCCTAACCCTAGTTGTGGACTTTGCTTGTCCTAAATCATATTAATCTTGCATATTTGGTTTGCTACAGTTCGTGATTATTTTTAGAATTTTCTCTATTGTTATCTCCTAGTTTTCATCAAAAAAAATATACTTATTTCTAGTCTCTGCATCAATTGTTCATCGTCTACACTACAAACTTGTGTCAATAAAAAAAGAAACAAAAAAGGCATTCGGTTATCAAAAAAAAAAAACAGCCACCGAATTTGCAAAATCACAAGCCTCAGGCGATCTCGGCGAAGCCGATTCACTATTGACACAGGTCCATTAAGCTTATCCCCCGTATTCTTTCTCTGTGGATTCTAGGATTTACATGCTAGAATACTTCTTGCGTAGTCACTATACTTTGGTTCCTGAATTGTGAGGTTTGTGTGGTTTTTTGTGTTGGTTTAGTCCACGCTGAGTCAGCCTAGCCACTCCGCCCTCACGGCTTTACCCAGATTAGTGACCTACGTGAGAGTTTGTGGGATTTATTTGATCTAGTTTGTCCTTTGTTTTTTGTTCCCTTTTGTGTTTGTTTCTGCTCTTTCTGCGCTTGTCATGGTGTCTCCAGGGACAGATACAGACGCAACACTCGCCCCTCACCAGGCCGCTGACGATGCTTACAGTCGGGCGCTGGAGACGATCCTTGTGAAGCTCGTCGAAATAAACAAGAACGCTGCCTCCGACAGAGCAGCAAACGCGGTCATCGCCGCGACCGTAGCTAAACTCACCGCAACCGTAGAGACACAACCCGCGACCACAGTACAACCCGCGACCACGGTCCAGCACACCGCGCCTGCGGTTCCACAACAGACGTACCCAGTTTCTGCGCCAACTTCCGCGACCGCGTCCCTCCTACCCGCGACCGCAGCAAATTCCACCGCGCCCGCGACAACCCAAGACGCGACCGTGGATTCGCTCCTGACGAGCCCAATTTCTGCATCAACAACCGCGGCCGCGGCAACCCTTTACACGACCACGGCTTCCCATTCCGAGCCCGCACTTGTTCCACTATTCGCGTGACTCACGTCGGCTTCTGCACACGATACCGCGACCGTGGCCTCTCTTCCAGCGACCGCGGACTCGTCCCTGTCCGCCCCAGCTTCTGCACGCCAAACCGCGACCGCGGCCCTCCTTACCGCGACCGTGGGTTTTTCTCTGTGCGTTGATTCCCACGCGAGCTCCCTCTTGCCACCGTTCCCGGACCGCGTGACGCACCGCTCTTTGCTACCTCAAACACGCGCATCTATTCCTTCTTCTCAGGGACGTTTTCTAATTACTACTCATGCGTGTCTTTCTTTATTAGAGGACCCCTATGATTTACCCCTGTATGTACCCCCTCTATTGCAGGTATTTGATGATGTACCCCTGGATGAGCCTCCACCCGCTTCCAGCGTTGACCAGGCATTGGACCTGCACCCAGATACGAAGCGGCTACACGAATATGTAGACTATGTTGCACCTGGAAGGAGCGCAGCAGCACTGGATGGGTAAACGAGGACTACTGCACAGTGGCTCACCACGGACCGCCCTCACTCCCCTATAGACCACAACGGCTTGCGGCCTCACAAGCCCCCGGACAGCGACATTCGCAAAACGGGGATGTTTCGCAGTCAAGTGAGGGAGGATGATGTGACCTTGGTCACAACATTACTCGGCATTACGAGTGCCATTGGAGTTACGTAGGTATTGTGACGCTCACATGCCAATTTTGAGACATTCTAAGACATTTACTATTTCTAGCAGTTTTTCGGTATTTCGCAGTTTCCTTTATTAGCAGTTTCCATTCTTAGAATGTTTCTAAGTTTGGAAGGTTATCGTTTTAGTATTTACTATTTTTAGATGTTTTCGTTTTTAGATAGTTTCTATTTTTGGATGTCGGGCCCCTCTTGTGCCAAGAGGGCCGATCCATTTATGTTTTAGGCCCATTAGGGCAAGAACTTTGTTTGGCTGCTATATAAGCCAACCTTAAACCTAATTAATGATAAGTTGATTTGAGAGTTAAAGCCTAGCGCTGCCGTTGAGCCAAGCTCTCGCCCCCTAGATCTAGCTCCTTCAACTAAGCCTTCACCGAACCTTCCTAACCAACTCCCGAACCCACGATCGAACCATCATCGAACCCAAACACTGAACACGAACCCCTTCGAACCAACGTGGCTCTCGGCCCGAGCCGAGATCCCCCGATCGAACCCCCTTCGCGACTTCGCAGATGCAGAAACAACAAGTTTTCCGCGACCGCGGATCCAGTTCCGCGATCGCAGATTTCCCCACGACAGACCCAGAAGTTCAGCAAACGTTTTGTTTCTTCAGCGAGCGAGAATTGTTTCGTCCGCCTTCTACCTAGATCCGCTCTGACAGGTGTTTTGGGAGACCGGAACACATCAACCCTCCACTGCCTCACTTACTGAAACTCGCCCCCTCCCTCATCCCATGTGATACGTTATCGTCTCCTAAACGCATCGTCGGAGTGGATCTAGGTAGAAGACGGGTCAAACTCCTCCAATCTCCCAAAACCGAGAAGAAAGCCAAGCCAAGGCGTGGCTTCGTGGTTGGAGGGAGGTCTCGGCTATGACCGAGATTCACGTGGAAAAGGCTTGATTATCGGATGGAGAAGGCTCGATCGGATGGCGCGCGCGCAAGGGAAAGGGCCGGCTATGGCGGCGGTGGAAGCAAGCTCGGTTGAGCTTTGAAGCAACGGCAGCGGGAGCAAGCTCTACGACAGCCAATACTTCAAATTCAACTTTTTTCCAAAATTACAAGGGTTTGGCTTATTAAAAGCCTACAACTCGGCCATGGGCTTTAAACAAGCACTTGGGCCAGCTCTCTTAGACACAAGAGAGGCCCGCACCCAAGAATAGAAACTTTTCTAAAATAGTAAGTCTAAAATAGTAAATTCCCAAATTAGAAAGTTTCCATAGTTAGAAACTTACTAAAAATAGAAACGGCTAACAATGGAAACTACTAAAATAGCAACAGTCTTAAAATGTCTCGAAATTGGCATGTAAACCTCAAAATGCCAAAAGAACGCAAATGGCTCGGAAAGTGCCTCGGAAAAATCATCGGGCCTCGCTGATGGCCACAGCTTGGCCAATCGTCGCGCATAGGACGGCCCGAGGCGTGGTAAAGAGGGCGTAGCTGTCACGCGCCATGCCCTTGGTCGTGATCGACTGTGTGGCCTGGGCAATGGCCCTGGCTCTGGCTCTGGTGATCGAGCCTTCAGTTCTGACACTCAGCATGTCATCATCTTGGGCCTCTGTCAATGTCACGTCCGTGGGCGTATCACTCTCCCCTTCTTATCCTCGAATCGTCCCCGATTCGTCAATGTCAACGTCCGGGGGCACATACGGGGTCAAGTCAGCCACGTTGAAAGTGGCATGTACTTTAAAGTCGTCGGGCAACTCGATCTTGTATTCGTTGGGGACAAATGCCTTGAGGACTCGGAATGGACCATTGCCGCATGGATCCAGCTTGTTGCGGCATTTGGCGGGAAAGCGCTCCTTGCACATATAGACCCAGACAAGGTCACCGGGCGCGAATGTGAGCCGACGCCGGCCCTTGTTGGCTTTGTACTCGTACTGTTGGGTCCGTCGCTCTAGCTGCTCCTTGGTCCTAGCATGCAGCTCCTGAATAAACGCAGCCCGATCCGCGGCCTTGAGGTTATCGCCGTCGCGAAGAGGATGCGGAGTGAGGTCCAGTGGCGTGAGCGGGTTCCGACCATAGACAACCTGAAATGGACTGAGGTGCGTCACCGAATGCATTGACATGTTGTAAGAGAACTCAACACAAGAAAGTAAGTCCTCCCAATGGCGCGGGTTGGCCCTAAGCATGGCTCTAAGCAAGGTCCCTAAGGTGTGGTTGGTCACCTCAGTCTGTCCATCTGTCTAGGGGTGATAGCTAGTGGAAAATAGGAGCTTAGTACCCAGCTTACCCCATAGTGTCCTCCAGAAATGACTCACAAACTTCACATCCCGATCACTCACAATTGACCTAGGTATCCCATGCAATCTCACCACATGCTCAAAGAAAAGGCTAGCTATGTCCGAAGCATTGTTGGTTTGCCTACAAGGGATAAAATGAGCCATCTTGGAGAAACGATCTACAACCACAAAAATTGAATCCCTCCCCTTCTTAGACATCAGCAATCCCATCACAAAATCCATAGATAAATCCTCCCAGGGGGCCGAAGGTATAGACAAGGGTGTATATAAGGAAGGACTCGACCTAGACTTGGCTCTATGGCAGGTCACACAGGCATTAATAAATCTAGTCACTTGCCGGGTCATGTAAGGCCAATAAAAATGTTCCTTAAGTGCAGCTACAGTCTTAGCTATCCCAAAATGACCACGGCCTTCATGTGCCTCCTGTATGAGTAGAGCCCTAATAGATGACTATGGAATACACAACTTCCCTACCCGAAACAAATACCCATCATCTAAAACATATCCCTCACACTCACCCCAAGATACGCAAGTCTCATAAATAGATTTAAAGAAAGTATCATGCAAATACAAATCTTTAATCAAAGAAAAACTGAGAACTCGAGCATCGAGCTGAGTTAAGAGCACATACATGCGGGAGAGCGCATCAGCGACCACGTTCTCCTTGCCCTTCTTGTGAAGGACGACAAAGGGGAACGTCTCCAGAAATTCCACCTAGCGAGCGTGGCGTCGACCAAGGTTCGACTGATGCCCCAGATGGGTGAGTGCCTCATGGTCACGGTGGATGACGAACTCCTTGGGCCACAGATAATGCTGACAGGTCTTCAGCACACGGATAAGAGTGTAGATCTCCTTGTCATAAGTCCCATAGTTGAGCGCGACGCCAGACAGCTTCTCACTAAAGTAGGCGATGGGTCGCCACTCCTGTAGTAAGACGCCGCCAATCCCGAAATAGGAGGCATCACACTCGACCTCAAATGTCTTGCTGAAGTCGGGCAGCTGTATAAGTGGAGCGTTGCATAGCTTGTCTTTTAGAGTCTGGAAGGCAGCCTCGTGTTTCTCAGTCTAGTCGACCGAGGCGCCTTTCTTTGTGAGCTCATGCAACGGTGCGGCAATGTTGCCGAAGTCCCGCACAAAACGTCTGTAGAAGCCAACCAACCCCAAGAAAGAGCGAACCATAGTTGGGGTCGTGGGGTAGGCCACTCCTGAATTGCACGGACCTTCTCCTGGTCCACACGCAGTCCATCCTTGGACATAACAAAACCCAGAAAAATAGCGGTGTCGGAGCAAAAGACGCACTTCGCCAAGTTGGCAAACAAATGTTTGGTGTGCAGGCACTCCAACACCTGTCTAAGATGGTCCACATGGTCCTGTAAACAACGTGAGTAGACCAGAATATCATCAAAATAAACAGCGATGAACTTACCCAGAAAACAGCGAAGGACGTGGTTCATAAGCCTCATGAAGGTGCTCGGAGCATTCGTGAGACCGAACGGCATCACAAGCCACTCGTAGAGGCCGTACTTCGTCTTGAAGGCGGTCTTCCACTCGTCGCCTTCCTTCATTCGTATCTGGTGGTAGCCACTGCGAAGATCAATCTTGGAGAACAGTGTGGCTCCATGTAGCTCGTCAAGCATGTTGTCGAGGCGGGGCATAGGGTGACGGTACTTGATCGTAATCTGGTTGATCGCCCGACAATTGACACACATGCGCCAGGTTCCATCCTTCTTCGACACCAATGTAACTGGGACAGCACAGGGACTTAGGCTCTCTCTGAAATAGCCTTTGTCCATCAACTCCTGGACCTGTCTCTGAAGCTCCTTCGTCTCCTCCGGGCTAGTGCGGTAAGTAGCTCGGTTAGGCAAAGAAGCACCCGGAACCAGGTCGATCTGGTGCTCAATGCCTCTGACAAGAGGAAGCCCTAGTAGAATATCTTCTGGCATCACATCAGCAAACTCCTACAAAAGAGAAGACACAACAGAGGGTAGATCATCGAAGTCCTTGGACACAGAAAGACACGCAGAGGGATAAACAAAAATACAGTGAGAACTTCCCTGAAAAACTAGAGTGAGATCCCGAGGTCGCGCCATCAGTAATCTGTACTCGCATCGACCTTGTAATGGGCGAGCCTCATTAGCGGCGCTTGTAGTCTTCGGCGCTCGGGGACTCGACTGCGGTGCAGGGGATGACGGAACCGCGGGCACGCGGCCTTTTTCCACATCAGGCATGGAAGCGTCGGGGCGCGTGTCGTGGGGCGTAGCTGTGTCGACGCGGCGCGCGACATCGACAACGATTCAGGCTGCTTCCCGAGCTTTCTCTCGACTCCGCTCCACATGGTCATGAAGGATCTCTTGGGGCGTCATAGGCAACAAGGTCACTCGCCTACCCCCAAGTATAAAGACGTAGGTATTAAGGAACCCGTCATGCACCGTCTTCTTATCGAACTGCCAAGGTCTACCAAGCAAAAGATGAGTAGCATGGCAGGATTCGGTTTTATGTGATATTGTCTCTATAGATGCTACTAGCATCCATAAAGACAATATCACATAAACCGAATCCTGGTATTGACCAATTTGAAATTTGATGTGACATTGCCTGTTTACCACATCACCCTTACCTTCAGAGATCCACTGAAGACCATAGGACTGAGGGTGTGGTTGTGTCGGTAATTGAAGGTGTTTGACAACCTTCTCATTCACAATGTTGCAGCACGACCCACCATCAATAATCACACTAAGGGACGCAGTCTGGACCAAGCAGCGAGTATGAAAGAGATTTTCTAGCTGGTCCATCAGGACAACCTCCTTCATCGTCAGGGCGCGCCTAGTGACAAGGCTCAGCGGGGTGCCGACATCCAAGTCATGTGGCGCACAGGTGTAGTCGGCGTCGTCCTCGGCATCGTCAATCGGCTTAGGGGCATACTCCTCCTCTGCCTCATCATCAAACGACTCGTATCCAACTGCCTGCGTATAGAGTACCTTCTTCAGGTTCGGGCAGTCGTGCTGGATATGCCCACGACCGCCACAACGAAAACATGCTTGGTCACGGGTCCGGTCTGCTTGCGGCGGGGGCGGGTTAGCCACGATGGGCGGCACGGGATTGCGCGGCGCGTCGTTGGCTCGGGCGGGGCCGTGATTGGCCGGAGGCGGGGGGTACCTGGACTGAACAATAGACGAAGCATAGGCAGGTAAAGAATTAGACGAAGGTCTGGAGTCATACCTGCGAGATGAAGTTTGGGGCAGGGGGGCTGCCGGCGTCGCTGCAGTTGTTGGTGAATCATCATCGCCGTATGAGTGTTGAGGTCCCGAATAGGCAGGATCTCCAGCCGGTCCCGGATAGGCGTATTCAAGCCACTCAGAAACCCGATGCGCATGGTAGACAGAGTGACGCTCATGCCCGCCTTGTAATAAAGGTCCTCGAGCTTTGCGAAAAACTCTAGCGGTGTCTGAGTGCCCTGGCGAGAGAGCGCAATGTCCATCCGCATCTGGTAGTCGTCCGGGACACACTTGCGATGCATGATGAAGATGATTTGGTGCCACTGCTCAATAGGCTTGAGGCCTCGTCGAATCCTGTCGGTGGAGAAACGGTGCCACCAAGTCCGGGCAGCGCCACGAAACTACAGGGTAGCAATCTCAACCTTCTCGTACTCCTCATATTGGCAATGTTGCAGTGCATACTCTGTTGCCTGCATCCACTCTAAAAACGCATAAGGATCATGCTGATCTGCATGATCTTGCTCCAGATAGGGCTCATCCAGGTCATCATCAAAATCATCCTGGACGATCGGGCGATGTCGACGCTGGTGACGACGAGCATGGTCCTCGGCGCCTGGGGGTCGCGACCGTCTCGTGTAGCTGGCTGCCTGACTGGGCATCGTGGTGGCGTCAGGATCCTCGGTGGGATGTAATCTGGGGGAAATAGTTGGCTCTCAATTGGGTCGCCCAATGAAGGATGAAAATTTCCCGGATTCGGGTCACCTGTAAACTCAAAACCCTCCTCATCATATTCGGTAAAAACAATGGGAGTCACATACCTGGGACGCGGGGCCGAACGTGAAATAGTGTCGGGGTCGCGGCTGGTCGTGGGACGTGACGGCGTCGTCTGTGGTGCCCGACCGCTAGCTTGGCCGCGAGGCCCGCGAGCTGCGTCTCAGCGGCGCTCGATGGCATCATGACGTGCCTCGTTCCACTACATGGACTCGTAACGCCGACGTCGGTCATTGGCGCCGACTTAAGGGTAGAGCCCCAATTTAGTGGCTGGGGACTCGTGCTCGGCGGAGTCATAGGAGATGTCGGTCGCTGGCGAGCGCTGGGGTTCATATCGGTTGAAGCCATGGTCCTCCTGCTGGGACTCGATGATGGAGTCCAAGCGGCAAAGTCCCGGCTGGAGCTGCGAGGTCGAGGGCATTGGGCCCTTGCCTTTTTCCAGGCACCGCGTAGTGTCGGTAGTGGTTACGGGCGCCAACTGGAGATCAACCGTGGCAATTTTGGCAGGAACAGTGTTTGCCGCGGTCGCGATTGTTGTGGCCGCAGTCACGGCTACCGAGGTCGCGGCTTGCGCGGCAATGACGCTTCTAGCCTCCGCGAGTTGGGCATCGAGGTCAGCAACGCGCTTGGCATGGACCTCGTCTGCGGCCTGGTGAGCGGAGGGGTCCGCGTTCGAATATGTCCCTATAGACACCATGACAACACACACAAGAGAATAAAATGCAAAAACAACAAACAAGATGACAATTAACACAATTAACACAATCAACAATTGCTCACGCGGGCACTAATTTTGACTAAGCCGTGTGGGCGGGAAGGGTTAGGCTGGACGCGGCGTGCACCACACAAGCACAAACACAAAATCAAGCAAACGGTCGTTCAATTCAATTGAATATGCACGGCCATTTTCAACATGCACACTTCGACAATATATGAAAGAATACGGAAGGATCGCTTAGTGGACTTGTGCCGTGAGTGAATCAACTTCGCCGAGATCGCCTAAGGCTTGCGTTTTTTTTTCTTTCAAAAGTCGGTGGCTTCTTCTTTCTCTTTTTTTTTGAAATAACCGACTGCCCTTGTTTTTTTTTGTAACCGGCACAAGAGGATGTTAGACGAAGGGGAAAAGAGAAAACAAGTCGGGATGCAAGTTTCGTTTGTTATGGAAAGAGAGAGACGAGATATGGAAATAGATAATATCCAAGATATGCAAATGAAATCTTTGTTTTGGGGCGAAAAGATCGGACGACCTAAATCGCCTTAGACGGGGTAACTAGTCGATCGAGTGATAGAAAACAATCCAAACCAAGCCAAAAATAGATAAACACGGAATAAATGTATAATAGCGTGATGATCTTATTAGATGTCGTGTGAATCAGACTGAATCGTGATACAACTTATCGTAATAAAACCAGAGATCGAGTGGGACTCGACCGGCGGCTTGTGAGTGGCGACCGACAGGGATCTAGCGTAAGCAGCCGTTAGAAAGCTAGGTGGAGAGCGAGAGTGATATTCTGGTGAGTTGTCTTTTTTTCGAACGCTTGTGTTGTGTGTAATTGTGTAGTCCTCTTCTTATCTTCCTCGTCGTCCTGATATGGTAAGTCTTTTACTTTTGTGACCGTTTATGCTTCGGCCGAATATCCCATCTTCAATGCTCGGAGTGATGGCGAAGATTGCACCATTAAATCTCTGCGTTTATGGTGGTTTGAAGGCAGTGGCCGTTGCGTGATCTAGCATTTAATGCTTGGTGAGATCCTCGCGATCCTATCGGAAGGCATTCGACCAGAGACGTCTCGTCGGATCCTCTAGGCTTTCTTCTTCGATCTTCCGATTGGCAATGGGCTTGGGCTCGACCGATTTGACCCATCCTCTCTGGAGAATCCAGGCCCAACAATAGCCCCAAGTTGCTATGGGCTTACGGTTTAGGCAAGTTGACCGGAATCCGTGGCAACTTCTCTAGACGCGATCTCCACCTTCCAATTTGGCGCGTTTGCTCAGGGCTACGTGGCGCGTGATCGAGGCATGATGCGACGCCTCTGTAGGCCTTCACTTCCTTCCATAAATTCATAGCAGAAGGAATCGATTACTCTTCATCATCTTCCTTTGCAAGTTTCTGGTAAGCCTCTTGGTTTCTCTTGCCATAGCTTTCTGATTTCTCTTAGTCGTAGCTCTTCGATTCTCCTCTTTTCCCATTCTCGAAATGGTTTCTCTCGAGGCTTCTGAGTCGTCGAAGACTCTCTCCGATTCTCGTGAAGGCGAAGCTCCTCCTCGTTTTATTTTGAAGGAGTCGGATGCGTTGGTTAGCACTATGTCCCAGGCGGAACTGGATCAGGTGCTCCAAGTCGGAGGTTTTCCGCCGGAGACGGTTGCCAGACTGCCTCACCCAGACGAGAGGGCCGATGCTCGCTATGAGGGATGGGTTTGCTTCTACTCTTACCCGTTTAGAATAGGGCATAGGTTTCCTTTTTTTTCCCTTGTCAGGGACTTCTTAGCTATGTTGGCGTTGGCGCCATGTCAAGTAATGCCTCAGGCGTGGAGAGTACTTAGGGTTCTCGACCTTGTGAATGTTCAAACTGGGGCTGATTTTGACTTCGACGCCCTGTGGTATAACTACTTCATAGGATCGAAGAGTTCATGTCGCGTTCAGTTGCGTGTCCGACCTGGTCGGAAGCCCTTGGTGCAGAGCCCTGATGTTAACGACCGCGGATGGGGGTCGAAGTTCTTTTTCGTCGAACGCTCTTCTCTGGAGAAGGAGGGAGAATGTCCGTTTTGTTGACGGAGTGGCGAGTCGATAGTATGTACTTGTCTTTTCTTTCGTGTATTTGTGTGTCTTAACTCTTGCTTTAACTTTTCTTTTTTGTAGTCCCCGAACCAGAGGATCTAGAAGTGAGTAGCCGACCAGAGGGCTTGTCAAAGATTGTGCTTGAGATTCTCGTGTCTGAAAGGAAATTTGTGAACGTCAACTTGCTGGCGACGACTCTTGCCTCACAAGAAGATATGTCGAATGTTTCTTCATCTCGTGCGAAAGGTAGACTTTCGGCTTTATGAGTCTTTTTATTGTTTTTCACTTTGTCGTGTACTTTAGGATTTCTCCTTTTTTGTTGTCCTGTCGTGTCAGGTTCCTCTGGTGGTCGGTCGAGTGCTCGCCTGAGGGTGGCATCGGGAAAAAGCTTGATTGAGCAAAGGAAAGCAGCAGCCAAGGCGGTGTCGAGCAAACCGGCTCTGATTGACCTGACGACTACGGTTAAAGCTGGCTCTAAGAGGAAAGCGAGCGCTCGTCCTGATGATGTCAAGGCGGAGGATGTCCCTAAGAAGAAAGGCGCGACCGCCGAAGGGGTCGGCAAGATCGGTGCCGCAGGGCCGTCGATCGTTGATCTTTTTCGCGCTCAAGACCCGACTTTGAAGTCGGAAGTTAAGGACGTCTCCCCTTTGGACTGCATTGGTGAAGCGGGCAGTTCCGCGTGGAGGGTGTGTTGCCCTTTGTTTTATGCGTTTTTGTATTTCTTTTGTTCGACTGTGTTTTCTGATTCGCGTATTTGTGTTGTCGTATGCCTTTTTGTCAGGCTTTTCAATACTTCTTGGGAGCTTACTCCGGTGTCCAGGCGATGCTTGTCAAGGCTGAGGACAGGGCTACTAGGTCAGAGTCCGACCTTGCCTCTTTAAGGACCAAGCTGGAGGGAGCGGAGAGTCACTGTCGTGAGACTGAGCGTCGTCTCACCAGGGAGTTGAAGAGCTGTCAAGGGGAGCTGGTCGCATGTCAGAGGGAGTTTGAAGAGTGCAGGGCAGGCATTGAGGAGGAAGTGAAGCGGGCTCGGATTGTCGACGGTCAGATTGCTGGCGACATTGGGGCCTTCTATGCGGTGAAATCGCGCATCGAGATGATTGAAGAGTTCAACGAGGGCAAGCATGAGCTCTGGGACCTGAAGGCGGAGAATGAGACTTTGGACTCCATGTTTCCAAAGGGCGATCCTGGTCAGGAGTTGTTCTGCTTAGCCGGCGTCGGAGAAGAGGTTGTGGATGAAGATGCCGATGAGGACGAAGCTCATTCTGGCGATGCTAAGCCGACCGACGAGATAGCCCCATTGGAGCCAGCCCCTGCCGAAGGTAACGTTGTTGTTCCCGATACTTGACTTTGTTTGTCCCACTTGTGTGTGGGTTTAGACATTTGGTGCCTTTGGATAATGTATGTTTTGGCGACCCGTCCACCATCGCGGGTCGCAGAATATTTCTGTTTGATGAAGTCCTACAGATGTGTAGGCAGACAATGTGGTTTGGCGACCCGTCCGCCATCGCGGGTCGCGTATTTATAAAAATGCTTTTTATTTTGCTGCAAATGTGTTTTTACATGTAAAATTGCATGCTAGTTTGTTTCGTACATGTTCGTCGAACTTTCGAGGAAGTTGTCGACGACGTTTAGTATGTCGTGTATGTCGGTTTCACCCGTGTGCTCCGTCGAGTGGGGTTTCACCGTATGTATGTATGTAGAGCAGGCATGCGATGTGTTTGTGTATGTGTTAGTCATGACATTATGCCGGGGAGGTAAGCAATATATAATAAGGTGTTTGTTCCTTATGTTTAATTGCGTGAATGTAATAAGGTGTTGTACCTTATGTTTTGTATAAGGCAGGCGGTGTGCCGACGTGCCTGTGTTGTCATCTCCCCGTAATCCGATCGATCGTGTAAATGTAAGCGCTATATGCGGATGACAGGATCCATTTGCGGACGACTGGGTCCATTGTAAATGTTGTTTTACATTTGTGTTTTTGTAAGGAGGAAATCCTCGCTTAGTGTCAGATGATGACATGTAAAAGAAAGTAGCGATGTATATGCGATGGCATGCGATATATATGCGACAGATGGCAATGTATATATGATAGCATGCGATAGGTAGCAATGTATATGCGATGTATAGAGTTTTGCGTGATGTTTTTACCTTATCGGTTCAGAAATGGTATAGCTTGAGATGTGCTGCGTTCCAACTCCTCGGGATTGGTTGTCCGTCTTTGTCTTCTAACTGATACGCTCCATGTCCGACCACTTCGGTGATCAAGTAAGGTCCTTCCCATTGTGGTGCTAGCTTCCCGTTGGATGGGTTCTTGGTGTTCTGGAATGTCTTCCTTAGGACCCAGTCTCCGACCTTGAATGCCTTGATTCGGACGTTCTTGTTGTAGCTCCTTGCGACTTGTTGTTGGAACTTAACCATCCTGACTCGGGCTTTCTCTCTGATCTCGTCCGCTGTGTCGAGATTGTGTGTTAGCTCGATGTCGTTCTGTTCACTTGTCTGAAGGTTACAGCGAGCGGTCGGAACCAGTAACTCAGCCGGGATGACTGCCTCACTCCCGTAGACGAGAGAGAAAGGCGATTGCCCGGTCGCATTCTTTGGAGTAGTCCTGTCGGACCAGAGAATAAGTGGGAGTTCGTCTGCCCATTTGCCTTTAGCCCCTGTGAGGCGTCTTTTGAGGTTGTTGATAATGATCTTGTTGCTGGATTCGGCTTGTCCGTTGGATTACGGATACCGGGGTGTGGATGTGACTAATTTGATGTTCCATTGGTCGCAGAAGGCTCTAGTCTTATGACTGATGAACTGGGAACCGTTGTCGCACACGATTTCTGATGGGACGCCAAATCTGCACAAGATATTGCATTTTATGAATGAAATGACTTGTTGATCCTTTACCTCTCTGTAAGCCTCGGCTTCGATCCATTTGGAGAAGTAGTCCGTCATGGCAAGGAAAAAGACTCTTTGACCCGACGCGGGACATTCCCCATCTCATAAAGGGCCATGGAGCCAGGGTCGGATAGAGGAGCTCTGAAGGCTGACGATGGACGGGTGCGTGTCGTTGACAGGCGTCGCACTTCTTGGTGTATTCCATGGCGTCTTTTTTCATTGTTGGCCAATAGTACCCGTTTTGTAGGGCCTTTCCTGAGAGGCTTCGCCCGCCAGTGTGGTTGCCACACTCTCCTTCGTGTAACGATTGCAAGATACGTCTAACTTCTGGAGTCTTAAGGCATCGTAGGAGTAGCCCTGTAGCAGATCTTTTGTACAAGATGTTATCAATGATATCGTAAGAGAGTACTTGTACCTTGAGCCTTTTTGCTTCTGTCTTGTCATCGGGTAGAATGTCGTCTTTTAACCACCTGATGTAAGGTAGCATCCAGTCGCCATCGGCGTCGATGATGTCTTCTTCGGGTCGGTCGCCTATTTCCATGGCGACGAGTTCTTCAAGTGATATTGTTAACTCGACGGATGTCCTTGGGATGGCTGGCGTCATGATGTGGGCCAATGGTATGTGTGGAAACTCTTTCGGGTCTAGGACGGATCCTAGATTGGCGAGTGCGTCAGCTTGGGAGTTAAGATCCATGGGCACTTGTCGGATGTTGAATGTCTGGAATTGTCCGATCAGTTTCTTGGCTACCTCCAGGTAGGCTATCATTCTGGTATCTTTGGCACTGTACGACCCCTGTATTTGGTTTACGACCAGCAAGGAATCGCAAATGACTTCGATCTCTCGGACCCCTAGGTCGTGAGCCAGGATGAGTCCGAATATGAGTGCTTCGTATTCAGCTTCGTTGTTGGTCGCATCCCACTCACATCTGACAACTTGAGCTATCTTGTCCCCCTGTGGCGATTTTAGTATGACCCCAAGCCCCGATCCTCTGGCGTTCAACGCCCCATCTGTGTGGAGCTCCCATGTACCTGTCTCGTCTATCGCGTGTAGTTGTGTCGCTTCTTTTAAGGCTTCTTGCTCTAGGGTCGGACTGAAATCAGCCACAAAGTCGGCTAAGGCTTGTGACTTGATCGATGTCCTAGGCTCATACTCGATGTCGTAACCACTGAGGTGTATGGCCCATTTGGTCATTTGTCCTGTGAACTCAGGTTTCCTCATGATAGCTCTCATGGGATGATTAGTGCGAACAGTAAAAGTATGGGATTCAAAATATGGTTTGAGTTTGTTCGAAGCCATTACCAATTATAGTACGAGCTTTTCAAGTGACGAATACCTCGTTTCGGCTGGTAACAGCATCCGACTGACGTAGTATATTGGCGACTGTTTGCCGTCTTCCTCTCTGACCAGTACAGCGCTTACGGCCGACTCTGACACTGCAAGATAAAGAAATAAGGGCTCATCGCCTTTAGGTTTGGTCAGTAACATGGGACTGGCCAGGTATTCTTTGAGGTTCTGAAATGCTGTTTCGTGTTCTTCCGTCCATTGAAAGGATTTGTTCTTCTTGAGTGCGTCGTGGAAGGGTTTGCACTTGTCGGATGATTTGGAGATGAATCTGTTCAGAGCTGCTATCCGACCTGTGAGCTTCTGTACGTCTTTGACACATCGGGGGGATCGAAGGTTGATGAGAGCCTTGATCTGTTCTGGACTGGCTTCTATTCCTCTTTGTGTCACCATGTAACCTAAGAACTTCCCTGACGACACTCCAAAGGAGCATTTAGTAGGGTTTAGTTTCATGTTGTACCTTTTGAACACCTCAAAGTTGTCGCGTAGGTGGTCTATGTGATCTTCTTTCTTTTTGGATTTGACCAACATGTCGTCTATGTAGACTTTCATCGTGTCTCCGATTTGGTCTTTGAACATTTTGTTGACTAGTCGTTGATACGTAGCCCCTGCATTTTTTAGACCAAAGGGCATTACTTTGTAACAATAGATACCTTGACTGGTGATGAACGCTGTTTTTTCTTGATCATCGGGATCCATGAGGATCTGATTGTAGCCGCTGAAAGCGTCCATGAAAGTGAGCATTTCGTGCCCTGCCGTGGCGTCGACCATGGCGTCGATATGGGGTAGAGGAAACGAGTCCTTGGGACAAGCCTTGTTGAGGTCTGTGAAGTCGATGCAGACTCTCCACTTGCCGTTCTTCTTCTGGACTACGACCACATTGGCTAGCCATTCGGGATAGTGGACTTCTCTGATTTTTCCTGTTTCCAGTAAGCTTTTGACTTCGTCGTCGACTATTTTGTTCCGCTCGGGGGCGAACTTCCTGCGTTTTTGCTTGACAGGGGGATGAGACGGGTCTACATTTAATTTATGAGTAATAACGTTTGAAGATATTCCGATCATATCCTCATGCGACCATGTAAAACAGTCGGCATTGACCCTGAGGAAGTCAAGGAGTTGTCGTCTGGTCGAGTCGTCCAAGTCTGACCCGACCCTTACCGTTTGGTTTGGCTTTGAAGGATCTAGTATGATCTCGTCGAGTTTTTCCATTTCTGGTTCGACGTATCGACTAGGTCCTTCGCCGTTCTGTGATTGCTATGCGGTCTTGTGTTCGACTGCATTCTTCATGGAAGCGACGTAGCATTCCTTTGCAGTCCTTTGATCTCCTCTGATCTCTTGGACCCCCCATTCAGTAGGGAACTTGATGACCTGGTGATATGTTGAAGGTACTGCCTTCATAGCGTGTATCCACGGCCTGCCAAGGATACAATTATAGGGAGACGGACAGTCTAGGACTAAGAATCTAACATGTTGGTTGATTCCTCCAGCATATGTGGTCAGAATGATTTCACCAGTCGTGTGTTTAACCTCATCGCTGAACCCGACCAGTGGGGTCGACTTCTTGATTAGGTCGTTCTCGGTCAGACCCATTTCTTTGAGAGCATCGAGGGTCAAGAGGTTTGTCGAACTCCCTGTATCGATTAGTACTCTCCGTATTAAGCAATTACCAATGGACAAAGAGATTACCAGTCCGTCATGGTGGCTTTCCGACCCGTCGGAGTCGGACTCGTCGAATGTGACCGTCGGAAGGTTAGATGCCCTCCCTGGTTTGAGTTCCGATGCCTCGGGCTTGTCGCCTTTGCTTTCCTTGGCGTGTCGCTTGGCCGCGGAGTATGTGTTCCCACATATGTCGGACCCACCTGAAATGGTATTGACAACTTTTGTATGGACAGGAGACGGGGGTTTGTTCTGTTTTACCTGATCTCGGCGTTCCATGGTGGCTTTTGCCCGTTCCGAGATGATGTCGCATAGGAGCCCCTGTGAGAGCAGCCTAGCGACCTCCTTTCGCAGGGCGATGCACTCGTCGGTCGAATGACCGTGGTCGCCGTGGAATTCGCACCATCGACTCATGTCCTTCTTAACGTCCGGTCGGTCGCTCTTTCGAGGCCATCTTACGTCTTTTCCATACTTGTCGAAACTCTTGACGAGCTTCGACACGGAAACGTTGAAGTTATAAGACTGGACCCTAGGAGGCAACGCAGATCCGTCTCTCCATTCCTGTGACCTGTCTTGGAAAGCATTTACCTGATTTGGTTCGTTTAGATTACGAGAATAGGGATGTGGACGTCTGTCTCGACGGTTATCGGAGGAATGTTTACGATCGGATGGATCGGGCCCGCGGGAGGCTTTACGCGACTCACGGTCCTCTTCCAGTCTTACCTCGGCCATAGTTTTGGCCTGAACATCTTCAAAACTTTTGCACGGGTACTTGGTAATCTCGGCGTAGAGATTGCTATCTTTGACCAAGCCTTGTCGGAAGGCTTCGATAGACATTATGACGTCGCAGTGGGGGATTCCCACTTTCTCTTTGTTGCACCTGTTGAGATAATTCCGGAGAGGTTCATTGTACCTTTGTGTGACTCGGTAGAGGTCACTCGATTGTTTCTCATGCTTCCGACTACTAACGAACTGACTCTTAAAAGAGTTAACCAGATCCGCGAATGATGCGATCGTTCCCTGAGGCAAACGCATAAACCAAGTTAGTGCGGGGCCCGCGAGGGTCGTGCTAAAGCTTTTGCACATGACAGCCTCGCGGCTCTCCCTTGAAACGGATGCAGCCATTAGCTTTTGTTTATAGAGAGAGATATGGTCATCTGGATCGGTGGTGTCATCGAACGTCGCCATGTTGGGGAGATGGAACTTCTTGGGGATCTCGACCCTTGCGATTTCTTCGACGAACGGGGATTCTTCGAATCCGCCGGACGCTTCTCTCTCGATCGGTTGCGGGACTCCTGGGAGCCTGTTGAAGCGCTTGTCGATCGTCTTCATATGTCAGTCGAGTGTCTGCTGGAAAAGAGCCATGATATCTGGCGGATTGGCAACCTGTGTTTCATCGATTCGGGCCCCGACAAACCCGATCGGTGTAGAAAAGGTGACATGGTTAGTCGAAAATGGACTAGCGAAAGGAGTTCGAGACGTACCCTCAGCGTTTCCGGGACGTCGTACATTTGGAGGCGTTGGTTCGATACTGTCCATGTTGAGGCGTGTTCGGATGCCGCCGTGGATGGGCGCGTTCCTAGATCCTGAAGCCACTGATTGTACCTGTGACTTAAGAGACTCATTCTCACGGGTTAGTTGCGCAATCTCGGCTTCGGATTGGGTTGACAAAGCGGCTAGGGCTTCGGTTTTCTGACGTTGCTGGGCTAGTTCCTCTTGAAGGGCGGCCATTTTTTGAGAGAGTTCTTGGAACTGGGTTGGGGTAGGATTTTCGGTTGGATTTTCTGTAGTTTGGGTTTCGTCTTCGAGACGTAGTTCTTGATTGTCAGTAGGAGGGTCAATAGTCATGGTTGGAAGGTTTTGGAAGGGTGATCGGCAAGTTGCCCCACGGTGGGCGCCAAATTGTTTTGGGGCGAAAAGATCGGACGACCTAAATCGCCTTAGACGGGGTAACTAGTCGACCAGGTGATAGAAAACAATCCAAACCAAGCCAAAAATAGATAAACACAGAATAAATGTATAATAGCGTGATGATCTTATTAGATGTCGTGTGAATCAGACTGAATCGTGATACAACTTATCGTAATAAAACCAGAGATCGAGTGGGACTCGACCGGCGGCTTGTGAGTGGCGACCGACATGGATCTAGCGTAAGCAGCCGTTAGAGAGCTAGGTGGAGAGCGAGAGTGCTATTCTGGTGAGTTGTCTTTTTTCCGAACGCTTGTGCTGTGTGTAATTGTGTAGTCCTCTTCTTATCTTCCTCGTCGTCCTGATATGGTAAGTCTTTTATTTTTGTGACCGTTTATGCTTCGGTCGAATATCCCATCTTCAATGCTCGGAGTGATGGCGAATATTGCGCCATTAAATCTCTGCATTTATGGTGGTTTGAAGGCAGTGGCCGTTGCGTGATCTAGCATTTAATGTTTGGCGAGATCCTCGCGATCCTGTCGGAAGGCATTCGACCAGAGACGTCTCGTCGGATCCTCTGGGCTTTCTTCTTCGATCTTCCGATTGGCAATGGGCTTGGGCTCGACCGATTTGACCCATCCTCTCTGGAGAATCCAGGCCCAACAATCTTCCTAACAATATCCAAAAGAAATGAAACAAACCAAACAAGCAAGATTTGCGGTTATAAAGTATATAGGGCGCGGATTGGTTAGGGTTCAAAGCCTCACTTTTACGCACATTTTTTATTTATTTATAACTCTCGGCCGTGAACACAAGGTTGGGGGACCAAGTGCTCTTCCTAGGCTAGGAGATTGACACAACCAAAACAAAGACGCAACGCAAGACGTAACAAGACAAGGAAACACAATGAACAAAATAAGGGCGGAAGCAAGGACAATAGATGATGAAAAATGCATGAACAAAGGGAGATTGAATTGACCAACCTTGTACCGTTGAATCTGATACCAGTTGATACATTATCGTCTCCTAAACGCGTCATCGAAGTGGATCTAGGTAGAAGACGGATCAAACTCCTCCAATCTCCCAAAACCTAGAACAAAGCCAAGCCAAGCCAAGCCAAGGCGTGGCTTCGTGGCTGGAGGGAGGTCTCGGCTATGACCGAGATTCACGTGGGAAAGGCTTGCTTATCGGACGGAGAAGGCTCGATCGGATGGCGTGCGCGCAAGGGAAAGGGTCGGCTATGGTGGCGGCGGAAGCAAGCTCGGTTGAGCTTTGAAGCAACGGCGGCGGGAGCAAGCTCTACGGCAGCCAATACTTCAAATTCAACTTTTTCCAAAATTACAAGGGTTTGGCTTATTAAAAGCCTACAACTTGGCCATGGGCTTTAAACAAGCACTTGGGCCGGCTCTCTTAGACACAAGAGAGGCCCGCACCCAAGAATAGAAACTTTTCTAAAATAGTAAGTCTAAAAATAGTAAATTTCCAAATTAGAAAGTTTCCATAGTTAGAAACTTACTAAAAATAGAAACGGCTAACAATGGAAACTACTAAGAATAGCAACAATCTCAAAATGTCTCGCAATTGGCATGTAAACCTCAAAATGCCAAAAGAACGCAAATGGCTCAGAAAGTGCCTCGGAAAAATCATCGGGCCTCGCCGATGGCCGCAGCTTGGCCAATCATCGCGCATAGGACGGCCCGGGGCGTGGTGAAGAGGGCGCAACTGTCACGCATCATGCTGCAGTTGTCACGCGCCATGCCCTTGGTCGTGATCGACTGTGTGGCCTGGGCAATGGCCCTGGCTCTGGCTCTGGTGATCGGGCCTTCAATTTTGACACTCAGCATGTCATCCTCTTGGGCCTCTGTCAATGTCACGTCCGTGGGCGTATCACCATGTGTAACTTCTCTAACACCATGGCTCATGTGAACTTAGGGTTTGATTTTGCACAAATTAATTTGGGATTTTCTCTCAATTCAAACAAAATTGTCAATTAACCATACAAATGATAATAACGTTGAGATATCATCCCACATCGATTATTGGAACTAAAATTACCAAGTATATAAGCTTAGTGAATTACTTCTCCTATTGCTAATTGGTTTTAGGACGGAACCCCACTAGGCGTATGTACTGGGCCTAACACGCATATGCGCTCCTATACACATGACCCCCAATATATCTATCTATCTACTGAGCCCACAAACTTTTACATGGTATCAGAGCTGGTCTGGTCATGAGCATCTTTTCCTGGCTTACTTGGGCTAAGCGAACTCTACCTGCTCGCCCGTTATCTACCTACTATCTATGGGCCTTCGCCCATCTATTATCTACCTTACCTACTATCTACATTGTCCAAGTATCAACTTACCCATGCCAGTTAATACTCAATTTGAAGATTTTAGCAATGATTCAATGTTTCCAACAAAATTTGCTAAGGGATAGTTGTGTGGAAGAGAGAGGAGAGGGAACTCTAATGCTTGGAGGACTAATGGTGGTTGCATAGATAAGTTGGTGTTGGCGTCGCGGCCTCGTTGGAGTTGTTGGCGTCGCGGCCTCGTCGGAATGGTGGTGGTGTCGAGCTCCATGCGCAGAGAGTGAGAGCAAGAGAAGGTGGAAGAGAGATGGATAAGCGAGTGGTAGTGGCGATGTCGGGCTGATGAAGCTTGTCGCAGTCGGTCGGAGAGGGAGATTAACCGGATGCAGTGGTAGAGGCTGCTGAGCTATGGCTGAGGGAGTCATGGTTTCCATGAAAATAGTAAATGGAAATGGGAGAGAAAGAGTAATATTAGTTCCAACATTTACTCTTTAATTTTTATTTGAGTTTTTAGTAAATAAGAAATTTTACTTTATAGCCTTTTCAAGAAAAAACTATTTAGTTTCCCAAGTTACATTTTATCATATTTCTTTATGGATTTTTCTAATGTGTGCCCCCATATTTAGTAATAATTTCTTTTAGTTACTAGTTTAATTTTTTTCCTAGGGGTTTACTCCTTCTACTTTAGAAAATATTTTAAATTTTTTTTCCAAATTTAGGCTCTTAACATTTGCCCATGAACAAACATTAGATAAATCGTTCCTTTATTATTAAAAGTGACTTCTTTTCAAATTACTTTTTATTGGAATCTTCTTCCACTTTTATTGGAATCTTCTTCCACTTGGCAAGATGTGTAAGATTTGCCCATTTCACATGGTGTAAATGTACAAACCTCCTATTTGTTTGCACATGTATATGATAAAAATACTTATCTCTCTTTTGGGATACTAGAGATTCAAAAATGATTGTGTACGTTTTGAAACATGTTTTCTTTATAGCATACAATAAGTCAATAACTCTTTTATGTTTAGTAATAAAAAATTTAGCCATTAATTTATTTATTTTTAAAAAGTACTATTTCTACTTTAAGTAATAATTTTTAAATAATTACTAAACTTAACTTTTTAGCATGTGCCTATGGCACACATTAAAAAGACAGTTAAAACATATAAACATAACTCATTATAATTTGAGGTTTATCTTACCATAATATGAGTAAAGACAATTATATTTAATTTCTAATTTTTATCAATTAAAAAGAGATAAATGAAAGATCCATTTAAATTACATTAGAAAGTACATTATATTAATATATAATATAATATAGTATAAGGATTAGTTCTAGTGAGAATTGACGCCCAAAATAAATAAGAATGGTTATGGGCCACCTGATCCAATAAATCAAAGGTGTAGATTGAAAATGAAAAAAATATAATAATTTGGCGAATAAAAAATGCGTATTTTAGGAGAAAACGGAGGGGTGTGTGCTTGCGTTTTCTTGGATTGGCCTCTGTCATACACATGGGCTGACGCAAGATTTTAGTTCAACGGGGGTTAACATTTTAAAGAACACAATTATATCGTCTATCTCATACAAAACCATAATTTCAAAGTATGTCGTCTATTTAAGCCTACCATCTACCTTACACAAACAACAATTCCTATACTCAGACCTCAATGGATTTTTACTCAAAATTAATCCAAAAATTACACAATATAAATAAGTTTTATCATGACTATTTTCACTGCGTAATTTCAACAAATTTGTATAAAAAATAAATTTGTAAATTTGTAAATCTATAGCCCTAAATTTTGTCAATTTTAACACAAATAAGAATAGATATAGATAAAATATTGTATTTTTTATTGAAAGATTTATACTAAAATTTGGATTAATTTGTATTTTTTAGTATTTTTGGTATTCTTTTATAACAAATTCTATAAAAAAATTATTTTAAATTTTTAAATAAAAATAGAAAAAAGTATGAAAAAATAAATAAAAAAAGCTCAGTAGGGCTACAACCCACTAGGCCCCACATAGGTTCGCCCCTGGCCATACAATATGAAAGTTATGCACATACATGCTAATGTTTATGCACATAAATGCAAAACTTTGCTGATTTTGAAAGTCATGCCCATATAATTAAAAAACATGCACATCTCAAAAATAACAAGATATTTATATTTAGTATAAAAGTTATGCACATTCAGGTCAATTAACATGCACATTTATTTATACACATTAAAAAGTCTTGCACACGTTGAAAAAACTCATGTACATTTTCAATAAAAATGATATCATATATAGTACAAAATAGATGCATATCTAGACCAATTTATATGCGCATAC
The DNA here is from genome assembly GCA_027886185.1 of Rheum nobile. NCBI lineage: Eukaryota > Viridiplantae > Streptophyta > Magnoliopsida > Caryophyllales > Polygonaceae > Rheum > Rheum nobile. The sequence goes on along the minus strand of WOAB01000531.1, from coordinate 2,762,399 downwards.
TGACAAATTTTTATACACATTATAAAGTCAAGCACACATAATTTAAAACTCGTATACATTTTCAATAAAAATTCCATAGATCAAAACCTTGTAAAATTAATGCACTTGTAGACCAGTTTACATACACGTACATCAAACAAAAACTTAAGCATTTTAAAAACTTAAGCACATACATTTCAAAATTGTGCACATTTTCAATACAAAAACCATATAATGCACATATAGTACGAATTAAATGCACTTGTAGACCAATTTACGTGTACTTAAGCACATACATTTCTTTTAGTTACTAGTTTACATGTACGAATAAAAACATATGAACTTAAAATTCCAAATACACACAGTTTAAAACGCGTGCACATTTTCAATACAAAAACCATATATGCACACATAGCGCAAATTAGATGCACATACAAGTAAAAACGTATGCACTTACAAAATTACGCACATGCAACTTAAAGATCATGCACATTTTGCCGGAAAAAATGATGCACACCCAATGTAATTTAGTCAATATCTTTACTTACATGTTAAAATTTGTACACATTTCATTTGATATACATGTGCATTCATTTAAAACATTTTAAAAAAAATGCATTTTTTTGAATTTTTTATTTGCCATACATTATTCAAATTTCTCACCCAAACACACCTTCTCACATGACACCTTATAAAATAAATACCTTCAAATTATTTTTAAATATAATCCAAACACAAAACATTATTTTAAATTAGTAAAGAAGATATCAAAATTATGAGTGCGGTTCCGGTGCGGAGCATTCTTCCCGTGCGGACGTGTGGACATGCACTATAGGGCCTTATTTGTGCATTTTAGGGCCTTATTTGTGCACTTTTGCAAAAACAAATGAAAAATGTTTGGAAAAAAATTTGAAAAAGATTTTTTTTTTTTTTTTGAAAAAATGCATAAATAAGACGTTAAAGTGTACAAATAAAGCCCTAAAGTACATGTTTCGCACGTCCGCACGGAAATAGTGCTCCGCGTATGATCCAAACTCTCAAAATGCATTATGCAAAAGGGAAAAAAAAATTGGCGGCAGAAGGAGGCTTCTGGAATTACGTACCCTGATACACGGCCGAAACAGAGGTGGAAATCGGAGAGTTCCCAAACCCTTCACCACTGTTTCTTCAATTAGCCTCTGAAATTTCATAAAACAATTGCGATCACAAAGAGCTAAAGGAGAATGGATCCGGAAACGGCTCTTGAGCTCGTAAGAAACGGCTCTACTCTTCTCCTCCTTGATGTTCCTCAGTACACCCTTCTGGGCATCGACACCCAGGTCAGTTCTTCATGTTGATTTTGATGTTTATTTCGCCATAAAATTCCTGAATACATTAAATCTGAGGGTGATATGGACTTCGCAAGCGTTGGACGGCAAAAAGGGTCTATGTATTAAACAGAAATCGTAGATATGAGAGCAATTAGATTCCGAATTTGCTCAATGTGTGCTACTTTATATGATTTTCCAACTATGGCGCTTTTAGTTCTTTCATGTCTTTGTAGTTTGTGTTGAATTTCACTCGAGTGCTGAGAAAAAATTGTGCTTTTTATAATCCGTATGAAGTGGTGTTATAGGCCTGAGATGTTCACTCCGTACGTGCTGAGAGAATGTTATACTTCTATCTGTTTTTGCATTTGAACTTAAACAATTTCAGTTCTTTGATTCTTGTTGAATTTATGTTGCTACGGAGTAGTGATTATGCTTCAATGTTGAATTTGCCTAATGTTGGGTGCCGTCTCATCTTTCAGGTGTTCTCGGTAGGGCCTATGTTCAAGGGTATTAAGATGATTCCACCTGGTGTTCACTTCGTATACTATAGTTCATCAAGTAGGTATGCAGTTCGAAAATTATGGCTTTAAACTTTCCTTGCATCCGTATGCAATCTAGTTGTAATCATTAGGGCACTCATGGGTTATACCCTTGTCTGCTGCTGGAATATATACGACCTTCTTTCAATGGATTAGCTCTAGTGTTTTTGTTTTTTGGGCCAAATCTCAGTCGCCGTCGTGATGAGACAGTTATAGCATTGGATTTGGATGATGGGAAACTGAGCCATGGCTATTTTCATAGATTTGGACATGACAGCCTTGAATAACCAAGAAAACTGACATCTTTTGAACTTTGGATTAGTAAGCATATTGGCTAGAGGCTACACAAACTTGGTTAGAGGCTACACAAACTGACATCTCTTGAAAACTGTCACAGATATGCTTGAGCAAGTTTAGAATAAAACCTTGGGGAATAATATATTTTGTTTACTGTGGCCATTTTGATGCAGTTTAGAACTGTAGAAATTTGCATTGACTACGATACTGAGGTCCATGCATTGTATGCCAGTACAAATAGATATAGCAGGCATGAGTTACCTCCTAGATGCTTCCTGGATGTGAGGATATTTTGATTTTTCTGTGTTTCTGTAGTTTATATTTCAATTACAGTGATCTTATATATCAATTACAAGCCTCATGGTCTAATACTTTATCAATAAACCTTTTAACAATATAACATGTCAAGACAGTAAAAACTATAGAAATTATAGTGATCCTTATATATCAATTACAAGCCTCATGGTCTAATACTTTATCAATAAACCTTTTTAATAATATAACATGTCAAGACAGTAAAAACTAATTATATGAAAGTCTTAGTCCTAAATTGAAACCTTCTATGCTTATTAATATGTATTAGTGTGACTTGAAGTGGTATAGTGACTGACGTCCACATATCCATCCACACTTTCTTCTGCATTTGAACCTAAGAGGTTGGAGAAAAACAGAAGCACTTCATAGGGTTTATCTATGCTATAGGCTTTAGCCAGAATTCTAGGGTATGGATATATCCATGTCTTGATTGTGCTCATGTTAGGGGTGTTAACTACATTTCAAATGACAGCATGGGTGATGTTTAAGAGAGAGTGTGTTAGCATTACTCATTACATAAGGGAAATTAAGACTTAAGTTATGATTTTGGGTTTTAAAGTTGAATGTGATATTTTTATCTTCCAGAACAAGTATTTGATCCACCTTTTCTTATCTTTCTCTATTGATATTAGAGAAGCATTTTAGTATGCTGAGAAATTTTAAATGTAAAAGTACAGCAAAGAACGATCCTCTCTTCTGCTATGGAATAAATAAATGAGAAGCTTACAACAAAGGAAGACAAATTAAAATGTGAATATAAATTGTACCTTGCTTCTCATATTTCTGTTTTGTTGATACCTTAATGCCTAATGCTTGGGGGTGTAACTGATGTAGTACAAAAATGAGTGAGATTTGTTTGGTTATCTGATTCTTAAGTTTCAGGTTGACTGAATGCTAAGGTAGATTCTCCTGTTTTGTTCTTACATACTCTCCCCGAAGAAACAGGGAATTGTTATATGCATTTTGGTGCAAGTGTGGAATTGAATGACATTAATAAGCTTGGTTGGGAGCTGCTTGCCTGTGCCCAACACATTTGTTAATTCTCTTTTTTTTTTTTTCCTTTCCTATTTTATTTAATTTTTGCTCATATCTAGATATGTGTCTTCCTCAACAAATAGTGAGAGAGTTTCTTTTCTTTGCAGAGATAGAGAGTTTTCACCGGCCGTTGGTTTCTATTTTGAGTCTGCTCCATCTGAGGTTTGGGAACTTCTGTTAAAACTTTATATGATGTAATAAATATATATTGTTCAGCTACATCTTTTTCTCAGGCTGTTTTTATTTCACAATTTATTAGGACCTGCAGCTCTTATATTTACTATTATACACAGGTCATTGTTCGGAAATGGAATCCACAAGAAGAAAGGCTAGTTGAAGTGTCTGATGAAGAGGTTAGTGATGTTATCAGGAAAATCTCTTGTTTGGTTTTTCAGATTATTTTGCATTTGGATGTAACTTGGCATTTATTGTTTATATGGACAAATATTATTTCCATAATGTAAATAGCCAATGTTTATTATCCTTTTACTTGATTTCAGGGAGAGGGATATTCTGAAGCTGTTAAAAGGTTGGAGTTTGACCGACAACTTGGGCCTTATACCTTAACTGAATATGGAAAATGGAAACAGCTGTCAAGCTATATCACTAAGGATATAATTGAAAGGATAGGTATGATGTCAATGTCTTGAGATATTTTCTATAAAATGTTTTTTCAACTGAGCATTCTTTGCAACTATCATCATAATCTTTGCGTTTAAAAATTTAATCATTTTCACAGAACCGATTGGTGGGGAAATCACAATCGCCTGTGAATCCAAGTTGGTAAATTCTATGCCTAAAACAACAATGGAGAAAGCACTGGCTGAACAGTTAAGGAATAGTAAGTTTGCTAAGTCATTTGACAAAGCTGACAGAAGAGGTTGTTTTTATACTCAAATTCCACGTGTTATCAAGCAGAAAGGCATTGGAGGGGAAGAACTTACATCCATGAATATGGACAAGGTAACTACTAATGAAACCAGATGGGTTTCACATTGATATTTTGAACCTGACTTCTGGTTCAATGACAGTTCCTTATTTTATTTTATTTTTATTTGTCCAGACACATCTTTTAGAGAGCATACTGGTGAAAGAATATGAAGGCAATGAAGACAGACTTCTTGGCGAGGTTCAATTTGCATTTGTAGCTTTTCTGGTATGCATAGATCTCTAGGGTCTAGACCCTTTTAATGGTTTAAGATCCTTTATTTGTGATTAGTATAACATTTCTTTTTCACATTTATATAATCTGATAAATCATTGGTCATCCTTTATGTGATGAGCTGATAATTTTCACAGATGGGTCAGTCTCTCGAAGCCTTTCTGCAGTGGAAATCATTGGTCAGCCTTCTTTTTGGCTGCACTGAAGCTGTAAGTCATTAAATTTTCAGTGCATCCCACAGAAATATCAGGGATAGAATTTGTATGTTTTTATTCAGTTTTGGTTTCTAACATAATTGGTTGTAGCTGTAGAGGACTAGAGGCCATGCAGAATGAGCTATCAGCACTAGTGATTGTTGGAGGCATAACCAATATTTATAATGATATGCCAGGAAAAACTAGAAAAAATAGGTAAAAAAAAACAGAAAGAAAATAAATCTTGTTTGCATCTCAATATGATAAATCTGGTCTCCAGCAGAATGTGCAACCATCATTTTCTACATTTTCTGTTCCTCTTGAGGCATTGTTTTAAATTCTTAATCTATTTCAATAAAGTCAGTGCCTGGTTATGTGGTTTAGACTTCGATCTACTCTTAGATTTGGTTTCTGATGTTCATACTTGGTTCTTGGCAGCCATTCCGTACTAGGAGTCACCTATTCGCTAAGGTATTGTTCTTCACCATCTTGGAATTGGCTCTAATACAAGCTGACTTCCTTTTAATATATGCTTATTAGTGACTATATTATCTTTAATTAGGTTAAAGTAATGAAGAGTACACCTATTCATAAGTAACTAAACAGATAATTCAGGTTAAATTAATATAATCTTTCCTTACTGATTTTGTAATTTTTTTTGCCTCAGTTTATTAGGGTTATCTGCTATCAACTTAAGTATGGAATTCAAAAGGACAATGAAAAAAACAGAGGAAATGAATCAGTTCTGCTGGACGATTCATGGTTTTCGGCTGATAGTTTCTTGTACCACCTCTGCAAGGTATGTTCTAGACTGCAGGGAATAGTGTTTCCCTTTCTACAACTAGAAAATAATTCTTTTTTGACTTGATTGTTGACAGGATTTTTAATATTTTTGCCATGAAGAGTATCTTTGAAGTGCAAACTAGTTTAACTGATTTGTGGTTTTTGCTCATGTGTATTTTTGCAGGACTTCTTCTCCTTGATGAACGAGGCCTCAGTTGTTGATGGTGATCTTCTAACATGGGTATGTATAATTTTACCACTTCCTCTTTTGCCCCAGCCGTGATCCTTTATTAGCTTATATTTGACTCTGCATTCACGCTTCTATATATGAACAGACTAGAAAACTCAAAGAACTCCTCGAAAACACCTTAGGTTGGGTCTTCCATCCAAACAATGGCATTGATGGGTTGCATTTTGACGAGGATGATGAGGTTAGTGCCATTTTCTTGCCAAGAAAAGTACACCCAAATTTTGAAACAAATATAGCAGCACATTTTTTTTTTGGTATTTCAGCAGCCTATTGCTTGTATTTTCTGCTTAGTTTTTTATATTGGTTGTTTTTGGTTGTGTATGTTTTCGCAGTTTGCCCCAGTGGTAGAGATGATCAATGAGCACGTTATTGGGGAATCTTCAGCTACATAGATCATAGTAAACAACCTTAACCGTTGCATATTGCTCCATTTGTTGAAACAGGCTGTCCTGGAATCTTCAAATGGCGGTTTCTTGCGTTATATATGCCTGGATTCTCTTTCGTCCCGGTTTTGTAACTTCTCCAGAGTTGGATTTGGCTTTGTGCAAGTGACTAGTTTATGTAGTGGATTTTTGTACTTGCACCTCAACAACTTTAAATGGGTTGGCTTTATACGAGTGTCACTGTTGTGCTTCCAATCAGGAAAAAAGATCAGTAAGAAGAGTACCAAACAACAGATGCTACAGACAAAAATAGAAGTTTTCAGTATATATCAATAATCAATTTCTTCCATTTGTATCCATACTCCTTGCAAGCTAGATGAAGGATGGACTCAACTTGCAAACCAAATGCACATTGATTCTACTAGTTTATGTAGCAGGGTTTTAGACTAATGAGACAAAAAAACAACCAAAAACGGACAGGAAAAACAAGCCTTGCTGTAGTTCATGATAGAAAGACTAATAAAGGGACTTGTAAATTGTAATCTGAAACTGCTTTCCTCTTGTGGCTCAACAAATGCTTTCTAATTAGCATTTTAAATACTTTCATAAAGTCATACTTCACAGATGAAAACAATGTCCATACCAAAGTTTATACAGGTGACAATGCAAACAGCTGAGAGAAAGCAAGCATAAGATCAGCGCTTCTGTGCTTTCCGCCTTCTTGACTGTGCTTTCTGATATTTCTTCCTGGACACCAACTTGCTCTTGGGTTTCAGCTTCATCTCAGGCGAGAATTTGTAGTTTGGATCCCTCATACGCGTCTGTATGTCCTTGAAGAACTGCATGTTTAGCTTCTTCGGTCCTCCTTGTCTAAGCTCAGCGTACTCTGGCCCAGAAACAATATTCTCAAACGCTCCTATCAGAATGTCTATATCACTCATCACCTCCCATACGTTGGTGTACCGCCCATCAGGACCCTTCTTCAACTTCTTCAGGGCGTTCTCAACAGCGACTTTCCTTGCTTTCTTACCAGGAGATAGCTCCTCTGGTTCGTTCTCCGCCTTCAGAAGCTCTGAGATTGTTCTATATTTCGGTGGTTCATCAAACTCAAACAATTTATCTATGTAGGCATCACTCTTTTCATTCGGGTATGGCTCTGTGGGTATATCTTCGTCATCATCACCTTCACTGCCTGTCCACAGGGTCTTCTCCTCATCACTCCCTGACCAAACGCTCCATAGCTCATCACTGTCATCAGCATTGATACGGTCTGAGTGTTCCTTTGCTCTCTTCTTGACTTTCTTGATTTCTTTCTCTAAGGGACTTCCTTTTTTCTCGGAGTCACTCTCATCCTCGCTTCCTGTCCACACACAATCCTCCTCATCAAGCTGCTTTGTCCAGGCTTTCCTGAACTCCTTGCTTCCTGGAACCCCCTCATTGAAAAGGTCATAACGCTTTCTTTCACCTCTTGCATACCACCTTGATGCTGAAATGTTTGCATATACACTAATATGATTTCAGCCAAGGTGATAAAACAGAAATAATAGGCACAGGTTGAGCAGCAATGTTAGCCACCAACGTCCAACTACATGTTAAAGAAGAAATTTCATCTAGCCAGAAACATTTTATGGGATTAGGAAACAAGGTTTTTAGATAACTATCCCAACAATTTTGATAATTGGAATTCATTATATAATGGTTCCAACTGATAATCCTGACAAAGTTATTGCTGTTAAGGTAGTGGCAAACACACAGGCACATAGCTAACAGGATGAACATTAATTAAATCCACAGATCATGAAACCCTGAATCTGAATTGCGCATTTCACAAATTTTGAACCCATTTTCCCATTACTTCGTTGTAAAAAGCAATGAACTTTGGTTTCTGATCTTCTTAACAGAACTATTTCAATGTTCACTGAGGACTTTCTACAAACAGATAGAATGCACGAAAAAAAACAAGAAGAAGAGGTACCCAGAAACTGCTTGACATCCTACAAGTAAATGAATTTAGAACCCTAGGATTGAATGCACAACCTTGAACGATGGGACTGCAATTAGAGATGATCCGGTGTGTAGAATGGGAAACAACTGAATCAGTCAGCACACATGACCTGAGAATTTATGCAATTTATCTTGTTAATGTTTGAGGCTCAAATAGTGATCTAACAAAGCAATCAAAATATGGAGAAAGGGCGGGAATCGTGTAGGAATACTGCCTGGGAATTGGGGAATAAAGGAATCTGGGCTTTTGGACTTGAAACATAGATTGCAGAACTCCGAAGCGGGAATAGAGACGTCCCACCATTTTCACGCCAAATCATGCATTTCTGAGCTCTGTTCATATTTGTAGCTTATGGTGTTTGCTTTCACGTGCCCAGCACGTGATAATAGTGTACTCTGCTCGTTTTATGTGCCGCCTAAATGGCAAAAAACTGACGTGTTGTTCTGGGTTTGACAAGAAACTATACGTATTATCATAGTATGTTTGCGAAATTACACTACAAGCAATATAAGATTACTTAAGATCGTGATTCAAATTTAACACTACCTCTGACCTTTGTTCATCTATTTAGTTAGAGTACTCATCTCACAAGTTGAGATTACTTTTTCTATATAATATATAAGCTTAGTGAATTATTTTTTTTTATTGTTAATTGATTTTAAAATAGAATTCACTGAGCTTATGTAATCGACACATACGTATTCACATTCTCTCGCGTAGACCCACGGCCCATTGTCTAATTTGACATGGTATATAGAACAAAAAATTACTTGAATATTTGTTTGATTGAATGTGATTATAGATCATTTACTTAATTAAGTAATTTTGTTCTTTGAACGTCGATCCTCCCCCAATTCCCGCGGTGACTACAGACGAGGTTCCGATGATGCAGAATCATCCAGGGAAGGACATGCGAAGCTATGGGACAGCCACAAGTATTTCATTTTCCACCTTGGAACAATTAGTGCGATCTATTCCTTGGCCGGCAGGGACAAAGCTTTGTCTTCCTGAAAGAGGAGGGACTTCTATGGCGCGATACGAGAACTATATGGTCGTCTTTGTAGCTAGCGTTGATGCATGGTTTTGCCTTCCCATACCTGACTTTTATCGCGATTTCCTGAGACCCTGAACCTTAATCCTACCCAGTTGTATCCCAACGCGTGGAGATACCTTGGTGGGTACACGATGTGATGCTACCATTCCGGTCTTATCCCAACACGCAACACGTGATTAAGCTCTTTACTTTGAAGTACGACAAGGGTTTTTGCAACCTCAGCCTGCCTACCTTGAACATCATCAACAAGCCTTCCAACGTGGGCAAATGGAGGGACAAATGGTTCCTAGCGCGGTGCTCCTCTCGTTCAGCTTTCAATTGTAAGTTGTTTCTGGACCCCTTTATGCGCCCTGATAAGCCAGATTAGAAGGAGATTGACGCGTGCAAAGATCAATTTCGCAACGAGGGAGATGCTTCTGACTACAAGCGCTTAATTACTCAGGAGAATTTAGAGAAAGCAAGGCTTAGTTTGTCGCGTTCAACTGAACGTGATGAGTCGGGTGGTTATCTGTTCTTCTGTTGCTCTTCATTTTCACATGTTGTATTAGCTAACTTTTGTATTTTCAGGGATGGTGAAATCTGACTTCTTGCTAAAGAGAGCCAAGAAGATCGCGGGGACTCCATCGCAATCAACATCAGCGGCAGGAGCAGCAGATGACCAGGCCGGAGGGGAGCAAGTATTGGCTCTTGTTTCCGACGCGATGATCACACGCGAGGCTACAGCTTCCTCGTTACCTCTATCTGGCATAGTAGGGACGAATCAACGCGGCAAGAAGCGTGATGACACTTCTCAAGTTGGCCGAGAAGGCAAGAGATCGAGGTCTAAGAGCAGCGCTAACCCTGCTCTTATTTGTACTTCGGGGAAAATCCATTTCGTCGCTCCTGGGCCTTCTATGGCGGATATGCATAAGCTAGGCATTCCAAGTGACGTGTGTGCCAAAGAGAAGGAGTGGCTAACTTCTCTGCACGTGCCATTTCTTCAGTTCGAGGCTATGAAATACATGGAAATGGTACGCGATCTTTCGCCTACCTTTGAATCTTGCCATATCAACTTTACTTCTTAACATTACTATACTCGCTTGATTTTGTAGGCTCGTCTAAGTATATTGGCAACAACATCGTACTGCAATGCTTTAGAGACAAAATGAAAAGGAATTCGCGAGGAAAAAGAGGCTCGCGCAAAGGTGGCAACATTGACTAAGCAAGCCGAGCAGTCTGCGACGTAACGTGACAAGGCCATTTCCAACACGGTAAAGCTTCAAGAAGAGAATGCGTCTCTCAAGAAAAAGGTTGAAGATTTACAGCAGGTCGTGTCTGAGAAGGATGAGAAGATAGTTGAGCTCAAAACGCAGCGCGATACATCAAACCTTGAGGCAGAGAAGTGGCATGCTAGGGCAGAACGCGCTGTCACCGATTATCTCAAGTCGGAGGACTATTAGATCAAGGTAGCTGACGAGGTGGGACCCCATTGGGAGTAGGGAATAAGGATTGGAGTCAGACAAGCAGTGGCGAGGTTCGGCGAGATCGACCCCAGGATTATTTACTTTACTCCATACTACACGGACCTCTTTGGCAAGCCCCCGATCGAAGACCCCAAGGAGGGAGATAATCAAGCTATGGATGTAGATGCCAACGCGGTGGTAACCAACGCGACCCTACCTGAAGACCGCGACATTTCTTGACTTCTAGTAGCTTTTCGTAGATCTTCAAGCTTTTTTCCTGCAAGCTATTGTATAAAACAATTAAGTAATATTAAATGCAAATGAATGGAAAGAGCCATTTTGGACGCCGTCACTCTTTAAGTAGCCGTAGTCTTCGAATGATCTTAATGAATGGAAGCGAGGTGGCAGCCCCAAGCAAGCTTGAGGGATCTCACCTACTAAGAAGAGCGTGGTGGCAACCCCAAGCGAGCTTGAGGGATCTCACCCGCTAAGAAGAGCGCGGTGGCAGCCCCAAGCGAGCTTGAGGGATCTCACCCGCTAAGAAGAGCGCGGTGGCAGCCCCAAGCGAGCTTGAGGGATCTCACCCACTAAGAAGAGCGCGGTGGCAGCCCCAAGCGAGCTTGAGGGATCTCACCCGCTAAGAAGAGCGCGGTGGCATCCCCAAGTGAGCTTGAGGGATCTCACCCGCTAAGAAGAGCGAGGTAACTTACCTGGGATAGTCTAGTCGACCTATTGTGAGAACAAGTCCCCACGGTCGGCGCCAGTGGCGGTTCCCGTACGTTTGAGCTGCTAAAATATGAATTCGTCGTGGCATAGACTATCCCTCAACAAGAACGCGATCTCCATAATATTAGACAAAACACTTGAAAAGAAGACATTTTATTCATAATCGGCGCGATATCTCTAATGGCGATTACATTTCAACAAATCTTTACACGAGAACTATGACCTCTCGTTTTCTTCCCAAAAATGGGCGATCCAACAAAAGGTCCTCTTTAAAATGCGATCTCAAGCCTATTTATAGTGTCCGAGTCCTGCTTGTGATTGCTGGCAAAGAGCAGGGACGTGTAAGCCAACAGTGACTTGCATGGAGTGACGTGTCGTACACGAGTAAGGCGGCATCCAATGGCGGTTGAGTTGTGGCTTTGTTTCATTGGGCGAGTGACATCACGTTAAATAAATGATCACCGCGATCTTCTCATGGCTGGGCGCAATTTGAGCAAGGGGATCGCTCGTTGGTTGGAGTAGGACGAAACAATGAACGCGGTCAGTCCACGCGTTCAGAGCTATTCTAGAATAACGTAATTCATCAGTATCATTTGGAACATGAAGATTGTATATAAATATTTTTTTTTCTAATACAGAATAATCCGTGAATGTTGTTGAGTTTAGTTGTATATGAATGTGTCCATGATATTATTTGTTCCGAAAATAATAAAACTATAAAAGTATGTCCGTTTACTCTTGCTTTTCAATAACTCTGTCCAAGATTTCATACCCCTTATTCGTAGACCATCTTGTAGTACTATCTTAGTTTTTGCACTCTTGTTCTATAATAACTCACTCCAAAATTTGATCCAACTCCAGCGCTCTAATCTTCCAATTCTTGATTCAAGTTGGTTTTGGTGGATTCCGAACAAAGAGTGATCTTCTTTTGCTTGTCAAACAACAACAAAAATACCACGTAAGGATTTGACTGTTTATTGCTTCCGTGTTTATTAAAATGAAAAAATTTGGAAAAAATCTGTAATAATGTACACACATAAGTTATTTTCATATGCAAATACTTGTCATTTTTATACGTTTATATAAGATTATTTTCATAGATTTTTTTATATATGCACACATATGTTGTTTCATATGCACACATGGATTATTTTCATATGCACATAGATTATTTTTGTAGATTTTTATACATATACACACGTAGTGTATCTTACATACACATGTAATGTATTTCACATGCATACATATGTTATTTCACATGCACACATCACACGTAGTGTATTTCATATCTATAAATAGATTATTTCATACATATGCACGCGATAGTATATTTTATATACACAATTTATTCCATATTAATGTATGTGTTTTTATATATGCATACGATATTGTATTTCAGATGCACATGATAGCAGAGGCGTAACCAAGGGGGGTTAGGGGGGTCATGTGCCCCCTCTTTCCATATAATTAAATGCATATTTTATTAGTTCTGCTAAGTAGGCATATAGATAAATTAGCCCAATTGGTCCTAAACCCACCCTTGGAACAACACATCATTTGTTCAAACCTTGTCAACCACTCTTTCCTCGACTTTTCTCTTTATTTCACTTTTGTTCATTTTTATTTTTATTTTTATTTTCATTATCATCTTCATTTTTCAAATCTCTTCTATTTATTTTATTATTATTATTATTATTTCCATTACAAAGATGATTAAATTAGATTAATATCATTTAAGATATATTTTCACATGTAACTACTTTCTATTAATTACCTAATAACCTAATCTTTTATTAAGAGATATATAAATTGGGTTAATTATATGAATATGACTTAATTATTTACCATGCGTTTTATTTTATTTTTTTATATTTTACATGTCTATTATATACATTAACTATAGTATGTTAATGTTTATTATCAATTAGTACATTTTAGTTATATGGTTAGATTCTTAGTTAATAATAATAATTTTCAATAGGTCGCCTCACTATCCAGTCCGCGTCTGTAACGAACAATTGAGTGTGCCCCCTCTTTTAAAATTTTCAAAAATCCATTTTTTTGCATAAAATTCGGTTAAGAATTTTTCCATTTAATAAAGCGTGCGATATGGGGCAGTTGTTGGCCGTTCTCATTCCACATCTAAGCTACCATTCGCACCATATCTTTTCTCAAAAAAGTTATCAATTAATAACTATATAGTAATATCAAATACTCTATCTGTTTTACAATATTTGTCTATTTTACTTATTTCACATTTCTAATACAAGTGAAATAGTAGGTAGATGAGTTTTTTCATGAGTAATTAATTAAGAATGTGAATAGTTAGATTTAAAGAACAAATATTTTAAACTAGAAGTAACTTTTTTTTTTGAAAATTTTAGTAACAATAATATATAGAAGGCCAAATAATATGAAGCAAGAAATATAGCTTAAAAGACTAAATATCGTAAAACGAAAGGAGTATAAATTAGGGGATAATGTGGTGGATCTTGTCGTTGATTTGTATTGTTTCTTGTTGTTTTTTTCTCAAGCCGTTTTGTTTGGATACCGAGCATATTTCAGTCTCTCGATCTATATCTAATATATCAAATTATTTTTCTATTAAAAAAAATTCAATTATGGAAAGTACATTATTAGGCTACTTCATAAAAGCACTTGCAATGTATACATTCTATATTATTTAAGTAAAAGTTTATAAAAGTTACCATTTATCTAATTGACTTATTCTAATTGACTTATTATCGGGACCTAAGTTTAGGGGCTAGGTCAATTCTAATTAGAATGAAGATTCATCGGTCAAATTAATATATAGGAGTGGCTTTGGTGAGAGCCATTGATTAAGTAGGTGAGAACCGAGAAATACAAGAAATATTCTTGTTTGCACGTACGTGAGGGCTTGTGTTACCGGTGAATATGAATGTTCACCGTATTTATACATAGATGTTTATCACAATATATAAGCAAGGTTCATCACTTTACCAAATACATAATTTGCTAGTTACTATTCTTGTGTTTTTGTTTTCTAATTAAATTCCAAATCTTATAAAAATGATCATTTGATGTTCATTGCATATTTATTTGACACAATATTGATAATCTTTAATATGAAATCAAATTTAAAATATATAAAAAGGTAGGCTTTTTCTTTGATCTGTTTTGTGATGCACATATATAGGATTGTTCATCGGTTTCAGTTTTCGTTTTTTTAGACCGAACCCGAACCGATTATATTCAGTTCAGTTTTCGGTTCACATGAAAACAATATTCGGTTTTCGGTTCAGTTCGGTCAGAACCGATTATTTTTTAAAATAGAAAAAATCCTAGATTTCTAGAAAAAACTAGTACAATCTTATTTGGTTTGGTCCGGTTCGGTCCAAATTTGGTCCATGTTCGGTCCAGTCTAATTCGGTTTTGTGCACTAAAACCCGCTTCAATAACCTAAATTAACCTAATTTCAAAATGTTCGGTTATTCGATCCAAAACCGAACCGAGTATGTTCAGTTCTATTTTCGGTCCTCAAAATTCCGAAGTTCGGTTTCGTTTCGGTTTTGGACCGATGAACAGACATATACGCATAAAGTAATTGTCATATACTCATATATGATATATGCTTAAAAAAGTGGTGCACATATAAACATGAAAATAATGAGCATATAGGCATCAAGAGTAATGAGAATATAAGAAAAATATAATAAACATACATGCATAAAAACGTGGTGAACATTTGGGCATAGAAGTGGTGAACATCTATGCACAAAAGTGATGATGTTCACAGCGAAAATGTCAAAAAGTAATGAACGTATAGGAGAAAAGCGATAAACATGTATACATGAAAAAATAATGAACATCTATATACAAAAGCGGTGAATATCTTAACATGAAAGTGATCATGAACATCAAAGAACAAGTCATGAAACGTCGAAAAAATGTTCACGTACATACATAAAAAGTAGGGGTGTTCATGGGTGGACCGGACCGGATTTTCGGACCGGACCGGACCGGAAATGACCGGACCGGACCGGTAAAATTCCGGTCCGGTCTCCGGTCCACCATTTCCCCAAAATCGGTTTCCGGTCCGGTCCAAACCCGGAAAAAATCCGGTCCGGAAGACCGGAATTTAAAAAAAAAAAAATTGTAATTTATATGTTTTATATATATTTTTTAGAGATTTATATGTATTTTTTTATAGATATTTTTTTAAATTTAATAAGTTAGGAGTATATATGTTTTATAAATATTTTTTTATAGATTTTAAATAAGAATTTAATTTTTTTATTTTTTAAAATTAAATCCGGTCCAAGACCGGACCGGATTAAGACCGGACCGGACCTATCCGGTCCGGTCCGGTCCGGTCTTCGATCCACATATGCCCAAAAATCCGATCCGGTCCGGACCGGATGAACACCCCTAATAAAAAGTGATGAACATATTTATTTGATACAATAACGCGTATAATACGAGAAAATTCGGTACGTTTTTAGCCATTTAATAAAAATCTAGAATACTTATTTCTTTTAAATTTAACGACCTAAAATGATTTGCGTTTATTTCCTATATATATGTCGAGCGGATCAACCCAAGCGGTGGAGTCATACTTTGACAAGTATACTTATTTCCTAATCTTTGTGGGGGATAGCTAGGCTGGTGGGATTATGCAATTACTTAATTTTCCGTATCTGTTTACTTTTCATTGTACCAAACATGAGATGAGAACGGTGCATAAAAGGCAGCTCAGCTGTGGCTTGTGGGGATAATTAATTAAATTAGGTATTTTAAGCATAAGACGTAGACCACACGATCGCCCCACTGCCAGAAGCGCAACGCGGTGTTCGATCCTGATCCGATCTGATCTGTGCCGCACAGCATCCCACCAAACCTCAACTGCGTGCGCACACAAACACATATATTATCCCCAATTCAATTTTCAACCCCCGAAATTTGTATTGATATTCCTAAATTTAGGGTTATTTCTGTTGGTGTTTTAAGATTAAGTTATTTTCAACCTTTAAAAATTTCTAAGATTTGAGTTTATTTGTTTCGTAACTAAATTTTTTTCATGTTCATTTAAATTAATTAAATCCAAGTTCACCATTGTGTACCTCGTCCTCGAATTAGTAAAATTTGACTCATAAAATACTCAAATCCATGTTCGAACTATGTCGATTTGAATTTCGAAACAACAACCCGTTTTCGACCTTAAGAATCCAAATCGGAATGATTCCAGTATGGATTTGATTGTTTTAGGAGCTGAAACCTACTAAGTTGAGGTCAATAAACATAATGATGAGCTTTGTTTTGATCAATTTGAACCGAAATGATACGAATATGAAAAATTTCGATTACAAAGCGAGCAAAGTCAAACCGACATTAATCGAAAAACCCTAAATTCAGGGGTACCAACAAGAATTTCCTTTTATTATTTATTCCATATATTAAAGGCCAAAGGAAGGTGCGCGCGTACATTTACATGTGGAAGGCTACCCCAGCTGTCAACACTGCGCAATCACTTATCTCTATCTTCCTTGTTGTTTGTGTTCGCCACGCTCACGAAATTATGAGATACAAAGCAATGTCGGATAAAGCTTCAAGAGTTGGTGGCCCATTTCGCATGTGTTTCTTTTTGTTTGTGTTTTGAGCTAGTGGTATACGGATGCGCATCCTGACATATTGTCTTCTTTTTGTTTGTGTTTAGGGTTAGAAGTATACGGATGCGCATTCATTTCGAGTTCGAATCTTGTCGATTCATATGAGAATTGAGAAGTATTGCTTTCAGGGAGATCTATACATTAATTAACATAGATCTTCGAAGAAAAGTTTGCATGTTTTTAACCATTAATTCAAGGAAACACATTAAATGTGTACTTATTAGAGCCTCAACCTTGCACAATTGTAGTACAATAGTAGTTCAAAGTTTTTGGTACAAGTTGTAGTTAGAAGCCACTCGTACGCGTCATATAAACTAATGACACTACTCGTATGAAATTCCCGTGTCACTTATTAATGCGATTAATGAGGCTTTGCACCCTCAAAAATACCAAACGAGCTTATTACAAATGATTCAAGAATAACGCGTCAACATCATCAACACGCCGCGTTAGCAGCATGAACACGTGACCCAGACACGTAGCCAAATGAGAGAGGCAACAAAAGCCAATCAAAACAAGACAACAACATACACCACATTTCCCAGCCACGTGACATACGTGTTACTCGATTGTCCAATCACCATATGACATGCATTTGCCGACTCAAAGGACATGACCAATCACAAACAATCACACACTGATTTACTGTCACAAAGCAAAAGCATGATTCTCCAACTATAAATAAACCTCCAATGCACTGAAGAGAGGGGATTTTGATCGAAACCCAATTTTCTTGATGCTTTCTGTCAAAATCCGTGTATGATTCTCATGCAATTGTAAAAGTTATGTAATTTCATTGTCCTAATGACTCAATAAAGAAAAAAAAAATGTGTATCTTTGCTTGCCGTGTCATTACTTTATCACGTTAAATCTAATAGCTAAGTTTTAGAGATATATTTTATCCCATTTATTCACATATATATGATTTTGACTCGTTATTTATGAGAAAATTGCAAAATGGAAAAGTTAGGTGAAAGATGCTTGTAGGGTATTATTATTTTTTGAATGAAAGGTAAAGTTTTCATTCATGGTAATTGAACTTACAGAACCTAGGCAGCCCTAGGTATTACAAAGGGGATCTCCTAATTCCCACATTTTCAAGTCATTTTCTAGTGTCTTTGTGCCATCTGGCCAATACACAATTTCTAATATGGTTGATGGTCATCTTGGTGCACTCTATGATACTAACATCTCTCGATTGAAATACAATGATATTCCTACATGGATCTCCAAATGAAATAGGAGGTTATAGTGATACAACTAATCCAGAAGGCATATGTGAAGCTATGTTTACCTTTGATTCTCTTCATGCACTCGATCCAATCTGGAATGTCTATATGTCGATGACCAATCTTTGCCCACGTCATCACTCTATATATGTAGTACTTCTCTGGAGTATGTAGCGACATCTAAACCAGATTGGCTCACTTGTTTCTGCTTCACAATTGCAAAATGGACATGATTCATCACTTTCAGTTTGCTCCTAGTGTAGACGCCTCCGTTGATAATCATCCAATTAATGAATGAAGTTCTTGGAGTGTTGATTTTCCCCCATACCAGATTGTTCCAATTCTGTTGTTGTTCCCTTGGATATGAAATCATCATAAACAGCCTTACCATTATATTTGCCTCTCATGGAGCAAATTAATAACTGGAGTACTTTCGCCATTGTCCAGCTTCATCAAGATATATATCATTCGCCATTGTCCAGCTTCATCAAGATATATATCATCACGTAGATTAAGGAGTGAGCGCTGTAAGGCACTGTCGGTGCTCTTCCTGTCCACATGATCCCTCTAAGCAGATTTGATCGATCTTCCCCAAGAGTTCCATATTGAGTTGGAGTCTTGGATAAGATTGTAAATGAGCTCAACGATCGCAACTTGTAGGGTATTTCGTATTAACGTCATGAGTACGTTGTCTCTATCTTCTAAACGAAGAAGTTAGCTAGCTAGGTTGCAACTTAATTACTTAATTGCATATTGTCATAGCAAAAAAGCACAAACATTTAGGCTGGAGAAGCTTGTCATCAAAGAGCCTTCCTTGATCCACCAAATACAACTAATAAATCCAAAGGTGTATGATTTTGGTATGACTAGATCTTTAAGGTTTGTGACACCTAGCATACCTGAAACTACAAAAATAAGTACGTTACGCATTGTATTATTCTTTTGTAAATTAAATATTAGCTTACCAAGTTTATAATTTGTGATTGAAATCTTGAAAAATAAAAATAACTAGTTCTTGTTTGAAAAATAAAAATAAATTTTAATTTCCAACGGAAAACTGTAAATGAGATGTAAGAATATTTAGGATATGTTGCCTATGGTAGCTGGGTTTTTGAATTATGGTCAACAAACAGTAAGAGCGTACGTCTAGTAGCTGAAAAATATCAATCTAACTTAAAGGTGGGTGTAGTAGATGAATGCAGTTACTTTTATCAAATTTTTAATGTGATCCTCTAAGATTGTTAAAGATTAATAAAAAAATTTCTTCCATTTTAGCTTGTAATACCTAACATTCAAGTAGATGTTTAGAATAACTAAACTGATCGAAAAATTCAACTCATTTAACTCCAGCTCCAATTATTTGTTCAGTCCTATTTCAATTTGATATACCGAACACGATCGATATTGGGATTCAAAAACTCCATATAGAAGATAACAATTTTAATTTATAATTTTGTTGATGACAATTTGTATGCGGTTAATGCTTTTTCTACGGGGTTACCCTCTTCATGAGGGAAACTCCCCTTCCCTCTTCATGGGGGTTCTCTAGCTGCTTGTTAGCTTCTCCACCGATGTATGTCTGCTTCTGCCGCCTGCCCCTCTCCGCTCGCCGATGCTCGTTGATGCACTAGTTTTGGCCACCGATGTCTCCCTCACCGCCAATTCCGGCCTTCGCTGCCCCTCTCCACTTCGCCCCTCTCCGCTCGCCGATGCCAGGGGTCCACCAATTCCGACCACCGCTATCCTCTTCTTCCCCTGCCGGATTCTTTCGGATTTGGGAGTCATCTTCGTGGCCTCTTCGCTCTCGATTTTCCCTGGTTCTTCTTCAAGCTTTGGTTGTTCCTCTTCGTTTTTCGATTTGATTTGGAGCTCTGTCCTTCCTTATCAGATTGATTTCGAGGAGTTGTTGTTTTTCTTTTGGTTGATTTCGAGTCTGTATAGTTGTTTTCTTTGCCTTCGTTACTAGCTGATTCTCAGATTATAAGGCTGGATTTTACTTGTCTTGTTTTGTCTAATGGATCTTTGGGTGTGATAGGGAGTAAATCCTTAAAACCTACCACAATCATAGATTTATTAGATTCAAGGGTTGTTTCATTTGGCCTTCGTTTGCCAGCCTTTTGTGTTCTTAGTTTTTTTGTTTTTTGGTGTTCTCCTTTTGGTGCTTGCTCCTTTCATGTTTGTAAGGCTGGGTTTGCACTCTCCTTCTCTGTTTAATGAGTCACTGGTTGTGATAGTGAGTAAATCTTTAAAAGCTAGCACAACCACTGATCTATTAGCTTTAAGGGGTGTTTTTTTGGACCTTCTTCTGCTAGCACTTATTTATGTAAATTTCATTTCCAGGTTATGTTTCTGCTTTTCCCATGCTTTAGTTCAGCATGGTTTATCCTTGCCTTATGGGACGATGGTTTACTTCCCTTATGTAACTCAACTGCATGTCTCTGTGACAAGCAATTTGCCTTTCGGCAATATGTAATACATGTTTAGTCTTTTCCTCAAAAAAAAAACAATATGTGGGGTTTGATCGATCACCATACACAGATGATTATTATTTATGATATAAGTTTAATTTATAATCTCTTGCAAACACTAATTAGCATTATTCATATAGATGTAACTTCAAATTCTCATTTGAAAGAAAACTTGAAGTTGAGGTATGTATAGTACGTACATTTTGACCAAAAAAAGAAGCTATACGTACATTGAACCAAACCTATACTCGGTTTTGATTTATCAAAATAACACGTCATTCTAAATTTTGATTTTATTTTCCATTTTAACTTAGGTCAAACCTTTGACATATATGAAGGTTTTTTATGTTGATTTGTGTAGCTTTTCTTATCAATTCTCTCATAACTTTGACTTCAGTTTTAAGAATTGGTATTTGGTCCTTTTATTCCACCAATCGCTATATTATTACTTGACCCTCGAATTACGAACGTAAATTTATAATCCGTTTGTGTATCATTGATTTCTTGATTAGTTTTATAAGTTTGAATCTTTAAGCTACTCTCAAGGATTAAAACCTAAGAAACATAATTTGGATATGTTGTTTTTATTTATATTGATCAAATGTTTCTTTGAATATTATTCACCTCATAATATCATTTTTTTGCAAGTTGAGCCCACGGATATTTAACAAGTGAAAAGATAAGGTGAGGATGGAGGTTTAGGAAATGAGTGAGGATACCCCAAGACCGTCGGATTAAGAAAAAGAGTGTCCAGATCAGCCAAGAAAATAATTCAGATACAATTCGGCACGACCAAATTTTTCACGAAAATAACGCGTTCCGTGCACACACGCATTTTGGTCCATATGCACACATACATTGTTTCGCATGCACACACGTTGTTTTCATGTGCACACACGGGTCATTCCGTATGCACATGTAGGTTATTTTTGTTGGTTTTTATATGTATGCACACATGTTATTTCGTACGCGCTTTGAGTCATTTTCGCATGCACACATATGTTATTTTCATGTGCACACCTACGTTGTTTCACATGCACGCATGTCTGTTTCACATACACACATAGCACGTAGTGCATTTCGTATGCACAAACATGTCATTTTCACATGCACACAGTAGTATACTTCGCATGCACTCGATAGTATACTTCGCATGCACACAGTCGTGTTTTCATGTGCACACTTTTTGTTCATTCCATATGAACGCACGCGTTTTATGCATGCACACAAAAATGAATTTCATGTGCACACCGTAGTGTATTTGACATGCACACAACAATGTATTTGGTATGCACACAAATATACACTTCATATACACGTGAATCCGTCTTTTTCACGAATAATTCAGCCGTGTCGAATTTTTGCCATTTTTTTCTCGAATTTTTGAAAAACGATATGGGCACTCCGTTTAATTCTCATCCAACGGCTCTCATGCGTCTTCATTCCTCTCCTCCCTTCCCATCCTCATCGAATCTCAACCCATATAACAATGACTAGGGACGGACCTAGCATGGGCCCAGAGGGGGTTGTGGCCCCCACTAGACCCATGCTAAAAAATAATTTTTTATTTTAATTTGTTTTTTAAATAAAAAAAAGTTATTTTTTGTGTTTTTCAATTAAAAATTTATAATGCATACCTTAAAAAAATGTAATTTTACCCAAATTGACACATAGATTCTGCAATAAAAAAAATGAACTGTCTCCTCTATGTATATGCTTATTTGTGTTATAAATTTCTAAATTTAGGTCTTATGGGTTTAAAAAATTGAAATCATTTTTTTTATACAAATTGTTGAAATTATGAAGAGAAAGTAGTAAATAATGATGAAATTGTTTAAATTGTGTAATTGTTGGATCAATTTTGAGAAAAAGTTCATTTGGAATTTGAATATAGAGTTTGTTGTTTAAAATTAGGGTTGGTCGTGTAGGGTAAACAATAGACATAATGTAAATAATAGTTTTTTTATCTACGGGCTAAAATATCTCATTTATAAGAAAAATAAAAAATTAATAGAACTTTTTATTTTCAATTTAGTGTGATACAGTTTTCGTTCGAGTAGGACAAGGCAATGAAATTTTCTCATTATCGCTTTAATACTTTTGCATTTAGCTCAATAATATCGGATGAACAATATAATTTCACTTAAAAATATCTAGTGATCGTTTACTCTTCAAAATTTTAGCCATCACTGAGCTAAAATATTGCGTCCGTCCCTGACAATGACGGAACTACAGTTTTGTAATGACACTCTACTCATCAATTTTTCTTTTCTTTTCCTTTCTTTTATGCTGTGGAAGTTTACATGTAATTTTTTTAGTAAAAAACATCTAGTCAAATAAATAAACGTACCCGATACATTAATGAACTATGTCATTTATATATAGTACTACTATTTTGTACAAATTTGTAGTTTGATGAAATAGCACCGGTTTTAAGAAAAGACAGTTGATTAATTGCAAGGATTAAGTAATGGGAGACATCAGAGTTAGGTTTTTTTTTTTTTGGTCATCAGAGTTAGGTTAATTTAGTGACATATATATTGTAGTACGTCTCAATCATTCACTAACTTGGAAATAAAATAGGGCCCATGCCAATTGCAACAATTCCCACCTCATAATCTCTCCTGGCTATCATAGAATAGACCACCAATAATTTAGCTTGCACTTCAAACAATACTCCTCCAGCTAATCTTTATTTGTGCTTCTATTTCCTTAATTTTGTTAAACATTATTTGTTTTTTATTAATTTTAAACAAGTTATAAAATTTGTCCTTATAAGTTGTAATTATTTAACTTTAAAATTAGACTTGTAGTTTCCTTACTCTAATTTAACAATTTGCCTAGTTATTAATGCTAGAAATTATTAAATAAAGATATTTTAAACAACTTTTCTTTCTGTAATTAATATGTACGGAGTATGAAAAGTTTTATAAAGATTAAAATAAAAATTAACGGATAGAGTAATAAATTACCCAATAACTAATCACCAATTATGGTACAAGTTACAACCACAAATGCCCACCTCATCTTCTAAAAAGTTATTGCAGATTAAATTCCAACTGCAACATCACATACATACAACGGCGGACCGAGGTGAGGCCCCCACTGGAATTTTAAAAAGAAAAATAAAATAAAAAAAATTTCTTTATTTTTTGGTAAATTTTAGACATTTTTTATTTATTTTTCTTCAAAAATTTTCAAAATAATATATATTTTCCAATTTTTTAGATATAATTTTTATATAGGATTTATTATGCATAATCCTAAAAAAATACAAATGAAACACAACTTATCCAAATTTGCACACAAATTATTCAATAAAAATGTAATACTTTCTCTATATCTATCCTTATTTGTGTTAAATTTTTCTAAATTTAGGGTTTATTGATTTGTAAATTTTAAAATCAATTTTTATATAAATTTGTTGAAATTACACATTGAAAGTAGTAAGTAATGATAAAATTTGTTTTAGATTGTGTAATTTTTTTTTTCAATTTTAAATATTTTTTTAGGGGGTTCGAATATAGTATTTGTTACTTGAAATTAGGGTTGTATGTGTAAGGTAGATATTAGACTTAAATATTTAAAATAAACGGTACATTTTTTTTCTTCGGAATGTTAGCCCCCACTGGACTAAAATCATGCGTCCGCCCCTGCATACATATTACATACATGCATGCATATTCATTATTCGTCTTGTGTGTATATGATATAAATTTATAACACGCACAACAAAAACTGAAAAAATAATTAGTAGTAGTCAGGGGTAGAATTGAGGGAGGGGGGTCCTGTGCCCCCCTCCCCCCCCCCCCCCCCTTGTCCCGAGTTTTTTATTATTATTATATTTTTTTAGGAATTTTGGTGGGTATCCTTGAGTTTAAGGGTACTCAAGTCCAACTTCACGTATTTCTTGCACTCAAATTAGGAGGATTTGCTAATAAAACAACAACTCATTTTCGATCTTATAAATTCGAATCGTGATGGTTAGGGTATTTCGATTTAGGTATAGATTTGCTTGAATTAATTTATTTATAATTCAAACTTAATTTAATTTGATTGACGTGTTAACAAACTTTTAATAAATTGAATTATTTTAAAAAGGAATATAGACAAATTTATTGTGCAAGTAAGAAATTATCAATTTCAAGTGTTTGAGTCTCCGACTATTCCTAATAAACCTAAAAACGTTGATGAAGATTAATGTTGGTTTTCAAGAAAGAAAAGTATAAAAGAAGAATGCATATGAGATTGATATTAATATTATTTATAACTATTTTATTTAATATTAAAAAAAATTATGCCTCCTCTTTGAGAATTATCTGGTTTCTCCAGTTGTAGTAGTAGACTAGTAGTAAACTCTTCATAAGAAGTAAAACAAAAATTACTCATTTGAATAACTTTCTGACAACTGAGAATTACTCAAAACTGCTATTTTATATAAAAAAAACTAATATATATAAGTGATTTGACCAACCGAATTTGTTTTAACATAGATTGGAAAGTCAGTAAAAATTACATACAAAAATTCAAAAAAAATTTAGAAATTGTTATAATATTATATTTATGGATGTACATAAGATAGACTTCTCTAAATCTTAGAGTTGACTTATTTCCCAAGCATTGTAATTTGTATTGTAATTTGCTATTTAATCTTCGGTTGTAGGAAAACAACAAAGGATCAATTTGTATTGTAATTTGCTATTTAATCTTTTTTTTGTTACGTTTTTTTATATACTTTAATTCTATGTCATTCTCTATATCTGAGTATTAATGCTTTTGCTTGTGTTTTTCTGAATGTATATATATAATCTCCTGCAGAGAATTTAGAATGTGATTATGAAGATCATCGAATCCCTAAAGTGATATGATTCAATCCCTGAAGCGATATGTCTCAATCCCTGAAGCAATAATTTTCAATCCTTGAAGTGATAATTTATATTCCCTGAATCCCTGAAGTGATAGTTTTCAATCCCTGAAGTGATAGTTTGAAGCGATAGTTTTCAATCCCTAAAGCGATAGTTTTCAATCCCTGAAGCGATAGTTATCAATCCCTGAAGCAATAAATTTCAATCCCTGAAGCGGCTGAAGCGATAATTCTCAATCCCTAAAGCGATAATTTTCAATCCCTGAAGCGATAATTTTCATTCCCTGAAGTGATAGTTTTCAATCCCTGAAGTGATAGTTTTCAATTCCTGAAGTGACAGTTTTCAATTCCTGAAGTGATAGTTTAGTTTTCAATCCCTGAAGCGATAATTTTCAATCCCTAAAGTGATAATTTTTTATCCCTGAAGTGATAATCTCAATCCGTGAAGCGATAAATTTCAGTCCTTGAAACGATAGTTTTCAGTCCTTGAAGCGATAGTTTTTCGTCCCTGAAGTGATAGTTTCTGTCCCTGAAGCGATAGTTTTTCGTCCCTGAAGCGATAAATTTCAGTCCCTAAAGCTATCATTTTCAATCCATGAAATGATAATTGTGAAGTGATAATTTTCTATCCTAATCTCTGAAGTGATAATTTTCAATATTAATCCATGAAGTGATAATTTTCAAAATTCCTGAAGTGATAATTTTCAAAATCCCTGAAGTGATATTATTTTATAAATTTACTTTATCTCTTGAAGGGGATATACATTGTGAGTCAAATGACGTCCATGTAGTGACGTATATTATTCTTGAAAGTGGATAGAAATTAAAAGACTCAAATTAACTTATTCTTGTCATATACTAGTTTGTTTATTTCATTGTTGATTATAATTTATGTTTTATGTGTTCTTTTATATAGTTCTTATATTAATTTGATAATTGACATTCCCTGAAGATGATGCACACATAATATATTTGTCAAGGTACAGACAAATCTAAAATCATCCCCGTAGTGATAAGCTCAATCTCCCGAAGTAGACGAAACAATAAGTTATATTACTCCTTGTAGTGAGCAACTATAGAAAATATCATCTCCTGAAGCAGATAATAAAAAGATATATTAGAAATAACCTCTTGTGGTAGGTTATAAAAGTGTCAATAAATTTGGTGTTTAATTTCTTGTCACCCGAAGTTGACAACGATCCTCTTTATTTAAGTAATGTTTTTTTTTGTTTCATTAATTATGTTTACTTTTACATATTTTATGTATTTATAGTAAAATAATAATTTCATCCTTTGGGAGTGGATGTACACATAAAATCAAATTGTCCCTGAAGTGACATGATTCCTCGAAATGAAAGAATGATGAATTTATCTTTTTTTAATAGTGTTTTACTTCTCTAATTTATTTTGAAATAGTTGCTATGATTGCAATGCCAAATTTTTAAGGGTTTTCAGAAAAAATAATTTAACATGTGATTAAGTGTTAAAATTCATTTCACTATACGAATTTGGAATAAGAATTAGCACTTGAAATTCCTATGAAATTGTGCTAAACTAATGATTTGATCATATCATCCTCAACTCGATGAGAGTATTAAGACTCAATATTTTGACAATATGAAGATCACTATATAATCCTGAAGAATTTTATGATCATATGTCAATTTTGTACTATGATAATAGTACATATTGTTAGGAAACCAAGTCACATTCCCAAAATCAGAAACATCAAATCCAAACATGATTAAATTTAGTTTTTATTCTTAAAACATATTAAAGCATCAAAATAGGTTCTACAAAGACATATTAAACCATCAAAGTACATGATTCTATAAAATCTTTTCAAAAAAGACTACGAATCAATCCTCAAATTGTAAGGTTATGAAGTAGTTTCTTTATATTTTTGTAATACACTATGTCCTTTTATTAAACAAAAGTGTATTCAAAACTTCGCTATCCTTAGAAATTACGGAGTAACTAAAAGGAATATAAATGTTGATCAATAAACGCGTGAGAATAGCTTATTAATTCTTCCATTTTCAAATGTCAACCCCAAACTCTGTAAACAACTGGCTTACGCATAGCGAATCTTGAAAATTCCTCTTTTACATTTTGTCCATTTTTCCCATTTTTTAATTCGGTTTGATTTTCGATAAAAATATTACTCCCACCCCACTATAAATACCCATATCTCAAATCCGATTGCCATCAACCAAACTCCTCCGTCGGCACCACAAAATCAAAGTTCAGTTGCGTGGAATTAATTTCGTAAACAACGCCTCCGTTTAATACGCGTATCTTTAAATCGGTTTAAAAATGGGAAACTACGCGTCTTGTGCCTTGACCGGAGCTGCCACCGGAAAATTCAGCAGGGCGGCAAAAGTGGTGTTACCGGGCGGCGAAATTCGCACTCTCAAGGAGCCGGTGAAGGCGGCGGAGCTAATGCTCGAGACGCCTAACTCCTTCCTGGTGAACGCCCGCTCTCTACAGATCGGCCGCCGATTCGCCGCACTCAACGCCGACGAGGATCTCGAAATCGGAGGCGTCTACGTTTTTTTTCCGATGAAGAGGCTTAACTCCGTTGTCGGCGCCGCCGATATGGGAGCTCTTTACCTGGCCGCGAAGAAGAAGGCTAAGGTCAGAGTGGTGCCGGAGGTCGCCGTCCAGGCGGAGGAGGAGGAGGCGTCGCCGGCGAGGTTGAAGTTGGAGGAGTTGGCGGAGGAGCTCTGCTTGCCGGAGTTTAGTCACCGGCGGTCGTTGTGCCGGTTAAAGAAGCCGGTGCTGGACACGATTTTGGAAGAGCCGATCTGTGTGAGTTGAATTGAATCAAGTGATTGATTTGATTGTGTGGTCGAAGAAGAATCTAGAAAACTCTCCGGGTGGATTTTAAGCGAAGAGAGGGGTTTTGGATCCGGATCCGGATCCGATTAGGGAGATATCAAGAATTCAAGATTAATCTTCTCTTCTCTTACATTTATTTTCATCTTTCTATGGTGAAAAAGAACATAGGGAAAAAATATTTTTGGGGAAATTCGAATTTCTCTTTTAATTAGAAGATTGAATGAATATGGTTCCATCAAAGAAGAAGAAGAAAGAAGATAAGAGTATGGTTTGGAGTATGCATATGTGTATGTCTCCTAGAAGGAGGGTGATTTTTTTTGGTTGCTAAATACTTTTTTTTGCTAATTAGGTGAGTCACTAATCACCTAGTAAGGTTTGGGAGCCAAAAAAAAGAAGGAAAAGACGATGAGATATCAAAGTGTGTATATATCATTAATGTTTAATGTGAATTTATTGATTTGTTCATTATGTATTGGTTTTCTTTGTGCAAATATAGAAGTGGTGTATTATGAGTAGACCTATCAATTGGGTCGGGTTCGAGTTATGTCGGATTCGGATCAAATTGGATTCGGATCGATCGGGTTGGTAAAATTTTTGGGTCGGACGGGTTCGGGTTAATCCGACGGGTCGAATATGTCTATTTTTTATGATTATTATTATGATTTTTAACTTTAATAAAATAACTATAATAATATAATTAATATTATATTATTATTTAATAAAGTATATTAAAGTATTTAATATAAATGAAATAAAATATACAAAATAAAGGAAACCCGCGAACTCGAATTTGCGTTCGGGTCGAGTCGGATTTGGGTCCTTCGGGTTGGGGTCCTTCTTGATCCAGTGATGTTCGGATCGGGTCGGGTTTTCGGATTGGGTCGGTTTTTGGCGGGTCTAATTATGAGTATGTTCTATGTTGTTTCATGAATCCTTTTATCTTTTCTAGAGACAATGGAACAAGCAAATATGAATTGGTCTGGTGCTAAATTCTTTAAATGTTGTTTAAAAAATCCGAATTGGAATTCTTCTGGCAACATGTATAAAGACCTGATATATTAGCAGAGTATCGCAATCCATATGTAAAACTTGATATTATGAGATTATTCTATACGTAAAACCTTATATTTGGAGATTATCCCGAAATAATATCACTATGTGTATGGTCGCGACACTAACAAACAAGGTTATCAAGATCGAGATTTTAGGATCGGATCGATAAGGGCTTTTCGGGATCGGATCATAAGATCGGATCGTGAATCTTAAGATTCTACATTCGGAAATTTCGCCTGATAACCCTGAATTTTTGACTTTTTCGTGAAATCCCCTCAGATTTTGACAATTTCGTGTGATAACCCTGAGTTTTTGACTCGTTCCGCCAAATACCCCTCCATCCTAGGGATGGCAACGGGGCGGGGAGTACCCTCCCCGTCCCCGTTTACGGACCCATCCCCCGTCCCCGAACGGGGATAAAAATCTCCCCCCGTCCCCGTCCCCGCCGGGGCCCCGTTCCCCGTCGGGGATCCCCATCCCCGTTTTACCACTCACAAAAATCTTTAATTTAGATTTAATGCATATATATTAGGGTATATGGTTTAGAGGGTTTGAGATTTAAGGTTTAACATCTAAATTATACGAGATTTTGGGACTAAATTGTATAAAATTTAGGGTTTAGGGGTAGAGAAATTACAAAACAAATGCATTCGGCGAGGATCCCCACGGGTTTCCCCGCCGGGGCCGGGGCGGGGAACGGGACGGGGACCTCTAGGCTCTATCCCCACCCCGCTCCCCGTCCCCGCACGGGGATTAAACTTTCGCCCCATCCCGCCCCCGTCCCCGTGGCGGGGATTCCCCGTGGGGAATGGGGAATCCCCCCGCTCCCCGACCGCGGCACCCACGCATTTTTAGTGGAAAGAGGATGAGTCCATCCTCTTTCCACTAAGAATGCGTGGGTGCCGCGGTCGCGGGTTCTGCCGCGGTCGCGGTTGTGGGTGCCGCAGTCGCGGCTGGCGTGTCTTCGCGACCTTGGCCTTCGGGTGCTGCTGCAGACCAACAAATCCATTAGCTATACAGCAGATATCAATTAAACCGGCAGAAAGAGCCAACTAAGTGCCCCTTAGATACTGAAGAAGTGGAAGCATGATACGGTAGATAGTTATTCTTTCACAGCAGTGCGGTGCCAAAGTTCTCATATCCGAGGTTTCTTCCGATCTCGCACTCTCTGAGTTTCTGCTCTTAGTCATTTGTAAGTTGATTTGCTTGCATTTTTTTGGTGGTTAAATTGATTTGTGTATGTAATGTACAACTTAGAGTGGGAAATATATATTGTCCAAAGAAAAGGTTTGTCTCCTTCTCGATCTGATTGCTTCAATTGAGTTAATTTGATTCTGATCATATGGTGACTCAATTCGATAACTATGTCTGATTATCGATGGGATTCGGAAACTGCTTTAGGCCGCGTCTACCAGGTACTTTTTTGCTCTCTCATCTTGTTCCGATTAGTTCTCAAGGATGACGATTTTGTTTCTTATGAAAATCTATGATGATTAGGTTCTAAAAGCACAGCATACACAACATGGAAGAGGAGGAGCATCGATCCAGGTTTGTTTTATATGCTCTCTCATTTATCTGTGACTGTAAAGAGTCGCTTCATGATGTCGAAATAAGAGTTTTAAGTCGAGCAAACTCCAGAACAAGTTATTTGAATGGGAAAATTCCTTTCTTGTGATATTCAAGCCACATTTTACTCAAACCCCCATCATATGATGAATTTTGCAAACTCTGTTGGTTTTGATAGAGCATTGCTACTTTGTGTCGATAGGAAAGTCAGCATATCTGTATGGCATCTTTCTTACCAAAGCTTAATCATGCAATACCTTCTTGTTTCAGGTGGAGCTTCGTGAAGTTGACAATGGGAATAAAGTGATTGAAAGATTTCGTACAGATGAAGCTGTAGAGAGTATGACTTTTAGTCTACTTTTCCATAGTTGTCATACAATACAAGTCTTCATCTTGTATATGGCAAAGAAATAAGTTGCTTCGTTCTTGTTTGGATTTTAGTTCTGCAACTTATAGAAGCTTCTGTGTTCTGTTTCATCATCCACCGTTTCCCGATTAGGCTTCTCATTCTTCGATGATTCTTCTCCCCCTCGCAAGACTTAATGTGGAGGCCAGAAACCTGGCAGCTCAGTTCCACCACCGCCTTAGCCGTCGAGGATTTTACTTACACACGCCAGCCGCGACCGCGACACCCACAGTCGCGACCGCGGCAGAACCCGCGACCGCGGCACCCACAGCCGCGACCGCGGCACCCACGCATTTTTAGTGGAAAAAGGATGGAGGGGTATTTGGCGGAACGAGTAAAAAACTCAGGGTTACCACACAAAATTGTCAAAATCTGAGGGGAAAGTCAAAAACTCAGGGTTATCAGGCAAAATTTACGTTCTACATTTTAACTAAAAGTAAGATGATATATGAGTATTATATATTATGTTGAAAAATATTATACATATTAGATATTGGGTGAGTAATATTGTTATAAAAATAAATTATAATAATAATTAACTAATTAATTTTGAGATATAAATTTTAATCATATTAATATTTGATAATATAAAGTCTTACTTTTTACTATTTTAGTGTTGTTGTATAAGATTAATATGTACATGAATTAAAATTTATCTATGTCTAGCTTAAATCATTTTCATACTTGAATAGTATAATATGTTATAGTCATTTGTACAAGATTACAAGAATTGCATTTAGGATCGTTAGAATCGTATGTAGGATCGAATCGTACATATGATTCTACCCATTTTATTTTGTCAACTAAGATCCCAACTAGGATCGCGGATCGTTCCACCTTTCCTGGATCGTAGGATCTTTGGAATCGTAGATCCGGATCGGAGTTCTGATAACCTTGCTAACAAATCGTATCGTGGGAGCAAAAGGTACTAAGGAAAAAAAATTGAAAAATAACATTACCTTAATTGATTCTTATTCCAAAGTAAATAAACGTTTTTTTTGGATGGGTGCATGCATTAACACTTAAATGGGATTATGGGTTGAATTTGTAAATAAGTGTGATATAAGATGGTTGAGCTTCCATTGAGTTGAGTATCCACTCTATTTATATAATTGGATATATGTTAGGTCTGTTTGGATTTTAAATAGAATATATTAAAATATATTATTTTTTATTAAATTGATGATTTAATGTAATTTAATACAAAATAATAAATTTAAATACAAAATAATACGGAATACATTCTAGAACGGAATCCAAACAGACTTAGTGGCTTTCTTGAACATATATGCTCACCAAAATTGATACTCGTTTTATTGTCCTAAACTTTTATAAGTTTTCTCTTTCGTTTTTCTCCATTTCAGCAGTAATTAATTCCTATTCCAAAGTAAATTAACGTTTTTTTTAGATGGGTGCATGCATTAACACCTAAATGGGATTATGGGTTGAATTTGTAAATAGGTGTGATATAAGGTGGTTGAGCTTCCATTGAGTTGAGTATCCACTCTATTTATATAATTGGATAAATATTAGGTCCTTTGGATTCCAAATGGAATATATTAAAATGTATTATTTCATATTAAATTAATAATTTAATGTAATTTAATATAATATAATGTATTTTAATGTAAAATAATACAGTCTAGAACGGAATTCAAACAGACTCTTAGTGGCTTTCTTGAACATGCTCACCAAAGTTGATACTCGTTTTATTGTCCTAAACTTTTATAAGTTTTTTCTTTCGTTTTTCTCCATTTCAACAGTAATTAATTCCTATTTCAAAGTAAATTAACGTTTTTTTAGCTGGGTGTATGCATTAACACCTAAATGGGATTATGGGTTGAATTTGTAAATAGGTGTGATATAAGGTGGTTGAGCTTCCATAGAGTTGAGTATCCACTCTATTTATATAGTTGAATAAATGTTAAGTCCGTTTGGATTCCAAATAAAATGTATTAAAATATATTATTTTGTATTAAATTGATAATTTAATATAAAATAATGCATTTTAATATAAAAGTTGAACATGCTCACCAAAGTTGATACTCGTTTTATTGTCCTAAACTTTTATAAGTTTTCTCTTTCGTTTTTCTCCATTTCAGCAGTAAAGTTGAACTTAATTCTTATACGCAAAATGTTATTTGAATCACACAAGAAATCTGTTTTAATCACTCAAGTTGAATTGAAACAAGTAATGGCGAGAGCTTGAGATATTAATGCTGCAATCAACAATCCATGTATCACTCTTGGATTCAAATTAAAAGTCGACTAACGTTAATATCTTGTTTCTCTCAAATGATGATAACTAGGTTATGTTCAGTAGGGTTTTCCTTGAGGGAGAAAGTCAAAATAAAATAATATATTTTTTTGTTGCAAGAGAATGAAATAATTTTTTAAATTTCCAATTTAAAACTGTATTGACTTGTAAATGGTTTAAATAGAAAAATATGATAAAGAAAAAATAAAATAAAATAGCCAGTGACAACTTTATCAAAAATATAAATAAAAAATCATTTGCATTCTTTCTTAATAACAATAAAAAATTTGCTAAAATAATAGAAAAAGTTATTAATTTTATATGAATCTATATGACTTTAGGGCCAGTTTGGTATTGATATAAGATATCAGGTATGAGTATGTGTATGGATATCACTGATATCCATATCTGTGTTTGGTATAATCATGATATCGATATCAAACTGATATCTGCTGTTTGGTATCAGATTTGGCTATTAAGGTATGGGTATGAGTGATATCATATTGATAACAAAGTGTTATTTTGATATTTCTCATTAATTGGGTATATAAAAAATGTCACTCATATCTATACCCATACCCGATACTTTAATATCACTCATACCCATATCTTGATATCCATACCGATACCGATACCGATACCCGATATCTCATATCTTTGATATCGATACCAAACGAGCCCTTATTAAAACACTTTTTCACCGTCTTAAGTTGAAAATTTGACTGGACGTACTAAAAGTGTAAAATTCTAAATCTTAGAGTCAGATTTTTAAGGCATTTTAAATGAGCTTAAGATTAACTTAATTTATAGCTACAAATATGATCATATACTGTCCAAATTTAACAAGAGATGATAGTCCGGATTTTTTTTCATGTATTGAGCCTCTTCATTAGTGGTCTTTATCCCTTAAGCTTATTTTGTATGTCATCAATATTCACGTTGGAACATTTTGGATTAGGTTTGTAAGGTTGTGTGGCTGAGAAAGATACATAATAAAAGGAAAAGACCCACCTAGTTCATTGTCGAACATGTGCTCCCATTCGATCATGGATGAGTTTGTAATTTGATGAGACAAAAATAGAGACATGAATTAAATGGAAATAATTCACCGCCAGTTCATAGTTCACGTACTCATATAATTATACGATTTCTATTTAACGCCCGAGTGAAATTGCTATTTCACGCCCCGTTTCGTTCGTCACGGATTAAAGTGCTTCGTCCGTGACGGACGGATCATATTGGTACGTGACAGACGGATGCACTTGGTCCGTGACGGACGAAACGAACAACCAAAAAATTAAATGTTACTTGTCCCCACCTAACAACATTAACTACTCCGTCATATTCATCAATATTACGGCCAAAATTAAACTCTAAACCTCTCAATCACTCTTTCTTTTCCATCCCACAACACTTCTTCCATTGTCTTCCATTACTTTGATTCTTTTCCATGGCAAATGAAGATGATTTTTCCAACTTCAATGGTGGAGAAGATGTTTCAAGGGATTATCATCACAATGAGGTATGTTTTTTAAGTTTTTACTTTACAAGTTAGTAGAATTTAAGAATTTTATGGTTCCTTCTTGTGAATGTCTATATGTCTGAGTTGTTCTTTGGAAAAACAAACACTTTCTTAAGGTAATTCTCAATAATTGTTACTATATATTCATAAAGACTTCATCTTTGATTATGCTGTACTAAAAAGTTGGAGATTTTGTGTGCAAAACTGCATGTTTGAGTGTTTGGTCTTATTCTATTGAATTTTTACTAGATCATTGCAAGTGTAAGAACTTTGTTCGTCGACTGTTTTTGAAATAAAATCGTCTGTGATGAATGGATAGGTTCCATCCGCCACGAATGGATTGCCTCCATCCGTCACGAATGGAATGCTTCCATCCGTCACAGATGGAATGTATCCATTCATCACGAATGGATTGCCTCCATCCGTCACGAATGGATTGCCTCCATCCGTCACGAATGGAATGCTTCCATCCGTCACAAATGGAATGTATCCATTCGTCACGAATGGATTGCCTCCATCCGTCACGAATGGAATGCTTCCATCCGTCACAGATGGAATGTATCCATTCGTTACGGATGAATCTGTTTAACAGAAACTGCATTCTTACTTGCTTTTATGCTAACCTGTTTTTTTACTTCAATATGAGAGAAATTTTGTGAACGACAGTATTAACAATCTGTCCCTGAATGAGTGAGACATGGTACCACCGTCCTTCTCACTTGGATTTTTCGATGAATGTTGTGCGCCTCAACAATCTCATATACCGTTATCAAATTGTTTAGCTCGTAGTGGAATTCCATCTATAAGGTGGCAGACTCCACCTCAGATTGGGTTCCCGACATTACACACACAACCGCGGTTTGATTATCCTACACCTGAAGAAGTGATTGTTTCAGAAGATTATTCCGAGAAGTTTACCACGGGTGAAGTATTCGGCTCCAGAGATGATGCAATTAATTGGGCTAGACAAATTGGGTTTGATAATCACTTATGCATCACTATTGGTCGGGATAGAAACCTTGGTAGAGGAAGCCTTCGGAAGACACAGTTATTGTGCGAAAAAGCGGGAATTTACATTCCTAAAGATGAAAACAGAGTAAGGCAAAGAACAAGGAGCAAAAAATGTGATTGTCCATTCAGATTGTTGTGTCAAGAAAAACCGAGAGACTCATATACAATCAAAGTAGTTGTTGGAACCCACAACCATGTCATTGGTGATGACTTGTACGGGCATGCATTCGCTGGCAGGATGACACATGAGCAGAAGAAGTTGTGTAAGGTCATGACAAAAAATCATAATAAACCATTCAAGATTGCAACAACACTTAACCAGGACCCAAACAACTGTACTAAAATGAAGCAAGTGTACAATGAAGTGTATAAGGTCCGACATAGTGGGATGGATGGAAGAACCGTGGTCCAAGAGTTCTTCCATAAGTGCAAGGAGAACAACTACTTTATGGAGTATAGGTCGGATCCAACGACGAATAAGATCAATGACATTTTCTTTGCCAGTCCAGATTCCATGAAACTCCTAAAGGCATTTCCGTACGTCCTTTTGTTAGACTCCACATACAGCACAAACAAGTTAGTATAACACATCTACATGATACATCTACTTGTTGATATGTTTATTCATTATGCAATGACACATCTACTTGTGCAGGTATGACTTGCCTTTTTTCCCGAAATTATAGGAGTCACGTCTACATGGAAAAACTACAATGTGGCGGGGGCGTTTCTATAGCGTGATCAAGAAGACAACTACGTGTGGGCCGCACAACAACTTTTTGAAATGTGTAAAAAGTGTCAAGTAACACCGACATGCCTAGTGACAGATCGTGAAAAGGCCTTGATGAATGCGTTAGATAGACTCTTCCCAAGTGCAAAGTCTATCCTCTGTAGGCGCCATGTGAAAAAGAACATAGATGACAATGCTAAGAAGGTGATGAAGGATAAAAGCTTGGGTACAAGGTTTACAAATACATACTACAATTTATTCAAGCAAATAACTGTACCCGAGTACGAGAGAGAGTTGCACAGAATTGAGTCAGAATGGAGGGCTTGGCCACGTCTGACTCAATATGTAAGAAATAATTGGTTGATCCCGTATAGGGAAAGACTCGTGTCAGCTTGGATAGATACTGTGTTCATGCTTGGAACTTCCACGACAAACAGGTTAGTGGATTGTCGAATCTGTACTGCATGTTGTATTCACTCATTTACTAAATTTTCACTGCATTCTATTCTCTGCATAAATTTTCCGTCACATGTGGATGAAGTCCAAACTGCCTCGGACGAAGGTGTGTCGTATGTCACGTGTGGATTCCATCCTCACGTCACGGACGAGAGTGTTTCGTCTGTCACGTATAAAGTGCATCCATACGTGATGGACAATTTATGCAAAGAGCAGAAAGCTTGCGTATGATCAAACTTTAAACTTTTTTGTACTAAATATAGGGTTGAAGGAGCACACTCTAGTTTGAAAGACTTCTTGACTACTCCACATGACAGTCTAGACACGATATTCGGTCAATATCTGACAAGGCTAAAGTCGTATGCCTATCAAAGAAATCCTAAAGTACCTACTACAGAGTATAGCAAGCAAGTCAGGGTCAATCCCACAGAGAGTCAGGTTATCTATTCTTGTAATTCACGTCACTGACTAGGAACTAGGGGGGGGGGGGGGGTTGTAGAAATCTTGAAACAAAGTAACAAGTAAGCAAGTAAACAAGTTTGCAAGTAAAGGTTGTGAATATGATGAGGAAAAGCGCCACACTTAACAAAGATCCACACAACAAAAGATATGGTTGATCACTGAATTCTATTAATCTCAAGTTCTTAATATTCCTATAGTTGTTCTTATCTCGATCATAGATAACTATTAGTTCTACCAGCCCTAATAGTACTTATTACCAAATCAAATCCGAAAACCTTCAAGACTCAATAAAGCAATAGCAATCAACCAAGGATTCAACAAGATACATGCAATAGAAACAACCTGTTACTATAAGCATGCAATTAACTCTCTCCCACGATGAAGCGCTCGAATCCCCTATACGCAACAATCGTGCTTGCTACTAGATATGCAACCCGAACCCGGAATCACAAATCCTAGCAATTAGGAAGATATCAATAGACCTAGGTAGCTACTCTAGATAAATCAACATAAACCAATAGACAATCAAGCGCAAGAGAATTAATCCAACTAGATAGGAAAACGAACAAGAGTAGAAAACTCACAACCAATCAATTGCTGGCTTCAAACTTTCAAGTGTAACAATGGAGGTTTAGTTCTCCATTAGGGTTTGTGAGAGCAAAAACGTAGAAAGGTGGCAACTAGGGTTCTCTTTTTCAAACTCTTAACAATTAGACTTAAATACTAAGGCAAATATTCAGGAATAAAATAAAGGAAAATAACAAACGTGGAAACAAAGTCTCGGATTTAAAATAAAACGGAATAAAAACACGGAACGAAAGTCTTCAGCGCGTCGCCACCGCGGGTGCGGTGGGTTCCACCGCTGGGTGCGGTGGCTCTCCAGTGGCTTCTGTCCACTTCTCTGACGACCTCGCCGCAGGTGCGGCAGTGCCCACCGCTGGGTGCGGTGGGACTCCAGAATCTTGTCTGGTTTCTGCTTCTTCCACCGCAGGGGGCGGTGGTCTTCGGCGCGGGTGCGGCAAGGCTCTAGTAACATCTCATCTTCAAAGCTCTTCCTTGCAATCTCTCGCACCGCTCCTCAACTCGTCTCTTCACTCCTTTGGCGTCTTTCCTTGGTGGCTTCCTTCCTCAATGTCTCCTAGATATCCACAATATCTCAAACACCTCCAAAAACACCAAACTTCGCCTCCAAACGCCATACACATGAATGTGTCTAAATCTATCCGAATGACACCAATAAACCCTCTAATGACTCTTACTTAAGCCCTATAAAGTAGTGCTTATCAATATCATTCAAAGATGGGTAACCAAGTGAAGGAA
This sequence comes from Rheum nobile, assembly GCA_027886185.1. Taxonomy (NCBI): domain Eukaryota; kingdom Viridiplantae; phylum Streptophyta; class Magnoliopsida; order Caryophyllales; family Polygonaceae; genus Rheum; species Rheum nobile. Next base: position 2,723,092 of record WOAB01000531.1, on the reverse strand, counting down.
ATCAAGGGGACCATCAACGAGAGTGTACAAAACATGATGACTCTTGTGACAGGAGCTGATGTTTTCAAGCTGTTGAAGTACAAAGTATCTAAGGTTGCACTTGACCGCTTGATGAAGGAATACATAAAAGGGGAAAATGGATTTTATTACAGTACCTGCACATGCCAGATGAGAGTGAGAGATGGATTACCATGTGTGCATGACATCGCTAAATATGTGACGAGTTCAATCCCTATTAAGCTTTCAGCGTTGCATCCGTTTTGGAGACGATTGAGTTTGTCAGAAGTGCAAGACAAAGGTGAGGTTGAGGTGAAGCGCAGAGTCGCGAGATCTTTGATGGATCAATTTTATACGGATCAGTTCCCCAATCTGTCAGCAGATGATCAAGAAAAATGTGTCTCGCGACTGTACGACATAGCTCGCCTCGAGGGGACTAGTCTGCAAGAGCCGGCTATTGTGAGGCATAAGGGACGGCCAATGGGAGCTCCAAACAAAGATACCACTAAAAGACATCCTTCTTCATGGGAGTACACATACAAAGATATGGAAGGGACACATCCGAAGAAGCAACGAGGTAGGCCACCAAAGCCCACTAGTACACCTTCACCAAACCCTACAGCTCCTACCACTCCTTTGAGGCCATCTCAGGTTAGAGCTCCCAAGAATCCAGTGGGTCAAATATTTCCACCAACTTATCTGTCTCCACAGTCCTTCATTAAAGACTTTGAGCCGTATAAGGGTATAGTTCCGTCGTGTATGCACGAACACTTGAACATTTACTTTGATATTGTTGGTGATGGAAACTGTGGATACAGAGCCGTTGCAGATCAAATAGGCATCGGGCAGGAACAATGGAGGATCGTCCAGCAAGCCATGATTGACAAGGTGAAAGAAATTTGGGAATTGTATGCTAAGACTTGCCTTTTTGAGATGACGCTGGAAAAAGTACTACAACAACTTACATGGTTTGACTCTGGAATGGCCCTAGAGAAGACTTGGATGATGCTTCCAGATATGGGTTGTCTGGTTGCTTCTGCATTCAGTTGTGCAATTGTCGTGGTGGGTGGTCTAAACGCTACTTTCTTGCCTTTGCAAGCGGTTCCACATCATCCCAGAGGTGCTAAGCTTAAGACGATATGCATCTGCCATATTGAGAAGGAGAGTCATTTCATTTTGGTATGATACTAATTATTTTATCATTTTATATTTATTATTTGAACCCATGAACTAGGCAACTGAGTACGTTCTCCATTGTTTTGTAGATGGCCCTATCAGAGGAGTCACCATTGCCGCCAGTATTTGTCATGTGGGAGCATGCACATGATGCCATCGCTGCTTGTCTGTATGATCCATTCGGTCCTCAACTGATGGCATACGAACCTTCTTCCACAAGAAAGAGACGAGGTTGCAAGCCGACTTAAATGCTATTGTACTCGCACATTGTAATTGTTTTGGGCGAAAAAGATCGAACCGACCTAAATCGCTTAAAGAAGGGCAACTAGACAACAATTAGATTGATAATATCTAGATAATCCAAATCAAATAGAAAAAATGTAACAAGTTTAAAATGACGCGACGACTGGCTTATCTCCTTTGAGTAAGGGGTCGGTCGAACCAAAGGGGAAGGTCGCCGGTCGTTTAAATACTAGAACACCGATTTCGAACTGATCAGCTTAGATGGGCACAGAAATGAGAGTATCGTTATATGTATTATGTCCGAGAGTACTTGTGTGTCTTACAATGATTCCTTGAAACCCTTTATATACATTTAATCTTTAGGAAGATTTAGCCATTTCCTCGTCCGTGATCTTCGCTTTTTAGCTTTAATTGCCGGATTGCCATAATCTTATGGCATTTATGTCTTGATCTCGCAGGCTTGTAGCCGTTGTATGGGATTCGGATTTTTCGTAACGTTTCTGATCGTGTCGTTTGTCATGACCTCAGCTCTTATCGTCTGGTTTTTTATTGCTTCATCGTCCGGTCGCTTCCTTGGTTGGTCGCTTCAAAGGAAAAGAAATGGCTTCGCTTACTGGGCTTCCTCTTCCGAAGGTCCACTAAGAACATGGCCCAACAATTGCCCCAAGGAATCGAGTCGGGCCGGAGATGGCAGTTGAGGGACGGTTGGATTCCTTCTCTTTCTGGACGTGATCTTTTCCTTGCAGATTTGTTGCAGCGGATTGATGATGTGCCGCTTCTTTATTGGTTGCCAGACTTGACTGTAGTTTTAAACAGTTTCCCATAAATGGCCATCACTTCCCTTTCTTTTCATCATCATCATCTATTTTGGCTTCTTGAAAAGTTTTCTGATCCGAAGGTAAAGATCTTTTTCTCTATTGCTTTCTTTGTGCTCGTACTATGTCGTTTCCGAGGTTGAAGAAGTCTAGGGCTTCATCTTCTGGCGTTGGTGGGAAGGGTAATGAATTCTCCTCCTCGAATTTTCTTAGTTCAGAGGATTCTCTGGATGGAACCCTAACCCAATCAGAGTTGGATACGATTTTAGAAGTGGGTCAGTTCCCCTCTAAGATGGTGGCTCGTCTCCCTCTACCCCAAGAGTGGGCCGACTGGCATCGCGACGGATGGATTTGCTTCTTCGAGTACCCCTTCAGGATAGGTCATTCTTTTCCGTTCTCAAACCTAGTGAGAAATTTTCTGTCCGTTCTCAACCTTGCTCCTTGTCAAGTGATGATGCATGCGTGGCATCTCCTTAGTGTAGTCGATCTTTTGGTGTCTAGTGTTGAAATTGATTTTGATTTCGACACTCTCTGGTATTCATACTACTTGAGTAGTCGGGGTTCTTCTCGTTTCCAACTGCGTCTTAGACTGGATAGGCAGCCGATTGCTTTAAACCTTAATGTCAATGATCGTGGATGGAGGTCGCGTTTCTTCTCTGTTTTTGTACGTTTTGATGCCTTTGTTAACCGGCGCTTACGTGTTTTCTTTTTCAGTGCCAAGTCCGGAGGAGAAGACGGATTCTGATTTCGCCGCCGTCACCGAAGCTTTGCTTGCTTTTTCTGAGGCCGACCGATCGTTCAAGAACGTGAACTACTTAGCCCTTCCTCCAGATATGGCGACTCCGTCTACTTCCGTTACAAAAGGCACATGTTCGTTCCTTCAGGTATGCATGTGGATGGTCTTTGTAGTGACCATATGCTTATTCGTATGTACTTGTCTGACAGTATCTCAGGGGGCGAGGTCGAGTGCTCGCTTGTCTGGGAAGAGTCTCTTGGATCAAAAGTTGGCGATGAAAGCTTCTTCGTCGGCCGCCAAGGCTCTTTCGTCGGCTAAGATCGTCGCTTTGGACTCACCATCGTCTAAAGCCTCAGGGGCGAAAAGGAAGGCGACGGACGTTCCAGAGCTTTCAGTAGGCATGGTGAAGAAAAGAGACCTGGGAGATCTGATTCATACTCTAGATTCTGAGGCTAGGAAGAAGATTGGCGACTTGCATCTTGTTGATTGTATCGATGAGGCCGGGGCGGCCGCCTGGCGAGTAAGTAAAAGAAAGAATTTTGTTCTTTGAAGTGTTTCTAATAATGCATAGGTGTTCAACATTTTTCATGTGTTTTGTTGTTTTCCCAAGCTCTTCAGTATTCTCTTGTCGCCTTCTCTACTGTGCAAGAGTTGAGCGATGGTGTTGAGAAGCGGATAGCCGAGGTTGAGAGCCGGTTGGAGGTGGCTAATGGACGTATCAAGGCGGCCGAGAGCAAGCGAGCGTCAGCCGAGAAGAAGCTGGTGGAGACCGAGAAGAATTTGGTCGAGTTGCAAGCCCGTTTTGGGGAGCTAGAGCATAGTTTTGATGATACTCGTTTGAAGGATGCTCAGGTCGCTACTGATGTTGGGACGTATTTTTACCTCAAGTCCCGTATTGAGATGATGGAGGAGTATGCCTTGGGTGGTCATTCGTCTTGGAACATCGAGGACACAAGGGCGAATATGGACCTTTTGTACCCTGGTGGCAACCCTGGCAATGAGCTGTTCAAGCTGATGGGGCTTGGTGAGGACAAGCAGGGAGAGGAGGCTGTTCCCGTGGCGGTCGAGGAAGCTGTCGGGGAAGTATTGAAGGAGATCCATGAGGCGACCGAGGGCCAGAATGTCGCTCCTGCAGAAGTTGGTGAAAGGTCAGGTGAGTCCTGATCTTTGTTTTAGACAAATGGTATTGTTTCCTTTCGGTGTTTTGTGTATGTTGCAATCTAAGTGTTTGTAGGTAGTACGTTGTGCCCCATCGTGGAGATGGGATGGACAGTGTTTTGGCAACCTGTCTGTCATCGCGGGTCGCGTGTTTTGTAAACGTTTTAGTTGTTTGCTATGTACCTTGTGTTCGTTTTGCATTTGTCTCCGCATGTTCTGTTTTGCAGGTGGACTCTGTCGTTGCGCATCTAGGCCGTAGTGTGTGGTCATAGCGACCTGTAGTTGTAAGTGTTAGTGTAGCATGCTTTTTGTCTGTCCAGGGAAGAGTAGATTGTATTGTAAAAAAAAGGTCTAGTACCTGGGATAGGACAAGCCTTTTGTATAATGTAGTGTTTCGTTTTGTTCCTCTATTCCCTGTGTATAGATCGATTCGTATGTTTGTAAGCGTTGTTTTGTGTATGGTATGTATATCCCTTTGAATGTCAAGTTTTGTCTTGGAGGCATCTCATTCCTGTTCAGATTTCATTTGGAAAGTATACAAAAGAAAAGTTTGGGGGTGACCGTTGGGGGGTAGCCCAATGGCCCTCCGATGCTTAAGTCAGTGGTCGGAATCCAAATGAATGTAATGGAATAGATGTTTAAAAAGTGTGGAAGGGAGAAGAGTTTAGAAATGATACAACTTTAAATGGATCGCGTTCCAGCTTATGGGGATTGGTTGTCCGTCCTTTGTTTCTAATCGATATGCTCCTTGTTCGACGATTTCTTTAATGAGGTAAGGTCCTTCCCATTGGGGTGCTAGCTTTCCGTCGGTCGGGTCTCTGGTGTTTTGGAATATTTTCCTTGGGACCCAGTCCCCTAGCTTGAAGACTCTGACTCGGACGTTCTTGTTGTAACTCCGGGCGACTTGTTGTTGGTACCGGACCATTCGGATCCTTGCTTTTTCCATGGTCTCGTTGATGGTGTCGAGGTTGTGAGCCAACTCGACGTCGTTTTGTTCTAGGGTTTGGAGTCCATACCTGGCAGTTGGGACGAGTAGCTCGGCGGGGATGACTGCTTTACTTCCGTAGACTAGCGAAAAAGGGCTTTGCCCCGTTGCATTTTTAGGTGTTGTCCTGTCTGACCATAGTATTAAGGGGAACTCGTCGGCCCATTTGCCTTTTGCCCCTGTGAGGCATTTTTTGAGATTGTTGATGATGATCTTGTTGCTGGACTCTGCTTGTCCATTGGATTGTGGGTATCTTGGCGTGGATGTGACTAACGTGATGTTCCATTGTTTACAGAAGGATCGAGTCTGGCTACCGATGAATTGGGAGCCATTGTCGCATACGATTTCTGAAGGGACGCCAAATCTGTATAGGATATTACATTTTATGAATGAGATGACGTGTTTTTCGTTTACCTCTCGATATGCTTCAGCCTCTATCCATTTAGAGAAGTAGTCAGTCATGGCTAAGAAGTAGACGCGTTGTCCTGACGCTGGTGGTATGTTCCCGACGATGTCCATCCCTCATCGCATGAAGGGCCATGGGGCTAGAGTCGAGTGGAGCATTTCTGATGGCTGACACATGACGGGTGCGTGCCATTGGCAGGCATTGCATCTTCGGACGTACTCTATCCCGTCTTTGTTCATTGTAGGTCAGTAATAACCTGTCCTGAGAGCTTTACCGGATAGGCTTCGTCCTCCAGTGTGGTTCCCATATTCTCCGTCGTGAAGGGATTACAAGACGCGTCGTACCTCAGATGTTTGGAGGCAGCGAAGGTATAGGCCTGTGACAGATCGTTTGAACAATACGTTATCTTTGAAATCAAAGGTTACGGCTTGTACCTTGAGTCTTTTAGCTTCTGCTTTGTCTACTGGGAGAGTTCCATATCTGAGCCACTTGATGTAGGGGCTGGTCCAATCATCTTGGTCGCCTACCAAGTCTTCTTCTGTATGGTCGTCTACCTATGCTGAGACGACTTCTTCTAGGGGTAGCTCGTCTGTCGTCTGAATGTCGTCGGGGCCAGGTATTTTGAAGGTTTTAGGGACGGCTGGTGTGGTGACATGTGCCAGTGGAATGGTGCGGAAGTCGTTAGGATGCAAGGTGGAGCCAAGGTTTGCTAGGGCGTCGGCTTGTGTGTTGGGGTCGCGGGGGACTTGTTGTATGGTGAATCTTTGGAATTTGCTTGCCAATTTTTTGACGACATCAAGGTATGCCATCATTCTGTTGTCTTTGGCGGCGTACGAACCTTATACCTGGTTGACGATTAAGAGAGAATCGCGTGTCACCTCTAGGTCTAGAATTCCGAGGTCGTGTGTGAGCGTTAATCCAAACACGAGGGCTTCATATTCTGCTTCGTTGTTGGTCGCGTCCCACTCACATCTCACAGCTTGGGCTATATGATCCCCTTGTGGCGATTTTAGCACGACACCTAAGCCGACTCCTCTTATATTTGACGCTCCGTCTGTATGGAGTTGCCACATGCCCCTGTTTTCCTTGACTTTCAGTTGTTCGACTTCCTTCACAGCTTCTTGTTCTAGTGTTGGGCTGAAATCGGCCACAAAGTCGGCTAGAGCTTGATATTTGATCGCCGTCCTTGGCTCGTAATCGATGTCGAATCCGCTAAGATGTATGACCCATTTGGCCATTCGTCCTGTAAATTCTGGTTTCCTTATGACTGCCTTCATGGGATGGTTAGTTCTCACAATAATAGCATATGATTCGAAGTATGGTCGTAACTTATTCGAGGCCATGACTAATGCTAAGACTAGCTTTTCAAGTAGTGTGTGCCTGGTTTTGGCGGGGAGTAAGGAGCGACTTACGTAGTAGATCAGCGACTATTTACCATCTTCTTCCCTTGTTAACACTGCGTTGACCGTTGATTCTGATACGGCCAGATAGAGCGGTAATGGCTTGTCGTCTTTTGGTTTGGCTAGTAGGAGTAGGCTCTCCAAATATGCCTTTATGTTTTGGAAGGCTTGCTCGTGTGTAGCCGTCCAGTCGAATGATTTGTTCTTTTTCAAGGCCTCATAGAAGAGCTTGCATTTATCCGATGATTTGGATATGAACCTATTCAATGCTGCTATCCGTCTGGTTAGCTTTTGGACGTCTTTAACGCATCGGGGGGATCTGAAGTTGACGATTGCCTTGATCTGGTCGGGACTAGCTTCGATCCCTCTTTGGGTGACCATGTAACCCAAGAATTTCCATGAGGACACTCCAAAAGAGCATTTAGCCGGATTTAACTTCATGTTATACCTTTTTAGTACCTCGAAGGCTTCCTTAAGGTGTTCGATGTGGTCCCCTGCTGCTTTGGATTTGACGAGCATGTCATCGATGTAGACTTCCATGGTGTCTCCGATCTGGTCTTTGAACATCTTGTTTACCAGCCTTTGGTATGTGGCCCCTGCATTTTTTTGTCCGAAGGGCATTACTTTGTAACAATACGTACCTTGGCTTGTTATGAAGGTTGTCTTCTCTTGGTCGTCGGGATCCATGAGGATTTGGTTGTATCCACTGAACGCGTCCATGAATGTCAGCATTTCGTGCCCGGCGGTCGCGTCAATGTGTGGTAATGGGAAGGAGTCCTTTCGACATGCCTTGTTTAGATCCGTGAAGTCGATGCATACTCTCCATTTCCCGTTCTTCTTTTGGACCACGATGACGTTTGCTAACCAGTCGGGGTACTTCACCTCCCTTATTTTACCTATCTCAAGTAGGTTCTTCACTTCGTCGTCCACGACCTTGTTGCGCTCAGGCGCGAACTTTCTTTTCTTTTGCTTGACTGGAGGATACGTGGGATCTACATTTAACTTGTGAGTAATAATATCTAGGGAGATTCCCACCATGTCTTCGTGTGACCAGGCAAAACAGTTAGTGTTGGATCGTAAAAAGGAAATTAAACATGCTCTAGTCGAATCGTTTAGATCTGATCCGACCCTTACTGTTTGTGTTGGCTTGGAGGGATCTAGCGCGATCTCATCGAGTTGTTCCATTTCTGGTTCGACGTATCGCGGGGTCCCTTCGCCATACTGTGATTGCTATACGGACGATTTGTCGACTGCCCCTTTCATTGAAGTGATGTAGCATTCCTTGGCGGCTCTCTGGTCGCCTTTTATTTCCTGTACCCCCCACTTGGTAGGAAACTTTATTGTCTGGTGGTAAGTGGAAGGTACAACTTTTATGGCGTGAATCCAAGGTCTGCCAAGGATTGCATTGTATGGGCATGGGCAGTCGAGTATTAAGAATTTTACCTGTTGATTGACTCCACCGGCGTACGTTGTTAACACGATTTTGCCCTGGGTATACTTAACTTCCCCACTGAATCCGACCAATGGGGTGGAATTTCTGGTTAAGTCGTCCTCGCTTAAACCCATACCCTTTAAGGCGTCCAGTGTCAACAAGTTGGTGGAGCTACCTGTGTCGATTAGAACGCGACGAATAAGGCAATTGCTAATTGAGAGTGAGATTACCAAACCGTCGTGATGATCGCCCAGCTCTTGAGCCTCCGAGTCATCGAAGGTGATGGTCGGAGCGTCGGAGATTTGCAACTGTCTTGTCTCTATCTGAGTTGGTTTGTTGCCTTTACTTTCTCGAGCGTGTCTTTTGGCGGTTGAGTATGTGTTTCCACATAGGTCTGACCCTCCTGAAATGGTGTTAACAATTTTTGCAGGAATCGGAGAGGACGGTTTGTCAGATGTTACCTGATCTCTTCGATCGAGGGTCGCTTTGGCCTTATCTGAGATGACGTCGCGTAGTAGCCCTTGTGCGAGGAGTCTCGCGACTTCTTTGCAAAGGGCTATACATTCGTCTGTCGAGTGTCCATGATCTCCGTGGAACTCGCACCATCGGTTCATGTCTTTCTTGGTGTCTGGTTTGTCGCTCTTTCGAGGCCATCTCACTTCTTTTCCATACTTGTCGAAGCTTTTTACGAGCTCCGATACTGATATGTTGAAGTTGTAAGAGTGAAGCTTTGGGGGGGGAGCGGGGTTGTTTCGCCAATCTTGGTTCCTGTCATAAAAGTTATTTACCTGACTGTGGCCGTTTCGTCCCTTTGGGTATGGTTGGTACCTCCGATCACACCGACTGTCCGAGGATGCCTTTCGGTCAGCTCGATCGAGACTCTTGTTTGTCTTGGAGGGTTCCTCGTCTTCTTCGAGTCTGACTTGTGCCATAGTCTTAGCTTGTACGTCTTCGAAACTTCGGCATGGATACTTGGTCAGCTCGCGGTAGAGTTCGCTGCTCCTGACCAGTCCTCGACGAAATGTTTCGATCGACGTTGGGACGTCGCAGTGTGGGATCACGACTTTCTCCTTGTTGTACATGTTAAGATAATCCCTCAGAGGTTCGTTACACCTCATCTGTGATCTTCGCTTTGAAACCCTTTATATACATTTAATCTTCAGAATGATTTAGCCATTTCCTCGTCCTTGATCTTCGCTTTTTAGCTTTAATTGCCGGATTGCCATAATCTTATGGTATTTATGTCTTGATCTCGCAGGCTTGTAGCCGTTGTATGGGATCCAGATTTTTCGTAACGTTTCTGATTGTGTCGTTTGTCATGACCTCAGCTCTTATCGTCTGGTTTTTTATTGCTTCATCGTCCGGTCGCTTCCCTGGTTGGTCGCTTCAAAGGAAAAGCAACGGCTTCGCTTACTGGGTTGCCTCTTCCGAAGGTCCACTAAGAACATGGCCCAACAGTAATGATATTATGATCCATGTTTTATGTCTCGTCTTTGGATGCTACTGTACTCGCCAAGAGATCTATGTTTTCTGTCCCGTCTTTAGAGAAGTATAAGTTTTTCTACGTAACGCCGAATTGAGTGATTCCAACGCCAGATTAAAGTAAAAGATGTCAACTATAACCCCTCTAAATTTTAGCGCGTTTGGACAAGGATTTAGCTTCTGTAAAGTGGCACGGTTTGTCACAAACCGTGCCACCAATCGTGCCACTTTATAGAAGCTAACCGCTCAAGTGTAAAAACCCATGACTTATCCGTGACGGGCGACATTGACTCATCCGTCACGGAACAAACCTTTCCATTCATCACAGACCAAACGTTTTCGTCCATCACGGACAAAGCACTTTGGTCCGTTACGGACGGATCCCTTTGGTCCGTGATGTACCAAGCCTCTGTAATTCTATCATTCTATAGCTTCTGTAATTCTATACGGTTTGTCACAAACCATGCAGAATTACAGAAGCCTCTTTTTTCCACTCTCTATAGCTTAAAGATTAGAGGATTTATTTTAGGATGGTATAGGATTTAGCTTCTGTAATTCTCTTTTGCCTCTTTTTTCCACTCTCTCTAGCTTTTATTTTAGGACGGTATAAATTTCATTTCGATCACTATGTGTTTTTGGAGTTCCATTAAAGATTTGCGAAGACATGAAAATATCAAACAAGTTTCTGAATACAAAGCTTTCATTCAAACTCTCAACAAACTTAAAAGCATCCACAATTACCACATCCGGGTTACAAATAAAAACATCAAACAAGCAAAGACGTCCAAACTAAGTAAGCCAACCTATGCATCTTCCTCTTCGTCGTCCTCCTCATCATTGCAGTGTGCAAATGGTCTAAAGTCTTGAATGCAGTGTCGGACAACCTCACGCATGTTGTAGAATTGCTCTTCCTCCACATCATGGAATGGATTGAGACGATGCAAAGCGTGTCCAATGCATTACAGAAATACGGAAAAATTAACTAAGGTAAAGCTTGAATTGTATATTTAAATTAAAAACAAACATACAACACATATTTAACCTGGATAGGATCTCTGATACCTGCATCCTGAGGCCTGCCACATGGGTGTGTATGAGGTATGTACCATTCAATGTAGTTTGCACTGCACTCAAATCCATTGTGTGTAGGTGTGATACCCCGTATTTTTGTAAGCTATTTCTGGAGTTTCGGGATTTTTCCCGAGTACCCGTTATATACGTCGGATTTAATTCAGAGAGTTTAAGACGTTCGATAATGCTCTCTGTATCTGTAATATTTTTCTCAGTGAAATAAAATACAGACGACGTGCTTTGGATTTTAATACTCGTTCGCGTACGATAATTTTATCCCGGGTTAATATCGTTTTCGTCTAAGAGCTGAGGAGGCGGCAAAGCCAAGGGCGGCGCCCACCGTACAGTGGCGGCACCCGCCGTCGCAAGGCTCGAGGAGCAGGCTGGGTCTTCTCCTAGCTGGGGACGCCAGGCCTATGGCGGCGCCCACCGCATTTATGACGGCGCCCGCCGTCGTTGTTTTCCAGAGGTCCTTGCCCGAAGTTCGCCGGCGTGGCTCTGGCAGCGCCGAAGTAGCTCTTCGTAGGGCCATGATTGTGTTTCCTGGCATTTGGCTATAAAAGGAGGTGTTTGTGAGGGGTTTTGAGCTCAATCCACAGCCCAAGCTCTCCCAAATTCTTGCCTCACCGGAGTTGTGCCTCGCCGGATTTCTGAAGCTTTCGTCGGAGGTCGTTTGGTGGTGTTTCCAGAGTGCCTTTGTGAAGCTTTTGGTAGCCTTGGAGGTTAGAAACCAAAGCAAGTCGAAGGAGGCAGAGTCGCTCGTGTTTTGGGTGAGTTTTCTCGCCGCTTCTGTCGTCTGAGTTCTTCACGGCGCCCGTCGTGATGAACTGCAGCGACCACCGCCAAGAACGGCAACCGCCGCCAGTGTCCAGAATTCCTTTTTGGGCTTTTGGCTTTGGTGGTCGTCGTTGTGGCGTCGTTCCTTTCATTTTCTTTCGTCATTTTTAGATTCGTACTGTGGTTATGTCGGATCTAACTTAGGGTTCCTTTTATGGGTCGACTCAAAGGTCGTTGTGCTGTCGGAGCTATACCCGTGTCGAGCCCGAAATCCCGTCGTCATCGTTAGGCTTGTTTCTATTCTGCGGATTAAGGCAAGTGGCGGTTCGCTCTTGCTCATCGTTCCATATTTACATTAATTATCAATTGTTTATCTGAGTAATTAATTTGGAATGATTATTCTGTTTGTCTGGAAAAGGTTTTATAAACTGTGTTGGAAAATCATATAATAGGTTGTATATCTGTTAGAACGACGCTATTATTTATGATCGCCTTGCGGGCATTTATGTGGATTTATCATGGTCTGTTACTGTGCTGAACTATTAGTTAGCACGAGTATTCATAGGAACGCCTGGACTCCGTGAGGTCCATTTGTTTCTTTATAACTTGGGTTAAGGGCGAGCAAGACCCTACGATAGTAGAGGCTTGGACTCTGTGAGGTTCATTCCTTCGATATAAGTCCTAAGGCTTGGACTCTGTGAGGTTCATTCCTTAGTTATATGTCCTGCGTGACAGAGCATATATTTAAAAGCTTATAACGTAATGATCGTTTTGGAATTAAATAAGATAAAGTGCCCGAGCGCACATGATTAATAAATCTTCGGCGAGTAGTGCAGCTAGGAAAGCTCGTCTCGTCTTTTGATCAGAGTACGTTCTCTTTCCAATCTGGATTCGCTGTAAGCGATGAGGTTGGTCGTGAACCGAAACATCTAAGTCATTTTTTCAATCACTGATGTGTAATTCTTTGAACGTTCCAGATTTGTCATAATTTCCTTAAGACTCAATTCCTTTGGAGTCTTCTTTCGAGTTGATTTCTGTGAAGATTAAGTCTTCCAGAATCTTCTCTTGTGCATACCTCTTGTTGTTATTCCATGAAAGTGTCGGGTTATGTATCGTTCCTTCGGTTATTATTCGGGGGACAATGATAGTAAACGGTCATGATCACTCGGACCATTCTGCTTTGTACCCTTGCTAGTCTATTCAAGTAGACTAACCCACGGACATTGTTCTCCGCATGTGGGCTGGTGTCATCCGTTCGATTCGGCACATCAGATAGAGCGAAGATATGAGGAGACTAGATTGACTATGAAGACGACGGTTGTTTTTGGATGTTTTAATAATTTATTTTAATCAGGTTGAGATCCTTGGGCATGTGATCATTACGATCACAATCTTTTTTGTAATATCTTTTATAAGACTTCCGTTGTACCTTGTTTAAAGACTTCCGCTGTACTTTGTTTAAACTCTGTGTTTGGCCTATTCGGGATTGGGTTGTAATCACGTAACTCATGTTTCATTTGATTGATGTTTTGATTTGAATACTTTAATCATTATGTATCAATTGTATTCCATGAATTGTATTTAAACCGGTAAAGCCTTGGGTGACCTTGGTAAGGAACACTAGGGTCACTGGCGGTAATACCTTTCCAAATGGGTTAAGATTTGGGGGTGTTACAGTTGTGGTATCAGAGCTAAAGTTTTTAAAACGGGTTGGGTATTTGAAAACCATTTACTCGTTTTCGATTGAAAGGTATTTTCAAAAGGCTCTGAGTTTAAAAATAAAAATGGTGTTTTCATTTTCAACCGTTCATAGTCCTGTCTTCTATATAGTCTGATACAGTAAGTTTGCTTCTATATCTAGAAAGACTAATTCCTTCCTCGTTGCCCCGCTAGATATGGGTGCATTCTGTTCTCTTCAGAGGAACCCGGGAGAAGCCGAGGTGGTTTCGCCATCTCCAGTTAGGCTTGATTACCAGTTCGCTCGTTGTGATTTGAGGTTGTAGAACCTAGTATCTCAGTTTCAGTTCATCAATAGAAATTTACGAGTTTGATCTATTCTAAGTTGATTTTATTACAATAAGTATATCAGAATGATACTAATGTGATAAAATCCTTGGAATTTGATCGGTAAACAGATGGTGAACACAAGGAACGTTATCCGTGCTGGTGTTGGGCCGAGTAATGTCCCCAGACCAAACCCGAGGATTGATGCAGACCCATCAGGAGAGCATGAGTCTGTCTTCAACAATAATCCAGGAGGCAATGGCCAAGCTCAGACTGACGCTCCAATAGTGCTCGATGTTGCAACAGTCGCAGCAATCCGGGGGATTGTTATGCAAGCATTCACCGAGATAATGCGAGCAATCGCACCTCAGGCACAAGGAGTGCCAGTACCTCCAAAAGTTCCGACAGCTATGATGGAAAAGGAGAGCCAGTCAGAGTGGCTCATTGGTTTTCCCACATGGAGCGGTTGTTTCGTAATGTTGAGTGTACTGAAGCGGAGAGAGTGCACATAGCTTCTCTACAGTTGAAGGAAGAAGCCAGTGAATGGTGGGAGAGTACCGGCTTAGCTGATAGCCCGGTGTTGACCTGGTCAATGTTTAAGACCAAGATGACAGACCGTTTCTTCTCTCGTGCTATGAGGGAGGAGAAACACAAGGAGTTTTTGTATCCTAAGACGGATGGATTGAAGGTGACCGAGCTTGCCACTAAGTTTAATCATCTTCTGCAGTATGCTGAACCAGAGATATCCAGTGAGGCTCAGAAGATCTGGTACTTCCATGAATGGATGAACCCGGATATTAAACCATGGATGGTGCACCACACATGCTCTACTCTGGAGCAGTACATGGATGCAGCCTACAAGTTGGAAGTCACACTGGAGGAGTCTGCCCATAAGCGGGAGAAGCAAGTTAAGGGAAAGGGTGGGCAACATAATCGCCAGGTTGGTTCATTCAAACGACCGGCAGCGCCTACCAAGTTTGAAAAGTCTGGTCGTGCTAAGACCGAGACAACTCAGTCTGACTCTTCCAGGGGCTCAGGTTGGAGCAGCGGAGTGATTCAGTGTCACAATTGTGGTGCATCTGGGCACAAGAGTTTCGTGTGTTTGAATGAGAAGAAGACGTGTTTTGATTGCGGAAAGGAAGGGCATATGCAGAGGTTCTGTCGGCAGGGAATGCAGAAAGGAGCGGAGTCTCATCAGGGGTCTGTTAATCCAAACAATAGATCTAGGTTTAAACCAGCAGAGACTTCCAATCCTTCGATGCAGACAACTGTGCAGAATAAAGGGAAAGCCCCAATGGCTTCTGGAAGTCAGAGTCAACGCCTTTACGTGATGCGTGAGGCGGATGGACCCTATGCTCCTAATGCTTAGAGTACTTTGTATCTGCGTTCTACTTTTGTTAATGTGTTGTTGATGTGGGTGCTACCCAGACTTTCATTTTGGATGGTTGTAAGTTAAGTTCTGTATGCGGCTAACTTTGTGAACCTTTGGTTATAAGTATTATTAATATGAAATATTTGGTTAGAACAAATCGTCTATCGGGATTGTTGATTACCATCAAGGGTAAGAAATTCAAAGCGATTTGACCTAAATAACCATGGTCCCATACGATAATTATTCTCGGTATGGATTGACGGAAGCATCATAAGGCAGTGATCGACTTCAGTTTTTGGTATTCCTGTGGTTAGAGGATTTCCGGGTGTCTTTCCAGAAGGTATTCCTAGATACCCCGAATCGTGTCGTGGAGTTTGCCGTTGATCTCGAGCCGAGTACCACGCCGATCTCTGAGGCACCGTACCGGATGGCCACTGTTGAGATACAAGAGTTGAAGAAGCAACTCAAGGATCTTCTTGACAAAAGTTATATAAAGATGAGTGCATCACCTTAAATAGGAGTGCCCTAGTTTTATTTGTCAAAAATAAAGATGGACCGTTTCGACTTTGTTTTGACTTTCGAGAGTTGAATAAAGTCACGATCAAGAGCAAGTATCTGTTGCCAAGGAGTGATGATCTGTTGGATCAACTACAGGGAGCAAAATTTTTCTCCAAGATCGACCGAAGATCTGGTTTTTATCCGCTCAGGATTCGTGAGGATGATATTCCGAGGATTGCGTTTGGACGAGAGATGGTCACTACGAGTTTGTAGTCATGCCATCTGGGCTTCGAATGCTCCAGCAGTTTTCTTGAACCTAGTGCATCGATGTTTTAGACCAGTACTTGAATAAGTTCATAGTGGTCTTCATCAATGGCATTTTGATATTTTTCCGAGCAAGGAAGCTCACAGGGAACATCTGCGGATTGCTTTGTCAGTCCTTAGACAACATCAGCTTTATGCTAAATTGTCTAAGTGTGAATTCTGGATGAAGGAAGTGGCTTTCTTAGGCCATGTGATCAATGAGAAGGGGGTTATGGTTGATCCCCAGAAGATTGAAGTAGTGGCTAATTGGAAGCAGCCTCAGAATGTGAAGGAGGTGCGTAGTTTTCTTGGACTTGCCGGGTATTACAGACGGTTCGTGGAGGGGTTTTCAAAGACCACTCTACCTATGACCAATTTACTCCACAAGGTTCACACGAAGTTTGTCTGGAATGACAAGTGCGAGGCCAGTTTCTAGGAGTTGAAGCGACGGCTGACCTCGGCACCCGTGTTAGCACTCCCAGAGGGGAACGACGATTATGTGGTCTATAGTGATGCTTCAAAGTGTGGTCTTGGTTGTGTTTTGATGCAGAGGGGCAGAGTCATTGCTTATGCATCCAGGCAACTCAAGACGTACGAAGAAAACTATCCGACACATGATCTTGAGCTAGCAGCGGTTGTCTTTGCGCTGAAGATTTGGAGGCATTACCTCTACGGTATAAGATGCCAATTCTTCACTGACCACAAAAGTCTCAAGTATATATTTACTCAAAAGGAGCTGAATATGAGACAACGCCGCTGGCTAGAGTTGCTCAAAGACTACGACATGGAGTTACTGTATCATCCATGCAAGGCTAATGTAGTAGCCGATGCACTGAGCCGGAAGACAACGCACGAGACTGTAGTTGCTCTACTTACTGCTCAGACCAAGCTAAACCAAGAGTCATGCGACATTGAAGTCTTGTATGACCAGCGTAGAGGGTACCTGAGTATGTTGGAAATTCAGGCTACACTGCGGGATCAGATCAAGGAAAAGCAAGTTGATGACATCGTCTTGGTGAAGCTAAGCAGTGAAGTGATGGATGGGAAAGCTCCCAGTTTTGTGATTCAGGATGATGGATCGCTTTGGTTTCAGGATCGGATCTGTGTGCCAGACATAGAGAGTCTTCGTCAGTTGGTAATGAGAGAAGCTCATTCATCTGCTTATTCTGTGCATTCTGGCTCTAGCAAGATGTACAAGGATCTCAGGAAGAAGTTTTGGTGGCCAAACATGAAGTGGGACGTAGCAGACTTTGTGGCAAAGTGCTTAACTTGCCAGAAGGTCAAGATCGAACACCGCAAGCCAGGTGGTGAGTTGCTACCTCTCCCAGTGCCAGAATGGAAATGGGAGGACATCGCCATGGACTTCGTCACTGGACTACCCAAGACTCGAAGTCAGAGAGATGCTATCTGGGTAATTGTGGATAGGCTTACGAAGAGTGCTCATTTCATAGCCATCAAGACCACATGGGAAACCCAGAAGTTAGCAGAAGTCTACCAGAAGGAGATTGTCCGCTTACATGGCATTCCTAACACCATTGTATCGGACCGAGATGGCCGTTTCATGTCTAGGTTCTGGAAGGAACTTCATAAGGCTATGGGAACCGAGTTGAGGTTCAGCATCGCGTTTCATCCTCAGACAGATGGTCAGTCTGAAAGGACCATCCAGACCCTGGAGGATATGCTTAGAGCTTGTGTACTCGATCGTTCGACTAGCTGGGAGGACAGCTTGAGTCTGATTGAGTTCACGTACAACAATAGCTGGCATGCTACAATCAAGATGGCTCCATTTGAAGCTTTGTATGGTCGCAGATGCAGATCTCTGATTTGTTGGGATGATAATGCCGACAAGATTCTGCTTGGACCAGAGTTGGTCGAAAGGACGGCTTCAGACATTGCTTTGATCAGACAAAGGATGTTAACCACTCAGAGTCGACAAAAGTCCTATGCAGATCGGAAGCACAGGACTGTCGAGTTCGAGGTCGGTGACAAGGTTTTTGTCAAGGTATCGCCATCCAAAGGAGTTTTCAGATTTGGCAAGCGTGGGAAGCTTAACCCTCGCTACGTGGGACCGTTCGAAATTCTGGATAGAGTGGGATCCCTGGCATACCGCTTGGCGTTGCCGCCATCGACCCACCCAGTGCACAATGTGTTCCACGTATCTCTGCTCAGCAAGTATGTGCCAGATGAGTCTCATGTGCTGAGTTATGAGGACATCGAGATTCAAGCTAATGGTACTTATGAGGAGATGCCCGTGCGCATTTTGGAGCGTCGTGAGAAGTAGCTGCGTAGCAAGATCGTACCATTGGTACGGATTCAGTGGTCCAAGTCTGGATCGGAGGAAGTTACTTGGGAAACATGGGAAACCGAGTCAGATATGATCAGGCTTTTTCCCGAGTTATTCTCGACCTAAGTTTCGGGGTCGAAACTTCTTTTAAGGGGGAGGAGATGTGATACCCCGTATTTTTGTAAGCTATTTCTGGAGTTTCGGGATTTTTCCCGAGTACCCGTTATATACGTCGGATTTAATTCAAAGAGTTTAAGACGTTCGGTAATGCTCTCTGTATCTGTAATATTTTTCTCAGTGAAATAAAATACAGACGACGTGCTTTGGATTTTAATACTCGTTCGCGTACGATAATTTTATCTCGGGTTAATATCATTTTCGTCTAAGAGCTGAGGAGGCGGCAAAGCCAAGGGCGGCGCCCGCCGTACAGTGGCGACGCTCGCCGTCGCAAGGCTCGAGGAGCAGGCTGGGTCTTCTCCTAGCTGGGGACGCCATGCCTATGGCGGCGCCCGCCGCATTTATGACGGCGCCCGCCGTCGTTGTTGTCCGGAGGTCCTTGCCCGAAGGTCGCCGGCGTGGCTCTGGCAGTGTCGGAGTAGCTCTTCGTAGGGCCATGATTGTGTTTCTTGGCATTTGGCAATAAAAGGAGGTGTTTGGGAGGGGTTTTGAGCTCAATCCACAGCCCAAGCTCTCCCAAATTCTTGCCTCACCGGAGTTGTGCCTCGCCGGATTTCTGAAGCTTTCGCCGAAGGTCATTTGGTGGTGTTTCCAGAGTGCCTTTGTGAAGCTTTTGGTTGCCTTGGAGGTTAGAAACCAAAGCAAGTCGAAGGAGGCCGAGTCGCTCGTGTTTTGGGTGAGTTTTCTCGCCGCTTCTGTCGTCTGAGTTCTTCACGGCGACCGCCGTGTTCTTCACGGCGCCCGCCATGATGAACTGCGGCGACCGCCGCCAAGAACGGCGACCGCCGCCAGTGTCCAGAATGCCTTTTTGGGCTTTTGGCTTTGGTGGTCGTCGTTGTGGCGTCGTTCCTTTCGTTTTCTTTCATCGTTTTTAGATTCATACTATGGTTATGTCGGATCTAACTTAGGGTTCCTTTTATGGGTCGACTCGAAGGTCGTTGTGCTGTCGGAGCTATACCCTTGTCGAGCCCGGAATCCCGTCGTCATCATTAGGCTTGTTTCTATTCTGCGGATTAAGACAAGTGGCGGTTCGCTCTTGCTCATCGTTCCATATTTACATTAATTATCAGTTGTTTATCTGAGTAATTAATTTGGAATGATTATTCTGTTTGTCTGGAAAATGTTTTATAAACTGTGTTGGAAAATCATATAATAGGTTGTATATCTGTTAGAACGACGCTATTATTTATGATCGCCTTGCGGGCATTTATGTGGATTTATCCTGGTCTGTTACTGTGCTGAATTGTTAGTTAGCATGAGTATTCGTAGGAACGCCTGGACTCCGTGAGGTCCATTCGTTTCTTTATAACTTGGGTTAAGGGCGAGCAAGACCCTACGATAGTAGAGGCTTGGACTCTGTGAGGTTCATTCCTTCGATATAAGTCCAGAGGCTTGGACTCTGTGAGGTTCATTCCTTAGTTATATGTCCTGCGTGACAGAGCATATATTTAAAAGCTTATAACGTAATGATCGTTTTGGAATTAAATAAGATAAAGTGCCCGAGCGCACATGATTAATAAATCTTCGGCGAGTAGTGCAGCTAAGTAAATACTGCAGCTAGGAAAGCTCGTCTCGGCTTTTGATCACAGTACGTTCTCTTTCCAATCTGGATTCGCTGTAAGCGATGAGGTTGGTCGTGAACCGAAACATCTAAGTCAGTTTTTCAATCACTGATGTGTAATTCTTTGAACGTTCCAGATTTGTCATAATTTCCTTAAGACTCAATTCCTTTGGAGTCTTCTTTCGAGTCGATTTCTGTGAAGATTAAGTCTTCCAGAATCTTCTCTTGTGCATACCTCTTGGACCATTCTGCTTTGTACCCTTGCTAGTCTATTCAAGTAGACTAACCCACGAACATTGTTCTCCGGTTATTATTCGGGGGACAATGATAGTAAACGGTCACGATCACTCGGACCATTCTGCTTTGTACCCTTGCTAGTCTATTCAAGTAGACTAACCCACGAACATTGTTCTCCGCATGTGGGCTGGTGTCATCCGTTCGATTCGGCACATCAGATAGAGCGAAGATATGAGGAGACTAGATTGACTATGAAGACGACGGTTGTTTTTGGATGTTTTAATAATTTCTTTTAATCAGGTTGAGATCCTTGGACAGGTGATCATTACTATCACAACCCTTTTTATAATATCTTTTATAAGACTTTCGCTGTACCTTGTTTCAAGACTTCCGCTGTACTTTTTTTAAACTTTGTGTTTGGCCTATTCGGGATTGGGTTGTAATCCCGTAACTCATGTTTCATTTGATTGATGTTTTGATTTGAATACTTTGATCATTATGTATCAATTGTATTCCATGAATTGTATTTAAACTGGTAAAGCCTTGGATGACCTTGATAAGGAACACTGGGGTCACTGGCGGTAATATCTTTCCAAATGGGTTAAGATTTGGGGGTGTTACAGTAGGAGGGCCCATATGTTCGATCCAGATGGAGTGCTCACTTCTTGCATCTCAACTCCAGTTTGAAGCAAGGTCATACTGTACTATATAACTCATGATGTTAGGATGTCTGGCAGCTTTGATGGGTTGTATAATCGGTCGGGGAATCTGATGTTCACGTCCAAACTGCATCACTACGCGATTAGGCATATATGGCTCTGTGATTCTAAAAAATGAGATGACCCCATGAAAAAAGGCAGGAGCCAACTCCAGCACACTGTAATTAACATATCCATAGGGCTATCAGTCAACCTATACAAAATTGGATGCAATCAACATAGCCGTAAGTACCTTCACACAACTGTAATACTTTAATATGAGACATAAACCATATCATATGATACTTATATGCCAAGGTTGCATTAAGTCTAGCTCATCCCTGTAGTTTCTTCTCTGTCTACTACGAGTTTGCACAGGGTTCCATCGCCTTACATATGTCACATTGTCTTTGAAGCAGGAATTTTGTGGAAGACGGAAGCTAGGGAAGTACAGATAGATCCATGCCTGTACATAAATATGTTTTTACAAACATATCAACATACACCTAAAATTTAATTAAATAATATAAAAACAATATGCAACACAATTCTTACCAGCAACAATGTGTAGTAGGTCGACATCTGACGACATTCATGGCGTGAACACTCGCCCAATGAACGATACATGAATGCCAACGTGCCGGAACCCCAAGAAAGATTGTGAGTAGCACGAACGTCACTCACGTAGGTCAGATTAGGCATGGGCAACATGTGTTAGGACTTGTCGGGAAAGAGGGTCGAGCCCATCGAGGTACAACAGATAACCCGACGCGATCGCCTCATCATCTAGCTCTGTGGTCAAGCAATGATTTTTCAGGTTGTTTGCAGTGAGTCCACGTGCCATTTCGGGTGTCAAGGAAAAGAACTCCATTGCCCTCAGCACTTGTTCATTGAACAATTCATTTTTGCCCTTGATGCGATCATGGAGAGGAAGTCCTATTCCATCTCTATCAATCTTGAGGCCCAAAATCATATAGACATCCAAGAGAGTGATCGTCATCTCTCCAAATGACATATGAAATGAATTGGTCTCCGGCTGCCATCGCTCCACAAAAGCAGAAATCAAAGGCTGATCTACATAAGTGTAGATCATGTCCTGCAAATGTGTAATGCCGCTGTTTCGGGCAAGATCGCACCATGGAGAGTGATCGTCTAGCCTCCATTTCCTTAGTTGTTCATGCATGTGCTGAAACGTGAGGATTTTTCGCTCCTATAAAAAGAAAATGTTAGATACAAAAATAAATAGGGAAATAATTTAATAACAACATCAAATTTTGATAACTTACGATGCCCTGATAAATGAAGTATGTTGTGTGGGCTGTGAAGCTAAACAACATGTCTAGGTTCTCTGGACCTCCCGCTACAGGTCCTATCAACTTCGGATCGATAGCATCCCGACCTCCAGCTTGTCTACGCTGTCTACCCTGCTGCATAGGCTGTCTACCCTGCCTAGGCTGTCTAGAAGCAGCTGGTTCCTCCGCCGGTTCCTCAAAGCTAGGCTGCTGAGCGGGTCAAACACCTTGTCCACTCATATCTCCCGACCACATGGGTCAACCACTAGGCTGTTCTGGTACAGGAGGTACATACCATGTCAAATCCTATAAAACAAATTATTAGAAACAATATTAAATAATGTAATAGTTTAATTAACTAAGCATATATATAGTTACTTACCACATCCGGGTTGACATTCTGATATATGGGTGGATCGTTAAACGACATGGTGTTCAAAGGCGGGTCTGGATATACTGGTTCCTCCACCGGTTCATGTACCGTACTCGGTCATGCTCCGTCGCCTTTTTTAGATTTTTTCTTCGAAGGTTCCCTTCTTTGGTATACGATGGCCTCATGTTCTTGTTCTTGTGCCTCATGGACAACGTTTCACCTTCGATGACGGGCATATCTTGTCTGGTTATCCATCTGTAACTGGAAAAAACAACACATTAAAAGAAACATTAGTTCCACCAATTAGCAGGATAATCATATATTATTAAAAACTCGACACAATAATCAACACATTCAATCCAACAAAATTACCAGCTCAATATCCATCAATTTCAGTTTAACAAAATTACTCAATAATTTCAACACACCATTAAACTAAGCCAACAACAAGTAAAGACTTAACTAACCTCACGGATCGTAATGGACGAATTCGGTTGATACGTGACGGATCAACTAGGGGTGTTCATCGGGTTCGGTTTTTGGTTTTTTGGACCAAACCGACCGAATCGAACCCGAACCGATTATATTCGGTTTTCGGTTCTTATAAAAATAATATTCGGTTTGGTTCGGTCAAAACCGATTATTTTTAAAAATAATTAAAAAAAACCTAGATTTCTAAATAAATTAGTCCAACCTTATTCGGTCCATGTTCGGTCCAGTTCGGTCCAAGTTCGGTTCGGTCTAATTCGGTTTTGTGCACTAAAACCTACTTCAATAACCTAAATTAACATAGTTTCAAAATATTCGGTTATTTCGGGCCAAAATCAAACCAAATAAAACCGAACCGAGTATGTTCGGTTTGGTTTTCGGTCCACAAAATTCCAAAATTCGGTTTCGGTTCGATTCGGTTTTGGCCCGATGATCAGCCCTAGGATCAACTAGGCCTCGACGTTGGAAGAGAGCGCGGACGAAAGAGATGTTGTCGAAGTTGTTGTGTTTTGAAGAATGAATGGTAGCAAAGCCGAAGTTGCTGTTTTAATACACAACAAATTCGTCCGTGACGGATGAAAGGCATTCGTCCGTCACGGACGACACTCATTCATTCGTCACAGACGGATGTGTTTCGTCCGTGATGAACGGGCCAGGGCGTTAAACAGCAATTCGCCCGGGGCGTTAAATAGCAATTGCCTATAATTAAGGTCTCATTTAGATAAAAACAAGAGTGAAACAATAAGTATATTCAATACACATTATAAAATAAACAAATATATAATATAAAATAAATTTATAATATACAGAAAAATCATTCGCACATAATATAAAATAGATCCACACGTAATATAAAATAAATACACAAAGTTAAAATATATAGATATACATATATTGTAAAATAAATGAACAATTTTTTTAAATAACATTGTATATTATATATACACATGTTTTAAATTATGAGAAATTTAATTTTATACTATTTATATATTCTCGCATTCATATTATTCGTTCTTATTTATTCATCCTCTATAAATAAATGAACTTTAATGGTTTTTCTTCCCATCAAAACTTTGCAATACGTTACAGAAGAAAACATACGTCCTATGAGGGCAAGGACGGACAAAGTTGAGGTCTATCGGGGGGAAACTGATTTTCTTAAAAATATATATAAAAACAATTATTTAAAAAAACTAATAAATTAAGAATTGGAAAAATGAAATATGAATGTATGCTTGTTAATTATTGGGAATTTATTTTACTCAAAAGGTAATAAAAAAGCACACAATAATTGTTTGAATTATGAATTATGACTTATAAAATTAGAAAACAATTAGTGTAGTACTCGTGCCTTGCACAAGATTTGTTTATTTTTTTTATATATTTACTAAAATAGTATATTAAAATTATGCATTTAATTGATATAGAATTATGTAGGTAGTGACGGTTATAGAAGTAGATAAATGTTAATATAAAAAAGGACTAATTGAATACAAAATATTAAAGAGATTGACAAAATATTATCGAAAGAGAGGTGAAACTCTCAATAACTTTATTAATAGTAAAAATTGGCTAAGTAATTTTGAAATGGGTATAGCCACATCCCTAACATCAATACTACTAAAACGATAAAGCATAATCAAAATGTTCATCTAATATATGAAAATGAAACCCTAAACATAAAATCTCGTAAGATGTTAAAAATTGCTACAAATTATTAAAAACTTTCTTATATACTACATTGGTTGTAGTATTAGATCTTCTTTTTTGTCGTATATCAAAATATCCAAACATTTCTTGCTAGTAACTCTTGATGATGCAACATAAACATGTCCAGGAGTGAAAATAGGACGTGGAAGATACAAACCCACATTTGTAATAGATTGGCCTTGGTTCTTGTTTATCGTCATAGCAAAACAGACACTCAAGGAAAATTGTCTTCATTGAAACTTGAACGGGTATGAAGTGTCTGATGATGACATGATCATGCAAGGAATCAAAATTGTATGTCCAATATTGTTGCCTGAAATATTCTTCCTTGTTTGACATGACTGTCGAGCTGCGTTGTTATCAATCTTGTCTCATTGCATAAACCTGAAGACTGGTCAATATTTCGAAGCAGTATAATAGGGACCCCAACCTTAAGTTCAAGTACATGATTTGGGACACCAGAACATCTAATATTGTTCAAGTAGTCAGACGTATAAACACTTGCATTGTTGTCTGCAATAAAACCTGTCTTGCAAAGGCTATCCGAACTGAGATAGACTTTCTCATCATTAGGTAACAAAGACAATATATAGTCGTTAAATCTGTCTACCTTTTCATGTGTTAGTGCAAGAATTGTTCGTTCTTCAATGTATTTCGGAGACAATTGATTGTCCAAAAGAGAGGGATAAACAAATTTAACAATTGTTGGAATCGGATATAAGTCATAATCCTTCACCAACAGCTCATCAGGAATTTATATTTGTGCTTCTTCATCACTGTCATTACCTACAATATCATCTCCGATGCTTAATACCTATTTAGAAAATTTATTTGCTTCTTAGATATCATAATCAGATGTACCTTGTTGAATCTGCATGTTTCTGTCAAATTAAGAACTTTGCAATATTCCCACAAATAAGAGGAATTAATGGTGATGAAATATTAAATTTGTTTAGTAATATGGCATTAGAATTTATAAAGTCAAATATAGTGATACTTATGGATGACTAATGCTCATAAAAAAATCATACTATAGGAAAAACAATAACAATCAAAACCAGTATTGAACCACTATAGTTCTCCAAATCAAAGTTAAATGTTAAATAGAAGTCATATTATGTTATCTGAGCAAAAAAATGAAATGTTTCTATGATAAATTTTACAAAAAACTAATTTTATATAAAAATCTATATGATACTACATAATAGTTTTAATCAAAGTGAAATGTTTCTTGTCTTTAACTAATTTCTTAGCTTATTTGATAATTTTTAAAATTAACTTTGAAAAAAATTACACTTGATTTTGTAATGTATGTGGTGATTTTTTTTAAATGTGAGGTAAAAGCTCCTCTATGTAAATATTGTAATGATACTTAGGAAAAATAAATGTGGTGATAACACTCAAGTTTTAGGGTTCTCCTTTAGTGTATATATATAATATAAATATCATATTATGAAAATATTAATAAAAACAATTAATGACTGAATAAATAAGTATGAGTATGTAGATATATTCATATCTTAGATTGCTACGTAGAACCGTAAATTATAGAACCATTAGATATATAGTCTCGTTGTGAAATACATTGCAAAATATTATAAAAGATTTTAAATAATTAATTATTTATGTTTATAATAGGATAAAAATTGAAACAAATGTGACTAACCATCGAATTTTCTTGATTATTTTCTACGTTTTATGGTTTATGTATACAACTATTGAATAGTCTAATAGAACTAATTTACTAACCAAGACTTATAATATAAATTTATACACCTAAATAAATTATTGACACGACTATATATAAGATATGAATTTCGGTATTGACAATAACGATTTACATTAATGATGATTGTTGAAATCAAATCTAAATTCAAATTAGTATTGATAATATTATTGAAAAGTGTAGTCACATAAAATTTATTGATTAAATAGATAAGAAATAAACAAAATATTAGAGATATCATGAAATCAGAAGAAATAATTGTTCTAATTTAAATATAAATATTCAAATTCAAGCTATAATCCTTAGTGTATAAAAACTTATATATTCATGGTTTTATTAAGCTGATTAGATTTTCAATATATGTTCTTATATACTTAAATACTTTGAACTCTTCAAATCCTAGTTCAAGAAAGTTTTTATTTTAAGGATTTGTTCTTATTTAGAAATTGGAATAATCTATTTCTTGGCTCAAGTGCTTGTTTGACTTTTAGAGGAATTTGTTTTTAATTACATGTTATAAAAATATTTTGTTCAGTTCTTTTTTTTTATTTTGTCACAATCACTTATATTATATAGTCACTAATCCTTCTTTCATTACAATTTTAGTAAAAAGATACATATCAACATTATTTCGAAACTGCATATTGATCTCCATACAATATAAAATATATTGAATGTATTTTTTTTGAAAGTTGAAAATCTTTTTTGGAAAATAAATAAAATTTATTCATATGAGTTTTATATAATTTCACGGAGGTTTTTTTAATTTAGTGGAATACTTTTAGATTATTACTTTGTAACTGTTTCTCTAAAATATGATTAAAAATCAATCATAGATAAAAATAAAATTCATAAATTCAGTTAGAAACAAATTTTGTTTTAGAATCTTCAACGATATGCATATCAATTTGATTAATTTGTAATTTAATTAAACTTTGAAGTTTGGGTAATATTTGTTATGGGGTAGATTTTATTATTCGAGTACTATATTTAATTGAAAATAATATCAAATTTATAATTAATACGGGCACTTTTTATATAATCAACATATTTAGTTATTATTAATTCGTTAAGTAAAAATAATAATAGCAATAAAAAGAATTTAGATTTGATAAGACTTATTTTAGTTTTTTTATAATTGATATCTTTATTTAATTAAAATATTTATTTATTATCAAATTATTAATTAAACAAAGTTTAATATGTACAATTAAAACGAATCCACAATTGTAATTTTTTTAAAGGCTGGATTATGTGATGGACGATGGTTGAATTATGATGACACAAAACTTATATTGCATTTAAGAAAATTGAATAATTTTTTATTAATTAGTAATAAATATCATTATTTATATAAACCCAATACAAATCATTAGGGCACAATAACAACTAACAACAATCAACTACTAAACATAATACTTTAAAAGATATTAAAAAAATAAAATTATCAACCATATATTGTTTTTATGAAAAGATATTAAGAAATTGAATTGGATGGGTCTAAAATTCTACTAACAAAAGTAATCCTAAAAACCAAAATGAAAAGATATATAGCTTTATTTACTAAGATTTAGATCATCTAGTAACGACTAATCATTATCAGACCAATAAGGGAGGCTAGAATGATATATAATAGATTATATTTGATGTGTAAATAAGGGAGGCTAGAATGAAATGTACATTTGCCAAACTTAGCCATATGCGTCTATTTCGTGCTACTAAAATTGGATGTAAAAAGAAAAGCTTACTTGATAGAAAGAAAAGGAAGGATAAAGAAGGAAATAAAAGGAACTCTAAAAAAGTGGATGTTACCAATTTTTATATTGCTTTCTATTAATTTATTTTTTTCATGCGCAAGATTCTATCAACATATGGGTATATATAATACTTCTTACTTTGGTGTTTGTAACTATATTATACGAATAATATTTTTTGATGAATGTAATCTAAGGGTATTGAAGAGTTATAGTTGTTATTGCAATGCAGGTTTATTGAATATTTTGTGGTTTATTTTGGAAATAATTGATGTTAAAAATATTACAGATTTATTTTAGTGCATAAGAAATATATTGCAGAGAATAAAAAATCTACATAGAATATAATATTTTGTGTTACATTTTGGAAAGAATTGATTATAAAAAAAATCTAGATCTATTTTAGCATAGTATGTATAGACTGTAAATTATTGCAGAGATTTGATTTTTAAAATAAAACCGAAAAAAAGGATGGCTTGCCACATGGCCAAATTAATGGATGATGCCACGTAGCAGTAGGGAGGGGTGGGTTTATTCTTGGGGCGTCAAGTGACTTAGTTGGGATTCTGCTTTAGTATATATATAATAGATTGAATATTTTGTGGTTTATTTTGGAAAGAATTGATGTTAAAAATATTAGAGATTTATTTTAGTGCATAAGAAATATATTGCAGAGAATAAAAATCTGCATAGAATATAATATTTTGTGTTACATTTTGGAAATAATTGATTATAAAAGTATTGTAGATCTATTTTAGTATAGTATGTATACGTTGTAAATTATTGCAGAAATTTGATTTTCAAAATAAAACCGAAAAAAGAATAGTTTGTCACGTGGCCAAATTAATGGCATGATGTCACGTGGCAGTAGGGAGCGGTGAGTATATTCTGGGGGCGCCAAGTGGCTTAGTTCAGATTCTGCTTTAGTATATATATAGTAGATTATACAGATAATATTTTTTGATGAATTTAATCCAAGGGTATTGAAGAGTTATAGTTGTTATTGCAATACAGGTTTATTGAATATTTTGTGGTTTATTTTAGAAAAAAATGATGTTAAAAATATTACAGATTTATTTTAGTGCATAAGAAATATATTGCAGAGAATAAAAATCTGCATAGAATATTATATTTTGTGTTACATTTTGGAAAGAATTGATTATAAAAATATTATAGATCTATTTTAGTATAGTATGTATAGGCTGTAAATTATTATAGAGATTTGATTTTCAAAATAAAACCGAAAAAATGATAGCTTGCCACGTGGCCAATTAATGGCATGATGCCATGTGGCAATAGGGATGGATGAGTTCATTTTGGGAGCGCCAAGTGACTTAGTTGAGATTCTTCTTTAGTATATATTGTAACACCCCTGACTTATGTCAGTAGTGTCACACGTCAGTGACCTCAGACGTTACTGTCCAAAGTCACCCTAGGCTTTAATCGGAACAATTAAGCTTAAATAAGTATATTAAATAACGAAAGATTAATCAACGGAAGACATTTTAATGAAACTCAACCTTTTATTAAAAGATCTCTCATTAAATGAGAATGACGATTTTACAACAGAGTGAAATTACTGCGGGAGACTTTTAAATTAAACAGCGGAAGGCTTTTATAATCAACCTTATTACATGACTCGTTTAAAGGAATACAAATTAAAGTAATACTTAATAACCTTAAAACACGGTCACTTAAATCTTCAACTGCAAGCCTCTTCTTCGATTGGTTACTTCAAGTCTTCGGGGACCAACCACTAATGTGTCGTGCAGGACGGATGACACCAGCCAACAATGCAAGGAATAAAACCCGGTTGGTTAGTCTAATGAAAGACTATGCAAGGGTGAAAACAGAATGGTTCAAGTGATCGTAACCGTTTACTATCATTGTCCCTCGAATAATAACCGAAGGAACGATACATAACCCGGAACTTTCACGGATTTATAAAAGAGACATGCACTGAAAAGAAGACTCCAAAGAAAATGAATCTTATGGGAAAGGTATGACAAGTGTTTGGGAACGTTAAGTTTTCACACAAGTTTAAAAACACGACCTTGATTAATTGGGTCCATGACCAACCTCACCTCGCAATGCGAATCCAGATTGGAAAGAAGACTTACTCTAACAAGAGTCCGGGCGATTTCTACGTTGTAATCCTCGCCCGAGGGTTTATTAATTATGTGCATAACCGCACCTATCTTATTTAATTCCAAAACGCACGTTAACGTTGAAGCTTTTAATTTCACATCTCGTAATGAGACATTGGGAATAAATCCCTTAAGATTGGGAATACATCCCGAAGATTGGCACCAGCTGCGTGCACCACCCCTATATTCGGATAGGAGTAGGTCATGACCAAAAGAGTATTAGGACACTTACTTCCTAACACCAAAGTTATAAAGAAACGACTAATCCTCTTAAGGAATTAACGTTCCTACGAATACTCGTGCTAAACTAGCATTTAAGTTCACATTTAAATCCACACCAAAATTCATTACAGTAATATCATACCAAACTATATAATAGCGTTGTTTCTAGCAATATATACAACCTATTATAAAGTCATATTTTAACACATCGTTTAATTAAATCTGTTCTCAAACAGAAAACAATAACTTTTATCCCATCTTAATTAACAATCAATTACTTGATAATCAAGGGAAACATGGAATAATGAGCAAGAGCGAACCGCCACTTGCCTTAATCTAGACGAATCGAAGAGATCGGGTTCCGAGATCTGGCGACTTGAATCTGAGTACGGATTCCTACGACGACGACGAGATATAGGACGGAACCCTAAGTTAGATTCGATACGAACGAAATGAATAAACGATACGAACAAAAAGGGAACAAAGCCTAAGCCGCGGCCGTGGTTGCCAAAGCCACGATCGCGCTTGTTGGGCAAGCCGCGGTCGCGGTTAGCACATCTGCGGTCGCGGAATTCTGGTCAGAGCCGCGGTCGCGGAATTCATACTTGCGGTCGTGGTTCTCCCCTTCCGACGACGGCTTTGGAGGCATTCCGAGCTTACCAACGACGACATCGACGACTACTTCACCACCGCGAACATCACCACTTCCAAGGCACTTCCAGCGACCACCAACAACTCCGACGAACTCTAGAACTCCAGCGACACATAAAAACGAGAGAGGGGGATGGGGATCTGATGCTTGGAGTTGTGGATGAAGATTTGAGCTGCCCACGACCTCCTTTTATAGGGGAAGAGGAGCTCAACGCCGGGCACTCCAAGCGATCGGCCTCCCCCATCGGCGAAACGCCGGCAAACGAAACGACGAGACGCGGGAAGAATGAAGACGAAGGCGAACAGGAATCCGCGGTCGCGGAAACGGAGCCGCGATCACGGATGGGCTCTTGGGCGAATCCGCGCCCGCAGAAGCAATCCGCGGTCGCGGAACTGCCGCGATTGCGTCCCTGGGTCTGTGGTCGCGGGTCTCGTTCGAGGACATGCTAAATTTTATTGTTAGCATTCTCAATTACAGTATGACCCAAAATCTTATTAAACGTATAATAATGCGTTCAAAAGATTATTACAGAGATTACAGAAATTGCCCAATACGTCTTTCTTACAAAACGAGCGCTAATAAGGTAGGGAACAATCACACATGTCCCAACCCACACTATCCTTTATGAGTCCAGAAAATCTTTATCAACACATGACAGGTACTACTTTTGGCACTCAAAGATCCTCGTATGAATGAACAACTTGCAATAGTAACGAATTTAGTAATTTCCAGAACAAGGAAACACTTCTTTATTATTCGAAACATTACATTAAAACAACTGACAGAAGTCGAACAGACGGATTACTAAACTATGGAAACTATCGACACAAGTCATTGTTCCTTCTACTTAAAAAGGCTCGACAAAATACAACTACTCGATCACGGTCTCATTCTCATTGGAGTGACGAATCACAAAGAGTCATTGCCCCTGACCCGAAGACTCCATAGGCACCTTGCCTTTATTACGAGCAATAGATTGCTCAGGAGCGGACACCTCTGGCTTTGGGTTCCGTCCATTGCCAACATTTAAGGCCTGATATGATTGCGTTGGTCCTTGACCCTTCTGCCTACAGTATGTTTTCATGTGGCCTTCCTTCCCATAATTGTAACATACCCGCTTCTCCTTTTGGAAATTAAAACTTTTATGCCCAGTTTCACCACAGTTGTGGCATTGAATCACTCCGCTACTCCAACCTGAGCCTCTGGCAGAGTCAGACTGAGTCGTTTCGGTCTTAGCACGACCAGACTTCTCAAACTTGGTGGGCGATGTCGGTCGCTTAAATGTACCAACCTGGCGGTTCTGTTACCCATCCCTCCCTTTATTCTGTTTCTCCCACTTTTGGGCAGATTCTTCCAGTGTGGCCTCTATTTTGTAGCCCGCATCCACATATTGCTCTAACGTAGAACAACCGTGATGCACCATCAGAGGTTTGATTTCTGGATTCATCCATCCATGGAAGTATCAGATCTTTTGTTCTTCACTCGACACTTTCGGTCCAGCATATTGCAACAGGTGATTGAACTTAGCTGCAAGCTCAGTCACCTTCAACCCATCGGTCTTAGGATAAAGAAACTCCTTATGCTTCTCCTCCCTCATAGCACGAGAAAAGAAACGGTCAGTCATCTTTGTTTTGAACATACCCTAGTTCAGCCCGGGATGATCAGCTAAACCAATGCTCTCCCACCATTCGCTAGCCACATCCTTAAGTTGAAGGGAGGCAATGTGCACTTTCTCAGCCTCAGTGCACTCGACATTCCTAAACAACCGTTCCATATGCGAGAACCAATACACCACTCTGACTGGTTCTCCAATACCGTCGTAACTGTCAGGCCTCATTGAGCTTATGGCCTTCAAGACTCGACCGTAATTTCCTCTGTTCCTGACGGCATCGACCTGAGGTACATGATCCACTGGCTCCTCAAATTCAGGAATAACCTGAGGAATTGGACCACCTTATGCTTGCGGTGCAACTGTCTGAATTATATCGGTGATCACCTGCATAACAATCCCACGAATGACCTCTATGGCCGCAACATCGAACACCACCTGAGGGTTAGCCTGAACTTGGCCAATGCCTGCGGGGTTATTGTGGGAGACAGACTCGCTCTCCTCCCCCTGATTAGCGACGCTTATCAGATTCAGCCTTGGGTTGTTACTCGGCCTAGCTCCGACACGGATTGTGTTTCTTGTGTTCACCATCTGTTGATGAACCATAACGTCAGTTTAGAACTTTTCCGACTTGTACATGACACTTATTCAATTACGTTATGATACGAATTATAAGGGTCCAAACTAATAACTTTATATTAATCTGACTGACCCTCCACCATTAACCTCAAAACGATCTTCTTCCCTTTACTTGAGAATGGATCTATTAGGAGAAATGTCAACCTTTAACTGACATTAAACCTAAGAAAAGATGATATCCCTAAGAACGGATCTAAGGAATAAGTAATAACTCGAAGCTTGCAGAAGTTTGAAAAACCACTTATTATTAAACCTTATACTTTATACATATAAATCCTATCTTAACTTGGTAAAATCATTATTTATATAGTTATTTCCTTGGAATAAAGACATTATTATTTCTTTGTAAACTCTTACAAAAATCCAAACCATACTTTTTAAAGTTATAACACAACTTAATTTTTAAACGTTTATAACATTATTTTATAAAAGTACCATGAAAATTAATGCTTAACACAAGAGAGTCTAAACATTACTTTTAACACCATTTCGAATACCATTTTATTCATTTATTATTAGGATACTATTACTTTTAAATTTCATAAACCTTAAGCAATTTGAAAATCTTAAATTCAGTACTGACATTAAAACTCTCGAAATTCCTTTTTAATAGAAAATATGTTGAAAATAGTTTCGAAATTAATTTTTGAAAATTCTCAAACCTAACAATAGGCCAAGAATTTTAAAACCATTGCTCTGATACCATAATTGTAACACCCCCTACTTATGTCGGTAGTGCCACACGCCAGTGACCTCAGACGTTACTGTCCAAAGTCACCCTAGGCTTTAATCGGAACAATTAAGCTTAAATAAGTATATTAAATAACGAAAGATTAATCAGCGGAAGACATTTTAATGAAACTCAATCTTTTATTAAAAGATCTCTCATTAAATGAGAATGACGATTTTACAACAGAGTGAAATTATAGCGGAAGACTTTTAAATTAAACAGCGTAAGGCTTTTATAATCAACCTTATTACATGACTCGTTTATAGGAATACATATTAAAGTAATACTTAATAACCTTAAAACACTGTCACTTAAATCTTCAACTGCAAGCCTCTTCTTCGATTAGTTACTTCAAGTCTTCGGGGACCAACCACTGATGTGCCGTATAGGACGGATGACACCAGCCAACCATGCAAGGAATAAAACCCGGTTGGTTAGTCTAATGAAAAACTATGCAAGGGTGAAAAAAGAATGGTTCAAGTGATCGTAACTGTTTACTATCATTGTCCCTCGAATAATAACCGAAGGAACGATACATAACCCGGAACTTTCATGGATTTATAAAAAAGACATGCACTGAAAAGAAGACTCCAAAGGAAATGAGTCTTATGGGAAACGTATGACAAGTGTTTGGGAACGTTAAGTTTTCACACAAGTTTAAAAACGTAACCTTGATTAGTTGGGTCCACGACCAACCTCACCGCGCAATGCAAATCCATATTGGAAAGAAGACTTACTCTAACAAGAGTCTGGGCGGTTTCCACGTTGTACTCCTCGCCCGAGGGTTTATTAATTATGTGCATAACCGCACCTATATTATTTAATTCCAAAATGCACGTTAACGTTGAAGCTTTTAATTTCACATCTCGTAATGAGACATTGGGAATAAATTCCTTAAGATTGGGAATACATCCCGAAGATTGGCACCAGCTGCGTGCACCACCCCTATATTCGGATAGGGGTAGGTCATGACCAAAAGAGTGTTAGGGCACTTACTTCATAACACCAAAGTTATAAAGAAACGACTAATCCTCGTAAGGAATTAACGTTCTTACGAATACTCGTGCTAAACTAGCATTTAAGTTCACATTTAAATCCACACCAAAACTCATTACAGTAATATCATACCAAACTATATAATAACGTTGTTTCTAGCAATATATACAACCTATTATAAAGTCATATTTTAACACATCGTTTAATTAAATATGTTCCCAAACAGAAAACAATAACTTTTATCCCATCTTAATTAACAATAAATTAATTGATAATCAAGGGAACCATGGAATAATGAGCAAGAGCGAACCGCCACTTGCCTTAGTCTAGACGAATCGAAGAGATCGGGTTCCGAGATCTGGCGACTTGAATCTGAGTACGGATTCCTACGACGACGACGAGATATAGGACGGAACCCTAAGTTAGATTCGATACGAACGAAACGAATAAACGATACGAATAAAAAGGGAACAAAGCCTAAGCTGCGGCCGTGGTTGCCAAAGCCACGATCGCGCTTGCTGGGCAAGCCGCGGTCGCGGTTAGCACATCCGCGGTCGCGGAATTCTGGGCAGAGCCGCGGTCGCGGAATTCATATCCGCGGTCGCGGTTCTCCCCTTCCAACGACGGCTTTGGAGGTGTTCCGAGCTTACCAACGACGACGTCGACGACTACTTCACCACCGCGAACACCACCACTTCCAAGGCACTTCCGGCGACCACCAACAACTCCGGCGACGCTCCGACGAACTCTAGAACTCCGACGACACACAAAAACGAGAGAGGGAGATGGGGATCTGATGCTTGAAGCTGTGGATGAAGATTTGAGCTGCCCACGACCTCCTTTTATAGGGGAAGAGGAACTCAACGCCGGGCACTCCAAGCGATCGGCCTCCCTTATCGGCGAAACGCCGGCAAACGAAATGACGAGACGCGGGAAGAATGAAGACAAAGGCGAACAGGAATCCGCGGTCGCGGAAACGGAGCCGCGATCGCGGATGGGCTCTTGGGCGAATCCGCGCCCGTGGAAGCAATCCGCGGAACTGCCGCGATCGCGTCCCTGGGTATGTGGTCGCGGGTCTCGTTTGAGGACATGCTAAATTATATTGTTAGCATTCTCAATTATATTATGACCCAAAATCTTATTAAACGTATAATAATACGTTCAAAAGATTATTATAGAGATTACAGAAATTGCCCAATACGTCTTTTTTACAAAACGACAGTTTGTGACTTTTAGGGGTTATTACATATGTATAATAGATAGGAAATGATCAAATATATGCTATATATTTTGATATATAAAAAATATGAAATTGTAAAAAAAAAGACATGTGACGAAATAATTGTGAAAGCGCCATGTGACGAAATTAATGTGCAAGTGCCATGTGACGTAGTTTTATTTTGTTTTAGTAGATATATAGCAGATTTTTCTCGATAACCTAATTAAAGCAAATTGCATTAATTGTAATCAAATGAATTCGGTTTTAATTGTATATTAAAACAAATTAGTAATAGTTTTGTCGGGTGGACAAAATAAAGAAATATGTTTTCCTCTATTGCTTCTTATGCATTTAATCGTGTTGGCATTGTAATAGCCAATACATTATAATAAATGTACATATTAATCGAGACACTAATTTAATTATATATAATCTGTAAAGAACATGTAAAAAAAATCATCTTCTTATAATATTTTTGAAATTGTACTTTCTATAATTAGAACTGCAATTTTTAATAAAATTATCAATGTAATCAATTCATTTTCCTTAAAATATATGTATATATCTTTATCATCAATAGAATCAAATTATCCATTTCGCTTTCTTTTATCAATGTTGAATATATATGTGTATTTTGTGTCAAAATTGATGAAATCAGTAAATGGGGCAAAACCAACCTTATATATATCTAGAAGATATAACATAAATGATAATATTTTACATATATTTAAATTTTGTGTACAATATGCTCAAAATAAGATGCTTGATCGTTTATGCCTATGTATGCTACACTTATATACCTCTCTTTTTTTTATATAAGGTAAGAATTTAAAGTTGCAAACCATACAACTTCGAGAGGCCGAAAATATCGGCTGTCAGACAGACCGACAAAGCAACAAACAAAGACAAATAAAAAAAGATAAAATAAAAAAAATTGAAAACAAAAAACATCAACAAATACAACCTAAAAGAAGATAAAGCTAAAGAACCTAGAAGTGATGTGAGTAAAGCACAAACGGAATCTGTGCCGCCGGAAGGATGGTCATCATCGACCTTGTCCGGAACTACAACTCAATTCACTGCCTAGGAAAGCTTAATCCTCCAAAGAACAGTGCATCTGAATGAGCCATGGTCTGACTTATTATGAAAGACATGGATAAAGACGGATCTGAGGGAGTCGTTGGAGCTTCTTGCTCGGGGTTGGCCGGAGCACTTGCTTTGGGGATGGCCTCTGAAGTTGAAAATTTCACAGCCCTTCGATGGACAGCTACGGGTTTTTGTTGATCTCTTTTTTCCTCTTCATTATCAGATCTACAATGTAAGGAGAGATGAGCAGAAAGGAGTCCTCGACGTCGTTGATGCTGTCGGTGGTCTAGTGGTGGTGGAGAGTCTTTGTCGGTCGGAAGCAAGTTTGCCATGTACGTCGTGCTCGCCAGGGTCCGGGACAGCGTCGTCAACCACGCGGTGGTCACTCTTCCCCACCTCAGGTGTAGCTACGGCAATGCCGCAGAGTTGCACCAAATTCGGATCGGATTTTCTGGATCTCGTTTTCTGGGAATTCGAAGGAAACCCAACAACAACTGTATTGTCGTCTTGCTTCACAAGGAAACCGCCAAAAACGCACCATCATGACGTTCTCACAACAAAGAAACTCGGATAAAAGAAACCACAAATCCAAAATTTGGGTGGTCGGATGGAGGGAATCAACAATGCGCCGCCATAAAAAACAACCAAAGATGGAGGAAGGAGTGTCAAACTTGTGGGTTCGAAGTGTAAGATCGTCTAAAACCACTCATAAATACATAAAAAAAAATGATCGATTAAATTTGATTAGAAATACTATGACTTCAAATTTCTTTGCTCTTGATATACACGTATCCAGACTTTCCTAATCAAGATACGATATTTAGTATAAATTAGGAAACATGTGATTTGTTTCTATCTTACTTACAAAATGTGTGATTTGTGATTGATTTATATATTATAATAGGAAATGATCAAATATATGCTATGTATTTTGATATTTGAAAAATGTGAAATTGTAAAAAAAAATGACATGTGGCGAAATGATTGTGAAAGCGCCATGTGGCAAAATTAATGTGCAAGTGTAACGAGGTTAAAGTCGTTATGCCTAATCAAAGTAAACCTAAAAAACCTAACTAAGTATAGTAGACAAGTAAGGGTTGAATCCCACAGGGAGGTAGCAATCTTTCTAAGTGCAACAGTTCTGTAACACCCCTAAATAACCTCTTGAAAGTATTACCGTCAGTGACCTCAGACGTACTGTCCGATGTCACCCAAGGCTTTTTCAGTTGATATAAATCATCAAACAACAATTATGATACAAAATATCACAACTTTCAATTAAAATCATTGTCTCGGCATTACATCCATAATCCGAAAGACAACCAAAATACAACGGAAGACTTAATACAAGATGTATTTAATACAACGGAAGACTTTAAATAACCAACAAAAGGGTCTTGATCGCAATGATCACCCGCCAAGGATCTTAACCTGAATAAACTGGTCAAAACACCATTCGCCTCTATAGTCGTTCTAGCCTTCACGGGATGGCAACTGATCTGATGTGCCGAATCGAACGGATGACACCAGCCAACCATGCAGAGAACAATTACGGTTGGTTAGTCTAATGAAAGACTAAGCAAGGGTACAAAGCAGAGTGGTTCGAAGTAGACGTATTAGGTTAGACTCATCGCTCCTCGAATCAAAACTGATAACGATAGTCAACCACCATACTTCTACTAGAATACAAAAAGAGACATGATCAAGAGAAGATTCTGGAGACCGAGTCTCACAGCAATCAATCCCAAAAGAAGACTCCAACGAATTGAGTCTTATCGGAAATATGACAAATGTTGGGGAACATAAATAATTCATACAAGCGTTCAAAAACGACTTGATGTTTCGGTTCACGACCAACCTCACCGCCCAAGGCGAATCCAGATTGGAAAGAGAACTTTACTCTGATCAAATTCAAGACGAGATTTCCTAGCTGCACTATTGCCTAGCTACACTACTCGCCCAAGGGTATATTAATCATGTGCACTAAAGCACTTATCTCATTTAATTCTAAAACGATCATCACGTTATAAGCTTTTAAATCTCCTCACAAGAGATATCGGATCTCCTCACAAGAGATATCAGATCTCCTCACAAGAGATACTAGAGGGAATAATCCCGAAAGATTTGGCACTAGCGAAGTGCACCTACCCTGAGTAAGGGCATGGTCATGACCAGAGAGAGTACTGGGGAAAAATCCACCAAGCACTAGTTATAAAGAAACAGCTAAACCCCCACAAGATACATAGCGTTCCTACAAATACTCGTTCTAACTAAACAGTTACGAACGCAGTAATAATCCACATCAATGCCATCGCGGCCAATAACAGATATAATAGCATTGTTCTAACAGATATACAACCTATCATAATATCTGTATTTAATCACATATATATTTATATATAATAGCGTTGTTCTAACAAATATACAACCTATTATAATATCTTTTAAAATCACAAACAGTTATCAAAACTGTTCCCAACGAAAAGAGTAAATCATCCCAAACTAATTAACAATTAAACAATTGATAATTAATTGAAACATGGAATGATAAGTAAGAGCGAACCGCCACTTGCCTTAGATCCGACGAAAGCTTGAACAAAGCTTAGAGACAACGGTTTCTTGGGTCCGAAACAGGGACAGATCTGAGACCACAAATTCCTTCGGATCGACCCATAAAGAAATCCTAAGTTAGATTCGACAAACACGAGTACGAATCTAAAGAATAACGAAAGGAATCGAAAGGAACGAAGCCCGATCGAAAGCCACAGAAGCCAAGGCCGAAACAAGCCAAAAGCTTCTGGGCGGCGGTCGCCGCTGTTCGTGGCGGCGGTCGCCGCTACGAACACCAGAAAATTTACGAGAGCAAAAACTCACCGACGTCAATTGTTTTGCTTCTCCTTTTCCTTGCTTTGGATTCTAAGCTTCTAAGGGATTCCAAAGCTTCACTTTGAAACTGGATAAACACCAAAGGAGATCCGACGATCCATATCCAATTCTCCGGCGAAAGCTCAAATTTTCGACGAGATTAAAGTGAGAGATTTGAGCTTGGGTTTGTGCTCAATCTAATCCCAAACCCTTCCCCTTTTATAGCCAAAGTCAGGGGACAAGAAATGGGCAAGCCATGCAACATGGAGGGCCAAGATTGGGCGTCTCCCCGGTCGCCGGCAAGCCTTTGCACCTACGTCTGCAACAGTGACGGCGGTCGTCGTCGTCGGCAAGGGGTCGTCGCCCATATCTGTGTCTGGCGGCGGTCGCCGCTTTCTAGGACACTTGACAAGTTGGGACTGACAATGCCGGCTAGTTGGCGGCGGTCGCCGCTTGCTTTACGACGGTTGCCGCCAAGGCCATAATTCATTCGTTTAAACTTTGGATCAACTTGGCCTTAGCCCATGATAAAAATAATCGTACACGAACGAGTATTAAGTCCCAAAATACGTCGAGATGTATTTTATTTCACTTAGAAAAATTATTACAGAGATCAAACATATTACCGAATGTCCGACTTCTCTGAATTAATTCGACTTGTAATACGGGAGTTGGAAAAATTCCAAAATATCCTTATAAAATGAGGGATATTACAGTATGTCAATAGTAACAAGGGGGATTTTGGTTTGTTTCAATGCAACAAAGTAAATAAAAGCAAAGGATGTAATCAATTGGCGAGAAGTAACTTAGTCAGACAAATATCCACCATTCAGTTTGATTGGTTGATTCTAGATTATCTCAATTTCTTCCTATGAATATTCCTGTCCCTATTCTGAAATAGTTATCAGTCCAACCAGTCCTGATAACCCTAACCGATAAACAATTAAGAAATCATCAAGATTTAATCTAAAGGCAGCAATAAGCATAGGAATTAACCAAGATACATGCAACACTAACAACCTGTAGCTTTTAACATGTAATCAATTTTTTTCACAATAAACTAGTCCAACCAGTCCTAGAATATCATATTTGCTACACAAGATAAGGGATTTCAACCAGAAATAACCAAACTCTAGCAATAGACAATTACTAATATCAACTAATTGATCAGGCCAGTCAAATCAGCAATAATCAATAGGAATAAGCACAAAGAGAAGAGATATAATCAAAGGAAAGGGAATAGAGTTATAATGGATATGAGTGATATCAGAGTGTCATTTTGATATCTCTCACATAATGAGTATATCAAAAATATCACTCATATTTATACACATACCCGATACATTGATATCACTCAAACTTATATCTTAATACACATACCAATATCTATACCCGATATCTCATATCTTTTGTATCGAAAACAAACAAGCCCTAATGGAGAAGACTTCTTGAGATGACCAAAATTACCCTTCTCTATTAATATCCTCACCTCTTATTCCTCAAACCATTGAACAACACCATTGAAGGAGAATAACAAGCTTATGCCCATCAAAACCGAGCCACTATCAACAAACCCCATGCCCACCAAAACCTTGGTCATCAAGCCGAAGACGATCACGCCGAGCCAAGCCAAGCCAAGCCGTGCCACTAGGAGCCGGAGTTTGCTCGAGGCCTAACCAATTGAACAACACCGTTGTCGAACTGCTCGAAGGGTATTAGGGTGGAGCCACTTTTAGTACAAAAAATCATACCCTTTTTTCTTACTTTTACCCTTAAATTTATTTAAGTTCAAAATTATTTTACCGAACATCCATATAGTATTTTAAAAAAGAAAGTTGGCAATTTAACTACAGTTTCAACTACTCAATTCAACTTTAACTATTCGATTCAGCTTCAGTTTCAGTTCAACTCGTAAGACCAGATGCAATCTTATTTAAAACAACTTAATAACTTTGTGGTTCCTTTCAATAGTTGAAAAAGAATGTCTTTTTTTAATTGACAAAAAAAAATTGAAATTTAATTTTAAATTTTTTTTGTTTTGATTTTTATTAGTTAGTCAAA
This sequence comes from Rheum nobile, assembly GCA_027886185.1. Classification (NCBI taxonomy): domain Eukaryota; kingdom Viridiplantae; phylum Streptophyta; class Magnoliopsida; order Caryophyllales; family Polygonaceae; genus Rheum; species Rheum nobile. The sequence continues at coordinate 2,680,710 of WOAB01000531.1, read as the reverse complement.
ATTATTTCTTAGGCTTGGTTCTATATATAAGTTGAGACAAAAGCTAAAGTTAAATGAGTAGGTGTAGATGAAGCTGAAGTTATGTCCTTATGAATAAGTGGAGCTGAATGAGTGGCTAAACCGAAACAAGACTTAGCAATTTAACTATCTAAAAACTAGTTAAATGTTTGGTATTAGACCTAAAATGAGAAAATAAACTAAATTCAATTTATTAAATTTCTAATAAGCTTAGAGAGTCAAATTTAAAAAAAATTGATAAGATCAAGCTATATTCATGTATTACAATTTTTTTACCAAACACCGAGCACATAAAAAAGCTTCGAAAATATGTTAAAAAGAAAAACTCGTTTTTTTAACGAGTAACATTAGGCTTCTTGTTAGATATAAGGTAGACATGGGCATATCCGGACTCGGGCCGGATCCTAAATTAATTTTTTGTCCGTTTATCCGGATCTGGGCCGGGCTGAGCCCAGGATTCGGGCTTGGACAGTTGTCCAAGCCCGTCCGCATTCCCAGACCCGGATAGCCCGCCGGAATCCGGTTTAAGTTATATTCCTAATTCCTGTGAATGTGATTGACAGTTTCTGAGTTTCAATAACTAAAAGAATAAAGACCAAATAGTATTTCAATCTTACAATAAAAAACATTACATATCCAATATCAAATTCTACAAACATTTAATAACAAGTAACAACACACTCAAAGTCTCAAAATAAACAAAATAACAACAGTAGCCTTCAATCTTTCTCTTCATCGTCTCCGTCCTTGATATCCTCCGAGCCTTCATCACCAATCTTAAGTATCTTGGATGGACCTTAAAAATAAGAAAAACAATTGGAGAATCTAACACAACATCACATGATAAAAGCAAATTGTAATTAGTCCAGTATTTTTCAAACTTAGCTTGCATCTCAATCACCATTGGAGACAAAACAGCAAGCTCTACTCATTCACTACAGCTCAGGTTGTGCTTAGTGTTTACAGATGAGATTGACAAATCAAAACAATATATAAATTAAGCAATTTAGAAGGCAGTCAACACATAAATTACATAATCCAGTTTCCCTTGTCGTCCAATAATATTATCTACTGGTTTCAAGACAAAATAGTTGCTGAATGTTGATACAAAATATTGAAATTAGCCACATCAGAACATAGTAAATACATAATAGCAACATCAATTGATGAGCTTGAATACACAATAGGTCAATAGCCACACAGAACATAGTAAATACACAATAGCAAAGAACTAACAAAAGAAATTGGGACATACCGACGGGAGGCCGACGAGGCATGACTGCGTGAGGCCGACGAGGTCAGCCGACGATCTCCGACGAGGCGGAGTGAAGAAGTGGTTTGAGGTCAGGCGACGAGCGACAATCGACGACGAGGGGGTGAAGGAGAGGCGTGAGGTCAGACGACGATCGACGACGAGGCGGGTGAAGGAGAGGTGTGAGCGCTGAGAAGGCGGCGAGGTGGAGGAGAGGCTTGAGAAGGAGGCGGGGTGAAGGAGAAGTTGAGATCTGGAGAAGTGGAGATCTGGAGAACTGAGAGGCTAGAGGAGTGGAGGCTGGGTAGGGTAAAGAAAGACAAAGAGAGATCGGGGCTGGATGAGGGGTATGAAACCCTAAAAAAATTGTTATAAGTGTTTTTTTTTAAGATGAATAATAATTTTATTAATTTAATATTATATATAATTTAATAATTTATATATAATTATTTATGTATTATATACGGGCCGGGCTAACCGGCCCTACAGGGCTTGACTTCTTGTCTATACCCGGCCATTCCGGTACTCGGGCCGGGTATTTTCGGCCCTTTAGGGCTTGCGAGCTTGTCTATATCCGTTCATTTATGCGGGCGGGAGGGACGGGCCGGGCGGGCCAGCCCGAGTTTGCCCAGGTCTAATATAAGGTCAGCCTAAAACATCATACTGGATGATCTTTATAAAATCTCCAATATGAGAATCGGTGGTAGAACTCAAAGTGTGGAGTTTCCTTCTATTATTGTAAATTATTGTAAATCTCTGCCTTAGAAGCGGAAATCATGCTCTTTCACTCTTTGTGATCCAATCTCAGAGATGTACAATATTAGTGTCATTTGATGCTAGATAGTCTGCAACTCTGTTAGATTTTCTGAAGTCCTAAAAGAATTAAAATAATTCAACGAAGTAAATATAATAATAACCTTTCAAAAAAAAAGTAAATATAATAATAATAATAATAATTTTTCATATTTCTTAATTTATTTTACAACTTTTATTAACACAATTAATAACAATAAAATTGTAACCTTGAGCGATGTTAAAAAAAAAAACTTTGCCTAAGAGTCTGTTTGGCCCCTGACTTATAAACTCATCATAAACAAAATTCATTTTTTTCTCTTCCTTTATATTTTTTTATTTTTTTATACTATTTAATATTCAAATTTTAAATACTATTTAAAAAAAACTCTTTATAAACAAAAAAATACTTTATAAACATATCTATCAAACAAATCCTAAGAACTAACAAACATTAAACAAAATCACGAGCCCACCATTGTTACTGGGAGCCCACATGATGAACGGTCAATGATCCGGAGAAACCGAGAGGAGTTTTTCCCATCTTCGTTCAATCATTTTTTTTTGACAAACCCCGACGAATTAGGGTTTATCTTTTGTTCTCTCCTTTGATTTTCCAATGGCCGGAATCAGGTTAACGCCGGAGGAATCCGAACCATCGCATCCTAGAGCAGCGACTACTGGTGGCGGAGGTGGAGAGCTGATCTCTGACGACGATCGCTCCATCGCCGCCGACTCCTGGTCCATCAAGAGCGAGTACGGTAGCACTTTAGATGATGAGCAGCGCCACGCCGATGCCACCGAAGCGCTCGCTGCCGCCAATCTCCCGCCTGCCTCCGACTACAGGTTCTCCTCCCAGATCCCATCTCATATAATTCCTCTTTTGTTAATTTTAATAAGATTTATTGGGGAAATTTCGTTCTTTTCATTTCGATCGATGTCACCAAGCGAAGATGAAATTTTATAAGATTGTAATCTTTTGAAATTGAAAATTTGCGTTCCAACAGCTCGGACAGGGAGGAGGAGGACGAAGAAGGAGACGGAGTTTCGTCAATGCTGGGGCTCCAGAGTTATTGGGACTCCGCTTACTCAAATGAGCTCGCCAATTTTCGTGAACACGGCCATTCTGGAGAAGTTTGGTTTGTCTCTAATTCTAATTTGTTCCGTTGAATGAGATTAATATTTCTGCTCTGATTCGATATTGAAATTTCTTTTGTCTAGATCTATACCTGTTCCATTTAGGCTGGTTAATGTTGGGAGAGCACTTGTTAATCTGCTGTTATAGCTGTGGGCCTGTGACTACATCTATGTGGTAGTCATTATTGTAGATTATGAAGCCGTTATGACTTATGAGGCTACTTCTGTCCTTTTTAGGTTATATATAGTGTAGATCTCTTTGATGGTTGACTAGAGTTAGGTTTAGTAAATATTTTGTCCTTAACATATTGATTATGTCACAATCTAAAAGATTTTGGGTTTCCTAGCTATGGCTTTATTGGTTTCAGCTGGAACGCGGTTGAATTATAATGTTGGATATGTAACTGTTCCCTTACAGGTTTGGAGCTGAGGTCATGTCAACTGTTGTTTCCTGGACTAGAAACTTATGTATTGAGATTTCAAGGCATGGTGTGCCCAATCATGTTGATGATGGTAGGAGTAGTGAGAGCAGTGAGACAAGTGATACTGTTGCAGGAGATGCTGAAGATTTGTCTTCTTGGAGTGTACTTGACATTGGGACGGGAAATGGTTTACTTCTACAAGAACTTGCTAAGCAGGGGTATGATTTGGAATTTGAATATTATGAGTTATGATATTCATTTTACTTTTAATCTATTGGCAACCATGTCTGCAAATGTTTGCATTGGTAGGCAATCTTAGGGGAGCTGGAATACTATTTGCAGCTAAGCTCTGTATTCATCTGAGATTTCAGATAACTTACGCATTAAACAAAGATAGATCTCTTGCACTTCAGTTTTCACATTAGCTTTCGTCAATTGGTTATTGATGAGATAGATATCTTCCTAGTGCCAATTTCATACCACTTTTGTTTTCCTTTAGACTATTCATAAAGGAAACTTATCTTGCTTGATATCAAATATTGTTTAAGACTATACCAATAATAAATAAGTTGTACATTTGTTGAGTATTTTATTTAGTATTTTGGAGTATATTTTTTACCTTCCTGATACAAAAAAAAACACCCTGCACAATTTAATTTTTGTCTACCTGCCAAACATAAATGCCTAAATTGTTTCCTTTTTCCTTGTACTGGTAATTTTTGTTTCTCTCATGTTAAATTTAATCAAGAAGCTGCACATATCATGTTGCTGCTACTGCTAGCCTGCTACCTTATGTAGTGCTGTTATTGTGATAGTGTCTAAGATGGGAAGGAATATAAGAAATGTACATTTCTTGAATTTTGCTGTAGAATTTTAATTTGAAAAAAAGGGTTGATTGATGTATTTGGCTAATTGAAGGGAGAGCTTAGAGTGCACACTTGATTGATAATTAGAATCCATTTTTCTCTCATTTGTTAAATTATAGGCCGAAGTTAAGAATCTTTCTCCACTAATATTGTCATAGAGTTGTAGTGGTGTTAGGCTATGGCTCAATCAGCTAATGAAAGATATATGTTCATAGTAAACATACTGAAGATAGCACTACCATTTTCTCTGCCAAAATTTTATTTTCTGAGGAAAAAAAGGACATTGTACGGAAGTCAAAATAGGAACATATAATTTATGTGCAATTCATTACTTGTGTTTGAGATGTTCTTGAGGGTTAGTTATGTGTCTTGTCAAATGCATTTTGTTGTGCAACTGAACTACTGAAGTTTCAGCCTGGGATTTATCTATATGCTTGACTGGATTTAATTTTATATTCTTGCTCTTTCTGTCTTAGTTTATTATTGGGGATTCATCCCTAACCTTAATTTTATTAAACCAACTTATCATAATTTTGGACAGGTTCTCTGACTTGACAGGAACTGACTATAGTGAAGGGGCTATATTTCTTGCCCGAGGGATTGCTCAGCGAGATGGATTCACCACTGTTAAATTCTTGGTATTGAGAAAGACTGATCCCTTCATTCTTGTTTTGCTTTTGATGTTATGTATCTTATCATGGAAACCAGAAGTGTGGTGCTCAATATTTCTTTACGCCTGTGTCCGTATTCTATCTGGACCGTGTTTTTGGAACTGTGCATATCTCTTTGGACCTTAACTTTTTTCCACAACTTTGCTTTGGTACATCCATCACATGCATTGTTTCCATGGAATATAGATCAACCATTCTTGGCTTGCACCAATTGGGAAAGTGTTAAGACAACTAACACTGAGAAAACATTCACAGTTCCTGTTAATAGAATGTAATTCCTATTGGCATATTGTAGATTATGTAGGCCTCATATGAACTTTCTTGTATAGGGATACAACCGCCGAAGCAAGTGATCCTTGTCTATCCTTTTGGCAAGTAGTCAAACAACTATATCATAGTTTAATGTATTACCCTTACCCATCTATGTTGAGGACTTGCTCGGGGTATGGGTGCGTACAACTTGACCCCCCCAGACCCTGCTTGTGCAGGATACACTTGGTAGACGTTGTTGTTGTAGTTATAGAAAGGATTTTGAAATGCTGTAACATTTGGTTTGTTTTTAGGTTGATGATATACTTGAGACAAAGTTGGAAAGACAATTCTCTCTTGTAGTGGATAAAGGTACCTTGGATGCCATTGGATTGCATCCTGATGGTCCTTTAAAAAGGTGCGCATTATGTCCTTCCATTTTTTTGGAGATACTGTTTTTGTCGTAACATGGCAATGTTCTTTATAAATTTCTTTTGGTGGTAATAATAGTATATGATATCTTGGTAAATGGAAATTACTCTTAATTTGACAATTTCTTTTCTAATACTTCTTATGGCTCTTGTACCATAAGAGCATGCACATCTTCAATTGCTCCTGTTACTTCGTGAATCCGAATCTAGTCATGTACTTTTCTTAACATCTTGTTTAACTATTTACAGGATTATGTATTGGGATTCAGTCTCTAAATTAGTATCTCCTGGTGGAGTATTGGTAAATTCTTTCAATCAAATGTAGTTTTTATCATGTCAAAGTTTCTTCTCTTTCACTGTTATTTATGGGAACTTTCAGTGAATGACATATATGTTTTGGTATCATGAAAGGGGTCTCAGATTCTGAGCTTATTCAAATTTCAGGTTATAACATCTTGTAACAACACAAAAGATGAGTTGATCCAAGAAGTGGAAAATTACAGTAGAAGAAGCTGTGCAGGATCACAGGACCCGGAAAATCCTGTGGAGCAAGGAGCACAGAAGCACTCAACCCGCTTCCATTATGTTGACCACATTCGGTCTTATCCCACCTTCATGTTCGGAGGAGTTGTGGGAACCCGCGTAGCCACGGTAGCGTTTGTGCGGAACTGACAACACTCAATTGGGACTCCATTTCGAAGTATTGATGCTGGTGAAACGACCAACTTTGTGTTCGATCTTAGCTTCTCAATTAGTATGATATGGCACCAATGAAGTTAACTTCAAGTACATGAGTGTTTTCTACCCTTATGAGTGAAACTCCGCGTTGTTGATGGGGTTAAGATAAAATGCATTGGATGTTCATTTTGGTCTTCTGAAGCCACCGCAACATTGTTGAAGTGTTGAATTTGACGTGCTTAAACTGTGAAGAAGGTAATGTAAAAACTAGATTTTTTATTTCGAATCAACCCTAAACTATTTCACTGATAAATTTATTGAACATGGAATCCATCCTACCAAATTTATTGGTGGAGTCTGCAGTATTCATCACAACGTAATTATTTGTGCAAATAATAAATGAGTAACTATAAGTTCATTTTAAATGTTTAAAGAAATTTGGCCACAAATGAAGTGGAGATCATTAACCATGTTTCATCTATCCAAGTTTGCTTTCCTATTTTATTGCCACTGGTATGGTATGAATCTTTTTTAATACCATGTACATGCTACTTTGTTTTATAGCTAGATTTGCCGAATAATTCGACATATCTGGAAAAAACTAAAACTACTTACAGAGCTTGAAAATATTGAATTTTGCCCCTTCAGGTGTTGGCTCTTAGGAACACCTGTTTTGATGAATGAAAACAACAGCTAATACAGTTTTGAATGTGGAAAATAGCAAATACAGTTGCAACAATGAACAATTCCTTCTTTTTTCTCTCTATTTTCCGTTTTGTGTTATCAGTAAATTTACATAGAAATTGACCAGTTTGCTTAAGATAAGAGTACATTTTCTGTATAGAAGGAGCAAGGGTATTTACAAGGTTACAACTATGATCCATCAATCAAGATGGAAGTGCTTTAGTTGCATCATGATCCTTCATCTTTTATGGCGCCTGCTTTCATTAAACCAGCTGATTCCTTAGGGTACATATATTACTGTATATGAATCAGATGAAGCTGTGGCTGTAGCCTCAAATGGTTGTTCATCTCATCATTTGATGCACTCTCAATATTACCAGCAGAAGCCTGCAAAAAGTAGACAGAAATAAAACATATCAGAAGTGGAAAATGATTCTCATGTTATCATTACCAGCCTTTCTATTTCTAACCTGTCGATACCGTTGCCTACGACGGTACAAGGCGCCGATCGCTTTGGAAATGACAAATGTTGGAATCAGAAGCCCAATTGTCCCAAGTATAAATAACTGATGCAAAAATCAAAATGAAATAGCTCTCAAATTAACACTAGTACTAGTACTACATATGCTCTTTGAGATTTTGTCAGTTTACTCACTGAATAGAGCTTAACAGAGTATTCTCCAGCTTCATTGATAATGATTGGAAGAGCGTGGCGCAAGATCAGAAGCACTACGAACTGCTCAAAGCACCAAAACAAGGACGTTTATGTGAGAATTGAATTGGGATTATGGATTAGAAAATAAATTCTTTGTTGATTGAGCCTATAAGAAAAAGAATGGGCAAGAGAGAGTACAATTGTTGCGACTACTCGGTAGCACACCACAGTTGCGTGAGAAACGTGCACATCTAGATTAGGTTCCAGGAAATCCCGGTCACTTGGAATCATTAACATAAAATTACCCTGGGTGTTCATCCTAGGAATTTCCCAGTTTCCCCTGCAAAAATATGCCCAGACACGTCAAAATTTTGACCCGAGAGATTTCAAAAGGCTATGAATGAGGATTAAACAATGGCGCTGTGATTTTTTTTTACCTCAAGGGTATAGGAAGAGCAGCAAATTGGAACAGTGGTGGTGGTGCAGTGTATCCAGGCTCAAAATTCTGAAGTTAATAGAGAAGTAATTAGAACAAAGGTAAAACTTGGAAGATCCGAAATGTCCGGTTTACCATTTGATTAACTCAGAAAATTAAGAACCTGGCGGCAGATCTCACATGTCGTATCACCCTTCTCATTGCACCATCTCTGAACACATTCGCGGTGGGCATACTGTGAAAGAATGAATGATTTCAATTTAATGGTTGTATTGTATTGAACTGTTGAATTGATTTCTTGATAAGAAAATAAATATGATATCACAGCATGTAAGAGAAAGGGAAAAGACCATCAGTCAATTTATGTAAAATGTGAAAACATACTGAAATAGGCCAACCTAAAACACAATTCGTCAAAATATGCTTAAGTCATAATTAACACAATTGACTTATATCTATAAATGGCCCTATATATGGTGCAATATGCAAAACCTAATGAAGAATAAGGCAGGAAAGAAAAACTGACCTTCAAGCTACCAGAACAAGCACATGGTGTCTCCAAATTGGTGGCTTCATCTTCATCATGGCATATTCTGCATTCTGCTATTGATTTCCTCTTCAACAATCCATCATCCATATTTATCTCAAGGGAGGAAAGATTATGACTTGTTTGCCCTTCTTGCAGGATCAGCTTAATGAGTTCTTATCATATAGGCACCTACCTTTCCACTAAAATCCTCCTAAATGTGTGTTTACTGCAACAAAAACAACAAAAGTTTCAGATAGAGCCATTTGTAGAAACCCTAAATTCCTCATTTGGGTAATTAATTGCACTCCTAATCTCCTATTAATGTCCATGGTCGGTTTTTAATTACATGATTCTGTCATATAGTTTTCTCTTGTGGGGGAGCATAATGATGTGAATTTGCTATAGCTGAAGATGGCAGAAATCAGAACAAAGGAAGAAGAAGAGTGAATCAAATGGAATCTAACCCAAATTTTAGAATGCACACCAACCACCACAAGAGGGTCCTATTTGGAGGTAGATATATACCAAAAAAGACCTAAGTCCCAGATGAGAAAAACCACAATCAAAGCTAAGAAAAACTTAAATTAAAAAAAAAAAAAAATATTATGGGCTAACCTCTTTAAATTGATTGTAGCCTCAGGACCCACCAAAATGACATAATTGTTGCATGCTATGAAAACAGAGGGAGGAAGAGCCTAAATAAAGAATGCAAGAGATGAGATTCTGTGCAGCAAAAGAAATGATGTTGATTTAGGGCATTTAACTTGGTGTAGAGGCTTGTTATACCTTCCATGAATTAGGGTTCCTGAGAGCAAAGCAAGGTATTGGAATTTGGAAATCTGTGTGTTGTTGATGTTGTTGTTGCGCAGTTGCCCTTACTCCCATCTGAGAAGCAAAGACTCGCCCCCAAATTGATTTCACAATCCTACACGCTTACACTTCTTCTAATCTATCAACAAAAACATCACACACAAAAAATAAACGTTCTTTTTAAATTGTTTTTTCCCTTTTGGCTTTCACCTGCCTTTGGGGATAAATTGGTGTTTGCAGTAATCCTGGGATTACATCATAGGGACGAATTTCTTATTCTCTTTAATAAGATTCCTTCAATATGTGACATACCAATTTTTGAAAAATGGCTCCTAACCCTATATTTGAAGTAGCTAAAATGACCCAATCTAATATAACTCAAATTTAAAATGACTGGAATTTGGAATTGTTACAGCTTGCATAATCTAAAATTTTACTTGGAACTTTGTGGGAAGATTCTAAGATTAGGGTTGAGAATTTTGGGGCATACAACTCAAAAATTGTTCAATCTTAGAATGGTGAAAAATAGGTATATATAGGATGTCCCTATATACACACGAAAAATCGTCTAAACACACATTATTTGCTGCGTTAAGGCTAAACGTACAGACTGGTGCGTTTAGACTTAACGTATAAGGGACAAAACTGGAATAAAAGTGGAAAAAATATCCAGAATGGCACTGTAGCGGTGCGTTAAACCTTAACGTATGGAACTGTATCTGTGCGTTAAGGCTTAACGCACATACAAAAAAAAAAAAATTGCCCCATAATCATGTAGAGAATTTCAATACGAGTCCGTACATATAAAATTCGTCCAAAACGGACATCGTTTGTCCCTCCAAAAGCCCAAAAAACGAAGTCTTCCTACCCATTTTTTTTACAATTTGGTGCCCGACATATAGCGCATTGTAGTGAATTTTTTTGGTTTTTTTTTTGCATTTTTCTACTATAATTTTGTATAAAATTTTAATACAGTTCGTACATATAAAATATAATGAAATACTATAGTATATAAGTATAACTATATGAAATAAAATACTATAGTATATAAGTCTAAGTATACTAGATTTAATGAAACATTATAGTATATAAGCGTAACTATATGAAATATAATAAAATACTATAGTACATAAGTGTAATTATATATTATAGTGTTTCATTAAATTTAGTATACTTAGACTTATATACTATAGTATTTCATTATATTTCATATAGTTACACTTATATACTATAGTATTTCATTAGTTTTTATATAGTTACACTTGTGTATTATAGTATTTCATGAAATCTAGTATACTTAGACTTATAAACTATAGTATTTCATTATATTTCATATAGTTACACTTATATATTATAGTATTTTATTATATTTCATATAGTCAAACTTATGTACTATAGTATTTCATGAAATTACGCTTATGTACTATAGTATTTCATTAAATTTCATATAGTTACACATATGTACTATAGTATTTCATTATATTTCATATAGTTACACTTATGTACTATAGTATTTCATGAAATCTAGTATACTTAGACTTATAAACTATAGTATTTCATTATATTTCATATAGTTACACTTATATACTATAGTATTTCATTAAATTTCATATAGTTACACTTATATACTATAGTATTTCATGAAATCTAGTATACTTAGACTTATAAACTATAGTATTTCATTATATTTCATATAGTGACACTTATATACTATAGTATTTCATTATATTTCATATAGTCACACTTATGTACTATAGTATTTCATTTTATTTCATATAGTTACGCTTATGTACTATAGTATTTCATTAAATTTCATATAGTTACACATATGTACTATAGTATTTCATTATATTTCATATAGTTACACTTATGTATTATAGTATTTCATGAAATCTAGTATACTTAGACTTATAAACTATAGTATTTTATTATATTTCATATAGTTACACTTATATACTATAGTATTTCATTAAATTTCATATAGTTACACTTATATACTATAGTATTTCATTAAATTTTATATAGTTACACTTATATACTATAGTATTTCATTATATTTCATATAGTTACGCTTATATACTATAGTATTTCATTAAATCTAGTATACCTAGACTTATATATTATAGTGTTTCATTAAATATAGTATACTTGGACTTATATATTATAGTATTTTATTATATTTTATATAGTTACACTTATATACTATAGTATTTTATTATATTTCATATAGTTACACTTATGTACCATAGTATTTCATGAAATCTAGTATACTTAGACTTATATACTATATTATTTCATTAAATTTCATATAGTTACACTTATGTACTATAGTATTTCATTAAATCAAATATAGTGAGACTTATATATTATAGTATTTCATTAAATTTCATATAGTTACACTTATGTACTATAGTATTTCATTACATTTCATATAGTTACACTTATGTACTATAGTATTTCATTATATTTCATATAGTTACACTTATATACCATAGTATTTTATAAAATCTAGTATACTTAGACTTATAAACTACAGTATTTCATTATATTTCATATAGTTATACTTATATACTATAGTATTTCATTATATTTCATATAGTCACACTTATATACTATAGTATTTCATTGTATTTCATATAGTTACGCTTATGTACTATAATATTTTATTAAATTTTATATAGTTAAACATATGTACTATAGTATTTCATTATATTTCATATAGTTACACTTATGTACTATAGTATTTCATGAAATCTAGTATACTTAGACTTATAAACTATAGTATTTCATTATATTTCATATAGTCACACTTATATACTATAGTATTTCATTATATTTCATATAGTCATACTTATGTACTATAGTATTTCATTGTATTTCATATAGTTATGCTTATGTACTATAGTATTTCATTAAATTTTATATAGTTACACATGTAATATAGTATTTCATTATATTTCATATAGTTACACTTATGTACTATAGTATTTCATTATATTTCATATAGTTACGCTTATGTACTATAGTATTTCATTAAATCTAGTATACTTAGACTTATATATTATAGCGTTTCATTAAATCTAGTATACTTAGACTTATATACTATAGTATTTCATTATATTTCATATCGTTACACTTATATATTATAGTATTTCATTAAATTTCATATAGTTACACTTATATACTATAATATTTCATTAAATCAAGTATACTTAGACTTATATACTATATTATTTCATTAAATTTCATATAGTTACACTTATGTACTATAGTATTTTATTAAATCAAGTATACTTAGACTTATATACTATAGTATTTCATTAAATTTCATATAGTTACACTTATGTACTATAGTATTTCATTACATTTCATATAGTTACACTTATGTACTATAGTATTTCATTATATTTCATATAGTTACACTTATGTACTATAGTATTTCATTAAATCTAGTATACTTAATTAGACTTATATACTATAGTATTTTATTATATTTCATATAGTTATGCTTATATACTATAGTATTTCATTATATTTTATATGTACGGACTCGTATTAAAATTTTATACCAAATTATAGTAAAAAAATGCAAAAAAAACCAAAAAAAATCACTACAATGCGCTATATGACGAGCACCAAATTGCAAAAAAAATGGGTAGAAAGACTTCGTTTTTTGGGCTTTTGGAGGGGCAAACGATGTCCGTTTTGGACGAATTTTATATGTACGGACTCGTATTGAAATTCTCTACATGATTATGGGGCAATTTTTTTTTTTTTGTATGCGCGTTAAGCCTTAACGCACAACTACAGTGCCATACGTTAAGGCTTAACGCACAGCTACAATGTCATTCTGGATATTTTTTTCACTTTTATTCCAGTTTTGTCCCTTATACGTTAAGCCTAAACGCATTAGCCTGTACGTTTAGCCTTAACGCACCAAATAGTGTGCGTTTAGACGATTTTTCGTGTGTATATATCTTTTCCCTATATATTGCCTTACATTAGTAATTAGAGTGGTATCAGATGTAGATTCTGGAATAAGACTGACACAATTAACATAAAAAATAGTCTCAAAACTAGCTGTTCATGTGGTAGCATATGCTGTGCTCTTTGATCAGAAAGTAGATCTTCCTCTGATTACAATGGAAAATGTCTGACTAAATAATTTATGCAGTATGATTCACTTGAATAATGATTGTCCAACTGCAAAGACATTGAATTTTCATACTGCAAAATTCATTCATCATAACAAAATTCCTTGGATTATACAAATGAAGCATGAGCTACATCTCACCAGGTGACCATAAACAGATCTTCCAATCACTCTTCCTGGCTGCAATATTTGCTAATTACAAGTTACAACCCTGAACCCATAAATCATTCAAGCACAAAATGAATATCCAACTCTTCTCCTTATCTTGCCAAAACATCATATTACTAAAACATGACATGTACACTCTGTATCCATGGATCTACACAAGATCCTCTCTTATCCTGTTCAGAGTAGACCAAGACAAGCATTTGTAATAACACAAGAATCCCATTTCAGGCTCAATGAATTAGATACATCTGTGAAGGATGCAAACAGCTATGCCATCATATATTAGCTAGCCTAAATGATGAATAACAAACAATCTATATAGAACTTCAAGAGCTCAGACATAAGAAAGAACGCCACGAAAGTAGATGATCATATATACTGAAATCGAGACCACAGCCAGAACATGCTGCCAAAATATGAGCGCTGAAGCCTCGCGTACTGCATAGCCCCTCAGCCTAGCAATTGCTCCCAATAAGATGGCGCTCGGAGTTGTATACTGAAGCAAGAGCACAAACCGGTACATCTGATCCCCTTGCACTAACAAGTTCAGCTTATCAGCCAAAAGAACAACTCCAACCCCAATCAAAGGAAGCACCAACAACCTCGCCACTATAATCCCAATTGTAGTCCTTCTCCCAAGCCTACACTCTGTGGGACCCTCAGCCAGCATCCCACCAAGAATCAGCATTGCTGAGGGAACCATCGCCCCAGCCACAATCTCCAAGCTGTCGGTTGCAAAGGACAGCAAGGCATCATCCCCGAAAAACAAGGCCTTAATCTGTGGGACCATCCCTATGACAATTGCAAGTAATGATGCAATGGTGGGCGGTTGGAGGATGTGTTGGATTGGGGTTCGTTCCGCCACAACCCTCATCTTCTTAACCACCCGAGGCTCGGCTAGACACCTAACCGACCTGGGGCTGCTGCTGCTCCTCCTCCCGGTACCCTCCTCAATCGAATCGAGATCAGGTATTGACTGCATTGAGCTGGAGACGCTGTTGAAGAAGGCGTTTGCTATGACGGGTGTCTTTGAATGCTCGGTTTCCTTGTCCTCCATTCCCGGCCACTCGGCTTCATGGAGAAGGGGCTTGCTTTGATCATTCAAGGCGCTACTCGAAACCTCCACCTCAATTTCATCTTCTTCCTCCACAATCTCATAGTACTCCCTTGGAGGCTCCATCATGTGATACACAAGTGTATAGACGAGAATCACAGAGACCCATTGAGCAAAGGAGACGTAAGCAACGCCATTCGTCTTACAATCCGGTCCAAAAGGGTTCTCCTTGTGATGACAGATAGACGAAACAATGGCTAAGGGAAGGTAACCCGTGTTACCAAACCCGGTCATGATGACAGTAAACCGGAAGAACTCCGGTGGCGGCCTACAAACAACCGCCACCAGGTACCCAAGAAGGCAACCAATCAGAGTGCTGAGGAGCACATTTGCAGGAATGAACCACCAAAGTGTGAAGTTCTTGTAAGTGATGGACTGGCCAAGGTATGTGAAGATTAGGCATGGCAGAAAGAGGGCAAATACAAGCTTGCTGAGAAGCTTGAAAGTGGATCTTGGCACAAGTTTGGTTCTAGGGTTTGCTAGAAGCACTCCAATTAGAGACAAGGTGATCAATTTCAACAAGGGCACAACTGCACTCACTAAATCTTGCTGTGCAGAATTCACCTGCCCATTGACCCCCATCAACAGAACCCGGAACATTGTTTCCTTAATTCACCTGGAAAAACCCAATTTGTTGTTTTTAATTAGGGTAAATTGAGCACAGAAGCATCTGAAATTGGATGTAATACAAGTATAAGGGCTATCTGAGATACGGAAGAAGCCAAATTGCAATCCATGTGAGTTCGAATTAAGTTGAATCAGAAATAGCGACAGACCCATGAAAAGTTATTTGTTGGTTAGTGCAAGTTGGAGGACTAACTAATAGGATGGTTCCTGGAAAGTTCACGGCATCAAAACAGAGCAAAGGACGCAGCTTTTTTTTATCAGAGAGAATAGAGATACACATAAAGAAATCAAAGAGGCAACAGAAGAACAAGTGTGAGAAGAAGAAGTTACCCAGAAGACGAAGAACCCAGAATTCAGGAGTGGAGCAAAAGAAGGCTGATTTGTGAGAGGAGTTTCGCAGGGTTGAGACTCTTCAATCTTCACCAAGAAGGATATTTCTTGCGTATTCAATTTTTGATGATGATTGGCAGAAACGAATCAATGATTGGCACTACTATGTAATCAAAGAGCTTTTGTTTTTTCCAGCCTGATTGGGATTCTCTGTTCTCTCTCCTCTCTCTTATGGAGGATAGGAGCAACTTCAGTTTATACTGCTAAAAAAACTTCCAATTTATTATCTTTGGATAATAAATATCAATAATTACGGATGATGAAGAAGGTGAATAAAACGTGTCTTACTTACTCGATTTGGATTCCGAACAATGACTATTATCGTACTACGTAGTAAAAAGGAGTGAATTGATAAAAGTAGAATTTTGAAAAGATAATCTAATTCAATAAATTAATTAATCTAACGATTAAGATTTTATGAACGGTACGATAGAATTTAATGAGTGTAGAAGTTAGAAGTGTGTTTGGCGGCTGTCAAATTGGCAGTGCTACAGATCTACAGTAAGTTACATTTTTTTTAGGTTATTACTATTCGCACTACGATTTTCGACATTTCGCACTACAAATAGCTACGCCAACATCTGACGTATATCAGATATAAGCGTAGTAGACCAAAAATGTATAAATACGTGAGAATTTAAATAAAAATAAAAATAAAAGAGTTACGCCAGAATCTGACGTAGCATAATTATATAAAAAAAAAGAGCTACGTAAGATTCTGGCGTTGCGTACGCTTTTAGGTTAAAAGCCAGCGCCGCGTCTCCTTTCTTCTTCTTCTCTTCCTTCCTTCCCCGGCGACGGCGATTTTTCTGTGAATCCCGTTCCCGATTCCTCTCTCCTCTCCTCTTCCTCTCTTCCTCATTTCCCTCTCTTCTCTCAATCCTTCTCTTTCCATCCAAGAAATGAGCTCCCCGAGCTATGGTGGTGGCGCGACGGCGGAGCAACTTCCGACCACGGAGGCGGAGCAGCTTTCGACGGCCGCCTCGACTGGTGCCGGTTCTCCTCTTGGCGGCCTCGAGGCTGTTGGTGGTGGCGGCGGTGCTCCTGGTGGTGTTGGCGGCGGTCCTCATGGCTACGCTGCTCCTGGTGGTGGCGCGACGGTGGGCCAGGCGGTGGCTGGCGCCGCTGCTGGTGGCGCAGTTGGTGGTGGTGGCGGTGACGGTGGGACAGGAGCCGGCGTTCGTGGGCGTCGTACCCGTGGCATTCGTACCCGTGGTCGTGGAGCGTCCACTTTGGCTCCAGACGCGACGCCTGTCGAGACAGGACGAGGAGGAGGTTTACGAGAGGTAAATTTAATTATGCCTGGGGTGTTGGTGTCCTGGCCAACCTATATCGGCAATTGGGTATGGCATCGCGGGCCGAGGCACAGGGATTGGCCGGATGTCTGCTGCTTTTGAGGGTAATAATATTTTATTTTATGTTTACATGCTTTTTTGATATAAATGCTAACGCATATATGATTTTTTGTACAGACGTGGATTTGGACATACTTTCACGCATTCCGAGGTCATGCGTCACCTGACCTGGAACACATGGGGGATTCACGGGCTACAGCCCGTGACGGGAGAGAGGTTCCTCAGGGGAGTGACTCGGATCGCCTTATCTCTCTACGTCGGGTTATGGACGCCATGCAGTATTCAGAGGTAATAAAAAAAGCGTTACGTTCTAGTCATATAATTTTTCGATTATTTATTGGCACCTGACTTAGTTATTATTTGATTTCAGGTGCGGTGGCAACCGTGGGGAAAGCTAGACTTCAGTGATTCGAGGTACGCTCCATCGCTATATCGAGGCGTCATCGAGTTTTTGGACGTACGTGAGCCGTACATGCCCGACCGTTGCCTCCGTCAGTTCGGGTACAGACAGTGTATTCCGCAGGCGCCACCAGAGGCGAGGAAAGTTGTCCGACGTACAAGGCTCACGTCGTATGTCACAAAGTACGCGGATGAGCACTGTCTGTGGGATGCGGACCCGAGGCCGTCTATCGAGCTGCATGGTCTTATCACGTCCACCTTCGCGTGGGATTGTGACGATGCATACCTCGATTGGATTGACCAGATGTCTCATCCATATTTGGATTTCCGGTCCGTCAGACAGGATCCACACGCAGTCCCTCCAGTCCCTCCACCTCCCCCGACTTCTGCTGTCACGGTATGTCATCATTTGGATTTCCGGTCCGTCAGATGTATTATATTTAAGTTTATTTGATGTATTTTTTTAATACAACGCTCACAGTTGGTGGCCGGCGAGATGACGACTTATCTGGCCCGGCACGACGATACGCCTCCCCATCTTACAGATCAGATGATTCGTTGGATCGAGTGTCTGATGGGTGACGTGACGCCTTCGGCTCCTCCCATTCCACGCGCGTCCCAGAGATTCCGCGAGTCGGTTCACGAGGAGGGATCTGGTAGCGGGCGACATCCGGATGAGGAGTAGTTGTGATATGTACTAAACTGTTACGTTTATGTCATGAAATATTTTAATATTTTAGTGTTGTTTATTGTATTTTGTTGATTTTATGGTATTATGTATATTGACATATGATATAAGTATATTGACATGAAATATAAACAAAAACTATAGTATATAAGTATATTCACATGAAATATAAACAAAAACTATATGATATAAGTATATTCACATGAAATATAAACAAAAACTATAGTATATAAGTATATGCACATGAAATATAAAAAAAAACTATATGATATAAGTATATTCACATATGATATTAGTATATTCACATGAAATATAAAGAAAAACTATAGTATATAAGTATATGCACATGAAATATAAACAAAAACTATAGTATATAAGTATATGCACATGAAATATAAACAAAAACTATAGTATATAAGTATATTCACATGAAATATAAACAAAAACTATAGTATATAAGTATATGCACATGAAATATAAACAAAAACTATATGATATAAGTATATTCACATATGATATTAGTATATTCACATGAAATATAAAGAAAAACTATAGTATATAAGTATATGCACATGAAATATAAACAAAAACTATAGTATATAAATATATTCACATGAAATATAAACAAAAACTATAGTATATAAGTATATGCACATGAAGTATAACAAAAACTATATGATATAAGTATATTCATTCGACCCATGTATGGATGCCCAAGGAAGGTAGTCGGAAGCTTATGGTTGTGTTGCCCGCTCAACACATTCAAGATCCATTTCTGAGTCTCTACTCTCGGCTTCTTTTTCATTCGAAGACCGTACAACTCAAATGTGCACCCAGACTTCTTCGATCTGCTTTCACGAATTACCACAACAGCCTCATTCAGATCATCTTCACTAACTTTCTTCTTCCCCGATCTATATTCACCAAAGTGCTCGCACGTCAAACTAACATGTCTTTCATTACTTCGGCGAATGACTAGAACCATCATCAACTCTTTGCCCCTCTTCT
Source organism: Rheum nobile (assembly GCA_027886185.1). NCBI lineage: Eukaryota > Viridiplantae > Streptophyta > Magnoliopsida > Caryophyllales > Polygonaceae > Rheum > Rheum nobile. The sequence goes on along the minus strand of WOAB01000531.1, from coordinate 2,661,178 downwards.
GAGCCCAATCAACCAACTCCTGTCGGCTATCCCACTTTTGATTCGTACAAAATTCAGATCCATAATCTTTACCCTATTAATATAAATACTAATGTTATTCATTTGCATTTAATGACATCACACTATCTCAATCTCCAAACTTAAAGAATTACTATTTCTAACTACACATGCAATATCAAAATACCGCATAGAATATTACAAACCTAAATCGCGATTCAAACTATATTTATCCTCACTTCTCTTAATGACATTATTAATGTAAATACTAATGTTATTCATTTGCATTTAATGACATCACACTATCTCAATCTCCAAACTTAAAGACATATTATGTCTAACTACACATGCAATATCAAAATACCTCACTTTTCTCAAAATACCGCGTACAATTCACAATATCGCATGCAATATTACTATAACTAATTCATACATATCTATATAATGCAAATATCAAGCCTTTTACGAATTATGAAATACTAACCGTAAAATTGATGGGGTTGAATTCTTCATCACTGCTCAAATATTCTTCATCGCTACTCCAATAATCGTTTTCGGTATTTTCCATTTTGGAAAGATTGTATTCGAATGTGTGCAAAAAATGGATGATTGAGTTTGGGTATATATAGAGGGGTATTTCGGCCATTGGAATTATAGCCGTTGGGCTACGCAAGATCCTGGCATACGCCAGATTCTGGCGTAGTGACCAAAATTCAAATCCCCCAACGGCTATAATTCCAACGGTCATATGCGAAGAGCTACGCCAGATTCTGGCGTACGCCAGAATCTGGCGTAGCTCCTTTATACTCCAACGGTTATATGCGAAGAGCTACGCCAGATTCTAGCGTAGCTCCTTTATTCTTTTTTTTTTAAAATTCACACGTATTTATACATTTTTGGTCTACTACGCTTGTATCTGGTGTACGCCAGCTGTTTATAGTGCGAAAGGTCGAAAATCGTAGTGCGAATAGTGGGCTCGTTTTTTTATACCAGTAAGGATTTGTTTGTATACATACATACATTATAATGATATTACTAGATATAAATAGTTATTTATAAATATAGTGTTTAGTAAATTAATTAATTTTTTGTTTAATGAAATGGAGATGGATTATACACCACAGGGGCACGCTCCGGTAAAACGGAAGTTATGGTAAAACGAAAGTACTAATCTGGAGCGTTGGATTGATGGTGATGAATGGTTGGATGAATAGGTTATATAATAGATATGTTAGGGGTGTAACCACCAAATCTAAACTAATAAAGCAATTAATTAAATTTTAATTATTAAAAAAAATAAAAATCGGTTGTTACATGAGAGAGAAGGAGAAGATTATTCTCTTTCCTAAATGTCTTCAACGTACAGGATTTTCGAATTTTAGTTATATTGAAACCCTAAATTCTATTTCATGATATGTTGATCTTATGTCTATTCTAATTGATTTTCAATCATAACACAGGGTTTAGATTCTGATTTCGCAATTTGGTTTTTGCAATTTTATCGATATTCATACAACCAGTAGTGATATTCGTTTACTATGTACGGAACATTCATAATGTTGCGATATTCATACAAACTGTATTGATATTCGTGTGTTAATCTCAATCTTCTGGAATCAATTCATGTATCTTCGAATTTGATTTTTTTTTTGTATTTGGTGAATATCGCATATCCAATTTTGAATAACCCGATTGATAGTAAACTGATTATGATGAGATGATATTCATGTATAGCGCATACATATTCATTCAATATGTTATGATATTCATGTATTTTTTATACATAGTCATACAAGTAAGCAGTACAAACAACACTAGTAATACACCAAAACGACCAACATGAATATCAACACCATTACAATGAATATCACACCATAAAATTTGAATATAATTACTCAGAGCATGAAACGTACATCTCACATGAATATCAACGGAATTTGTATGAATATCGCATCAAACAATTTAAATATCAATTGCAAACAGTAATATCAACGGAATTTGTATGAATATCGCTTCTCCTCTCTCATAGCACGAGAGAAAAAGCGATCAACCATCTTGGTCTTGAACATCGACCAAGTCAACACTGGGCTCTCTGCCAAACCTGTGCTCTCCCACCACTCGCTAGCCTCCTTCTTCAGCTGAAGAGAAGCGATATGGACCTTCTCGGCCTCAGTACACTCCACGTTCCGAAACAACCTCTCCATATGGGAGAACCAATGAGTCACTGCTACTGGCTCCCCTTTCCCGTTATAGCAATCGGGCCTCATGGAAGTGATGGTCTTAAGAGCGCGACCATAGCTGTCTCTATCCCTGACGGCATTCTCCTGAACCACAGGGTTTCCGGGCTCCACAACATCAGGAACCGCTGGGTGAGTAGGCACTTCTTGCGCTTGAGGCGCACTTGGTCGCAGTATATCAGTCACTGCTTGCATGACCATTCCTCGAATTGCCTCTAACGTTGTAGCATCAAAAGTCATTGGTGCTTGGGTCTGATCTTGAACTTCGCGTCTAGGATGATTGCGGGACTCAGACTCATGCTCATCTTGAGTGACATCCCTTGCGGTTGGTCTGGGATCCTGACTGGTCCCAACACCAGCTCGAGTCGTGTTCCTTGTGTTCACCATCTGTTTACCGATCCAATTCCAAGTATTTCATACATTAATATTTATTTCATAAACTTAATGTAGCAAAATCACTCAGAAATAGATCAATTGGGTATTTTATAGATGAACTGGAACTATTATACAAGCTACGCATAAGTCGATTTTCCGAGTGCCAGGACCAAATTGCTCGGAGATCGTAGTATTTTACAAGGTACATGCCGCAATACTGGAATGTTTTACACGGTACATGTGGAAATACTAGGAAAAAGGGAACTATTCTAGGCACGTTGATCCATCTCATGGCGTCCCAAAATGTTTCCTATACGGAAGACTTCTCATGCAAGGCTTCTTTGGGCGGGGCTCTCCATCGGAATTTGACGATGGACTACGCGCCCTGCTTGACCCTGAAGAACATGGTCCTATCTCAGTCATGGTAAAGTATGGGTCGTCCATGACTGGCCCTCCTATCCCAGCCCTCCTCAGAGTACTGGCGATCAGCTCATCCCTCTGACGTTGTTGTTCTACAGAGATTACCTTGCTCTGGCGGAGGATCTCCTGCAGCTCGGATTCTGACCTCCTTCTTCTTGGAGTAGGGATAGACTGAGATTCCCTGTCACTTCTCCTAATACCGTACTCGGTATACAGTATCTCCCAATCAACTTCTGACATGGGTGCGTACTCTGGCACTGGTGGCAATTCTTGCACAGGTGGTATCTCTGTACTAGGATGAATAAATTGCATCCCCGTTCCCTGACTATCCACCAGCAAGTGCTTCAAGTCATCGGACTCCTGGTTTTGTCCGTTGAGGTCCATCTCGGTATCCTCCTCGGGATCATCCTCGATGGGGTCCTCTTCCTCTTCTTTGGGGTCATCCTCTATGGGGTCCTCTTCTTCATCTTCCTCCTCGCTCCCTTCAATAATCATATCTATCTGGTAATCGTCATTGTAGTACCCTCTCGCGTATCTAGACGATTCATCTTCTTGCATTGCTTCCTCCCTTGGTGGCTCCACTGGCGCTGTCACAGGAACTACAACATTCCTTGACACCAGGACTACCGACTCAGGAAGCACATGCTTGATCTCCTCAGGTGGGCTGCTCGGGCCTCCAACCTCGAAGCACCTCTGGGGTATAGGGAAGTCTAGCCTCTTGGGAGACGGTGAATCCATCTCGGCATCTTCCGACCCCTTCTTCTGAGAGAGACATGCACCCATCTCCTATAGGATAACGAGGAAGAAATTAGTCTTTCTAGACATAGAAACAAGCTTACTATATCAGACTATCCAGAAGACATGACTATAAACAGTGTTTTTAAATTCTTTTTACTTTGAAAATTCAGAGCCCTTTTTAAAGCAATTTCGAAAACGGATAAATGGTTTATAAAAAAAAATCCCAAACCTGTTTTAAAACCTTTGGCTCTGATACCACAACTGTAACACCCCCAAAACTTAACCCTTTTGGAAATGTATTACCGCCAGTGACCCCAGTGTTCCTTACCGAGATCACCCAAGGCTTTACCGTTTAAATACAATTTAGGAAATACAAATGATACATAATGATCAAAGCATTCAATTCCAAAACATAACATTGTCAAGGAAACATGAGTTACGGGATTACAACCCAATCCCGAATAGGCTAACACAGAGTTTAAACCAAATACAGCGGAAGTCTTATAAAACACATTACAACCAAAGTCATTGTCCAAAAGATCTCAACCCGTTTAAAGAAATAACTAAAACGTTCAAAAACCACCGTCGACTCCATAGTCCTTCTAATCTTCTGAGCTACTTTCTATCTGATGTGCCGAATCGAACGGATGACACCAGCCCACATGCAGAGAACAAAGTTCATGGGTTAGTCTACTTGAATAGACTAGCAAGGGTACAAAGCAGAATGGTTCGAAGCAGTCGTATTAGGTTAGACTCATCGCTTCTCGAATAATAACCGATGACGATAGTCAACCATCATACTCCTACTGGAATAAACAAGAGGTATGCACAAGAGAGGATTCTGGAAGACTGAATCTTCACAGAAATCTACTCGAAAGGAGACTCCAATAGATTGAGTCTTAAGGAAATATGACAAATCTGGAATGGTTGCAGAATCATACAACAATGATTTAAAAGTTGACTGAGATGCTTCGGTTCACGACCAACCTCACCGCATACAACGAGTCCAGATTGGAAAGAGACCGTACTATGATCAAAGTCGAGACGAGTTTTCCTAGCTGCACTATAACTTAGCTGTACTACTCGCCGAAGGTTTATTAATTATGTGCGTCGAGTATCACTTATCTGATTTATATTACAAACCACACATCACATTATTAGACTTTTACATGTGTACCCCATCATTGGGACGACACATCTTAGTATACGTTTCGTCGAGAGTGACGTACACCGGAAGGTTTGTGACACCAGCTAAGTGTCCTGTCTCTACACACTTGTGAAAGAGACCGATCATGATCTTAGAATAGTACCAGATGGAGACGAGCCACCCCGATACCAGATTATAAAGAAACGACTGGACAGAGTCCGAGTAACGTTCCTATCTAACAGTGCTAACTAAACAGTTACAACACAATAACAGTTACAGGATAAATCCACATAAAGGCCCGAAAGGCGATCACAGATAATAGCGTTGTTCTAACAGATATACAACCTATTATAATATCAATATTTTGTTTTCCAAAACAGTTTACCAAAACCATTTCCAGACAAATAGAGTATTCATTCCAAATTAATTACTCAGATAAACTACTGATAATTAATGTAAATATGGAACGAATGAGCAAGAGCGAACCGCCACTTGCCTTAATCCGCAGAGTTTGAACGAAGCCTAACGACGACGGGATTCCGGGCTCGACACAGGAACAGATCTGGCACACAGATTCCTTCGAATCGACCCATAAGGAAACCCTAAGTTAGATCCGACATAACAACAGTACGAATCTAAAAACGGCGAAAGAAATCGAAAGGAAAGACGCCACGACGACAACCAACCAAGCCAAAGCCACGAAGGCATTCTGGGCACTGGCGGCGGTCACTGTTCTTGGCGGCGGTCACTGTAGTTCATCACGGCGGGCTACGTAAAGAATACGGCGGTCGCCGTGAAGAACTCCGACGACAGAACGAGAGAAAAACTCACCAAAATGATGCGCGTTTTGACCCATTTTTGCCTTGTGTGGGTTCCAACCTCCAAAGGCAACCAAAAGGCTTCACAAGGGCTTCTGGAAACACCACCAAATGACACCGGCGAAAGCTTCAGAATTCCGGCGAGGGGCACAAACTCCGGCGAAAGGAAGATTTGAGGATTTCATCTTGATTTGTGCATGAATCTGACCCCAATCCTCTTCCTTTTATAGCCACAGATCATGTGGACACCGTGATGGTCTAAGCAAGACGTGGCGAGGCTAAATCGGCGCCTTGTCAAATGTCTCCGGCGACCAACGGTTAAAGACCTCTGGGTAATCACGGCAGGCGCCACAACTTTGCCTACGGCAGGCGCCGTAATTACGGCGGTCTCCGTTCCTAGCCTGGCGAGTCCAGAATAGGAGACGACGGCCTGACACTTCGGGCCCAGCGACGGCGGGCGCCGTTACTGTACGGCGGTCGCCGTTTATGCCTTTTCCCGCCCATTCAGCTTTTGAACGAGCAAGACATTAACCCGGGATAAAAATTATCGTACGCGAACGCGTATAAACATCCGAAGCACGTCGTCTGTATTTTATTTTACTGACAAAATATTACAGATACAGAGCACATTACAGAATGTCTCAAGCTACCTGAATTAAATCCGACGTACTAAGCGGGTACTCGGGAAAATTCCAAAATTCCCAAAATAACCTTACAAAATACGGGGTATCACATCTCCTCCCCCTTAAAAGAAGTTTCGACCCCGAAACTTAGGTCGAAAACAACTCGGGAAAACGCCTGAGTATATCTGACTCGGTTTCCCACGTTTCCCAAGTAACTTCCTCCGATCCAGACTTGGACCACTGAATCCGTACCAACGGTACGATCTTGCTACGCAGCTGCTTCTCACGATGCTCCAAAATGCGCACGGGCATCTCCTCATAAGTACCATTAGCTTGAATCTCGATGTCCTCATAGCTCAGCACATGAGACTCATCTGACACATACTTTCTGAGCAGAGATACGTGGAACACATTATGCACTGGATGAGCCGATGGCGGCAACGCCAAGCGGTACGCTAGAGATCCTACTCTATCCAGAATCTCGAATGGTCCCACGTAGCGAGGGTTAAGCTTCCCACGCTTACCAAATCTGAAAACTCCTTTGGATGGCGATACCTTGACAAAAACCTTGTCACCGACCTCGAACTCGACAGTCCTGCGCTTCCGATCTGCGTAGGACTTCTGTCGACTCTGAGCGGTCAACATCCTTTGTCTGATCAAAGCAATGTCTGAAGCCGTCCTTTCGACCAACTCTGGTCCAAGCTGAATTTTGTCGGCATTATCATCCCAACAAATCGGAGATCTGCATCTGCGACCATACAAAGCTTCAAACGGAGCCATCTTGATTGTAGCATGCCAGCTATTGTTGTACGTGAACTCAATCAGACTCAAGCTGTCCTCCCAGCTAGTCGGACGATCGAGTACACAAGCTCTAAGCATATCCTCCAGGGTCTGGATGATCCTTTCAGACTGACCATCTGTCTGAGGATGAAAAGTTGTACTGAACCTTAACTCGGTTCTCATAGCCTTATGAAGTTCCTGCCAGAACCTTGACATGAAACGGCCATCTCGATCCGATACAATGGTCTTAGGAATGCCATGTAAGCAGACAATCTCTTTTTGGTAGACTTCTGCTAACTTCTGGATTTCCCATGTGGTCTTGATGGCTATGAAATGAGCACTCTTCGTAAGCCTATCCACAATTACCCAGATAGCATCTTTCTGACTTCGAGTCTTGGGTAGCCCAGTGACGAAGTCCATGGCGATGTCCTCCCATTTCCATTCTGGCACTGGGAGAGGTAGCAACTCACCACCTGGCCTGCGGTGTTCAATCTTGACCTTCTGGCAAGTTAAGCACTTTGCCACAAAGTCTGCTACATCCCACTTCATGTTTGGCCACCAAAACTTCTTCCTGAGATCCTTGTACATCTTGCTAGAGCCAGGATGCACAGAATAAGCAGATGAATGAGCTTCTCTCATCACCAACTGACGAAGACCTTTTGTGTCAAGCACACAGATCCGATCCTGAAACCAAAGTGATCCATCATCCTGAACCATAAAACTGGGAGCTTTCCCGTCCATCACTTCACTGCTTAACTTTACCAAGACAATGTCATCGACTTGCTTATCTTTGATCTGATCCAGCAGTGTAGCCTGAATTTCCAGCATACTCAGGTACCCTCTACGCTGGTCATACAAGACTTCAATGTCGCATGACTCTTGGTTTAGCTTGGTCTGAGCAGTAAGTAGAGAAACTACAGTCTCGTGCGTTGTCTTCCGGCTTAGTGCATCAGCTACTACATTAGCCTTGCCCAGATGATACAGCAACTCCATGTCGTAGTCCTTGAGCAACTCTAGCCAGCGGCGTTGTCTCATATTTAGCTCTTTTTGAGTAAATATATACTTGAGATTTTTGTGGCCAGTGAAGACTTGGCATCTTATACCGTAGAGGTAATGCCTCCAAATCTTCAGCGCAAAGACAACCGCTGCTAACTCAAGATCATGGGTCGGATAGTTTTCTTCGTAAGTCTTGAGTTGTCTAGATGCGTAAGCAATAACTCTGCCTCTCTGCATCAGTACACAACCCAAACCACACTTTGAAGCATCACTATAGACCACATAATCGTCATTCCCTTCGTGAAGTGCTAACACGGGTGCCGAGGTCAGCCGTCGTTTCAACTCCTGGAAACTGGCCTCGCACTTGTCATTCCAGACAAACTTCTTGTGAACCTTGCGGAGTAGATTGGTCATAGGTAGAGCGGTCTTTGAAAACCCTTCTACGAACCTTCTGTAATACCCGGCAAGCCCAAGAAAGCTGCGCACCTCCTTCACGTTCTGGGGCTGTGTCCAATTAGCCACCGCTTCGATCTTCTGGGGATCAACCATAACCCCATTCTCATTGATCACGTGGCCTAAGAAAGCCACCTCCTTCATCCAGAATTCACACTTGGACAGTTTAGCATAAAGCTGATGTTGTCTAAGGATTGACAAGGCAATCCGCAGATGTTCCTCATGGACTTCTTCATTCGGAGAATAGATCAGGATGTCGTCGATGAAGACCACTACGAACTTATCCAAGTACTGGTGAAAACATCGGTTCATCAAATCCATAAGGATAGCTGGAGCATTTGTAAGTCCAAAAGGCATCACTACGAACTCGTAATGACCATATCTGGTCCTAAACGTAGTTCTAGGAATGTCATGCTCACGAATTCTGAGTTGATGGTATCCAGATCTCAGGTCAATCTTGGAGAAAACCTTTGCTTCCTGTAACTGGTCCAACATGTCATCAATCCTAGGCAAAGGATACTTGTTCTTGATCGTCACCTTGTTCAACTCTCGGAAGTCGATACAAAGTCGGAACGATTCGTCCTTCTTTTTGACGAACAATACCGAGCACCCCACGACGATGCACTCGGCCTGACATAACCTTTGTCAAGAAGATCTTCAAGTTGATTCTTCAATTCTTGCATCTTAGCTGGAGCCATCCGATACGGTGATTTGGAAATCGGTGCCGTACTAGGCTCAAGATCAATTGAAAACTCTACGTCACGGTTCGGGGGCAATCCAAGAATTTCTTCCGGAAAGACATCCGAAAACTCCCTAATCACAGGAATATCAAGAACTTCAGGTCCATCCTTCGCAGGCGAATCCAAGTAGCAAAGGTACCCGACACATCCTTGTCGTAGTAGCTTAAACACAACCATCGCATTGATCAGCTTGCCGTTATCAGCGTCATTCCGACCTTTGAACTTGCACACGAACTGGCCCCCAGATGACACCGTCACCGTTCTTGAACTGAAGTCGATCACTGCCTTGTGACGCGTCAGCCAATCCATATCGAGGATAATGTCGTATGGAGCCATGGCTATACAGATTAGATCTGCCTCGAACTCCTTACCCTGAATGGTAATCGGAAAGTCGGACATATGCTTGGTTCCCACCAAACGTTCTCCATTAGGAAGACTAACGATGAAAGGGTCGCCCGAATCATTGCACACTAAGTCTAACTTGCTAACACAGCTATCCTAAATAAAGGAATGCGTAGCACCAGAATCAAACAGAATGCACACTGAAGTAGAGCGAAGGTATAAAGTACCTTGAGCAATTGGAGCATTGGGTCCATCCGCTTCACGCATCTCGTACAAGCGTTGACCCTGACTTCCAGAAACAGCTGGGGCCATTCCCCTGTTCTGAGCAGTCGTCTGCACTGACGAGCTAGGAGTCTCGGCAGGCTTGAACCTAGGTCGGTTGCTCTGATGAACTGACCCTTGCTGCGACTCTACTCCCTTCTACTTCCCCTGCTTGCAGAACTTCTGCATATGACCATCACGTCCACACCCAAAGCACGATCTCTTCTCCTTCTGACACTCATTGCTCTTGTGCCCCACAACACCACAGTTATAACATTGAACTGAACTCCTGGTCTGCCCTGACTGCTGAGTCGATCCTCCTTGCGTCATCTCCGTCTTAGCTCGGCCAGACTTGGCAAAGCTAGACGGTGGCGCAGGGCGCTTAAAGCCACCTCCCTGGTTCTGGTTCTGCATCGACTTCTGTCGGTTGCGCATCTTGGTCGACTCCTCTAGAGTTACCTCCAACTTATAGGCACAATCCACATACTGCTCCAAGGTAGAGCATGTGTGGTGCACCATTAACGGCTTGATATCCGGGCTCATCCACTCGTGGAAGTACCAGATCTTTTGGGCCTCGTTGATAATCTCGGCAGGGGTGTACTGTAAAAGATGATTGAACTTAGATGCCAACTCGGTCACTTTCAGACCATCCGTCTTTGGGTACAAGAACTCTTTATGATTCTCCTCTCTCATAGCACGAGAGAAAAAGCGATCAACCATCTTGGTCTTGAACATCGACCAAGTCAACACTGGGCTCTCTGCCAAACCTGTGCTCTCCCACCACTCGCTAGCCTCCTTCAGCTGAAGAGAAGCGATATGGACCTTCTCGGCCTCAGTACACTCCACGTTCCGAAACAACCTCTCCATATGGGAGAACCAATGAGTCACTGCTACTGGCTCCCCTTTCCCGTTATAGCAATCGGGCCTCATGGAAGTGATGGTCTTAAGAGCGCGACCATAGCTGTCTCTATCCCTGACGGCATTCTCCTGAACCACAGGGTTTCCGGGCTCCACAACATCAGGAACCGCTGGGTGAGTAGGCACTTCTTGCGCTTGAGGCGCACTGGGTCTCAATACATCTGCAATTGCCTGCATCACAATCCCGCGAATCGCCTCAACAGCTGCGGCATCAAACAACGCCGGCGCTTGGGTCTGATCCTGACCTTCACGCCTATGCTGGATGCGAGACTCTGACTCGTGCTCATCATGAACACCTCTTCCTGCTGGCCTGAGATCTTGGCTAGTCCCAGCACCGGCTCAAGTCGAGTTTCTCGTGCTTCTTGGGTTCACCATCTGTTTACCGATCCAATTCCAAGCATTCAATACATTAATATTATACAATATATTTATGCAATATACCAATGTAAATAAATTACTCAGAATAGATCAACTTGGCATTTTATAGATAAACCTTCAAACTTTTACACAAGCAACACATGAGTCAAATCTTCGAGCATCAAAACAGAACTTGCTTGGAAATCTAGAAAATCCACAGACACTAGCCGAAACACTGAAACAAAACACAAACACAACTGAAACACTAGCAAAAGAAGCTACGACACTAGGCAACGCCAAACCACACTAAGGCGCTCCAAGACATCTCCTGTAAGACCGGCTATCCATGCAAGGTCTCTTCGGGCTTGGCTCACCATCCTGCTCTGGTGATGAGCTTCACACCCTGCTTGGTCCTGGGTCACACGGCTCTGGTGACTCAGTTCCAATCTCAGCTGCGGAAAAGAAAGGATCGATCATAAGAGGTCCTCCAATTCCAGCTCCCCTCTGAGCGCTAGCGATCGCCTGATCCATCTGATGTTGCTGCTCCATATGAGAGTTCATTTCGCTCTGGCGAAGGATCTCTCTCAACTCAGCCTCTGATATCCTCCTAATACTGTGCTCAGTGTACAGTGCCTCCCAATCAGCATCAGTCATGAGTACATAAGCCGACACTGGTGATAGTTCTGGGCTGGGGGGAATAAACTGCACCCCCGGCTCCTAACTGTCCACTAGCAAGTGCCTCAAGTTGTCTGGCTCCTGGCTCTGCTCTTCCAGGTCCATCTCGGGGTCCTCCTCAGGATCATCTTCGATGGGATCCTCATCATCGGGATCAATCTCGATCAGATCCTCATCCTCGACAGGATCTATCTCTATCTGGTAATCGTCAGCGTAATGCCCTAAGGCGTATCTAGACGACTCACCCACTTCCTGCACTGCTTCCTCCCTGAGTGGCTCTACAGGTGCAGCTACAGTGACCACTGCATCCCTAGGCGTAAGGACAACAGACTCGGGAATCACATACTTGATGTCCTCGGGCGGCCTACTCGGGACTCCAACCTCGAAACATCGCTGAGGGATCGGAAAATCTAGCCTGCCTGGAGATGGCGGATCCGTCTTGGCGTCCTCCGACCCTCTATCAAGAGAAAAACACGCACCCATTCTACAGGATAACGAGAAAGGAGTTAGTCTTTCTAGACATAGAAGCAAGCTTACTACATCAGACTATACAGAAGACACGACTATGAACGGTGTTTTTAAATTCTTTTTACTTTGAAAATTCAGAGCCCTTTAAAAGCATTTTCAAAAATGGATAAATGATATAAAAATCCCAAACCCGTTTTAAAACTTTTGGCTCTGATACCACAACTGTAACACCCCCAAAACTTAACCATTTTGGAAAGGTATTACCGCCAGTGACCCCAGTGTTCCTTACCAAGATCACCCAAGGCTTTACCGTTTAAATACAATTGAGGAAATACAAATGATACGTAATGATCAAAGCATTCAATTCCAAAACATAACATTGTCAAGGAAACATGAGTTACGGGATTACAACCCAATCCCGAATAGGCTAACACAAAGTTTAAACCAAATACAGCGGAAGTCTTATAAAGTAGGGTACAGCGAAAGTCTTATAAAACACATTACAACCAAAGTCATTGTCCAAAAGATCTCAACCTGATTAAAGAAATAACTAAAACGTTCAAAAACCACCGTCGACTCCATAGTCCTTCTAATCTTCTGAGCTACTTTCTATTTGATGTGTCGAATCGAACGGATGACACCAACCCACATGCAGAGAACAAAGTTCGTGGGTTAGTCTACTTGAATAGACTAGCAAGGGTACAAAGCAAAATGGTTCGAAGCAGTCGTATTAGGTTAGACTCATCGCTTCTCGAATAACAACCGATGACGATAGTCAACCATCATACTCCTACTGGAATAAACAAGAGGTATGCACAAGAGAAGATTCTGGAAGACTGAATCTTCACAGAAATCGACTCGAAAGAAGACTCCAACGGAAATGAGTCTTTAAGGAATTATGACAAATCTGGAATGTTTACAGAATCATACAACAATGATTTAAAAGTTGGCTGAGATGCTTCGGTTCACGACCAACCTCATCGCATACAGCGAATCCAGATTGGAAAGAGAACGTACTATGATCAAAGTTGAGACGAGTTTTCCTAGCTGCACTATAACTTAGCTGCACTACTCACCGAAGTTTTTTTTAATTATGTGCGTCGAGTAACACTTATCTGATTTATATTACAAACCACACATCACATTATTAGACTTTTACATGTGTACCCCACCATTGGGACGACACATCTTAGTATACGTTTCGTCGAGAGTGACGTACACCGGAAGGTTTGTGACACCAGCTAAGTGTCCTGTCTCTACACACTTGTGAAAGAGACCGATCATGATCTTAGAATAGTACCAGATGGAGACGAGCCACCCCGATACCAGATTATAAAGAAACGACCGGACGAAGTCCGAGTACATTCCTACTAACAGTGCTAACCACACAGATACAGCACATTAACAGTTACAGGATAAATCCACATAAAGGCCCGAAAGACGATCACAGATAATAGCGTTGTTCTAACAGATATACAACCTATTATAATATCAATATTTTGTTTTCCAAAACAGTTTACCAAAACCATTTCCAGACAAACAGAGTATTCATTCCAAATTAATTACTCAGATAAACTACTGATAATTAATGTAAATATGGAACGAATGAGCAAGAGCGAACCGCCACTTGCCTTAATCCGCAGAATAGAAACAAGCCTAACGACAACGATGGGATTCCGGGCTCGACACGGGTATAGCTCCGCTAGCACAAACACCTTCGAGTCGACCCATAAAAGGAACCCTAAGTTAGATCCGACATAACAATAGTACGAATCTAAAAACGGCGAAAGAAATCGAAAGGAAAGACGTCACGATGACAACCAACCAAGCCAAAGCCACGAAGGCATTCTGGGCACTGGCAGCGGTCGCCGTTCTTGGCGGCGGTCGCCGCATTCATCACGGCGGGCGCCGTAAAGAACACGACGGTCGCCGTGAAGAACTCCGACGACAGAACGAGAGAAAAACTCACCCAAATGATGCGCGTTTCGACCCCTTTTTGCCTTGCCTGGGTTCCAACCTCCAAAGGCAACCAAAAGGCTTCACAAGGGCTTCTGGAAACACCACCAACCGACACCAACGAAGCTTCCGAAATCCGGCGAAACTAACACTCCGACGAGGCGAAATTTTGGCAGAGATTCGGTGCTGGGATGGCTCAAAACCCTTCCCCCAACACCTCCTTTTATAGCCAAAGCAATGGGAACATCATCATCACCCTAGACGAGGCCGAGCAGGGCTAGATCGGCGCGGCCAGAGCTCGCCGACGACCAACGGGTAATGACCTTTGGGTAATCACGACGGGCGCCGCAACTTTGCCTACGGCGGGCCGCGGCGGGCGCCGTAATTACGGCGGTCGCCGTTCCTAGCCCTGGCGATCCCAGAGTAGGAGACGACGGCCTGACACCTCGGGCCCAGCGACGGCGGGCGCCGTTACTGTACGGCGGTCGCCGTTTTTGCCTTTTCCCGCCCATTCAGCTTTTGAACGAGCAAGACATTAACTCGGGATAAAAATTATCGTATGCGAACGCGTATAAACATCCGAAGCACGTCGTCTGTATATTATTTCACTGAGAAAAATATTACAGATACAGAGCACATTACAGAATGTCTCCAATTTTCTGAATTAAATCTGACATACACAACGGCACTCGGGAAAAACCCAAAATTCCCAAAATAACCTTACAAAAATACGGGGTATCACACTTTTACTATCACTTCTTTTTTTTGGGTGAGATTTTACTATCACTTCTTGTAGAAGAAAACAGAATTTTTGGTTTTTGTTGCCCAATATGTAATATTTATTCGCACTAAGGTAATTGAAACTGAAATTATTTAGTGTTAATTCTAATGATCTCACAGGCTCTTCTTTCAATATGTTCAGTTGGTGGGCTTGCAACCATGGTTATTAAAATCTAGATCCGGATCTTAAAATCTTAAGATTTTACGATCCAAGGTAGGGTGTTTGATCCGGATCTATTACTAAAATCTATTAATGTCAAAATCTAACTTTGGATCTTACAAGATCTCAACGGATCAGTAGAATCTTACGATTCTACGATCCGTGTAAGATCCTAATGTTGAACTTCTACGAGCTATTAACACCCCATTTGAGAGCCCAATTCGTCCAAATTTCCACCTCTCTCATACTTACGCTCTCCATATATACGTCTCTCCTATGTAGTCATGCTAGAAATCCCAAAATTTCACTCATGCGTGATAAGAAAACTAAGCAACCCTAATAATGATTGTTCAAAATTTTCATGTCTCATTTACGCATTTCCTAAATTCAATTAGTTTTGACAATGTAGTGTATATGGCTTGAGTTTCGGTGACCGTTGCAAGTTGCAACTGTGATTCACTGTGATGACTTCCGAGAAATTATGCCAAAGAATAAGGTTTGACAACCTTTTTAAATGTATATTTGTGCCAAAGAATAATGTTTAATAACCTTTTAAGCAATTTGAAACTAGGTTATATAGTTGTCCAATGATGAGCTTAAAGCGAGGGTTAAAAACATGACTGTGACATGCATATATTGAGGTCTTGACAGCATGTACTATATTCCTATGTGTAGAAGTTATGAGTATTTGTAGTGTGAATGTTGGCTAAACTTTGGGTACTACTTAATCTCTTCAAAGACATCTGAGACTCTTTCTATATGATTTATAATTGAAGCTCTTATATAAAATCTATAAAGTCGTTGGAACTGGGGGGTTAAATATAGAACCAACTGCAGTTGGTAAGATAACTTGTAAGCTGCTTGATCTTAACTTTGTGGAACAATGATATAGCTCAAATTTATTTTAAATAAGTTGCTTGGCCTTGTGCATTTTATAGGTATGGAGCTATACTACTTTGCTTTCTTTTTCACTTTGTCTAAGCTGACGAAGAAGGGAGTGGAGAGGAAGCGCAGCGTTGCCCCCGAGTATAAGGAGGGCGGTCAGAGGAACTGGTAAAACAATATTCATTAGATCATTTTTTCCTTTTTCTTATTCTAACAAAAAAGAGAGCAACAATCTTTGCTTTCAAGTTTTGGTACATTCAGTGTTTGAAAAGGCGCGCCTGGGCAAGGTTGGCGCCTGCCTCACCTGAGGCGTGCCTCAGATGGCTGGGCGCCCCCCTAGGCGCGCCTCTGGCGCCTAGGCTCTCAGGCGCGCCTTGGCCAAGGCGTGCGCCTCTCAGTTATGCAGATAACAGATCGTTTTTCAGAATCTTTCTGTTATCCTTTTTTGATTTTTTAAAATTCTTTATAGAAGATTTGATTTCCTTTTATTTTTTAAAGTATCTTTTACCCTATATCTTTATAAATATATTCACTTCCAAGAAAGAAACTTTCTGATTTCCAAAGCAAAGACGCTTCCTCTTCCTTGGTTCATACTTCCTCCTCTCTTCAAGTTCTTCGTTCCTCCTCTTCAAGTTCTTCCTTGGTTCCTCCACTTCAAGTTCGGCTAGCTGCTGCCTGCTGTATTCATCTTCCTAGTTCGGCTTGCTGCTGGTGCGTTTCTTCCTCCAGGTAAGTGTTTCTATGTTTTCTTTTTTGTTTCTGCTGGTGTGTTTCTGGCTTTCTGCTGTGTCTTCATGTTCGGCTGGCTGCTGTGTTGAGTGTTTCATTATCTGTTAAGTGTGCTAGATATTTGATAATTCTAATGTACCTTATTCCCACTTTGAAACTTCCTCTAGATGTAATCGGTGTTTAAAATACTCTGATATCTTTGTTTAATATTCTGTTCTGCTGTGCTTGTGCAACTAAATGGCTGACTAAAGCAGCCTAAAGTAATCGATAACAGTGTTTAAAATACTCTGATATCTTTTCCATCAGTAAACACCCTTTTACTTCCAGAACAGACAACAATAGTCTATAGTTGTGCACTTGTGTTGTGTTGTTGTTGTTGTTTTTTTGGATGAGATTCTGCGGTGTAGGTTTATTATTGATGAATAATTCATGTCAGATTTTTATGTAAAGATCAGTACTTTTATACAGTAAGTGGGTTATGTTCTTATTGTTTCAAATGTTAAATTATTTTAGTTTATCTCGGCTTAATGAAGAATACATGATTTCTTATTTTTCAATTCCACATTTTATCATGGGAAACCTGTTTTTCAGATTTTATCATGTTAGGCTATCAGTAATATATTTCAGTAAGAGTTAATGTTTATGTGTTACTTCCCAGTTTTCAGTGATGTTTGTGTTGGTTTTATATACATTTTGGCTCAGAAAGTTTAGGCCCAAATGATTAATTTATAGCACGTATGCTGCTCAACGAAGCATTACTTAGTATTAGTTTTGTGCACGTTTGTACGACATGTAACATAAAATCAATCAATCTAAGATTTAGGAATTAACAATTAACAACTTTAAAGTATTTCCTATATAAGCTATTGCTACCAAGTGTCTTTAATCGTTCATTCATATTTTCCAAATTTCGCAAAAGCGGTTTCTAATTGCATCAATTGAAATTTTGTACATACTCATCATGTAAGTATCTATATTAGAAGTAATAATTTATTTATTATATTATGAACTCTTATACATTATTTTCATAATATTTACGCAGGTCTAACATCTTGACTCCACCACTATACGACAATGAATTTCACAAAAATGGAAAGACAATCTCTAACACCACCAATATTGTGTATAAAAAAGTCCTCCGAAACATATAATTTTCATGTCTATATATTTGCAACTTTATAGCATATTTAGGTTATGATGTTATTGTCGGTATTGTAAAGACAAGTTTATTGTGTTTTGAAATTTATCTCAAATTGAACATTAAAGTATTATTTTATTTGTCTCATATATTGATATATGTATTTGTATAATTATCCGTACATGGTAAGTATCCAAGACTACTTAATAATTAAAGGGGAAGGAATGCTAATTGAAAAAATTAGCCACTTCACTAGACTAAAATATAACACGTTCGATTAGTAAAAACCATACTAATTGCAGTTTTAAATACCCTAAATTTCTGGAACGTTCTAACTTTTCTTTCTCCTTTATGAACAGCATTGTTGAAAACTCTCAGGGTGAAACTTCCCAAATTTTCAATTTTCTCATTCACTCTACCTCAATTCCTTTCCTTTTTCTCATTTTCGTCTCACTACTTTGTTCAACTTGTGTTCTCATTCATTTTTCCTTTAGTCTCTCTCTCTCTCTCATTTTCTTCTGGCGACTCTACACTCCACGAACTGTGCTTCCTCGCCGCCAAGCATTCAAGGGGTTGCCCTTTTGCAGAGTTTGCTAAGATCTGACCAGCTGGATTGGCTCCGGCGTCCAATTCAATCTTGCTCCGGAGTGTGCTCTATTGTCCGGAACGTAGACACCTCTGACTTGAAGAGGTTCAATACATTCAGTAGCTTTGGCGTAGACGACGATCGTTGAAGAGTCGAAGTAGGTCAAATTGGGGAACATGGGAGAATTTGAGAAGGAATTTTGAGCAAGTGCACGGAGGTTCGCGTGAGGCCCTCAACCCTAAGCCAATGCTTGCAGATGAAGGGAGATTGCTCCAGTTTCTGGCTTCTGTAAGCTTCTCTACGCGTCTTTCCCTTTCTATTAGTGTTAAAATTTTCTTTTGATATGGTTTCAGTTTACTTATTTTCAATATCCTTATGCGATTCCAGGGTTCTCTGATTTTGGGTTTCTGTTTTGCAATCTAAATTATACTTTATTTATGCTGATTACATCGTCAATATTTGGTAAGATTGTGAAATTAGGGTTTTGTAGCCTGTTGTAATTGTGAAATTAGGGTTTTTGAGAGTCAAGTTTTTCGTTGAATTTTGGGATATTGAAGTTGACGTGTTCGTGGACTGGAATGATCAGTATAAGAAGGGATATAGATGGCCAATTTCAAATTTCTTGATCTTTGATAGGTGTATTGATTTGGAGACATTGTTGAATTTATGATAATGTTTTGTTTTAGTGTCGGTCATTCAAATCTTGTGTGTAAAGATTTGGTCTGTTCCACCGTTGTTTATGCTCTTCTACTGTTATTTTCATGTGACTGTGTGAATGGAATAAATGTTCTTTTGACATGAAATGCAAGGTTCTGTCACATTGTTGTTGTTGTCGATTCAAGTTAATTTCAGATACTTGTAATGCAATTTTATTGGTAGTTGACTGTTTGCTTTTTTTTGCTAACCACATCTGCCTTTCTTAACGACTTCAATTGTTTTGCTCTAGCACTCGAGTTTGTAACTTATATTTTGTTTATGTTTATGTCTCTACTGTTAGTCTTTTTGTGGAGGACTTGCTTTGATGTTAGTCATGCTCATCATGACATTCATATTGAGAAATGAAAGGTGTTCCATTCATATTGAGAAATGAAAGATTGGTCCAAAGGACTTGGCTAAGACTCGGTCACTCGGGTCAGTATAGTGCTTACTATATCATATCTTTCTTTCTTAGTTGTTTTTTTGCTTATCCAATTGGCGCCATTGACAATAAACAGGGCAATTTAAACAGCCAGCAATGTGGGGCTTTCCTTTCAAGCTACCATGGCTGCATCATTTTCTCTGTTTTGTTTTAATTTGTAGGTTTTTTTTTGGGTTTCTTGCAGGTTGATATGATTGTGGTAACCGATGGAAGTAGAAAATTGGGTCTTGGAGACCTAGGAGTTCAGGGTATTGGAATTGCAATTGGAAAATTAGATTTATATGTTGCTGCTGCTGCTGGAATGAATCCACAAAGAGCAAGTTTGTTCAGTAAAATTTCCTTTATATTCCGGCAATGATATAATATCAGCTCTTTATGTCTTTATGACATTAGAAGAAGATGATTCTATCATTGATATCATATTTCTGTTTTCCTAATATGAGTATAAACTATACTTGCAGTAGTATTGGGTGCTTAATTTAATATTTTATCATATAATAATATGGTGTCAGTTTATAGCAGTTTCTTTAAATATGCTCTTCCATCTATATATTTACGAAATCAACTAAGGTGTCCTAGATTTAGTTTGGTTCAATGATTATTTTTCTTAATTAAGGTCATATTGTTTAGGCCTTGGAAGAAGGCAGGTCATGTGTTGTGTGCTATGTCTAGCTGACATGGTACCACTTGAGGCTTTTCGCCCGCGACTAGCTAACATGGTACCACTTTTTTTTATACATTTTGATCAACTATATCTGCTCAATTTTAATCAATTAGATTAAGAATTTTGTTCTTCCCATTTATCAAATCTTTTTGCCGTCTCTTCTTTTCTCAGTTCTTCTAGGTTGGACCTATTTGCTTCAGGTGATTTCGGTCAGTGGTTGTGAGTAAGAACCGAGACAGGTGTTGTTTGTTACTTTCTGTTGTTCTTCTTTTTTTGGCTTTGAAGTGTTCTTAAGCATGCTTTTTCTTGGTCATTTTCTTCTTCTTTTTGTTGGTTAGTGAATTATGAACTATATGATGCTCTAATCCTATTTTTCATCATTTGAATTTGCATTTGCACACACGTATGGCAATCATGACTTAAACCATTTGTTATTTCAATATATAATGTAGCCTTAGATGATGATATCATCGAAACCTAGCTAGCTAGGCGAACCGAATCAAGTAATAGATGATTTTCTCTCTACTCGAGTAATGAAAATATCAAATAACAATTTAAATTGACAAATATAGACAAACAACATTCTCACAAAATATATCTTAACATTTACTAAAGCAAGCAATGGTCCTGATCAGCAGCTCATCATGCAATTGCAAAGAGATCGATTCCCCAGAACTTAGCAGGCTGATTAGTCCGATACTTTTGATCAAGGGTCTTGATCAGCTCCATATCCTCAATGGTTAGTTCAAAATCGAAAACCTGTATATTCTCCTTCAAGCGATCCAACTTTGAAGACTTTGGAATCACAATGGTGTTCCTCTGGATTCCCCACCTGAGTACAATTTGTGCTACAGTCTTTTTTGTATTTCTCAGCTACACCCTGTTCCAAGGAAGAAGAAAAACTGAGCCAAAGCCACTTGTGTATGATTGTGTGTAGGTGTGACTTACCTTTAGGACTGCATCATCCAAACAGGACACAGTACCGAACCACTCAGCGTTGGCTGTAGCTCCACCCAGAGGAGTGTGGGCTGTGACACAGATACCGTGCTTCTGACAGAATTTGACAAGAGAATCACGCTGGAAGTATGGATGGGTCTCAATCTGGTTGACTGCTGGCTTTATTTTGGAATATGCAAGGCAATCTCTGGTGAGGAAGACGTCATAGTTGCTGCGAAAGGCATCCATGTATCATAATCGAGGGCGTTTAGTATCCAAACATAAGGATATACTGTTGGCAGACAAAATGAATCATTAGTCTGTGATATTTCAAAAAGTGCTTAAACTTGTTGCAGACTTGAGCACAGTTGTCTTTAATTATTAAGTAAAGCAAGCTTGTTTTGCTATCAAGTTTCCGGGTTAAATTTTGTTGCAATGTGCTATTGCTCTATGCTACACATAATTGTATCCAGTAAGTACTAATGTGGTATAAATGATGTATCCAGTACTCACCTATGCATGCTAACGGGAATACAGAATAGGCATACAGAATGGCAGATAAAACAGCAAGTTAGATGCTAGAACTCTAAACATTAAACTGGTTCGCTTACTGATGCCAATGCTGCGAGCTAAACCCTTTGTAACCAGATCTTCCATACCATGCCATGTAGTTTCCAAGGATATAGTAGTGTCAATATCCAGCACACCATCATCACATAAAGCACTTGATGTTGTTCCAACACCTGTATGTAAACCAGTGATAAATTTGAATCTCAAGAAGGATGGATAACAACAACAAAGTGGGATTAGAAGTATTCAACTAAACATACTCCTGTCAATTCAATTATTTTTTAAATATGCATTATTTGATCTACTTATATGAAGTAAGATTAACTTCCTTGCTAGCTCTTTTTTCACCGACAGCTAGAATTTTTTCCTAGTTAAATCTGAAATATGTGAGATCTTAGCATATGCAAGACATACAAGCCTATTATTAGGTTTTCCTGAACTGGCGGGTTGTCCCTAAACCTCATGCATTAAAAATTGGAGAACAGCCAAGCAAACATGAACAAATAAATTAGAAAATAGACACTTTGAAAGAAATCAAGCAAACAAAAAACCTCAAATAATACACACAGGAAAATTGAAGACAAAATTCAGTAAAACTGAAGACAGATTGCAGAGTCACTGCAAATAACTTAGTTGATGATATTTCCGCAAGTCACTGCAAACAACACTAATTTGTGCACGTAGGAGGTTCTGTAGTTGTATGATAACAAAACATCAACAGTTTTCTAATTACAGCCAAAAGGGCCAAAACTACAATCAACATAGGCCAAAGATACCAAGGAAATGCAGGAAAGGAGTCCATTTGTGAGTATTCAGCTGTAATTTTGTCATACAAATGGATCAAAATCTTACTGATAACTATTTGTCAGTTGTAATATGGAAATCAAATAAGAGTTACACAATATGTGAAAGTTAATCTAAATGTAATGACAATATGTATTTGCTATATCAACCAAAATAGATATCATCACAACCTTTATAGAAGGCTGCTAAAGAATCAATATGGCTTCTATCTAATTTACCAGAATTCTATCTAATTCACCAGATTTAACGTCTATGTTCAGAACCATTCATTCATTCAATTATATACTGGATATTCAATGAACATTTTAAGCACAAATTTTGAGTCTAGCAGCCTTGTGTGATCAACACAAAGATTAATATAAAAATTACATTCTGAACTAAGCATTGCATAATTCTACCCAACTTGATCTTTATGCACCAAAGATCTAATATAAGAAGATATTAAAGATGAAAAATACAGTACTCCTGCTTTGATATTTCTTAACGTTTTCTTTGAACTAAAATTAGAGAAGTAGACAGATCAAGTTCATATTTATCAAAATTCCTACATAATGTCAAATCCTTTGTTACACAGATCACTGAGTGTAAGCCACTTGAAATTAAGATTTTGAAAAAATATCAAACACTCAAATTTAGCCAAGACCATTAACTTTTTACCGCTAGGCAAGACCATTGACACAAATTTGATAATACTACATGTATATGCAAATTTACCTGAAAAGGTAATAATGTATACCAAAAAAAACTCAAAGTTTTGTGTATCTCTAAATCACAAATCAAGAAAAACATATATTGATGCTATGAACCCAACCACTCTTGTAAATTGGTGAAAAAGGGACAGTCCAATGAAAAAAAGAGCAGATATAGTGGATCTAAGAAAATTAGCATGATGAAAAATAGGATTAGAAATGAATAAGAATAAGAATTAGCCTCCAAGTTAGAAAACAAAGAATCGTCAATACAATAATACACTAACTGAAGGAATTAAAAGCCATAAACAGGACAAAAGGTAGATGATCAGATTGATGCCCGAAGGAAGCAGTCTCTTAGATTCTGTGTAATGCCACCGAGACCGATAGACGTGAAGAAGTTGATGGCGAATCTCGTATTCCTTGGATTGTCTCTGGGGAAGATGGAGTCGTACGAATCCTGGATACTAGGGTCATTCAACCGCTCATTGAGCAGGCGAATGCCCAGATGCTCGGACAGCTCCTGGAACAACATCTTAATGAAAATACGAGAAGAAGAAGTGGTGTCGTCCTCGGTCAGTCGTATGTAAGAGAGCACGTGCCACGGGAGAGCGTCTGTGCCAAGCAGGTGCGCGAAAAGCTTGGCCACGTTGCGGAGTCGGTTGGTGTCAAGGCGATGGGTGATCGAGTACTGCTCAGCGAAGCACTTGTCGAAGTTGTGTTGGTGCAGTTTGTTGATGGTGCAAAGGCGTTGAGCTAGAAGGCCGTAGAAAGGCAGATAGGTTCTCTCCTGGCTGCAACACTCGAGCAACATGATACAGAGTTGCATCTCTTGTCCCGGCGCAAGTTTGATTTCCAACAGCTTGTGTCCAGCTTCTTCCAAGTCCACACTCGACATGATTGTCAAGTATATGGTTCTTCGGAGACTCACCAGATCTGTCTCAGTCTCGTCCTTGATCTCCATCTCTTCTTCTTCTTCTTCTTCTTCTTCTTCTTCTTCTTCTCCGAGTATAGCCTCCATCTCCTCCTCCTCCTCCTCCTCCTCCTCCTCCTCCTCCTCCTCCTCTCCTCCGAGTATAGAGTTCTTGAGTTGTTCATATTTCTCCTCGTAGTCTGGATCAGGCCTGAAAACATGAGCACAACAAATCTCAGCAGCCTCATCCATGATACTGATTTCATGGGTGACTTGATCCTCTGGCTCCACAAGATCCAATTCGGGCCGAATAGCCGGGCAACCACTCAGGAACTTAGCTTTGCGGATAGCAAACAAGCCTTCAATCAGAAACTGCACCCGTTTGTCTATTTCCCCTTGATGAAGAATTCCACGGAAGCGCTCAAACACAGAGTGTAAACCCTTGGGTGAAAGATCCTGCAGGGTGGCCCCACATTCGGTCACGAAAGCCGCAGCAACTTCGACGCCATCATCCGTGGGCTGATCAAGAAGGATCATTAGCAGCTCTAGAGCTATGAGCTCATGAGCCACCATCTGATTCACAAGATGGGCGACAAACTTGGCGGCTGCAGCAAGTTGAGGCTTATCGTTACGCTTGTATGCTCTTCGAAGCTGCAACACAAGTCTCCTCAGCACAACATCTCCAATCCGAGGAAGCTTGGAATTAACAACAGCAACCAGTGCAGCAAAAACATCTGTGAAACCTGGAGACGCAAACTGTGACTTGATAACAGCCCGGCAAAACAGAGCTCTTCCCCTGATTAGATTCTCTTCCAACAACTCCGGGATTATATTCTTTATGTTGGTGGAATTCACCTTGTTCACCAGACCGTTTATACTCTTCTTCAGTGCATCCCAAGTCAATCTCTGGTACTCTTCGCTCTTCTTGTCCTCTTCGGCTTCTTTCCTCATCAGCGCAAGCTTAAGCTTGAAAGGAGGGATATACAGACCCCCTAGTGCTGTTTTCTTCTCTATATGCCTTCTGGGCTTCATGGATGTTGGGGTCGCCATGGATGATGCTATGTTCACAGGGTATCGATCGATCTTGTTGCGGCCAGAGATCGGATAGACGAACAACTCTATGAAACCTCAACAAGGCTTCCCCTTAAATAAGGAAACCCAATTCTATCTTACCACAAAAATATACAAGCAAAGTTAATTCTATCTTACCCATAACGAAAATCAATTCTATCTTACCCCAAAAATATATAAGGAAAGTTATTTCTATCTTACCCAAAATATAAATAACGGAAATCAATTCTATCTTCCCAACAACAAAAATAAGGAAAATATATCAATTCTATCCACTCGTCACGTACCGCAGCTCCCCCGCATTTTTTTTTAAACAAACAAATTTCGTTTTTTACTTAATTTAATATAACTTTGTTTTTTAAATGAAAATTAGGATTTATACTTTCATGATTTTAAATTGAAATTTGGACTATATGTAATATTAGTTTTCAAATTTGATTATTTTAAATAGTGAAGAAGTATTTTATAACAATTAACACTTCTTAAAATTCAAAGTCACCGAATATAGGTTGGTCTCGATGAGAGTGTTTTTGACCTAAGGTTGAAGAAAATATATGTTTGAATATGATGTTAATAATAGACGGACATATTCGTAAAAAGCGGCATTGTCAATTCAAAAGTCGTGACTTTTCTATAAAATTATTTGGATCTCATAAACTCAAATCAAATTATTTCTCGGTGGTTTAACAATTATAGTGGTTGGATGAAATAATATACAAAAAATGTTGTATTTTCTTTATTATGCTATCTTTTCAAATCTTAATCGTGGAACCCAATGAGGTGGTGTTTCATTTGCCGTAAGAGGTTTAGAAATCAAAAGAAGAAAAATAGATTTGATATTCATATTGGTGGTCACAACAATGTTCATAACAATGTTATGCGTGAGGATTCGGCATATTATCGACAATATACAAAAACTTGTTTGTCTGTTCAATCATATTTAGCAAAAGCCGACTAGAATATGGTGTAAAAAATTTTCATCCCCACTCAATATAAATCGCGCATCCACCCCCGATTCTACGTTCTATCTTTTTTCTATTAGGAAATCAATTATATCTTCTATCTTATTATAAGAAAACTAAATTCTATACTCTATTTTTTGTATAAAGATCTTTTCTACAAGGAAAGGAAATCAATTTTATCAATTCTATCTTATATCTTTTCAGATTATGTTCCTTATCATGAACTCCTTCAAAATGCCCACCTTTGTAACCTTCTTCCTCTTTTCTCGTTTCTTTTGATTCGATCCTTGCTATAGGTTTGTAGTCTTAACCATTTTCACTTACTTTAATTGAAAGATCTCTCGGTAAGTTGTTTCTTCTTCCTCCTCTTTTGTCATTTTTTTTATTGAGAAACCCTATAGGAAAATAAGAACAACCCTCTTGACGACATGACATCATCGTTTATGAGTTCGATCTCCATTTTTGAGATAGCATGAGCCCACACGAAATATGGAAACATTAAAATAACTACGCAATCCAATTGCGATTTAAATAAGCTTCATTGAAACGCAATTACGAACATGTAAGATAAATATAGAGAGTTACAAGAGATCTAATGGTAACAACTATACATAACATATGCGATATTTAAGGAAGAATAAACAAAAACTACAATAAACATTAATTATCTAACAAAACATTCTCACCATTTTCACAAAATGTTAATAATCCCCGAGTAAAACCGGTGAAAATCGAACTTGACAAGCTAAAAGTGTATTTAATATATCTGATGTGGTGTTGTCTTCAATCAATCGTATATAAGACAACAAGTGCCACGAGAGAGTGTTTGTGTCAAGTAAGTGGGCGAGAAGCTTTGCCACGTTCAGTTGTCTGTTCGTGTCAAGCCGATGAATGAATGAGTATTGTTTGTGAAACACTTTCAATGTTGTCTTGGTGTACTTTGTTGACCATGCAAATGCGTTGATCCAAAAGACCATAGTAACGCAGATAAGTTCTCTCATGGCTACAAAACTTGGTATACTATATTATAAGGATGGGCATACTCTTTGGACCAGACAAGACATTTACGGTCTGATTTGGACCGGTTGACCGTATAATTCTTAATATATAGACCGGACCAGACTGATATGGTCCGGATAAAAAATACCTAATTTCATAATTTTTTCCATTTTAATTGTTCGATTACGGTTCAGACCGTAAAAATACAGTCTGGACGGAACCGTAAAAATTACGCCCAAAATTGTAATGGATTTTTTTAAAATTTTACAATCCAGACCGAACCGTAAACCGTAAATGTCAAATTCCCGGACCGTGGACCGGACCATCACGGTCCAAACCGTAAATATACGGTCCAGTCTACTTTTACCCATCCTTACTATATTAAGCCACATCAAGAAAGGGAGAGCATTTATGCCAGCCAAGACAACTTTGTCTGGGCTGCAACACGTTGAACGCGCACAAAACTTCTATTGCGGGAATTTCATGAAAATTTGAAGTATATTTGATGAAGGATTTGAAGGGCTTTATAAGGGGAATAAACTAAATGAGATAAGGCCACTTGGTACCTATATTAAGTCACTTCAACTTGTACCATATGTCAACTTCATGTCAAGCCATTTGTCTTCATTTGGATCTGTACTTATTTTTACTACACATTAATAATGTTTGATTTTTTAAGATATATTTAATAGAATTTTTATTGTGCTTATCTATATATAATTTTCATTGCCAACGATTAAGAAACAAAATCAAAACTAAACACAAAATATATTTGAAAAATATACATAAAATATTCTTCTTGTTTTATTCATTTGCCCGTACATTTAAACAAGATGATACATAGACCAAAGAATTAGATGCTGATACGTTGAGATAAGGCTTCTCCATTAATTCATATATAGTAATTACTTCATTTGTTTATTTGGTTGTTATTTAAGGAATAAATAGTTATTGAGTTCTAAATCTCATAATCGGGTCGGTTTGGGTCAATTTGGTTCGTGACCTATAGATCAAGAATGTCATTTTTTTCAAATGTTCCATTCGCTATTAAATATGTCAAATAGTTAAATTATAGAAAAATGACTTTACAAAATACCAACCTTTGAACAAAAAATAATAGCAACTTTAAAAATTGTAAATCAATATTTAAATTATGTTAATATTTATCAAAAAATCAATTTGAACTATTAGCTTAGGACAAAAATTAATATTTACTTTGGATAATTTTAATTTTTTATCCAAACTAGTTGATTTTATCAAAAATGATACAAGCTATTTTCTGATAGTTTTGCACACGTGGAGCTATAGATCACTTGTTTGTGTCTGGCCACATAGCGTCAGAACAACTCTTTTAGCAGCGCCGACTCATACTCGGAGGCGATGAAAGAAGCCTCGCTCTCGATTTATGCTTGTAGGTTCTTTGTGACTGGATATTTGAGGAATATGGAGATAATATATGAAGGATTATGGTTGTTAGGGTTTATTGATGTAACACCCCCGAATTATTTGTAATTTCACACTAATGCACAATAAGTCACGTCAATTATTATATAACACCCTATAATATATATTTATATATATAAGGGTTATAGCTAGCATATATATAACCTAATAAAAAAAAGTTTATTTAATACAATATTTTAATCACACAAGTTTCCAAACGACAATTAAGAAGATTATTATTCCAACTTAATTAAGACAATAGATTAATTGTCAATTAAGAAACATATGGAATAACATATCAAGAGCGAACCACCACTTGCCTTGAATCACAAAGAAGATGAACGACGTTTCAGGAATGGTTATTTTCGAAAAGCAAATCGGCTTCCTTCTTTACTCCCGTTCCAAACGCAATTCCGAGACGTATCCAAATTTTACACAATGAATAAATTATATTAAATAATTTATTCAATATTAATATTTGAAGGATACAATGTCTCGGTTTCTAATTGAATTTATTTAACTCATAAATAAATCAATATCAAGGCTTTTTGATAAAACGATTATTTATGCGATTAAAAATTAATTAGTAGTATATTCTAAATAATCATTTCATAAATAAATTAATACAAATAATTTATTTATAAACCTAAATTTTCTAAGTCAAAATATTATTTAAGTGAATAGTCATATTTTACCCATTCATAATATAAGATAATATTATAAAAAATAATTAATTCAATTTTAATTTACATAAAGTCAAATTAATGCTAAAATATTTTTCAGTAATCTAGATTAATTTAATTAAGCAAGATTAAGCCAAAAATAAATTAAAAATACCCAAAATCATGAATTTGGGTTAAACTCGAACTCTCCCCGAATTGCCTCTGACACCTCGTCGGAAAAGGGCGAAATTGGGTGGCGGAAGTGGTTCTCCGGCATCGGAAGGATGGGGCTTCTGTATAGGAATCGTATGCGCAACTAGTGATGTCCTTAATTTCTCAAACAAAACTCAAGCACTCTCCAATTTGGTTGATGAACACAATGGTACCGATTTTCTAGGGATATTAGATTGGAAGCTTGAATTGGATGCCTTAGAGGGTCGAATGGAAGGGGCGTTCATAGTGTTTTGATAGATGTGAACATAAAAAACATTAACACTCTCATAAATTCAGACAATTCAATCCAAATCGGATCAATTTTAAACAATGGTGAATTTAGCCCTAAAAATGACGAAATGCATTTGGGGACAAATCCCGGATTTTTGGTCACCATTTAAGTCGATTCAATGAGGGAGTATGTGTGTTTTAATGGATATTTGATACAATCGGATCCAAAGTGGCTCACAAATCCACCATTGTAGCTTGCAAGAAGATACGTACAGCTGTGGTTCTTATAAGGAGGAAGAAGACAGCACTTTTAGTTAATTACAAAAGTGGCCCAAAGTTTTGGTCTTTTGGCAAAAATATATTTTTTAACTTTTCAGAAATTACAAAAGTTGCTCAAACTCAATATTTTTAATATATTAAGTTTATAATATTATTTTAACCCAAAATTAAAATATATAAAAAAATTAACTTAGGTTAAAATAAGCTTAAGTTATTTCTCTTATAACTTTAACCATACTTCAATCTTTAATATAAATTTGTTAAATTTGATTTAAATATTCTAAGTTAAAATTTATAAGTTTTATCTAAAATATAATTAACATAAGGTTAATTATAATTTAAACCGTACTTAGCTTGAAGGAATAACATACTTAGGACAATTATTATTTTATCCCTTTATGGATAAACTAATAATTCTTATGACCTTATTATTATATAAAATTCTAAAATTTACACTCATTGTTACACTTATTTATTTATTTCTACTCACACTATTATAGTCCATTTAATAATTTGTACGAAATTATCTTGAGCTACCTTTTAAACTTAAGTTAATAAAAATTTAAATTACTCCTTTAAAATAAATAAAATAAATTTCAAAACTTTTATTTTTATCACTTTAAAATTACTATTTTACTCTTCTATTTTAAGTGGGATATTACAACTGATGTTGTGAGGAGAATCTCGACAATGGTAGGGGAGGAAAAGGATTCGTCAAAGAAGACGAGGTGGATGGCAAAGACATAATTAGATCCGATGAAAAGTTGAACCAATGACATATAGTACTTTTTTACTCGAATCATATCTCCTTCTTTTTAAACACTGATCACGATATGTAATATTATTATTTAGAGGTTCATTGTTCGGTGTCCACATACGCAAAATCTTCGAATAAATGGTCAAAAGTGGACTTGTATTGTTTTTTGTAAATAATAACGTAGTTTGGGTATGGATTTATAACTTCTAAAGTAGTAAGGCCTGTGGCTTAGAAGTGTCATCCCATGTCAACACGAGGACTGTCCAAAAGATCACACATCCTAGTATACTCTCGTCCAGCACACTTAACTTCAGAGTTTTTTGTCCTCACTTGAATCTTGAAAAGAAATACCAATTGTTGACATGGGTAGTACTTGAATCCTTATAAATCAATCTCAAGGCTAGAGTGTTACAAACTAGCCCACTTAAACCCTTCATGACCTTGTCAAAGCCTAAAGACCGCCTCCAGGCCAAGCCTACTCGTAACAAATAGTCAACTTTGATACCATTTGTAAGACCCGATAGCTTAGAAGTGTCATTTCATGCCAACACAAAGACTTCCCACTAGGTCATCCATTCTGGTACTCTTTTCTCCCTAACACGCTCAACTTTAGAATTTTTTGTCCTCATTTGACCCTTGAAAAAAAAAAATTGTTATCATGCACAACACTTAATCCGTATAAATCATTCTCAAATATGGGATGTTACAAAAATTGGTATTAACTTTTAGGGATATTCATCGATTTCGGTTTTTTAGTTTTTTGGAGTGAACTGATTATTTTCGGTATGGCTTTAGGTTCCCATGAAAACGATATTTGCTTTTTGTTCGATTTCGGTTCAGTCAAAACCGATTATTTTTATAAATAAAATCCTAGATTTCCAATATAAGCTAGTACAATCTTATTCTTTGGTCCAAGTTCGGTCTAGTTCGGTCCAATTCAATTCGGTCTAATTCGATTTTGTGCACTAAAGCCCGCTTCAATAACCTAAATTAACTTAATTTATTCGGTTATTTCGGTCCAAAACAGAACTGAACCGAGTATGTCCGTTTTTCGATCTAAAGAGTACCAAAATTCGGTTTCTATTCGGTTTTAGACCAATGAACAAGCCTATTAAATTTAGTTTAAAGTTCAAGTTCACATTATTTATAGTCACTTTTCCTAAAAATAATATAAATATATCAAAATAATTAAAAACTATTTAAAAATAATAATACTTTTCTTTGAAAGCTATGCCTAAATTCTTATTAAGAAAAAGAAACCTAAAAAAATCCTTAAGAAATGCGGCAGTGGCCGGTGGTCTTCCTTCGGCTTTTCAACGCAGATCTATTCACTTCGCCATGTTTGGTGGAGCTATTGGATCCTCCGATGGTGGCTCTTTCCATGGCGTGGACCCGAACCTTTGCGGCGGCCTTCAGATGTTAATTTGAGGATGAGCCGTTTATGCAGAAATGGCAAAAGGAGTCAAGTTCCTTCCCTCCAATATGGCTCATCCAAGATGTTTCCATGTGAATCGGTCAAGCTTATCAGGTTATATCATTCTATACCTCATTGGATTTATCCATACCTTATAACTTTAATCACCATCCATAAGTGTTACAAATCTCGAACCACTATGCTCCCTGACTGCTTAAATTCCATGCATTTGATATACTACCTAGTTAACAGGTACTTGTGTTACTGCACGTTTCGTTCTACTGAGCTTCGTCTCTTGACTCTGCCAACTGTCATGATCAGTATACTAAATCTTGATACTAAGGCTTCACAAGCCTGCTCGAAACACATAACTATCAAGGTCAAGCCTCACGGTATCCCTCTGAAAAAGGAATTATCAGATCATAACTATAAAATGCTGCATCCCTTTTATGAGCACCATGACATTAATCTTCTAGCTCTTAAAACTGACTATATGAAGTTGAAAGGTTGTGCCTTTATAGGGTTAGGATTTTCAAGCTCCACCGAGATGGGGCAGTTGTCTTTAACATTGAGATTAACATTCGTGATAAGGCTTCACCAAGCCGTTGCTATAAGACTACTATCAATCTTGACTATATCCCTAATAGAATTTTGTCTGAGGGATTTGGCTTCTGTCAGAAGAACCTCTGCCAATCCAAAGAAGTACCTTGCTCTTAGTCATCTTGAGTTTGACTATTTTTGGATATCTTTATTTAGCTATTATCTGTTATCTGGATTCTCATGCTGCGAACTGCCCAGATTGAATTTTAATACTCATTTATCTCACAATTATTCTATTGACAATTATGATGATCAATACCCGATCCTGGAAATTTTACATCCTTGCTATGAACCCTTATGTCTTCTCTTTGCTGAGGCTACATGGGTATACTTCACCTTTACGGGGGATACTTATCTTCATATCCTGTTAACTGAATTATCAATTACAGAACATTGGTTGCAATTGATGCACCAAATCATCACTTACTGGCTTTGCTGTTATTGTATTGTTTTACAGCTTCTCTCCTCAAGCAACAAATGGAGA
Source organism: Rheum nobile (assembly GCA_027886185.1). Taxonomy (NCBI): domain Eukaryota; kingdom Viridiplantae; phylum Streptophyta; class Magnoliopsida; order Caryophyllales; family Polygonaceae; genus Rheum; species Rheum nobile. The sequence goes on along the minus strand of WOAB01000531.1, from coordinate 2,627,770 downwards.
ACTGTGAGATTGACATATCCTCTATCAGCTACAAACATTCCTCTTCCTACACTCATGAGATGTACCAACACTAGGTCCCAAATCTGGATCACCTCCAGTACTTGTGTAATAAATATACTCATGCTATGTACCAAAACTTGCTTCCGAATCTGGATCACCTCCAGCACTTGTACAATAAACATTCTTAAGCATAATACTACTAAAAACCGCATGTGTTCTACCCCTCTGTGGATCACTGGGTCATCAAACACAAAACTGATTAACCGTGACAAAATCAACGGAACCTCCTACAACAATAATCCAGACACATCATTACCAAAATCATACTGATATTAACAATATTTATGAGAAATTAGACCGGGTCTTTGTTCACGACCAAATCATCCAATGGTTTCCTGGCATTTTTACCAAAAACAATGCATTTACTTCATCGGATCACTGCCCCATCTCGGTGGAGCTTGAAAATCCTAACCCTATAAAGGCACAACCTTTCAAATTTCAAAGAATGTGGACAACTAGAAAAGTTTTTGAAAATTTAGTTAAACAAGCTTGGCGAATTGAATCCCAAGGTTCCCACATGTTCAATCTTGTTAAAAAAACCTTTGCTCTTAAAGTCTCTACCAAAAAGTGGAATAAAACCACATTTGGCAACATCTTCAACCAAATCAAAGAAACTGAATTGGAGCTCTTAGAGATCCAAAAAGAAATCATTTCTAACACAAATCAAACCTTAATTAGCAGGTAAAATAGACTTATCAATAAAAAGGAATGTCTACTCCCTTTTCACAAAAAAAATATTGGAGTCAGAGAGCCAAAACCAAACATATTAAATCCATCGACACAAATACAAACTATTTCCATCGCATCGCGAATGGAAAAAGAAGCCGTAAAATCATACGTGAGATTAGAACTCAAGAAGGAACGATCATTATTGGTCTTGAAAATATTAGAAATGAAATCCGCTCAGATTTCGAAAAAAGATTTAAAAAGGGAACAATTAATAATAACAACCTTCACAAGTTGCTTGGAAACATAACCAAAGAGGTCACGGATCAGGACAACCTATCTCTGACAAGGAATGTGACAAATGAGGAAGTCAAGAATATCATCTTTAACATTGGTAGCGATAAATCACCAGGACCAGATGGAATGTCCGCTCTGTTCTACCAAAAATATTGGCACATTGTTGGACCACTCGTCACTAAAGCGGTTAAAAACTTCTTTCATTCAGGTAAACTTCTCAAACATATAAACCATACCTTCATAACTCTAATACCCAAGTGTGACAATCCCAACTCAACAAACCATTACCGACCGATTAGTCTTTGTTCCGCAATTTATAAGGTCATCTCTAAAATCTTAACAGAAAGATTAAAACCCATTTTAAATAAACTCATTCACCCCCTACAAGGCGCCTTTGTTGCAGACCGTGCCATACAAGACAATATCCTAATAGCACATGAATTTTTTCACTCCTTTCGGGCTAAGAAAGGAAAAGAATGATGGATTGCTATTAAACTGGATATGGAAAAAGCCTACGACAAAGTAGAATGGGAGTTCATTCTGAATGTACTCAACAATTTTGGCTTCTCTCCAACTTTCGTTGCTTGGATTAAAGAGTGCATCAAAACCGTCTCTTTCTCAGTACTAGTAAATAACGGACCAACCGACATCTTATTTCCTAAAAGAGGACTTTGACAAGGCGATCCCCTATCCCCATTTCTCTTTATCTTAGGTGCTGAAGTCCTTGCTAGGCAACTTCAACATGAAACCAACTCTAACACCAAACAACTAGGCTTTAAACTCAGTCGATCGGGCACTAATATCCCCTTCCTGGTCTTTGCTGATGAAATTCACATTTTTGCCAAAGCAAACCAAACATCCTGCCAGAAGGTTAAAACAATAATTAAAGACTACTGCTCCATATCCGGGCAATGTGTCAACTACCATAAATCGGCATTTCAAACAACACCCAATACATCGAACAATACCAAATTATCGATCCAATCAATACTAAATATTCTCAGTTCGGTCTCACTAGACAAGTATCTCGGTTGTCCAATCATAAATGGGAAAGTTAATCAAAATACCTTCCAAGACACTATTATAACAACGAATAATCAACTCTCCAAATGGAAAGCTAGTTCCCTTTTTCTTGAGGGAAGAGCTACCCTTATCAAAGCAAACTTGGCCGCGAAACCTAATTACATCATGCAATGCTTTATGCTATCAGCTTCCCTACACCAAAAACTGGACAAAGCTAACAGAAATTTCTTATGGAACAAAGACCCATCATTTAAACCACTTATCGGGTGGGATAAAATTTGCAAAAATAAAGCAAATGGAGGAATAGGAATCCGTAAAACGGAAGACATGAACAAAGCTCTTCAAATGAAACTCATTTGGAAAACATTTGCAGAACCAAATAACATTTGGGTCAAAATCATCAAAGAAAAATACCTCAAAAATGATAACATTCTTAACTATACTAGGAAAATGAACCATTCTTGACAATGGGATCACCTCCTCAAACTTCGCAATGACTTTAAAGCTGGTTTGCAATGGCTCATTGGCAATGACCACTCTATCAACTTTTGGGTGGACCCATAGACCCCCAATTTTACTCTTAAAGACTACATTCTCCCAAACATCTACTTTGATGACCAAACCAAAGTGAGTGATTTCATCACTAACAAAGAATGGGATACTCCTAAACTAAAAGGTGTGCTTCAGGATGAAGTTGTGGAGTTTATCAACAATATCCAAATACCACAGAACAACATCCCCGATCGACTCTATTGGGCTCCAAATAAATCTAGATGGTTCTCCACTAAAATAGCTTTTGAATTAATAACCAAACAAATAAACCCTTCTACTAATGACCTGTCATGGATTTGGAAACTTGATACCTACCCAAAAGTGAAAAATTTCTTATGGAAAATATGTCATGATGGCCTACCTACGAAAGCTAGGCTATCGCAAAAACATATCTCAGTCCCACTAGCATGTGATGCGTGCAATAATCCGCTTGAATACCTAAACCACTTCTTATTCAAGTGCCCCAAAACGCTGGAACAAATAAAGAAACAAAATCTTCCTATTGATTTCATCATTAGAAGATTAGATACTAATAACAAAAAACCTATCGTCTTAATCCGTGAACTACAACCCATACTTACTAAAAATGAATGGGTTTGTCTTGCTACCACCTGGTGGGGTACTTGGATCAATAGAAACCAAGTAATCTTCCAAACACCTAACCCAGACAAAATCAAAGATCTCACAATATACATAAAAAACCTAATCCAGAATTAGAATAAAACTAAGGTATCAGATACAGATGAAACAACAACTAAAAAACCCAACCCAACCATTAGGCGTCAGACTAAAAATATTAAATGGGATAAACCAAAACTAGGATTTTGCAAAATACATTTTGATGGTACGAAAATACCAAATGGTAAAACAGGTACGGGCTTCATCATCAGAAATGAATATGCTGAAACAATCCATATGTCCAACAAACAATACGGATGCGTCTCCGTCCTAATGGCAGAAACCCTAGCACTGAAGAACAATATCAAAAAAGTTGTTTCTCTTCGCCTCAATAAAATCGAAATCGAAGGGGACAATTTGTGCCTTATCAACTCCATCTTAGGCACTTGGACTTGCCCTTGGGAAATTGAAATGGTCATCGCTGACATCCTAATCGATCTTCGTTCTTTTCAGGAAGTCCGTATAAGGCATGTTTTTCGGGAGGTGAACCGCGCTGCTGATCAAATTGCTAAACTCAGCTTCTCACCTTCAAGATTTGCCTTGGAATCAAACCCAGAACTTCGTGTTCTCATCTAATTGGATGCTCTAGGCCGGACCTTGCATCGTTGCCAGGTCCCGTCTAATCCTTTCCTCGTCAAAAAAAAAAAATCTAACGGCGGGAATCCGACCATTTCTGCCTTAAGATCTGTTTAGATTTTAAAAATAATATATTAAATTATTTTAATAAAAGATATTATAATTTAATGTATTGTAATAGAATATAATATAATTTAATATATCATTTTTGGAATTCAAATAGACTACAAAATAAGTTAGTTATGCTAATATTATATAGATGCATAACACCTGTGCTTAACAAGCTTCATCAGGAGTGAATTGATCAAAACAAATGGTATATAATGTAAAGAAAACCCTAGAAAAAACAATGAAAATGATGCATTTACTAAACATAAGTTGTTAATAGTAAGATGAAAGGAACCCTCAAATTTCAGGAACCTTGAAGAGAATTGAACATTTACAATGATAATAATAAGCACAGAAGACCAAAATCATGATCCCCTAGTTCTCTAAACCCTGCAACTCAAAAGCTCATATGCATCAATCATCATCAATCAAGTCTTACTAAAAACACACCCAATTCTAGCTAAGTTTTCCTAACACTAATCCTTTTATCAATCCACCTAAAACCCGGTTTTCGTTTGTCAGTTTTAAGTCAAGGCAATAGGCGCGAGATTACTTGGAGGACATCGTTGTCTCCTAGGGTGTCTCGTCGTCTTTCCCCAGCTCGTCAAGCTTCCATCCTCATGAACCGGACCCGCTATCTCACTCGCCTTCAGACAAGATCCAAATGCAGTTGTAGTTGTAGTAGTAATAGTTGTTGTAGTTGTAGCATCTATGGCAATAGGAGGAGGAGGGATTGCTACAACCGCCTTTTGCCTGCCTCTTCGGGACGCGTTCCTAGACCCGTTCCTGCGGGTCCCACACTGCCAAGCATGGCCAGTAGCTCTCATTAGCCCTCTGAACGTCTGGAGTAGATTGGTTGATTTACCCCCTACGGTGTCTACTCTTTTGCAGGAACGCAACGCAAGCCGGCGTACCGTGGAGTTTGGGTCCGGAGGCTTGGTATGGCTGCACTTGCATTCACGATCTCTTTCCATTCAAGCGACGCCACAAGATGGATGCTAGAGGTGATGATCCTTTCCAGGTGCTACAACGCCTTGGGGACAACGCCTACCACTTGGAGTTATCCGATGACTATGGTGCGCATCCGACTTTCACCGTCGCTGACCTTTCTCCTTATACGCCACCTGCTTTTGACGATGAGGACGAAGCGGGGACGCTTCGCAGCCAAGAAGGGGAGATTGATAGCTCCATGACCCCCTCGATGACGGCGAAGGACGAAGAGGACACAATAAAGGTGTGCTTGAATGGCCCGATAACAACAGCTCGCACAAGGGCAATGGAGCGAGCAACACAATCATTAGTCGTGCGGGCGCACGCAAGTGATGCGGGTTCATCTAGTCCTAAATGGGTCCTTCTCTTGACCTATGAAGGATTAGGTGAGGTCATGCCTTAGTCGACGCCGGACGAGAAAGCATCAGAATGTTGTTCAGTAGAAGTGCACGGTTTGCTGTAAACCGTGCACCAACAAAATTTAGAGCTCTCAGTTGAACTGCACGGTTTGCTGCAAACCGTGCGGTGTTGCATGCAAACCGTGCACCAGCCAAAAACATTGCTTCCAGTTGAACTGCATGGTTTGTAACAAACCGTGCGGTTGTGGTACAAACCGTGCAGTAGTCTTGACGCGGCACAAATTATTTTTTCGAGATCTTTTCTTTTAGGAAATATTATTTTGACGGTATTTAAACTTAGAAAACCCTAGTTTGTAAACTTGATGTTGATTTGAGTAGTAAAGTTGAGTACACTCCTTCCTTGAATCTCACATCCAAACCCTTCGATCCCACGGATCAAACTATCCCGTAGCTCGTCGCTTCGAGCAATCATTCAATCACCGTCTCTTCGGTATCTTGTGATCATCACTTTGATCCCTTTTGTTCATCACTTTGAACGAGTTTGAAGGCTATCTCTTTAGCCCTAGGAAAGCCATTACTTTGGCTACGGAAGAGAAGGATTCAACTACAAGCTTGAGGAATCAAAGATCCTGCGTTGCCAACGACACTTCAGGGGTTATTCGCATCAGTTGGGCATGCTGAGCTCGCACCGAATGAGGACGTATTTATCTCAGAAGAAGATGTCCTCTTAGGTTCCATGTTTGGAGATTGGAGCAACGAAGAATTGGCCCCAGAGCTGAAGACCGACTTTGCACGCCGGTACAAAGCTTTCCATGAGCCGAGATCGTGTACCGCAGAAGAGCCCCCGACCGCTTCGACCAAGAAGGGTAGACCTAAAAAGAAGAAGAACGATACCAAGAGGGACCCTAGTTGGTTTGAGCACGTGGCGGAAGAAAAAAGGAAGAAGGGCGAGGAAAAGAAAAAGAAGGACGATGAAAAGAAGAAGAAGGCCGAGGACCGGAAAAATTCCTCTGTGGGATCTAAAGGACGCCCTCCGAGCGGTAAGCGGCGCAACAGAGTTTCACCTGGCAAGGAAAGCACCAGTAGAGCATCTCAGGGCGACATGGACGTTATTTACCTCGGCTTCAACTAGGGTCGAGATAATATTGATTCGTTTATGTTCGCCTATATTGGAGGAGTACAGAATGTAATGGGCGATGGTCATTGTGGGTACCGTTCACTTGATGTACTATTAGGGCATGACGAAGATGCTTATCGGTACGTCCGATGGGAGCTTTCCAAGGAGCTACAACAACGCCGAGCATTGTACACCCCGGCTTGTCATTTTACCCCTATATCGGACCTGATCAGGTTTATGAATTTTATCGGGGTGTGCACGAGGGATCACTGGATGGAAGTTCCTATGGCCGGCTTGGTATTTGCCACACGATACCAGGTGGCTCTTGTTGTGCTATCATATGCTGGACCTCACACATGCCTCCCAATGTGGGCTCCCCCAGGCGCACAACCTCCCACTAGGGTGCATGCGATAGCCCTTGTAGGCAACCATAACCATTTTGTACCGGTAAGCATTTCCACATTCGATCATCATTAACCTTTTTTTTTCTAATGTATTCTAACCCTTGAATTTGTAAAGGTTTGGCTAGTTGATGATCTTTGTCCGATTCCACCCCCGCCCCGAGTTTGGACCTGATGGAAAGATGCAAAGGTTGAAAGATGGGAGGAACCATTTCAGGCTAGGATGCAAGATTACGTTATCCAAAGGACCATGGGTGGTAACGGTCCCATATTTCTTTAGTCCTAGGACTTAGGATTTCCAACTACTACAAATGTTGGATCGGGATGAAGTTGGATATGTTTAGTCGATGTAAATCCACTCCTTTTCCAAATTGTAAAGTGAAATTTTCAAATTGTAAAGTGAAATTTTTTGGATGGATGACAACACAAAACTTCAACGATTGGGATTCCTGGGTAAGGAAAATGTGCTCTATCCATCAATCCACCTGGGAGAAGTATTAGAAACCCTAAACCATAGAAACCCTTTATGCGGAAAAGTATCAGAAATATTTTACCCTACCCTATGTCCTATAAGACCCTAAACCCTGAAATTAACCCCCTCATAACTAATTGGGCGCGACAACGTCGTGCCCATAATTCTGGGCGCAACTGGATGTGAGAGGGTTTAGGGTAGGGTTTTTTAGGGTTTAGGGTTTAGAGTTTAGGTCATTACAGTATAAAGTTTAAGACAATATGACTTAATTTCACAGAAAACCCCCCAATATCAACATATGGACAAAATATTTTGCAAAACAAATTTTGTGTTTTCAGGTGGACCTCGTTTCAATGTCCTAATATGTGTTAGTTCTGCAAAAATACCCTAACAAAAATGCATGCTATCTCAATAAAGTCAAACCTAAACCCTATGTCCTATGATACCCTAACCTCAAAATCCAAAACCCTAAACCCCAAATCCTCCTAAACCCTGAAATTAACCCCCTCTAGTTTGGGCATGACGTTGTCGCGCCCAGAATGCTGGGCGCAACAGGGTTGCGCCCAACTGATTGTGAGGGGGTTTAAGGTAGGGTTTTTAGGGTTTGGGGTTTAGGGTGACTATGGTCCATTCATCAGGGTTCAAGGTTTGGAGTCATTAAATTTTTGGGGGATAAAATATCTTGAATAGGTATATATTGGCCCGATATTTTATAATTTTTTTCGTAACCCTAAATGTACTTCTGAAGCTCTTCTACTGAAGGACCATCAGAGAAACTCAAATAATCCCACACAAATTTGGACATGTCAAACCTAAACAGTCATTCATTAGTGTTTAAGGTTTGAAGTCATTTTCCTCAACGTATAGAATAAGCAAGGGGGATTCACCAAATACTACATACGTACTCTTAAGAAAATAAGAAAATGAGATACTACACTTGATCTTAGCCGAGAAAGGTATGATTTATCCCGTTTTCAATTGATCAGTCTATATATGTTCTCAACCTTTGTACTATGAGACCTTAAACCCTAAATCCCAAACCCTCCTAAAGCCTGTAATTAACACCCTCTAGTTTGGGCGCAACGGGGTTGCGCCCAACTGGATGTGAGGGAGTTTAGGATAGGTTTTTTTAGGGTTTAGGTCATTACAGTATATAGTTTAAGCCAATATGGTTTAATTTCAACGAAAAGCTCCCAATATCAACATATGGACAAAATATTTTGCTAAACCAATTTTGTGTTTTCAGGTAGACCTCGTTTTAATGTCTTAATATGTGTTAGTTCTGCAAAAAAACCTAACAAAAATAATGGCTATCTCATTGAAGTCAAAACCCCATTCTATGTCCTATGCTACCCTAAACCCCAAAATCCTAAACCCTAAACCCTGAAATTAACCCCCTCTAGTTTAGGCACAACGGTGTCGCGCCAGAGTGTTGGGCACGACGCCGTTCCACCCAACAGGTTGTGAGGGGGTTTATGGTAGGTTTTTTAAGGGCTTAGGGTTTGGGATTTCGGGTGACTATGTTCCATTCATCAGGGTTCAATGTTTGGGATGTCCAAATTTATTTCGAAAAACAAACCTTCAACAGCAATATATGGCCCCAATATTTTGGAGTTTTTTTCAATAGTCAGAGACTTCTATTGAAGGACCATCAGAGAACCCCCAATAATCCCAAACAAATTTGAACATGGACATGTCAAACCTCAATATAGAAGAAGCAAGGGGGATTCGCCAAATGCTACATATGTAAACCCTAAACCTAAACCCCAAATCGCTGTGCCCAAACGGCTATGAGGGGGTTTAGGGTTTAAGGTTTAGGTCATTACAGTATAAAGTTTAAGGCAATATGGTTTAATTTCACAAAAAAGCTCTCAATATCAACATATGGACAAAATATTTTGCAAAGCGTTCAGGTTGATATTTCTCAATGCAAGAATCAAACCCTATGAGCTCAATCGCCTCTACACACCACCCAAAAGGCTTAGGTTTTAGGGTTTAAGGTTTAGGGTTTGATAGATTTTACCATACCCTATGTCTTATGAGACTCTAAACCCTAAACCCACAAACAACCAGTTAGGCGCAACGCCGTTGTGTCCAGAATTCTGGGCGCTACGGCGTTGCGCCTAGCATTATGGGCGCGACAATATTGCGCCCAACAAGTTACCGTTGTATAACGGTAACTTTCTGGGTGCGACATTGTTGCGCCTAAAATGCTAGGCATTTTGGACGTCGCTCGTCGTCGCCCATTCCAGGGAGGGGGTTAGGGTTCCCCGAAAAATATACAAAGTACATCCATATCCACATCTACATGCGAATAAAATAATATGTTTGGTTAATAATAATTTAAAAATGGTAATAATTAGTGCAACGAAATCAAAAATAAAGTTCATTTACCTGAAGCAAATAGGTGCACCCTGTTATGCCTGCTACCTCTCCCCAGGAAGCGTCGCCAAGGTTCCTATACAATAAAGCAAGCACCCCCGTCTCCCAAGCCGTGCCAACCACTCGGTCCCAATCCTCGAATAACGACAGCATCTTCACCATCAGCTGGTTCGTGGACTTGTCCACAAAAATGCTGCAAGAGAGAACGTGCCATAGGTATCCCGCCGCTATCGAGTGGGCCTCTTCGTCATCCCATATCATGTGTAGCAGGTGATTAGAAAAATCGAAGGCAGAAACCCAGCCCCTAAGGACCTCCTCCCGCATCTTCCTATCCCGGACCCCGAAAATCTCCCGCCCCAACGCCTTAAGCGCTTTGTCAATATCCTTTAGGTCGGCATCCATAGAAACTGAAGGATCGCGACACAAAAACCCCTCTATCCTCAGTCCCAAGATCCTCTCCACGTCATGAAGCGTGATTGTAATCTCGCCCCATGGAAAATCAAAGTTGCTCGTCTCAGGGTGCCACCTCTCGACGAACGCTGATATCAGAACGTGGTCGACCCTACTAAACTGAAAATCCCGGAGACCGGCCAACCCGGACTGCTGCACGAGCCAATACCAACTCCCCTCAACCACCTCATCCGGAATGTATCGACTCTACTCACTGAACTCGGCGGGGCGAGTATAAGCCCTCAAACGCCGTACGAGGGACGGTGCAGGCGGAGGAGGAGCGTGCCAAATCCGGTGCGCAACGTGAGTCGTGAAGCTCCGTAGCACATCAGGCAACTTAAGCCCGTACGGGGGGGCCTCCACGGCAGGTGGACCCTCTCCATCGGGAGGGGGAACGGGCTGTTGGGGTGCGGGAGGGGGAACAAGCTGCTGGGGTGCGGGAGGGGGAACGGGCTGCTGGGGTGCAGGAGGGGGAACGACCTCCTTCATAACGACGTCGTCCAAATGAGGACTCAAGCCCGCAAACTCCTTTGTCTCGGAAAATGCATCCTCCATGACTCAGACGGGACTTTGCGAAGCCGGAGGTGAACACACGTGAGGATGAGGATCCGCTAACGGATCGGATACCGTTTCAATAAAGGGTTCCGCTATTGGAACGAGATCCTTCCGGATTCTACGCTTGCGCTTAGGGGGGTTTTGGAGGTTTTGATTCTTACGACCGAGAGCTGTCACGGGTCGAGATTCCACCTTACGACCCCCCGCATGTTTCGTTTGATTCTCTCGACTATATCCTGTTTTATTCAAATAATTGTCTAATTTAAACAAATTTCTAATTGCTATAAAATTACAATACATTTTTAATTTAATATTCGAATTATATACTAACTTCTCCAATAAATTATATACTAACTTCTCTAATTCATCTAATTTTATTCAAATTCTATTTCATTAATATAATTGTCTAATTTATTATAATAACATACTAATTTTTTATATGCAATTCTAATATATTAAATATGAAATTCAATAAAATAACTAATTGTATTACATAAATTTATTTCTCATTTCTATTCAATAATATACTAAATTTATTCTAATAATATAATTACATAAATTTATTCGATTTTTTTTATACAATTCTAATATTTTCTAACAAATCTAAATATTTCTACAAATAATAAAATAACAAATAAGTTATATATATTATTAAATATGAAATTTAATAAAAAAAACACTATGTACCTCAACTCGTTCGCGACGACTGTATTTTCGTGGCATTCTTGGTCGGCTCGCCTCTCCAACCTGCGCCACCGCCTCGACACCAACGGCCGTGGCAATGTCCAACGCATTTTCCGACCCCACCTCCGCTATCACCCCGACCGGAATATCCCCGACTGCCTCCGAAATATCCCTGACCGCCGCCGGAATATCCCCGAACTCCGCCGGAATATCCCCGACCTCTGCCGGAATATTTCCGACCGCCGCTCTCTCCGCCGCCGCAAGCGTTGCGTCCTCCGCGTCACCCGCCGCCACCCACGCCTCCCAATCGGCCGCCATCCACGGGAAATCGGGATCTGGGTTTTTTCCCAGATCCGCCGCCATTGTCGCCGCCAATGTCGCAGCCGGCGAGTCCTCCAGCCGTCGCCGCTTTCACTCCCCGCCGCCGTCGCCGCTTTCGCTCCCCGCCATTGTCGCCGGAATCTCCATCGTCGAAGACCCTTCCGTTGTGCCCGCCGGAATCTCCATCGAAGGCAGCACCAGATATGGCCCTTCCTCACGCCGGAACTCCTCTTCGCCACTGCCGCCGCCGCCGCCGTCGCTGCTAATTCTCGCCGCCATGGATGTTGAAGATGGAAGGTTGGAGGTTGAAGATGGAGATGGATGGAGGTTGAAGATGAAAGTAAATAAAACATTTACCTGACAGATAATTTTATTTTATTTTCCGTTTACATTTATTTACTTAAAAAATATTTTTAAAAAATATTTTTTCACATATTTACATTAAATTAAAAATATTTAAATTAAAAATATTTTTTTATTTAAATTAAAAATATTTTCTAATATTTAAATTCAAATCTTTTTTTAAATTTTAAAAATGTTGAATCAGTTCAATCTAAACCGGCTCAACAAACCCGGGTTCGGCTCTTGGGCGTAACCAGGTTGCGCCTAAGAATAAAACTTTTTTTTTTAAAAAAAAATCCGTTTTTTGGCGCAACCAACCGCAAAAAAAAACGGGTGCGAACATTCTACCTGGTGTAAATAGGGCAAATAAGCCTTTTTCTTCCTCAAGCTCCAGCTGTGGAGCTTCCTTGCTCATCCATGGCGGTTTTGACCATAATTCGGCCTTGATTTGGGCTCGTTTAGGGTTGATAAATTCATGGGCTTTTTAGAGGAGGATTAAACGCGCCTAATCCATGTATAATCATAAGAAAACAATCAAGAACGAGATTGACTTTCTCCATAGAAGGAAAGAAATATTACTGAGACGCGTCGATCTTATCTGAATGAAATCGGGATCAATTCATAATCTTTTTTAGCCAAATTTGAGCCCATTGTGGAGTGCTCTCCAAGCTTTTTCAAACCCGTATAAATACTCCCCCAATTGATGTCATTTCGGCATCCAATTTCTCAAATCGTCATCACGAACCCTAACCTCCGCCGCCGATGTTCTTCACCAAATTCGAGTTCGTTGGAGCTTCATCCTTGCAATTGTCTACACCATTGGCTTCGTCTTCAAGTCCTCTTTAAAAGCCCTCACTTCTCTCCGCCGTATCGCCTCCGTCGAGCCTCAATTTGGCCGGAAACCACCACGTCTTCACCGAACCAATTTGGGGTATTTCAGATTTTTAATTTCTTTTATTTTTCTTTGTTATTATTTGGCTTAATTAAGATTAATTATATTAATCTGTAATTACTAAATAATAAGAAGTGATTAATTTTATTTTATAAAAATAAAAATTAAATTAATTAGAATTATTTTGGGTATTATCTTAGACTATGAATGGTAAAATATTAACTTTTCATCTAGATAATATTTTGGATTGAAATTTTTAGACTTATAAATAAATTATGAGATTAATTTATTTATGATAAGATTATTTAGAATATACGACTAATTGATTTTTATTCGTATAAGTAATCGTTTTACCGAAAAGTCTTGAAGATGAATTAATTGGAGTTAGGTAAATCCAATTAAAAATCAAGACTTGTACCCTTCAATTGTTGTTATTGAATAAATTATCTAATCATAATTTATTTATGTTTTGTGATTTGGGTACATCTCGGAATCGCGTTTGGAACGGAAATAAAGCAGGGAGCTGATTTGCTTTTCAAAAGCAACCATCTCCGATACGCCGTTCAACCTTCTTCGTGATTCAAGGCAAGTGGCGGTTCACTCTTACATATTTATTCCATTTTCATCTTAATTGACAATGAGTCGGTTGTTCTATTACGTTGGGATAAATAATTCTTTTAGGAACTTGTGTGAATAAATTGTGTGTTAATTGAACCTTATTATTATAGGTTATATAATATGCTAGCTACGACCCTTATATATATTGATATTATTATTATAGGGTGGTACTTAAAATTGGTGTGGATTTGTTGTGCATTGGTATAGATATATAAATGCTAGTTTAGCACGAGTATTCATAGGAACGATATTTCCTTGTGAGGTTTAGTCGTTTCTTTATAACTTTGTGTTAGGAGGATAAATACCCTAACGCTTTTGGTCATGACCTACCCCTATCCGAATATAGGTGGTGGTGCACTTAGCTAGTGCCAATCTTCAGGATTTATTCCTATCTTATATCTCATTGTGATATCTGTTGTGGAAATTACAAGCTTTAACGTTAATGAACGTTTTGAAATTAAATAAGATAAGTGCTTTGGTGTAGATAATTAATATACCCTCGGACGAGAAGTACAACGTGAAATCCGCTCGGTCGGACTCTTGTTTAAAGTAAGCCATCTTTTCAATCTGGATTCGCATTATGCGGTGAGGTTGGTCGTGGATCCAAATATTCAAGGTCGGTTTCAAAGTTTGTGTGAATTATAATGTTCTCAAACAAATTCATTAATTTCACATAAGACTCATCTTCTTTGGAGTCTTCTGTTGTCGCATACATTTTCTTTCATTTCAGTGAGAGTATGTGAGTTATATTGTTACTTGTCGATTTAGTAAGGATGCCACTTGGGCTTTAATTGGAAGATCGTGGCTTGAAGTTTTAGAAAATGGGACACGTGTTGTCTTATTATATTGTTGCTTGTCGATTTAGTAGGATGCCACTTGGTTCAATTTTTACTGAAGACATTCCTTCAGCTTTAAGTATATAAGGGAGATGGTGTAGTAGTTATAGTCAAGCAAAAGTATAATACCGGGTAGTTTGTATATAATCCGAATGACCAAATTGTCTAGGCTGGGCCTTGAGAACCAAACCCACAGAGATCACAGCAAAAGTAGATAGAACCTGAAAAGCAAAGACTTGTTCAAGATTATTTCAGAGCATGTTTTCATGGGTAATGTAGCTCAAGTGATGTGAAAAACAGTAGCACTAATAATGCCACTATCATAGTAAAATATTCCAACAAAATGGCAGAGAATCAAAAGTTATATACAACCACCACTAATAATGGCTAGAGGCAGCAAGTTTTTGTCTAACTGTGATCCATGGCAACACAATGAAATTGCACAATGTGTACCCACCAAGTAAAAACTACAAGACTAAAACAATCAATGTGTACTTTGAAACTGCATAATGTTAAAATAATACCCACCAGACTTCCATAAAGCTTCAACGTACGCCATGTTAATACCCACCAACAATCAATGTGTACTTTGATGATCCAACCCATGCACATTGTGGAACATCTGTTGGTTCAAGCAACACCCAGGAAATCACCTATATTAGAATGAAGAAATTAGGTTACCACATAGATATAATGTAAATATTGGTAAAAAACTAGTTACCGTTGAGCCCCGGGAGGAAAACTTTGCTCCCACCCACAGCTCAAGCATCGATAACGGTACATTGGCCTGCTGTCATTAGGATCCGTCGAGCCAAAGTGAAAAGCTCTTTTCTCACAGCCTTGACATTGAATCTTTCTCTTATCAATGTCCTCGAGCACTTCGATAACAGAGCTACTTGCAACTGTCTGAGCTGAGATGTGACCTAGAACCAACAGTTCTACTAGGTTGGATTCTGGATGTTCCTCAATGTAACTACACCTCACATACCCGTCACTTGTAGTCACCGCCGAATTCGTGCTTCAAGTAAATGGATTTTTCAAGCTCCAGCCTGAGCAGCATATCTCAAATCAGTTTCTTGTCCGGTTTCGTTATCAACAAAACAACACTCTAGCATCCTTCTGTAAGGCAACCTTTCCTAATACAAAATCTTTTTTTTTTCAGATTCTGAATATAATGAATTGCAGAATGAAAAGTGTGTGGATTCTGAATATAATGAATTACAAGAACTAATATTTGTTTGGAAGAAAAACAGATTAACGATTCACATATAAATTGCATCCATACAAACTCATCTGTCAATATAATTTATCTCAAACAAGAACTTTTCTTGAGAACTAAAAAACCTAAGGATCAAAGTACTAACCACTTCGAAGGTGACAAAGGATTCACACTGTGATAAGTTTCAATGTGATGTGACGAATGAGAGAAAGATAATAGAACGCAAAGAAAGAACACAAATTTTACGTTGTTTACTAAGAGGGTGTTAGATACATCCACGAGCAGAAAGAGAACTGATTTTATTAGGGTGGTAGAAAACCTAATTTCCTAAATACAATACGGCGGAGGCAAACATAGTATTTATAGATCTCTTATCTATCTTAAATTAACTTGCTATACAAGTAAGGGCCCAATTAAATAACCAACCACAAATACGAATGCATGAAAGTTGACATGTCAAAACATGACCCGACTCGATAATTTAACCTGACGCGTATGTAATTTTTAGTGTTGAGTTCGACTCGAAAAATTATAGGTTTAATCAACTCGATCTGTTCATATCTCGGAAGCACGAAAACCCCTCGGAAGGGGAGTTTTCGGTGTCAGAAGCGGGGAAGCGGCGGGAAACGCCCGTAAACGGTCAAACACGGTCAAGACACGGTCAAACTTCCGAAAACCCTTCGGAAACGGTCAAGACACACCTCAGAAACGTAACTCTGCATTTGCACCACCCAAACAGTAAGGAAGACGAGTGGAGGAAAGCCGCCGCCTAGTTGCCCCCACACCGGCCACGCGTTTGCATCGAGTTTGAGTTGCAGAGGCGTTCTCTCTTCTCTGTTTTGTTGCTCAGGGTTGTGCAACGACGCTCTCCTTCTGTTTTAGGGCATGTTCAGGTGCAACACTTTGTATTAAAGCTTGAGCCACTTCTAATGGGCTTACATAAATTAAGGCCCAAGAGAATTTTGCTGCTTCTATAGCCAATTAACTTCAATTAAAATTACATAATGAACCCTAAAAATACTAGAAACTAAAAAAATGTATCAATCTTTATAAGAATTATAAAAATAATATATAATATATCCCCGTTTCCTCGCCGTTTCCATTTTCTCTATTTTTTGGTTTGTCGCTTCCCGATATCCTGTCGTTTTCGTTTCTCGTTTGGTTCATATGTATTATCTCATATATATTCAATATTATAATGTATTTTATTATCGATGGCGTTATATATACGCAGTTTTTTATACTTTCGCACGCACATTGGTGTGCCAAAAATAGGCGTGTGTTTTGGTACGCCAAAGTTAAGCGTATAGGGGGTAAAATAGGAAAAAATAGGCAAAATACCCATAAAGATGGTACGCCGGGCTAAGGCGCACCAGATTGGCATGCCTGAATTAGGCGCACCGATGTGCCGGGAAAAAGTGACCCATTTGGCGCGCCATAAAATGGCGCACCAAGGATCCACAAATGCAGGACTTCAGCTTCTTCATTTTCTTTTTTTTGGGGACTTCTTCATTTTTTTTGTTTAGTTATTAATTTATTATCTTATAAACTACACAATAGGCTTACATATCCACATAATTTTTTATTGTTGCTAAAGAAAACAAGAAACAGTTTCTTTGATAATACCTAAGTTTACAATTAGAATTAAAACAGTTTATTTGTATAGGTAGTATCAGTATATAAATATATAAATTTTATATTTAAGGTATATATAAAATTTTAAGAGTTATGTTGTATGAATACGATTTACAAAATACGCTATTTGAACAATATCTCTATAGTGTTATAAATTCAGCAAACCAGTAATAAAAATACTAAACTACTTTTGTTTTAGAAAATTAAAATGAACAAAAAAAGATAGTGTTATGTACTAATATTACATTAACATTAAAAATCGTGTAGATCATATAAAAACAAACTCATATTGGAAAAAAATACACCATGTACTTGGATGAAAAACACATTTTAATTTTTTATCATCGTCTTTTTAATTAAATTGATCAAGCCGATCGAGTCGTTCAAATTTTCGGGTTGGTTGGATCTGGCTATTACAGATTTCGTGCGGATATAGGCGGATTAGATCGGTTTTTGACATATCGAGTGGCCACATGAATCATTCAAGATTAATATCCCAAAAAGTATTTGCACCACAAGAGAAAAACAAAAGAGGTGAATGATGGAATAGGTTTTACATGTGCTCGAGTTCATCAGCACAAAAAAGTAATCTGAACTATTAGAATATTTATGAAATAAACTATTGTTATATCGCATAGTTATATACTATAGCTATATATTATGGTTATATCGTATAGTTATATACTATTGTTATACCGTATAGTTATATACTATGGTTATATCATATAGTTATATACTATTGTTATACCGTATAATTATAACTATTGTTATATCGTATAGTTATAACTATTGTTATATCGTATAATTATATACTATTGTTATATCGTATAGTTATAACTATTGTTATATCGTATAGTTATAGACTATAGTTATATATTATAGTTATATCGTATAGTTATATATTATGATTATATCGTATAGTTATATACTATTGTTATATCGTATAGTTATATACTATGGTTATATCGTACAATTATATACTATTGTTAATTTGTTATATCGTATATTTATATACTATTGTTATATCTTATCATTATATACTATAGTTATATACTATGATTATATCGTATAGTTATATACTATAGTTACATATTATTGTTATATCGTATATTTATATACTATTGTTATATCGTATAGTTATATACTATTGTTATACTGTATAGTTATAACTATTGTTATATCGCACAGTTATATACTATGGTTATATCGTATAGTTATATACTATGGTTTAATATTATAGTTATATACTATTGTTATATCGCATAGTTATATACTATGGTTATATCTTATAGTTATATACTATTGTTATATCGTATAGTTATATACTATTGTTATATCGTATAGTTATATACTATTGTTATATCATATAGTTATATACTATTGTTATATTGTATAGTTATATGCTATTGTTACATCGTATAGTTATAACTATTGTTATATCGTATAGTTATAACTATTGTTATATCGTATAGTTATAACTATTGTTATATCGTATAGTTATATAACTATTGTTATATCACACTTTTGGTACGCTCTAATTTGGCGTACTAAAAAATTGATACGCTTTTTATTGGCATACCAATTTTATCATATTTTTTACTTAGAGTACCCCTCTGCATGTACGCTTAATTTAGACGCATTAAAGTGCGTGAAAAAAGATAAAAACATGCGTGTATATAAGATCTACCTTTATTATTTAATTAAATAATATTAATTATTTTACTATTTATTATAAAAATGGTTACAATAATCATAAAAACTGACATTTTGAAGTCATTGGATCGATCCGAACCCATATGATACGACTTGACCAACCAGTTAATTTTAACAACCCAACTTTACTTGAATATGATTTAATTCAAACCCGATCGATCTGAACCAGACCCAACCCATCCGACCCAGTTCCATATGTAAGTAATCTCTAAATTTGGTGGTTTTCCTTCCTTAAATTGATCGCTCACTATTCTCTCCCCCAAGAAATCGCAATAATGCTCTATGTGGGGGAATAGTATTAAGATATTTTAACACTTAACCCTTGTTCCAAAGAGATGTCGAATTGTCGATAACAACTATTTACTTTATCTTACTTGAAATTTTTATTTTCCGAGTACATGTTTTGGAGCAATTCGTGCAAGATCATTGCAATTTTTCTTTAATTTATCCAAATGAAAGTCAAATAGATTCTATGATTGTTTATGGGCGAAAAGATCAATCGATCTAAATCGCCTTAGACGGGATAACGAGTCGATTGGATAGAATAATGATAACACAATAAATCCAAACCAAATGAACAATCAACTAAGTATGAAATAGGAACAAGATTATGTGATGATATATTGATTATACAATGATAAGAATGTGACAAAGTACATCTTAACTCCTCTAGATGCAAAAGATCGAGCCTTGTCTAACCGGCTCAGCTAGCGTCCGATCCTTGGCGGTCGAGTACTATTGCCAAAAGTGTTAAACGAGAACAAGTATGCCAGTAAGCCTTTTGAGAGCTGAGATAATGAGTATTTTTGTGACTTGAGTCGTCCTCTCTTTAGCCTCTTCGTGCCCCATTTATTGGATCCTTTTCTCCGTCGGTCTTGTTACCGTTTGCATGAGATCTTTCCCTTAATTTCTGAGCATAATCCTTGGGATCTTCTTATTAATGTAGCTTCTAATTTTGCACTTGAATCGGTTGCCGTTACTGAAGATCAGGCCGTTACGGCTTGGGCGAGATTTTCGAGATCGGTCGGGTTTATGCATTGACGAGCATCCGACGCTCCTCTTCAAACTCCTTGGCCCATTTCCAAGTTGAGGCGGCCCAGTCTGCTATGCTCGGCCTATCAAAGTATTATGGGCCCTACAATGATCATACAATCCATACCGTTGCAGTGGGATTATAGGATAACAAATGTTGGGCCACGGTTTTATTGACTTGTTGGACCGGCCCAACAAATTTGAAGGAACCTGCCATCTAGAAGATTCAGACGGAAACTGTGAGAGAAAGACATTGACGCAAAAAGACGTTAATCTCAGAACGACCAGTGCCTCACTCGACGACTCCCGCGTATCTCGGGCGGTTTTAACTAGATTGGATGTAAACACTTTTGTTCTTTGATTCTATTTCTTGTTCGAATACTTAAGCCATCGACAAATGAATTCTTCGATTCGTTAAAGCTTCTCACCCAAAGAAGATAAGCCTGCTTTTATATTCGTTCGATTTCATTCATCTTATTATTAGTTAATTTGAATTGTCCAAATACTTTAATCTTATTGTTATATAGTTATTCCATTTGAAGTGATTTAGGTAGAATTGATATTTTCTCCTCAAAACAACAAATATACACAAATTTCACTTCCATTTTAAAAATATATATACATGATCGTTCTGTATGAAACTTCAGAGACCGAGATTTGACGTATACGAATATGTATACGGCTGGCTTTGCTGAACAAAGCTTATTCTTTCGAAATAGTTAAAAAAAATATGAATCAAAATAATCGAACTTTTCCGTCCTACAAATAAATGAATATATTCTTACGTATTTTTAATAAACATCTTTAATTTACAATAGTCGATCAGCACATCCATGAGCTAGGTCAGCTATGAATGTCCGGCCGCGGCGGAGGCGATCTGCAGAGCGAGGAGTGCGACGGACGCCGGCACGCTGGCGCCGAGGAGACCGAGGACGGCGAATCCGACGCTAGGGCGGGAGTCGAGGAGGAGAGACTGGACGACGGCGAGGGAGCGGCAGATGAGGTCGTCGTAGTTGGCGTAGATCTGCTTCTCCCACTCCATCCACTCCGCCGGCGGCTGGTAGTTCCTCTCTATCACCTTCATCTCGTGGATTCTCTTCCTCAGCACTATCATCCCTTCGTCCACCTGTCTCCCCGATCCGTAAGAGTTTCTCCTCCTCAGCGCCGCCTCAACCTTCACCGCCGCCGGCGCCTTCCTCGGACGCGTTCCGCTTGATTTGGAGAGGGAAGGTAAGAATGTTGAGGTTAGTGAAACGGCCTCCATTTTTCGAATTTCGATCGACGATTTGGAAACTTAGATCTGGATTTGAACTTTAATTTCTCGATTTTGATTTTTGATTGCTGAAATCTGTTGCGTATCGGTGTTGGTGTGGTGTATCGATCAGATAGATGCGGTGATTTATAGAAGAGGTGGACCGTTGATCAGGTGAGAAACGTGTCGGAATGTGATTGGGTGTTATATTATTTAATTAATACAGTAAATAATTGGGAATAATTGGAAGTTCGGGGATATAATAGAGGATTAGAGGGGGTTTAATTAGTTAAATCCAGCTGCAGACGCGGTGCGATGGAGGTGCAAGGAAGGTGTTGGCGCGTATAATCCGCGGTGAAGTCGACGGATGTTGACAGTTGACGTTACAATTAGTTTTATAATGGTTTAATAATTTCATTTTATTTATTTTTAAGGGTGAGCAATTGATTGGAGCACGGGTGAGCATCGATCCAAAACCGAATCGAACCGAACCGAAAAAACTGAAACTCCAAAAAAATTGAACCGAAATCCGAACCGAATTATATTGGTTCGGTTCGGTCTGAATTCGGTTCGTCTAAAAACTCAAAAAAACCGAATTAATGAAGTCTAGCACAATGGAGGCGGTGGAGCTGTGGAGAGTGGAGACTGGGAGTGAGTGGGGCGAGGGGACGCAATCGCAAGCAGCAGCCAATGACGGCGACCGAGGGAGCGATGCGATCCAGGAACTGGGAAAGATGACGACCAACGGCGTCAAGCAGCAGCAACAAGCAAGTGGCCACCCATCGGCGTCAAGCAACAGCCAATGACGAAGACAATTCAGTCAATGAGGACTCTTGGCAGTGGGCAACAACGGCGGACTGGGCGGAGTCGCAACGTGCAACTGCAAGACGGCGGACTGGGAGGGACACTGGAGTACTGGACACGCAGGGGCGGCAGGGCTAGGGCAACGTGCAAGACGGCGGACTGCAAGTGGGAACTGGGAGGATTCAAATTCAACAAGAGATGCCGAGGCAGCCGAGATGGGCCCAAATGAATGGCAGTCGGCCCAGTAAGGAATTAAGAATGGCAGGGCTTTTTTTTTAAAATCCGGTTTATCCGAACCGAAATTAAACCGAACCGAAAACCGAAATCCAAAATTACCTAAACCGAAATATTTCGGTTTCGGTTTAGATCGGTTTTTTCGGTCCGATTCGGTTAAAAAATTCGGTTTATTCGAACCGTGCTCATCCCTAGATTGGAGATACGATGATAGAGTGAAATGTCAATGGACTGACTGGATTTTGAAGTATTACTCATTAGACGTTAGAACCTAAAGTTGGTTTGAAATTTGTGTATGGATGAGTCTCAATACACTGGAAACTACGGTATACCATTTGATACACCATTTAAAAAAATTGTATTTATATTCCTAAAATTTTCATTTTATAAAATTAAAACTGTTTTATTATTTTGAATTAAAATTAAAAACCTAAAAATATATAAGATTTATCATATACAATGTAAGTAAAATTTTTAAAAAGTATTTTAAAGTTAATTTATACCATGTATATTAAAACGGTGTACTGAAGGGTATACCGTAAATTGTAGAAGATCCAGACTCATAATGGATGCGTATTAATTTTTAGGTTACTTTCTTTTTACAATAGTTTTTGACCTTTGTAAGAACACCATTAGATTTTTAGGTTGGTTTGAAATTGATTTATATGTAAACTATAAATAATTTATTTGTACAAGTAAGTACTTTCAAGATAAAAAAAATGTTTTATTACTAGCAAAATCATCGTGTGAAAATGAGCGTCCATGTAAAAAATAAGAATGATGTATATTTAGAAAAAATTTAGGGTCTGTTTGGATCTCCCAATTTAATACATTTGTATTAAATTATACAAAATCATCAATTTAATGCAAGATAATACATCATACACGGAATCCAAGTGGACCCTTAGTGAAGCCCAATACGGCCCAAAAATTAAATGACAAAAAGTCACTCAATTACATTTAGCGTCAATGATGAATTTGCAGTAGGAGTAGATCATCCAATAAACAATCGATACATCATCTCTATGTTGTCCCACTTTTGCTGCACTCACAACATATTACGGTGGAAGTTGTCCGCCGGACTGAAGAGCCTGGGGTGCTCTCTTCTATTTTTTTGCTGCCTTATACACGGCTGATCAGCCTGTCTCTGGGGATAGTGCTCTATTTCGAGGCATCTTTTCGGAGGGTCTTGGTGATTCGTTTATGGTGTCGCTCCATAAGGTTTCGAACCCAACTCATACCTCGCAGTTGCGGTCTATTTCTTTGCTCAATGTCGTGTTCAAAGTGGCGACGAAGGCAATTGTTAACAAGCTTAAGCCAGTTCTCCCGCTCCTTGTTTCCCCGGCTCAAGCGACTTTATCCCCGTTCGGCAAATTATGGACAATGTTGTGATTGTCGAGGAGGTTTTGCAATCGATGAATTCCACTCCCGGCCTCTAATAAATGGTCGGTTTTGTCGGAGGCTGATCGAGGTCATTATGCAATGTGGATTAATGAATATATTATGGAATGGGGCGAGATTTGGTCACTTCATGCCGTCTCGAGGTATCCATCACGGTGATCCGTTTTCTCCCTATTCATCTGTCCTTTGTATGGAGAAGCTTTCGCATATTATCCAATCTGCTGTTGATAATGGTTCTTGGGCACCAATCATGGAGGGAACGGTGCAGCTCTCACATTTGTTTTTTGCAGATGATTTAGTTCTGTTTGCTAAGGCTAATGCACATTAAGCTCTTGTAATTAAGGTGATGGTATTGTAGGTGATGATAATGATGGAGAAGTACAAATACAAATTCCTGATGAACTATTGGTGAAGGGTTATGATTAAGATCTGATTCCAGCAATTGTTAAGTGTGTTTATTCCTCTCTTTTGGACATTAAGTTGTTTTCGAAATACTTTGAAGAACGGATAATTTTTGCACCAACACATGAAGATGTAGATAGAGTTAATGGTTATATATTGTCTTTGTTACTTGGTGATGAGAAAGTTTATCTCAATTTGGATATCATGTGCAAGACAGGTTTTATTGCAGACAACGATACAAGTGTTTATACATCTGACTACTTGAACTGTATTAGATGTTCTGGTGTCCCAAATCATGTACTTAAACTTAAGGTTGGAGTCCTTATTATGTTGCTTCGAAATATTGATCAGTCTTCAGGACAAGATTTATAATCATACAACTCGACATTCATGTCAAACAAGGAAGAATATTTCAGGCAACAATATCGGACAAGTTTTGATTCATCGCGTGCTCATGTCACCATCAGACACTTCGTATCTGTTCATGTTTTAATGAAGTCAATTTCCCTTGAGTATCTGTTTTGCTATGACGATAAACAAGAGTCGGGGCCAATCACTTGCAAATGTTTGTTTGTGTCTTCAATGCCCTGTTTTCACTCATGGTCAGTTTTATATCGCATCATCAAGAGTTACTAGCAAGAAAGGTTTGGAGATTTTAATATGCGACAAAAAACAAAAAAAGATCTAATACTTGCAATTTTGAACATCTTACGAGATTTTATGTTTAGGGTTTCATTTTCATGTATTAGATGAACATTTTGATTATGTTTTGTCGTTTTAGTAGTATTAATGTTAGGGATGTGGCTATCCCCACTCCAAAATTAATTAGCCAATTTTTACTATATATAAAGTTTATGGATAGTTTCGCCTCTCTTTCGATAATATTTTATCAATCTCTTTAGTATTTTTTATTCAATTAGTTTTTTTATATTATCATTCATCTATTTCTATAACAGTTCTATATCGATTAAATATATAATTTTAATATATAATTTTTTAAAATATAAGGAAAAATAAATAAATCACGTGCCTTGCACGGATACTACACTAGTTTTTATATTAAAGAGATATTGCGCTCTCGTGAACAGATAATATCCAGAAAACATGTCAAACATCAAAGTGCTATTTTTCTTGTTGAGAACGTTGAATGAAATGGACTGAAGCCCAATAATATATCGTTACAAACGGACGGATCCAATTAAATCAGGCCCAGCCCAAACACGTATAATTTTCCATTGCTTCTTTTCTGATCTTGATTTTTTGTTCAATAGGGGCCATTTTTTTTTTAGACTAGTTCGATCAAAGCCGCTTTAAGTTTAGACGAGATGTGTGACTCTTTTACGAGGATTTTGGACCCATTGGCCCTTTAAGAGTTTTCAATTAATAAAAGAGATCCCTACTAATTTTTATGTATTTTTCCTACCCCTATTTATTTATTTATTTTATTTTTTTTCCTTCCTCTTTTTTATTTTTTCTCTCTCTAAAATATTATTTTTTGGGGTTTAGGGTTTAAGGGGTATGGAGTAGGGTTTAGGGAGAGGGGTCCATTTTTACTAAGGGTCCATTAGTTTATAAAAATGTTTGTCAAATGATCATTTACTTAACAAACCGCTCTTTTATGGATAATTTCTTCTACTCACAAGCTACTCCATGTGATGATGTAAAGACAATTTAAACTTGAATACATAGGGGCTAACACTAGGGGTGTTCATCGGGTTCGGTTTTTGATTTTTTGAACCGAATCGAATTGATTATATTCGGTTCGGTTTTTAGTTCTTATAAAATAATATTCGGTTTTTGGTTCGGTCAAAGCCGATTATTTATAAAAATAATTAAAAAAAACCTAGATTTCTAGATAAATTAGTCTAACCTTATTCGGTCCAGTCCAATTCGGTGTAGTTCGGCCTAGTTCGGTCCATGTTCGGTCCAAGTTCGGTCCAGTTCGGTCGAGTTCGGTCCAATTCGGTCGAGTTCGGTCCAATTCGGTCTAATTCGGTTTTGTGCACTAAAACCTACTTCAATAACCTAAATTAACATAATTTCAAAATATTCGGTTATTTCGGGCCAAAACCGAACCGAACCGAATAAAACCGAACCGAGTATGTTCGGTTCGGTTTTCGGTCCACAAAATTCTGAAATTTGGTTTCAGTTCGGTTTTGTTCGGTTCGGTTTTGGCCCGATGAACAGTCCTACCTAACACTACAATCACTGACCAAATTCTCACAAGTGCAAATATGTAATTATTAGACTCTTTTATACATCGACCTAGCTGAAGATCTACTCTGCATATCATCTTTATAAATCATGTTTCCTCTAACACAAAGACAACCAATGCAACCTCACTATCCAAAATTAGCTTGCAATTGCGCGTTGAACAAAAAGGAAATTGGGAGAATAACATCATTCACATTCTCCCCAACCCACCAATAAAGAATCTCAATTTTATTTTCTCATCTCCTTTCCTTTTCATCCTTGATTTTGGAATCTATGTTGATTTGGATTAATGGAACAATCAATTGGGTTTTGTGTATGTTCAAACACATCACGCGTATTAAGCACAACATATAATTAGGCCTAATAAAATTCGATTGACAATAGATGCATTAACCCACTATCATATATTAGGCTTGAAACAATTTCCACTATTTAATGCGGGTTCGACATACTTTTACATATAAAGAGTGAAGAGATTCAAAGTTTTGACCTCAATATGAGTAGTAATATGTTAATATGGATATGAGTATGAGTATATCTTTTATATACTAGAAATATAGAAAAAAATACTCTAATATCAGCTAATGCCGATATCCAATATATCAAACAACAATTATCAGTGCGGACGTGCGGAGCATGTACTTTAGCGCCTTATTTGTGCATTTTAACGTCTTATTTGTACACTTTTTCAAAAAAAAAAAAAAATTTCTTTTTCAAATTTTTTTCCAAGCATTTTTCAATTTTTTTGCTAAAGTGCACAAATAAGGCCCTATAGTGCATGTCCGCACGGGAAGAGTGCTCCGCACCGGAACCGCACTCTAATATCATGATATATCAAATACGGGGCAAGATCGGGTGTAAATAGACACAGAGGTGTAAATTGAGAATGAATTAGGAGTGTGATGTGTCCTTGCCTCTTGTGTCAAGCCAAGTTGTCAAAGGAGACGCCTTGGATCTAGTCTTAATTGGGAAGCCACTTCTGAACGTCATAGTGGTGGGATCGCGAACGGAAGAACGCGATGATGGTGGTGGTGGTGATCATGGTGGCGATGGAAGCGAGTTGATAGAAGTATGGATAGCGGTGGCGGAAGCGATTGAATTGAGGGATAGACGACATGAAGGGACAAGTCGTTGATGTCATAGCGTCGACTGCGGAGGGGATAAGCTCGATGAAGATCGAGTGGTTGCCGTAGCGTCGGCGGCGGAGTGAATGAGGATGAGAGAGATATGGGTGACGTCCGATCAAGGGACGAAGGGATTGACACTCGACTTTAAACCTTGAACTTTAACTTTGAACGTGACTAAAACAAAGAACATGGGAGGCTTTAAATAGCCAAAGTATCTCAGCCAAGACCTAATGAACTTGGGCCGAAACGAGCCTAAGGGCTAGTCCATGCAAGCATGCAAAAGGCACAAACCCTAAAAGATAGAAAGATAATAAAAGGAAACTATCTAAAACGCTATAAACAAGGAAACTATCTAAAACAAACCTAGAAATACCGAATATAGAAATTGTCTTAAAAGAACGCGTTAAATGAAGAGAATGTGAGAATCTTCAGAAAGAACGCAATCATCATTGAATGATCTTGAGTCGCTGGAAAGAGATCGCGTTGATCTTTGACTCGCTTGAAGGAAGAACGCGGTCTTCGTACTTGGCTCTTCTGAGCTCAGAGTCATGGCTTTGTCTTTGTCTTGGGCCGTCATGGGAGGCAGGGTCACATCACCCTCCCCCACTTGGCTGTGAAGCGTCCTCGCTTCACCGTAGTTGAACTGGTGCTCGACATTCGTGTGCAATTGCTCATACGCGAAGAGTCCGGTGTCAAACACGAATCTGGGGCCGTAGCGTGGCAGAGAGGAACCAAACACCCAGTGGAGTATGTGTTGAAAGGCATGCAAGGGTGGTAGTATGTTGGGTGGCTTCGCTGTCAACTCCGTCGTGAACTCTAGTGGAGACGAGGCTGCAGGTGGTGGCAACTGCGCGGCGATATGGGAGTAGGGAATGCCGGTAGTGGGCACCTTGTGGCTCCAACTTGCAATGAAGTTCCTGGGCCGGGCGAGAAGCACCTGGTGATCACAACGACCCGGCAATGCTATGGTCGGAGGCTCGCCGTGATGTAAGACGAGTTGGTGCCTTAAGGAAGGAGCTCGGTTGGTCGCGTGGTTGTTGACGCGGTCTTTGTGGCCTTCAATTGTTTGTCGCGATCACGCTCGACCTGATCCTGCAAGATCTCATGGGAAGACATTGGATGCAAGGTGACGCATTTCCCATGGTAATTGAACACATAAGTGTTCAAAAAGCCATCGTGGAGCACGCGTCTGTCGAATTGCCATAGGCGCCCAAGCAAAATATGGGTGACGTCCATTGCAATGACATCACAAAGAATAGAATCACAGTATTGCCCTATGGAAAAAGAAATTAAACACTAGCGAGATACTGTGTTACCTGGACTTGAAGAAAGCCATTGGAGGGCATAAGGTTGCGGATGAGGTGTCGTAGGTAACTTGAAGTGTGTCACGACTTTCTCATTGACAATGTTAGCACATGATCCTCCATCAACTATGACACTCAAGGAAGCTGTTTTTACGAGAGCTCTGGTGTGGAACAAGTTCTCGCGTTGATCTTGGAGGCTCGCATCCTTGACGGTGAGGAGGCAACGCGACACTAAGCTTAATGGCGTGCCCGCGTGCAGTGAAGCGGGTTTGCAGTCATATGCGTCGTCTTCCTCTTCTTGGTTGCCTTCCTCGATCGCGTCAACTGTTTCCTCCTCGTCGTCATAGGACTCGTATCCCACGGCGGTTGTGGAGAACAAGACCTTGCGAGCATTGGGGCAATCTTTCTTGTAGTGGCCTCTTCCACCACATTTGTAGCACTCAACGTCGCGCGCGCGATCAATGGCAACTGGAGTTTGGCTGGGCGCGTGCTGGCGTGGTGCGGTGGTTGGCATCGACGGCTTCGCGATGGGAGCTTGGCCTGACGCGGCTGTGGTAGTCACACTGGGGGGAACATTAGTAGAATGCAAGCCACTAGCGTTAGAAGCATACCTTGATTGGCCACTTGGATAAGTGTAAGACTTCCGACGAGAGAGTTGTGCATGGATTTGCATCGCCGTATGTGTAAGTGTGTTCAAATCCTTGATGGGCAAGATCTCTAGTTGATCACGTATGTTGGTGTTCAAGCCACTCAAGAATTTGGTCCTCAAAGTTGATGGTGCAACAAAGATGTTGGCCTTGTAATACATGTCTTCAAGCTTGGAAAAGAACTCGAGTGGAGTCATCGATCCCTGGCGAGCCATGGCAATGTCCAATCTCATTTGATTCCGGTAGTTTGGAGGCACGTATTTCCTGGTCATTACGTAGACTAATTGATGCCATTCTGTGACTCGTGCTCTGTGGCGTCGAACGCAGTCATCTTAGAACCTATGCCACCACACGCGGGTGGCTCCTCGGAAGTTAAGTGTCGCGGCGTCAACATGGTCCTCAGGTGGCACACGATTATAGCGAAGAGTGTACTCTGTAGCCTGCACCCATTCAAGAAACACAGAGGGGTTGTATTCACCATGAAAATGCTCGATTTTTACCTTGACGTGGGGTCGCTGGTATCGAGGCTGTTCTGGGGCTGGGTTGAATGCGTTGTGTGGGGAAGCGTCATAAAGAGGGTTGTTAATGGCGTGCAATCCATGTGGTCTATCGCATCCAACGTGGTGTCTATTGCGTTGTTCGCGATCTTCGCAGACAAGGTCATCCCTGGGCGCGTAGGCGTCATCACATTGACGTCTTCGTGGCTGGGGATCATAGTTGTCGCATCGATTGTCTCACTGTTGAACATCACGGCGCTCGCCGCCAATGTCAGGAACGCGTTCTCCTCTGGGTCGGAGACGCGGCGAAGGTATCCAATCCGAAGGGTGATCCTGTAACTCAATGGAATTTCCAAGAGATGGATGGAAAAAATTTGGATTGACCATACCTGAGTCCTCGATCTCTTCGTCATCATACTCGTCAAAGTCGTCTTGGACATTGGGTGTGATCGACGTGTAGCCATCGTCATAACGCAGTGTCCGGACACTTTGGTGTCGTAGATGATCGCGTACATCATGGTTGCGTTGCTGAGTAGGGGGTGTCCTCAAAGGATCATCGCGGGGGGCAGCTCCACGATTGCGGCGGCTGTGTCTTCTTGGCGTCGCGTCGGCTTGGGCAGCTTGACGACGTCGGCCATCGCGTGGTGTAGAGGCTTGCACACGGCGCTGTATTCTCCGAGAGGCATACCTGTCATCAAAATTGTAAGGTTCAGAGTACTCACCTCGATCATCCTTGGCGTCGTGGTCGTAGTCGGAGCCGTCGTCGAAGCCATCAGGTGTGGCTCTGGGGACATAGCGGTCCGCGTGGGAAACGAAGCCTTGGCGACTCTCAATGACACTCTGCATTCTATTGAGTTGTGGTTGATGTTGAGACGTCGAATGCAGTTTGCCTTTGCCTTTGTCGACTCTCGTCTTCGATGGACCCGCGTCAGTAGCTCCAGGTGGAGGCGGCGCGTCCATAGCACTTGGAGGGGTAGGAGTCGGCACGATGGGTGCCACTGGTGGTTGGGCTTTCAAAGTCACAATCTCTTGTCTTAGAGCCTGGATCAAGGTTTGATCTTCAGACAATTCCATGATTGGATCGCGTTGTTGGTCTTGTGGTGGTTGGGCTTGAGGTAGAACCAACTGTGGGGGTTGATCTCGGTTTGTTGTGTCGACTTCGCGGTCATCTTGACTGGATCCAATCTGCATTGTGCCTATAACAAGACGGCCAGACATGGGAGTAAAAACGAACCAAAAGACAACAAAGAACAACAACCAAGCAAATCACTAATTAAATCACAAAGTTCACGTAGGTATGGCTTGTTTGGGCTTGCCGTGAGGGCGGCTTGGTTTGCACAAGAGTTGGTGTATCAAGCAAGGTGCAATCAAACAAACAAGAACAAATTGAAACCCTAAACAAACATAAACAAAGCAACCGAGTAGCAAGAAATCACCTTCTAGGAAGCTACCTAGACGATGGAGAGATTGAGAAGATGAGCTTAGACCTGGGTGAGGGAGTTAGGGTTGCCTTATTTTGGCTTTACCTAACTTTGGAAACTGTTTTTTTTTTTTGAAACCTTTTTGATATCTTTTTTTTTAATATCCGAGATCTTATCGTTTGATCTTTGCAGATTGAAAAAGGAAACAAAATAAAAAAAAGTCTAAGTAACGAGAATATAACAAGTGTGATCTTTGTAGAGAGAGGAGAGAGAAGATAAGATTTTGATGATATCTTATAAGAAAATTGGTAAACTTAACTAAAAAGCAAAATCAAGCAAACAAGGAAACTCTATCCACGCATGAAATAAGGAAACAAAATATTCTAGCATGCAAGATAACAAAATTACCGAACACACCAAAACCTGGGAAGGAAGGAAAAAAATTTCGGCCAAGGTGTGACCTTGTAGAAACCGAAGGGTGAGCAAAGATGGAAAACTTCTGGTTTTTTTTCTTTCTCAATGAACACGATAATATGAAAAGAAGACGATGGGGGCAAGAAAAAATTACGTGAACAAAATTGGAACTTGAGTTCGTGACGTACAAGACTGCTGGGCTCTGATGCCAGTTGATGTGTCCTTGCCTCTTGTGTCAAGCCAAGTTGTCAAAGGACACGCCTTGGATCTAGTCTTGGTTGGGAAGCCACTTCTGAACGTCACAGTGGTGGGATCGCAAACGGAAGAACGCGATGATGGTGGTGGTGATCACGGTGGCGATGGAAGCGAGTTGATAGAAGTATGGATAGCGGTGGCGGAAGCGATTGAATGGAGGGATAGACGACGTGAAGGGACAAGTCATTGATGTCGTAGCATCGACTGTGGAGGGGATAAGCTCGATGAAGATCGAGTGGTTGCCGTAGCGTCGGCGGCGGAGTGAATGGGGATGAGAGGGATATGGGTGACGTCTGATCAAGGGAAGGAGGGATTAACACTCGACTTTAAACCTTGAACTTTAACTTTGAACGTGACTAAAACAAAGAACATGGGAGACTTTAAATAGCCAAAGTATCTTGGCCAAGACCTAATGTGCTTGGGCCGAAATGAGCCTAAGGGCTAGCCCATGCAAGCATGCAAAAGGCACAAACCCTAAAAGATAGAAAGATAATAAAATGAAACTACCTAAAACGCTATAAATAAGGAAACTATCTAAAATAAAGCTGGAAATACCGAATATAGAAATTGTCTTAAAAGAACGCGTTAAATGAAGAGAATGCGAGAATCTTCAGAAAGAACGCGATCATCATTGAATGAGCTTGAGTCGCTGGAAAGAGATCGCGTTGATCTTTGACTCGCTTGAAGGAAGAACGCGGTCTTCGTACTTGGCTCTTCTGAGCTCAGAGTCATGGCTTTGTCTTCGTCTTGGGCCGTCATGGGAGGCAGGGTCACATCAGAGTGTCTATGTACTTTGTTTAGACACCCTAGAGGTTTGTGCTTACAACCCAAAATGTTGGGCTTCCAGCAAAAAAACCCAAAACGCCTTACTTGCCCGTCCAACAATTGAAGGCACGCGTCAATTTGAACCCAAATCGTGTTTAATGATGTTAGCTTTTCATTTTCGAAATAAGTAATATTGGAAAGTGAAAACAACCCACTGAGTGAAACACAATCAGTCTCCCTCGAGAAGAAGAACGTTCGACTTACAGAGAAGAAGATGATCGAAGTGCGATTTCAAGCAAAATCTCCCCCAGAAAATTACACCACAAAGTCCCTCAACTCAAAACAATGACGAACGAGAAATCAAACGAACAACAAGTCGAAGGTATACACACTTTTCCAAAAAGCTATTGTGAACAACATTGACTAAAAACCATGATGTGTGTCACAACTTTTAACTCCAATGTGGTATGAATCCTAGTACTTAACTTACTATTTATTTCTTTTGATACTACAGTTTGTGTTTTCAATATGGCATTTTGGACGCTATTATGTGATTGTCACTAATTTGAAGACACCAAGGTTGTATATTAATGAAGCAATGCATTTCAAATGAAAATCTCATTCTCTCCCCAACACATCACACCCCTCATAAACTAACCCATCAATCTCAAGTGTGGGCTTCATTGTTGCTACCGTGGTGGAGTTATGGTGTCTTCAAATTAGTGACAATCTTCGTCCATCGAGACTTAATGAATTTAGTAGGCAAAAAGTTCATCCCAATAGTTCTGAACACCATGACAAAAAAGGAAGTCCTAAGTTTAGAAACTTATTGCAAGAGCAAATGAAATCATCATTGAACATGAAATGTTTCACAACAAATATTTTCCCGTTCCGCACCGGACATGATAATGATAAACATACTATTTTTAATCAAATAAGCCAGCGCACAATAAAAAAGTCAAACCATAAATTTCATCTGGCACATCAAAAAAACATTTATTGTGAACACTAGCCCTTCCAAGTCTAATGATGTCTTCAACGTTGGATGACAAGTTATCTAGGAGTTCAATAACATTTACCGAAGTGTTAAATGCTTATATATTGAGTGTGCATATATTCTAAACTTTAAGTGCATAATGTGTGCATGTACATCCCTAGATTATAGACTAAATATGGAAAAGAGATGTATGTGCAACACATTTCAATGTACGTGCATAACAATCTGCCTAGTGTACGTGCGTCGATTTGTAATGCATGTATTTGTGTTGTTACACTACATCAAAATACTTTAAATCTGTGATTTACTTTCTTAAGATTGGATAAACAAATCCTGCAATCAAACACAAACATACATGATAAAAATCACAGAATCAAACCTACATGTCAAAAATCTAAACTTACCAATCATATAAACAACAAAAATTTAAAATCAAAACCTTGAGCGACTTAGTTGACAAATCCCCAAATCAACCACTATATACACAAGATTCCCGAATAAATTACATGAAGTTGTTGAATTAAGTCTCCTTCCAACATGATCCATGGCCTAGAATGAAAAAAATAGAGATTTAATAGAACCTACAACCTACAACAACGATCCTTGTAAATGAAACGAAAAAACAAGGCAAAAATCTACTTTCCATAGTAACAGAGAGAGAAAATTGACCAATTGTATAGATTCAAACTCGCGAAAGCAATAGAAGAGTACCAAACCACGATCTCTGAGAAAAAGGGAGGAAAAGTTGAGGAAGGCAAGAAGGAAAGATATCAACGGTAGGAAGGACCACACTTCTTATCACACACGCTAGAAACACAACAGAAATAACTTCAACACGCGCTTATCCTAGGCTGTCTGATATGAGTGGAATCAAGGACAACATTTATTCTCATTTTACACCTCAAATATCATTCTCACGTGATCAAACTCCTACCAAATGCATAAATGGATATGACTAATATCTCATAAACAAACATGATATCCAATACTAATTTTAAGCGGACCGTAAGATAGTAAGCGGCAGATTCCTTCCACAATTTCGACATGATTTGATTTTTTATGTTTGGATCTTGCCTTGATATTTTTAAAGTTCTTAATCAGGTAGTTGTTATGTTCATGGTTTGAAACCGATGGAAACTATTTTCAAAACTATTAAGGGCTTGTAAATGATGAGAATAATTATCTAGAAGAGATAATTATTTTATTTGATGATATAATAAATGATAATTAATATATGGAGAAGATATTGAATTGGCCCAATAAGGTATGTGGACTTATTTACTTTCAAAGGTGATAAGGTATTTAATATCCCAAAAAACATAACCCTTGAAATCTCTGATCACTCACCTATCATTATCCATATTGTTGGTGCCCCTAACCCCACCAAACCTCCTCCTTTTCGCTTCAACAACATTTGGACACAACATGAGAATTTTTTGGCTACTGTTCGATCGAATTGGGCCACTGAATTAGAAGGCAATTGCATGTTCAAAGTCGTTTCTAAGCTTAAGCTCCTAAAAGTTTCTCTCAAGAAATTTGGCAATGTCAAAATTGAGGAACTGCATAAAAACATCAATGAGGAGAAAAATTGCTTATTTGATATTCAAAAGGAGCTGTTATTCAGACTCAATAACCCAACTCTCATTCTTGCTGAAGATTCTACTCTCACCTCCCTCAAAACACACCTCTCCTTACTCAATTTCGCCATAAGCCAACTAGCCAAAATCAGATGGACTAAATACTCTGATCAATGCTCATCCTTCTTCTTCAAACACATTCAAACATGCAGAAGCACCTCCCAAATTCTCTCCATCTCCCTACCAGATGGCTCAACCACCACCAACAAACCGTTATTGCCTCTACCTTTGTCCATCACTATACCAACCTTCTTGGTACTACTGAATGTTTGTAACACCCCCCGACTTACGTCGGTAGTATCACATGTCAGTGACCATAGACTGTAAAGTCCAAAGCCACACAAGGCTTTAATCGGAATAATTATACTTAAATGAATATTAAATAATAAAGAGTAAATAGCGGAAGACTTTGTATAAAAAAACTCAATCTTTTATTAAAATTTCTCTCGTAAATTGAGTAGGATAGTTTGCAAACGATATTGAAATTACAGCGGAAGACTTTAAATAAATCCTAATTACATGACTAATTTAATTACAACTTACATTTATTTGGGAAGATTAATCAACACTAGACAGCTTTCAAGATAATATTATTTTAAATCTTCAATCTTTGACTGCAAGCCTTCGTCTTCGAATTGTTACTTTAAGGCGTCGGGACCAACCACTGATGTGCCGTATAGGATGGATGACACCAGCCAACCATGCAAGGAAAGAGAAAGATTGGTTAGTCTAATGAAAGACTACACAAGGGCTCAAACAGAATGGTTCTTGTGATTGCATCCGGTTACTATCATTGTCTCTCAAATAAAAACTGATAGACGATATATAACCCGGATACTCTCACTGAAATGAAAGAAGATGTATGAGACAAGAGAAGACTCCAAAGGAAATGAGTCTTATGGGAAATTAATGAATTTGTTTGGGAACATTATAATTCACACAAAGTTTGAAAATGACCTTGACTACTTTGGTCCCCGACCAACCTCACCGCGTAATGCAAATCCATATTGGAAAGAGGACTTACTTTAATACAAAAGACCGGGCGGGTTCCACGTTGTACTTCTCGCCCAATGGTATATTAACGGAAAAGCTAAAGGCACGGGAAACACTGTCTAAATGGACGCTATTTTACACGCTTAAGGTAAGCGGCCATATTTAGACGCTTAAGCTACGCGTGCAGGGGTATTGTGGCCATTTTGAAAATACATGAATGAATTACACGCTTAAGTTAAGAGTGTAATACATGGGTTAGTTATTTGGGCCGGCCCAAATAACCAGCCCATTAAGCTGCCAAGACAGACGCCTATCGTAAGCGTGTATTTACACGCTTAAGAAGACGAGTCGTCTTCTTTCTCTCGCCGCGTCTTCAAACCTAAAAAAAATTCGATTTTCAATCCTCAAAATCTCTCTTCCCTTTCCTTCGATTGTTCCCATTAGCCATGGATTTGGGTTTTGGTGGGTTGGGCGACCAGAATGGAGGCGGAGAGAGAGCCGAAATCGGCGGCGCATTGGCGGGCGAAACCGGCGAACGAACGGCGACAGGCGCGACGACGGCCTCCGGCGCGGCAACGGCTGGCGGCGTGGTAACGATTGGCGGTGCGGCATGGACGGGCAGCGCGAGCGGTGGCGGGAGGAGCCCGTGGCTGGCGGTAGAGGTGACGTGGAAAGCGAGGAGGAGGAGGTGGCCATGGTGGTTTCCGGCGGAGCTCGGACCCGAGGTGGAAGTAGAGGTCGAGCTAGGACCCGAGCGCAACCGAGGGCGACTCCGATTGAGGCGGAAACGACTCCGATGGCGCCTGTATCGAGTCTGATTGGTCTCCGAGCGGTATTTTTTTAATATTAAATTATCATTATTTTCGTAATTGTTTTCGTAAATATATTTGTTAAGATTTGATTTAATTTGGAATAGAATAATATAGTTAATTTGGAATAGAATAATATAGTAAATATATTTGTTAAGATTATGATTTAATTCGGATTAGTTATGGATTAGAATAATATAGTAAATATATTAATTAATAATTTGGATTAGAATGCATTATCGTTTAAATTTTGAATTAATTCGGATTATAATAATATAGTTATTGATTAGAATTAATTATGTCTTAATTTTTGTATTATTTAACATATATTTAAAGTTTAATATTATTATTTATTATTTACGGATTAGTTATAAATTAGTTATGGATTAGAATTATTGGCTCGTATATTTACATTTTATTTAGAAATTAACTAGTACATAAACCATTATAAAAACTATCTATACAATAGATAAAATTAAATTAAAAAAGTTAAATGACATATAACACAAATGCAAAAGTGATATACCGAAATGTATAAGTATAGTAAATTCTAAAATTAATCATATAAGTCCCTAAATGTATTAACTAGTTCCTAATCTAATAAGTATCCAAAAAATTA